>CAWUFW010005164.1:0-1389337 GCA_963921515.1 Calotriton arnoldi
TTGTTCGCCCTAAGTTGGCAGGGTATGCCCAGACGTGGGTCCCTTGCTCACTTTGCCACTGGAATCAAGATAACCTGGCTGATGAGGGTTTTGAACCCGAAACCGGTCCCAGGATGCTTGTTTCCGGTCCAGGGAAGACATGGCTAGGCAGTTCGGGCTGGACTGTTCCCATGAGGCACAGGGTCAGACTGATTTGCATATGGCCATGTCTGAACTGGGGTGGTGGAGTGAGCTAAAGAATGATGATGGATTAAACCCAGATCAGTTGACTGGGGGTGAGTGTTTGATTTGCTCTAATGCTCCGTCCATCATCGCCTTTGGTATCGCTTTGTTCGCCCTAAGTTGGCAGGGTATGCCCAGACGTGGGTCCCTTGCTCACTTTGCCACTGGAATCAAGATAGCCTGGCTGATGAGGGTTTTGAACCCGAAACCGGTCCCAGGATGCTTGTTTCCGGTCCAGGGAAGACATGGCTTGGCAGTTCGGGCTGGACTGTTCCCATGAGGCACAGGGTCAGACTGATTTGCATATGGCCATGTCTGAACTGGGGTGGTGGAGTGAGCTAAAGAATGATGATGGATTAAACCCAGATCAGTTGACTAGGGGTGAGTGTTTGATTTGCTCTAACGCTCCGTCCATCATCCCCTTTGGTATCGCTTTGTTCGCCCTAAGTTGGCAGGGTATGCCCAGACGTGGGTCCCTTGCTCACTTTGCCACTGGAATCAAGATAGCCTGGCTGATGAGGGTTTTGAACCCGAAACCGGTCCTAGGATGCTTGTTTCCGGTCCAGGGAAGACATGGCTTGGCAGTTCGGGCTGGACTGTTCCCATGAGGCACAGGGTCAGACTGATTTGCATATGGCCATGTCTGAACTGGGGTGGTGGAGTGAGCTAAAGAATGATGATGGATTAAACCCAGATCAGTTGACTGGGGGTGAGTGTTTGATTTGCTCTAACGCTCCGTCCATCATCCCCTTTGGTATTGCTTTGTTCGCCCTAAGTTGGCAGGGTATGCCCAGACGTGGGTCCCTTGCTCACTTTGCCACTGGAATCAAGATAGCCTGGCTGATGAGGGTTTTGAACCCGAAACCGGTCCCAGGATGCTTGTTTCCGGTCCAGGGAAGACATGGCTTGGCAGTTCGGGCTGGACTGTTCCCATGAGGCACAGGGTCAGACTGATTTGCATATGGCCATGTCTGAACTGGGGTGGTGGAGTGAGCTAAAGAATGATGATGGATTAAACCCAGATCAGTTGACTGGGGGTGAGTGTTTGATTTGCTCTAACGCTCCGTCCATCATCCCCTTTGGTATCGCTTTGTTCGCCCTAAGTTGGCAGGGTATGCCCAGACGTGGGTCCCTTGCTCACTTTGCCACTGGAATCAAGATAGCCTGGCTGATGAGGGTTTTGAACCCGAAACCGGTCCCAGGATGCTTGTTTCCGGTCCAGGGAAGACATGGCTTGGCAGTTCGGGCTGGACTGTTCCCATGAGGCACAGGGTCAGACTGATTTGCATATGGCCATGTCTGAACTGGGGTGGTGGAGTGAGCTAAAGAATGATGATGGATTAAACCCAGATCAGTTGACTGGGGGTGAGTGTTTGATTTGCTCTAACGCTCCGTCCATCATCCCCTTTGGTATCGCTTTGTTCGCCCTAAGTTGGCAGGGTATGCCCAGACGTGGGTCCCTTGCTCACTTTGCCACTGGAATCAAGATAGCCTGGCTGATGAGGGTTTTGAACCCGAAACCGGTCACAGGATGCTTGTTTCCGGTCCAGGGAAGACATGGCTTGGCAGTTCGGGCTGGACTGTTCCCATGAGGCACAGGGTCAGACTGATTTGCATATGGCCATGTCTGAACTGGGGTGGTGGAGTGAGCTAAAGAATGATGATGGATTAAACCCAGATCAGTTGACTGGGGGTGAGTGTTTGATTTGCTCTAACGCTCCGTCCATCATCCCCTTTGGTATCGCTTTGTTCGCCCTAAGTTGGCAGGGTATGCCCAGACGTGGGTCCCTTGCTCACTTTGCCACTGGAATCAAGATAGCCTGGCTGATGAGGGTTTTGAACGTGAAACCGGTCCCAGGATGCTTGTTTCCGGTCCAGGGAAGACATGGCTTTGCAGATCGGGCTGGACTGTTCCCATGAGGCACAGGGTCAGACTGATTTGCATATGGCCATGTCTGAACTGGGGTGGTGGAGTGAGCTAAAGAATGATGATGGATTAAACCCAGATCAGTTGACTAGGGGTGAGTGTTTGATTTGCTCTAACGCTCCGTCCATCATCCCCTTTGGTATCGCTTTGTTCGCCCTAAGTTGGCAGGGTATGCCCAGACGTGGGTCCCTTGTTCACTTTGCCACTGGAATCAAGATAGCCTGGCTGATGAGGGTTTTGAACCCGAAACCGGTCCCAGGATGCTTGTTTCCGGTCCAGGGAAGACATGGCTTGGCAGTTCGGGCTGGACTGTTCCCATGAGGCACAGGGTCAGACTGATTTGCATATGGCCATGTCTGAACTGGGGTGGTGGAGTGAGCTAAAGAATGATGATGGATTAAACCCAGATCAGTTGACTGGGGGTGAGTGTTTGATTTGCTTTAACGCTCCGTCCATCATCCCCTTTGGTATCGCTTTGTTCGCCCTAAGTTGGCAGGGTATGCCCAGACGTGGGTCCCTTGTTCACTTTGCCACTGGAATCAAGATAGCCTGGCTGATGAGGGTTTTGAACCCGAAACCGGTCCCAGGATGCTTGTTTCCGGTCCAGGGAAGACATGGCTTGGCAGTTCGGGCTGGACTGTTCCCATGAGGCACAGGGTCAGACTGATTTGCATATGGCCATGTCTGAACTGGGGTGGTGGATTGAGCTAAAGAATGATGATGGATTAAACCCAGATCAGTTGACTGGGGGTGAGTGTTTGATTTGCTCTAACACTCCGTCCATCATCCCCTTTGGTATCGCTTTGTTCGCCCTAAGTTGGCAGGGTATGCCCAGACGTGGGTCCCTTGCTCACTTTGCCACTGGAATCAAGATAACCTGGCTGATGAGGGTTTTGAACCCGAAACCGGTCCCAGGATGCTTGTTTCCGGTCCAGGGAAGACATGGCTTGGCAGTTCGGGCTGGACTGTTCCCATGAGGCACAGGGTCAGACTGATTTGCATATGGCCATGTCTGAACTGGGGTGGTGGAGTGAGCTAAAGAATGATGATGGATTAAACCCAGATCAGTTGACTGGGGGTGAGTGTTTGATTTGCTCTAACGCTCCGTCCATCATCCCCTTTGGTATCGCTTTGTTCGCCCTAAGTTGGCAGGGTATGCCCAGACGTGGGTCCCTTGTTCACTTTGCCACTGGAATCAAGATAGCCTGGCTGATGAGGGTTTTGAACCCGAAACCGGTCCCAGGATGCTTGTTTCCGGTCCAGGGAAGACATGGCTTGGCAGTTCGGGCTGGACTGTTCCCATGAGGCACAGGGTCAGACTGATTTGCATATGGCCATGTCTGAACTGGGGTGGTGGAGTGAGCTAAAGAATGATGATGGATTAAACCCAGATCAGTTGACTGGGGGTGAGTGTTTGATTTGCTCTAACGCTCCGTCCATCATCCCCTTTGGTATCGCTTTGTTCGCCCTAAGTTGGCAGGGTATGCCCAGACGTGGGTCCCTTGTTCACTTTGCCACTGGAATCAAGATAGCCTGGCTGATGAGGGTTTTGAACCCGAAACCGGTCCCAGGATGCTTGTTTCCGGTCCAGGGAAGACATGGCTTGGCAGTTCGGGCTGGACTGTTCCCATGAGGCACAGGGTCAGACTGATTTGCATATGGCCATGTCTGAACTGGGGTGGTGGAGTGAGCTAAAGAATGATGATGGATTAAACCCAGATCAGTTGACTGGGGGTGAGTGTTTGATTTGCTCTAACGCTCCGTCCATCATCCCCTTTGGTATCGCTTTGTTCGCCCTAAGTTGGCAGGGTATGCCCAGACGTGGGTCCCTTGCTCACTTTGCCACTGGAATCAAGATAGCCTGGCTGATGAGGGTTTTGAACCCGAAACCGGTCCCAGGATGCTTGTTTCCGGTCCAGGGAAGACATGGCTTGGCAGTTCGGGCTGGACTGTTCCCATGAGGCACAGGGTCAGACTGATTTGCATATGGCCATGTCTGAACTGGGGTGGTGGATTGAGCTAAAGAATGATGATGGATTAAACCCAGATCAGTTGACTGGGGGTGAGTGTTTGATTTGCTCTAACACTCCGTCCATCATCCCCTTTGGTATCGCTTTGTTCGCCCTAAGTTGGCAGGGTATGCCCAGACGTGGGTCCCTTGCTCACTTTGCCACTGGAATCAAGATAACCTGGCTGATGAGGGTTTTGAACCCGAAACCGGTCCCAGGATGCTTGTTTCCGGTCCAGGGAAGACATGGCTTGGCAGTTCGGGCTGGACTGTTCCCATGAGGCACAGGGTCAGACTGATTTGCATATGGCCATGTCTGAACTGGGGTGGTGGAGTGAGCTAAAGAATGATGATGGATTAAACCCAGATCAGTTGACTGGGGGTGAGTGTTTGATTTGCTCTAACGCTCCGTCCATCATCCCCTTTGGTATCGCTTTGTTCGCCCTAAGTTGGCAGGGTATGCCCAGACGTGGGTCCCTTGCTCACTTTGCCACTGGTATCAAGATAGCCTGGCTGATGAGGGTTTTGAACCCGAAACCGGTCCCAGGATGCTTGTTTCCGGTCCAGGGAAGACATGGCTTGGCAGTTCGGGCTGGACTGTTCCCATGAGGCACAGGGTCAGACTGATTTGCATATGGCCATGTCTGAACTGGGGTGGTGGAGTGAGCTAAAGAATGATGATGGATTAAACCCAGATCAGTTGACTGGGGGTGAGTGTTTGATTTGCTCTAACGCTCCGTCCATCATCCCCTTTGGTATCGCTTTGTTCGCCCTAAGTTGGCAGGGTATGCCCAGACGTGGGTCCCTTGTTCACTTTGCCACTGGAATCAAGATAGCCTGGCTGATGAGGGTTTTGAACCCGAAACCGGTCCCAGGATGCTTGTTTCCGGTCCAGGGAAGACATGGCTTGGCAGTTCGGGCTGGACTGTTCCCATGAGGCACAGGGTCAGACTGATTTGCATATGGCCATGTCTGAACTGGGGTGGTGGAGTGAGCTAAAGAATGATGATGGATTAAACCCAGATCAGTTGACTGGGGGTGAATGTTTGATTTGCTTTAACGCTCCGTCCATCATCCCCTTTGGTATCGCTTTGTTCGCCCTAAGTTGGCAGGGTATGCCCAGACGTGGGTCCCTTGTTCACTTTGCCACTGGAATCAAGATAGCCTGGCTGATGAGGGTTTTGAACCCGAAACCGGTCCCAGGATGCTTGTTTCCGGTCCAGGGAAGACATGGCTTGGCAGTTCGGGCTGGACTGTTCCCATGAGGCACAGGGTCAGACTGATTTGCATATGGCCATGTCTGAACTGGGGTGGTGGAGTGAGCTAAAGAATGATGATGGATTAAACCCAGATCAGTTGACTGGGGGTGAGTGTTTGATTTGCTCTAACACTCCGTCCATCATCCCCTTTGGTATCGCTTTGTTCGCCCTAAGTTGGCAGGGTATGCCCAGACGTGGGTCCCTTGCTCACTTTGCCACTGGAATCAAGATAGCCTGGCTGATGAGGGTTTTGAACCCGAAACCGGTCCCAGGATGCTTGTTTCCGGTCCAGGGAAGACATGGCTTGGCAGTTCGGGCTGGACTGTTCCCATGAGGCACAGGGTCAGACTGATTTGCATATGGCCATGTCTGAACTGGGGTGGTGGAGTGAGCTAAAGAATGATGATGGATTAAACCCAGATCAGTTGACTGGGGGTGAGTGTTTGATTTGCTCTAACGCTCCGTCCATCATCCCCTTTGGTATCGCTTTGTTCGCCCTAAGTTGGCAGGGTATGCCCAGACGTGGGTCCCTTGCTCACTTTGCCACTGGAATCAAGATAGCCTGGCTGATGAGGGTTTTGAACCCGAAACCGGTCCCAGGATGCTTGTTTCCGGTCCAGGGAAGACATGGCTTGGCAGTTCGGGCTGGACTGTTCCCATGAGGCACAGGGTCAGACTGATTTGCATATGGCCATGTCTGAACTGGGGTGGTGGAGTGAGCTAAAGAATGATGATGGATTAAACCCAGATCAGTTGACTGGGGGTGAGTGTTTGATTTGCTCTAACGCTCCGTCCATCATCCCCTTTGGTATCGCTTTGTTCGCCCTAAGTTGGCAGGGTATGCCCAGACGTGGGTCCCTTGCTCACTTTGCCACTGGAATCAAGATAGCCTGGCTGATGAGGGTTTTGAACCCGAAACCGGTCCCAGGATGCTTGTTTCCGGTCCAGGGAAGACATGGCTTGGCAGTTCAGGCTGGACTGTTCCCATGAGGCACAGGGTCAGACTGATTTGCATATGGCCATGTCTGAACTGGGGTGGTGGAGTGAGCTAAAGAATGATGATGGATTAAACCCAGATCAGTTGACTGGGGGTGAGTGTTTGATTTGCTCTAAAGCTCCGTCCATCATCCCCTTTGGTATCGCTTTGTTCGCCCTAAGTTGGCAGGGTATGCCCAGACGTGGGTCCCTTGCTCACTTTGCCACTGGAATCAAGATAGCCTGGCTGATGAGGGTTTTGAACCCGAAACCGGTCCCAGGATGCTTGTTTCCGGTCCAGGGAAGACATGGCTTGGCAGTTCGGGCTGGACTGTTCCCATGAGGCACAGGGTCAGACTGATTTGCATATGGCCATGTCTGAACTGGGGTGGTGGAGTGAGCTAAAGAATGATGATGGATTAAACCCAGATCAGTTGACTGGGGGTGAGTGTTTGATTTGCTCTAACGCTCCGTCCATCATCCCCTTTGGTATCGCTTTGTTCGCCCTAAGTTGGCAGGGTATGCCCAGACGTGGGTCCCTTGCTCACTTTGCCACTGGAATCAAGATAGCCTGGCTGATGAGGGTTTTGAACCCGAAACCGGTCCCAGGATGCTTGTTTCCGGTCCAGGGAAGACATGGCTAGGCAGTTCGGGCTGGACTGTTCCCATGAGGCACAGGGTCAGACTGATTTGCATATGGCCATGTCTGAACTGGGGTGGTGGAGTGAGCTAAAGAATGATGATGGATTAAACCCAGATCAGTTGACTGGGGGTGAGTGTTTGATTTGCTCTAATGCTCCGTCCATCATCGCCTTTGGTATCGCTTTGTTCGCCCTAAGTTGGCAGGGTATGCCCAGACGTGGGTCCCTTGCTCACTTTGCCACTGGAATCAAGATAGCCTGGCTGATGAGGGTTTTGAACCCGAAACCGGTCCCAGGATGCTTGTTTCCGGTCCAGGGAAGACATGGCTTGGCAGTTCGGGCTGGACTGTTCCCATGAGGCACAGGGTCAGACTGATTTGCATATGGCCATGTCTGAACTGGGGTGGTGGAGTGAGCTAAAGAATGATGATGGATTAAACCCAGATCAGTTGACTGGGGGTGAGTGTTTGATTTGCTCTAACGCTCCGTCCATCATCCCCTTTGGTATCGCTTTGTTCGCCCTAAGTTGGCAGGGTATGCCCAGACGTGGGTCCCTTGCTCACTTTGCCACTGGAATCAAGATAGCCTGGCTGATGAGGGTTTTGAACCCGAAACCGGTCCTAGGATGCTTGTTTCCGGTCCAGGGAAGACATGGCTTGGCAGTTCGGGCTGGACTGTTCCCATGAGGCACAGGGTCAGACTGATTTGCATATGGCCATGTCTGAACTGGGGTGGTGGAGTGAGCTAAAGAATGATGATGGATTAAACCCAGATCAGTTGACTGGGGGTGAGTGTTTGATTTGCTCTAACGCTCCGTCCATCATCCCCTTTGGTATCGCTTTGTTCGCCCTAAGTTGGCAGGGTATGCCCAGACGTGGGTCCCTTGCTCACTTTGCCACTGGAATCAAGATAGCCTGGCTGATGAGGGTTTTGAACCCGAAACCGGTCCCAGGATGCTTGTTTCCGGTCCAGGGAAGACATGGCTAGGCAGTTCGGGCTGGACTGTTCCCATGAGGCACAGGGTCAGACTGATTTGCATATGGCCATGTCTGAACTGGGGTGGTGGAGTGAGCTAAAGAATGATGATGGATTAAACCCAGATCAGTTGACTGGGGGTGAGTGTTTGATTTGCTCTAATGCTCCGTCCATCATCGCCTTTGGTATCGCTTTGTTCGCCCTAAGTTGGCAGGGTATGCCCAGACGTGGGTCCCTTGCTCACTTTGCCACTGGAATCAAGATAGCCTGGCTGATGAGGGTTTTGAACCCGAAACCGGTCCCAGGATGCTTGTTTCCGGTCCAGGGAAGACATGGCTTGGCAGTTCGGGCTGGACTGTTCCCATGAGGCACAGGGTCAGACTGATTTGCATATGGCCATGTCTGAACTGGGGTGGTGGAGTGAGCTAAAGAATGATGATGGATTAAACCCAGATCAGTTGACTGGGGGTGAGTGTTTGATTTGCTCTAACGCTCCGTCCATCATCCCCTTTGGTATCGCTTTGTTCGCCCTAAGTTGGCAGGGTATGCCCAGACGTGGGTCCCTTGCTCACTTTGCCACTGGAATCAAGATAGCCTGGCTGATGAGGGTTTTGAACCCGAAACCGGTCCTAGGATGCTTGTTTCCGGTCCAGGGAAGACATGGCTTGGCAGTTCGGGCTGGACTGTTCCCATGAGGCACAGGGTCAGACTGATTTGCATATGGCCATGTCTGAACTGGGGTGGTGGAGTGAGCTAAAGAATGATGATGGATTAAACCCAGATCAGTTGACTGGGGGTGAGTGTTTGATTTGCTCTAACGCTCCGTCCATCATCCCCTTTGGTATTGCTTTGTTCGCCCTAAGTTGGCAGGGTATGCCCAGACGTGGGTCCCTTGCTCACTTTGCCACTGGAATCAAGATAGCCTGGCTGATGAGGGTTTTGAACCCGAAACCGGTCCCAGGATGCTTGTTTCCGGTCCAGGGAAGACATGGCTTGGCAGTTCGGGCTGGACTGTTCCCATGAGGCACAGGGTCAGACTGATTTGCATATGGCCATGTCTGAACTGGGGTGGTGGAGTGAGCTAAAGAATGATGATGGATTAAACCCAGATCAGTTGACTGGGGGTGAGTGTTTGATTTGCTCTAACGCTCCGTCCATCATCCCCTTTGGTATCGCTTTGTTCGCCCTAAGTTGGCAGGGTATGCCCAGACGTGGGTCCCTTGCTCACTTTGCCACTGGAATCAAGATAGCCTGGCTGATGAGGGTTTTGAACCCGAAACCGGTCCCAGGATGCTTGTTTCCGGTCCAGGGAAGACATGGCTTGGCAGTTCGGGCTGGACTGTTCCCATGAGGCACAGGGTCAGACTGATTTGCATATGGCCATGTCTGAACTGGGGTGGTGGAGTGAGCTAAAGAATGATGATGGATTAAACCCAGATCAGTTGACTGGGGGTGAGTGTTTGATTTGCTCTAACGCTCCGTCCATCATCCCCTTTGGTATCGCTTTGTTCGCCCTAAGTTGGCAGGGTATGCCCAGACGTGGGTCCCTTGCTCACTTTGCCACTGGAATCAAGATAGCCTGGCTGATGAGGGTTTTGAACCCGAAACCGGTCCCAGGATGCTTGTTTCCGGTCCAGGGAAGACATGGCTTTGCAGATCGGGCTGGACTGTTCCCATGAGGCACAGGGTCAGACTGATTTGCATATGGCCATGTCTGAACTGGGGTGGTGGAGTGAGCTAAAGAATGATGATGGATTAAACCCAGATCAGTTGACTGGGGGTGAGTGTTTGATTTGCTCTAACGCTCCGTCCATCATCCCCTTTGGTATCGCTTTGTTCGCCCTAAGTTGGCAGGGTATGCCCAGACGTGGGTCCCTTGCTCACTTTGCCACTGGAATCAAGATAGCCTGGCTGATGAGGGTTTTGAACCCGAAACCGGTCCCAGGATGCTTGTTTCCGGTCCAGGGAAGACATGGCTTGGCAGATCGGGCTGGACTGTTCCCATGAGGCACAGGGTCAGACTGATTTGCATATGGCCATGTCTGAACTGGGGTGGTGGAGTGAGCTAAAGAATGATGATGGATTAAACCCAGATCAGTTGACTGGGGGTGAGTGTTTGATTTGCTCTAACGCTCCGTCCATCATCCCCTTTGGTATCGCTTTGTTCGCCCTAAGTTGGCAGGGTATGCCCAGACGTGGGTCCCTTGCTCACTTTGCCACTGGAATCAAGATAGCCTGGCTGATGAGGGTTTTGAACCCGAAACCGGTCCCAGGATGCTTGTTTCCGGTCCAGGGAAGACATGGCTTGGCAGTTCGGGCTGGACTGTTCCCATGAGGCACAGGGTCAGACTGATTTGCATATGGCCATGTCTGAACTGGGGTGGTGGAGTGAGCTAAAGAATGATGATGGATTAAACCCAGATCAGTTGACTGGGGGTGAGTGTTTGATTTGCTCTAACTCTCCGTCCATCATCCCCTTTGGTATCGCTTTGTTCGCCCTAAGTTGGCAGGGTATGCCCAGACGTGGGTCCCTTGCTCACTTTGCCACTGGAATCAAGATAGCCTGGCTGATGAGGGTTTTGAACCCGAAACCGGTCCCAGGATGCTTGTTTCCGGTCCAGGGAAGACATGGCTTGGCAGTTCGGGCTGGACTGTTCCCATGAGGCACAGGGTCAGACTGATTTGCATATGGCCATGTCTGAACTGGGGTGGTGGAGTGAGCTAAAGAATGATGATGGATTAAACCCAGATCAGTTGACTGGGGTGAGTGTTTGATTTGCTCTAACGCTCCGTCCATCATCCCCATTGGTATCGCTTTGTTCGCCCTAAGTTGGCAGGGTATGCCCAGACGTGGGTCCCTTGCTCACTTTGCCACTGGAATCAAGATAGCCTGGCTGAGACACTGTGCAACAGACATCCTATCTTGGATTAGCCAAGAACAAGGACCTTAACACACCTCGGTTTCCGACACCATCACATGGGTGGCAAAATTCGACTTCACAGGAAGGAGCGATAGTAGATGACATTCTAAAGTACAATAGATCAGACCCTGATTGGAAAGAATGGTTGGTTTGGCCCTTAGACACAAACGAATGTCAGAAACGATTCTTGGGTATTACCGAAGCGTACAGCAACCATAGGCCAGACCCACGCTATGTACAAAGAGAACACCCAGGGGTAGTGACATCCTACAGTGTTGGGAAGTTGTGCCTTGATTGGCTAGAAACCTCAACACTCACAGAAGTGAAACAGCACTTATCCTTACTCTCAAAAGACATGGATCTTAGGGATTTTTTACAAGGTCCCAGGAAACCCTGTCAAAAGCGTTTCATATATGCCGGCATTTATCCTGCCTATAATGAAAATTGGAAAATATCCCAACAAGAGGCCGCAGAGACAATATGGGAAATAGACCGTATTAACTTGGAGAAAGCGTTAGCTGGGTAGACAATGGGTTAACAACTTTGACCTCCAGGATATATTCTTTAGGCAACAATGTGTCTTCTGCGATAGACATACTAGAACAAGATATGGCCATATTACAACAGGGCAATCTCAGTTACTTTCTATTATGTTACTAAGCTGGACGCTGCAATCTTTGCTGGCAGGCTATGTGCCTTGGCGTTTCATCAACAGCACATCTCTGTTTTCTGAATATAATCTAACAGACAAACGGGTTGAAATGGCACAAAGGGGAGAAAAATATACAATGCTGCGTATTGAAAAACTGGCTAGACTACCATTTACAGTGGCGGAATCACCATCAACAGAATGGCTAATCCATGGCCACATAACTCTACCGGTCACTACTTTTCAGTTTCAATATTGCCTTGAGCAAAGGCAGGCAGGCAGATATGAAAACATGGGTGAGGAATACATTAAGGAATCCTAGGAATTACGATATAGATTTCGATGCCAGAGTGGGGATCAAGAAGTGTTTCTAAGTGGTACAAACTGCAAGAACGCTTTAAGCGGTTCTCTCATATGCCAAGACATCTCACTGCACGGAGCATGTAATGGTTCAGTAGCAAATTTGTCTTGCCACATGAAAGGGACTCCAGCTGCTGTGATTACACCAGTATTCAAGCTGCTCTCGAATGGGAGTTACTTGATGCTGAACGATCAAGGCTGCTGTGGGATGCTTCCGGGCATTGCCTATCTGGTCACTGTGAACTCCAGGGTTACTTGCTGTATGCAAGTATTGTTTCCCCCAACAAATACAGTCAGGGAGGCGCCGTTATGGCCTTCGTTGAATGTTTCCTTTATACAGTTGGATACTTTGAGCAGACTGAAAGCCATGCTTTTGCAGCAAACCGTACCCTTAACATCCGCTCGAGAGACCTTTGATCTTCAAATCGCATTGACCTCGACTGAGATGCAGGCACTTATACGTACAAACTGCCCCATTCATTTAGCAGAAATGGTGGGTCGTATCTTTAATATGTCTGATACGAGTGGTATTGTACACCTATTTAAGACCATAGGGTCAGGATTTCTAAGCAACTTTCAGACAATCCTAGGAGTTATTCCAAATTTTATACACTCCATATTGGGAAGCGTTTTTGGAGGTCTTCCGCTGATCCTGCTTTCTATCGCAGGAATCCTGATTGTCATTTTTCTGCACCGCAATGGACGGCCCAATAACCAACGAGATGGCAAAAGCGCTCCTGGAGCACAAATACCGTGAACGCATGGTACAACATCTGGGCACACCTCGCCTAAGGGAACTAAGCGCCTCCTGGTTCCTATCGTTTAGACCAGTCTGGATGGACTGCATCTTACCTGTTCTTCGATGCCTGTTTTGCGGTGACGAATGCATGTTGGACCTCTGTCTGACACTTGCAACGGACACGCCTGCGGACTTGAATACACGGCTGGTACCCCTGAGGTCCCACGCTCGGCAATGTCCCCAGCGTATTCCTATCTTGATGGCTGCATTCCTCGAGAATCCGCAGGTGCCTTTTACAACTGGGTTGAGCATCAGCTCCACCACTAGCACCACTAGCACCGAGGTATCGACTACAGCACCGGCCGCCTCTACAACAGCTATTGGCAGTACTGAATATCATCTGTGCTCCATTGACGTACTTTGCGAGGTGTTACAAGGACCGTCCCCTGCAGCAGCAAGCAACGACAATGTTGAGTCTCCCAGCCAGTACACTTAATCTAAAATTAGCTCATCGTGTGCTGGGAAATAATTCAGTTTGTTCTTTTTCTAAAACTCAACTAAATCTGGAACATTTCCTTTAAAATTGACACTTTCGCTGAAAAGCATGGCTTCCTGATGCTTATAGTGATTCGACCTATATAAACGAACTCGTCTAGGACTTTCGCTTAAATAACATTTCCAAAACAACTGATTTTCAGTAGAATTTTCGCCTCTTAGGCTATATTTTTAAATGTTTTTAATGTTTTAGAAATATGTTTTTACGTGGCTCACTGATATTTTTATGCGCTGCTACCTAGTTGAAATAGTAGTTCGCTAGCATTTTTATCATTATTGACAGTTTGGAAGAGGAGTGGGTGTTATGTTCCATATAGGTACCCTAATATAGGCCCAGGTAACATACCCCTTCACCTACATTACCTCCCCTACACTATACTGTAACAAGCCTTTTAGGATTGAACCTTTACCTAGTTCTAGTCCTGGGTGCAAAAGGAGGGGTTCTCCTAAACAATAGAGTCCTATAAATCCATCAATAGACTCACACAGTATGAATGAATATTCATAAGGGTTCTTAGAAACCAGGCTGGGGCTACACCACCTTCCTCCCCATATCTACGTACACGGTTCATCCCATACGTCATCCTCAAATCCAACAATGGCTAATACAAGCAACAAGGGACAAAGGAGCCCTAGATACTTTCTGTATAAATACAGCACCTCTTGCTAGTGTTAGTTAGAGGGAACCGAGTCTTCCAGGTTGACACACTGACCAGAGACGCTGAGGCTCCTGCATGCAGACGCTCCAGCTGACAGTGGTCTGAACATCCCTCACGGGGTGTCCAACTCATGACCAAGAAGGGCTCCTACATTCTCACGCTTCAGGTAATGGGGTTCGACTAAATCCTAGAGGGATTCTTGGCTTCACACCTACTCACATGCTAGGTACACTTTGGTACATCTAGACAGGCATCGTAGGAGTAGGCGCTTTCTTTTATCCTGCATTTTATATTCATGTATTTATTCATGCATACTGCAAGATGGTAGAACTGTACTATCCATTTATATTCACTGTACTGCTAATCATATATCTCCGCTACTGTCTAATGGTTGTTACAGCTCATATATTAATTACAAGAATAACAACTGTTCAATAAACCCTTATTGAAACACCCAGGCTGTTTATTCTGTGTATCTCTGAGACAAGATAAGTAAGCACGAGTGACTGAGCGAAAAGTAGTACATTGTTTCCACGATCCTGAGGAATCAGGGTTGTCATGTTCTGTGGTTGCCAGAAACTATTCTCTCCCCGATAAGAGGAGACACTAGTGGCACTGTGAGTTAGCTTATGCAAACATACTAACATTTCTCGGTGGGGGTGCTCAGAGTCAGTCTGCCACCAAACCCACAGTTTATGTTATCCGAACGCGCAGGTCCTGTATGGGTAATATAGGAACTACACGACATGGCGCCACCAACGACAGCTAGGGTGGCCTGGGGACTCTATCCCCCAGGTCCTTATCTATTTTAAAGGTGGGGGCCACTTGCCCCCCCTCCTCAAGCATCATTACGCCTTGGGGACACCAACCACAGTGCCGTCTTTTTAAAAGGGGATGGGGGCCTCATTAGGCCCTGGAGACCATTATGTAATTTAAAGGGGAGCAGGCCCTCGTGGCCCCCCTACCTGAGCTTGATTAGGCCCGGGGGACTCCATCAGCCAGAGTTGCTTTTCCTTAAAGGTGAGGGGGCTGCGTGGCTCCTCCCCAAGCTGTTTTGGTCCCAAGTGACCCCATCGCCCAGGGTCAAAAGTAAATTTTAAGGGGAGAGGACCGTGCAGCCTCTCTCCCCGGGCCTTTAAAAGGCCCTGGGGACCCCATCTCCCACAAAAGTTAAAGGTGTGGAGGCTGTGTGCCCCCCCCCTCCCTGAGCAGTTTTTGGCCCTGGTGATCCCATCCCTGGGGACCTGTATTAATTAAAGGTGGGTGCCCCAGGGCCCACCCAGGGCAACCACCGTGCACAACGTTGGGGGCCAGAGGGGAAACCCCAGGCTCCCACCTCTCAGCCCCAGCCGGCTCCCCGCATGCTGCAGGAGCCAGCATTGCTCCTACCAACAGGCAGCAGCTATTTATGATGTTCCCTGTGGGCGGAAGCAATCGCTTGAGCATTTTTAAAGCTTCTGTTGGCTGAGAGCAGTCTTTGTGTTTGCTCCCATTTGGCAGGAGTTTAAAAAATGCTTCAGCTAGGAGGGAGCAAACACAAGATTCCCTGCCCACGCCAGTGCAGGCAGGGATACTGCTGTGTCCCGGGGGTGGGCTGCCAAGGACACAGCAAGTGAGCCGGCCCTGTGGATGGTGTACCCGGGGCCATTGAATGCTCAGATAGGGGAGTGCCACGCAGCCCCACTTACCTTAA
The DNA here is from genome assembly GCA_963921515.1 of Calotriton arnoldi. Taxonomy (NCBI): domain Eukaryota; kingdom Metazoa; phylum Chordata; class Amphibia; order Caudata; family Salamandridae; genus Calotriton; species Calotriton arnoldi. The sequence goes on from CAWUFW010005164.1 coordinate 15,584, forward strand.
TTAAAGTAAGCAGCCTGGGAGGATGGAGGGGGGCTGTGCTGTCTCCTCTTTTCTGAACATTTCGGCTTGGGGGTGGGCTCCCCGGGGCCTATATTGACTCAGGGAGGGGGGGCAGTCACCTCCATCCACTTATGGAATCTAGCCCCAGGTTTTAAAAAAAAAAAATTAATTTATAAAGCGCATGAATCAACCCTGAAGGGGTATCTCCGCGCTATAGGAATCAAAGCAGACAGAACAGACCAGAGAACCATGTTTCAGAAGAGTTCTATTTTAAGCAGTCTTCTAAAAGAAAAATATTCTGAACATTTTCAAAGATGTAACCGTAGTTGGTTACAGTAATGGTAGTTTTAATTTGTTTTGTGCTCCCCGGGGCCTATAATTGATGTATGCAGCCCTGCCCACCATTTTGTTTTACATTTCTCGCCGTGATCCTTCAGGAGTAACATGGAATCGTGCAAAAAATTGCGGTTTTTCTTTTGCATTTTGGACCCAGGTGGGTCCTTCTTGGTCCCCTTCATGGGGCCTAAGGGGGTAGGGTATTCCCCTTATTTTAACTTCAGGATAGGAGACAAAGGCCCTGAGTCCAGTAATGGCTGCCACCAATAGTATTCTCATGTTGCTGGCAGCCAATCAGAGTGAATTGGCCCACGGGATAAGAAGCTCCCTGGGCCAGTCAGAGTGCTGTATTTTTAACTGGCGCTCCTGCAGGAGTCTCTTGAGCCTGGGATATATATATATATATATATATATATATATATATATATATATATATATATATATATATATATATATTACCTGCTGGCAGTCGTCAGTAGGTAGTTATAGTTAGAACCTTGTTTCTATTTAAAAAGCATTTTTTCTTTTGCCAATATCTTTGGCGCCGTTTGACGAACCGTCGCAAAATTTTCAAAACTAATGGCCCACTCCGGTCAGCTCCTGTCTCGAAAGCTTCAGGGCGATTCATCAAGCGGGGCAGAGAAAAGAGGGGGGTCCCAAAACACGTTTTCGCCATGTTAATTTCCATAGGAAAATGTTGACGCAGCTACAGCCCAAACTGCTGAATGGAATCACACCAAATTTGGCAGAAAGGTAGCTCTTGGCCCAGAGTGCACTCTTTTTGTTAAATGGTGTAAATCCATTCAGTAGTTTCTGAGAAATTAATATATTTAGAAATATTAGTATTTGGTGACCGCGGTGGATCCGCGAACCCTCCCGATCACAAGCATGACTCTGATTGGCGGCCAACACTTCGAACCAGGAAGTGTTGTCAGCCATCTGGTGACTTGGTTCAACTGAGTCACAAGAAAAAAAGGTAAAAAAACAAGAAAAGGGGGCAGGGTAGAAACACCCTGACCCCCTAGGCCTGCTAAAGGGCCAAAAAAGCATTTTTTAATATTTTCGGCAGGGTTCGCGTAGGGTCTGCGAATCCCGCTGAAAATATTTTTTAAAAACATAGTGCGGTCTCCCGCGCTTCGTTTAATTAAGCCCCCTGGTGGGCCAGGTCCAGGGGGCATTGGTAAAATGTGAGGCGGGGGCCCTGAGGGGCCCCAGCAGCCCTGGGGACTGCCACCTCCCTGGGGATTTTTGATAATAAAATAGCGTGGGGGGCTCTTGCCACCATGCTGCCCTGGGGACCACCACCTCCCTGGGCATTTTTAATAATTATGGGTGGTGGGCCTCGCGGGCCCCCCCAAGTCCGGGGGACCGACACCTCCCTGGGGCTTCAATGTTTTAAATGAAGTGTGGGGGGGCTCCTAACCCCCCACACTGCCCGGGGACCACTACCTCCCCGGGGAATTCATTAATTAAAATAAGGGGGTCCGTAGTGGACCCCTGGCCTCTGGGACCACCACTTCTCTGGGGCTTCGAATGTGTTGGAGGGGGGCCGTGCGGCCCCCCTCATGGAGCACTCCATGGCCCTGTGGACCGCCACCCCACAGGGTTGGCTCCAGCAATCTCCCGGAGTGCCCACCCCCGGGACATTGCAGTTTGCTATGGAATGGCGGGAGCACTGCTCCCGCCATCCCATAGCAAACTTCTGCTTCGCTTCATGGAAGCAAGAGCAGGAAAACTGATCTCGCTTCCATGAAGCGAAGCAGAATTGCTTTTGGGCAAAGGGAGCTGCATGTCAGCCGCTCCCTATGCCCAAAAGCAATGCTGGCTCCTGCAGGAGGTGGGGAGGCGGCAGGGACCGCGGGGGCCAGCAGTCTCAACATTGTGACCATGCCCCGGGGGATGGGGTCCTCAGGGCCCAAAATGGCTCAGATAGGGTGGCCGCGCAGGCCCCCCTATTCATTTTTAAAGAAAAAAGAATTGGGCTAGCCCCAGGGGATGGGATCCCCGGGGCTTTATAAAAAATAGCCGGGCCCCGGGGGATGGGGTCCCCGGGGCCGACATCGGGTAATGGAATGGGGAGGCATTAATTCGTTTTTTTTCTCTCGTGATATGTGTCGCGTCCCTATCGCAGCTCTCAGCATGGCCCCCAGTGTAACATTGCGGCGGATTCATGGATCCACCTTAAATAAATAATTTAATAGTATATAATTCAGAAGGTAGTGTTGCATTTATAGAGCTAGTGAGATTGAAGTTAATAATCACATTAAATTGATAGAGTTAGCAATAATATAAAAAATAAAAATTAAAAGTTAAAAGTTAAACTTGAAAAGTGTATTGTGTTGTAGTACATTGAATTCATGCTTTTGTTTTGCGAATCCGGAAAATATTTAAAAAGAGTATGTATGTTAAAAAATAAATAAGATTCACTGTTGGGTTATAGGGTGGCTCTAAAAAGAGCCCTTGTTTTCATTATGACTTTGTAGAAGCTACATGTAAGTGTGGATGCACAGCTTAAGGTTGTTGAGACACACTGTGTTCCCTTCATCTGTGAAGTGAACTCCATCACTTCTGTAGATGACATCTATATCAAAACATAGATTGTTGTTATAGACGGAGCCCATGCTATGGTCTCTGAGGTAAGCAGGAACAGCTTTATTGTCATTCTTCATAGCTTTCTCAATCTGTGGACAGAATTGATTTGACCACTTCTATTTCTGTCTTTGGCATATATTAGAGTATACAAAGACAGTTTGAGGCAAAAGCAACATCAATTTTGCAAAGGTATCCTTCATTAGGATTCCATCCCTACCCCAGTCAATGTGACTAGGTCATTGCCACCACAGTGCACGATCATGAGGTCAGGGGGTTGGAGATGCAAAAAGTGTTTAACCAAAGGTATCAATTGGTGCCACTTTAATCCTCTCTGTGCAATCCATTTAATATCCACATTTTGCAAACCTAGGTCTTTGTCACTAACTCTGTGTTCAGCATACCTTTTGCACCAGAAAACATAGCTGTGCCCTACAATCCATACTGTAAGCATCTTGAAGGGATGTCTGAAAGGAATGAAAAGATGTCTGTAGCTGAGGTAGTCAGTTGGGAGAATGAGAGGTATCTAAAATGGTGGAGAACATGCTGCTTTTGAGAAAACTGATAAGTGATTGGCTGTTCATCAACATTGCGCACTCAAAAATAGGATGCATGTTACTTTCTAGAAGAAGCATGTTTCTGATTGGTTATTTAAAAATGTTTGAAAGGTACAGTAGATAGGCTAAGGTAATATTTTGCAAAAGTCAACCACACCTGCTGTTTGCATTTGTAAGCTTGTATGCTGAATTTCAAAATGTGGTGAACTTGTCACCTTTTGGTACAGTTGAATATTGCAGAAAGTGTTACTATGGAAACTAGTATTAAACAGCATGGGGGAAGGGTTGAAACTTAACTGTGGTTTTAAAATGTGAAATGGTAACTTATATATAAGGGTTATGTAACTAAATTAAGTTTTCCCAAATCAGTAGTATGTTTAGAAGTAGTGTGTTGTTAAAAAATAATATTAGTATTATTAGAAATAGGTTTTTGAACTCCTGTAAGGGTTCGCGGCTCCATCGCGATGCTACACTGCGGAAGCGCGGCGGAGTCACAACTCCAGAAAATTACAGAACCAGTTTGGGCACTTTTAGAAGACAGTTGGAAAGGGATAATATGTTTAACCAATAGAAATGTGTTTCACAATCTGAAATAATGTGGGAACAATTTGATTTGTTACTTACATTTATTTCTGTGCAGAAAGAGAGGGAATGTTTGTCATTACTGCATTACATTTATTGGGTGAAAAAGAAAATCTTTTATGAGTTTCTGATATTTCATATTCTGCAATACTATTTGAAAGTTGAGTTTCAAATTTGTAAGGTGTGTCATGTATTATGTAGTAGTGTTTAACTCTTTGTAGTGATATTTTTTCATTTAAAAAGCATTATTTTCAAAGTTTTGAAATTATTAGAGAAGTGTGATGTTTGAAATATGTTACGAAATGTACAGATGTGTATTGTAGTTTGTTTTATTGTACTGAAATGACGATTGAAATAGTTTGTGCTTACTAATATGTGTACATTGGTAGATGGATTAGTGATTATGGTAGTTTGTATGAGTCTGTGGAAAGGTACATTTGAAGTATGCTGCATAAATTTAGGTGTCTGCTTGAAATGGGAAGTGCAGTCTGTCAAGTTTAAAGGTATGCATGGTCTTGTGACTGAGGTATGTCTCAACTTGCACATGTATTCTCACACGTGTTATGCCTATGAAGATGCTAGACGTATAAAACGCAGGAATACATCTATTTGTGTATTTCTTTTATATATGATGCCACTAGCAAAAGGTACAGACACATGCATGAATGCTTTCAGGAATATAGTGTGAGTTACAAGAGATACATGCAAAGGGTTGCTGGTTTATATTTGGCTAGGCCCAACACTCTCAGTAGTCGCTGAATAGTGAAGCTGCAGCACAAAAGTGAGTTTAAGACATGTTGGCAGATGGAATAGTGATTAGGCTATTTCGTATGAGTCTGTGGAATGGTACACTTGAAGTACGCCGCATAAATTTAGGTGTCTCTGTGAAAAGGGAAGTGCAGTCTGACAAGTTTAAAGGACTTCATGGTGTTCTGACTGAGGTATGTCTCTACTTGTAAATGTATTTTCACATGTGTTATGCATCTGAAGATGCTACATGTGCGTAACACAGGTATACATCTGTTTGTATGTTTCTTTTATATATGATGCCACTAGCAAAAGGTACAGACACATGCATGTTTGCTTTCAGGAATATAGTGAGAGTTACAACACACACATGCAAAGGGTTGCTGCTTTATATTCGGATAGGTCCAACACTCTCAGTAGTCGCTGAATAGTGAAGCTGTAAGAGAAAAGTGAGGTTTAAAAGATGTCAGCAGAGGGATTAGTGATTAGGCTAAGTCGTATCACTCTGTGGAAAGGTACAGTTGAAGTATGCCGCATTAATTTAAGTGTCTCCTTTAAATGGGAAGTGTAGTCTGTCAAGTTTAAGGGACTTTATGGTCTTGTGACTGAGGTCTGTCTCTACTTGCACATGTATTCTCACTCGTGTTATGCATCTGAACATGCTAAACGTATAAAACACAGGTATACATCTATTTGTATGTTTCTTTTATATATGATGCCACTAGCAAAAGGTACAGACACATGCATGCATGCTTTCAGGAATATGGTGAGATTTACAACAGAAACTTGCGAAGGGTTACTGCTTCATATTTGGCTAGGCCCAACACTCTGAGTAGTCGTAGAATAGTGAAGCTGCAGCACAAAAGTGAGGTTTAAGACATGTTGGCAGAGGGATTAGTGATTAGGGTACTTTGTATGAGTCTGTGGAAAGGTACACTTGAAGTATGCCCCATACATTTAGGTGTCTGCTTTAAATGGGAAATGTAGTCTGTCAAGTTTAAAGGTCTGCATGGTCTTGTGACTGAGGTATGTCTCTACTTGCACATGTATTCTCATACGTGTTATGCATCTGAAGATGCTACACGTATAAAACACAGGTATACATCTATTTGTATGTTTCTTTTATATATGATGCCACTAGCGAAAGGTACAGACACATGCATGCATGCTTTCAGAAATATGGTGAGACTTACAACAGAGATATGCGAAGGGTTGCTGCTTTATATTTGGCTAGGCCCAACACTCTGAGTAGTGGTAGAATGGTGAAGCTGCAGCACAAAAGTGAGGTTTAAGACATGTTGGCAGAGGGATTAGTGATTAGGCTACTTCGTATGAGTCTGTGGAAAGGTACAGTTGAAGTACACCGCATACATTTAGGTGTCTGCTTGAAATGGGATGAGCAGTCTGTCAAGTTTAAAGGACTGCATGATCTTGTGACTGAGGTATGTGTCTACTTGTTTATGCATTTTCACATGTGATATGCATCTGAAGATGCTAGATATATAAAACCCAGATATACATCTATTTGTATGTTTCTTTTATGTATGATGCCACTAGCAAAAGGTACAGACACATGCATGCATGGTTTCAGGAACATGGTGAGAGTTACAACAGTAACATGGTAAGGTTTGCTGTTTTTATATTTGGCTAGGCCCAATATTTTGAGCAGTGGGTGAATAGTGAAGCTGCAAGAGAAAAATGTGGTTTAAGATATGTTGGTAGAGGGATTAGTGATTGGGCTACTTTGTATGAGTCTGTGGAATGGTACACTTGAATTATGCCGTATTAATTTAGGTGTCTGCTTGGAATGGGAACTGCAGTCTGTCAAGTTTAAAGGTCTGCATGGTCTTGTGACTGAGGTATGTCTCTACTTGCACATGTATTCTCATATGTGTTGTGCATCTGAAGATGCTAGATGTGTGTAACACAAGTATACAACTATTTGTATGTTTCTATTATGTGTGATGCCACCATCAAAATGTAGAGACGCATGTATGCATATTTTCAGGAACATGGTGAGACGTAGAACAGTAATATTGCAAAGATTGCTGTTTTGCATTTCTGGAGTTCTCTTGCTTCTTTCTGCACTTCTCTTGACTGTTTCTACACTTCTGTTGCTTCTTTCTGCATTTATGTTGCATCTTTCTGCACCCGTCTTATCTCTTTCTGCACCTCTGTTGCTTTTTTCTGAACTTCTTGTAGTGATTGAGTCAGGTACGCAAGATGGGTTTCAGGTAGTTTTATTCAAGATGGTACAATAGACCCCACCAGGAGCAGCCAGCATGCTGCTCAGCCCAGCCAACTGTGTAGATTTGACTCCTAACATTCTGAAGGATGACATCATAGCAAGGTTCCACAGATAGGGCAAGATTAACATTAGAGTCAAGATACAACATATCTCCCTTTCTTCTATATATAAATAAAACAACAATGAGGAACAAGAAAGAAGAACCAAAGATGAGGAGAAACGGAGGAAATCAGAAACAAGAAACCATAGAAAGAAGAGAGCATCAGAAAAGGATAAGAGAAGCAAAGAAGAGAGGAAAACCAAAACATAAGAACCATCCTCCCTTCTACACACAGAAGCAAAGGAAAGAAACAACATGATCAGAGAAGAGCTGCCCCAAAACACACCCATTGGCCAGAACAGGAATGTAAGAAGGCAGGAGTGGAAAGGACCAACAAAACTCCGGACTACAGGATGTGGAAAACACAGAAAAAGAAAGCACGGCAGAAAAGCAGAGTAAAGCTCAGAATCCACACGAGACACCAGGAGAAGACATCACCAAGAGAAGAGAAATGAAGAAAGAAAACAAGGAAGATGAGGAAAAGTATAAGGATAATCCTCACCGAAGTCAAACATCATTATCAATACATAATGTCAAAATAATGTAAAGACAACAGCGTATATAAACAATAGAAAATTCAATATATTAAGTACAAACCTATAAGTGCAGATAGGGAGGACTATAACCCAAAAGCAAACCCTACGAAAAGTGAGGGAGTCAGAAGAGAAATGGGAACAAAAACCCACGAAACAATAGCCCTTGTGAAAAAGAGAAACACTCTAATATGTGGAGTGGACGACTGGGTGGAGCCCCGTCAACTGAAAGTGTCTGGGTAGGAACCCGTAATAATGCATAAAGACTGAAACCTTTGCATGGATCCCCTGTAAACGGGTAGAACTGAAAGTATTTGGGTAGGAACCCATACTAATGCAAAAGGACTGTAACCTTTGCATGGATCCCCTGTAAACGGGTAGAACTGAAAGTGTTTGGGTAGGAACCCGTACTAATGCAAAAGGACTGTAACCTTTGCATGGATCCCCTGTAAACGGGTAGAACTGAAAGTGTTTGGGTAGGAACCCGTACTAATGCAAAAGGACTGTGACCTTTGCATAGATCCCTTGTAAAAAGGGTAGACAGATGCTGTGTGCAAGAGAAAAGTGTACGAACGTACAACGAGCAGATGGGACTACAACCCACTGCGATCCCAATGTAGGGAAACACATAGTATGCATAAGAAAGCAAAGAAACAATGGACTCGACGGCATGTACCCTGACGGTGTGTACCTACAGGGTGTATGCCTAGGGTCCATAAACAATGCAGTGTAAACCACACGAACATAAGGTACAATCTTGTGAAGGATAAAACAGCATATTGCGAACAAAAACAAATAGCCTGTTCAAAGTATATAGGAAAACAGAAAGCAAGTAACATCCCACATAGGGACTTCAAGAGATATCACCGGTGAGCGACTACTCACCCGAGCTTTCCAAGCCAACAAATGCCCTTGCCTAAGGGAACAAAACGTAAACATGCCAAGAAACAAAGATAGAAAAATATGCTGTAGATATTAAACTGCCCCCGTGGCACGGTGAAACTCCAAAAAACAAAACATAATAAGTTAGAGCTTCATGAGAAAATAAGCAATAAAATGAACGCAGGCAGTCAAAGGGCAAAGCGTGGCTGTTACAAGGATAAGGTGCCACACAATGGAACCAAACAGCAGGAAAAAATAATTGTATAATTGTCAAAGGAACAAGACCAAAGGAATCCCTCGACGACGGCGAAGGATGCTTACGTATGGATGTCAGCAAGAAGTGAAGTCCCAAGTTGACACACGCATTTAATATGCATACGCTGACGGCGCGCTTCTTGACCATGCAGCTTTGAATTCGTCGTGTAGATCGGTAAGTTTCAACATCTTTATGTCTTGAAGTGCGACGTTGGCGGAAGGCCTGCAGGGTTTGAAGACAGTTGGAAGGAAGCTGCAGCGGACCGGAACCCTTTAAGGAAACTCTAATGACAACGTGGATGGCGAGAGCGGTAATGCTAGGTAACTCCTTAATGTTGATGTGCTGTGTCCAAGCACAAGATGGCGGCGCGCTTCTTGACGCCGGGCCGGATGGCTCACGCCGCGCTGCTGCATGCAGGCGTCACCGGGCAGCTGAGGGGAACGTGGAGAGAAGGGTGTCATCATGCAACGAAGAGGGGAAAACGTCACCAAGGATTCACCCACTCTCCGCGCGACACAAGAAGAACGGTGAGGTGCACGTGCATAGGGTTTGAATTTAAACGATGCCGTGCCGTTTATCATGGTGGGGCCAATTTAGGGTACTTTATGGTGCAAAGACGGCAAAAATAGAGCTCGCCCACTCGCAGTGAAAACACACAGTCTCTGCCCTCACAAATACGTGCATGCGCTTACCCAAGATGTTGCTCCTCATGTAGATGCTGCTCCTAATGTAGAAAATGACTCGCCCAGTTCCTCTGAGAAAGTTCCTCAGGGCCGTTTGAAGCTGTGACTGTTTCAGTTGAAGCACCACTTCAAAAGCACACATACAAGGTGTAGAAAGCGCTCACAGCGAAAAGAGCCACACGAAACTCCATGAGATACACCGCATTGGGACACAAAATCAGGCAGTCCAATTACCTCGCTTGAGTAGACAGTGTAGACAGTGTAGAAATGCACACTCCATTGTGCCTGTGAGAAGAGGACAATGCTGGACAGACAGCTTGGCTTGCGCACACATGAAAAGGCACACTTCTTCACCAGACAGTGTAGACGTCGATGTGTGGCAGCTGAAGACAGTCAAACAGGCTTACCCTCAACGAAAGCAGAGCGCAAAACATGTAGACTCTGGAGAGTAGACGCCCAAGACTGGATGGGCAGCTCTTGAAGTAGCTCTTCTCCAGACAACCGGCAGACTGCTGTGGGCAACTGATGTAGAGGTCACTGGTGGGGTCAGGGATGCCAGTTGCCTAAGCTTCACTTGAGTTGATCTGCACCTTAATGTTGCTAGAGGTTTGATGAGGTGACAGACGCGGGTTCACTTCAGGATCGTCGCCAAAAACTTGTAGTGATTGAGTCAGGTACGCAAGATGGGTTTCAGGTAGTTTTATTCAAGATGGTACAATAGACCCCACCAGGAGCAGCCAGCATGCTGCTCAGCCCAGCCAACTGTGTAGATTTGACTCCTAACATTCTGAAGGATGACATCATAGCAAGGTTCCACAGATAGGGCAAGAATAACAATAGAGTCAAGATACAACACTTCTCTTGTTCCTTTCAGCACCTCTTTTGCTTCTTTCTGCACCCCTTTTTCCCCTTTCTGCAGCTCTCTTGCCTGTTTCTGAACCTTTCTTGCGTGTTTCTGCACTTTTCTTGTGTCTTTCTGCACCTCATTTTCTTTTCTGCACATCTCTTGATTCCTTATGCATTCCTCTTGCCTCTTTGTGCAACCCTGTAGCTTCTTTCTACACTTGTCTTGCTACTTTCTGCACCTATGTTGGTTCTTTTGAGACTTATCTTGCTTATTTCTGCATCCGTGTTGCCTCTTTCTGTACCTCTGTTGCCTCTTTGTGCACTTCTCTTGCTTCTATTTGCACCCCACTTGCCTTTTTCTGCATCCCCTTTCCTCTTTTTGCACCCCTCTTTCCTTTTTTCTGCATTTCTCTTGCCTCCATGTGCACCTCTCTTGTCTCTTTCTTCACCCCTCTTCCCTGTTTCTGTACCTCATTTGCCTCTTTTTGTGCTTGTCTTACTTCTTTATGTAGTTCTCTTGGCTCTTTCTGCACTTGTCTTGGTTATTTTTTAACCTCTCTTCTTGTTTCTGCAACTCTCTTGCCTCTTTCTGCACCTCTCTTGCCTCTTTGTGCACCTCTCTTTCATGTTTGTACACCTCTGTTGTTTCTTTGTGTACCCCTATTGTCTCTTTCTGCACCTCTGTTGCCTCTTTCTGCATTTCTCACATTTTTCAGTAGCTGTGTTGATGTTTGTGAATTCCTTTTTGCTGTTTCTAAACCTTTCATTTTCTTTCAGTCTCTTTCTTTCTCTTTCACCACCTTTTGTCCTGTTTCTGTAGTTGTCTTGCTTGTTTCTACACTGTTGTTTTTTATTTGTTATAACGAGAATAGCAATGTAATTGTAATTAATTGCTTACTAGTTATTATGAATATTGAGATGTAAATAATTTAAAATAGTTAATTGATGTAACAAACTATTGAAACTATTCTTTCTTTTTTAGAAAATTCTTTTGTTTGGATTACAGCCCATAACTTAACGGATTAAGACCTCCGACACTCGGTCTAGGTCCACTCTCTCCTCACTGCTCCGCTGTGCCGTCTCTTGCCTCCAGACCCCGACCTCCTCCTTGGGAGGTTCGAGGCTGCTGCCCGCTCCTGCGCCTGCTGCCCGCTCCAACTGGGACCAGACTGCCTCCAAACACCGTAACCTTTCTCAGCCGTTTTTTTCTTAATTTTTTCCCTGTTGTGCCACTGTTATTGTGCCCATCTGTGTCTTGCTCTAATTCCACCACTGTTTTTATTTTCTCGTGCCTGCCTGTTCCTTTTGCCTTTCGCCGCTGCTGCCCCTGCGGCCCCTCCTCCCCGGAATTTCCCCCCCGGAATTTCCCCCCCGGAATTTCCCCCCGGAATTCCCCTGCTCCCGCCTCCCAGCCTGTCCTCCCTCCCACCTCCCCTACTTAATGGCGGCCGCTGCGCACTCGCGCAGCCGACGTGCGCAGCGGGCGCGCTGCCAGCACGCCGAAGGTGCGCCAAAGGCAAGCCCATCTGTGCCCGTCCGCGACTCGACCGCGGCCAGCGCCAGGAACCCTGGACCTCCCACTACCCATCGCTACGACACCACCACCCTCCTCGCACTCAACCCTGGAAGACTTAGAGAATGCCAACAGGCCTCGCCGAACATGACCCACAGCCAGTTCTCCTGCCTCCACTGCCGACAGACCCTCACCGCCACCCCGGCCTCCAGCACCGCAGACGCCAGCACGGGCGACACCCTAAAATGCATCCTCCTCAATGTACGCTCCGTACACAAACACGCCATGGAAATCTGGAACCTACTCGACTCTCTTTCGCCCGACATCGCCTTCTTCACAGAGACCTGGACCAATGCATCCTCTGCCCCCGACATCAGCACCACCATCCCAGACGGATACAAGATCCAGAGGAAAGACCGCCCCAACCACCCAGGAGGGGGCCTCGCCATCGCCCACAAGATCACCCTCCGCCTCACTACCTCCAGCAAAACCTTCCCTTCCGCCGAACACCTGCACTTCAAGATCCAGACCACCCCCAAAGTCACACTCTGAGGAACCCTCGTCTACAGACCCCCCGGCCCCCGAACACCCTTCGCCACCACAATCACCGACTTCATCGCACCCCACGCGATCGCCTCAACAAACTACATACTCATTGGAGACCTGAACTTCCACCTCGACAACCCCAGTAACCCCAACTCCACTATCCTTCGTGACAATCTCGCCAGCATCGGACTTAAACAACTCGTCAACACACAGACCCACAGAGCAGGACACACCCTCGACCCCATCTTCACGGCAGGAAACAGCGTCCATTTCAGCCACACAACGCAGCCGCCATGGATCGACCACCACTGCGTACACTTCGCCATCAACAAACCCAAGGCACCCAAACTAGCCCCACGCCCACCACGAAGGAACTGGAGCAAGGTTACCGACGAGCAACTTAACTCCACCCTCACCCGAGACAACCACACCTGGGCACCCGACGCAAACAGCGCAAACGACGCAGCCAGAGAACTCCACACCTGGATCTCCAACTGCGCAGATGAGCTCGCCCGCTACGCAACCCCGACAGACAACGCCCCAGGAAAGCCGCCTGGTTCACAACCGCTCTCCAAGAAGCCAGATGCACTTGCAGACGCCTGGAGAAGAACTGGAGAAACACCAAGACAACCAAAAACCACACCACCTACAAGGACGCCATGACGGACTACCACAACCAGATCAGAGCCACCAAAAGGAACTTCATCCACAACAAAATCCTGGCCAACTCCACCTACTCCAAGGAACTTTTCAGTGTCATTCAAGAATTCACCAACCCACGCAGCGAAGCCACAGACATCACCCCATCCCAAGACCTCTGCGACAAGCTTGGAACCTATTTCCACCTCAAGATCAAAAACCTCTACGACAACTTCATCGACCATCCACCAGGCGCCACAGACGGCCCCCCGCCCCCCAGAAACACCAGCCAGCCCACCATCTCCAACTGGACACCGATCACGGTCGAAGACACCGCCTTGACCATGAAAAGCATCCACTCGGGGGCCCCCACCGACCCCTGCCCCCCTCACATCTACCACAGAGCCATGGCCGCCATCGCACCCAAACTACAACGCACCATCAACACCACCTTCAAAACAGGCACCTTCCCAGATGACTGGAAGCGCGCAGAAGTCAGACCCCTGCTCAAGAAGCCCACAGCTGACCCCACCGACCTCAAGAACTATCGGCCCATCTCGCTCCTCCCCTTCGCAGCCAAAGTTGCAGAGAAAACAGTCAACAGGAAACTGACACGATTCATTGAAGAGAACGCCGTCCTCGACCCGTCCCAATCCGGATTCCGAAGCAACCACAGCACAGAGACCGCCCTACTTGCCGCCACAGACGACATCCGCACCCTCCTGGACCAAGGCCACTCCGCAGCCCTCATCCTACTCGACCTATCAGCGGCCTTCGACACCGTCTCCCATCGCACACTAGTCATCAGACTACACGACGCAGGCATACAAGGAACAGCCCTGGACTGGATCCGATCATTCCTCACCGGAAGAAGCCAAAGGATCAGACTCCCACCCTTCCTCTCCGACCCCACGAAAATCACCTGCGGAGTCCCACAGGGTTCATCACTGAGTCCCACCCTCTTCAACATTTACATGGCCCCCTCGCAGCCATCGTCCGACAACACGGCCTCAACATCGTATCCTACGCCGACGACACCCAGCTCATCCTCTCCCTCACCAAAGACCCCACCACTGCCAAACTCAACTTCCAGAAAGGAATGCAAGACGTCGCAGTCTGGATGACCAACAGCTGCCTGAAGCTCAACGCCGAGAAGACAGAAGTCCTCGTCCTCGGTACCACCCCTTCTGCATGGGACAGCACCTGGTGGCCGACCGCCCTCGGAAGCCCACCTACCCCCTCAGACCACGCCAAGAACCTCGGCATCGTACTCGAATCATCAGTCTCCATGAACCGACAGGTCAACGCCGTCACCTCCAGATGCTTCAACACCCTCCGCATCCTCCGCAAGACCTTCAAGTGGATCCCCCCTGAGTCAAGGAAGACAGTCACCCACGCACTCATCACCAGCAGACTGGACTATGGAAACGCACTCTACGCCGGCATCAACAAGTCCCTACTCCGCAAACTCCAGACAGTACAAAACACCGCCGCCAGACTCGTCCTCGGTATCCCCCGACACGAACACATCAGCCAACACCTACGAAGTCTCCACTGGCTCCCCATGGAGAAAAGAGTCACTTTCAAAATCCTCACTCACGCCTACAAATGCCTACACAACAATGGACCCAAATACCTCAAAGACAGAATCAACTTCCACGTACCCAAAGAAACCTCCGATCTTCCAACCTCGCACTGGCCGAAACCCCACGCATCCACAGAGCCAGAGCAGGCGGAAGATCCTTCTCTCACATTGCAGCCAAGACCTGGAACGAGCTACCGGCAGACATCAGACGCGCCCCCTCCTGAACACCTTCAGGAAGACCCTCAAGACCTGGCTCTTCGGCTAAACAGATCTGCGGACCCCCCTCAGCCCCTTGAGACCCTCATGGGTGAGTAGCGCGCTTACAATTCCCTGATTGATTGATTGATTGATAACTTCAAGGAATGCATGAGTGGCGTAGGTGTTTGGATGGCAGAAAATTGCCTCAAACTGAACTCAAATAAAACGGAAGTTCTACTCTTCGGCAGAGACACATCATTCTGGTCCTCAGAATGGTGGCCCATGGAGCTGGGGATCCCTCCCTCCCCAGTCACCAAGGCAAAAAATTTGGGAGTCATCATTGACACCCCCCTATCCTTTTCACATCATGCAAAGATGCTCATCTCGTCAATCTCTTTCACTTTGAAAATTCTGAGGAAAATTCTTCCATTTATCCCATTGGAATTACAGAATACAGTGGTAGTAGCCTTGGTTCTATCTAAACTCGATTACTGTAACGGGATATTGGTTGGAGTAAACAAATCAGTAGTGGCAAAATTGCAGGTACTCCAAAACTCCGCAGCTCGGCTGCTCTTCGGCCTAGCCAAATACTCATCGGCCAGACAGGCTCTCAACACCTTGCACTGGCTGCCTGTGGAGAAGCGAATCAAGTTTAAGGCGCTTTGCATCGCCTTCAAGGCCTTGCATAACCTTGGTCCTGTCTACTTAACAGATCGCTTTCAAGGGCATATTCTAGCACGTTCACTTCGGTCTGCCTCTTTGAAGCTCGTGAAAGAACCTAAGTTCCGTCTTCTCAGATGGGGTGGTAAAATCTTCACGTGTCACATCCAGATGGTGGAATGAGATGCCAATAAAGTTAAAAAACTGCCCTGATCCACTCTTCTTTAGGAACGGACTTAAAACCTGGCTTTATACCCTATAACCTCTCTTAAACAACCGGGTCACATCATCTCTCGGTTGGTCTATGTGTTGAGCTGCAAGTGCCTAGACGCCCTTGGGTAGTAGCGCTCTATATAAATATATAAATAAATAAATTACAAATTGAAGATGGCAAGAAAACATAAAAAGAGAAGATAACAAAGAAAACAGAAGCATTTAGCTCAAACTAAAAAGAGTGCACTAGAAAAAGACCAAAATGTTGGATAAAGTCTGTTCTGGTACGAGTACTAAACAATTTCCTAAAACAGTTGCAGTGAGATTAAAGCAGGACAATAATAATGAAAGGAAAAAGCCAATTTTTACAACAGAGCACAAGGAAAAGAAGAATTGTAATGGTACAAAAACATTCGTTTTGGAAAAACAACACATGTAACAAAAAGACAAAAACAATTTAAAGAGATACATGCTCAAATTTTTCAAAATAAAGTAATTCAAAATTTATTAAAACAATTGTAAAAGGTATAAAAAAAGATCAGCAGCGTATAAGAAGAAGTAACACAGTGAAAGTGTAGTAGATACTGCTTTTGAATTGAAACGAAAATTATTTATATTAGTATTGAACAGAATGAGAACATTGGATAAACCAATGGTGTTTATGAAGGAGAAAAGCAAAAGAAAAAGACTGGTTAATAGAAGTAACTTTTGTAAAACTTTTACTAATGAATGGAAGCACACTTCCAGTACTGAGCCTTTCTTTAATGATAAAGCTATTTTCAACAGAACACATTAGTGCATGCAGTTGATACTAATGGTCGATGCTATGAGATGAAAGATGGTTGTCCCATTCCAAAAGAAAAAATGGTTGTTAGGAGTGTAGAAGAAGTAATAGCTGAAGAAGTTCAAGGGAAGCGTACACAAGCTCCTGTATATAAGTGGGATTGTAGCAGTTTTTTACAGTATTCAACAGGAATCTATTGACATATTACAGAACATTTTACGAGGATATGACGAAAAAGTCTTAAACAGAAGATTAAGATGTTACAAGGACTAGATCCATGTAAAATAAGAAAATATACTCACTTGCAGGGTCATTCTCTGGCTTGTCTTTCAAGAAAAGTGTGTCAAAGTACTTTTCATCATTTAAGAATGTTAGCAGTACAAAACTCAGAAATGCGGAAGTTAGTAAGGAGACTCTACTATGTAAAAACTCCTGCATTATGTTTAAGTGAAATGAACACTCTTTTGCACTGTTCACTATCAGATGTACAAAAAGTTTGTGATGATATACAGTTTCGGTTTTTTTGGTTCACAAGAGGAGTGTAGAGAAAGTGTAGGTGTTGAAGAACAAGTGAAAGAGATTAGTATTGATGAGTTTGCAGAAGAAATTACAACGTTTAAGACAGTTTCATCTGAAAAACCAAACTATGTTTGTATTTGTTGTCGGCGTACTCACTATAGGAGTCAAACTAGGAATGTTGATTCATATTTAAAAAGTGAAAAGGAAAACAATGATAAGTGGCAGAAATTTGGTGCTTATTTGTTGGTAGAAGGTCGGTTTGAGTTGGCTGCTGATCAATTTATTTGTAAATATTGTCACAACAAATAAAAAGAGAACAAAATGCCAGCTAGAGCAGTACAGAACAACTTAGAGTTGGTAGCTATTCCTCAGGAACTGGCAGATTTGAATGCATATGAGTCCATTCTTATTCAATCTGTGCACCCATTTCAGGCTATAGTTCGTATGGAGCCTAAAACAGGGAAGCTGCCACCAACAGATTTACAAAGAGGTCTGAAAGGAAGAGTTGTGTACTTACCTGTATATTTTAAGAAAAATATTGAAACTGTTGGTGTAGACAGGGAGAAAAATAAACAAGTAGTTATTCTAGTAAATGGTGTACCAACAAAGACTCGAAAAATCTAGCAAGAGTTTGTCGATGTTAATAAACTTCAAAAGGCTAAATTCTATCTGGTACATAATAATATTTATTATAAGAATGTAAATGTTGGTGAACAGGTAATCTGCTTAGAAGATGAAACAGAAATTTCAAGTGGCCAAATAGAAAAAGTGGACAAGTCCAAGAGTGAAGAGATTTATGAACATTATACTATACATCCTCTACATTCGAAGGAAATGATTGGAAACAGTATTGAATTATTTCAAATGAAGGAAGCAAAGGGAACTCCCATGAGTGTATGGGAAGAAAGTTTAGAAGCTCATTGCTTTCCACAGCTATTTCCCACTGGAGAAGGTGAACGATTTGATGAGCGAGCTGTACGGATTCCAGCTTCAGAATACCGCTTGACAAGATTGTACTCTGAAGATCCAAGATTTTGACAGTGCATTCCATATATATTTCATCTTCTGTTTAAATTATATTTAAAGGGTTTTTAGTGACTCAGGAAAAAAGGCGCCCAGCTCAATAAACGGTAGTGTGTAAACTGAATCTAGAGTGTACGGTGCTACCAGGTAAGGGGATAATTCCCTAAAACCCCTCAATGTGTGTAAGGTCAAGCCCTACACAATGTCAATACAATATAAGTCCCGGGCACACATAAACCAGGTGTTAAACCACTAATGGTTTTAAAATTACGAAAAAAGTCTCAATATTCAATCTCCAGTGTATTCATACTTGTTTAATTGCTCAATGGAACACACGAAAACCAGCCGACACGTGTTTCGTCGCCAATGGGAGTTAACCCGCGACTTCCTCAGGGCTTGAGACAAGTAGTGTGACTCTTGGTACGAATGCTCTGCAGGTGATAATTCCAACCCGGCTAGTCACGATGTATCCAACATGAAAAAGAAAATGTCTGAACACAAGTGATGTCTTGCAAGGAGTGATGCAATCTTCGTATTTAGCTTCAGCAGAATGCTGAAGTCGTGACAGGCCTAATCCTGTAGATTACTCGTAAACGTGCTGCAAACTTCTGAAGGTACGGAGAGTATTCCGTGTCTACAAGCGGGTGCGCTGTAGAGTTAAACTGCCGGTCTGTGCCAAGTGATTTGCATTCTGCTGAAGCTAAATACGAAGATTGCATCACTCCTTGCAAGACATCACTTGTGTTCAGACATTTTCTTTTTCATGTTGGATACATCGTGACTAGCCGGGTTGGAATTATCACCGGCAGAGCATTCGTACCAAGAGTCACACTGCTTGTCTCAAGCCCTGAGGAAGTCGCGGGTTAACTCCCATTGGCGACGAAACACGTGTCGGCTGGTTTTCGTGTGTTCCATTGAGCAATTAAACAAGTATGAATACACTGGAGATTGAATATTGAGACTTTTTTCGTAATTTTAAAACCATTAGTGGTTTAACACCTGGTTTATGTGTGCCCGGGACTTATATTGTATTTATATTTCATCTTCTGTTTGAAAGTGATTTGTCTGCACTTTCATATGCAGTGAACCACATATTAAATTAAAAACAGGAGTTCATCTTACACATATTTCAGCAAAAAACTTCATGGACAAAGTTCAACAAAGAGATGAAAATTTAGAATCTCAGTTAATTAATTTAATGGTGTGACAACGTGGTACCAATGAATATTGGTTTCGTCATCACTGTGAACTTAAATGTATGTTAAGAAACTTAGGTACACCTACATGGTTTGTAACACTTAGCTGTGCTGAAAATGCATGAGACGATTTACTTGAATTTCTACGAGAAGCACATTCAAATGCTAAAAATATTGAATTGAAGACACCTGGAGAACTCTGTTCCTTGGATCCTGTATATGTCTGCAGGTATTTTAACCATATGTTTCAAAGTATGATGTCATGTATCTGCAATAAAAATATTCCTCCTCTTGGAGAAGTTACTGATTTCTTTTGCTGAAAAGAGTACCAAGACAGAGGTGCTCCTCATATACACATGCTTTTATGGATGAAGAATGCTCCAAAATGTGGAAGTGATACTGATGAAACTGTTTTGTCTTTCATCGAACAGTATGTTACATGTGCCATTCCAAGAGAAGGAGAAGAAAAGAGCTTGAGACAACAAGTTTTACGGTTTCAAAGTCATCCATGTGGGAAATACTGTAGACGAAAATACAAGTGTAAAGGGAAATTTTATACAAAATGTTGTTTTGGATTCCCACGTCCAATAATTTCTAAAGGAAGACTAAATAGTTTTTTGTCAGCAGTAAGGCATACAATAAATCGAAAATATCCGAAGAATACATATAACTTAAAAAGAACAGAAGATTCAAAGTACATTAATGACTACAATCCAGTTATTTTGAAAATGTGGAATGCAAACATGGATATTCAATATGTTGCAGATAATTCTATTGCTGTTGCTCGCTACGTTACATCATATATAACCAAATCTGAAAAGACAGAGATGAAAGAAATGTGGAAAGAAATTTCACAAGAGAAGAGTCTTAGTAAGAAATTGCACAGCTTTAGGTTGAAAATGCTTTCCCATAGAGAGATTGGATCCTATGAATGATCAGATTGCTTGAGCTCTGCCAGTTTATATTCAAAGTCAAGAGGAATCATTTGGGTAAGTTTAGGTCTTGCCTCCACACAAAATAGAGTATTGAAATCTTTACAAGAAATTGAATACTTAGCAGAAAATGAACCAGAAAGTACAGATATTGTTAAAACTAATATGTTGGATACATACTATCCAAAAAGGAGTCCACATCTCGAAAACCTATCTCTGTATGAAATACTTCAACATTACAGCTTTAGTAAAAAAGTTACAGAAAATATAAAAGAAGAAAAATATGCAGTAATTGGATGTGACGGATGTTTGGTAAAACATGCCAAAGGAAATCTTATTAACCACAGAAAACTCAGTTGCGAAAGTCCAGATAAGAGGGAATTTTTCTATTTAGCAATTTTGCAACTGTTCAAGCCTTGGCGTAGTGAAACGGAATTACTTGGAGATTTCGACTGCTATGAAGATTCTTTTAATGCAAGTAAAGATAGTATTCAGTGCACAATTTTCCCTACAGATCTACAAATGTTAAATGATGAGATTGAACAAGAAAGTACTATTGCAGCTGAAATAGCTAGAGAAAGTTCTCAAGATAGTCAAAGTTCTGGTCCACTGAGTCAAGATCCACTGGGATAACGAATTATTGAAAATAAATCAGCAATAGCCATGAATGAGGTAGAAACTGCAATGCAGCAAGCACAACAGGATATTATTCAGTTGGAAAAGTTAGAAGAACAACTAAATATTAAACAGAAAGAAATATATCTACAAGTCATACAAGAGATACAACATGGTTTCCTGAACGAAAAAAAAGAATGCCAATGTTCGTCATTTAAACCTATTCTAATGTACATCAGTGGTCAAGCTGGAACAGAAAAAAGTTCTTAATTAAAGTTTTGAACAGTTATCTACACAAAACTACAGATTCACATTTATCTTGTGTTGTAACAGCTCCAACTAGATTAGCAGCACACAACATTAAAGGGATTACTTTACATTGACTACTTATGCTACCTGTTGAACATGATAATAAATTGGAATATCAGAAGCTATCTGGAGAAGCTTGTTATGAAGTGTCAAGAGTATTGAAGAAAATTAAACTTTTAATCATTGATGAGGTGAGCATGGTCTCAAACCTAATGCTTGTATTTGTGCACTTGAGAATGCAACAGATTTTAAAAACAGATTACGATGTTTTGTTTGGAGGAAAACATTTAAGTATATACGGAGGTCTACTACAACTTACTCCTGGTAAAGGACAACCTGTTTTTAAAACACTTGTGCATGAAGACACTAGGAAATCTTTGGGAAGTATTGGAAATGTGAATATTTGGTTACATTTTGAATATAAAGAACTGGTTAAGAATATGCTCAAGCAAGTGATGAAGATTATGGAAATATTCTTCAAGACATAAGAATTGGTGTCTTGACAAAACATGGTAAAGAAGCTTTAGAAAGCCGGCTACTAAGGAACTTGTTTACAACTGGAAACACAGCAGCTGAAGTAATGTTCAATATGCTTGGAGAAAAGAAGCTTATAGTTTGCCTAATGCCTACACTGCAAGAGTGTTCGACATTTAATCAACAACTTTTGAAACTGGAAAAACAACAAATAGTGCAAATTGAAGCTATTGGTACAATTGAATACCAGGGAGTGACTATTCGTCTTACAGAGAAACTACAGGCTAGATTGCATTCTTTGAAAAAGTCTGTATCTAAAACTGCAAGCTTAGAAAAGACTTTACATGTATGTATAAACTGTTGGGTAATTTTACTGCATAATTTGAATGTAGAAGACGGTTTAGTAAATGGAGCAATGGGAAAAGTTGTTGATTTTGTAAAATTTCAGAATAGAGATGGAATAGAATCTTTGATTATAAAATTTGATCAGATTAATGAGGTAAGACAGATTGGGCGTTGTGTTGTACGTTTTCTGCTTGTAAAAGATTTGTATGTCCGCAGACAACAGCTTCCTTTGTCTTCAGCATATGCAGTAACTATTCATAAATCACAAGGTTTAAGTATAGACAATGCTTTTGTAAATATTGGAAGTACAGTGTTCAAAGAGGGAATGGCATACGTTGTATTGTCTCTAGTAATAACATTGTCTGGTTTGTATTTGATAGATTTTGATGAGAAAAAGGTTAGTGCTGATGCAAATTGTGTAAGAGAGTACAATCGTTTAAGAATACTTTATGCTCCTGATTTAGGTGAATATCCCATATACGAGAAACGTGTAATGTGTCCAAGACGGAAATAAGTCAAAGATGCAATTTAGGTTAAAAAAAGAAAATAAATGAAGAGGAACTTGAAGGCGTGAAGAAAAAGAAAATGGAAACTGTTGATGACATTGAAGGATACCAGTTGGAAAATAGTTCAAGTATCAACTGTTATGCTAATGTGATTCTGAATGTTGTGTTTTATCTACAAGATCTTCATCATGAAATCATGGGAAATCGTGAAAAAAGATTCTGTTCTGCACTACATCATGTATTTCAACAGTTGGTAACTGATTGAAGTAAAATCCATACTGCTTCCGGCATTCGGCATCTTTTGGATATATGTACTTTTTCTTTGATATTTACTCGCAATATACAACAAGATGCACAAGAATTTCTAATGCTTATGATTGGAGTATTAGAACATGAAGGAATACAGATTGAAAACTTATTTGGACTAAGTTTACAGTTGGGATCATAAATGTGAAGAGTGTTCATTTACTTCTACCACTGAAATTCAAACAGAATGATTCCTATACTTGACAATACCAGACTGCAAATCAGTACCTTTTAACAAATTGATTAAAACAGCCAATCAGGAGATGAGATCTCCGTATTGTAGATCAGAGATGTTGCCTACATTACATATAGAAAGATTTGGAAAAGCTGTCATTTTAATGCTACAACGTTGTAGAGCAAATGGAAGAAAATTGAAAACCAAAATCAACATTTTTAATACAAGTCAAATATCTATTTCAGGAAGAACTTTTACAGCAGTGGCTATTATCTTCCATGATGGACCTACTACAACATCTGGACACTATACTGTGTATTTAAAGTGTAATAAAGGATGGACACATTGCAATGATGCCCACTTGGAATTCAAACCTTGATTGCCTTATGAATTACCAAATTCATATTTGTTATTTTTGAAGCCAAAGTTTTGAGTACATCATTCGGCCTATTGGGAAGATGTGAACAGAAAGTAGACAGGAGTGCAAACAATTAGTATTTATAATTAGTGTTTGAAATATCATTTGCGCTAATTGATATTGCATTTGGAAAATTATGTTTAAAAGGAAATAGTTTATATATTTGTTGTCTATATTGTACCAGATGTAAATAAGAGTATACATTTAGGCAAATGTATTTGAGATAAATAATGAAGTTAATGTAGATGAATGAAGTAATTAACAAAGTGTAGCTAGAAAACACAGAGCTACACATATTGAAAATGATGCTCTACGCCGATTTGTTTTTTTCTACAATCAATTTGATTGTGTTTTTCCCCGCTGTTCAATGATGATACTACATTGAAATCACTGTGTATGGTGAAGTTAAGTGGAATCTGAGAACAGCAAAAAGGGAAACTGAAAATATAATGTAATTCTAAATTTATGTTGTGTTCTTAAAAATATAATATTATAATTTCTGTAATATATTATCATTAAATAACAATCTTTCTTCTTCTTTATAGTAGCTACTGTTGAAGTTCTAAAAGAGGTTTAGGTCAATACTACTCTAAAATACTTCTACTGAGTAATGTATCTAAATTATTCGAAATGTAAGAATGCATACTATATTATGCATGATAACGTGAAGTTTAATTATATGTTATTTGTTTCTAATATAAATAATGTTGGTACTTTACAGTATTTGAAAACTATCATCATGTTGCTCATATAATCAGCCAGGTAGGCATCCTTTCACGTAGACACTACCCATGCTCTCATCCATTCTCTCTAGCACAACTCTTCCAGTAATAGGATAACCCAGGCATTACCCTTGAATTCTTCCTTTCACACAGGCATTACCCATGCACTCATCCAATCACCCAGGCATTACCCCTGCACTCATGCAATCATCCATGCACTAGCTATGCACTCATACAATCACTCAGGCAGTACTCTTGCACTCAACCATTCACTCAGGTACTACCCATGCACTCATCCAATCACCCAGGCACTACCACTGCAGTCATACAATCACTCAGACACTACTCTTGCACTCAACCATTCACTCGGCATTTCCCATGCACTCATCCATTCTCTCAGGCACTACCCATGCACTCATCCAATGACCCAGGCACTACCCTTGCATACATACTTTCACTCAGGCACTACCCATGCACTGATCCAAGCACCCAGACATTACTTTTGCACTCATTAAGTCACTCAGGCACTACCCATGCACTCATCCAATCACCTAGGTAATACCCCTGCACTTATGCAATCACCCAGGTACTGCCCATGTACTCATGCAATCACTCAGGAACCACTCATGCACTCAACCATTCACTTAGGTACTACCCATGCACTCATGCAATCAAGGAGGCACTACCTTTATACACATCCAATCACTCAGTCATTACTCATGCAATCACCCAGGCACTACTCTTCCACTCAAACATTCACTCAGGCACTATCCTTGCACTCATCCATTCATTCAGGCACTACCCATGCACTCTATCCAATGACCCAGGCATTACCCTTGCACTCATACTTTCACTCAGGCACTACCCATGCACTGATCTAAGCACCCAGACATTACATTTGCACTCATAAAGCCACTCAGGCACTACTCATGCACTCATCCAATCACCCAGACAGTACCCATGCATTCATGCAATCACTCAGGCACTACTCTTGCACTCAACCATTCACTCAGGTGGTAGCCATGCCCTCATCTATTCACTCAGGCACCCCCCATGCAGTCATCAAATTACCCAGGCATTACCCTTGCACCCATCCTTCCACTCACACACTACTCATGCATTCATACAATCACCCAGGCACTACCCCTGTACTCATACAATCACTCAGACACTACTTTTGCACTCAACTATTCACTCAGGCACTACCCATGCACTCATCCATTCTCTCAGGCACTACCCATGTGCTCATCCAATGACCCAGAGATTACTCTTGCAGTGATCCTTTTATTCAGGCACTACCCATGCACTAATTCATGCACCCAGGCACTACCCCTGCACTCATACAATCACTCAGGAACTACTCTTGCACTCAACCATTCACTCAAGCACTACCCATGCACTCAAGCAATCAAGGAGGCACTACCTATATACACATCCAATAACTCAGGCATTACCCATGCAGTTATGCAATCTCCCAGGCACTACTCTTCCACTCAACCATTCCCTCAGGCACTACCCTTTCACTCAGGCACTACCCATGCACTCATCCAATGACCCAGGCATTACCCTTGCACTCATACTTTCACTCAGGTACTTCTCATATACTCATCCAATCACACAGGCACTACCCCAGCACTCATCTGTTCCCCTAGACACTACCCATGTACTCATGCAATCACTCAGGCACTACTCTTGCACTCATCCATTCACTCAGGCACTAACCATACACTCATCCAATGACCCAGGCACTACCCTTGAACTCATACTTTCACTCAGGTACTTCTCATACACTCATCCAATCACCCAGGTACTACCCCTGCACTCATGCAATCACTCAGGCACTACTCTTATCATGTCCTCTAGGATATTCCTATCATGTACATACCAATTACATACATTTTGTCCCATCCAAACGACATAACGGTCCTACACAGGTGACCTTTTACCTAGTAGCTTACTTCAACACCAGGCTTTCGGTATCCTATCTTAATCCCTGTACCTGACGCACATAAACATGTCCCCAGGCACTGCAGATTTATTCTGTATAAGGGTCACCACTTTTTTCATCCATGGCCAACAGCCAGCGGTGCATGATCATGTTTGTTTAGAAAAGGATTAGCAGAGGATTAGCGAATGTTTTCAAAACATATCGATTCTAGAAGAAACTTTAGAGTGACCACTTTAGTATAACAGACCCTCACTCCCCCTTACAGAAAAAGAGGAGAATTTCTTCCAGGCTGGACCAAGACTCTGCAGGCTGATACTTCGACAGGCAAAGACCTGACATCCCTTGCGGGGTGCCATCCTCGACGCAGAGACGGGGTCCTTCATTCAGATGAGGGGTTAGCACTTCCTCGGGGGATTCTTGGCTCAATTAGGATATATCCTAGCACTGACATACACATGCTTCACCTACATATCTAGGCTGGGTACATTTAGGTAGGCTACGCATCATAGGAGTACGCCAATGCTATTGTTTTATATAATCTGCTTTTATTCATCTTATGAGCACTATGGTAGAAATGTATCTGCTATTTACGATATTGACGTTAGCGATCCCATTTGTCTGCTCCTGTCTTTTGATTGTCGCAGCTAATATGTTCACTCTAGACTGACGCTTGACCATTAAATAATTATTGAAACCGTTCCAATCGTCATTCTATGTGTATTCTTAGAAAAGTAAGCACGAGTGACTGAGGGAAAGATACCGTATTGTTTTCCACGATACCTGAGAAATCAGGGTTGTCATGCTCAGTGGTTGCCAGAAACTATCTACACCGCTGTAGAATACAGGGGGGGTGGTAGTGGCACCGTAGAGCTAGCTGGTCTAATGGCTGAATCCTGGAGTTCGGGTTGTGTGCAATACCCGCCAGGTAACGCTGTTTTTAAACTTTGTGCTGCTATCACTGAAGTTGTTTTTAGTAATTTTAGCGGGGTGCAGGGTTACCGCTGTTGCCCGGCCTTCCGGACTCCCTGGTGATGCCGAGAGGAGAGGCGGTTGATTGGAGGGACAGGGAGGCGGGGAACAGGGCTGTGATTGGGCGGGTGGACTGGGCATGGTATTTAAACCCAGCTGGCCGTGACGCGTAGCGCTGAATCCTGGAGTTCGGGTTGTGTGCAATACCCGCCAAGTCACGCTGTTTTTAAACTTTGTGCTGCTATCACTGAAGTTGTTTTTAGTAATTTTTGCGGGGTGCAGGGTTACCGCTGTTGCCCGGCCTTCCGGACTCCCTGGTGACGCCGAGAGGAGAGGCGGTTGATTGGAGGGACAGGGAGGCGGGGAACAGGGCTGTGATTGGGCGGGTGGACTGGGCGTGGTATTTAAACCCAGCTGGCCGTGACGCGTAGCGCTGAATCCTGGAGTTCGGGTTGTGTGCAATACCCGCCAGGTCACGCTGTTTTTAAACTTTGTGCTGCTATCACTGAAGTTGTTTTTAGTAATTTTAGCGTGGTGCAGGGTTACCGCTGTTGCCCGGCCTTCCGGACTCCCTGGTGACGCCGAGAGGAGAGGCGGTTGATTGGAGGGACAGGGAGGCGGGGAACAGGGCTGTGATTGGGCGGGTGGACTGGGCATGGTATTTAAACCCAGCTGGCCGTGACGCGTAGCGCTGAATCCTGGAGTTCGGGTTGTGTGCAATACCCGCCAGGTCATGCTGTTTTTAAACTTTGTGCTGCTATCACTGAAGTTGTTTTTAGTAATTTTAGCGGGGTGCAGGGTTACCGCTGTTGCCCGGCCTTCCGGACTCCTGGTGACGCCGAGAGAGAGGCGGTTGATTGGAGGGACAGGGAGGCGGGGAACAGGGCTGTGATTGGGCGGGTGGACTGGGCATGGTATTTAAACCCAGCTGGCCGTGACGCGTAGCGCTGAATCCTGGAGTTCGGGTTGTATGCAATACCCGCCAGGTCACGCTGTTTTTAAACTTTGTGCTGCTATCACTGAAGTTGTTTTTAGTAATTTTAGCGGGGTGCAGGGTTACCGCTGTTGCCCGGCCTTCCGGACTCCCTGGTGACGCCGAGAGGAGAGGCGGTTGATTGGAGGGACAGGGAGGCGGGGAACAGGGCTGTGATTGGGCGGGTGGACTGGGCATGGTATTTAAACCCAGCTGGCCGTGACGCGTAGCGCTGAATCCTGGAGTTCGGGTTGTGTGCAATACCTGCCAGGTCACGCTGATTTTAAACTTTGTGCTGCTATCACTGAAGTTGTTTTTAGTAATTTTAGCGGGGTGCAGGGTTACCGCTGTTGCCCGGCCTTCCGGACTCCTGGTGACGCCGAGAGGAGAGGCGGTTGATTGGAGGGACAGGGAGGCGGGGAACAGGGCTGTGATTGGGCGGGTGGACTGGGCATGGTATTTAAACCCAGCTTCCCGCGACCGCGCAGCCCGTCCGCGCTCGTATCGGGCTCAGGGCGAGAACCCCTGGTTCTGGTACACCGGATGCTTTAAGATATTCCCCCAAACAGCTTAGAAGCCTGGACCAAGAAGGTGGAAGGGCCTGCTGCCCTAGGTTTTTACCTAGCACACGGCCAGGAGAGCTGGCCGCTAAGTGTGTGCTCTGTCATTGTCACTTGCCAGACATTCTGGCCTACCGCTGCAATGTCTCGGTCAAAGAGGGGAAGGGCCCGCAGCACCTAGGTACAAACATTCCCCCATGGAAATGCTTATTGTTAAACGCCTGGTGAAACATAGCCTGGAATGCAGTCTGCTCATTGAAGAGCATCAGATTATGATGGCGTTCATTACTGAGGCCTGGACGGACAATACCTCAGGTCCTGATATTGTGAAGGCTTTGCCTGTAGATTTTGTTTGCCACACGCTGGACCGACCCTTAAGAAAAGGGGGAGGGCTAGCTGTTATTTACCACAATAGTCTGGAACCCTCCTTTTCTATAGCCTCTAATCAAGCATGTGAAGCTATGTCTATCTGTTTCCGACTCTCCCC
Organism: Calotriton arnoldi; assembly: GCA_963921515.1. Lineage (NCBI taxonomy): Eukaryota > Metazoa > Chordata > Amphibia > Caudata > Salamandridae > Calotriton > Calotriton arnoldi. The sequence goes on from CAWUFW010005164.1 coordinate 44,558, forward strand.
TCATAATACCTTCAAAGCATTGTTGATCTATCATCCTCCTGGTTATAGAGGCGCGTTCCTGGACTCGCTCAGCGCTTTGCTGGAGGAGGGATTGTGCTCAAACTCCTTTACCATCATGGGAGATTTTAATTTCCATCTGGAGGATGCCTTAGATCCGGATAATAAGAGACTTATGGATCTTATGCATGGAGGGGGGCTAGATCAAAGGGTGGTTGGACCATCTCATATAGCGGGGCATACCCTGGATGGCATTTTTTCTAATAGCTCCAGTTTGGACATATTGGATACTCTGCCGCTGCCGTGGACAGATCATGCAGCTATCATTTTCACACTTTCACAAGTGCCTCAGATCAAGGCCGATTCCAAGCCAAGGGAAAGAATTGCCACCCGAGCATGGAAAAATATAGATGGGATTGAGATGGGTAACTTTTTTACCTTAAATACCCCCAGCATTCCAGCAAATGTAGATAAAGCAGAGGAGAGTTACTCAAGGTGGATTGAGAGGGCTTGTGATAAATTTGCGCCAGTTAAATTTGTTACTCCAAGGCGGGCTCAGCCCTCTGCCCCTTGGTTTACTGACACTCTGCAAAAATACAAAACTGACTGCAAGAGGCTTGAGAGAGTATGGAGGAATGGGTATAGTCTCAATAATAAAGATAGGTACAAAGAAAGCCTCACCATCTATAAGAAATTAATTATAGAATCAAAAAAAGCCTACTTCGCTGAGCAGATAAAGAAGGCCAATTCTTCCTCCAGAGAATTGTTCAGGACCATCACAAAGCTTACGATCCCTACCAAACCCGCTACACACAGTAGTCCGGCACTGTGCAAATCTTTAGCCTTCTTCTTTCGGAATAAGGTGGAAGGGATTTTCTCCTCCTCCAAAGATCAGGGCGAGGTAGGGGAAGCTACAATTAGCCTCAATTTGAGGGTGAGGTCGGCACCGGATAGTCTAGAGAGTTTTAGTCCGTTACAGATTGAGGAGGTTATAAGTCTTCTTCTGGCTGCCCGGTCAGGCTCACCCAATGATCCCTGCCCGGTGGCGGTACTTAAAAAATGTCCCGAGGTCATTGCAATGACACTCACCCCAGTGTTCAACACCATCATTGACTCGGGTAACTATCCCAGGAGGTGGAAGTTTGCCTCTATCCTGCCCTTAGTAAAAAAACCCAGTCTGGATAAAAATGACCCTAATAGCTACAGACCCATATCCCGTCTCCCGCTTCGGGCCAAGTTGGTGGAGAAGGCCATAAATAGGCAACTAAGTTCTTTTTTTCAAAGAACTAAGGCACTTGACCCGACGCAGTTCGGGTTTCGTGCAGGACACAGCACAGAATTGGCCTTGGTTAAGGCCACTGAGGAGGTGAGAGTGGCGGTGGACCAGGGTGGGGTGGCTATTTTGATTCTGTTGGACCTGTCGGCGGCCTTCGACACGGTCCATCATGGGGTTCTGATGGACAGGTTGTCGGGGGCGGGGGTAGAAGGCGCTGTCTGGAGCCTCCTGAAGTTCTTTTTAGCCGACAGAGTCCAGACCGTTGATCTGGGGCTTGATAAATCTAAGCCTTTTGCCCTTCCGTGTGGGGTACCACAGGGATCATCTCTGAGCCCCACGCTTTTTAATATTTATGTCAGCCCACTGGCGACTCTGATAAGATCCTTTGGCCTGCAACTCACTTCCTATGCAGATGACACACAAATTGTGTTATCCATACAGCGAGGGTCCCAAGTGGACATGGCCGCGAGGTGCCATGACTGCCTGAAAGATATTGCGGGCTGGATGGCCTCGAATTGCCTTAAATTGAATGCTGGGAAGACCGAGGTCATGATATTTGGGAACAATCCTAACATCTGGACGCCGGATATGTGGCCTGATGCGCTGGGGATGCCCCCAGTCCCCACGTGCACGGCAAGGAATTTGGGCGTGATCATGGACCAGAAACTTGATTTTGGGGATCAGGTTAGTAAAGTGGTTTCGACATGCTTCCATATCCTTAGGATATTGAGGAAAATTAAATTTTTTCTTCCGGCCGACGGTTTCAGGTTAGCAGTCTCAGCCCTTATTCTGTCACGCTTGGACTACTGCAATAGTCTGTATCTGAATTTGAAAAAAAAACATCTGCACAGATTACAGCTGGTCCAAAACGCGGCGGCGAGACTGCTGACAGGCATCCCAAGGTTTGCCTCCGTTCGAGAGGGACTCCGGCTACTGCACTGGCTGCCGGTATCAAGACGAGCTCAATTTAAGGCTCTGTGCCTCGTTTTCAAAGCATTGAGGGGCAGTGGCCCAGAGTTCTTGAGTCGGTGCTTCACTTGGTATGTGCCAGGGAGAGCGCTGCGCTCGTCCGAGGGCAGACTAGTTGGGGTTCCCAGAATAAAAAAGGCTAGTTGGGGAGGACATAGCTTTTCATACTGTGCAGCGAAGGCCTGGAACAGCTTGCCGGTGCATATCAGGACTGCCGAGGAGCTCCTTTCTTTTAGAAAGGGGCTGAAGACTTGGTTATTTAGGGATTAGGCCCCTCGTGCTCCAGGGACTCAGTGTGCAGCGCCAGGACACCCTTGGGTAAAAGTGCGCTTTATAAGCTCATAATAATAATAATAATAATCCTGTGGGGGTGTCCAGAGTCTGTCTGCACACCAAGCCCTCAGTTTAGGTCATCCAAAATGTGCAGGTCCTTCGGGGGTCCTAGGAACTACACGACACTCTTGCACTCAACCATTCACTCAGGCACTACCCATGCACTCAACCATTCCCTCAGGCACTACCCATGCACTCATCCAATGACCCAGGGATTACTCTTGCAGTGATCCTTTTACTCAGGCACTACCCATGCACTGATCTAAGCACCCAGATATTACTCTTGCACTCATGAAGTCATCCAATAACCCAGGCAGTACCCCTGCACTTATGCAATCGCCCAGGCACTGCCCATGTACTCATGCAATCACTCAGGCACTACTCTTGCACTCAAGCATTCACTCAGGCACTACCCATGCACTCATGCATTCAAGGGGCAGTACCTATACACATCCAATCACTTAGGCATTACTCATGCAGTCAAGCAATCACCCAGGCACTACTCTTCCACTCAACCGTTCACTCAGGCACTACCCTTGCACTCATCCCTTCACTCAGGCAGTACCCATGCACTAATCCAATGACCCAGGCATTACTGTTGCAATCATCCTTTTACTCAGACACTATCCATGCACTGCTAAGCACCCAGACATTACACTTGCACTCATGAAGTCTCTCAGGCACTACTCATGCACTCATCCAATCACCCAGATAGTACCTCTGCACTCATGCAATCACCCAGGCACTACCCATGCACTCATGCAATCAGTCAGGCACTACTCTTGCAGTTAACCATTCACTCAGGCTCTACCCATGCACTCATCCATTCACTTAGGCACCACCAATGCACTTGTCAAATGACCCAGGCATTACTCTTTTACCCATCCTTCCACTCATGCACTACTCATGCACTCATATAATCACCCAGGCACTACCCCAGTACTCATACAGTCACTCAGAAGCTACTCTTGCACTCAACCATTCACTCAGGCACTACCCATGCACTCATCCATTCTCTCAGGCACTACCATGCACTCACCCAATGACCCAGGGATTACTCTTGCAGTGATCCTTTTACTCAGGCACTACCAATGCACTGATCCAAGCACCCAGACACTACCCCTGCACTCATACAATCACTCAGGAACTACTCTTACACTCAACCATTCACTCAGGCACTACCCATGCACTCATGCAATCAAGGGGGCACTACCTATATACACATCCAATCACTCAGGCATTACCCATGCAGTTTTACAATCACCCAGGCACTACTCTTCCACTCAACCATTCACTCAGGCACTACCCTTGAACTCAATCATTCACTCAGGCACTACCCATGCACTCATCTAATGACCCAGGCATTACCGTTGCACTCATACTTTTACTCAGGTACTTCTCATACACTCATCCAATCACCCAGGCACTACCCCTGCACTCATGCAATCACCCAGGCACTACCCATGTACTCATGCAATCACTCAGATAGTACTCCTGCACTCAACCATTCACTCAGGCACTACGAATGCACTCATCCATTCTCTCAGGCACTACCCATGCACTCATCCAATGGCCCAGGCATTACTCTTGCAGTCATCCTTTTACTCAGACACTACCCATGCATTGATCTAAGCACCCAGACATTACCCTTGCACTCATGAAGTCACTCAGGCACTACTCATGCACTCATCCAATCACCCAGACAGTACCTCTGCACTTATGCAATCACGCAGACACTACCCATGCACTCATGCAATCAGTCAGGCACTACTCTTGCAGTCAACCATTCACTTAGGCACTACCCATGCACTCATCCATTCACTCAGGTACTACCCATGCACTCGTCAAATGACCCAGGCATTACCCTTGCACCCATCCTTCCACTCAGGCACTACCTATGCACTCATCCAATCACCCAGGCACTTCCCCTGCACTCATGCAATCACCCAGGCACTACCCATGCACTCATGCAATCACTCAGGCATTACTCTTGCACCCATCGTTCCACTCAGCCAACACCTTCCTGCACATAAACAATTATTCCCAGCAAAACAGGCACCCTTGCACTATGGTGCAAGGGTGCCTGTGTTGGCGCTAGGCACCTGAATTTAGTGCCAGCACTAGGGAAAACGCAGGGGTGCACAAAATTATTGTAAGTATGGCGCATTCGTGCATTTTCAGAATGGTGGGGAACAGCGTTAGCAATTTTGGCTTAACGCCGCACTCTGCCATTCTCTTGTAAATATGCCCCTTGGTTTTGTAAGGATTCTATGTTAAAAATTCAAGAGTTTCCCTGGTTTGTATTTTGTCCAGATTCTTAACAAAGTGCACAATATAGTCCAGGGGAAAACCTTACAGTATGGTTGTGTATTGACAGTGTAGCATGCCAGAGTCATTAAGGTCACTAACGCCTTTGAGATGTAGAATGCGGAGTGAGGGCTAGAATGAAGTCTCTAGTGGCACCCCGGAGGAGAGACACAGGATTAGAATGCAAACAGCCCGGTGGTAAACTCTGCTCCTCCTGCAGTGTTCTCAGAGTTTTGCCCACTCCGCTTGGAGCATGGAGTTTTGAAAAAACTCTACCAACCGCCACGTGGCAGAGTTTTTTCTCATGCGTGGCTCACAAACATTAAGTTGGCAAGCGCAAGTGAGAAAATCGAGAGCTAGACCTCCTCCTGGCGAGATTCCTCAACATAGGCGGTCGTAGCAGGTCGCTACAGCTCGTATTGAGAACGCTGCTGCTCGCATTGAGGAAGCTGCTGCTCAAGTAGAAAATGTATTCAAGGGGCAGAAAGAAGCAGCGCCCTCTGGCACGCCATGTTGGTGCCGCTCACTTTGATTTTACAGTGCAGGACAAACTCCCAGGCACTAAAAATCAGCACAAGCAGCAAAACATACTGAATCTGCTGCTCGCAGAACTCAACGGATGCTCACAGAGTTTTAGGTAACTCCACGGAATTCTGCGGGGTGAAACTCCATGAGTTCCACCCACCACTAGTTCTGATCTCATTAAAATCACCTTTATTTCACAATTAGCACAGAATATAATCAAGATGTGTACCCCTAGATGCTGGTATTGCTTTCTCTGCTAAAAATCCATATACGTTCTTGTTCCTTCCTTTATGAGTTTTGTAATGCATATGACACTGCACATATGTCTCCTCTAAATTGGAAGAGCATATTTTATTCAGCTGTAGAGCATTCAGCATAAACACTATGCCACCTAATAACTCCCCTCTCTGAAGAGGATTTAGGAAGTATGGTCTCCATTTTCGATTTGGTAGTGGGAGGATGCAGATTTCCTCTATCAACGTGCTGCCTCCCATCCACCTATTGCAGGCAATGAAGCAGGGAAAATACTAATTAGATGCAGTATCCCTGCCTTGGTACCCGCAAGCATCCTGCCTGGCACCCACCATGCAAGAATTCTGGCATAGGGCAGCAGGTGGGAAGAATCATGGTGGGCCTGTCAATCCCATTGACTAACCCTCCCCAGGAATCCAAGAGTCTCTGGTTATTCTTTCCCTGGCCTGCCAATTTTGTATGACAGGCTCAAGAAAGTGAGGATTCCCAGATTCATAGGGATGGAGAGACAGTTCCCATCACAAAGTGATGCAAATGGGTTACCACTTCCTTTGAGTAGCCAGTAACCTATGAATCATTTGCATCTGAAATTGCGGTTGCACTCCATTGATACATTGCATTCTAAATCTCAGTTTCGAAGAGATGCCCTAAAGGCTCCCCTTTGAGACTGCAATTAGTTATACCTTTCAAAACCCATTTTGTGATTCCGTAACCTGCTTACCGAATTGCAAAATGGGTCTAATACATTTTAAAAAGCCATTCAGCAGGTGTAACCCTGTGATGTATTGATCTGCAGGCTTTGCAACCTCTTGATGGCTTTGTACATGTGGCTCTTGGTTCGGTCTCATCATCTTATAAGAGCAGAACACTCACACCTAGACTTTGTACCCTTTACAAAATCTTTGACCTTCTCAATTAATATTCTGATTTATATACTACTGGGCACTGGCTTATAGTGTAATTTCTCACTAAAAAGCTAAATTAATAATAATTGTTCTATGGTATTTCGAAAAGGAATGAGGAAACTGTCAATTTATTGTGTGAATATGTTAGCAGTGCTATATTTATCTTACTTAGCAGTTTATTATTATCCCACCTGTGATGAAATTTGCTTAGATCATAGAATACGATACAAAAGGGGATGATGGACGGAACGTTTGAGCCAATCAAACACTCACCCCCAGTGATGAGGGTTTTGAACCCGAAACCGGTCCCAGGATGCTTGTTTCCGGTCCAGGGAAGACATGGCTTGGCAGTTCGGGCTGGACTGTTCCCATGAGGCACAGGGTCAGACTGATTTGCATATGGCCATGTCTGAACTGGGGTGGTGGAGTGAGCTAAAGAATGATGATGGATTAAACCCAGATCAGTTGACTGGGGGTGAGTGTTTGATTGGCTCAAACGTTCCGTCCATCATCCACTTTTGTATCGCTTAGATCATAGAATAGGCAGACATTAATGTAAATAGGAATTCAGTCTTTCTATGGAAATGGCAGCTTTACATTATAATTATAAGAATAAAATGCCTGTACTCAAGAACATTTCAAAACAGAATAATTCAAAATAGGTTTGATCACAATTTTATAGTCAGACTATGAAATGTATTCGAATAAAAAAGAACGAAAAATGTTCCTAGGGCTTACATTTTTTAGTAACTATTTCATACTCAATTTTTCTTCATAATAATAATAAAAATATTAATAATAATAACAACTTACATAAGGCAGGTGCCAAAATGGAAGACTGAATGACAAAGATAATTACCTTAGTCTTCTAAAAAACAAAAGACATTCTGAAAACATAAAAGTACACTGGAACTCTATTATAGAGTGAGACAGGGAGAGAGAAAATCTACCCAAGGCATTTCCAATGTAATAGTCATGTGGTAATTTATGTACGTTTTCATAAGAAAAATTGGAAAGATTTGATAAACAAATGCAAGTATGTATGTATGTCTGTATGCATGTATGCATTAGGCATATGTATAGTGCAAAGCTAGAGGAGCACTCTGTAGGGTCAAAGGCAAGCATACAGTTAATGAGTCATAGGAGAAGTAGCTGGTTATTGGAATGTTACTGAGTTGTGATGTAGTTTTCATTAAGGAGGTGTGTCGGGTATCTGCTCCCCAGAGCCCACATCTACTACATGAATTTCCGGGGGAGCGAGTCCACTTCGAGATCTTGGCAGGAGTATAATATAAATCAAAAGCGGACATGAAATGCTGCGTTTTCAGGCTCCCAGATATAAGCACACTGTTGGCTAGTTCCAGCGATGTCTCCAGATTGGACCCTTTATCCCCTAACTTCCTCTCCCAGTTAGCTTTTTGAAGTGTTAGATCATCAGGGGACTCTGCCAATAGTGCTTGATAAATTGCTCCAATCCGTGATGATCTCCTCAATAATTCTATAAACCCATTGGTACCCACATTGACATTATCTCCTTGCAAACTTGAGCCTAGAAAACTGTCCGGGGCTGGAATCTTTTTTGAAGGACATAAATTATTTTTTGAATTTGATTCTTGCTATCCCTATAAAATTTTCTTCCGAATTAATAATCCTGGGGGTAGAAAGTGATGAGGACAGAAAACTTCGTGGTTGGGCTGAGACTAATTTTCTTTTCATTGCCATGGCAGTTCTAAGATTAAGTATAACATCTCAGTGGATTAGTCCTGATGCTCCGACTCTTATCAACTGGAGATCAAGGATATTAGCGCTATATAACACGGAATCTTCTGTTTATAAAATGCGGGGCCTAGGAAACGAGCCTGGGGGCTAAAAATGTGGTCTCCTATTACCAACTGGCTAGAAGCGTTTAAGTAGGTGTTGCTATAATCATATTCTCTTTTCTTTTCCTTTTTTTTTTCTTTGGTATTAAAGTTCAATGTATACTGTTGATATGCTAATAAAGCTGTACTCACTGTGAAGTAAAAAAAAAAAAAAAAAGAAAAAAAAAAAAAAAGGAGGTGTGTCTGCTCTTTTTTAGGTCGAGCATTCGAAACCTCTTGTATATACTTTAGTATATACTCATATGTGTATGCACTTTGTGGGCTTCGGAGATCAGCCCTAGGACGTGTCTGCTTCTGCTTAGGGACTTTTTTTTTCTGTTCAACTGCCTCTGTTTAACTGTCTTGATAGAAAACGACCAGTAGAGGTCAGTAAAATACCAGAATTGCTTTCTGCTTGTTCAACTGCCTCTGTTTAACTTTCTTGATAGAAAACGACCAGCAGAGGTCAGTAAAATACCAGAATCACTTTAGTATTCTCTAGATTCCAGTCCATAGAAATTGTCTTCGACGAGCACCCGTAGACAATAATATTTTTTTCAAATCTTGCATTTTCAGTGATATGACCACCGAAGGCCATGATTTTAGTTTAAAAATAGAGCTTTGGACTATACCATTTCCCGCTGAAAGGCAATATTTCTCTCCATGTGTTCCCATACCTGCCATGTCACGCAGTTTGGTGCTTACTTTCCCTCCATGTTAAAGAACAGTAGATGTTTCAGCACCCAGGCTAATGTGCTGCATACCTAAATACATATATGGTCCCAAAGGCAAAACCGATTGTATTGCAAATGCTTTTTCCTAAATTGTAGTACAGTTGGGGTGTTCCTTATGGATATAGGTTTTTTATTCTGGATCCTAGGTGCATTGAAGCAAACATCCTGGTGCTCTTTTTAGGCTTTCTTGTTGGTGTCCTAGCTGCGTGAGTGCCGGGAGCCACCCGAGATAGTGATCTTGTTCTCAAGATAAGCAGGGTTACTGGTCATGAAGACTTTGTAAATTATGCTGCTGATTTTGAAGACACTGCAGACCGGCAATGGGCACTAATGGAGTTCTGCCAGTATGTAGTCTATGTGATCCTATTGCTTCCGACCCTGGATGAGATGTTCTGTAGCATGTAGGATACTCTTAAGGGATGCTCCTGTGGAGTCTGGGAGGACATGGTGCAAACTGTTACCACCATCCGGAGGCAAAACTATGAGTGCCTGAACAGCAGGTCTGAGAAGGAATGGTTTCACTTTCTTTAGAAGAGAGCTCTAGTACCAGACCATCTTTATTTTTTAGGCAATGCTTCCCTTGAGGGTGAGGTTGGTGCTCAAGGTAAATCCAATTGACTTGCCGGTTGGTGAAAGTTGAGGTTTGAAGTTATCAAGAGTCATGTAATTGAGAGAGATTTGTACTACTTCTTGCTTTTGTGGCAAATTACAGGAACTCTGTCTTGGTTGAGTTGGGTTTTTAGGTATAGACAGGACATTTAGGTACTGATGAGGTGCAGGCAGTGTTTGAGGTATTGGAACCTAGATTTGCTTTTCTCTGATGCAAGGCAACACTGTATCAAAGTTGTTGTGCTGCCTTTACATCTCCGGTACAAAAACTGTGCTTTAAGGCTTTTCCCACTTTGTATGTGTGCTGTACAAAGCAGCACACATGCAAAGTTTAGAAAACAAGGAGTAATGAAAACATTGCTCCTCTTTACGCCTGGAGGAGGCATAAGATTGTAGTACAAATCCCCATCTACCAATGTTTGTACATAGGGATTTACGTCAAAACCCATAAGTGGTTGCATGGAAGACCCATGTGCCTCCTATGGAGTGGTCTCTTGATGTAAAGTGACACAAAGAGTACATAGAGTAACTTTGCTTTCCTTTCGGATACTATCCAAGACAAATCCTGATTTATGTTAGACAGTAAATTACACCATAACACTTTGCACCAGGTTTTGCATCACTTAACCTGGTGCAAATCCTTAGTAAATTTGGACCCTGATGTTTGGAGCAGAAGAGACTTTCAGGTACAGTTGTGTTTCATTGGCATATTGGAGAATCTTGTTGTTATTTTATGTGAGTAGGGTCCTAAGGGGCTCCATGTAGAGGCTGAAGATGACAGGAGACAGAATGGAACCCTGGAGGACTGCATCAATGATAGGGATCTTTTGGTGACTATGTGAACAAACCGATGTTGATTGGACAGGTAAGAAAGAGAACAACAAGTGAAGGACATCGCCAGTGAATTTCGTTCGAGGGGACCACCGGCTGTGGACCAAAGGTGGATGGTTGAAGATTGAAGGTAGCTGAGAGGCCCAACAATATCAGGAGGCAGAGGTCATCTTTATCTGTTGTCAGGAGGGTGTCATTTACGATGCGTAAGGTAGCGGTTTCCATGCTGCAGCATCAGCTATAGACAGCTTGGCATTTATACAGGAGATTGATGTAATCATTCAGTTGAGCATAAATTACTTTTACAATGACCTTGCTGTTGAAGTGTTGGTGAGTGATTGGCTGGTAGCTGACAAGGTCAGCAGGTTCTAATGTAGGTTTCTTTTAGAGTAAGACAATCTCTTCTTGACCAGGTTAAGTTGAAACTCTGTAATACGGATTTCAAGTGTGTGGTTTCCCTCCTCCTCTGCCTCTCAGAGGAATTTCTTACATTGTAATATAGCTGTGCTGAAACCATAGGATTTTCCTTGTTGTAAAAAATATAGGGGCATATGTATCAAAAAAGAGATTTGCGATTCTCAATTTGTGAATTTTAGCGAATCGCTAATTGAGAATCGCAAAACGCGATGCCAATATATTTTCACTAATAAGTAGCGATTCCTTAAAAATCGCAAAATCCAATAGTGAACCCCATAATAGCGATTTCTTATTGGCGAATTCGAGAATAAGAAATCGCAAAATTAGCGAATCTGCTATTCAGGGGCAGCTTGATGACATCACACCCAGGAAGTGTGACTGCCCATGCTGTTCCTGATTGCCTGAGGCTGTGTCAGAGGCTGGGAGGAGAAGCATACCACTGTGAACTGCAACACCACCAATACACAATGGATCCACAGGATAAGGATAAGGAGGCAGCTGGGAGGAAAAGAAAGCACAAATTCAGTGAGAAGGAGCAGGAGGTACTCATTGAGGAGATGGTCAATAGGCATGAATTGCTGTTTGGAAAAAAATCCCTTCATGTCCCTGAATCCCAAAAGCGCAAAATATGGCTGGACATACAAGCGAAGGTGAATGCCATAGGTGTAACCCAGCGCTCCATTGGTGAACTACGCAAGCGCTGGTATGACATGCGCTCCAGGTCCAAGGACAAGGTTGCCACCAGGCTTGCGGAGGCGAAGAAGACTGGCGGGGGTACATCCACAGAGACAGAATCCACACCTCTTGAGGAGTTGGTGGAGTCCACCCTACAGCCTGAAAGCATCAGCGGGGTGGCAGACATCGATAGCTCCGACACGCACAACACCAGACAAGGTAAGAAGCAGGCTAAATCAGCCCTGACACATTACCAACTCAATTACACACTCAGGAATGCCCCAAATAGGTAGTAACAATGCAACTCCATTCCACATTTTCCAGCCCACCCAGCAATGCATCATGGGAGATGTAGTCACACACATAATACAGTTGAGAAATGACACACAGCAATGTATAAGCAGTTGAACCAAAATAGTAAAGCCAAAAATGCAAGACAGTACTTAGGTAACCTAAATGCAGAAAACTTTATTCCGTGAACAAAGGAAAGCAGAACACACAATAACAAGTGCTTTTGTATTTACAGTTGAACCTGAAACAGAGGGTGACAACACTGAAGCCGAGGATGCAGCACACACCCAGGACCAGGCAGGGGGAGAGGACATAGAGCAGACAACACTGCCAACACCTGTCCCACAAAGACAACGTCACATTGTGCCTCTACTCCCGGTGTTGGAGGGAGAACCCAAATCCATAGAGGATGAGGCACAGCCAGAGCAGGAACAGCGTTTACAGCAGGTCCATGATCAGCCCCCTATGCACCGTAGGGACGAGAGTTGCAGGAGACGCAGGCCAAGGGCACACACCAGTGCAGACGCAGGAGAGTATCCTTCCGTATTTTCCGGCCTGGAAGGCACAATGGTGAAGGTCCAGCGCCTGCAAGCCAGAAGCATGAAATCAATACACAGGCAGCTGGTGTCTGTTAACCATAATCTTACAGACATGAAGGAGGGCATCAGAGAGCTCAATCAGAAAGTGGATGAGGGACATAAGGCCTGTGCTGACAGCATCAGGGAAATGACTGGAGCAATAAAAGAACTCTGTGCCACAATGAAAAGGGATCAGGCATCCAGACGCAGGGGTAAACAACGTCTGTTCACCCGTCTGGACATATATAGCAAGGCGGTCAACCGCTTGTCAAATGTCACATCGGTACTGTCACGCCACACAGTGACCATGCAGGTAGAAATGGCACACTGCAGCCAGGATGTGGCCAAAGGGTTGGTGCAGGTCACCAATGCAGTTGACCAGCTGCAGACAGCTACCATAGGTGGCACAGGTCTCCTGGGCTCAGGGGACAGTGAGGAGCTCTCCAGCCGAAGCAGCATCACCCCACCAATTGCAGAACCCAGACGGCGTAGTGTGAGGCAGGGAACACCATCAGATGCCTCAAGGAAGAGCAGTCAGCACCCTGAGCGTGCAACTGCAGGACGTGCACGCAAGAAATTAACTGTCACCACAGTTGAATGCTAATGGGTGAAGTAACCCATGGCATATGGACATTTGTAAACCCATTACCCATTCACTGTGTACATGACATGTGCAACAAAAAGTGCCACACATAAAGTGTGTTTGTAGGCTGTGTGAATGCAATTTACCTGACGCTAAGGTACATTAAAGCACAGTCATTCCAAAATCATTATTTGCATTGTGTCATCATTACTCACCTAGAAATAGTTGTGTGTTATTTCATCACGTCTCTGTCGTCCCGCAGCTGCCCCTACACCACCTGATGGTTTGCAACGTGGACCTGGTACCTCATCCTCATCTGATTCTGTATCTGTGAGTTCCACTGGTATGCCTTTTCTAGTCGCAATGTTGTGCAGCATGGCACAAGTAGCCACAATCTTGCAGCAGGTCTCTGGGCCGTATTGTAGTGCTCCTCCACTTTTATGTAGGCAGCGGAACCTGCTCTTCAGTATACCAAATGTCCGCTCAATTACACAGCGCGTTGACTTGTGTGCGCGATTGTATCTTCGCTCTCTTGGATTAGCCGGATTGAGGTAGGGTGTGAGGATGAATTTGCGCACTGCATATGCACTGTCACCTACAGGATGAAAGATATACGGTTAATCACTGTCCTGTCACTTCTGCCCTTAACAGTATGTAAGAGTGCTTGACATGCATTTACCTAGCAGGTAGCCCTCGCCAAATTCGCCCCCAGTGAGACGTGTGTATATCCCACTGTGTCTAAAAATGAAGGAATCGTGTGTACTGCCAGGGTATTTGGCCACAATATCAGTTATGATATATTTTGCGTTGCAGATGACCTGTATGTTGAGTGAATGGAATGATTTGCGATTTCTGAATACGTACTCATTGATTGAGGGGGTGAGAGGGCCACATGGGTATCATCTATGCAACCAATGACATGGGGAAATTGGGCAATCTGGTAGAAGTCCAGTTTGGTTTGCTGAAATGCCTGTTGTGTGGCGGGGAATGTGATGTGATGATGCAGCCTCTGTACCATTGCATCCAAGAATGCATGGAAGAAGCGCGACAGGCAACTCTGGGAGACCCCTCCTGCTGTCGCTATCACCCCCTGGAAGCTCCCTGATGCCAGTAAGTGCAGTGAACACAGGACCTGCACATGTGGTGGAATGGTTTGGGTCCTGCGGGTTGGGTGTTCAAGCATAGGTTTTAGCTCAGCAATCAAGTCCAGTATGGTAGCTGAGTCCAGCCTATACTTCTCATGTATCTCTTCCTCTGTCTGCTGGATGCGCACTCTGAAGACCCGTTCCTGTCGCCTCCTTCTCTGTGCTGCTGCTTGAATCCGCATCCTCCTGGCTATCATATACAGCGCTGCCATTGTGGAAGTCCCTGTTGCATTGTGGGCCTGTTTAATTATTGCACATGGTTACCACCTGTTATGACTTGGTGGTAATAATCAGGTGCAAAATTGCGAATACTATGAATTTGCAATTTGCTAATTTTTGGTACATAGGTTTGCAAATTCGCTATTTGCGACATAGGGATTTGCGAAAATTTGCAAATTGCGCTACGGTTTTTGCGAAGTCGCAAATGGATATTCGCAGATTGTGGCCCTCGCAAAATAGGTATTCGCAAATTTAGCGAATACCTATTTTGCGATGCGAAACCCTGTTATACATTGGGTAAGGGTATTTTGCAATCACAAACACTGTTTTTTTGCGATTCGCAGCGTTTGCGAACGCAAAATACCTTGATACATATGCCCCATAGAGTTTAAAAAACATAAAGTGATCAAATAAAGAGTCAAACATTTAGAAAACTTAAAAGTTGAATGCTAAAGTAACAAGTTAACATTATTTTTGAAACTTGTAAAAATAAAACAGTTGAGCGTGTCCTTGCAATTTAGTTATAAACTATTCTTCATAAATGCTTTAAAAGTTACCATTAGAAAGGTGTAGGTTAAGAAGAGACTCAAACATTGCATTCACGTAATCGCACTGTTTAGTGCATAGTAATGTGTTATGTTGCAAGGTCTTAGTTCCAACAGTCAACCATGGCCCTGGTCTACGTAATATAGTCTTTGGGTTGCTTCCTTCCTTCAAGCCATGATGCTAATTATTCTTAGGTAAGTGGACGCAACCTACTTCCCCTGCCTTAACTGCCACATTGCGTGTCAGTGTGTCCCTCTGCAGACTCCTTCTGACATGGAAGTGAAAGTGGCACTGACACGGCTCTCAGAAAGCCTGTAGTGCTGTACCTGTGTTGCTGTCTTCTCCACGAAGAGCAGAAGCACCGCGACAGTGGGGTGGGGGTAGGAAACTGCGAGGGTGGTTATGTTTGGGTGGGCGGGGGAGTATTATAGAGAGGGTGGTGCGGGTAAGTAGCAGGACACCATTTTATTTCTCAATTTGGGCACAAGGGGTGAGGGTGAATGCAGTGCAGGTTGGGTTGGTATTTTTTTTCTTTTAATATGGGCAGGTAGGGGGAGGATTAAAGAGAGGGTGGCGCCAGCAAATATGAATGGGGGTGTTTTTCACCTCAGAGGGACAGACCACTCCAGCTTAGCTCTCGTTGTCTATTTCATGTCAATCAGTACCCCTCGCTGAAAAGCTTCCCCACTCATAACTATCAATCTATAACTCTATATGTTGTAAAAATAGAAGGATGGATGGATTCATGTGTTTCTTCTCACCTGTATTGTACCCTGTGAGCTAATGTATTTTAAGTTTCACAAAGTGGTCGATGATCGAAATATCAAAAGGGAGATTGGCATTTAATTAATGTATATTCTTAGATAGACTAAAAAACAATTTGTATTTTTTCCCCTTCATATGGCATTATTTTATTTTAGATGCTGCAATTTTGACTCTCTATTTTAGTCGTCAACATATTTTGGAAAGGCTATCTTTACAGGCAACGTTAGAGAAACATCACGCGGCAAGTTTTGCAATCCGCTATTTTGGTAAATGGATAATATAAAAGTTAAAATGTAAAAGTAATCCGGGTGTCAATTTGAAACAATTTAAACTACAAGAGGCTGTTGTCAATTGTGTGTGAAAGCTGATTCTTAAACGTTATGATCGAACAAGTCTTTACTGGAGGCACTGTGGAAAAGCCAAGATAAAATGAAAGAGATTTAGAGACCCTATTCGGTTTTCTGTAAACGTGGCACATATAGCTCGCCTATCACATACTACCTACTGAACCCAATGGAGACGAGACACTTCGTAAACTTGAAACTGCAGAATAAAAGTGCCATGCATTATTGATACTCCTCGCAGAGGGCAGTCGCACGGCCCAATTTCTCTCCTAAGCGCCCCCTCGGAAGCAGTCACTCCAAGGTACACTTCATTAATGGAAAATGTATGAAGGAATATCGCCAGGGCTGCAAATCCCTAAAGAGAAATTGTCTATTCATTCCTTTCCTACAAACTCATCTTGCTCCTTTCTCAGGCCCGGTTTATTTATGATTTAGTTACAAGTTGGGGAGCTGAACTTTGACATGCTGGTATTTTTGTCACGTGGCACCGAAAATAGTCAGGGATCAAGTAGCTTTGACATAGGTGGAAAATAGTCTACTGCATTATCACGAGGACCAGACACGGAGTGAATATTTAATGAAGAGCCCCCTGCAGCGGCCAGGGGCTGAGTGTAGCAGGGTCGGATTCCAAGCCACAAAAATGTGTAGCCACCACCCCCACCCCCCCCCCGTCCCTCAAAAACCGTGTGGTCAAGTCTGACATAGGTTTGGTCTTACTAAATAAGCAAGAGGTTGAACAGAAAATTGCCTTGGAACGACTTTTAAACTAAATTGCTTAGCAATTCAATTGTTTGCTCAGTACCTTTGCATGCTGAATACACTACCATGCTTATACTATGATCATAAATTAACTAACTAGTGGAATAAATGCCAAATGTAATAATAACTAGCATCATGGAGAGAAAAAAGAAAGCAACCCAG
Source organism: Calotriton arnoldi (assembly GCA_963921515.1). Classification (NCBI taxonomy): domain Eukaryota; kingdom Metazoa; phylum Chordata; class Amphibia; order Caudata; family Salamandridae; genus Calotriton; species Calotriton arnoldi. The sequence continues at coordinate 61,639 of CAWUFW010005164.1, forward strand.
TGGATATATTACCTAGAGCAGGGCCATGCTTGACCTTGCAATGTTTGTAAAACAATGTCTGCATATTTGCAAGTTGCCGCCTTAAATTCGATGTACCCTGAAAACATTTGCTTGTCATGTTTGGCCCCGTATATTCGGGTTTACTTGCTCAAAAATCAAATTTGAATTTTTTTATATTATTTGCTCTAAGCCAGGAGTTCCTAGCCTACGGTCCGTGGACCCTTAGGGGTCCACAGGACTTACTTAGGGGTCTGTAACTGTTTATAATATTAAATAATATGAACAGATTAATAAACTATATGCAGATACAAATGCAAAATGTAAATCATAAAAAATTAAAACACTCTGTAAATGTGGAGGAATTTGAAAATGGAGCCTAAAAGTTACGTTGGTATTCTTAACTGGATTTGTGAGAGCAGTGCAAGTGTTGCAAACAGTAGTATGGATGATTGTTGGCCTCAGCTGAAGCATAACTGTGAACAAAAATAGAGGATGCACTAGAAGTAAAAAAGCCAAAGTGATGTGCTAGAGCCTAGCATATCACTTTGTCTCTTAGAAATTAAACTAAACTTTGAAAAACCCCAACTTTCCAATTAAAATGTAGATTTTTTTTTTTTTGGGTTGTCAATCAAAGAATATATTTCACAATTTGTGCAGTTGTTTGATGTATAGTGGTTCCTGTAGATTTGAGTATATTTTTGATGATCAAATCATAAAAATTGCTTAAGTTGGGGCCCTTAGCTTCTAATAGTGATTCACTGGGGGTCCACAGAAGTCAAAAGTTTACTGCTGCTCTGTGCTGCAGAAAAGAAGCACATAATGCTGTGCATTTCCTTCCTCAACTCTTCCCTCCTCCTTCTAATTCATCAGCTCTCTTGAGCTCGCCTGACATGTCTATATTCCATACACACAGAAAGCTTATTGAGCTGTCTATCTTCTTTACTGCAGGTCTATCTTCTCTACAGCACGATTTAGCACTTTTATTGTATTTATAGTGCTATTGATATAATAGGAAGACTATCATTTGCATTATAGTAGATTTACCTTCCATTATGTGTCCTAGTGGTTTGATACTGTCGTTGGGCCATGTTGAAGGGTACGAGTGAATGTGTGGTGGAAAGAGGAAGCCTAGTGAGGCGTAGTTATGGGATGGGAGGGACAGAGTCAGTCCTTTAGGGGCCTGCCCGCCCCTTCAGTGCATTTAAAGAAATTTTTATTTTTTTTAATGTTTGCTGGACTTGGCTCACTGAACTATGGATAGGTTTGGCGAGCCCCTGGCGAACCACGAAAAACACATGAACATTTGAGTGATTTGGGGTTTAGAATAAGGACTAAGCAGGACTACATACTCAGTTGTGGATATTTTAGAGGCACCTATTTTTTAGTCTTTCTGCAACTCTTTATTCTGATTTTAGATGTAGCCGAATTAATAAACTGTATCATAATCTGAAGCAAAACACATCTCATTAATAGGAATTCCTGACAGTTCTCTGGGATTAAAAAAGAATAATCTCAAATCCTGTTTATGACTATTACAGATCGGGGTGACTTGATAATAGGTACCTGAACAAGATATATCAACTTTGTGTATTACGGTAAATAGAATTCCATTACATTACGATTCTTAGTTTTTAAGGTTTTAGTTTATCTCTTTGTTATTTTTGACCGCTGTATATCAAGGTTTTTTGGATCAGAGATTGAATTTGAGCCTTACAGATAGTTAACAACTCTCCCCACCGTCCTCTGAGAAGCATGACAATCACAATTCTTTCTTCATGTTTTTGTCAGAGCCTCTCTCCTGAAGCAATCTCTCACCAATTCACAAATAACTTTAAGGGCATCCTAAATCGTGCTAAGTTTGACTTTACGTGATTTCGATACATTATACATGAATGTATTGTTAAATAGCTCACTATAACAAATCAAACAGCAGATTTCTGATTGGTTGCTGGGCGATTATTATCTGCCAGGCAGTTGAAGAAGAGATGTGTGCTGTCACTTATATTTCATGACCAACCCTTTTTTTCAAAGTGTTGATGAAGAGGAAATACATTTCCTAAAAACAACCAATGACACAAATATCAAACCTATGCCAGGGTTGAGATAGGTTTGAGTGGGTAGAGCTCTGCTGGGTAGGTGAGCACTGTGTGAGTTCCATACAGTGGCCTGTATCCCACAGAACCGCCTCTGAGTCTGTCCAAGAACACTTCACTTCTCACTTCCACAAGGGTACAGTAGTTAAGAGCCTGTCAAGCAACTGTGATAATCATCTCCTGCTGCTGATGGAAAACATCCAGCCCTCAGCTCCAGGAATACTGACCTGATGGTCCAAACAGAGAGAAGTGATTTGGATGGCAAACAGTAAGATGCCAGTCACCACTTCCTTCTAACTTGGGGCTAATAAATACAGCATGGCCAGTTTCACTACTGCAGTTAGTGGTTCCCAGCTCTGATTTCCATCTCTTGTTGGCTTTGTAGGAAGCTTCAGGCAACCTAAGGATACAGGGGGTCCGCTGTTCAGACATTGACTGAACTATATCATAATGAATCCTTGTGAAGGGGCAGTTACCAGCTTGTGCGTGATTTAAAGAGAAAGTTGGACTTTTGCACCCATACGATTGCTGCAACCTTTGGGCAAATTCCTGACTTTCTTGGACTTCTCATTAAATTCACTGATGGAGAGGGCCATGGGCTGCAGGTTGCGACACAGTCCAGCTCTCATCTACATACGCCATAAGCACGGGGGTAGCAGACTCCCAAGAATATATTTACCACTTACTTGAAAAGGCCACATCCTCCCCACTCCCAGATATCCTTTTTACTCAGTCGCTCATTAACTTGAAAATAATTCCCCACCATAATTCCCCACCATTTAATCAAAGAGGTCATCTTCAACTAGGGACTATTGGAATTTAAGTTTTAACGGCTGCCAACTACTACACTCCTTATGTTACTTAGAGCAACTGACTGGGCATACATGACTCCAATATTATTTGTTATTGATTGGGCAGAAATCTGAATTCATCTTCCAGCAGCATACAGGTGTGGCATGGGTGTATTAATGACATTCAATGAAGAAACTGTATGTCAGATACAAGAATGCACTAACTTTACGGATCAATAACACATTGGGGTCGATTCCGATCTCGCTCGGTATGCCCCCAAAGAGCCGCTCGTAGGCTTACCTTCCGAACGACACGTTCCGGCAGCCGGTCCATCCGGGCGAGGAAGTACGATGCGCAAATGTGTTCAAAACCCAAACGAGCCGTATGCTCCTATTCCAGCCACAGTTCCCGTACGAGCCGGATCCATAAAGGCTTAAACGAGTCGCACGGAGTCAAAACAACAGTAGTTTCCGGGAGGGCAAGTACAATGCGTACTTCCTAGGCGTCGAACGCGTCGCCACCTCCAGCACGTCTCGGCATCCGGAAGAACAGTATTTCAGGGCCGATTCGTGCCACAACACGATCCACGGCTATGAGACGGACCAACTCACAAAGCCGACGAGACGAACCAACGAACAACGCCTACGAGACGAACCAACCATGAATCCGATCGCGCAGGTCATCCCTATACTGTACATCTATGACCGGATCAACAACAGGAACCGACGCGTATGTCGCAGAAGGTAAGTCAGACACCCACCACACAAACAAACGTCACGAACCAACGAAATTCAACATACACATAGGGGGTGGATATCCCTCTCCACCAGCATTGCCCAACCCAAAGGGGTTGGATCTCTATCACTACCAGCAGTCCCTACTCATAGGGGGTGGATACCTACCACTACCAGCAGTTCCTACTCATAGGGGGTGGATACCTACAACTACCAGCAGTCCCTACTCATAAGGGGTGGATACCTACCACTACCAGCAGTCCCTACTCATAGGGGGGATGCCCATCACTACCAGTACTCCCTACTCATAAGGGGTGGATACCTACCACTACCAGCAGTCCATACTCATAGGGGGGGATACCCATCACTACCAGTACTCCCTACTCATAGGGGGTGGATACCTACAACTACCAGCAGTCCCTACTCATAGGGGGTGGATACCTACCACTACCAGCAGTCCCTACTCATAGGGGGTGGATACCTACAACTACCAGCAGTCCCTACTCATAGGGGGTGGATACCTACCACTACCAGCAGTCCCTACTCATGGGGGGGGATGCCCATCACTACCAGTACTCCCTACTCATAGGGGTTGGATACCTACCACTACCAGCAGTCCCTACTCATAGGGGGTGGATACCTACCACTACCAGCAGTCCCTACTCATAGGGGGTGGATACCTACCACTACCAGCAGTCCCTACTCATAGGGGGGATTGCCCATCACTACCAGTACTCCCTACTCATAGGGGGTGGACACCTACCACTACCAGCAGTCCCTACTCATAGGGGGTGGATACCTACAACTACCAGCAGTGCCTACTCATAGGGGGTGGATACCTACCACTACCAGCAGTCCCTACACATAGGGGGTGGATACCTACAACTACCAGCAGTGCCTACTCATAGGGGGTGGATACCTACCACTACCAGCAGTCCCAACTCATAGGGGGGATGCACATCACTACCAGTACTCCCTACTCATAGGGGTGGATACCTACCACTACCAGCAGTCCCTACTCATAGGGATGGATACCTACCACTACCAGCAGTCCCTACTCATAGGGGGTGGATACCTACCACTCCCAGCAGCCCCTACTCATAGGGGGTGGATACCTACAACTACCAGCAGTGCCTACTCATAGGGGGTGGATACCTACAACTACCAGCAGTGCCTACTCATAGGGGGTGGATACCTACCACTACCAGCAGTCCCAACTCATAGGGGCGGATGCCCATCACTACCAGTACTCCCTACTCATAGGGGTGGATACCTACCACTACCAGCAGTCCCTACTCATAGGGGATGGATACCTACCAATACCAGCAGTCCCTACTCATAGGGGGTGGATACCTACCACTACCAGCAGCCCCTACTCATAGGGGGGATGCCCATCACTACCAGTACTCCCTACTCATAGGGGGGGACGCCCATCACTACCCGTACTCCTCACTCATAGGTGTTGCAGGACAAACACACCACCCCTACCATCATGTCAAGATTGTATATTGTGTGTCAACTGCCTGCAACTGTGACACTGAAAGGGAACACATAATGTCCTCCCATCACCGTTGTGACCAAAAGGTGAATGTGAGGGTAAAACACACAGTTGTCACCGTAACAGTATTGTAATGGGGTCTAAACCCCCCCTCACTACAGTGACCAAATTGTGAATTTGGGGCTCAAAAATCAAGCATATCAGGAACATATTGGTAATGGGATCTAACCCCCCACTCACCACAGTGAACCAAAGGTGATTAAGGGGTTAAAAACGCAAGCTTCATATGAATAAGGTGCTAATGGGGTCTACCCCCCCCCCTCACTACAGTGAACAAATTGTGAATTTGGGGCTCTAAAATCAAGCACATCAGGAACATTATGGTAATGGGGTCTAAACAAACCATCACTACAGTGTCCAAAAGGTGAGTGTGGTCACAAATTCTGCTGCCACTTCAATACACCAGGTATCATACCGGGCCCATACACAACAAGCAATGTAGTGGCAAAGTAGTGGTTGTGTGCCAAACACACATAGATCTGTTGACGGACAGATTGTTGTGTCTTACAAATATACACTCAGCCATGTGCAGACAACCATTGCCCATGGGGGCTGACAATGCTCCTGTGGGCAATCAGACTATGTAAGAAGTGAGCATCAGAATGCATACACATATATCTGCAGGGACAGACACACAAACTAAGGTATCCTGTGGAGACTGTAGATGTGAGGTGACACAGTCACATACCATGGCACCAATGGGACATACCAACCATGATGAATGTGCTGACTGATGATGTAGGAGACACAGGGATAGCAGTGGAGAACCTCAAAACAAGATCCAGCCTATGGCACACAAAAGCCATACCAATGCATTGGTGCAGATGCACAAACACAAACAGGCTGACTCACACTGCATCTCAAACACAACATGTATGTGTGTGTGTCAGTGTACCCAGGCTGGTATGCAACACATGATGGTGTGCTGCGCTCAAATTACACATATGTGTACACAGTGCCATACAAAAGTAAATCATGAATTGGCTACACCTCTGTGGGCAAGAAGGCATCGTTAGATGAGTGGGATCCCAACAGACTCAGGTGACACAAGCTGGGTGGAACAGCAACCAACACAGCAAGATACAGACCCACTCCATCTGTACCCTCAAGGACCCTACATTGAGGTGACAGTAGCCTGCATGATAACCCCTATGTGAAGACAAATTGTGATGTTGCCCCTACTGTGGACCCCAGTCACCTGTGCACACTGGGTCATGTGTCTTGACACACCAACTACATTCACACTTACACAAACACAAATCACTGGCCATGGCCTGTAATCCAAGGGCAAAATGTAGGTAGGGGCATAGCCAGAACACAACTCACATAAGGACACTCCCAACACCACACACCGTGAATGGCACCAATGTGCATCTGCAAATCCCACATGGACTGGGGACATTGCACATGCACCATGACAATACCAGGGGCGGCAGGGGGGATCCAAGGTGCACCAACTCATCACACATGGCCAGTTAAAAACCCTTGTGAATGTCCGCCACACTGCACAGTATGCGGGACATGTGCCTGACGTGAAATGTATCTGAATAGTTGGGATCCCTGCCACAGTCCCAGAACAATGAGGAACACAAGGAGACCCACAAAGAACACATGTTGAAACCTTCAAACCGTGCAACTTTGGATCTGAGCAGTGGGAGCAGTCACACACACATACAAGTGACCCAGTCACAGAAAGATACCACATAGGGAAATCAACTTGATGTTGGAAACACTAAACTGCCTTGGCAAATCCTAAATATGTCACACTTGCGTTTGCCCACCTCCCAGGCCCTAACAACAAACACACTGTGGGATGACACGCTAATGGCCAGTAGTTTCCCATGCACCTACATCCCAGAAAACACAGGGCACAAATCTTGGATGAACACAGGCCAACTCATCAAGCATCACAGACAAGGACATCTGTAGGGAATACAGGCTGGGAGAAAAATGGAAGGGAACACACAGAGGCATGCTCACAGAACATACCCCATGGGCTCAGGCGATTTCACAGAATGACACACTGCCATGAGGTGACTCCACTCCTGTGGAAGGTCAGGTGTGCAAAAAGTAGTCTGGGCAGGGCCCTGTCATGTCTGCATAAATTGTGGTAAGTGAGCCAACAATTACAGCACACTGAAAGCTCAGGTCACATCAGACTGTATACAGGAGGGTATTTAAGTCATCTGCACATACTCAATTAACATGTATGGCAAGTTGCACTGACGCCACAGATGACTTGGTCACCATTTTTGCTAAAACCTGCATGTCCAGTGTAGAAGTGCCCACTGTTCTAAGAAATGACTTTGTGCACAAGTGTAAGCACAACATAAGTGCAACAGTGCAAGCCACAGATGTGACACAGCAAAGGAATTGTGAGGCTCCCTGTGCCCAATTGTATGGCTCATGACACACTCTAATTGCAGCAAAGGATGACATGGATACATACTGTTATAGGACTCAGATACCAGGGACCACATGGAGTCCATCACATTCGACAAACAGTCAATAGTTACATTACAAGTATTACAACTGCAACTCAGGATACACATTAACAACATCATGTACATCATATGCAAAACAACATTAATTTTTTTTTAGCTTTATTCAGCTTTAAATTAGTGATGTGGTGAAACCAAGGAGAACATAAAGGCCCATGGCCAGTCCATTAATTTTGTCCATTAGGTGTGCAACAGAAATGAGTGCTCCACATTGCTTGCCTGCACTGCTACAGCCAGGGGACATCTCCCCTTGGAGGGGCATACATAGGGTCAGGCCAGGCACCGCAGGGACAGGATCAGGGGATAGCAGTATGGGGCAGGTGAGGGGTGGTAGGTGCAGGAGTGTCAGTGGCAACTGCAGTGGAGGTGTCTGACACAGTGGGCACTGTCACCACAGCAGTGCCCAAGTCAGACCGGGTGGAGGGGGACTCCACTGCAGTGCCAATGTGAAAGGTAGTGTCTTGGGGCAAAGGTGAAGTGGGCAGGACAGATGGGGGGACACGGACTCCACAGCAGTCGTAGGAACAGGCTGAGGGTGTGAAGTGGGGGGTGAAGTGCATGTGGTAGGGCCTAATCATTTTGGGGATGGTGTATCTGTGTGTGAGAGAACCTGGGGCAGGGTGTGGCGGGGGAACTGTAGGAGTGGTGGGCTTGGGGCTGGAAGACAGAGACTGTGTGGTGGTGGTGCGTGAATGGGGAGGGGTCATTCTCCTCCTGTTCCTGGGGGATTTGCGGATGGGGGCCTCAGTGTCCCTGCGGCTGGGGGAGGGTGTCCGTGTGGCAGGGGAACTCCCCTCTGTGCATGGTGACCGGCTCTTCCCCTTGTGAGTGGGATCAGATGGAGCGCTGGGGAAGAGGCCAAGGTCACAGAGGAAGAGTTGCTGGGAAGTGGGTGTTGCAGGTGAGGCAAGGGAAGGGGTTTTGGAGGGAGAGGTATCTGAGGACTGCGGAGTGGTTGTGGATGCCTGTCTGTGTGTCTGTGCCCTATCCCCTGTGTGTGTGCTGTCAGTCCCCGGAGTGTGCGTGCTTGCGCGTCTAGACTTTGTCTTGCGTTGCTGTGTGCTGCTTGGGTCTGATGATGTGCTTGCCTGTGCCTGTGTGAGTGTGCGTTGGGTAGGTAGGGTAGTGGGCATTGTGGATGGGGCCGAGGTAGGAGGGGTGAGGGACTGTTGGAGGAGGGACACTGCTGCCGTCAGCGAGGAGGCCATGGACTGATTGGTCCGCTGTCGGGCAGACATGTTTGCTGAGATGCCCTCCATGAAGGACACCAATTGTGTCAACAGACCGGTGTGAGCATGGAGGACACTCAGCATCAATGTCTGCCGTATATGGATCTGCTTAAGCAGGCCCACAGACTCCACACTCAGGGCAGCAGGGGAGACGGAGGCAGGGGGTGCGGTGCCTGGACTGAAGGACACATGCTCCCTAACACGGGAGCCTCCACGGACATCAGGGATGGGAGCAGCTGGGAGGGTGGAGATGGTGGTGGTGGCAGGGACAGACGTGCTAGCTGTTGTTTTGGGTCTGCTGACACCCGCCTCCACAAGGGAGTCATCACTGGAACTGGATGCGTCCTCAGCTGAGGTGGTTGTAGCTGAGTGCTCCTCAGTGTGGCTCCCCTCACCCTCCGTGCCACTGGGTCCCTCCAGCTCCTCCGCGGAAGACACAGTCTGGCTCTGCTGCTCCTCTTGGTCCGTGGAGCTGTCTCCTCCTGTAGTTGTAGATGCTGTTGCAAACAATGAAGAAAAACAGATTCACATTCGTCACCTGTATTGAGTTGACACATGACTGAAATTGCAGCACATCACAGAGCAGGTCCTGGCATCATCTGATAAGCATAGCAAAAATGACTGACACATATGTGAACCAGCCACTTGTCATCCTGCCAGTCAACCATGCCCCAAGTACCCATCCTGGGGATGGACACATCTGTCTGGTGCATGTATGATGTCACTAAGTATATGTGCAAACATGCCCCACAAAGGGCCAGGTGTCAGATCTGCAAGGATTGTGAGTGTAATGTGTCACTACACACATATCACATCTCTCTCCAGTGACTCTGTACATGTGTCCGGAAGTGGGATGGCCAAAGTCACTGTTAACATGATGGATATGATTCCATTCCCAGACACCATGATGGCCTCATGTCATGATAGTCAATGCTACAACGGAGTGCATGCAGGACAACTGACAATACTGCAGTATCCTGATTTGCATGTGGCACACCATGCCACAGGCCTGTCTGGCCAATGAGTCTGTACTGTCTCCTGTCACCGGGGCAGTGCATACAGAAACCAAATGTGTGCAGTGTGTCACACCAATGTATTAGTGGGCAATGCAAAATCTGTAGCTCTCAAGTAGGCCTGGGCGGTAAATTCCGTTCCGCTCGCGGAATTTGGGTAATTTCGTGTTCCGCGGAGAACGCAGAATTGCCAAAAATTCCGCGATCCACGGCTTCGCGGAGTTTTTTGCTTGTTCGCGCTTTCAAAATGCGTGTTCGTGAGATATTTCTCCCCGAGCACGCAAACAGCGTTCGCAAACAGGAAAAACGCATTGCGAACGGGCGGAACAAGCAATTCCGCGTGTTCGCAGAACTTTTGCGTGCTCGCGGAGATTTTTTACCGTTTTGCGGAGCTTTGCGTAGCGCGACTACGCAAATTCCGCCCACCCCTACTCAAGTACACATGTACAGCCCCTGCTACCCACATCACCAAGAATCAGATGATCACACAGATGATCAGATGATATCCAAATTAGACATTTGAGTTTGTGCTAACACAAATCAGTAAACATGGACACATCACAGCCTGTCGGGAACAAAGTGAAGCAGCTTGCACTTTAATTTTTGATCCACCATTAGGCACATTCAAGTAATTACACACCTATGTTTTGCCCCATGCGCTGATACAACAGCCACATATCATAAGGCAAGCCATTACGAACATTGTAACACTCTTGAAGTAAAAGAAGCTATGCCAGTCCACAATGACACAGAGGCAGACACCCCATTGCACATGTCAGAATGCTCACATTGTTGGCTGACAGCCAGGATTGGGAGGTCCGAGTGTCTCATCTGTGCGGAGTTGGCATACCTGTCCTGGTCCATGTGCACCAGGTGATGACCAGAAACAGTAGGCAGGTGGCTATGCATGTGTCACAACCGTGACATTCATTCACCAGAGGCACCAACATTTGTATCACATGATGCATGTATGTCTGCTAAATACCTCAGACACTTATGGTGCCCCAGATCAGCAATTACAACACCTTTGTATTGCACACACAGAGTACATGTCAGACATCTGTCTATGTGCAGACACATGTCAATAAAACAAAAAGGTCCCTAGATACAGTGAAAAGTCAATACACAAAAAATAACAATCTTGACTAATGCTAGTGGTTATAAGGCTAACAGATTAAGAAGACATTACGATTGTACCATGTCCTGGAGTCAAAATATATCGTAAAAAACAGAAAGTTTGCATATAATATTTATTCAATTCATAATTAAATTACTGCATTTAAAGTAAAGGTAACAACCTACCTAACCACTCTGGAGACGATGTTAGTGATTAATTAAACTAACACATCTGGTGGTTAAACTCAGTCTGAATTAGAGATCTTGGAAAAGGGAAATAAATGATGTTCTACTCTTCAGTCGATAAAATATTAGGTATTCTTGCCGCATTTGATATGCCATAAAACAACGGCATTAAGAAAGATGTTTCCCCGGTAAGCAGCTGTAAATACGCAGTACGCCTTTTAGTTGGTATCCAACTAGCAGTTATTTTTGCCCTTTTAAAACTATATCTGCACTTAAGTAAGTAAAAATACGGAGCTACTTTTTTATTTGGTGTAATGATTTCCATATTGTCTTATATCAAAGGGGGCTTATTAATAGATGCAATACAAAATGTGGGTTTGATTTGCAAACCATACCAGCATTGTTCATATTGTTTAACTATTGCTGAAATATTTATTCAGTTTCTATACTCTAAGCATGAGGACTGACGGCCTTCTTTAGACATATTTGTGTGTGCCATTATGCAAACCACACCAGCATTGTTTATATTGTCTAACCATTGCTGGAATATTCTAGTTTCTACACTCTATACATTAGGACTGAGGGCCTTTTTTAGATAGTAGGGTGACAGACTAATGTCTTATGAAGTAGGGACTATAATAGAATATGCCTGCACGCCCAACAATATGGATAAAATTCTAGTAATGATTGAGTGATATCTTGTTATAGGTGGTATATCAGAGGCCAGGACTATTGGCTGTGAACCTACCCACCAGTGGGACTACGTATTCAAAAAGTGGCACACCAGCCCAAATCGTATAATTTTATTTATCCTACAACGGTTGGCGATATTCAGCTCCTTTACATTCGGTAAGATGGGTTCTGTTTTTAACCCCAAACTCTGGGTATAATACTAGTATTGGTACTGAACATTGGTTTGGTTTTTCAGTACCCGGACCCTAGCTAAATAACGGTGGCACCAGTATACATATCTACAAAAAGAACACCTTGCACCATAAGGTATGCCATTTAGTTTGAAATTTCAAATTAATATGATATATTAGAATAACAAGCATTCTAAAAATAAAACTTTTTCCTTGTTTATGCAAAGGCTCTCGACTGAAGAGGAGAACATCATTTATTTCCCTTTTCCAAGACCTCTAATTCAGACTGAGTTTAACCACCAGATGTGTTAGTTTAATTAATCACTAACATCGTCTCCAGAGTGGTTAGGTAGGTTGTTACCTTTACTTTAAATGCAGTAATTTAGTTATGATCGTTACTGTGTATATGTTTAATAACTCTAGTATGTTTATCGTGTTTAGCAAGGTGAGGGATGGTACATCGATTCCCTCCCTGTAGTAAGTTAGATCCATTAGAATTGTCCATGTGTGAACAAAGACCTGTGTCTTTGTGCACTAACATTTTTTTGCGGTGGTTATAAAGGAGACATAATATGTCCTATTGGGAGATTTTTGGGAAAAAAAAGTTATTATGATTGTTAAACAGAATTTTGTAGTTAATGTGTTGTATTAAATATATGTTTTTGTTCATGTAGAAAACTGTCCTGAAGAAGGTGTTTATTCCACGTACTCACCGAAACGCTGCGTCGACAACTGTTTTCTCAAGATTATGTATTTGAAATGAAATGTTTTTATGATTATTATTTGCCTAATATTATGTATCTTTTTAATGAAATGTTTTTATGGTAATGTTTTTATTAATGAATTGAATAAATATTATATGCAAACTTTCTGTTTTTACGATATATTTTGACTCCAGGACATGGTACAATCATAATGTCTTCTTAATCTGTTAGCCTTATAACCACTAGCATTAGTCAAGATTGTCATTTTTGGTGTATTGACTTTTCACTGTATCTAGGGACCTTTTAGTTTTATAGATGATCCCCCTGTCCCTGACTGGATTTTAAGGGGACCTCCCTTGTGGTTTTTCTTACTTTACAGACAAATGTCAAGCAATTACCACATTCATGAAGCACAGAACGAGGCACCTGTAGCAGATGCTGGCCCCAACATTATCCTTGGACAACAGCAAGGACACACAGCACTAGTGACACTACTCAGAGGCCAAAAGGTCCACACCTGGTCAGCAGATGAGAATGGGGATTCACCAAATGTGTCCTCATTAGTGTTGTCTCAGTAGACACATGAACTGTGGGAGTGTTAGGAGGCTGAGGTAGTGCAAATAGCATGTTAGCCATAGTTCACCAAAGAGGAATGAACTTACCCCCTCCTTTCTGCCGTCTGGCCTTCAACTGCCCATCCAGGTCGGGGAAGACCACTGTCAAAATCCTCAGCATGTGGGGGGTCAGTGTCCGTCCTCCGCCCCGTCGGCGTGGAGGCGACAGCTTCAGCTGGACCCTGGCAATCCTCCTGGTCCAGCCACGAAGGTCCTACCACCTCTTCTGACAGTTGCGGGTGCGGCGGTTGTAGACCCCCACTGATCAAACTGCCCGTACGATGGTCTTCCAGATTTCCTGTTTGTGATGGGCATCAACCTGTAAGGGTGACAATGTAAGACACCATTACTACACATGCAACATGTTTGTACATCACACATTTGACCATACATGTTGTAATCACAAGGGAATATGATGTATACAGGTAGAGCAACTATGGTCATGGGCATTTGTCCTGTGTGCAACCCTGCATCAACAAACTGAAAACTGAGCATGAACAGTCAGACAAGAAATAAAATGTACACATTGGCATCACTGCACCTGTACAGTAATTGTATCCACAAAGTTTGAGAGTTACAAATACTCAGTGAGCATGCTTGGCATTGCTGAACACAATGCTAGTAGTGCTAGTCAGACTCCATGCACAATTAGGAAGACAGTGGCCTGCGTACTCACCTGCTCCCCTGGTTTCCCATACAGCTTGCTGTACTGTGGAAGGAGGCTGTCCAGCAGGGCCTGGTTCTCCTCCTCGGTGAAGGCTGGGGCTCTCGCCACAGTACGTGCCATTCTTGAAGCCAGAGGATGCAGAGACAGCAGCAGTGGTAGCGGAGATGTAATGTTGTAGCAGTTGGTGCAGGCAAGTGAAGTCTCTGGGGAACAGACAGTCTTATATCTGTGCTGCAGAGCTGAATCTGTCCCAGGCGACCTATGTGATAGGTCCGACACGTTTGCATGTTATGAAAATGGCCAATCAATTGCATTGTACGCTTCGTACACGCCTCCTGCATCGTTCAAAAATTCAACTACATCACCCCATTGCTGTCGATACATTGTTGTAGGGAGCCAACTGAATTTTATTTGGATACTATTCGTACAACGATCAAATCCGAGTCCGTCTCCATTACATCCAATAGCCAATGCGTGCGCACGGCTTGGGCCGTGAGTGTGCGACACGTCTTTTAAAAATTCACCTGCGTCTGTCTCCATGATAGTCAATAGCCTATGCGTGCGCATGTCTCGCTCAGTCAGTGTACGACGCGTCTTCTGAAAACTCACACGCATCGGTCACCATTGCAGTAAATCTCCAAAGCGTGCGCACGGATCGTTCCCTAGGTGGACGCGGCGTCTTTAGAACACACACACGCATCGGACACCATTGCAGTCAATAGCATAGGCGTGCGCACGGATCGTTGCCTAGGTGGACAACACGTCTTTAGAACACACACACGCATCGGACACCATTACAGTCAATAGCATAGGCGTGCGCACGGATCGGTCCCTAGGTGGACGACGCGTCTTTAGAACACACACACGCATCGGACACCATTGCAGTCAATAGCATAGGCGTGCGCACGGATCGGTCCCTAGGTGGATGATGCGTCTTTAGAACACACACACGCATCGGACACCATTGCAGTCAATAGCATAGGCGTGCGCACGGATCGGTCCCTAGGTGGACGACGCGTCTTTAGAACACACACACGCATCGGACACCATTGCAGTCAATAGTATAGGCGTGCGCACGGATCGGTCCCTAGGTGGACGACGCGTCTTTAGAAAACTCACACGCTTCGGTCACCATTGCAGGCAATTGCTAAGTGATGCTACACACACAATACCTTACCATGGACTCAGTTGCTCTTCAACATATAAACAGCCTGTCACACAGTGTATGATGTGACATCTCAGGATGTATTACCTGTGTGAGTATGTGGGTCCACATGGGATATTGTATGTTGCACTTAGTGGCACACACTCCCAGGCTTTGCAAGGTGTGATGGGGACAGACACCATTGTGTGTAATGCACATCACCACTGTCATTTACAACTGTGCAGATCACACCCCGAGGCATGTACACAGTTCTAGGTGCCCATTGTGTGCTGACATGTTACATACACCCTGATTCATAGGTGAAAAGGACTGTGTGTCACTGGGTGTCCCACAGCTAACATTGTGGTGTTGATGCAGAGTATGTGCGTATTGTGCTACACACATGTCTCTGATTATTTGTGGTAGTTGGCAATCGTCATCACCATCCATGTGATTTTGACATGTGAGTCGCTGTTGTGCCTGTTTGTCACAGGCATCCATTTTTTTGCCTGTGCAACAATCTGGTAGCACATCATGTGTGTTTTGTGGGTGTGTTGTTACATGTACATCAGATGCTACATAATGTCAGTGCCCTTGTGCCAATACAAGATAGTTGTGTGTGGGACAGACACAAACACCTGTCATGTGGGGAACACATCTGTCCGTCCTAGTCACTGAGGTGTGTTTTGGGTACGTGACATGTGTGATGATGTACTGGGAGAGACCACATTGATTGTTCACAGCACAGCTTAGCACTTGTTGTGTAAACATGTAAAGCTGAGATGTTATGTGAGGGTCACATAGCTGACATTGTTGTCCATGCCCAACAGCACACACAACACGTTATTGTGTCTTGTTCTGAAGTTGCATGTGATGTTGTGCATGGTCATTGCCACATATGTCGGGTCACTGACAAACTTTCTTTGCTCACCTATGTACTGCAGGAGACCAGCTGTCCATAGACCGTTCCCAGACCTTGCAACCATGTCTGAACGTGACTGCATCCGGTGGTACCGCCTCACCAGGCCACTAATTGAGGATTTGGCGGAGCAGTTGGCACCACATTTGCAACCTGGCCGGACATATCCATCAGCGCTGACCCCCAAGGTGAAGGTGATGGCAGCCCTACACTTCTTTGCCACCGGTACCTTCCAGTACACTGTGGCTAGTGCTGGTGGGATGTCACAGACCATGTTCAGTCGTGTGCTTCGCGATGTATTGGAGGCAATGTTGTTATTCCTGAACCGGTACATCCAATTCCCAACCCCAGGACAAATCACTGCGATTAAGAGTGACTTTTATGCCTTGGGAAGAATGCCACATGTCATAGGATTCATAGATGGCACACATGTTGCTTTGGTACCACCACAGGCACATGAGCAGACATACCGGAACAGAAAACATTTCCACTCTATTAATGCCCTGGTGGTATGTCTGCCGGACATGACCATCTCACATGTGTGTGCACGTTTCCCTGGTTCTGCACACGACGCTTACATCATGCGGATGAGTCGGATACCAAACATGATGACACAGCTGCAGAACCAGCGTGCCTGGCTTGTTGGTGTGTAATATCTGTTACCCTTGTGTGTTTTGGCAACTTTAGAGATTCACCCACTTCTCCAACCCATTGAATGTTTGTTTGTTTGTATGCAAGTGACTCTTGATACCCAAACATGCCGTGGTTGCTGACCCCCCTCAGGAACCCTGTTACACCTGCGGAGATCCGTTCTAATGAGGCACATGGGCGGACCAGGAGAGTGATAGAGCGGACATTTGGCCTACTGAAAACCAGATTCCGCTGCCTGGACAAGACAGGAGGTGCCCTCCAATATGGCCCTGACAAGGTGTGCAAAATCGTTTTTGTGTGGTGCATGCTACACAACCTGGCAGTGAGGAGCGAGTTGCCTCTCATCCTGGATGATGATGACCAACAGCCGCCTGCCGTGGAGGATCCTGCTCTGGGACATGTTGCCAGTGATGATGAGGGGGATGTACGAACGCAGCTCATCAACAACTTCTTCACATGATACAGTGATATGTTGTCTATGTTTTGTAATTGGCTGATATGTGTAGGTGTTGCAATGTTGCTGCTTAAGTGTGTCTGTGTGCTCATTGACAGGCTGCTTGCAGTGATGTGTCCTACTATTGAGTATGTACTACCAAACAGTGCTGGGATTGTAACTGCGTTGTGTCCAGGTATCTTGAGCTTAGTGACTGGCATGTGTATTGGAGATGTATGCTGTCATTCAGTGATTCTAATGCTGTTGTATGTCTGTGCTCCACAGTGTCCTATGGCTGTTGTTTGGTCATGTGTGACCCCCCAAATCACAGATTAATGTTGCAGACTGCAGGCTGCCGTTGTCCTAACCATGATGTGCCACACACTCCTGGACTTATATGGTTTACCAGTAGCTGACTTCGTGCTCACTGTCACGCGAGGTTACCTCCCATCTGTTGAGGACTTATGACTTTTGCTGGTGTAATAAACCTGTGCATCACTTTTGAATGTGCTTTGTCTGTGTCCACACATCCAACATTCATTTGCATGCTGTACCTGTGCGCAGCTTGCCACAGACTCAGGATGGGCGTTGTGCATATGCATCCCACTGCATTCTCTGTTCACATAAGTTAGGACGATGAGTTAGATGGGCATGGTAAGTATGTGTTGTATTGACGTAGTGGGGTGTCTACCTCATATGTGTCACATCACCATGACTCACATGACTGTGTTTACATAGCTGTAGTAGTTTCCATGCACAGACATCTTTTCACAGGTCATCCTCTCAATGACACAAACCAAGTTTCAGTCACAACAGAGGCATGTATTGTGTTGTAGTGAATTTATTTACATGCATGTGTTTGAAAGTTATATGTAAGTGAAAGTGCTGTACAGTGCAATAGGAATCCAAAGCTCACAGTGCAGTTGGTAGTGTTGATTGATGAAATTTCTAGAGTAAAGTCCACAGTCCTTTGGAACATTGGTCCAACTTAGACCCTCCTTCACATGTGTGGGAGTTTAGCAACAGTCAACAAGGTGAACGCTTTGCACACATTGGATGATGTCTAGAACAGGTAGTCACATCCTGGTGGGTATGCATGGCCATCTGCCTCTTACTTGTCCTTCTTCGGACGACCCCTCTTCTTCTTCTCGAGGGGAACCCTCATGTGCAGGCTGCTGCGGTGCAGAGGACTCTCTGCCAGAGTCCACCTCCCTCCCTGTGGCAGTTGCTGATGTAGTGGCAACTGATGTAGTGGGCACACAGGGAGGGGTGGTCATGTTGTTGGCTATCTGGCGGAGGCATGTCAGTATGTCCCTATGCACCGCCGTAAGGTCATCTATTTTGTCCATTTTGGACTCCATCCGGGTCATGTGTTGTTCCACCCGGGACATGTGGGAGTCCATTCTGGCATGATGTGCAGCCTGCTATTGTTGCATGTCCCTGAGGATCCCCACAACCTGGCTAAATCCTCCGGTGCTTTCCTGGTACGCATCTATGATGCGTCCCAACTGCGGATCTTCCTGCAGTCCAGCCCCATCTGCAGGCCGTGGCCTCGCCCTGAACACCCTCACACCACCCCTACCCACATGGGCAGGACCTGCCCTGGCAGGCACAGGCGACACTGGGCCCCTGTCTGTGTTGGCACTGGTGTTGTTGTCCGTCAGCTCCTGGGTGCCCTGTGTACCTGTGCCGTCGTTGTCCTGTTGCCTTGGTCTGTCTGTGTTGGCAGGGGTGATTGAAGTGTTTGCAGATGGTCCAGGAGTGGTGGCAGGGTGTGCTGATGTTGCAGCTGCTGGGGCTGGAAGCGGAGCCACACCGGAGATGCCAGGTCGTTCATCCTTTTCCGAAGAGGACATAGAGGCAACCACACCGGGGAGCTCAGGGTCATCCAGAGTCTGGGACTGGGATTCCTCTTCTGTTCTTGCTGTGTCCCCAGCATCCCCTGTGGGTGGAAGAGACACACAATGTATGTAATGTTTCTGCACACATCAACGGTTCACACACATTACACTGCACATCATGATGAGTGTATGTACATTGCATTGTCCTACATTGTCAGAGACAGGTGTCTATTTTGGTTTAGCATAACGTCATTTGATGCTTGAGCATTTTGATGGGCACGTAGAGCTGTGTGCATGGACATCTCATTTCATGATTGTTTGACTGTACATGGGCATTGCTACTCATGTGCCCTCATGTGCCTGACACAGGTGTGTCCCTCCTCTCAACATTTGTACTTTAACAATGACATACATGCACTTCCACTTGCGATGTGTAGCACGTTTGGACGATGTGTGCTGGCATTTGTGCTTGTATTTGTGAGTAACGTTGTTGTGTCTGAACAACATGGTCACAGTACGGTATGGCTGCATTCACTGTGGAGATACTATTTTATTGTGTGTGTCCCTAGTTCACATATCATTTCACACATTGGATGGTGTTATCCATAGCTAATGATGTTGGGGCAGAGTTCTGTGCATGATGATGTCATTTATGTGGTCAATGTCCTCCATGGTAAGGGGTATTAACCACGGCAGATCGCAGACTTTCCCATGCTCATGAGAGTGAGGGCCAGGGGTTTGTGTGTTTGACTTATGCTGCTGCGAGTTGTAGCGATACCAAAGGGGATGATGGATGGAGCGCTTGAGCTAATCAAACACTCACCCCCAGTCAACTGATCTGGGTTTAATCCATCATCATTCTTTAGCTCACTCCACCACCCCAGTTCAGACATGGCCATATGCAAATCAGTCTGACCCTGTGCCTCATGGGAACAGTCCAGCCCGAACTGCCAAGCCATGTCTTCCCTGGACCGGAAACAAGCATCCTGGGACCGGTTTCGGGTTCAAAACCCTCATCAGCCAGGCTATCTTGAATCCAGTGGCAAAGTGAGCAAGGGACCCACGTCTGGGCATACCCTGCCAACTTAGGGTGAACAAAGCGATACCAAAGGGGATGATGGACGGAGCGTTAGAGCAAATCAAACACTCACCCCCAGTCAATTGATCTGGGTTTAATCCATCATCATTCTTTAGCTCACTCCACCACCCCAGTTCAGACATGGCCATATGCAAATCAGTCTGACCCTGTGCCTCACGGGAACAGACCAGCCCGAACTGCCAAGCCATGTCTTCCCTGGACCGGAAACAAGCATCCTGGGACCGGTTTCGGGTTCAAAACCCTCATCAGCCAGGCTATCTTGAATCCAGTGGCAAAGTGAGCAAGGGACCCACGTCTGGGCATACCCTGTCAACTTAGGGCGAACAAAGCGATATCAAAGGGGATGATGGACGGAGCGCTTGAGCTAATCAAACACTCACCCCCAGTCAACTGATCTGGGTTTAATCCATCATCATTCTTTAGCTCACTCCACCACCCCAGTTCAGACATGGCCATATGCAAATCAGTCTGACCCTGTGCCTCATGGGAACAGTCCAGCCCGAACTGCCAAGCCATGTCTTCCCTGGACCAGAAACAAGCATCCTGGGACCGGTTTCTGGCTATTCAGCCGTCATCAGCCAGGCTAGCTTGAATCCAGTGGCAAAGTGAGCAAGGGACCCACGTCTGGGCATACCCTGCCAACTTAGGGCGAACAAAGCGATACCAAAGGGGATGATGGACGGAGCGCTTGAGCTAATCAAACACTCACCCCCAGTCAACTGATCTGGGTTTAATCCATCATCATTCTTTAGCTCACTCTACCACCCCAGTTCAGACATGGCCATATGCAAATCAGTCTGACCCTGTGCCTCATGGGAACAGTCCAGCCCGAACTGCCAAGCCATGTCTTCCCTGGACCGGAAACAAGCATCCTGGGACCGGTTTCTGGCTATTCAGCCGTCATCAGCCAGGCTAGCTTGAATCCAGTGGCGAAGTGAGCAAGGGACCCACGTCTGGGCATACCCTGCCAACTTAGGGCGAACAAAGCGATACCAAAGGGGATGATGGACGGAGCGCTTGAGCTAATCAAACACTCACCCCCAGTCAACTGATCTGGGTTTAATCCATCATCATTCGAGGCCTTGTGTTGCAAGTGTCAATGACAGTGAGGGGAGTGTTGTATGAGGGATGCAATCAATGCTGCACGATGTAGGAGTGGAATGCAGATCACCACAGTGCCTTGTGTAAATGACACCATGCTACGGTGTCAGCTATGTTGCTGTGGCCATTCCATTCACTGTCATGTGTCACCTGTGAATGGTGTGTATGTGGTTTGGGGTGTGGGTCTTGGTATGTGCTATGTCTGCACCTCCCCAATTGTCATAGAGGGCACACACCTTCACAGCCAGGCCAGGGGGCACCCCTGCCACACTGCAGGCCCAGACAGTGAGAGGATACATACAGGTGCGATGGCTGTCAGTGTGAAGGGGTTTGAGGGGGCAAGTGCATAGGTGGGACTTGCAGCCAATTCATACATCTGGCCCATGTTTCAGGCATCTTGCCAGGGCATTTACTTTTTGTGTGAGTGGTCCCAAGGGGTGTATTTGTTCCTGCTGTGAAGGTGTGTGTATTATCGGGATTGCTGGTATTTGGTGTACTTGCAGGCCCACCTTCTCCCACAGAGGCCAGCTAATCCCCCCTGTAGGATGCTTCCATTGCAGGGAGTCCAAGTTACAGTTCTGGATGTCAGGCAGTGGTGTCCTGTTGTTTGTTGGAGCACAAGTCCCAGCAGGGGCTTGTGCTCCCCACAGCAGGGCCCAGTGTCAGCCATCTTGTCAGTACTTTTCCTCTCCATGTGAGGTGGGCATGGTTCAGGGTGGGCTTGATGGGCTATGTGGGAGGGGGACTTTTGGCTATGCCTGCAAAGCCCATCATGCTTTTGGCTACACCCGCCTTCCCAGCATACCCGGCCTTCCTTCCAGGGACTCAGCTTCCCTGTGAGGTGGTGTGACAGTGCTGTCAAGATGGCTGACAGTGGTATCCTGGTGTTTGTTGGAGCACAAGTCCCACCAGGGCCTTGTGGTCCTCATAGCAGGGCCCAGTGTCAGCCATATTGTCAGTACTTTTCCACTCCCTGTGAGGTGAACATGGTTCAGGGTGGGCTTGATGGGCTATGTGGGAGGGGGACTTTTGGCTATGCCTGCAAATCCCATCATGCTTTTGGCTACACCTGCCTTCCCAGCATACCCGACCTTCCTTCCTGTGACTCAGCTTCCCTGTGAGGTGGTGTAACAGTGCTGTCAAGATGGCTGACAGTGGTGTCCTGGTGTTTGTTGGAGCACAACCCCCACCAGGCCCTTGTGCTCCCCATAGCAGGGCCCAGTGTCAGCCATATTGTCAGTACTTTTCCACTCCCTGTGAGGTGAACATGGTTCAGGGTGGGCTTGATGGACCATGTGGGAGGGGGTCTGGTGTCTGTGACTACAACTCCCATCAAGCTTTTGGCTACACCCACCCTCCCAGCATACCCGACCTTCCTTCCTGTGACTCAGCTTCCCTGTGAGGTGGTGTAACTGTGCTGTCAAGATGGCTGACAGTGGTGTCCTGGTATATGTTGGAGCACAACCCCCACCAGGCCCTTGTGCTCCCCATAGCAGGGCCCAGTGTCAGCAATATTGTCAGTACTTTTCCACTCCCTGTGAGGTGAACATGGTTCAGGGTGGGCTTGATGGACCATGTGGGAGGGGGTCTGGTGTCTGTGACTACAACTCCCATCAAGCTTTTGGCTACACCAACCCTCCCAGCATACCCGACCTTCCTTCCTGTGACTCAGCTTCCCTGTGAGGTGGTGTAACAATGCTGTCAAGATGGCTGACAGTGGTGTCCTGGTGTATGTTGGAGCACAACCCCCACCAGGCCCTTGTGCTCCCCATAGCAGGGCCCAGTGTCAGCCATATTGTCAGTACTTTTCCACTCCCTGTGAGGTGAACATGGTACAGGGTGGGCTTGATGGACCATGTGGGAGGGGGTCTGGTGTCTGTGACTACAACTCCCATCTAGCTTTTGGCTACACCCACCCTCCCAGCATACCCACCTTCCTTCCTGTGAATCAGCTTCCCTGTGAGGTAGTGTGACAGGTTTGGCAAGATGGCTGACAGTGTTTGTTGGTGTTTAGTACCAATGCCTTGCTGTATTTGTTGTTAGGTTTTTACATGTTATGACCTAGTTCTATATTACTCTGAGATAGCAGCTATTGCGTTTGTGTAACTGGCATACACATCACAGAATAACTTTTTTCGGGCTTAATTTGGCTTTGCTAATGCTACTTGTTTTCAATGTCCCCTTGGCAGTGATGTGTGTGTGTTGCCACACAGTATTGACTAGATTGGTTGTGTACTCACCAGGCTCTGGTATTCCTGTCAATCCATGGATGCCCTCCGGTGGGAGTATGGCCCGCACTTTCTCCTCCCAGGACGTGAAGTATGTTGGTTTTACAGGAGGGCCACCGCCAGTATGCTGGCTCAAGGCATGCTCTCTGGCTATGAGCTTCTTGACCCTCCTTCGCACATCGTAGTACCTGTTCTGGATGTCATCCTTTGTGCGCAGGCAAGGTGCTTCTGCGTTCACCTTGTCGACGATCCTCTCCCACATCTTTGTTTTCTGTGACATGGGGGCCTGTTGGACCAAGGTTCCAAATAAATGTGGCTCTACTCGGAGTATTTCATCAACCAAGACTACCAACTCACTATCTGTGAACTTTGGATTCTTCTTTGGGGGCATGGTGCTGGGTGGTTGTGGAGATTGATGTGTGTGTGAGGGTGTAAGTGAGGGTGAGTGGTTGTCAGTTTCTCTTGCTTGTTGTGAGTGTGTTTAGGAGGTGATAATGGTGTGGATGTTGTGTGGTGAGTGAGTTGTGGGTGTGGCTTAGAGTGCAGTGTAGTTGTCTTCTCTGCTGTCATGTGTTTGAAAATAGCAAAGGATCATGGTAGTGGATTTGGGCCTTTATGTAGGTGGAGTTGTGGGTGTGTCTTTGTTCATGATTTTTTTTTCTTATTTCTTTATTGATTTGGACATTGCTTGTTTGATTGTTTTCTCAGGATTTAAACGTAGGTTTTGTTGTGCATGATGGAGACGTTCAGTTGACTGGGAAGGACGCTGACAGGGGCAATTGAGAGGTACTCCGAGTCTGTCACTCACAATGTGCTCTGTTGCAGCGTTTGCGTACGAGTCGATCGCCACGGGCTGTTTTCAATGGTAGTCACTGTTTCCCGTACGTCTCGTTCTTCCGGATTGTGCTCCGTGCGAGTCGTTTTCCTTTTGCACGCATTGCATCGTACTCGTACGGTCGTACAGAGCGTGTACGTGTCGTTCGGGTCCAGTCCGGTTCCGTGTCGGTCGATACTTTTCGCGTTCCCTTTACGGGCGAGTCACTGTTTACCGTGCGGCTCGGGCGTGCGGATTGCGCTCCATGAGACTCGTTTGGAAATCACACGCATAGCATCGTACTCGTACGGTCGTACGGAGCATGTACGTGTGGGTCGGACTCCAGTCTGTGTCAGTCGGTACGTTTTACAACCCGAATCGGAATCAGGCCCATTGTGTTAAAAAATCTTGTTGACAAAAATATTGTGTTAAGAATATTGTTTACGACAATATCGTGTTCCTATACTTATAATGGAAAGGACAAAATAAATATCGAAAAACAAATATTGTGGAAAGTAATATCGTCCAAAAACAGGCAAAAATATTGTTTTTCTAATATACATGCTGTTTAAAATAGTAAATCTGAAATTTTATAATATATAAAATTAGTATTCTGTAAAGAAAGTAAATTCCACAAATTATCAATTCTTTAATACTATACATAAATATAGATTTATATAAACACACATATGTGTGTGTATATGTGTGTATGTATATAATATGACATAAGTAATGAAAACTATTTATTTTACTCTATATTAACTTTTAATGTATTACTTTAAAATGCATACATATTAATATACATATATGTAGGAAAGTCATCATTTTTTTCCTGATCACCCCGATTTATTGATTGATACTGGTGGTTACTGACTCTCAAGGACAGAAAACTACAGCCCCTGGGTCTGGTTAGCAGAGCCCAGGGCACTTTCAAAGGTATATGGTAATTGGTGTAATTACAACTAGTTCAGACCACCTACCTGTAAGTCCCTGGTGTATGGTATTTAATCTATTTATTTATTTATTCGCTGTGTCAGCCTGGCATTGACAGGCCATACAATATACTAAGCAAAATATACACATTTTTGAGATCTGAAGGAATACTTCAATAATTAAAACATAACATTTACAGAAAAATATGCTAATACATAGTAAATAACCAGCTCTAAAATACTAATAAAAACACATTCATTGACGCTGATCAATGTGGATGAAATTAATGGAGCCTCATAAATAATTAGAAAGTCACCCAATCAAACTGATACATTTATAAAGTGCTTTACGAGATGACCCTACTAAAAAGTGCTGTTGCCAATCTTTTGGCTAGTTTTGAAGCGTTAATTCTTGTAATAACACATTATTGCAGCTAACCTGATGGACATCAATTACTGGGCCGTATAGATATTTTTAGAACCAACCGAAACAAATTGGTTCACTAATGAAGTACATCTCAAAGTGGCCCTAATGCTAAGAAAAGTGCACGTGCATGGCCATCACCCAATTCCAGATTGATGATTTTTATGAAAATAAATCTGCTACAGCAGACCAGAATGACATCTGGTTGGAGGGTAGCACAGGGATATACAAAAACATTAAAATTAAGCCAAATCATTATAAAGACCCTACCACTTGCCACAACCAAATACAGGAGGTTGCAGAAAAATCAATAGTTTATACAGTTAGCATAAGTAAATAAAGACTGTATTAAAAAACTCATCGATACTGTGATTAGTGCAGTTGTCTAGTTACTCTCCAGGCCACATATATATATGCTTGATTAATAATTTGATTGAAATCAGTGTGCATACACAATCTCAAAGCATCCTCACAATTTTGCGTGGCATAGACAATAAAAAGCAGGCAGAGGTATTCTCTTCTGAATTTCAATGTAGCGTACAAAACAACATAAAGTGCATTACCCCTCCACAAAATCACATCTGCAGTTAGATAGACTATTCTCACCCTTTTTCCAAGAGTTAGTCTACTGCTTCATCAGAAGAGTACCTAGCCCAAAATTGATATACAACCATCTTTTACAAGGGGATTCAACTTGACCAAATATGTTTCGAAGGCGGGAGTACGTTTGATTGTCCGAAGCTGGTCTAGCATCTGCCCTGACAGATTAATGGACATGTATTGCCAAAACCTTTCCTTCACAACCTGCCCAGTATCCTTCATCATCTTTCCAGGGCCAAGCCAGCAATCAGCACATTCTATGGTTTGCAGGGTGTGAGCCACATAACTAAACCAGGGTAATATAATTTGTTTGGCTTGTGCCCAAATCTCTTGCATAATGTCCAGGAAGGTTTTCCACTCTAGTTTTGTCAGAATTCTTGCCCAATATTGGATTGGACATGGTGCCTCATACTGCTCCACAGATTTGACACCCAGCTTGTGCCTCAATGCATCCATCGGGGTCCCAGGACCAAGCAAAAGTAGATGACGTAAGAAGCAATTCTAGGCCTTAACCACCCCTATCATATATTTATATCACCATACCTCTGCCTGGTATAGACTTGCAGCAATGGCTTGCGATCTGTAGGCTTCAAGGGCAGAGCCGATCAGTCTGCTCCCCTGACTTTTAGCAAAGCTGCGTACCCTGCCAGTATATTGACTCAATGTTGTCAAACCTTACTCCAAAATAGTCATAGTAGACAACGCGATCTGGCGGGGTTCCTGGTTTATGGTAGGGCATGTAGGATTAGAGATCTCAGTGGACTTAGTGCACTTAGGCGGGCACTGCTGTGGTGTCTGGTGTCATTTTAATGCCAGCCCTGCCTCGGAGGCTGGTTTTACAATAAAACTGTGCCCAAATTCGACTTTGGAATTACAAGTACTTCCAAAGTCCAAAACTACCCTTTTACTACATATACATCACCCCTAATGACTGCCCTAGGTGCCCCAAGGGGAGGGTTCATTATTATAAAAAGCAGGAACATTATAAAATATGTTTTATATGCCCTTGTGAAGGAACAACAGCCAAAGTCGTTTTCTCCCATTTTAGTGCTGCTAGCTCTAAAGGCTAACATTGGTTTATTAAACTTTAATAAAGTCTAACCTTTGACAGGAGCAAGCTAGCAACTTAATTCAAAGTATCAAAATAATAGTTACAATAAATACAAAAACCTGCCAAGGTCAGATTTATTATGGCTATTGCAGGTGAGTAGTTTTAGAACTTGCTTTCCTGAAGTTACCTAAAATAGACCTGTAGCAGCCTCTTCTGATTGGCCAGCCTTTGAAAGCCTAACCCAAACTGCTCTCTGATTAGATGTGAAGAGGCCTGGAGCTGAAACAATGCAGCCATCTGGTGGGAGGAGACCTGCTGCCTGCAGATGCCAGGACAGGAAGGGGGTTGGGGAGATAAACTGGTCTTCAAAGGGAAAAGCCCGCATAGCACAGGAACCAGGCCCTGCCCCACTTCCTTGATCCCCAGCCAGATGGGAATCCCTCTAATTAGATTAAGAGAGGGGCTGGAAGAGGAGTGTATAGAAACGTTAGCCACACCTGTGGGTTGGGTTAGCCAGACCTAAACTACAAGGAGAGATTATCTCCATTTAGATTTTTGTTGAGATGTGCACTCTGGGATAGAAATATGCAACACTTCCCAGGAAGTGGTCATAACAGACGGTGGCAACTTGTACCCCATTGGTTGGGGGGCCCCATCTTTTGCCAGCCAAGAATATGTAAAAAACATGGAGAGCTGCAATGCACCTCAGATCCCTGCCTGAAAACACCTGGAGAAGAAGGACTCTCTGACTGCACAAGAGAGGACTGCACTCAAAAGGACTGAACCTGCTGCACTCCGAGGCTTCACAGCAAGAGGACTTTGCATGTCTTAAAAGATAAAAGAGTGGGCTCCCTGATCAGCAACAGGTAGAAAAGTGCTGGAAGAAGCTACTTGCAACATACACAACAATCATAGCTCCAGATGACCGTCTTCACCTGGATTTTACTTGGATTGACTAGGTACATCCCACAACCCAAGATGCAAACCAGAGCTTATGAACTTTTGGCTGGTGCTGTGGACCCATTCTGACCCTCAGAGGAAGATCTGAAAATTTGGGAGCTTTTTGTCAACTTTTGAGAAAAAGCTCCATAAGAAGACACACACCGACAATGAGAGTCAAGCCGGCGACGTCAAACCACAACTTGACCTGACCGCTCAGGTTTGCACCACTGAAAGCTCCGGAGCTCCTTGTCATTGACGATGAAGACAATGAGGTATATTTACTAGTAAAGTGGCGAAGTGTGTCGTCAAGCCAAGAAGGCTAACGACACGCTCTGCCCCATTAGAAAAGCAGGGCTGCACCATATGTACAAGAATATCTTGCAGCCCTGCGTTTCCCCCTGCGCTGGCGCTATATTTAGCTGTAGTTGGAAGATTGTGTCCCTTCCTGCACATAAAAAATCTTTAAATGGCGTTTTGTAACTTCTACGTGTGCTGCTCAGTGCAGCACACACAGAAGTTGCAAAATGTCATATTTAAAAAAAAAATGATTGTTTATGTGCAGGAAGGGACACCTTCCTGCACATAACCAATCATTGGAGTTTTGTTGTTTCCATATGTGCTGCACAATGCAGCAGACACGGAAACCTCAAAAACGAGGAGAAATAAAACATTTCTCCTCGTTTCACCAGGTAAAGGCCAGATTTTCCCTGGTCTTAATTTTGGAGTTGTCCCATATTTTCGCCACCCTTGTAAATATAGGGCAGCATCAAAATAAATGGGTGTTGCGGTGGAACGCCCACAGCAACACCCATTGCCCTCCCCTTTCACGCTAATTATAGCATGAAAGGGTGCCTTATTTACTAGGCACCGTTAATCCACGTTAAGTGTACATAGGTAGAAGCCCCTATCGCCAAAACAACGTCCTGAAAAGTGACGTTGTGGTGGCGATAGGGGCCTGAAAATATGCCGCAAAGACCTCCAGGACTCACCGAGGCATTGAGCTGCAGCAGGCTGGTGTCGTCGAATCAAAATTCGATGGAGGACCCGATCGCTTGGCGTCGAGAGAAAAAGCTCCAAAAAAGTGACTACGTCAAGAGATAAAAACTAGAGAGGGCCGTACCGCTTATCGTATCCGACCCACGCTCCATTGTTGTCAGCCTAAAACTTTGCTTTGTCCCGGACCAGCGTGACCAGATAGCAGCGGTTGGTGCTTTTCACTTTTAGGCGCTAGAAAGCACATGTTTGATTTAAACTTTAGAAATTCATATCTACGGTTCCCTACATTGGATTTATGTTGCTTTGGTGTAATTTTAAAGATAAACATAGTCCCTATTTTTATAAATTGGTGCTTGAGTTTTATTGTGTTGTGTCTTTTACTTATTTACTGATTTGGCAATATTAAATGGTTTACACACCTTTTTCTAAAATGTTTTACACAAACTGACAAAGAAGCGCTAATAATCACAATATGTGTGTCTCAATTGAGTAATAAGAGTTTGAACAGAAAATTTTCATAAAAATCTCGCAAATGACACCCATTCAATTGAATTCAGCCCATCAGGAGTCATTTACTTATGTTCAAATCCAATGTTATTGATTTCTTCATCAAAAAGTTGTTCAGCCCAGCCAAGGCGTTTCGTCCAACAGGACTTCATTAGGGCTGCAAATTTAAAACATATACAAACATTATATGCTATATGTATATATGTACCATATAGCAACAGGAATACATTTAACATTCACAAGCAATATATATAAAAGCAATTAACATGGGCTACTTGACTCCCTATCCAAATACAACCTTAAACCCAAAGTGAGCAAGAAAAATTGTTTCTCTATTAAAAAATCTATACATCACAGAATTATGTAGTCACCATTAGAAACCCATTATTAGCCACATCAAACAAATAGTTCAGTATTGTTGTTTTTAATGCATCATTCTTTCCAATAATTTAATGTTTCATTTGTCTTGTTACAATTTCTTAAGTCTAGGTGCTAGAAAAATTGTGTGTTACTAGATAATAATTGTAAAATATTAACTCACTTGATATATCTATGTGCCTAGTATCACACTATAGTATGCAATTCCTCCCATGTCCAGAATCATGAGGAAAATTATCCTAGTTTTAGGTAGTTTAGTCTCCCCCAATGGGATCTAAAATGAAATTAAATATGGTCATGTATACTCAGTATTAAAGCAACAGACATTCCAAGGGAAATAAATCCCCTCATCACCAAGCAGTCCCAATTTCATACATATTCTTCAAATCACAACTTAACTAAACTAAGACGATCAAATCAACATATTTCACTCAATCTGCAATATTAACCCAATACCTCCCACACTTCAACAACCTTAAAACATTCATACTGTATCCATAAAACCAGCCTAGCACACTCTGTACTGACGTTCACTGTTTCGAACGTAGCACCAAATGCAGGAAATCTATCATGAATCCACTCATTTACAAACTCATTATGTAAACACTGTGGCAGCCAATGATATTGCATCCATCATTCTCGGAATCGTAGTCACAACTAGACTGGGTAACAACCAATCCCGCTCCTTGATATTTGTACTTCTTGAAACTTGAACCAATCACAGAGCACCATATTAGTGCATGTTGGGTTTACTTTTTAGTCATCCACTATCCTATAATCCATATGAGCCCCCGACAAGCTCCAAAGCCGTATTTGTTGCCAAAATGTTCGCCGCAAGTCTATTAGCCAAATCTAAGCAATTTTGCACTTGACAATGAATATCAGTAGCAAACATATATACAGATAAACATATATCCTGTTCCCTAGCTGGTCCAATCTAAGTGGTGTCCAATCAGAACCATCCTTCCAACAAACTGTGTTAACACCAATTGGTACATAGTCCTAACGCTCCTTATGATAGGTAGTTATCCTCTGCAGCCGGAGTTTCCGCAAGAATATTTATTACTAATTCATAAACACAGGCCATGCAATATAATTCGAGACAAGAAAGATTTGTGACATATATATTGTTAAATTAACTTCAGGAAGGCAAGCCCAATTATTGCAATTGTAACCCACAAGTTGGTCATACATCTGTTTGTCAAATCAAAGCAATTTTGCGCTAGAAAATAACTATCAATAGCGGACGTGTAATCAGTTAAAATTGCATCCTGTTTCCTCTCTGGTCCAATCAAAATGGAAACCAATCAGAACCATCCTTAAAAAGAATGGTGTTCACAATGATCAGCACATAATCCTAACATTCCATATGATAGGTAAATATCCTTTGCAGCCGGAGTAGTCTCAGGAATACTTATTCTTAATTCAAACACACTGGCCTCGTAACACAATTCGAGCCAGGAAAGATTCGTGCCATATACATTGGTAAACAAATCTATATAATCTGTAATAACATGCATTCAGACAGTGATATGTTCATCAAACATGAGTAAAGTCATACTTTCTAAAGTCTAGCCACAATGCACGTACGGATATTCTACGTTTTATCTTGCTCCCTCTTAGGTCTGACACATATGGCTTCCAATCAGTATCGTCTTTACAAAAACCTTATTGCAATTGCGCCACACAGAGTTCTACCACTCTCTTTGATAAGCAGCTATCCTCGACCATCATTTTATAGCCACGAAAGATACTCGATGACCTACGGATCTCATATTCAAATCAAAGAACATCAGTTGCATCCTAACATGCACCAAATAGTGTAATTTCTAAGCATCTCTTCACTATCAAAGCCCCCATGGGGAAAGGGTACATAGTAACACCCACGTGGCGTTTTCAAGTCTAAGGTAAAATCAAAGCTCAATCACTTATTAAGTCAAAGCTAATTCACCAATTTCCTGAGGTAGCTCAGTCATAGTAAATAACGCATTTTGACCGTGAACCAATCACAGGAGTTTACAAATTGTGTAGTTTAAATATTCATACTGTAATCACAATATTGCCACTCAGACAAACATTATCCTGAGTGCTGTAAGCTTATTTCAATTGATTGCCATGAATATCTAGTCAAAAGACACATAAAATGAAGTCTGACAGCAAACTACAAAAAGAACAGATTGTCCCCAGTTGGTCTACAATGATCTTGTCTCAAAGAATAATCAGAATCCTCCGATGTGATTAATCATACTGTTTCCTCATCATACATATCTGTATCACTTCATCCAGTACACATCATACACAGAGACTAATATCGCTATAGAAAATAGTGCAGTTTATTTTGAAGGTTTAGACCAACATGCATTTTCCTCAATCTGCTAATCCATTTGGCCTCTTCCTGTAAGAGTCTAAGTTCCATATCACCTCCCCATGTGTCTTTAAAAATTCTCTGTATGCGATGAAACTTGAAATCCATATTATTAGTTAGGCACACCTTCATATGTTGTGCCGAAGGTGACAGTCAATCCCTATTCAGTATGGCTCTACGATGTTCTTGCATTCTTAACTTGAATGATCTTTTGGAACTCCCAATGTAAATATTAGAGCAATTGCATATAATTGCATAAATTAGAAAACAGCTATTGCAATTGATGAACTGATTTATGTAATATCATCTGGGAGTGTTGTACTTGATTCCTTAAGTTTGTTCTGCCCATGACTACATATGACTCAAGTTCCACATATATATAAAAACCTTTAGGCTGTATAGGTAACCAATTAGAATTAGAGCCTTTCAAAGTTTCTAGATAATTTCTCATTATTTTGTCTCTTGATGTTTGACCTTTCCTATATGTGGCTTTGGGTTTGTCAGTAATTGCATTAGTTAGGCCAGGGACACCCCTCAAGAGAGACCAATTCTTACATAGTATTTTATAAACCTGGTTAGGTGCTTGACTGTAGGTTGATATGACGGCTAATCTATCATGACGTTCTCTTTTAGGCTGTTGCACTAAAGTGTCAACTCTGTTCACACCCCACATTCTTCTTTCAGCTTTTTCTAATACAGGCTCCCTGGTAGCCACGTGCCCTTAATTTAATTTTCAGATTACCCAGACATTCATTGAAATCACCATCTTCACTACAGTTTCTGCAGATTCTAATCATCTCTCCACAGGGGATTCCAGTATCCACAGATGCAGGATGTGCACTGTCCACCCTTAAGATATCATTAGGGCTCCCGGTTTTATTGTATTTTTTTTTTTCATTTCCGTCTGTATTTATCCATATTTAATTTTTGTCAACTTTATCTGCATTTATCCATATTATTTATGGGTTTTGTTAAAAACGTAAAGCTTAAACTGGTATATTTCCACATTTATTTAACCAATAAATATGCAGTCATGCTTGAATGCCTGCCAGGTTTCAGTGATATGAACACCCGCAGAAGATAAATCAATGCACTTATATGAAAATATGCACATTTCAGCATCAGCCTTGTGCATAGCTACTGCTGTTTAAGCCTCTTTACTAAAATTCCTTTCTTTTTTACCCCCCTTACCTATCAATCCACACAGTTATTGGCCTGGCAGTCATGGCAAAGTGTATTTAGAATCACTCAAAAAGCACCCAACTTCTGTTTTCATCCACATTTAAAAATAAATACAGACAAGAAAATGTCACAAAGCTCATGCTTGGATCCCATACCACATCTTGCAATTTGTTCAATGCATCCATGGTATCACGAATGTACAAGGGTAGAGTCACAACAAGGGTTTTTAAGAATGAATTCCTGTATTTCAGGAAGATGTTCTGTTAGACTGCCTCTACTGGAAATTATTGGTCTCCCAGGAAGATCACGTGACTTGTGGATTTGTGGTAAAATATGAATGAAAGGAATCCTAGGATTTGTGATGTTAAGATACCTAAATTCACTTTCGTAAAGTAGCCAAATCTCTATCCAAGAATATAGTTTGTTGGAAATGAGCCTACCCCCTTCCCAAGTGGGATTATTCAGTACTTATTTTATAGCACTAGACATCATCCAATTGATTTTTTATTTCATTGTTATAATCAGTCCTCTGCAGAATATTTACCCCCTTGTCAGCCTCTATTATCACCATCAAAGTGTCAGAACCCAAAGTGGCTAAGGCGATTCTCTCTGCAAGTGTTAGATTACCTCGTCTTTTATGGTGTTAATTTTTTATCCGCTTGTTATCCTCTATTTTATGCAATAGCTGGATATTGATTCCCCCATGGTACAAACTAAGATGATAAAGATAAACAATTAGTACAGCTGTAATCCATCTCTATATCAAGCACAGCAAATAAATTCTCCACTTCCAACTGATTATCATCAGACAGAGATAAAGGCATATGTACATCATGAACATCAGATATAATGAGGTCAGATCTTTGTATTTGCCTTTGCACAGGTACAACATGTTTGTCATTGGTCGCAAAGAAAACTTTTAGCTTCAAATGCCTAGCAAATTTATAAAGGTTAGTTTGTAATTCAGTGAAATCACAATTCATATCAGGAGAAAAGGCGAGACCACATTGTAGAAACTTCAGTTCTATTTAATTGAGAGCTCTGTCTGAAAGATTTACGACTTGTAAGATGTCCTCACTTTCTGACCTTGTTTGTGAAGCCCCCTGATTCTGAATTTAGTTTTGATCTTGTACTGACTGCGAGTTCCCATCCTTGTTTTTTCTGCGTTTTCTCCTGCTCCTCCTTGTTTTCCTAGATTTTTTCTACTCACTAGCTTTATTCACTGAATTTCCGTAGAAAAAGAAGAGCATTGAGGCTGTTTAGGTCCTGCCATATTACTAGGACCAGGATCATCATTGGAAGATAGATCAGAGCTGCTGTAATTTATTGAACTCAATTTAGCTAACTGTTCACTATTTTCTGCATTTTTAGGTTTATTTATTTCATCAAAACTCTTGGCAAATGTGAATGTATTACATTTTCTTTCTTTAATCTGAAACTGGTGTCTGCTGATTACTTCTTTCAAGATTTCATAGATTTTTTTCTGTAAGATCCTTAATTTTCATATCTCTGATTTCTTTTTCCAATTAAAGTATTTGTGATTTCAACTTTTCCACCTTTCTTTCAGCATTTTCAATCAAAATGTGCATCATGCAAAATGAGGCTGAATATAAATTATCCTCCCATTCCTTCAGATGGTTTTCCTCTAAATCATCAAAAGTGGGGAAGATTAAAATACTGAATCAATGAAAAGAAGGGGGGACCAGGAGGCAGTTATGGTCCAGTGCCCGTGCTCCTAATGGTAAGACGGCGGCGGCGACACTTTTTATGGTTACCCCTAGACAGTTTTAACCCACATTGCACGCACGTCACCGCCCTCCATATAGGACCCACCCCACACACCCGCATGCATCATACGGCATTTCTCTAAAAAGATCTCCGCCAAAGTGACCCTTCGGGGGACCCGTAGGGCATTGCAGCGCCGGCCCGACGAGGAGCACCGCCCGATGATGAAGCATGACATCCTTCGGGGTGTGTGAGGGCAACAAGAGGCAAGACTTGTTCTTCCCTCTAACTAGTGGGTCCTAGCACCTAGGACACCCTTGTCTTTCGTTTTTTTTTCTCCCTCTTCCCTGTTTTTCCTCTCGTTTCTGTATTGGGTGGGTGACACATGACACCCCTCCTTTGGAACAGTGCCCCTTTGTTTTGAGTAGAAGATTAAAATACGCAATCCCCTATGGGGTGCATTTGTACTCAATGTAACTTTTGAGAGTCACTCCATCGCACCACTTGGAAAGTTCAGCTTTTTTCAATTTCTCAAACTTTATGATTTATATCTTTAGGCTGTCTTTAGAAGGAGTCTTGGTTCCTTCTGTTGTTTTATTTTTGCTCTATTTTCATAGCTCTGCCGCCATGTCTCACGGTCATCATCTATTGCCGACTTGGGATCCCAGTTCAGTTATACTACACTCTGATAACCTGGCCCCCTAAACACAGAGAAAAGCAACACACAAGCAGTGTAGGCCGTCCAGGATCGCACCAGTCTATATTACTTTTTTTTATGAATTCAGACTGTTGCGCTCAACTTTAAGTGACACAACTGCTTAAGAATCACACTTTTTCAAAAACATTTACGCAAACTGAAAAAGAAGCGCTAATAATCACAATATGTTTGTCTCAATTGAGTCATAACAGTTGTAAGAGAAGTTTTTTCCTCAAAAAGTCGCTAATACCATCCATTTAATCGAATTTAGTCCAACAGGAGTTGTGTACTTATATTCACAGCCAATTTAATTGATTTCTTTACCAAAAAATAATTCAGTCAAGCCAACGCATTTCATCCAACAGGACCTCATCAGGCCTGCACATTTAAAGATATACAAACAAAATAAATGTGTATATATATTTATGTACAATAGTGCAACAGTAATGCATTTAAAGTGTGTGAACAGATGGATTCATGATAGATTTCCCATGTTTGGTGCTACGTTCGAAACAGTGAAGGTCAATACAGGGTGTGCTATGCTGGTTTTATGGTTACGGTATGAATGTTTTAAGGTTGTTGAAGTGTGGGAGGTATTGGGTTATATTGCAGGTTGAGTTGCAATATGTCAATTTGATAGTCTTGGTTTAGTTAAATTGTGGTTTGCAGGATATGTATGAAATTGGGATTGCTTGGTGATGAGGAGAATGTTTCCCTTATGGAATGTCTGTTGTTTTAATACTGGGTGTACATGACCATATTTAATTTAATTTTAGATTCTATTGGGGGAGGCTAAACTACCTGAAACTAGGATACTTTTCCTCATAATTCTGGCCATGGGAGAGATTGCAAACTATACTATAATACTAGACACATGGATATACCAAGTGAGTTAAAATTTTACAATTATTACCTAGTAACAAACACTTTTTCTATCACCTAGATGTAAGAAATTGTAACAAGACAAATGAAAGATTAAATTATTGGAAAGTATGAAGCTTTGAAAACAACAATACTGAACACTTTGTTAGATGTGGTTAATAATGGGTTTGCAATGGGGACCTCATAATTCTATGATGTATAGATTTTTAATAAAAAATGGGTTTTTGTTCAATTTGGGTTCATGGTTGTATTTGGGTAGGGAGTTGTGTAGTCCATGTTCATTGCTTTTATATGTATTGCTTGTGATTATTAAATGTATTACTGTTGCTATATTGTACATATATACATATATCATATATTGTTTGCATATGTTTTAAATTTGCAGCCCTAATACACTCCTGTTGGATGAAACACGTTGGCTGGGCTGAATGACTTTTTGATAATGAAACCAATAAAATTGGATTTGAATATAAGTACATGACTCACGATGGACTGAATTCAATTGAATGGATGTTATTTCGACTTTTTCATGAAACATTTTTTCTTCAAACTCTTATTACTCAATTGAGACAAACATATTGTGATTATTATCGCTCCTTTTTCAGTTTGTGTAAAACAAATTAGAAAAAGTGTGATTCCTATGCAGTGGTGTCACTTAAAGTTGAACACAACAGTCTGACTTCATAAAAAAAGTAATATACACTGCTGCGATCCTAGACAGCCTACACTGCTTGTGTGTTGTTAAGTCTGACTGATCGTCAGCCAAGCTATCAACGGTTGAGCAAGGAATAATTTATTGAGACTTGACTGGACCATATTTGTTATTGTGGTGTTATTACAAGCCGTAGGTAACTACCTGCACCGAGTAATAAACCACCTTCCAGCAAAATATATATGTATAATATATAAAATACTTACTACACAAATAAAAAATATAAACAATTCAATTACAAAATATATACATTAATTCACCAATATATTAAGTAGCGATATATTAAAACCCCAAAGAACACATTTACTAAAAATAATATAAACATAAAAAAACAAGCAATATTAAATTTAAACAAAGAAACAAATAATAGCTTCGGAAAGGTTAGATTAACTATTCCTACTCCAGTTTAAGCACGAGGGAAAGTGTTGCACTTCGGAGGAGTAAGATTTACTATTCCCACTGATGTCTGAGCAACAGTAGTGTAAGTGTTGGACTTCATACAGATTACATTTACTATTCCCATTCAAGTCTAAGCAACAGGAGGGAAAGTGTTAGATTTCGGAGGGTTTAAATTCACTATTCCCACTCCAGTCTAAGCAACAGTAGGGAAAGTGTTGAATTTCGGAGGGGTTAAATTTACCATTCCAACTCCAGTCTTAGCACCAGTAGGGAAAGTGTTGGACTTCAGAGTTTTGCATGGATTCTGGTGGTAAAGCAGAACTGTGCATTAGGATGACAGGACGTTAGAATGTAGGGACTGAGTGTCTCTACAACATCAGTATCTGTTGGCCCAAATTCTAGGTAGCTCTCAGTGCCTCACCTGAACTCCTATCCTTCTCAGAGTAGCAGGTGATTTTGGCAAGCTCGAACATGACCCTCTAATCCCCAGGAAACCATGGAAATAGATGCAAACTATCATAGTCTATTATGAAGCAAATATACTGCGATCATTAGGCAGATGCAACTAAACAAGGTAATTAGCATTACTAACAGGGTGTACAGGACAAACAACCCCACCATGGTAAATTATCTATCTAGCTAAATCTACCCTCACTGTGTGAGCACAGGGATATATATGTGATCTCTGGAATTGTCCTAAGACCCTATACCTGGAGTACGTAGTTAGGTGGTCCGCATCATGAGCGTAAACTCAGTTTACTCAGGCCGGCATGCCAGGCACTGCTTTAATTTCAGAACAGTCCTCTCTGCTGGAATCCTCCTCTCTAGCCCCCAGGGGAATGGGGCACAGTTTATATGAGAAATACGACTTTGTTTGAAGATGCAGCTGTGCGACCATATTATGTCTAACGTTAGGAGCTGTTGCTGAACGAGCAGAGAAAAACCGTACACCATGTTGTTGTGTATTTTATGCAACTTTGTACAAGATGTGCAGACTGAATCCCAAAAAGAGTCCCTGAATAACAAGCAACATGTGCAGCATATTCTCAGAACAATGTTGTGAAAACAACTGTACTATATGTGGCTATGCAGAGCAGAGGCAGAAAATGCTAAACTAAGGGAGAACCAAAGTGGATCCATAAGGGAGATCACTACAGATTTACCATTCCCAATCCAGTCTAAGCAACAGTAGGAAAAGTGTTAGACGTCCCAGTAGTTAGATTTACTATTCCCACTCCAGTCTAAGCAACAGTAGAGAAAGTGTTGGAATTTGCAGAGGTTTGATTTACTATTGTTACTACAGCCTAAGCAACAGTAGTGGAAGTGTTTGACTTCAAAAAGATGACATATATGGAAACAAGTCCTAAATATTTTACTAAAAATATATGATAATTTAGTATAAAACATTATTAAATTAGAGTATTCAAAAAACATTTTTTACCAGTATAAAAAAAGAAATATAAATGAAAAAAGAAAAAAAGAAATTACATATAATAATATCAATTTCCCTAACTACCAAAAAATAATAAAATAATGAAATCCTTAGTCATTATTTAATTTCAATTACGTCAGATGCCAGACACTAGACGTAGGATGATACCATTTGTGGGCAGTGCAGAGTAGTGTTGCTGCAGCCACGGCTACGAGCTAAACGCTTTGAGCCAAATTCTGCGCCGTGCCGCTTTGTGACACAAGCTGCTGACCCACAGCTGTGCAACCCCGCGGCGGGCTGCAGGTGGTTAGAGAGCCGCATTGGCCTAGCTACAGCCCCTGTTGTTCCGGTCATCCCAGTCAACCTGGTTGGCCCCCATACTCAGCCAGCATGCATCCCGGCCTAGGCAAGAGGGCCGACATCAGGAATAGCATCAGCAAGTCAGCCCCAGTGCCTCAACACGTAACACAAATCGCCCCGTAGCAGCCCAGTGGCCCAGAAACCAGTAAGGAGAGCACGGAGAGATTGGGGAGAGCCCTTTTGCAGTAGGAGGGAAGGGGGATGACAGGAACAGGCAAGAGTAGGAGGCCCTAGGCGGCCCTTGCAAAGTGAGAGCCCGGTCCCTGCAGAAGCGGCCCAGATAGGTCTGGGTGAGGCTAGTGGGGGTCCAGCGTGCTCCCGCTTGCCGTCCTCCAGCCACCCCCCAGCAAGACCCCCTTAAACATCTCAAAGGGGGCTGATGTCACAAGGAGCCAGGAACAAGGGCCAAAGGGCCCAAGAACCAAGGACCCAGGATTAAGTGGGGAGAAACGTCAAATGAAAACGTGAAAAAGTGAGGGCCAGCAGCCGTGTCGCGCAGCCGGGAGGTTGGGGCCAGATGTTGAGGTAGAAGAGCTAACAATTAAGGGCCATACTTATCCTATTCATCACACCATTGCATGAGCTAGATGTTGCCGCACCAACCCCCCAACCAGAAGCCATTAAGTAGTCAAGCTGATAATTCAGCAGTTGTCTCCTGCAATCCTGTACTCCTATGCACCTCAGAATCTCAGTAAAGAGCAAGCAATAATAGGCAATAACAATAAAGCATTGACCTACAACCCAAAAATGGAAGGTCCCCTTATGACTAACAACCTCTAAGTCACCAAAAGTCCAAAAGATAGAACTAACAGGCCAAATCACAAGGTCAGGGAAACAAAGGGGCGAACTGGGCCAGGGCAAAAAGAAAGCGATAAATAGACCAACAGCTCCAGATATACCCACAGTGACATGCACTGAGGAGGGAGTAATAAAAAAGTCCCAAACCAAAAAAGGAAGGAAAGCAGCCACGATAAAAGGTGCAGGACATAAGATAACAGATTTCTTGATGCAGAAGAAAATCTATGAAGAAGGGACTGCAGAGAAGTCAGCCAGCCAACGAGACAGTCAATCCTTGAACAAGGCTAAAATGGATTGCTTTACAGTCCAAACACATTAATAGTTCAAGCACAGGTGAACAAAGTTACCACATCATCATTACTCTCAATGCTGAACCTTTCTGCACTCAGTAATTGGGATTTACTGAGTCCATGCCGCACAGCAGATAACAAAAGACACACAATTGATGGACGGAATGCAGAACAAATCAAAATATTCACCCCCAGTCAAGAGATCTGGGTTAAATCCATCATTCTTTTGCTCACCATGCCACCCCAGTTTAGACCTGGCCATATGCAAATCAGTCTTGACCCTGTGCCTCATGGGAACAGTCCAGCCCGAACTGCCAAGCCAGGTCCTCCCTGGGCCAGAAACAAGCATCCTAGGACCGGTTTCGGGGTTTCACCCCTCTTCAGCCAGGATAGCTTGATTCCAGTGGCACAGTGAGCCCAGGACCCACGTCTGGGCATACCTGGCGCACTTAGGGCGAGAAAGCAAAAAGACACACAATTGATGGACGGAATGCAGAACAAATCAAAACATTCACCCCCAGTCAAGAGATCTGGGTTAAATCCATCATTCTTTTGCTCACCATGCCACCCCAGTTTAGACCTGGCCATATGCAAATCAGTCTTGACCCTGTGCCTCATGGGAACAGTCCAGCCCGAACTGCCAAGCCAGGTCCTCCCTGGACCGGAAACAAGCATCCTAGGACCGGTTTCGGGGTTTCACCCCTCTTCAGCCAGGATAGCTTGATTCCAGTGGCACAGTGAGCTCAGGACCCACGTCTGGGCACACCTGGCGCACTTAGGGCGAGAAAGCAAAAGACACACAATTGATGGACGGAATGCAGAACAAATCAAAACATTCACCCCCAGTCAAGAGATCTGGGTTAAATCCATCATTCTTTTGCTCACCATGCCACCCCAGTTTAGACCTGGCCATATGCAAATCAGTCTTGACCCTGTGCCTCATGGGAACAGTCCAGCCCGAACTGCCAAGCCAGGTCCTCCCTGGGCCGGAAACAAGCATCCTAGGACCGGTTTCGGGGTTTCACCCCTCTTCAGCCAGGATAGCTTGATTCCAGTGGCACAGTGAGCCCAGGACCCACGTCTGGGCATACCTGGCGCACTTAGGGCGAGAAAGCAAAAGACACACAATTGATGGACGGAATGCAGAACAAATCAAAACATTCACCCCCAATCAAGAGATCTGGGTTAAATCCATCATTCTTTTGCTCACCATGCCACCAGATAACAGCAAAAAACACCAAGTCAAACACCAACTCTCAGAAACACGGGAGCAACCACTGACAGAGTTCCTGGAGACCTCCGCTGCCTTACTAGGTGAAGAAGTAAACTGGACAAACAACAATTGTCCTCTACATAAATATGGAAAAGCCTGGAGGCCGCACCTGTGTTTGAGAAAAACAATGTGCCAGTTTGCTCTACCTGGATCGCCCTTTTAAATACAAAGGAGGCAATATCATCAGCAATTCACTTCCAATCTGAGAAACAGGAGATACATATAGTCCCCCTGAACACACTGGCCATCCATGTGGTTGGTATTTACAAAAAGCTACAAACATTGAATGACCTGATCCTGAGGGCCCAAAACCACAATTACATCCAACAGGTCCCCTGCCAGTGCTCCAAATTTATTGGACAGATTACAATCTCTACCAAGCATCTTGAAGAATATTCTGCAGGAAGTCAAAATACAACTCAAAAGATCACAAGGAAAATCTTTGATAACTGAAAATGAACCAACAGTAACACCACTTAGTCTTGCCGATCAGCCAAACCTAGCTTTCACCCTTAAATCCTTCTAATCCTTTACAAACGCTTTATAAAAAACACAATAAGCAGCATAAGTACAGCAAGAGCATTGGCCCTAAACGAAAAAACCTGAAAGGATAAGGCAACAAACATTGTTCACTCAGCAACTCAGCAGGACTATTTACTACAGTAATCACTCAGGAGGAAATCAAGAGTGGAGGACTAATGTTAACCAAAAGAGAAAGGAAAAGACAAAGGAAAACATGTAACAAGTACAAGGGGCCACAACCATGAAGTATAAGTCACCTCTTTCCTATAAAAAAAGCAGAAATAGATTAACAGACTCTGGACATAACGCCAGAGAAGCAAGTGAAATCCACCCAAAACTCAGAAAAATGCCAGGAAAAAGAGCCTTTGGCTAAAGGAATCTAAACCCCTTGTTTTGAGGTGAAAACACCAAGCATTCCAACTAAAAGTCAAGACAGTGCACAGAGGAAGTTCCAAACAAGGACACTGGCAGAAGTCAGATCAAATAAAAACTTAGGGCCAACAAGCACAACTTCAACATCCATTGACAGACTGGAGACAGAGAACCAGTGTAACCCAAATGGAGAATTGCCACCCAAGCCCAATGTTTCAAAATGTCCAGCCATCGAATGGGTATCAAGTCACGAACAATGAGGTGGACCAGACAGTGTTGCAGGCAAAGACACAACAATGAAACAAAACACAGGGAGAACGCCAAGAGGAGCAACCGTCAGCTAAATTCAAGACGCAGGGGGAATTTCCTCAGGAGAACCAATGCACAAAGCTCACCATGATCCCCAATTATGCATCCTAAGGGGCATTT
Source organism: Calotriton arnoldi (assembly GCA_963921515.1). NCBI lineage: Eukaryota > Metazoa > Chordata > Amphibia > Caudata > Salamandridae > Calotriton > Calotriton arnoldi. Next base: position 105,207 of record CAWUFW010005164.1, read on the forward strand.
GATACCTTAAATAGAGGGGCGGTCAAAAAACGTATTAAGGAAATAAGCGCTTTGACACACATCAACTCATCACATCAAATATCTATTGAAGTTCAAGCACACCCCAGGCAAAATAACAGAAAAGCATGGCCATAAAAGAAATGACAAACCAAGTCTTAAGCCAACAGGAGCTTTTCCAATATTGGGGATAAAGCTAAGGAAGGTAGAACCACTACCATCAATCCAAGCCAAAGCAGGCCCAAGTCAACAAGTCCAGAAAACAGGCACATTGCCTTAAGTGGAGCCTTGGGGGAAGTACAGTCATTGATAAATTTGCAAAATCTAACAATAGTGAAATCAACAGTCAATGAACTCCCCAGAAACGCCCCACTTATTCTGGCGGTAGAGAAAAAACAAGAATGGTCCTGACTCCCATAATCCCTAGACCCTAGTTGGTCCTGACGCCCATAAAGCGCTACAAGAGCAAGATCCTATCAACATATGCTCTTGCAACATCCACAGCTTTGTAAAAATGCCCTGATAACAGCAAAATGGTTTTTCTCCACACTTTTGACATAATCCTTCTACAAGAAACATGGAGCCAAAATCCCACGCCAGTAGTAGGTTACATGGAACATTAAATCCTTGCAGTTAAACCTCCAGATATGGGCATCCAAAGGGGGGACTTTCCATAAACACCTCAAAGAAATATAACTGGTCTGAAGTAAAGGTCGACTTAGGTATCGAGTGTGTACAGATGACCAAAATCGAAACAAAAGCGCCAAGTAAAACTGCTGAAGAAACTATTCCTCCTGAACGATTGCATTCACCAATGGAAAGCCAAGAAGGCTGAAAGATTTCCTACCCTGGCAGAATTAATATAAACACTGCAAAATTTACATCAGAACTCACACCAAATCATTTTAGGAGACTTTAATGCAAGACTCATGCCCAACGACTATACCACTGGTCCAAAAGCACAAAAAGCTAGGTAACAAAGACAATGCCACAAATGTATGTCAAAAGCTGGAAGCTAAGGCTTAATCATCTTCAATGGCACTTCAAAGGAAGATACGTCGGCAGCAATAACCTTCCTCTGGGGCAGAACTCGATCAATAAATAGCAAAGCCTTCCCTTGGGTAAACTCTTTCAAAATAATCTATTGTCCGGAAAGCGACCATTTCCCGAAATGCCATCAGGTTAGAACACAGGCCTCCCAAGCTGAGTCTAACAAATTTCTTACTTGAATTACCCACCAGCTACAACAAAAAAAGACTCAACTGCTGTGTGTCGGAAATGGAACAAATAATGGCAGTGGTCGTTATCTGTACACCAAAATCAAAAGTGACATGCACAGGAGTAGGGCACCACGATAAGTTTTGGGGAGAGTTAACAAGGACACTACTTTTAAAGTTCCCAACCAACCCAGTTGCCCACACAAAAAATAAAGAGTGTCAATTCGATTGGGGAATCGAGAAACAGAGTTGGAATACGAGGGAACTGCGGAAACTCAAAAAACAAGAAAAGCAAGAAGAATAGTGATAGAAGCAAATAAAGGAAAAGGATTTGACAAAACCTCACTTCGACAGTTAAGGCAAACCTATCATTAACAGCATTGGAAGGCAAAAAAAAAAGGCATCAAGAATAAATATAGAATAAGCGCCTACTGACCAGTAGGCTACCAAATAGCAAAGAGTTCTGGGGTGTAACAAACTGGCAGATCTTGGAACGGGCACGTCACTACAATGCAGGTATAGTGGAGGAGGCTTGGGAGACGCACATTCATGCAATGTATTCCATAGCAACTAGTGGACCAACATGTGAAAAGAGCCAAAATAATCCAAGGCTGGCAACATCACCGTAGAAGACAACTTGAAGGGACACATGAAGCAAAACAGTGCATTGTAATTTGTAGCAACAATGTCAGTAAATTAGAAAAACAAAGTCTAACCATCCCGGATTTAGACCAGGAGGAGTCCCTAACTGACTCTACCTGACTAGATAAAATGATAAAGAGATTAAAGTCATGGGGGGCACCGGCCCCAAATGGACTACAAAATGCACTATTTAAGTACAATGTCAACTTTTGGGCCAGTTAACTAACACCCCTTTTCAATCAAATATACAGCACAAATGCTATTCCATGTTTATGGAAAGAGAGCATTTTCCACCCTATCACAAGAGTAGTAGCCATTCATCTCCACTCAACTACAGGTTGATAGCACTAATAGACGTAGAATCCAAATTATATGCTTCCAGCATTCACCAAGAACTCCAAGCCTGGGTCGATGAAAATAACCTAATACCAAAAACGTAAACAGGCTTCAGGTCAGGAATGGGGACCACCACAAATTTGTCTGTACCATCTTAGCAGAAAAGGCAATTCAGCAAAAAACTTGCTAATTCACATGCTTCGTCAATTTAAACCTGGCTGCCTCTGGGCAAAACTTGCAGGATGGGACATTCCAGGAAAATTGTTAAAGGCAATTATAGCATTGTACAGCGACACATGGTCACGGATCAAAGTTGGAAATGGTAGCAGAGTTACATCAAAAATCCAAACAAATAATGGCTTGAAACAAAGGTGTGTTTTATCCCCATGTTTATTCAATTTATATCTGGCCAACTTGGACAGCTACCTAACACAGGTGGAGAGTTGTCCACCAAAATTAGCAACAGAAAAAATGTGTGCTTGTAATACGCTGATGACGTGATTTTGAGTCAAACACCTAAAGGGCTCCAAAGGTCAATGAATGCATTAGCAGGATACATCGCGCAGCAATGCTTAGAACTGAATCTGAGTAAGACAAAAGTAGTCCACCTTGTCGACGCTAAGTACAAGTCACACACTTGGTCCATTAAGGGTAAACGAGTTGAGGTGGTACCCTCATAAAAGTACCTGGGCATACATATGGAAAGACACAAAAGACCTTTAAACAACACATTGCTTCTCTGCGGGAGAAAGCACACTTACTAACATTTACATTTAAACTGTTGCAAAAGAAATTCAGTTGCCCTTTGCATGAACATTTGTTAACAATCATGGCAGCCCAACTGATTCCCACAGTAGCATATAGCCTGGAAATCCTCCACGGAAAGGGAGTACCCACCCTGAATTTATTGAAAACGAACGACTAAAGCGGTCTTCAGTCTGCCAAAATGAGCTTCCCCAGCACAGGTTCAACTGGAATTTAGCCTAAAAAAATAGGAACTGCAAAGAAAAAACGCATTCGTGAAGTTATGCTGTACATTCTGTGATTCAGTGAATAGCTCCCTGAACCGTTTGTGCTGGTCAAAAATCCAGGCATAGATGACAAGAAGAGTTAAAAAGCCTTGGGGAGATTACTTAGGATCGGCAATAGAGGGCCTCAGCATGAAAGAAGCATGGGCAAGTCCCATGGACAGAGCAGCTTTCATTCGAATAAGTAACTCCTCAGTAAAGTTCTTGTCTCTCCTGCAGGATAAGAAACATTTGCAAAGAGAACATGCTTGGACAGTTGCTAACACATATCATAGCTTGGAGCCTCAGGTGTTTTTGATCAGACATTTCACACTGGTTTTAAAAAGCTTGTTTATGCTATACCGATTTGGACAATTTGACACCATAGACCTAACGCCAACAAAGAAGAACTGTCCATCACATTCAAACTGTTGTCTATGTGGATATAAAACAGAAACAATTACCCACATTATTTGCACTCATCCAGCAGTCTTGGGACAAAGAAGAAAGCTACTCAAACCACTCTTTCTGCAACTCCGTACTCGCACCTACAAGCAAGCTGTCACCAGTTGGCGGATCCTCAATACCTCTAGCTTGCCAGGGAACAAAATTCTTAAGACTCGCAAACCATCAGCTTGGCAACATCAAGGATCAAGATGGCTGTACGGTGGTCCAGGAGAGAAGAGACTACTCAAGCCCATAATGCACTTGCACTATATTGAAATTTTACATTTAATCAAGAAATAATGTCCGCCAGCGCGAATCATTCTGACATAACGGCCAAGCAGAGTATCAAAGGTACCTTAAAAGGAAAAAGATTATATATATTTACACAATGCACACACGCTTTATATAGCATTCTAGAACAGAATAGCAAGCAAAAAGACACTATTGCACCTCAGTGAGAATAGACAAAGCACTTTAACTAAAAACGGACTGTTGGTTATTCTTATCACTCATTGTTCACCTATGGCCCTTAGGCAACAGACTCACTCTATTTACTGATATGTTTTTATAAAAGAGTTTATTAGAAAGTTTGCTAATTATGATGGTGTGATATAATTGCATTCTGGTATTTTTTATGAAATGGTTTATATTAACTATATAATAAACTTACTTACTTATTTAATTTAAATTATTACATAAAAAAATCATCCCACAGATAAAATTTCACACACACTTACCATTAAATAAATTAAAAATTAAAAAAAGATAGAAAATGATTATACATAATTAATTACAATTAATAAATTGCATATAAATATCAATTAATATCAAAATATATATTTATTATCTCCCCATCCTAGTCCCCAATACAAAATAACACAGTATTAAAAATATATGTGTAATAAACATATCAAAACCAAAATACACATAAAAAGAAATAAAACAGTACAACATTACACACTAATTAATAAATTAAGTAATTTACATAATCAAAAATCAAATCGTGTAATTGACAAAAATAATTAACATTAACTTCAAATTAATTTAATGTTATTTCACTTCCAACCCTATTTCCTTACAAACCCTGTAACCCTCAACTAAAATATAACCTAAATAAATCACTATTAAACTATTTACATAATTAGCAATCAATCAAATGATTAATATACAATTAAAAACTAGTTATCTTTAATTTTAATCATTTAATTAACTTCCCATCGTGTACCCCTACAAACCCAACAATGTGCTACTAAAATAAAAATTACCATTACAAATAATGAAACTAAAATAATAAAATAAAATTACATTTATAAATCAAAAATGAACTACAACTGGGGGCGTGGCTTCGGCGCCGATCGCGATGGTCGCGTTTCTGTGAAGCTCCATGGTTCCCAGGGCTTCTGCCCGCAATTAATCAGTTAAAAAGCTGCAACTCATGTCGGTGAGTGGGATAGAAATCGGATGAGGTGATGACGTCGGTGCGGGGGAAAAGCGTGCTGCGACGGAGATTGGCGACCGGACCCAGAACTGAGGCCAGAAAAGGAGTCTAGACCCCGGGCTCAATTATCGGCTGTGCCCAGCAGAGGAAGGGGGAAGAGCGTGGGCCACGTACGGCCTGAGAAACGGAAAGGCAGCGGGCGTTGGCGCTTACTCCCACAGGACAATACCAAGTGAACCACGGATCTGTGAAATGCGGCCAGAATAGCGAAATCCGAACTGTGACGAAGTGGGGCGGCGGTGGAACGAGGAGACCGCTGCCCCGAGTACAAACAGCCGCAATACTAACAGACGGTAGCGGGCACAGTAATCCTGAAAGGAAACCCCACCGGGAGTGAGTGAGTGAGTGAGGGGGCAGAAGGATTTAGACCACGGACTAACCAAATCATTGGAAGGCACTAGACTGGCGCGGAGTAAAGAGAGTGACCGGATGAGCTCAGATGGTGCCGATGTACTGAGAGAGCCTGTGGCCAAACCCAAACAGCAAAATTCGGGGTAAGACTGACCCAATAATAAAGCGCATTAGCAGAGGAACTGATATCAACCATGCAGACTGCATAGCTCATGAGCGAGCAGGTAGCCTGTGTGGGGGCGGCAGCGACTGACGCAGTGATGGTGGAGTCTGGGTCATGTAGAAGGCAGACAAAAGTGAGCAATATTGGACCGGGGCACACAGATAGCAGCCGCAGAGATTAGGAAGGAGGCTTTAAGACATTGGAGTCAGGATAAATGACTATCGCTATCAAAGTGCGGATGAGAGGCACAGGGAAATAGTCCTTCCAGAAGGGGCAAGACAAGGCACAAACGAGACGCACAAAGTGGATGAGAAGTGCCACTGACTAAAACACAACTAAATCGAATAGTGAAGAAGCAGCTGAGGCCAGAAGTGGAGTTGGTCTGCATTGGTGTTGACTAGTCGCCAGAGAAAAATAATAGAGAGAAGCAAATAAACGGAAAGCCTGGGAAGGATAAATACCTAAACTGACTGGCCAACATGTCGGGGGGCAAGGGAGCGAAGGGCTCCCTCCAAACCAAATTGGATAAATACACGCTGCAGAAACGTACTGATCCAGATGGCCCAAACAAGGGAGGAGAAGCAGCAGACCTGGGCGTCGAAGGCGGAGACCCGTCATTAAAGGACATTATGGAGGCCATAATGGGAGTGGACACGTCGCTTGAAAATAGAATGGATATGATAACGACGGAGGTGACGCTCCTGAGAGCAGATATGCAAAACATAAGCGCAAAAGTCAAGAACATGGAAGCGGTCACCACAGAATTAAGTGAGGGGACAAAGCAAATGAAACAGGACATTAAGGAACTCCAAGTTGCCAATAGCAAAATGGAGAGCCTATTGGACGATTATGAAGGCAGATCGAGGAGGAATAATGTCAGGATCTTAGGGGTCCCTGAGAAAGCAGAGGGGGCAGCAGCTGACCTCTTTGTAGAAAGGCTAAGTTGCGATTATCTGAAACCAAAGTCTTTATCGACCTATTTCACGGTTGAAAGGGCGCACAGGATTACCGGAGGCAGGCCGAAACCAGGCGCCCCTCCCAGGCCCCTGTTGGCGAGACTACTAAATTTTACAGACCGAGACAATATACTACAGATGGCTCGTGTGTCCCCAACGGTCAAATAGGAAAATAGTGAAATCACCTTTTATCCTGACTTTACTATTGCTGTGGAGAAAAAAAGGAGAACTTTTCTGGAAATTAAGAAACAACTGAGAGAAAAAGGTATGAGATACTCGATGCTGTTGCCAGCAAAGCTTCGAGTTGAAGCAGAGGGAAGATCCTGGTTTTTCGAGACGCCAGAAGCAGCAGCAGACTGGCTGGAGGCCTGGAGACCGGCGCGAGAACACAATCACCGCAAAGGAAGAGAACACCTTTCCCATAACAAAGGTTCACAGCAGGGAGAGCGGAACAATCCATCGGCAAAGGCAACGGAGGAGAATGACGCAAATGGATGAAAAGACTTTTGGAACTGATGTAGCCGATGGATTGAGTTAAGTATAGAATGCTGAGTACCTCCATTGACATTGAATATTAGACTTTAAAGACACGAGTACATATCAAGTAGAGGGGCGGGAGCGGGGGAGCCCGGAGGGAAGGAGCCCCCCAATATTACTTATAGTTAGTGACTATGGGGCGACAGGCACTCTGCATAGTTGGGAATATGGGCAGTTTAAAGCCCAGAGTGCAGGGAAGCAGGGAGGGGGGTACAGGGGGTTTTGAAATAATAGAATTGTTATGTTGTTACAGGTGCACAAATGGCAATAGGGACGAGATAGGGAGGTTGGGAGGGGGTGTCAGATCAGTGGAACCTGCCGAACACATCCAGCCCCTTGGTTGGACACCGAAGCTACTAGATAAAGGATGGGCTGCCAGCTTGGAGGAGAGTTATGAACAAAGTTATGGGCACATCAGGCGATAAAAGTTTCAGACTCCTGTCCTGGAATGTTAATGGATTATGTGACAAACTAAAACGAGGGATTGTATTGCAATTCATTAAGCGACATGCCCCAGAATTGATACTGCTCCAGGAAACACATCTCGTAGGGAACATGTGCAAGGCCCTGGCTAGATGGGGCTATCAACTAGTGGCACACTCAGGGTTCACCACAGGTTCCAGGGGTGTGGGTATTATGAAGAAACAATCTTTCCCAATGACAATAGAACAAAAATGCACGGATAACTTGGGTAGATACACGGCAGTGTCGGGTATATGGGAGGGCGAAACCTTGACCGTAATATCAATGTATGCACCACCAGGCCTGCAGGAGGCCGCATTAAGAGAACTGGGGAAAGTGATACTATCGTTCCCAATGGGGAAATTGGTGATAGGGGGGGACTTTAATTCTGTGATGTCGGGGAGATTAGACCGACATCCCCCACGAGATCTAGCACCATCGCAGATGATACTCCCGCACTTTCTGGATGCAATGGGGCTAGTAGATGTATGGAGGGTCTGTCATCCGACTGATATGCTTTTCACATTTCATTCAGGGGCCCATGATAGTCTCTCCCGAATTGATTATATTTTTACCCCGGCAGATCAGGTACGATATGTTAAGGAGATCCGGCACTTAGCAAGGGGCATTTCTGATCATTCTCCAGTATGGATGCAAGTAGAAGTTGGTAAAGGAAGCGGGACCAGAATAGCACCAATAAACCCCTGGCATCTCCGGAACCCAAAGATTAAAAAGCAGCTCATTCAGGAAATAGACAATTATTTTAGAGAAAATGAGGGTTCGGTAGACTCGGCCCAGATCCTCTGGGAAGCCTTCAAAACAGTAACAAGGGGGCATGCGGTGTCCCAGATAGCAGGAGCTAAAAAGGAAAAGAATGCAGAACTAGTTAGCTTATAAGAAGAAATCTTAGCACTAGAGAGTGACCTTACCATAACAGAAGAACAAGACAGCGTACACCTTCTCAACTTAACAAATGAAGAGTATAGAAGTGAGGCACGAAACATGGCGAAAACACTATAGGGACACAAATTAGGAAGAATATACGAGCAGGGCGATAAGGCAGGGAAAATGTTGGCCTGGCTAGATAGGAGGGAGCAGGCGAGCCGACTAGTTACAGAACTACTATCAAAATCAGGAGACAAGCTGACAGACACGCAGGAAATTGTAGATGAATTTGCTAGATACTATGAGCTAATCTATACTTCTATCCAATAGGAAGGAAATAGAAGTGAAGGCGTTACTGTCTGAAATGCCTCTACCAGTGATAGCGGAGGAAGATAAAACTCTACTAGATACAGACCTAACGCAGGAAGAATTTGCACAGGCCATACGAACCCTTCAATCCGGGAAAGCAATGGGCCCAAACGGCCTCCCGATAGAACTCTACAAACTGAGGCCTGACGGCATAGCCATCCACCTCAGAGGATGTATGAAGAAAGCTTAGAGAGAGGATATCTACCACAAGATCAGAGAATAGTGACTCTGGTAGTGATACACAAAGATGGTAAACCTAAAAATCAATGTTGTTCCTACCGACCGATATCATTGTTAAACGCAGAGGCCAAAATACTGGCCAAGCTACTGGCCACCCGGCTGGTCGGGGTCATCAATCAGTATTCATGCCGTCCAGAAACACATCATTAAATCTGCGACGGTTGCATGGGGTCATGGGGCGCATAGACACTATTAGGGAAGATGCAGTGGTGGTGTCCCTGGACGCTGCCATGGTGTTTGATATCATGGAGTGGGCATATCTTTTTGCCGTTTTGGAAGCACTGGGGTTTTGTCCAAAATTCATCAGCTGGATACGACTCCTTTATACTGACCCTCTTGCACAAGTGGTAGTTAATAACAAAAAGTCAGCCAGCTTTACCCTACACAGAGGGACACGGCAGGGGTGCCCCCTGTCCCCACTTTTATTTGCACTGACGTTAGAGCCTCTTGCTTACTGGATCGGTAAAGACCCTATAATGTGGGGATTGCGTTGGGCGGAGGAATGGGAAGACCATATCTCACTCTACGCCGATGATATTTTATTGTATCTGGCCTCGCCAGAGAGATCTCTACACAGTGTATTAAATATATTTACGAATTTTGGTACCTACTCCGGTCACAATATCAACTGGTCAAAATCGCTCGTGTTTGTATTACACGGGAACCCGCCCGCCCTACCCAGGGACTGCAAGGTGACAATAGCCACAGAGGGATTCAAGTATCTACGGCTGTTCATCATGAGTAATGCCAAATTGTATTATATGTCTAATTTGTTGCCACCACTGCAGCGACTCAGACAGAATGTAGAGCATTGGAAGAATCTGCCGCTGTCACTACTAGGAAGGGCGGCACTCTTCAAAAGGATGTGGCTGCCTCGATTCCTGTATGTTCTACACAATTCGCCGGACCCGGTTCCCGCGTCCTATTTTGTCGAAGTAGAAAGTGCACAGAGAGCGCTGCTTTGGGGAAACAGCCGCCGCAAATTTCAATCCCAAAATTAGTCAAAGGTTGGTATGATGGGGGTATTGGATTACCTAACATCAGAAAGTACTACTGGGATGCACAACTAGCGGCCATCAACCATTGCGTGTATCGGCCTCCGACTGACCCGGGATATGCAATGGACAGATGGCTATTGCCTGGGAGTAATCACACCCGTGCGCTCTATTCGAAGCCCAGGAAAATGAACCTGACAGGTCCCACAAAGCATTCGATCCAGGTATGGCATACGGCACACAAGAGTATGGGTTGGACGCAAAAAATAAAACTAGCCACCCCACTATGGGAAATGGAACAACTAGGCTCTCTCTGGCGGACAAAAGGGTTTGACAAATGGGATACTATCGGGATAACTAAGGTGGGTGACCTTTGGAAAAAGGGGGAGGTGGTGCCATTCGAGACGCTAAAACAAGAATATGAAATGGCGGAGACTGAGAGATTCAGGTACTTGCAGATTCGACACGCATTGCGGGCGGTGATCCGGAGGGGAGAGACCCCTACTGAGGCCTCTCAACTCGAGGATAGGCTCCTTGATGGGTACATGCCTAAAAAAGCTATCTCCCTGATGTACTCAAAACTAGTCAACCATTCACCTGATTCCCTACTGCAGCTCCGTGCAAAATGGGAGAGTGACTTGGCAGGGCTGGAGGAGGAGGACTGGATAGATGCACTGGCATCGCCAAAAGAGGTGGTGATATCATAGAAACTGAGGCTAGTGCAGTTAAAAATATTGCATAGAATATATGTCACTGGGTCAACGTTGGTCAGAATGGGATATAGGGAAGACCCTAGTTGTAGGAGGTAGTGTGGTCGGGAAGGTACATTCCTCCATATTATTTGGGAGTGCCCGCACGTTGGTAGATATTGGAATGAGGTTGTCAAATGCATGGGGGAGGTGCTGGGGAAGAGACTAATACCCGAGGCCAAAAGATGTCTACTGAATGTGTGGGAGCCAACGGATCTGGTTGGTAAAGAGAGAACATGGGTGTCGCTGGGTCAGATGGTGGTTAAGAAGAATATAGCTAGGAAATGGGGAGTAAGAGAGGTCCGACAGTACGGGACTGGAAAAAAGACATGGATTGGTGCATGTTTTGGGGGAAAACAGTATACGTATCCAGGGGGTGCCCGAAGAAGTGGGTACAAATATGGAGCAAGTGGAATGATTACAGAGGGAACATATGTACTCCACCCAGCTTACCAGAGGAAGCGTCCCAAGAAGACTTAGATTCGTAGCGAGACAGGTTGCACTGACCAAGAGAAATATTATTTATAAAAGATTGACCCAAGTTCCACTACATCATTAATGTGATTTGAAGAATATACTAAGTGCTATCTGTATTGTTGTTTATTGTACACAATAAAAATAATTTAAAAAAAAATGAACTACAACTAAAATATATTTCTAATTTCAATAACTGACTACCCTAACCTCCTACAAACCCAACAGCCCACTACAATACTATAAATTACTAATAACATTTTTTTTCATTAAATCACTCAAAGTAACAAACTATATTTCATAAGATTAATAACAATTACAGCAACAATACTAACACCTAATATGTATATATTAGGAAAAACACATTGAAGTATTTTTTTTTTAAACTATAGTTTAGCAACTACATTACTGGAAACAATATTAAAAATAATGGGCCAGATGTACAAACATTAGTAATACCGATTTCCTAATTGCAATTCTCTCCATATCAGTGTCATTTAGGAATTCCTTGTAGTTTGCAAATCAATCTGCCTCATGAATATTAATGAGGTAGGTCCCAGTTTGTGACCCATTAGAAATCACAGCCATCACGGGGATGGTGGCTTGCTGAGGTAAGCAAACCACTATGTCTGTGATTCCTTAAAGGAAAACGGGATGTGTTTAAAAAGAAAAAAATGAAACCATGAAGTTTCATTTTTTACGATTTGGCAGTGGTCTGTGGGACCATTGCCTGCTCTTAAAAAATATTACTATTTACATTCTCGAAGGGGAAGGGGCCCCATTGGGACCCCTTCCCCTTTGCAAATGGGTTACCACAAGTTTTAACTTGGTGGTAAAGTATTACTGTTTTGTGACTGGAATTCAGTTGCAAACCAAAACAGTTAACATACCATGCTCATTTGGTATTTGGAAGGGACGTCCTAAGCACGCCCCTTCCAAATACCGAATCCCAAATGCAAAATGGGACTCAGTAACAAGTTAATCACATTTTGAATTTTGTACATTTGAAAAAACATTTTTCTGGTCGCAAACAGCTCAATTTTGCGAATCAGGCCATTGGTGACTAGAAATATGCTTTGTACATCTGGCCCAATATTCTTGAAAAACAATATTATTTACCCAAAAAAACGATATTCTTGGCAATGATATTTTATACCACAATATTTTTGTGGCACAACAGTTTTTTCAGTATTCATGTGCCACAATATTTTCAACTCGATTTTTTGTCCAAACAACAACCTTACGATCAGAATTCAATCTGAGTGATGCATTCTTCCATCTATATTTATTAGTGTTACCGCTGAGCACTCCTTTTATTCATAAGTTTTCACGATTTGTTAATCAGAATTTATTCAATGTGCCTCCCGGTACAGAAGTGCAATGTCTGCGATTGCACTATCCAATTATATACCACAAGCTATTTGCCAAAGACGGAACACCGTCTGTTGACTATGGTCGCGCTTAACCTTTGAAACACAAAGGTTTCTTCTCAAATAATTATCAGAGTTAGCACATGTTGTGAAGTTCATCAATATTTATTTTTCCATCAATTTCTTCATTGACCAACTCTTAATTGTAATCCATCTTAACATTTGATAGTTGCAATATTATACATCTTTGATGGATGATCAAATGGATTAAATGGGCTTAATTCCAAATTTGCCTGTTTTTGAAAATTTGGAATTAAGTCCATTTAATCCATTTGATCAGTGATCAAGGATGTATAATATTGCAACTATCAAATGTTAAGATGGATTACAATTAAGAGTTGGTCAATGAAGAAATTGATGGGAAAATAAATATTGATGAACTTCACAACGTGTTAAACTCTGATAATTATTGGAGAAGAAACCTTTGTGTTTCAAAAGTTAATTGCGACCGCATTCTTCCATCTATCACCACCCGCACCAGCGATCACAAACACAGTGGTAGAAAGGAGGAATGTAGAATGGGATAAGAAAGAAAACAGAGACACCGGACTCCATCACTTTGACTTGTTGCTTCTGCTGATCAAGGATATCTGCCAGATTTCATAGATATTTACAAGGCAAAAGATATCTTAAGTAACTTGACTTATAAGTTTTTATGCTTAGCTGTCATAGTGAATGGATATACCTTAGCAATATCAAAGGGTAACCAGCTCTGTGAAATTCATAATTCACAATTCCTGAAATCTAAACCCACAAAGAATAACTGCCTTTATGAGTACTTCAAATATATGTTCACTAACAATTCTCCCTATGACTTGAATAACTTTCTCAAGCTTCATCACTATGCACTCTCTTTCATAGATGAATTATAGTTTTTACTTATCTCTTGAAGAACTGCAAGATGACCACCATTTTTAATATTCTGATATTCCCTACTATTGTATTCATATGTACTTACTATAACTGGAATACCTTATACTTGACATTGACACATATACTGAGCAACAAAGTACTGTCTAAGAATCGTTCCTGTTTAGTCACAGGAACCCCTTAGCAAATGCAACAACTTTGTCTTAGAAGAGTTCATATTAATGTTCAAAAATTGTTTAAAATTAATTTACATCAACAACATGATTTTATCAATTCTTCTCTATATTCCCAGGGTAAACAAATGGGTCTTGATAGAAAATCCAAGATATGTATAGCAAGGTCCTGGCTTTAGCAATTTTCTAGCAAATGTCCAGTGGAACACAAGAGAAGTTCTACTCAGATATCCAAGATAGCCTCTGTCTCTCTAAATATGTGAGAGTTCAAGGCCTGCTGGAAATTGAAGTTCAGAAAATGGGCACCGCAATGGGAACGCCAAAAACAGTTCCTGCATGGTATGGACTATAAGTTCATGCCACACAGGAACAGGGATGCATACACACAGGCGGGAACATGTTGTACCCCCTTCGTAAAGAGAAGGAAGGTGCACCAGAACAAAGTCAGTGAGCTCCAAGTATATCCCAAAAATATCCTTTATTGTAGTAGTAGTTAAAATTGGACATCAGCCAACGCGCTTGTCTCCAAATGGAACTTCGTCAGAGCTCAGTTATCTTAATCTCGGTCCGATTGATCTGTGTACATGGGTCAATATTTCCCAAAGCCCAACCAAGGTAGATAAAATCCGCAAGAAGAAAGGACTGTTGAACTTATCAGTTCCAGTGTCCCACAATCGTCCAAGTAGGATGGCCCAAAATGTTAGCCCAAGTCCTCCACATCCACAAAACCGCTGAATCGTAATGGATAATCTCTTTCAGCATCTCATATTTCCGAAGGCCAGTGTAGCGGACAATAATCGTGGTCAATGTTCACGCCCACAAAGCTAATCCCTCATCCGGACTTTCAAACGTGTTGTACCCCCTTGAATGCACCCAATGACCCTGAGGCACAAGGGAGCCCCCTTTGTTTCCTCTCCACCACGGTTTTCATGGAGTAAGAACCATCATGAAAGTCATGGCGAAGAGGAAACTCGAAATATGCTTGCCGTGACCACGGTGGTTCCGCCAGCCATATTGCGGCCTCAAGACCGCTGCAACACTGCCAAGCAACGGCGGTCCTTTGGCAGCTGCTGCGGGGCAATGGCGGTCCGACTGCCCTAATTGTAATAGGGCAGTCAGAAGACTGCCATGCCCCTGTGAGTCTGGCTGTTTGTGGACCGACTGACTCGTAATCGAGCAATAGTATATTTTCCCACATGCAGCCTCAGTTCACACAGTGCTGACACAGCACAATGGCAGCCAGCCTTTCCTTCCCTGCAAGAAATTCAGCATGAGCAGGTTTGAACTATCACTCCTGTTAGCGCCCAAGGATTGGCAAAAAAAAGGGTATTAAACCAAACACCCCAACTTACAGCTTGGACCCTCGAAATCCAGATGACACTTGACATGTCCGATGGACCTCTGCCAACGTCTTGCAAATAGAGCAAGGACAAAAGGTCAGGCCATAACTATCATCAACTGTCAGGTTCTATATTTTCAGTAAATGACAAGAAGTTGTAGAAGTTTCCAAAACCTTTATTTATCTTTAAAGGATTAGTGTGGTTTTTTGTCATCTTTATTTCAGTTAGTCGCAATTACAGAAAAATTTGAATTAAAGATTGATTAGTGACAGCATAAATCAAACAGAGCGTTCCTAAAGGAGATTTGTCAATAAACTAGCCAAAGAGCCTAACCTACCCTAATTAAGGAACTCATGAAGAGTTATTTCTAGAAAAGAGCAAGATTTTCAGAGCATAAATAAAGTCTTGGACTTCCCATAAAAGAGACGTTCTAGAAACTCAGCTGAGTTCCCCATAGCTGCAGTATCAACCGTTGAAATACAAGTGATAGCGGAATGATCGTTGCAGTAGCATTCATTAAGAAGAATCAGGATAAAGGAGGTAAAGTCGCTGTCAGCAATAGCTTTCAGCAACTAGGAGCAAGGTGAGGAGTGAGGGCAGAATTCCAACTCTCTAACTAGGAACAGTCAAATATAGTATTAAAACACACAATAATGTAACGGAAATTAGTAGGTGTACGATGCTCTCATCCAATGGAACCCGCTCATCCAATGGTGTTGTCAACATCCGTCGCTTCTCCTCCTGATTCCCATAGTAAACATTTACGCCGGTACAAAGTTAAACCAGTGTTGGGAATATTGAAACATGGAGGAAAGTTCTCATTAGACCCTTCTTACCTAAGCTATTTGCTGCGTTCAATGTCTCGTTGTGAATACAAAGGGCTAGTCAAATGCAATTAAACAAATCTATTGAAAATGTCTTGGTTAAGCATACATAAAATAAATCTAAATTATTACTCATTCTAACAATCTATTCATTATGAATCCTCAGCAAAGTTTATTGTTAAAGCAAGATGATCTAATATGGTGTGATGAAGCCAAAGAACATAATCTTGAAGTCAGGACATTCTTCAGCAGGATGCTGGTGCTATGCAGAATTCTAAATAAATGTCTTTCTTGCTGTGAGCAAGAGTCGAAAGAAAATGGCTTGGGCCTAGTTACAGAAAGACATTGAGAATAATAGACTACTACATTTGTTTTCTTCTTCATGTTATTTTCCTACACGTTTAAAGCAAGCACATTTTCCCTACATGTGATTTACTTACGCACTCATTTAGCAGAGTTAAAATGCATTCTAAGATGATTGAATGATTTCCACTCAGAAAGAATAACTTTCACTGCAATAGTAAGGAGGAGATCGAAAAGAGCCATATCATTAGCATGGAGTCCTAAAGCGTTTCTGGAGGCCCAGGGACCTAAAGCTATCACAGTAAAGCATAAAGTTATGAGGAAGTGAAATATCTCTCAAAGTCTGTCATGGATTGCACGCCAATATGGGACCAGAAGTGGACAATCAAAGAACATGTGTTGGTGTGTGCCAGAATGCTGGTTGCAGTTCCAACATTTATCAGAATCTCGTAAGCGCAGTTTATGAAGTCTGGCAGGGGTCCAATGGAGTAGGTGTATTGTAAAGAGTTTGGATTGTATGAGAGAGGGGGCGATTTTATTATGTAAAGCAAGAGTACCAATATTTCGCCATTGCTCATCAGAAATGTGCTTGAAGACACAAGGTGGAAGTGATGAGCCCATTTGGTGTAGAGAATGGAAGGTTGTGATGCGCACGGGTCTGATAAGAATTTATAGATTCTACAGGCAATATGCCCTGAGTGCTGCCAATTTTCCAGGGTTAATAGTAGGGATAGGTTTTTGGTGAGAGTGAGTTTTGAGAGTTTCACCTTTATTTTAAGGAAACTATAAAAGTCTATGTTGGAGAGGCCAAACCGATCCGCCAAGGTCGAGAAGGGAATCGGATCATCATTAGTGTCATATAGATGTCTAATCAATGGTGGGCGTGGGTCTCATACCTTAGAGGGGCCCACTCTCTGCATCCCCATTCACAATCCAGCGCTGTTTGACGCTCTCTAGATATCTTCATTGAGGAGAACATTCAAGTTGGATAACTTTCACACACTACTGACCTAGGGTCTATCAAAACCCACTCACTTGCTCTTGAATCTCTCCCCCCCTCCCTCACGCTCCCCACTTCCCCTTAATGGTTTATTATTCCTTTCTACGAGTGTTTTTCTGATATACGCGATACTTTAGGTGTATCTTGTTCTCAATAACCAACATCCTATAATGTGGGAACACTTCATTATGCATAAACCTTGTTTTATCTACTCCCACCTATGTTTTCGTATTATGGTTGACCCTACTTTTAAGTCCTTTTTCCTTATATATTTTAATGTATGTGAGAAGGATTCTTTGTAGCGTTTATATGGAATGGGTTACATCTACTTGTAATGTTTATATTACAGCAAACCTTATACTTGTATCGCATGTCATATTGCTATATGTATCTACACTCAAAAAAATACTTTGAACTAACAAAATGCATTCTAAAGTGATTTTTTACACGTTTAAAGCAGGCACATTTCCCCTACTCGTTATTTTTCTAGGCAAAATCCTTTCTGCAAAGGTTTAAATGCATTCTAAGGTGCAATTCTAATACTGTGTGAAAGGTGAAATTTGCTTTTAAAATGTATTTCTTACACTCCCTAGTCCTCATCCTATAACTGTACCTGACTATGGAAGTCCCAGCTTCAGCAACTGCCCACACCTGCTCTCCCTGCACGGCCACATCTAAGGAAAGCAACAGGGCACTGAGCAGGGTAAGAAAACAAGAGCTCTTTTTGGCTTAGAAAGTGCTGGGCGGGTGGAAAACAATTAGTACTGGCTGCCAGAGAGTGCCAGAGGGGACAGAAAAGTGACAGGTACCGCCATTGGCCCGGAAAGTTAAATTACATGCAAGTTGAAACAAAGCATTTCCCCCTGTTGGTCTCTAGGCAAATGTAAATAACTGATATTGCAGCCTGCAGCTGACAAACTCCAAAAATATTATGTCTAGCCAAAAGCTTTGGTCATCTCCTTAGGGGGAAATTATACGTTTTTGTAAATCATTTTGAGTATGGCTAAAATGTGATTTAGCTGTAGTGAGCACCTAATGTAAAAGTAAAAGCCCATAGTCAGTTTTCAATAAGTATCATAAATTAAAGGCAGTAGGCCTAATTTCTTTTTTATGAGGAGCATGGAAAAGTCTGTCGGCCTGTATTTTTGGAGATGAACATCTAATGTTAAAGACAATGACCTCTAGCGTTACATTCATGTTTTAAAATGTTAAGGCCTTAAGGTGGGTATTTTGACACATAAAAATTCAGATTTTTCACAGCTAGGGTGGGTAGAAAATCATGATTTTATTAAAGACACAGAGGCTGATATTATGCATGTCTCTTTAATTGCCAACTCACAGCAGCAACTACAAAACAATGAAAAAGAACTTAGAATAGTAAACTTCAACATTCTAATGTCTTTATAATCCAGTGTGTGGCAGCCATCTTCCTTCTTTATGCTGCGAACATGCTTGAAAGTTCGAACCATGAAATTAAAAACTGTTACCAAAAGGTAGAACTTAGAGTCCCAAAGATCCATTTTCTTTCTCCAAAATTACTTCTTGTACTCTCCTCCTGAAAAGAATCAAAAAAAACATTAATGGGTGGGAAACCAAAGGGAGGGATAATATCATCCTCCGTGTCTTTAATAAAATCATGATTTTCTACCCACCCTAGCTGTGGAAAATCTGAATTTTATGGCAAGGCATGGAGGCCAATATTATGCATGTTTAAAGCCTTGCCATAATATTCCCTACTGGACAATCCACAGACTTAAAATAAAAGATTTTGAAAACAGAATCAGATGACCAATCAGCCGCAGCTAAGATTCCTGTTAAACCCCCACCCAAAAGTAGAGCTTTAGAAGCCATAGCCCCCCTTGCAGAATGAGCGCCAAATTTAGTCAAATCTATACCCGCTTTTCTCATGACCTCCTTGACCCAGCAGGCCAAGGTAGGTGCGGAGACTGCCTTGTGTGGGGTTCTGTAAGAAATTATCAATCTGCATCGCATCTCAAACATTCAGTCCTTCTCTCATACTCGCGTAAACATCTCACCACGCACAGTTTCCTACATTCATCAAAGCTAGGTTAAAAAATAGTTTTTGACATTGTTTTAGTTCTCTTAGAGATACTGAAACAAACTCCTTCTGGAACAAATCTACGTCCTGTAATCTCTAATGCTCTCACGTCCGAAACCCTTCTGAAAGAAATCAGACATAGCAACATAACCAACTTCAAAGAAAGAGCCCTGAGATCCGAAAACTCGTTCTCGCTCCAACTCAGTAATTCCTTCAAAACAATATCCACATCCCAAAGGGACAAATACTTAGCTCCCGGAGGTGCTTTAATTCTTACACTCCACAAGAGTCTCCTAAGCACATCACGTTGACTTATTGGTAAGCTATCTACCACTGACATGATTTATGTCCTGCCAAAATAGCTGAACTACCAATGATAACAGTACTATAAGATTTCCCATCAAGAAAAACCTGAGTCAAGTAGTTAACTACTTCCACCAGAGGTGCTGATACTGGTTCCAGACTCCTCAAAATACACCAACAAACCCATCTTCTCCAGGCCAACCTGTAGGCCTTTGAAGTCCCTGGAGCCCATGACTCCTTAATGAGCATTGAAGCTTCCGATGATAAGCCCGACATTTGCCGGACTCTCCCAAAACCAACCAAGCCATTAACCTTAAATGTCCCTGAAGAACTAACTCGTGAAATTCTCCTGAAGCGTTGGTCAACAACTCCAGGACATTCGGAAGAAGTACCGGGTCGGCAATCAACATTTCCATCACATCCGGATACCAAACTTGGGAGGTCCAAAATGGGGCTATGAACACAATCTCTGCCCTTTCCTTTTTTACTTTCAACAAAACTCTCTGAATCAGAGCAAAGGGAGGGAACGCGTAACAGGTAGACCTGTTCCAATCCTGCAGAAATGCGTCCAACGCCTCTGCAGCGGGGTCCGGCCTCCAACTGTAAAATCTGGGAATCTGAGCAGTTACTCTGTTTGTGAAAAGATTCACCACCAGTGGGCCCCACTTCTTGTCTAATAATAAAAACACTTCCCTGTTCAATCTCCAATCGCTGAAATCCTTCAGCTGCCTTGAGTTCCCATCCGCTATGGTATTGCTCACCCCCGGCAAGTATTGAGCTAGAATCATAATGTTTCTGCTCGGACAGAAATGCCAAAACTCTTTTGCCAAATCCGCTAAAGCTTTCGAACGTGGACCCCCCAATTTGTTAACATATCTCACTGTGGAAATGTTGTCCATCCTTAAGAGAACACAACATATGGCCTGATCCCTGACGAAACTCCTTACCGCAAAAGAACCTGCCAACAACTCTAGGTAGTTGATATGCATCTTTCTCTCCTGAACTGTCCATTTCCCTCCTGTTGTCAATGAGCCACATCTGGCTCCCCAACCCTGAAGGCTGGCATCCGATTCTATAACAATGTCTGGGGTTGGTCCGAAGGTTGCCCTTCCATTCTACGCTTCGAGATTCTCCAACCACCACGCTAGTTCCTCCTGCGCTTTCAAATCTATCTGAACTCTTTGCGAGTAACTCACCCCTTTGTGTAGATACAAAGTCTTTAGTCTCTGAAGTGCTCGATAATGTAAGGGAGCCGGAAAAACTGCTTGAATGGAGGCCGAAAGAAGCCCTATAACTCTTGCTACCTGCCTCAAAGTCACCCATTCGCTTAGTAAACTTTTTCGCACTTCCCTGCGAATTCTCACTTTCTCCATCGGTAATCTCAACACACAATCCAATGTCCAAATCTGAAAGCCCAGGAAAGCAGTCTCCTGGCTGGGTACCAAACACAACTTCCTCCTGTTGACTACAAATCCCAAATCCTCTATCACACGAACTGCCAAATTTGTGTGTTCAAGAGCCAGTTCTCTGCTCTCTGACATTATAAGGATATCGTCTACGTAAATTATCAACCTTACCCCCCTCGAGCGTAGCCATGCCTCTATCGGCCACATCACCTTCGTAAAACACCAAGGGGCAGGTGTCAAACCGAAGGGGAGGCTCTTGAATCTCCATATGGTCCCTTGCCATTGAAATTTTAAAAGGTGTCTCTGTTCGACACATACTGGAATAGTCAAATAAGCATCCTTTAAGTCTAGGCGAGTCAACAAATCTCCTTTCCTTAAAATGTCTCTTAACATGTGAACACCCTCCATTTTTAAATGGCTGTATTCCACCCATTCGTTTAGATCTTTCAGATTTATTACTGGTCTCATGGTCTTGTCCTTCTTTTACACGAGAAAAAGATTGCTTACAAACCCAACATAGGAACTGCCTGCTTCCTATATGGCACCTTTCTTTTCCAACTCTTGAACCTCCTGACTTACCATTTCCTCTTGCTCTTTCCCAAATCTTAACAGAGCTGGCTCTCTTACCTGTATCGTATTCGCTACAAAATCTATTCTGTAACCACTGACAGTCTGTAACACCCAGGGATCTGAGGTTATTTCTTTCCACCTGTCTAAAAAATGGGCAAGTCTGCCACCCAATTTTTCCGGAATAGACAAAAGGCCTTTTGACAAACATACCTTGAAATCTTGATCTTCTCTCTCCTCTAAAACAACCTCTTCCTCTTTGCCTCTGATGATAGAATCCGGGAGAGTAACTTCCAGTTTGAAATCCACCTGATCTGAAACCACGGGAGAAGGAGCCTCGCGAAATTCCAACACCACTGCCGGGGAATCGACCCTGCATTCTCTCGGCCATTCCAAAAACCTTCCTTATGTCCTTTTGTACCTTTTGGATTGAATTAAAGGTTCCTACATACCTAGCCATCTCTTTCACGAACTCCTCACCAAAGAGCAAACCATTAGCCTCGTTACCCTACTCTTTACATGCTAGCTCCGCTAACTTTGGGTCAATTTTCATGAGCCAGCTCTTCCTTATCTCAATACACAGGAAAGCATTGGCATTGCCCAACAAGCATATACGGCTCTTTGTATCCACTGCCCCAGCTCCTCAGTATTAACTGCACCTTCCTGCAGATATGCCTCCTCACATAAATCAAATATTTTGGTCAACGGACCAAAAACATCAAGAAGGCGGTCTTGGCACCCCTTCAAACCTTTATCGAGCCCCCTTCTTGGGTCTCTCCCCAATTTATTTAAAAATGTCAACATTTTGGCATCCAGCTCAGGTGTGTAAGCCACCTTATTTGCCAAAGAGGGTCTAGGACACCATCTGACCTTAGCCTGGTCCTAACTTCTTTAGGTATTTCCTTTCTAATCCAGTATTCAACATACTGCGCAACATTTTTGGCTGGGACCCATTGCGGAGAGAGTGGATGCTGAATAGTGTTAGGGTCAAACATGAGTTCCCCTAATGGATCCATGACCTGATCCAAATTAATTTCGTCTTTCTCTTTTTTAACTTTCATCGTCTTAACATTCTCCTCATCCGAGTAATCAAAATCTGATGAGCATGAGATAATGATGTCCCCGCTACTTGAGGACTCATCGCAGACGATAGCCCTGCAATCCCGTTTACCTGCCTTTATAGCCTGATCTTTAAACTCCTTACGAGCTGTCTTCCCCGCGCCTTTCAAAATAAAGGCCCCTTTTCCTTTCCTCTCCTTGTCCTTCCCCAGATGTTTTCTCTTCTGGGTAACCTTCATTCCACTTCCACTAGCTATGGTCCCATCCAAAACCTCTTCAACAGACCAGAATTGTTCATCATTATTTTTGCTACCAAATCGCCCCTCTAGCTTATCAATACAGTCGCCCAACTTTTTACCTAGTTGTGAAGTCAGGACAGACACAGCCTTATCAACGCACTCCCGAACTCTCACTTCAACAGCATCAACATTCTCATTATTCTGCACCATTTCAACTATAGACTAATAAAACTCTTCAAATAAGTTATAAAACAATCAAATTCCACTCAGAGTTCCAATATAGTACTTCTAAAAATCACCTTCCTCTATCTTAAACTCCAAATCAACTCCAATCAACTGATGCACTCCTGACCCCCACAGTCTGACTGGAAAAAAACGATCCTTCAGCCTCTTGTGCTTGTCCAAAAGATGGCCACCAAATTAACATAGAAAAGACCCTTTTCAACCAAACTAAAATGGCCGCCGCGTCATGTGACGCTCCTACAGTGGCCCATTAACATTAAATTCTCCTTTGTGACTCTACAATCATCGGTGAGTAACTTGCCTTTATTAATTGTTTATATTGCCCATTATTTAATATGGTCACCAAAAACCTTAAAAGTGTATTGCCTTGATCTATTTTCCACTACGAGCCGCGCAAAAGATTCCCTCGCACGCCCCAGCAGATAAACGCAGCGGGAGAGGCTTAGGCACTGACGCTCTCTCACGCTGTAAATCCTAAAATAGTCTCTCTCTCCGATGCGACAAGTGAGCTCGGGGCTCAACCTGTCAGTCGGAGAGAGGGCGGCAGAACAGACACGAAGGGCTTGGCTTGAACGGAACCAGCGCGTTAGCAACGGTCGCGCTCGAGCTTGTTTAACGTTTCTAAGGCCCGTATATACTAAAATAATCAATTTCACTTCTGAAAAAAAGACACGGGCAAACATGGAGAAATTCTAGTTCACAACGATACACGGGGCATATTAAAGGCCCGCATAACTATTAAATCGCTAATTGTATAAAAAAGTAACTGGAAATATAAATCTAATACTTAGAAGTTTCTAAAGAATAAACCAAGACAAACGAGCATAACTCATCTATCACAACACACTTACACAGAGATACAAATCAGCGTCAGTCATACATATTAAGTAAGCATTAAAAAATTGCGAACTTATCTCAGCTGTGAGAAGCAACAAAGAAGGAAGATGGCTGCCACACACTGGATTATAAAGACATTAGAATGTTGAAGTTTACTTTTCTAAGTTCTTTTTCATTGTTTTGTCGTTGCTGCTGTGAGTTGACAATTAAAGAGACATGCATAATATTGGCCTCCGTGCCTTGCCATAAAATTCAGATTACTAGAACAGCCAAGGTTCATGCACCAAGACTTGCATGGCCCCTTAGGAGGAGTTCAGAATGGTTTTAACATTTTGGACCGTTTTACATTTGTGATTTAAATTACATTTTCCTTTTAAAGTTAAAGCTCTGGTTGGGCATAGATTTACTCAGTGTTATGGTTGTGCTTTCCTGATGTTTGACTTTCTAGCCAGCATCAGCTTCCTGAGTCAGACTTCGACTTTATGCCTCGATATCTGAGTCTAAAAGGGGATATTTGGTCCCCAGTTCTAGGGTGCTTAGGATGGAGGCTCCAGGACCCAAGATGTAGAGGGCCGACATTGAAACAATTGAGGCTTAGTAACTTATGACTGCCCTAGAGCCAGGAGATCCGAATTTCTCACAACAGTCTTAAACACATTCAAGGAGCATGCAGAAACATTGCCAAAAACAGATACTATCTGTACCAGATCCTTTAGAAAGCTCAAAAAAGGGCACATAACAACCATAGGGAAATGTAAAAGGACACACAGATAAACTCTCTTTTGATACGTCATACACACCAATTTTCAACTACCGTCTGAAGATCATTAACAGGCATTTGTCAGGCTCTTAGAGGTGGCCGGATGTTCACAAGGAAAGTGATGCGAAGTGAAGAGGACGCAGTAGTAGAAGTTAAAGTAATGTTTATTGGAAGGGTACAGAGAGCCGTCCCAGCTGGCACAGCCCAGCCCAGGCACAAGTAGTAACTGCCACTCACAGAACACTCAAGGCAGGATGCTTGTAAACACTCTAAATGACATCACAGTGTTAATGCTGATCTCTGCCAGCATCACATCACCACACCTCCCTCCTTTTAACAAAATGATACTAAAACTACGGAAAAAGCAGAAGGATACAGAAAGGAAAAAAGGGAAGGAAAACCAAAGGTCAATGTAAATAACAGACATTTAAACAGCTGCACTCCCATATAACAGGCAAGAAATACTTGTAGCACAGCCCACGAAGATCATCAGCAAGTGGAGATGGCTGTAGGTAGGAAAATCCCATCCTCGTCACCACTGATGCGAAGTGAAGAGGACGCAGAAGTAGAAGTTAAAGTAATGTTTATAGGAAGGGAACAGAGAGCCGTCCCAGCTGGCACAGCCCAGGCACAGGTAGTAACTGCCACTCACAGAACACTCAAGGCAGGATGCTTGTAAACACTCTAAATGACATCACAGTATTCATGCTGATCTCTGCCAGCATCACATCACCACAGAAAGGCAGTAAGACAATCCAATCCAACATGAGAAGACCTCTGTAGCTTGACAGTGACAATGGAGCATCTCCTCTAGGGAAGGGCATTGATTTTATTATGCAGGAAGACTTGAAATGTGACAGAAGGGAAAATCAGTGTGGTGTACAATTCCACCCCTCCTTTAGATTTGTTTATATCCTGGGTATTGAGAAAAGCAATCAGAGTTCATTATCGGATAAATGGCTGCGACAGGCTGTAAAGTTTCACATAATAAAGTAGTATCAAGAATGGTATTAATCCTGAATGAGATCTCCTCCCTACTGGAGTCAGGTAAGGCAAAATAAAAAGCGAAAGGCTTATTCCCTAAATTCTCCAAACAATCTGCAGTCATAACTCCAAAGTCATCTTTAAATCAAAAGCGAAAATCTGCTATAACATGTATGGTCATATCGCTATCGACTAAAACAGGTTAGCAAATTGTGTGTCCATGCAGGTCTCCTAAAGTGTCTAGTAGAGTGGGTACATTATTGCAAAACGAAGAAACCTGTTTGCTGGATGTTTAAATAGTCTAGAAACTCAACTTATTTCTATGTGAAGTTTCAACAAGACGGGTATGCATTGGAGGCTGAGGCAGTCCTTAATTTGTAAAAGAAAAGAATCAGGACCCTCATCAGGAGGCATCTGCAGCTTGCACCACCCATTGCTCCTGCCACCGCTGCCAATGATAGTACCAACACAACTACTAACCATCGACTTCCTACAAGTGCAACAATTCAGACTATTCCAGGACCCCAAAGACATTAGAATGGTTTGGGCGACCGGTATTAGGCATTTTATTGTACATTGAATTAATAAACAGCTGTTGTGCTCATTTCTAAATTAGACACACAGCACCACCATGTGGCAGACTGTCATAAGTGGCCGGTGTTGACAATTAAGTGTCTGTGCTAGCGCCGGAAACCACGGGCACAAATAAAGCACTGGCGCTGATGACTAGTTTAAAAGGGTGGGGGTATGGGTGTTCTGATAAGTCTAGGGAGGTGGCATAGAGTTTTATCTGGTGCAGTATTAGCTGTGAGAGAAGGAATTGAGCATTCATATCTGTGATCCGTACACCCGTACCTGGACGTGGCCTGAAATTCGAGATGCTGATAGCACTACTCAACTTGTCACTTAGTGACCAGTTGGATAGTGATAATGAACAAGGTGGTTTCTTGGACTATCTACAATGGATAGTCAGTGAAATCACAATAGGACAAAGGTGTGTTGTTAAACAATTACTGCACATAATCTAAGCACCATTCACCTCATTGTTAGCTCTTGCTAGTGTGGAGCAGATAGGACCACAGCCCAGATGAATGCCAAGACCTGTTTGTTAGTTTAGAGGCAGAAAAATGTCGGCCATGTAGACATGAAGTGTGATAATATACTCTTCTTGTTTCTAACTTTGTGAGAGATATATCAATAAACATAAAGTTTACATACCTCATCATTGTAGGCATTTGCTCCAACTATATCACCGTAAACATTAGAAGCTGCACAATTCTATGCATACTGTTAGTGTGTGTGGTGTGTGTTGGTCACACAGTAACTCCAAAGAGATGCCTAGTAGTCATCATGGACACAAGCATCCATCTGTGGCATGGAGTAGACCCTGTGATGAGGCGTCCAACTCTGAAGAGTGAGTGTCTGGCATCCTTTTCAGTTATTGCATCCCAGTAGGTTTGTTCGAGCACCCCGGTCCAATGCTATACTGTACCCATCTCTCCTAATTATAGGGGCTATCTATATTTGATAGTGTTTATACGATTCACCGTTACCCACGTGGCGTTGGCGTGTTGAGTCTGTGATGTCGCAATTATTACACCTGTAAAGTAGTGGGATCTAGGCCCACATACTTGTGAATAAAGGACACGGACACAGTAGTATGGTACTGGATAACTGACCCATGGCACGTGCACCCGGCCCCTTTTATTAGCAAGGTCACCTGACCGGAGACGACTGTGATCGGTGAGTGTATAGTGTAGGTACAGAACAGGCGGAACACTAGAAGGTGTCCAACAGGACACTACAACACCCACATTGTTTAATGATGTAACTGTTTTAAAGGCAAATGCGCATTATTGGGCATTTCAAATGAGTATAGAACTAACTTATGTCACCAAAGAGTTTGCATTTTATATTGTTCCCGTTATTCAGCCACATTCTTTGTACTTTGAACCCGTTGATACTGTAGAATTAAACATTACATTGTAATCGTGGAGAGAATGGAAAATAAAACTCACTTTCAAGTTTGCCTCAGAGACAGCTTCCATTGTCTAGTTAAGTGACACATTTTTCACTTTCAATTGGGCCTTGGAGATAAAAAGTCATGGTTTGATTACATCTTACATGGCTTTACTTAACATTAGTATTTAGGCTCTGGGGGCATCCTGCATTTGGAAGATAATTACTTTTCACTGCTGCTGGTGTCAATTTGACACAGTTTGAGTGACACAAGAAGGCTATTAACTATTTATCATAACATAAAAAGCTTCCTGCGTGTTATGATTCAAACAGTGAATATACTTGGGCTAGGGTGAAAAACAGGATACATTTTAAAAGAATTATATTTCCCATAAAGGATGCTGTAAATATGACACATATATTTTCCAGGCCTTTCCTTTTTATCTACCGATATTAGAGGAGCCACTTCATAACTTGAAACTGCAGAATGAAAGTGATATACATTATTGATATTTCTCACAGAGGGCTTCGTGTGATCCAATTTATCTCCTAAGAGTTACTTCAGAAGAAGTGTCCCCAAGGTTCACTTCATTAACTCGGGATGTATGAGGGGATAATGCCAGGACTGCAAATCCCTAACCAGAAATCGACTATTCATTCCTTTCCCACAAACTCATCTTCGGATCTCTTGCCTGGTTTATTCATGACTCAGTAGCAGGCTGAGAGTTGAACTTTGACCTCCGGTTAGTTTTTGGGGCATGGCATTTTGAAAACGAAAAATTCTCCTGCTAAAGGGATAGAATAGGTTGAAAAAGATGTAAAAATATCCCCCTTTATTGTTCCTACTTGTGCATTAACCTGAGTTTTTTGCTCATTCATCATTCCATGCGTTTGCCAGCCCAATCTGCGTTTGTCAAGGTGAAATGATATATGCAGCGCACAAGTCGGGGAGTGCACGAGGGTACACGGCGTCCACCCACTATTTTCACAGGGGTGGACGTCGTCCACCCTGCCAAGAAGTTGGGCCCCACAAAAATATGCTGAACTGGTCCTGGTGTCATTTTCAGACACCGGGACAAGTTCAGCGGCACCTGCATATTGTGGGCTTTCCATTCCCAGGAGCAGGTGGTGAGGGGGGCTTTTTTATTTTCACCTCCAACGGGGCCACCCATTAAGGCCGAAGTTAAGAGGCCATAAGGCCTCTTTTTGATCGAGTATCCTGACTGTTCGTGGCTTGGAACCTCACACTTGAATGCAAATGCAACGGAGGAGAAACCAAAGTATACAGCTTGTTACCACTTCACAGGTACTTAAGAGAGGAGTGCTTTTGATTTTTTCCAGTCCCTTTCTATGAATGTATGCACTGTAAGAATGTCAGATGTGTTGGTCTGTTCCAGTATTCACACAAATAACAATTTAAATAGCACTATTTTTTTTAATAGCGCTACTCATCCCAATGCAGGGGGTCAGAGCGCTTTATGTAACATACACATTGACAATAAATCATGTAAGTGTGTAAATCAGTGTACAAGATGTGTTACATGAGACAGTGAGGGTTACATGGTGTAGGAGTCACATGTCCTTCATAGCTCACTGTGCTATATTAGAAGGATTACAATTTATGAACTGGTAGTAACAAAATGATCTCTGTGTAAAAACGTAGTAACCCACTTACCTATCTACATAAAATAATAAAAAGTAGTCATCTACATTTCACATGATGTGCTTTGCAGGAGACACAATAACCTTCTCTACTTCTTTCATTTAGATCTGGGATTACACAAAACACAGATCTCTCCAACAAACGCGTTCACCTACAGAGTTATCTCACCATTATTATTATTCCCAAAGATTTACTGGGCACCTCTGCAGCAGATGCCTTGAATGAATGAATGAATGAATATTAACTTTATAAAGCGCAAACTTAGCCCATGGGCGTCAAGGCGCTGCCTTAACCCCACATAATATTTTAAAATGCAGACTTTGCAATAAAATAAGCAGAACAGATCTACTACCATGCTTCTCCTTGTTGCCAATTTCTTTGTGGCAGGGTTTTTAAATTTTTTTATTAGTTGAGGCCTAGATTTAGCGTCAGGATTGCGCCACTTTTTTGGCACAATCCCAATGCAAAATCTCAATTGTTTGATCTCATAATGCGCTTATATGTACTCATAATATACCTGATATACATTTGTTTGAGGTCTTAATATCAGATGTTACTTCTTGTGATGTCACTTCCAGTGAGGCCACTTCCTGTGATGCTATATGCGATGTCACACGTCGTTATGTCATGCGCTGTGATTGCACGCGCTATGATGTCACTTGCATCCTGCCTAACTTGATTAGTCCCCCCACTTCTTTTTTTAGGACTTGTGCCCTGCATATATGTCATTCTCGTTGGGCACGTGCGGCCTGACACTGCTGACAAACAGATGAGGAATATACATGCAAGCACCATAGATGAATCCAATGTGAGAAACCGGAGGTCAATGTTTGTTTTACCCAGAGACTGGGGGCCTCATTGATGGGCCTTTGCTGTAGGGCAGCGCCACAGGCCTCCCTGCTGCGCTGCCCTATGGCAAAACAAAAGGGCAGGAGTGCACCGTATCTATGTGATATGGCGCATTCCTGTCCTTTTCAAGGGGCTGTCTAGCACGGTGGTACATGGTATAAGGAATTATGGTAAGTTTGTTACCAACTACAATTGGTAGGGATGTGGTGCAATGGACAGTCATTTGCCTTCATTATGAGTTCAGGGCTAAATTCTAATCATTGTGCAAACATGTTTACACAGTCGGGAGTTTGAGTTGCGTGATAATTATCACACTCTTGCAGTTTTTCTCTGACTGCAGCAAGTCAAACTTACTGAAAGTTATAGGGGAAGAAGCTCATAAGAAAGGCAAAACGTGCAATTTGGTGTGGTAAAAAACGATTCTGCATCATTTGGCTTGCTTTCTTGAAAACTCAGAACAGAAGGTATGTACCAGGAATATATGACAGCAAAACGCATGCCATGACAATGCATGCCATTACAACGTGGTTGTAACAACACAAGTGATGTTACAACGCGTTACCATTACAAGACAAACTTTTACCACGCATATGCCTTTACAACACATGCCTTTACAATGAATTTCATTGTAATAGCATGATTGGTAAAGACATATGCGTTATTAAAGTTAAGTTTGAAAATATAAGTATTTTACAGGTAAGTATAAACGCTATATATATATATATATATTATCTACTGGCGGTCGCCAGTAGATAGTTATAGTTACAACCTATTATCCATAGGAAATCCGCGACATTCTATTTGAAATAACTCTCTTGCCGGTTGACGTATCTTCGCGAAATTTTCAAACTTCGTGGGGCGCTCCGGTCCGCTTCCTACCCTGAAAGTCTCGGGTGATACGTCAAGCGGGGGCCGAGAAAAAGGGGGTCCCAAAACGCGTTTTCCCCATGCATTTTCCCATAGGAAACTTTAGACACGGCTACAGCCTGAACTGCTGAACGGAATTACACCAAATTTGGCAAAGAGGTAGTTCTTGGTTCAGAAAGAACCCTTTTGTTAAATGGTGTAAATCCGTTCAGTAGTTGCTGAGAAAATCAAAAGTAAAAGTACATATATATCTATGGGCACGGAGGATTCGCGCACCCTGAGCGCACCCTGCGCGCACCGTCCCGATCACGAGCTGCATGTTAATTGGTTGTCAGCTGGCTGTCAACATTCCGATTCAGGAAATGTTGGCAGCCATTTTGTCCCTCGGTAGAACCGAGGGACAGAAACAAGTGCGCAAAGCGCACAAAGGGGGAGGGTAGAAACACCCTGACCCCCTAGGTTTGCTCAGGGGTCCCACAAGGACCCCTGGGCAAAAAAAATTTTTTTTTTAAATCGGCAGGATGCGCTCAGGGTGCGCGAATCCTGCCGAGAAATCGAGCGCGGTCTCCCGCGCTCGATAGTAATTGGCCCTCGGGTGGCCCAAGTCCCGGGGGCATGGTGGGGGATACTTAACGTGTGGGGGCCTCAAAGGGCCTCCCAAGCCCCGGGGACCGCCACCCCCGGGCTTTTTAAAAATGGTG
Source organism: Calotriton arnoldi (assembly GCA_963921515.1). Lineage (NCBI taxonomy): Eukaryota > Metazoa > Chordata > Amphibia > Caudata > Salamandridae > Calotriton > Calotriton arnoldi. The sequence goes on from CAWUFW010005164.1 coordinate 136,968, forward strand.
CGGGAGGGCTCTGAGCCCTCCGCAGCCCCGGGGACCACCACCTCCCTGGGCTTTTTAAAAAAATTATTAAATCCTGTGTGGGGGCTCCAGCCCCCACACGCCCCGGGACCACCACCTCCCGGGGCACTAAACATTTAATATGGGGGTCCGTTACGGACCCCAGAGCCCCGGGGACCACCACCTCCCCGGGCTGTGTACTGAATGGGAGGGGGCCGCGCGGCCCCCTCCTGGAGCCCTTGATGGCCCTGGGGACCACCACCCCCAGGGCCGGCTCCTGCAGTGTCCCGGGTGCCTACCCCGGGACACTGCTGTTTGCAATGACAGGACGGAGCCTCGCGGCTCCCGTCCTGTCATTGCAAACTGCTTTGGATATTGGAAGAGAGAGCAGGAAACCTGCTCTCTTCCAATATCCAGCCGACAGCTTTACACATGGGGAGCAGCATGTTAGCTGCTCCCCATGTGTAAAGCAATGCCGGCACCCTAGGGACGCGGGAGCCGGCGGGACTGTGGGGGATTGGGGACCCCCCACAGTCCCCAACGAGAGGCCAGGCCCCGGGGATGGGGTCCCCGGGCAAGCAGTGGCTCGGGAGTGGGGCCACGCGGCCCCCTCCCCAAAAAAAATAAATAAATAAAAAATAAAAACGGAATGGCCGGCCCCGGGGATGGGGTCCCCGGGCCTTAAATGGCCAGAGGAGGGGGCCACGCAGCCCCCTCCAAAGAATATAAATAAAAACGAGGCCATGCCCCGGGGATGGGGTCCCCGGGCCAATACAGGCCCAGGGAAGGGGGCCACGCGCCCTCTTCCCGTTTTTTTTTTAAATTACAAATTAAAAAAGGGGTAAGGCCCTGGGGGATGGGGTCCCCAGGGCATAAAAACAGGAAAAAGGAAGGGGGCTACACAGCCCCTCTTCAGGGGACAAAATTATTTTTTTTTTTTTAAACGATCGGCCCGCAGGCCCCGCCCCTTCCTTCACCACTTGCAAACGCGCCCCTGGCGCGTTTGCAGAGGGGGAACGAATTCCCTTGAATACTGGGGGTCCCTGGGGGCCAACTAGCCCACCAGGAACCTCCAGTATGCGCCAGGGGCTGCGTTGCAGAGAGGTGTAGAGAGGCCACACCCCTTTTACACCTCTCTGCAACGCAGCTCTGTGGCGCTTTTGGAGGTATATGGTGGGCTAGTTGGACTCCGGGACCCTCAGGATTCAAGGGGACTTAATCCCCCAACTTAAAACGCGCCACGGGCGCGTTTGCACAGTGGTGAAGGGAGGGGCGGGGCTTCAGGTGACATGTGTGCAAACAGGCCCCGTGGCGCGTTTTAAGATGGGGAATTAAATCCCTTCAATCCTGAGGGTCCCTGGGGCCAACTAGCCCAACAGGTACATCCAGAAAGCGCCACAGAGCTGCGTTGCAGAGAGGTGTAAAAGGGGTGTGGCCTCTCTACACGTCTCTGCAACGCAGCCTCTGGCGCATATTGGAGGTTCCTGGTGGTCTAGTTGGCCCCTAGGGACCCTCAGGATTCAAGGGAACTTAATCCCCCAACTTAAAACGCGCCACGGGTCGCGCTTGCAAAGATGTCACCTCAGGCCCCGCCCCTCCCTTCACCATTGTGCAAATATTCCTCTAAAATCAGCCGAAATAGGAATTCCGATTTACTCACCTGTTATAAGGAGAGACCTCAGTGCTGTATCTTTCAGCCCAGTACTGGTCCTGAAAAGTAATTTTAACCGTACTTACCGGTAACTTGAATTTCCTTCATAGGCTAACATTGACTGGTTTCACTTGGAAATTCTTCTAAGTGTGGAGTTTTGGAACTTTAAAATATTCCTCTAAAATCAGCCGAAATACGAATTCCGATTTACTCACCTGTTATCAGGAGAGACCTCAGTGCTGCATCTTTCAGCCCAGTACTGATCCTCAAAAGTAATTTTAACCGTACTTACCGGTAATTTGAATTTCCTTCATAGGCTAACATTGACTGGTTTCACTTGGAAATTCTTCTAAGTGTGGAGTTTTGGAACTTTAAAATATTCCTCTAAAATCAGCCGAAATACGAATTCCGATTTACTCACCTGTTATCAGGAGAGACCTCAGTGCTGCATCTTTCAGCCCAGTACTGATCCTGAAAAGTAATTTTAACCGTACTTACCGGTAACTTGAATTTCCTTCATAGGCTAACATTGACTGGTTTCACTTGGAAATTCTTCTAAGTGTTGATTTTTGAAACATACAAATATTCCTCTAAAATCAGCCGAAATCCGAATTCTGATTTACTCACCTGTTATCAGGAGAGACCTCAGTGCTGCATCTTTCAGCCCAGTACTGGTCCTGAAAAGTAATTTTAACCGTACTTACCAGTAACTTGAATTTCCTTCCATAGGCTAACATTGACTGGTTTCACTTGGAAATTCTTCTAAGTGTGGAGTTTTGGAACTTTAAAATATTCCTCTAAAATCAGCCGAAATACGAATTCCGATTTACTCACCTGTTATCAGGAGAGACCTCAGTGCTGCATGTTTCAGCCCAGTACTGATCCTCAAAAGTAATTTTAACCGTACTTACCGGTAACTTGAATTTCCTTCATAGGCTAACATTGACTGGTTTTCAGCAAAAAGTTTCAAAGTGTTGATTTTCACAAACTACAAATATTCCTTAAAAATCGCCTGTATGACTTAAACGCATTCTTTCAACTGTTTACAGGAGATGCACCAGTGCTGGATCCAGGATCCAACACTGAGTAAGAAAAAGTAACGATAACAGTTTTTACCTGCTAAGTGAATTTCCTTCCATAGGATAACATTGGTGATTCTATGAGAAAAAGTTTCAAAGTGTCAACTTTTAAAATACAATAATATTCCTTAAAAATCACGACTGTAACCAAAACGCTTTTACTCAACTGTTTACAGGAGATGTACCAGGACTGAATCTAGGATCCAGTCCTGTGGTTACAAAAGTAATCCATAAAGTAACTAATTGCATTTAACTAGAAATTCACATTGAGCTGAATGTTGCATTGTGTTTGAAAATGTGTTGCCCATTGCAACAACTGTAACTACTGTACTTAAAAGTCTATTGCCTATCTGCAAAGTATTTAAACTAAAGTAATTCATTCTGAGAAAGTATTTTTGTAATGTAATGTATAATGTAATTACAATGTAATTTGACAAATAAAATATGTAAAAAAAATTGTTTCTAAAAATGTAGTAAATCAGTATGAAAAAAATTAATATAACAATTAATACATTTAAAAATTGTCATTTACAAAACCTTTGAAATTCACTGAAAAACCGTAGGTTTCAGGCACGTTATAGTTAGAAATTAGCATTTAAAAACCTTTGAAATTCACTGAAAAACCATAGGTTTCAGACACGTTATAGTTACAAATTAGCATTTAAAAACCTTTGAAATTCACTGAAAAAACCATAGGTTTCAGACACGTTATAGTTACAAATTAGCATTTAAAAACCTTTGAAATTCACTGAAAAAACCATAGGTTTTAGGGACAGTTATAGTTACTTGGACATTGCACTCGTACAAAACCCGTGAAATTCCCCCGTTATAGTTAGTTCAGCTAACTATAACTCGCGCCCCGCAATGCACTGCTGATGACGTCACATATTACATCACTCATGACATGGTCAGTGACATCACTGATGACATCACTGATGACATCTCAAATGACATCACTGATGACATCATCCACGTGATAATCTGATGCACCTCCTCACACCCTAATATAACCTTTGATACACCCACTCTAAATTACAGACTGCCATTCGCAAAACCATAGACACTCCAACACCAATAACTACATACCCACTCACTGATTCTTAGGTCTACACACACACATCCACTCACTCACCCGTACAGTCACTCATACTTACGGTCACTCAGTACAGGACTATCATATGCACTCTTACTCCTATATAGACACTCAAACAACGCCACTCATCCATAGAGATACTCACACACCTAGTCAGTCATGCAAATAATTAAACACACTGCCATTTACTCACCTATACAGTTATACACACACCAGCTCACTTACTCATACAAATAGTAGCACATTGTTACGCTCTTATACAATCACTGATACAAGCACACAATCATCCATACAGCCACTATCACAATCACTCACTCTTGCTTATAGCTATTTATATACTCCAACACACATATATACTGCCTTTCACATATGTAGTTACTCACACATGTACCACTGGGACATACATTCACTCACTAACACACTCTTACACACACTTACCCACCCATACAGTCTATCACAGATGCACTCTTGAAACCATCCACCCAGTGAATCACCCACTCACACATCTATGCACAGAGTTGCACACACCCCTCCCACACAAACACTCAGGCACCCATACAGATACTCAGACAAGCATTCAATAACTCATATAGAAAATCATTTAGCTATTCACAAACACATGCAGCCACTTACACAGCAACAGACAGACGGATACAGACATACACCCAGTTTAGTCACTAACCCATGCATTCAGTAAGATACGTTAAATCACTCACTTATAGAGTCAGTCACGCACCTACTAAATCATCCATACAGACACTTACACACCCACTCATTCTTCAATACGTCTTTTCCTATATATTTTAAAAATATTTAAACTTTACAGAAACACACAGTCACTGGATGATGTCATCAGTGATGTCATTTGAGATGTCATCAGTGATGTCATCAGTGATGTCACTGACCATGTCATGAGTGATGTAATATGTGACGTCATCAGCAGTGCATTATGGGGCGCGAGTTATAGTTAGCTGAACTAACTATAACGGGGAATTTCACGGGTTTTGTACGAGTGCAATGTCCAAGTAACTATAACTGTCCCTAAAACCTATGGTTTTTTCAGTGAATATAAATATATATATACACATATATATATGTATATAGTATAGCTTTATATTTCTCTGTAAAATACTTAAATTTTTATACTGAAGCACATAAATATATAAATACACACACACATATATATGTGTATATATATATATATATATATATATATACACATTTCCTTAAAATCCCACAACCCCTCAACCCATACCCTCCCTAAAATTACCCTTCCCACCGCAAAACCCTTACCCACCCTAAACCCTAAAATGCCCCTTGCCACCCCAAAACCCTTACCCACCCTAAAGCTTAAATATACCCTTGCCACCCCAAAACCCTTACCCACCTTAAACCCTAAAATTTCCCTTGCCACCACAAAACCCTAACCACCCTAACCCCTAAAATGACCCTTGCCACCCCAAAACCCTTACCCACCCTAAAGCTTAAATTTACCCTTGCCACCCCAAAACCCTTACCCGCCTTAAACCCTAAAATTACCCTTGCCACCCCAAAACCCCTAACCACCCTAAACCCTAAACTTACCCTTGCCACCCCAAAACCCTTACCCACCCTAATCCCTAAAATTACAATTGCCACCCCAAAACCCATACCCACCCTGAACCCTAAAATTACCCTTGCCACCCCAAAACTCATACCCACCCAGAACCCTAAAATTACCCTTGCCACCCCAAAATCCATACCCACCCTGAACCCTAAAAATAGCCTTGTCACTCCAAAACCCATACCCACCCGGAACCCTAAAACTACCCTTGTCACCCCAAAACCCAAACCCACCCTGAACCCTAAAATTACCCTTGCCACCCCAAAATCCATACTCACCCTGAACCCTAAAATTACCCTTGCCACCCCAAAACCCATACCCACCCTGAACCCTAAAATTACTCTTGCCACCCCAAAACCCATACCCACCCTGAACCCTAAAATTACTCTTGCCACTCCAAAACCCATACCCACCCTGAACCCTAAAATTACCTTTGCCACCCCAAAACCAATACCCACCCTAAACCATGTATATTTACCTTATACTCACATGTAAAACACATATACCTTTACCATTCATGGCTTTCCAACAAAATTTGTTGTAAAGGCATGCGTGGTAAAGGCATATGCATTGTAATGGCATGCGCTGTGATCGCAGTGCGTTGTAATGGCACTTGCATTGTAAGGCCATTCTTTCTAACAGCATGCGTTGTGAAGGATTCGTTGTAATGGATGTTTCCCATGTACCAGATGTGGTAAATACCTCACCCTGGGGTAATGGTATTTCCCACATGTGGTAAATACTCCACCCTATCCTGACAAACTTGTAATGAGGGCTATTGACCAAAAAGTGACTGCCCATTGGACTCTTGAATCTCGCTGGGCTCACACACTAGTGTCATTGTTGAAAACAATGGGAGATATTCTCAAGAACATGTGATAATTTTCGCAAAATTAGCTTAACGCAACTTTGCACATCGCCGTCCATGCGCTAGTCGCACGATAACGCACAAAATGACCGCGTTAAAATCAACGCGATGCAGAAAAAATGCAAAACACGAACGCGAAAAAAGTTGCAATGCCCCAAATCGCGATACAAAAATCAGTGATAACCAGTGACAGGCCTGCAATTCCCACGCGTCATGTGGGAAAATGCACCATAAAATCAGGAAAAAAAAAAAGACAAAAAAAAGTGAACTGCGTAGCACCATGGATGCACCCGGACCAAGTGCAGAGGACAACGCAAACCCCACAAGCCTCACAGACGACCAGCAAGGAACCTCGGGGTCGGGGAAGGCCAAGGAGAAGAGGAAGACGTGGTTCAGTCTGTAGGAAAACAGGATCATCGTTACGGAGGTGATAGAACACTACCAACAACTGTTCGTCACCTCCAACGTGTCATTGGCAACAAAGACGCAAACATGGCAGACTATCTTGGACCATGTGAATGCAGTTGCAGAGTTGAGGAGGACAATGGAAGAGGTCAAGAGGCGTTGGAATGATGTGAAGGGCAAAACCAAGAAGAAACTCGATGCCAACATGAAAGCAGCAACGCAGATTGGAGGTGGGGGTCCAGCGGCACACCAGGAGCTGGATGACATGGAGAAAATGGTGGCCACAGTCATCAGTCGGGATACGGTGCCAGGAGTAGTGGATCCGGACACTGCTCAACATGACCTGACACAACATCAACAGGGTGAGTACCGACCAGGGACTGGGGGGACGGGGGAAGATGGGCACAATGGCACACATGCACAATTAAGTAGCGCACACCGCACACCCACAATGACTCTGGATCATGTCCCTGATCTCCTTGGCATACTGCAGCACACATAGAAACACCAAGTAGGCCCCCGTCGACAATGTGCCCGGAGGGGGCCCTCCCCACACATCACTAATCTCACAACAAACCCATACACATGTGCTGAACCCAGCAAAGGTGCGAGTCTGTGTGCCACACTGACAATGCAAGTGACACTGCATGACCATTAGCATGGCTGCAGTCCAATTATCATGACATGGTGCACGCCACGACACTGAGGTGACTGAGTGTGTGCCACATCCGGAAAGGAGCAGGTCACACTCTGACACATCCACGTGCACAAACAACCCCTGAGGTCAACAACACATCTGCGGACAAACCATGCCCAAGAGTCACAACTCGACCAAGAGCCCAATTTACCCAAGTCCACAACATCTCAGCACTGTAGAAGCACAGAAGTCAAAGGCACACCGCCTGAAAGGGATAAGGGGCAGCCAAATCAGAGCTGCAGGGGCGACTCACCCACAATACAGCACACACACATAAGAATAAGAGCACCTCAACATTGACAACAATGTGATACAAACTGCAACACCTTCACAACAGAACACAGGACACAACTGGTGCCACATGTGTACAAAATGGCCAATCACATCTGGCATAGCAGGAAACTGTGAGATGACAATGTACGAGTACAACCTCACATCCGTGATGTAGTACAAATGTCCACTGTCCCGCATCAAATAGGCATCTCCTCACAAACTGTCACAATGTACATTGTCATGCAGTCTGTATGTAAACTCCGCCAATGCGTCAACATACATGGAACACACTGTGAAGCTGCATCTCCCCTTTACATTGCAGAGGGACAATCAACACCTCCTGCAGAGCAGACCCCACATCACGCCAGCGATGATGGAGACGACCTCCAGGACATCGACTTTGACGAACTCCAATGGTTCATGGACAACCTCCGCACCCCACCTCCAGTAGCAGGGCAGCCCAGCACCATCAAGGTGATCCCACCCCCTGCACAAACCACACAGCAGGAAGCACCCACCACCACGTCTGGCTCCCAGCACCTCACCGAGGAACACATGGCATTCCAACGGCGTGTTTTAGACTGCCAGAAGGAGCTGGCTGAACAGGTGCGGGTGGGCTTCGAACTCATGGCAGCCAAACTAGATGCCATACGTGGGTGTCTAAGTCCCATCAGGGACCACTTACACTCCCTAACAGACACCCACAGTCCACCCCATGCCCGCCAACAATCCATGGCTGGCGTCGCTGGAGTCATGACTCGGCAACAACAACAACTGTCTAGTCAGAGTGGCTACGCGATGTCATCCGTGATTTGGGAAACATGAGGAGGGTCATGGAGAACATGGAGCAGATGCAGGCGCAAAGAATGGCTACCACGACTGCACACAAGAAAGCTGTAGATGGGATCTTCCATGCCCTGCAGATCCTCATCATGGGAGTGATGCCACAAGACATTGCGCAGATGAATGCTGCTGCTACTTCTACATCCACATCTCCGGCCCCTGATGTGTCAGTGTTACACAGTGCTGCAAACCAAACACCACCACCCACATGTGAGGCACATGAAACGTCAGAGGACGAAGTTGAGGATGAATCTGCCTTAGTGGTAAGGAGGAAGCAGTAGCCATATGGCTTGTTTCTGCTTGGGTCTGCCCTCTGCATCATGACCTGGAACAACACCTTCCACTGTCCCCCGACACACTCTGCGACACCAACCTTGGACAGGACATGGACTGCCATATTTTGCATGCTCAACAATGACACAGCAATCAGCCTGCGGACTGGACTCTTCCCCTTCCGAGTAACTTGTCAATCCCTAAAGGACTCTGGCTGGCCCTCCACGGGGCAACATTGTAAAGTGTTGTCTACATGGCCCAGTACTAAGACAGCTTCAACACCCCACTGAACGTGAATAACACATTCTAATACACACAGATGTGTCATGTCCCTGATTAATCAAGTATGAAAGCATAGACGAATGTAGGGGCAGTGATTCCCCCTTACGTCCATGTAGCTCATGTTGTGGGACTTGAGTCACAGGGTGCATCCCTGCATCATGGTGGTACATATTTGACCCCAAAGAAGCCCTGTTGTCAATTGTAGGTCACAAATGACAGCCTACATGTAATGATTTGGGACACATGTGAAACGCTGATGAGTGGGATTCCGTACTATCTTTGACACACAGAAATGGCATTTCGAATACGTGACACCCTAAACAACCTCTCTGTACAGAGGTGATACACCCACCATCTATTTCCAATTTATGAGATTGTTAGCACTACATGTTGCACTTACACTTGTCAGAGTGATGTGCTTGTACAGAGTAGTAACATGCACACAGGGAATGTGTGTTGTAATTAATTTATTTGCACATGCTGTGCCTGTGGTCATTTTGTACTGTCCCATGATTGCTAAGGACTGTGACAATGTGACTTGCTCATGTGAAGAAATTGTCACTGTGTGTCTTCCTACGGGCTATTCCTGCTGCTGCTGCAGTGCGGTGTGGTCCACCAGCCTCATCTTCCTCATCATCGTCCCATGCATCTGGCACTTTTAGCCATGGGGCATTGGTGCGTACACATATGTTGTGCAACACACAACATGCAACGATCATCTTGCACACAATGCCTGGGCTGTACAGAAGCCTTCCACCTGTGATGTCCAGGCACCTGAAACGTGACTTCAACACGCCAAATGTGCGTTCCACGATGCCCCTGGTGTGTTTGTGGGCCGCATTGTACTGCCTCTGGGCCTGTGTGTTCGGGGCACGGAGGGGTGTCATCATCCAAGGGCAGAGTGCATATCCTTGATCACCTGTGACAGTGCAGAGAGACATGAGTCAATAGTTGGTTCTGCATGATGTGTTGGCAGGCTCACTAGTTCATTGGTGTGTGATATGTGTGACTCAGTGATTCCTGTTTGACAGGTACTGCTTGTAGCAAATGAGCGGCATCAATGTGTATTACGTAGCCTCACTGCTGCTCCTCCCTCCCCCCGAGCCTATTCACTAGTGTGCGCAGCACGGTTGCATCACTTGCACTACTACGACACACCATTGTCATGCCTGTCTGCGCATGTCCACAAGCCTGACAACGACACTGTGATGTTGTGCGCTGACGGTGGGCGGGCACGTGTGTGTAGGCCTACGGTAAGGATAGGGCGGACACAGATGTAGAGTTCATGGCTGGCTGAACTCGCGATGCGGTTGAGGGTAGTCCTATGGCCTATGCTGCGGTAATAGCAACACACAACAGTTGGCATGTATGATCCCGGACTCCGAGCGGGCTTGCGCTCCTTCATTTATCCCTTCGGCCGAGCACTCCGGGGGCATGCTACATCGCAACATTGTCCATTGTGGGACGGGTGGCGCCGACACTACAACAGAGACACACGCATTAGTTACTTCCTTGGCAAGGCCAACACATAGCAACGCCCAGAGCCCCGGGCTGATCATCCACACCCCTATGCTGGACTGTTGTACGCCAGCCCACTCCGCTTACAGGGGGGTATGACACAGCTACATGTCCCAGGTGTTCCCCACTGCCTGAGGTGACATGGTTGCGTCCGCTGTACACAGCACAATGTAATGTGGTAGGGTCCCGGGCCCTCATGCATACACAATGACCACACGGACACACTTAGATAGTTGTGGAACTGGCTACGGGCACGTGCTCCCGGCCCCTTTTATTGCCAGGGTCACATGTCCAGTGACGCCTGTGCTGGATGGGTGTGGGGTGAGTGTAAGCCAGCCCTCAGGGAGTGGTTGGTGCTGGCAACAACTACAACAGTGATCAGACAATCAGTAGTTCAAAGTCCAAACAGCAAGGGTCCACGACTTGAGCTGCACAGAGTTAGTGGCCCCAGATGCACTGCAGCCGGCACAGGCACACCGCCACGGGACGGTGAATTGCAGTGCACTGAGGTAGGGCCACGGGATTTGAGCGGGTCCTCGTCGATGTCCAAGTTGAATGTCGCAGAGTGTTTCGGGGGACAGTGGAAGGTGTTCTTCCAGGGCATGATGCAGAAGGCAGAACCAAGCATGGACAGGCAATTTGGAGGAGATGAATGCTACAGACTCATTTTTAACACCAAGTCAGTATCAGCTACATGATGATGAAGACAACCTCCAGGCCATAGACTCAGACGCCACCAAAGTTCAAACAGAGAGTGTCCCTGAATTTCGGGGCACAGAGTTATTGGCACCAGAGCTGAAAGGGGATGCAGTCTGCGATGAGGCCTTTACAATCGTATGAACTCTGCCATGAAAAAAGCAAGACTCAGTTCAAAATGTGTGACCTACTTGACCACAGTGTAGGCCGAAGGCAGTAGTTATCAAGGGCCCACAGACAGGTGTCGTTGGCCTGCGATGCACATAGTTGGTGGCACCAGATCGAAGGGAGTAAAGTGATATAAATGCTGCCATTGACATATGAACTCGGCCATCATGAAATCAAGACTCAGTTCCAAATGTGTGACCTAGTTGACCGCAGTGTAGGCCGGAGGCAGCGGTCATCAGGGGCCCACAGCCACGTGTCGTTGGCTTGCGATGCACAGAGTTAGTGGCACCAGAGCAGTTGTTGGAAGTGTTCGATCACCTCCATAACGATGATCATTTTTTCCTCCAGACTGAACCGCGTCTTCCTCTTACTCCTCTCCTTGCGTGCAATGATATGAACTCGGCCATTGAAAAATTAAGACTCAGTTCCAAATGTGTGACCTACTGGACTGCAGTGTAGGCCGGAGGCAGCAGTGGAGTACGTCAACGAGAAAGGAGTGCTGGGGGCCTGTGTCGCGGAGGCCGGGATGGTCTGAGGAGGCTGCTAAGGTCGCGGGCCTCGGGCTTGGAGCTTGCACCAGCACGTGGTGGGCCCTCTTTAACACACGCGGGTGTCGGGAGGTGAGCAGTGAGGCCTGGTTGCGCAGGGGGGGCCAAGACGGGTCAGGGGACCAGCGGCCTGGGGTGCAGCAGGCGCACAGAATCGCAGGCACCGCCGCTCATGGCGTCGGCCTCGTGGCGGGCTGAGAGGCGCTGCCCTGGCAGACACGTTGGCCATTCCGGAAGAGAACAACGCCCAGAGAAACAGGCTTTTTATTCACACCCCTACGCTGGCCTGGCGTACGCCGGGCCAGCCCACTCCGCTCACGCTTACAGGGGGGGACGTAACAAGCTACATTTCCGCGATCTTCCCCACTGCCTGGGGTGACATGGTTGCGTCCACTGTCCACTACACTCCAAACACCAGCAGTATATGTCGACATGGACATGTCTGTGGTCTGCATACTGCAGTCTGTCCAGCACATCCACGCCACACTTGGCATTGTGTACATTCTCATTCATGGGTCACTTGCCTCCTTCGCACATGCCTGGTTCCCACCTCTCCCCACATTCTGCTATTGTGTGGCTGATGTGCCATGCCGTTGATGGCTTGTGTACATGGCTAGCCCAGGTTAACACAGTAAGTTGTGCTGGCGTGTCTGGTAGGTGGGCATGTTGTTTGGCATGTTGTATGTGAGTTTGTAACGTGTGCATTCCCAGAGTCGTGAGTTGCATGACTGTGTAGTTGAGGTGTGTGGTGTGTTCATTTGGTACTTACCAACGAGCAATGCATTCCCATAGGTGCCATCCTGAAAGCGCTGGTTGATGATGGACTGTCGGAAGATGAAGGAATCATGCACACTGCCTGGGTAGTTGGCGACAACATTGGTGAAAAGTATCAGGTGGTCCACTATTGCCTGCACATTGATGGAATGCGTGTGCTTCCTGTTGCGGTAATTGTGTGCAGTGGCGGCAGGGGGCATGAGGAGTACATGTGTGTAGTCGATTGCCCCCAACATGTGCAGGAAGCCAGCTATGGCGTAGAAGCCTTGCTTGGTCTCCAGCTGTTCCTGCGCAGTGTGTGGGAAGTGAAGGTGCTGGGGTACCAAGCTGATGATGGCATCCAAGACAGGTGTGAGGAACTTGGATAGGGCTGGCTGTGAGTCTCCTTCGACTCTGGCAGTTGTTGGTTGGAAGGTACCAGAAGCCAATGATGGAGCAGGGAAAATAAAAAAATTTAACCCCTAACAAATTATATAATTAATTAATTAAAAATGTTCGTTTAAATGTATTAATCAACATTGTATATGTGGGAATGGTAATATGCCAATGTATGTGCTAAATAATCTATTAATGAATGTCCGTGTGTCTAATCATAACGTAAGAATAAAAAGCGTACTAAATAAAATAAATGCATGTTTGTGCTTCATAGAAATAAAATGTGTCGTTGCAAAAACAATAGTGATGGTAAGTAAGGAGCAGCTTAAATGTCGCTTTTTGCTAGGTAACAACTAATTGGGGTACGTAGACGGGAGGGAAACGAAAGGGATATTTTTCTCTATTTTAATTATGTTTTGTTTGCCTCAAATTAGTGCTTCTAAAGTAGAACCGAGTGGCGATATAAAATGGCCGCCAGTGGGAAGATGTGCGCAGGCGCAAGGGGACACGTGGTACGGGATGAGATTGAAGAAATCTGGAACCTCGTGATGTCTCTGAGAGGCTAGGATGCAAGAAATGGTCAAGGCTGGTGTGACCTAATTGAACTGATAGTGTGCCGTGATGATCAGGAGAGAGTCCGTGGGAAAGGAGCCCAAGAGAAAGGACAATGACTGCGGAGTTCTTGAATGTGTCAAAATAAGATACAAATGGACTGATCGAATCGGATGGAAATGTTTAAGCGTATGGGAAAGGAAATGATCCAAGGACCCTTGAATCCAAGAGAACTTGATTAAAGAATGAATAAGCTGACATGCATGGACCAATGAAAGAAAAGCGTGATATTAATGTTGCAACAGTTAGTTAGCAAAGTTAGAATTAGGGTATAAGAGGGCCTACTCTTAGTGGGAGGGGGTCAGTTCCAGTGAGATCCAGTCAGAGTTCCAGGCAGTTCGAGAGTCGGGGTTGCAGTAGAGGAGACGGGTTGCAGGTAGCTGATGCTGACGAGCTGAAGTTGCTGTTGCTGTCTTAACTTTACAGTTGAGTATGAGAATCAGGCTATTTCTAATCCCAAAGTTAGGTTAGAAATCATTAGGCTAAATTAGGAAGCTAGGCAGGTAACTAGGGTTTTTGGCTTCATGACAAAATTTCCTTTTCTGCAATAAATTGATTATGCTTAATAAAATTGTGAATTTAAAAATGAATAATTGAATAAAGTATTAAATTCTTTACATGCTTTTAAAATTATATAAAATTTAAGATTCTTTAAACCCAAAATGACTCAGTGGTTATTTTCCTAAATGATTGTGACATGAGTAATTGGTTGATTGTGATTCAGCTGGTCTTAATCACTATAAACTAATTTCTTAAATGAATGATTCATCGACAAAACAATGAGCAGGAATATCTTAAGAAATAACTAAAAGAAAGTGACAAATTAAGGTAAATAGATATCCTTGCTCTTCCAGCGGTACACAAAATGGTGTTCTCCATTTAGTTCTCATGCTTCTCCTAGGAGTACAGAATTTCATAAAGGTGTAAAAGGAAATCCAGGAGTGTGTGTGTGTGTTAGGCGATGTTTATGGGCCCCATCGTCATGAGGATATGAGAAATATAGTTTGCCCCTGGATGACCTATAAGTAACCTGGGAGGAGAATAGTTTTCATTGTACGCGCTGCATCAGATTTCTTGGTAGCAGAGTTATGGTTTTCTATAGATTAGTTTAGTGATTATTGTTTATTGATTATTGATTATTTGATGACTAACACTATATGTTGAGTCGCGTTATGTTATATGTGAGTTTTCACGCTTCTGGGATGTAGGAAGTGGAACACGTGTGGCAAGAGAAGTCACATGGAATTTGGTACATGGTCTGAATTCATTTTGGTTATAACGCAGGTTGTGTTATGTTAGGGATTTCGGTGTGAAAAGTGTGTAAATGAAATAGCAAATCACGTTTACTTGTGAAACTTTGGCCTTAATTCTCAGGAGCCTAGTCTCCACATGTGTCTTATCCCCAGAGAAACGAGTAAATTGTTTGTTTGAAAGAAGGGTAAGGTAGAGGGAAGTGCTACTTTACTGGCGAGAGTAAAATAATTCTGTGGTAGGGTAGAGGTAAGCGCTGCCTACTGGAAAAACAGGATTCTTGTGTAAAAGGACAAAGCTGTCACTTTGTTTAGCGAATCAGACTATGGAATTGTTTATTTGTTGTAACTAACGGAGAAAACAGCGAAAAGAAAATTGCCGATAAATTTTGTAAAGGAGGGGTAAAGAGTAGAAGTGACGTGGAAAAGTGCCGCGCTAGGATTGGATAGTGCGCCAGCCACGTGAACACAGAGCAGGAGTGACGTAGAAAAGTGCCGCGCTAGGATTGGTTGGTTCGCGGTTGGTGGAAATTGTTCTGATTGGTACGTTAGTGTGAATCGCGCTGTAATTGGACGAAGTTCCGTACACAGAAACAGCGTTAGAGTAAAGAGAAAACAAAATAGAAGACATGCCGTATTACGAGTATGAAAGGGAGAGAACGTCATGGACGACGAAATTAAAGAATTTCTTTAAGAAAGACAAAAAGGTTGTGACTAGAGAGGGACAAGTAATTCCTCCACCGAAATCAGCAGCTTCACATATGATGCTGAAATATGGATATCATACGTGCATATGGTTGGATAATTGGGTAAAATATACCAAGAATGATGGAGCATTGGCTTTCCCTGAAAATGGTTCTTTTAATGTAGCGATTTTACGGAATTTAAAAGAAAAGATGCTTAAATTGGAACCTAGACCTAGACCGACACAGTTTGAAGCTTTAACAGAATGGGAAGATGAGATGTACGAAAAGAAAGATTCAGAGGTATGAAAGGTTATGAGTTCGTGCCCGGAAGAATGTGGGGAATGAATCATGAGGACAGAATAAAACGATGGAGATGTGCTAACATGACAGGAGGTTTGTTTCCAGCTTTTACAGTTGAGGAAGGGACTAAGAAAAAACGGACAGAGAAAAAGAAACATTTAGAGAGAGAAAAGTATATGCATGAGAGCGAAACGGATGACGAGTTGCTGGAAGATATATTAAATAAAAATCCACCTCCGTATCAGCAGAATTCTACAGTGGTGACACCAAATGCGCCACCAATAGAAACTATGCGAAATAAAAGTCCAGAGAAAAGACAAGAAATAAATAGGTCACAAGAACAAATAAGAACTTCCCAAAATGAGGGAATAGAAAATGATAGTGCAAGAGAATTGGCAAGGACAACAAAAGAATTAACTGAGAAAATTAGAGAATTAACCAAGAATATGGAAGCAGTTACCGTACCCGTAACAATAGGTCCAGTAATACCAGTTTTCGAGAATCAGAAAATTGATGAACGATCTTTGGTGATTCCCTTGAGTTCGCAATTCCAAAGAGAGAAGGAAAGAATGGAAACAAGTCCAGGTACGAGCAATTTGACTAGTGCTTACAGACCAAGTCCACCTGAAAATTTGACAGTGAATGAGTGTAGCGGTAGGAAAATGCCTATGGTAACTGAATCTGCAACAGTGACACCTGAAAAGAGTGGAAATTGGACAGAAATAAATAGTACTCCTATAGGTCCGACTCCTGATGAGTTAAATGAGTGGATAAAAGCTTTTAAAATAAAAGAAACAGAAGAAAAACCATTAGATGTGATCAGATTGAAAATTGACATGGAAGAATTAATTCTAGGAACGATTGGTACAGAAAAGATAAAGAATTATCAGGATGATGAAATAATGTTTCTGTGCAAAAGTATAACATGGAGGGCAAAGAATTTACATGACAAACTAGAAGAAGTGGCCGGTGAGATTGGAATAGATTTTGCAAAAGTAAAAACGTTGCAGAAACCATACAGAGTAGATTTTTGTGAAAAAGATATTGAAAATTTGAATACAGCAGGAAGGCTGACACAGATAAAAGAGTTGATTGTTTTGTTGAGAAAATGGGGTGATGTGGACAGATGGAAGGTTAGATGGACAAAGAAGAATGAGAAAAGTGTAGACAAAGGTTCATTGGCTTTTATGATAACAGAAAAGGAACATGTTGTTAAAGAGTACCCTATGAGAGAAACTCCAGGTGGTAGTTATGTGCATGTTCCCTGGACTAGGCAGGACATCCTGTCATTTACAAATGACTTTCCAAAGTTAAGAGAAAAGCCAGTTGAGTGGTACCGACAGGTAGAAAGGTTTGTAAAGGTCTCGAAAGTGTTGTGGATAGATTTGGATGGATTATTTGACATAGTGGTACCAACGGATCTGTGGTCAGAATGTAAGATTACAGTTGACTGGCCAACTACAGAATATCCAAGAGATCCTAAGACAGGAGCTCCAGGACCAGATGTGATGAAGAAATACGACAAGGTGATTACCTTTTTGAAAAATAAGATTCCTCCAAAAGAGACAGATTGGGTTAAGATTGATAGAACTACACAGGAAAGTAAGGAGAGTGTACATGCATATTATGAGCGATTGTTGTTGGTTTTCAAACAGTATAGTGGTTATGAGGAATTAAGTGAGAAGGATATGAGTCATTTTGTATACCGATTTGTATTTGGCTTGAAACAAGAAATAAGCGATATGATTAAGCAACATATGATAAACTGGCAGAATGCAAGTGTAGATGAGGTGCTGAGGTATGCTAAGTATTGTAGTGATGAAATAGAGAGTAAACAGCGTAAGTTGAAAGAAAAAGCAATGTGGGCACAAGTAAAAGTGGCAGAAAAACAAGAAGCCCAATTGGATAATAATAATGGAAATGAATCAGGACAGAATAAGACGCAACCAAATATAGGTAAAGGAAAAGGACAAGTGAGTCTAGAAGAAGCAAAGAAGAAATGGCCATGTCATAATTGCGGAAAATTAGGGCATTGGAGAAATGAGTGTAAGTTCCCACCTAAACCTAATCCGGAACATCAATCATTAACTCCACAGGTGCAGAATGAGGTAGTTGTTCAACAAAGTCAGGTGCCACAACCACCACTTCCCAACACTGTTAACCAGCAAAGATACAGTACAGAAACAGGATTCTACGGAGGAGAGCAGGTAACACAGTTGCCGCGAGCAGCTAACATTTCTCAGTATTGGTTGCATCAGAGTGAGGATGACCCGGATGAAAGTTTCTGACGGTGCGCAGGAGAGGGGAAAGAGTGCGTACTTGGCGCAACTCTAGAGGTAGATCAGTCTGGTCCCTTTGTGGATGGAGAAGTGAATGGTGCAAACGTAACATTCCTTGTCGATACTGGAGCTACCCGTTCTACTGTTAGATCAGTGGAAATTCCGAACCTTCCTCTCTCAGGTGAATACATCCAAGTGGTAGGAGTAGCAAATCAGCAGATTAAAACCCCACTTACTGAATTGGTGGAAGTAAAAATTGGTTCTTTTAGTAAAATGCATAAATTTGTAGTATGCGATTGTAGTCCTGTAAATCTTCTAGGTCGTGACCTTTTATGTAAAATGAATTGCACAATTTATTGTACACCAGAAGGAATAGGTTTCCAGACTTCGGATGAAGATGTTCTGTATAAAGTAACTTTGATGAATCAAGAACCTGAAACGAATGGTTTATTTCCTGCATTTGATGCAGAAAAACTCCCAGAAGAGCTAAAAGGTGCAGTAAAAGAAAGCGTGTGGGATTTTACAGGAGAGGACATTGGATTAATGAGAGAAGTTGATCCCGTAAAAGTGACAGTGAAAGAAGGGATAAGTTATCCAAACACGCCACAGTACAAATTAACTCCAGAAATAATTGAAGGAATAACTCCTGTGATAAATAAAATGATTGAACAGGGAATTTTGAAAGAAATCATGAGCAGTCCATGTAATTCACCTATTATGGGACTGAAAAAGCCAAATGGAACATACAGAATAGTACAGGATTTGAGAAAGATCAACAAAATAGTGGTACCATGTTGTCCAATAGTGCCAAATCCTGCAGTAATTCTATATCAAATCCCGCATGAAGCTGAGTGGTATACGGTGATAGATTTATGTCACGCATTTTTCTCTATTCCTTTGCATCCGGATAGCCAGCCATTATTTGCATTCCGGTTTGGAGAGCGTATTTTGGCATGGTGCCGAATTCCTCAGGGGTATACAGAAAGCCCCTCAATTTTTAATCAGATTCTAAAGAAATCTTTGGAAGATTTGAAGATGCCAGAAAAATCAGTGATGGTGCAGTATATCGATGACCTATTGGTGGCATCGAAAACCAAAGAAGCATGTGTAAGTGACACAATTGCTTTGCTGAACCATTTAGAGAAAAGAGGACATAAAGTGTCTCCTTCAAAATTACAGTTTTGTCAGAAAGAAGTCCAGTATTTAGGACATAAAATTGAGAAAGGAGTGCGGAAAATAGCGACAGAAAGAGTAAGAATGATTCAAGGAATGAGAGCACCAATGACTCAGAGAGAGGTAAGAATGTTTTTGGGAATGGTTGGATATTGTCGACAATGGATAAGTGGATTTTCTTTGATTGCAAAACCATTACAAAAACTAACAAAGAAAGATGTAAAAGACCCTTTTGAGTTAAACAAAGAAGAAATGAAATCTTTCAAAGAATTGAAAAAGAAACTGTGTGAGGCCCCTGCATTAGGCATGCCTGATTATGAGAAGGATTTTGAGTTATACTGCAGTGAAAGAGATGGATGTGCATTTTCAGTACTGGTACAAAAACACGGCACCATGAAGAGGCCTATAGCTTACTTCTCAGCTGTTTTAGATCCTATAGCAAAAGCATTGCCTGGATGTCTGAAAGCAGTTGCTGCTACTTGTGTAAGTCTGGAACAAAGTGAAGGTATAGTGATGGGGTATCCACTGAGAGTATATGTTCCCCATTCAGTAGAAATTCTTTTGACAAGAACAAAAACACAGTACATGACACATAGTCGGCTGACTAAGTACGAAAAAGTCATCTTGAGTGCAGAAAATGTGACCATAGATAGATGCATAAATGTAAATCCTTCGACATCATTGCCAGATGAAGAGAGTATAATTGAACAAGATGAAGTAGATCATGATTGTCTGAATGTGCTGGAATATTGCACAAAACCAAGAGCTGACATAAAAGATGAACCGTTAAAGGAATCCGATTATGTCATGTTTGTAGATGGTTCATGTTTACGCACAAAGGAAGGAGTGTTAAGCGCAGCTTATGCAGTATGCACAGTGGCAACTGTGATGGAAGCGTCTTGTCTGAAAGGAGTTAGGTCTGCCCAAGTTGCGGAACTAATTGCTTTGATTCAAGCATGTAAATTGGGGAAAAATGTACGAATCACGATTGTGACCGATAGCCAATACGGTTTCGGCATCGTACATGATTTTGGCCAGATTTGGTCACAAAGAGGATTTTTGACATCTGCAGGAACACCTATCAGAAATGGAGATTATGTTAAAAAACTGCTTGAGGCGATACAGCTGCCTAAACAAATAGCTGTAGTGAAGTGCAAGGCGCATAAGAAAAACGAAGACTACATAGCGGTCGGCAATAACTATGCTGATGAGATCGCTAGATATTGTGCGGAAAACATGGCGTCCCTGAACAAAAATAGAGAAAGGGAGCATGTCTCTTGTCCTTTGCTTTTCACTAATACAGTCGAAACATGGGATGAAGTAAGGCAGTTACAAGAAACAGCAAGAGATGAGGAAAAGGATTACTGGATTAAAGCAGGATGTAGAAGACAGGAAGATAATGGAGTGTGGGTATACAGAGATGAAAGACCAGTTATGCCTGATAGCATGATTGCAGACATGGCACGGATGTACCATGGACAAGCTCATATTGGGAGAGATGCAATGATTAGACTTTTTAGACAAACTTGGTATAACCCAAAATTCAGAGCCATTGCTGAAAGTCTTTGTCAAAGATGTCTTATTTGTCAACAATTTAACCCAGGAAGAAAAACAGTAGTGAGTCTAGGAACAATAGGACGAGAAGGAGGTCCATTCACAAGGATACAGATGGATTTCATTGAGATGCCCCCTAGTAACAGATTAAGATATGTTCTGGTGGTCGTCTGTTTGTTCTCTCGTTGGGTGGAGGCATACCCCACAAGAAGGAATGATGGAACGACAGTGGCAAAACTTATGCTACGAGAGTTCATTCCGAGGTATGGTTTTCCAGTCACAGTTGAGACAGATAGAGGAACACATTTTCAAAATGAGTTGATCCAATTTATTTGTGAAGCACTGAGTATTAAACAAAAATGACATTGTGCTTACAGACCAGAGGCTTCTGGGGTAGTAGAGCAGATAAATGGAACAATTAAAAACAGATTAGGGAAAATGTGTCAAGCTACAGGACTCAAATGGCCAGATGCACTGCCACTTGTTCTAATGACCATCAGAAGCATCCCTGAAAAGAAAACGGGACTCAGTCCTCATGAAATGATCATGGGACGAGCAATGAGACAAGCCCACGTACCAGTCAACAAGTTATTAACAATAACTGATGATCTAATACTGGATTATTGCAAAGGACTGGCTGATGTGGTGCGTTCTGTGTTTCATCAGGTTGGACCGGATGCGACCACTCTTGAAAGAAAACCAGCCCATGACTTGAATCCAGGAGACTGGGTCCGTATTAAAGTCCACAGGAGAAGAAACTGTTTGGTTCCGCGTTGGGATGAGCCAACACAGGTAATCCTAGTGACAACGACTGCTGTCAAGTGTGCAGGAGTGAAGAACTGGGTTCATGCCAGCCACACAATCAGAGTTCCAGAACCTACAGATCAACATGTGAGTCGGCGGTTGGAAGTGTGGGATAAAAGCTTAACGGCTGGGACAACTCAGATAAAAGAAAGGGTGCCAGAACTTGAAGATCGACCTGAAAGTCGACATCTGGAAACCCCAACTGCAAGTACCTCTAGAGAAGAGGAAGAAGAAGAAGAAGGAGAAGAAGAACAAGAAGAAGAGAGAAGTACAGAAATTCCAGAACTTGAAGATCGACCTGTAAGTCGACATCTGGAAATATCTGATACAACTTCAGACTCTGATGATTCAATTGAAACCCGTAAAGAATTCCTAAGAAAAACTTGGGGTTATAAACCAATTAGAGAAGAAACTGAGCAAGAAAGTGAGTCAGATGAACAACCAAGTACAAGTTATGGTGGAACTCCTTCAGAAACAATATTAATAGATGGAGTAGGGAAAGAAGTACACAAAAAGTTAGAAAATCGAGAAGAACATCGAGGAGCAATAGGGATAGATAGAGAAACAGGAGAACAGGGAAATTTAGAAACAGATAAGGAGGAAAACACCAAATCGGAAGAACCCCGAGGAGGGACAGTGATAAGGGAAAACAAAAAGGAGAAGACAGATCCACCAGTAGGAGATGACGAGATTATAAGTTTCAAAATAAGAGACAATAGTGAAACAGTTGAAACCGAAACAGAGGAAAGTGGAGGAGAAGAAAAAGCAAAGACTGAATCAAGAAAAAGAAATTGGAGATCGGAAAGAGAAGAAAGAGAGGGTGAGGTCAAAAGGCCAAGAAAAGGAGATAATTGGCCCAACAGCTATGTAAGAAAATTGAGATATAGAATAATAAGAGCAGAAGACGAAGATGCTGAACAAGTAAATGAAGTAACAAGTCAAAAGGGACAAGAAAAACCAAGTGGAAAAAGATTACAAAAGTCCAAAAGGACAAGGAAAGTAAATTCAAAATTTAAGTCACCTGAGTGGCTGTATATTGCACTAACAGATTACAAAGAAGAAGAAGAAAACACTCACGGAAACCAGAGACTGAGAAGTCGGATGGGAAAAGGTGAGATGCAACAAAAAAAAAAACTGAAGTAAATACTTAAAGTGTTTCTGCCGGACGTGACAATTTTACTGGATGTGACAAATCACCGGATGTGACAACGAAAGAATTCTGGAGAGAATTAAAGAAAGTACCAAGCAAAGACTTTTTGAAAGCAGAGTGGCGTCTAAGTCATTTTGAGGTGTAGTGACACAATTTTCTGAAAAACTTAACAAATAGAAAAAGAAAAAAATGGAAAATAATGAGAATAGAAGAGATAAATGTGATTTTATAAAGAGATGGTGCAAAATGTGCTGCTTTTGTACAGGGTTATTAATGACCATATGGATAGTGTTAGCAATCACAATTCCTATTAGTGTAGCTGTGATAGAAGCAAAAAATGATACTAAACTAGAAAAAGGAACTAGTATTAAAGAACCAGTTATTTTAAGAAGTAGTGCAGAGTTGCATAAGGATAAGTCAGTAACAGATTTTTCAAAGAATGTTTTTACAAAATTATTGTATGAGTATGTAGAGACAATGGACGTAAGAGATTGTTATGTTTGTATGCAGTTGCCTGCGTCAGTATCGGAAGGTGTGACTTATCATCACTTACCTTTGACTTATGGAATAACATGTAGTGTAATAGCAAGTTTATTTTATAAAACAGGTAGATTAGAATCTTATTATACTGATATAGATAAGATATTTGCAAACATTCCAGTAGTACCAGAACTTAACAAAGTGAAACCAGCAAAGGTTTTAGGAGAATTCTTTTTAGAACATAGAAAATTAACGTTAGAAGAAATAGTTAGTAACAATCTTACCTGTGAGTTAAAGAAAGAAGAAAAAGTATTTTTAGACATGGTTGAAGAAAGAAGAATGAAATTTCAAAAAGAAGCAATAAAAGAGGAAGGAAAACGCTTATGGACGTTTGAGGAAGGAAATCATGAAGGGAAAAAGATAAATGCAGCAATGACATTAGACTGGCCGCAAACAGGAAAGTTGTGCATTAAGAGAAATAAGACAGTCTATGACAATTACTTTGTAGGTTCCAGTATCTGCCATGACAATTATCAAATTCTGGGAGGTTGGGGATTCAAAGGTGGAAAGGACCCAATATTTCCAGGTATCTATTATATTTGTGGGAATAGAGCTTATTACAGGTTACCGGACCATTGGTATGGAACTTGCTATGTAGGCCTGGTCTTTCCAAAAATTTTTCACATGGACAGAGAAGAAAAGGGAACATACAAGATGATTAATAGATTTACACGTAGAAAAAGGGAAAGTTTTTCAGAAATTGTAGGTGATATTTTTGGAGCATTAATACCAGCAGTGGGAATATCTTTGAATGCATTTAAAATTCGGAAGTTATCCACAGTAGTAGATCGTTTGTCTACAGATACTGCGGGAGGGTTCTTAATGGTAAATACCGAAATGGTTGCCATGAGAGCTATGGTGATGCAAAATCGGCTTGCCCTTGATATTCTTTTGGCAAAAGAGGGTGGAGTCTGTGGAATGTTGAAAGTCCAACATTGTTGTACTTACATTCCGGATAACAGTGAAAATATACAGAAGTATATTACAAATATTACAAGTCTGCACAAAGAATTAGTTCCACTGGAGGTTGAAAGTGTTTTGGGAAAACTTGGTAGAGGGTTTTCCTCAGTAGCAAATTGGTTAACTAGGATGAGTAAACTAGTAATAGGGAAAGTTATAATAGTAGCAACTATAGTGATATTGTTAGCCATGATATTGAAAATAGTAATAACATGTATAAAGAGGAAAATAAGACAGAATAAGATAAGAAGAAATAACAGAATAATGAGAGAAAGAGAGAGAGAAATGGGTGAAATTGAATTGGAGAAATTGAAAGAAAGCATGTATAAAGAGACTAAAAGGCAAGATGAAGAAGAGACAGAGATATGAATAACAGAAAGTAAAGGATGAAAGACATGCTGCCTGAAAAGAAGTATGACTTGGGTTTTATGTGGTGATTTAAAAATCACCAAAGGGGGAGTTGATGGAGCAGGGAAAATAAAAATGTTTTAACCCCTAACAAATTATATAATTAATTAATTAAAAATGTTCGTTTAAATGTATTAATCAACATTGTATATGTGGGAATGGTAATATGCCAATGTATGTGCTAAATAATCTATTAATGAATGTCCGTGTGTCTAATCATAACGTAAGAATAAAAAGCGTACTAAATAAAATAAATGCATGTTTGTGCTTCATAGAAATAAAATGTGTCGTTGCAAAAACAATAGTGATGGTAAGTAAGGAGCAGCTTAAATGTCGCTTTTGCTAGGTAACAACTAATTGGGGTACGTAGACGGGAGGGAAATGAAAGGGATATTTTTCTCTATTTTAATTATGTTTTGTTTGCCTCAAATTAGTGCTTCTAAAGTAGAACCGAGTGGCGATATAAAATGGCCGCCAGTGGGAAGATGTGCGCAGGCGCAAGGGGACACGTGGTACGGGATGAGATTGAAGAAATCTGGAACCTCGTGATGTCTCTGAGAGGCTAGGATGCAAGAAATGGTCAAGGCTGGTGTGACCTAATTGAACTGATAGTGTGCCGTGATGATCAGGAGAGAGTCCGTGGGAAAGGAGCCCAAGAGAAAGGACAATGACTGCGGAGTTCTTGAATGTGTCAAAATAAGATACAAATGGACTGATCGAATCGGATGGAAATGTTTAAGCGTATGGGAAAGGAAATGATCCAAGGACCCTTGAATCCAAGAGAACTTGATTAAAGAATGAATAAGCTGACATGCATGGACCAATGAAAGAAAAGCGTGATATTAATGTTGCAACAGTTAGTTAGCAAAGTTAGAATTAGGGTATAAGAGGGCCTACTCTTAGTGGGAGGGGTCAGTTCCAGTGAGATCCAGTCAGAGTTCCAGGCAGTTCGAGAGTCGGGGTTGCAGTAGAGGAGACGGGTTGCAGGTAGCTGATGCTGACGAGCTGAAGTTGCTGTTGCTGTCTTAACTTTACAGTTGAGTATGAGAATCAGGCTATTTCTAATCCCAAAGTTAGGTTAGAAATCATTAGGCTAAATTAGGAAGCTAGGCAGGTAACTAGGGTTTTTGGCTTCATGACAAAATTTCCTTTTCTGCAATAAATTGATTATGCTTAATAAAATTGTGAATTTAAAAATGAATAATTGAATAAAGTATTAAATTCTTTACATGCTTTTAAAATTATATAAAATTTAAGATTCTTTAAACCCAAAATGACTCAGTGGTTATTTTCCTAAATGATTGTGACATGAGTAATTGGTTGATTGTGATTCAGCTGGTCTTAATCACTATAAACTAATTTCTTAAATGAATGATTCATCGACAAAACAATGAGCAGGAATATCTTAAGAAATAACTAAAAGAAAGTGACAAATTAAGGTAAATAGATATCCTTGCTCTTCCAGCGGTACACAAAATGGTGTTCTCCATTTAGTTCTCATGCTTCTCCTAGGAGTACAGAATTTCATAAAGGTGTAAAAGGAAATCCAGGAGTGTGTGTGTGTGTTAGGCGATGTTTATGGGCCCCATCGTCATGAGGATATGAGAAATATAGTTTGCCCCTGGATGACCTATAAGTAACCTGGGAGGAGAATAGTTTTCATTGTACGCGCTGCATCACCAACAGGTGCAGCACAGCCAGCAGCTTTGTCTGCAGAGGGATGTTGTTTGTCCGCTGTGTTGGTACCGTCAGCCTGTGGGCAATGATGGTCAGGATGCGGAGGATGGTTGTACTTTTGAGCCTGTAGTGGGCAATGACATCCTCTGGTGTTAAGTCTGTGAGGCTGGTGCATTTTCTGAAGGTCCGCTGTCTTTGTCTGCGCTGCCTCTGTGGTAGTCCGGGGGGGTCCGGTGGGGGTGGCGGGCCTGGGTGTGGTGGCGGTGGGTGTTGTGGCCCTCTTGGGGCTCCAAGCTGCATGATTAGTAGCTCCATGGCATCTGTTGTTCTTCAGGTGTGGCTCTGGTCTGGGCTCCCTTTTGTGGTGCAGGTTGTCGTCCGACTTAACACCAGGTAGGAGCAGGTGTTAAATCCCTGCTGCTAACGCGCCTTATCGCCTGTTTTGTGATCTTATCGCCGATCTGGCTGGTCGTAGAGAATATTGCGAAGTGGTGTTTTCGCTGCTTTTTGCACAGGAACGCCTACTCTGCATCTCATTAGCGTTAGTTGCCGGTGTCATCCGTGGCGATGTTTTTTGCGGCTGCTATCGCAGGAAAACAGGCGATATCAGCTGTTAGCACCAGCTTGTGAATGGCGCGATAAATCTATTGCCACTTTGGCTGCGATAAAGTGCCGCTAACTCGGCGATAGGTCCTTGAGAATATGCCCCTCTGTGTAGTAGGTATCGTGATTTCTAATTGACATGAATATGGATGTTGGATCTCCAGCCTTTGAAACCTGACACTGGGCACGATTCACAAAAGTAATCTGAGACAAAATCCTAACTTTACGATTTTCGGTATTCGCAGAAGGCATTTAGGAGTACTAAAGTTAGGATTTTGTCTCAGTTAATCTTAAATTTTGGTCTTAAGTTGAATTTAAGACAAACTTAAGTTTAACTGAGATAAAATCCTAACTTTACGTCTAGGATTTTGTCTCAGTTAAACTTAAGTTTGTCTTAAGTTTAACTTAAGACCAAAACTTAAGTTTAACTGAGACAAAATCCTAACTTTAGTACTCCTAAATGACTTCTGTGAATACCGAAAGTCGTAAAGTTAGGATTTTGTCTCAGATTACTTTTGTGAATCGGGCCCATAGTGATCTTCTCAGACATCACAACTCTTCCATTACTGAGGTCTTCTCCTAGCCCAAAAAATCCTGAGTTGCAAACCAAACTTTTTTAACATAAAAGTGCACTGAAAATGTAAACAAACGTGAAATATCCTGGAAACCCAATACCATTTTATCATAAATCCATCAGTCAAGTAATGAAATTTGCTACAGATGTTCTTTGTAGGTAGATAAATAAGATTAGATATGATATATGCAAAAACATAGAACCAACAACTAGTTGCATAACACCCACATTAAATATAACTTCTGTCACACCTAGTAATGCCAATCCAAAGAGAGTAAAATTAAAAAGATAAAAATGGCCGGAGGTTAGATCTCTGGGCTCGGACACTATCAAAGGACTGTTCCAGC
Source organism: Calotriton arnoldi (assembly GCA_963921515.1). Lineage (NCBI taxonomy): Eukaryota > Metazoa > Chordata > Amphibia > Caudata > Salamandridae > Calotriton > Calotriton arnoldi. The sequence continues at coordinate 165,028 of CAWUFW010005164.1, forward strand.
GCTATGTCCCTACCAAGCAGCTTAGATCAGCTAGCAAAACTCTGCTGCAAGTTCCAAGGTTTAAGAAGTCTAGATGGGGAGGCAGGGCTTTTTCCATTGTTGCTGCTAGTCTATGGAACTCCCTTCCTGGCGATCTCTCGGGACTGCTGTCTCATTCTCTCTTTCGCAAGGCTCTGAAGACTTGGCTCTTTACAATGATTTCTGTCTGAACAGTACTTTATCTTTGTATGACAGTCCCGCCGATAGCGCCTTGATGCCGTTGGGCAAAGTTTGCGCTTTAGAAATCTAATATTCATTCATTCATTCCTCTATGCGACCAGGACCATAGGTGCTCATCCGAGCCCCCGGAGGTGGGCAAAATGGATTGCAGAAAGGGGATGAGCCCGTGAGACCATATGGCCAGTGGGGACTGGGACAGGGGCCCCGACTCTGACGTGCACAGTTGAGCCTGTGGGGGGGCCGGGCACAACAGATCCCCACAGATTACCAGCCAGGCAGAGGCTGTCGGCTATCAGAGGCACCACATCACGAGGACAATGGGCTGCCCTTTCCTCCCCTTCCCCCCCAGATCACTTCCATGTGTTGTGAGAGCTGTGGGCATTTACCTGAGCCTCTGGTGAGGAGTAGAGATGTGTGCGGCTCGAAGGCAGACCTGTGGGGAGACAGCTGCCTGAGGTTCGATGGAGCGCAGCGGGAGTGGCCGAGCACCATGGAAAGTTGCGCGCTCTGGGTACGTGCAGCAGAGGGCGGCCCCGGAGCCGCTTCAGTACGTGACTGTGGATTTGGCCTCATATGGGAGCATCGCTGCAGCCCTGACTGCGACCTGGAGGTCCCTTCGGAGTAACAAATAATAGTTACAGCCCTCGCTGCTGAAGCGGAACTCTGGGCTTCAGGGAACCCAGGCGTGAGCTCGCACTGCATTTTTACAGGCACTGAGCACATGCACCTACAAATAGAGGGGATGGCGTGAGGCTGTGGACTGGGGCATTGCAGAGCAAGAGTCACTGAATCTGGTGACAACCCAGGGACTAAAAACACTCCGTGGAACATAGTATGCAAGGAGAAGTCTAACCAGCGGCCCTTTGGCCTTGTGCAGTTTTAGCATCATCCTCGTGGCGAGGCACCTGGAGGGGGAGAGGGCGCCGGGGCTGCACTGCTGTAATCCCTAGCCATTGGTTCACACAACTGGCACACTTGTCATGAAAATATAACAATTATAGTGAGACCTAATTACAGAAATACATGGGACAGGGGTGTTGATGAACCCACCTGTGCCACGCAGTTCCCTGACTTTTATCCTGCAAAGCCTCTCATCTCCTGTAACTACTTGCAGAAAACAACTTCATAGCTCTGGGCAAGCATAGCAGAAACAACTAACATTACTGCTGGACCTCACAAATGGGGCACACTAGGGGAACAAAGTCCAGAGCCTCTTCTAGGTCCTCCTCAGTCATGGAGGCAGACCAACAGGATTTTCAGAACCCGCAGGCCTCTAGACAAGGAGATAGGTTTGATGTGATACTCTAAGCAATAGAGAGGCCTCAAATCTCTCTGGAATCCAAAATTGATAATGTAGCGACAAACCTAACGCTCCTTCATGCCGATCACAAGAAGTAGTCAGAACGTGTCACCACCGTTGAACAAACCTTGGCAGAAGTACAACCAATTCCAGACATATTGGAAAAGCAAATGAGAGAATCCGAAAATAGGCTACGCTGCCTGGAGGATACAGTAGAAGATTCAGAAGGACGGTCTAGGCGGAACAACGTTCGCCTCATTGGACTACCAGTGGGAGTGGAAGGCCAGGATGTGGTGGGGTTCACTGAACAATTGATACGGGAAATTCTGCCAGCAGCGTCCTTGTCGCCTTTCTTCTCGTTTGAAAGAGCACATTGAGTGCCGCTCAGAAAGCCAACCCCCGGGTCCAACCCCCGCCCGTTTCTCTTCAAGGTGCTGCACTACCTCGATAGAGACTCCATTCTGAGAGAGGCACGAAAGCTCAAAGAAGTTAATATAGAGAACGCCAGAGTGATATTCTTCCCTGACTACAATGTTGGAGTGCAACAGCAGCGCAGTTCCTTCTTAGCAGTTAAACAACAACTACGGCATCTGGACATCCAATATTCCCTGCTCTTTCCTGCGAAGCTGCGCATAGTGACTGAAGGTAAAACCTGGTTCTTCGATACACCGCCAGACACCTGGGACTGGCTGGAGGCTGCAGGGAAATTCTCAGGCCCCAGGCCAACGGGCAAAGGCCGCACGCACAGAGATCTAGCAAAATTACCGTAACGGTGCAGGCAAAGGAAAAGAACCCACATGTCAAAGTTGACTGCAGTACCGAACTTGGAGCAGATCATCAGAGAGCGCTAGCAGGCTTTGCGGGAGGCAGAACGGATATCGGATCTGACCAAAGAATCTGACAGAGAAGGGGTATCACTTCAGTCATCTGATGATGAAGGCTCCTCGATTGCTTGCCCCTCTGAAGCAAATTCTTTAACTCTGCCAGATATCACCCCACAAAAGGCGGAGGGACTCATATAATGGGAAATGGGAACTGTATCCTTTGATTGGTTATATGCTCTTTCACACAATGTTCCGCACTTGTCTACAAGGCATGTGGAGGTTCCTAGTTGGCCGGGGGGTGCTGGGCGGGGGGATGGCAGTGAGGAGGTGGATGAATGTCTCCTTAAATGTTGGCACGCTCCGGGGGTCATACATGCTTACAGATAAAAGGGATGCAATGAAGGGTATTAATAAGTCTAAGCAACGGGTGACTGTGTTGCATTGGTACACTTTGTAGGCCTCGTTCTCCCGATCCCACACACTCTAAGGGGGATTTATTGTTTTGTTTGAGCTCCACTCACAGTTTGGGCAGCCCCGCGCGGTTGTGTGGCCCACCCTTTTGGTATTACAAGATTGCCATGTTGGCGTTGAGTTTGTTATATGGTCTTCCTGGACTCCATTGCACCCCAAGTATACTAACCCTGGAGGTTATTTCCAGACATACAAATTGGTATTTACCCCACCATGCTTAAATTAAAAATCTGACTTTACATATTGCATGGCAACACAACGCATAATGACCTGGAATGTCCGGGGCTCACGCACCCCATCTCGTAGATACGCAGTATACGCATTTCTCAAGAGACACAATATACAGATAGCCCTCCTCCAGGAGACTGACTTAACTCATACAGAAACAAGCAGGGTACTCCGTAGATGGCGAGGGCAAGTTTTAGCCACAAATTACTCAGCGTTCGCCCAAGGAGTATTGATCTGGATCCGTCCGAGTACGCCCCTACTAATAGAAGACGTGGTCACGGACCCTGAAGGTAGATATATATTTCTTAAAGGTAAACTAGAAGGGATATGCCTTGTGTTGGGTAATATAAATGCACCCAACACGGAGCAAGGACCCTTCTGGACTTAGCTGTTGCCAGTACTCTCCAGTTGGTGCGATATACCTTGGGTAATGGGGGGAGATTTCAATAGTGTACTGGACATAACTCTAGACCGTTCATTCCCACCACTGCGTAGCACAACAGCATCCATAGGGGCTCAAATGCTGGAGGCATGGGCAAGTTGCTGGGGACTAACTGACGTGTGGAGACATCATAACCCTAGCACAAGTGTATATTCTTACTACTCGGCTCCACATACTCTACATGTTTGACTAGACATATTCCTAGGCACACTTAACCTATTACCATACGTAAAACAGACGGAGTATCTAGGATGTACGCACTCCGACCACAACCCACATTTCATGGCGTTAGCATGGGGTACACTGCGCCCTCCAGTCCCAATGTGGCGTCTTCAACCTGCAGTGCTTGTGGACCCACAATTCCAAGAATCTATCCATGTGGTAGCTGAGGACTACTTTGCTCACAACGCAGGTACAACATCATCACCACTGGTAGAATGGGAGGGAGTTAAAGTGACAATGCGGGGGAACTGTCTGGTCCTAGGCTGTGGACTGAGGAGGCAGAACTTAAAGGGGTGGAACGTGAGGTGCTGTCACTGGAGATGCACGAATACACTGAATTAGCAGGCTCCCTGGAGTTGGCAACAGCGAGATCGAAACACGCAGACTTGATTGAAAGGCTGAGGTGCATAAATTATGCAGCACACTCAGTCAAGACGCATGCGAAAGCAGACTGCTCAGGCACTCTACTTGCATGGATGATCCGGATCACACTTGCAAACCCATAACGTCACTAAGGTCGGAAGATGGGGAAATATACTCAACATGAAATACATAAAGAGTTGATAACACATTTCACCTCGCTGTATAGAAAAAACATGGAAGCCTCGGACTCGGAACAGGAATATTTCTTTCATGACCTCCCAGAAGGTATTTGATGAGGCAATACAGTTATCACATCTGCCAAATTCCATGAACGAAGCTACACTGGTCACTCTATCAAAACCAGATAGAGACCCAACCCAACTCGGAGCCTACTGTCCATTGGCACTTCTAAATGTGGATTACAAAATACTGGCTGATATTTTCGCAGGACGGCTGACTCCACTGGTATCTGATCTGATACACACTGATCAGAATGGCTTTCTTCTGAATTGTTCAACTTCCCTTAATTTACGCAGGCTGTTCCGAGTCATGCAATATGCTCCCCAGATCTGGCCCAACTCGGGCTGCATGGTGCTCAATCTCGAGAAAGCATTTGCCACGACAGAGTGGTCCTTTCTTTTTAATTTACTGCCTAGGTATGGCCTGAGTCCCAACTTTATCTTGCTGATCAAACTACTATATAGTAATCCAACTGTGAGAAGTTGGCCTGGTATATGCTGTTCACTAATTAAAGTGGACACCTTGCACCAGAACAATTCGACTCTTATGGTTGGTAGGTTTAAGACAACCTTTATAGAAAGCTATCCTAGTGGTAGCTGTGGAGAGCAGCCTTCAGGCTAAGTCTTGGAGGAATGTAAAGCAGCTTGTTTTACCACACAATCTCTTGAATCACCAAATGAAAAGACACCACACAGGTATATATATCAAATATACATGTATTTATTAATAAACAACTCTCTACTAATCTCTTTATGAGATTAGAAGTCAGGAACATATGTACAAATCAAATGTTATCAAAATAAGTTAGCACAATCAAATATCACAATCTTAGTTTGGCTAGACCTAGGTCTAGGGCATCTAGAATCGAGGGACCCCCAAGAACCACCCCAGGTAGTTGTAGGAGACCCACAGGGGATGGACGCGGTGTCCTGGCACCGGTGCGAGTCCTGTACGAGGCTATGCGAACAGACGCGATTGAGATTTCAATGTTAAAGGTCCCTTGCGTGTTCGAGGCGAACACACCGATCGGTCCTTGTACGAGTCGAAGGACGCGGTTACAGATAGAGTTGCAAGGGGGATGGACGCGCTGTGTCTAACACAGACGCGAACCTTGTACGAGTCAGCGCAATTGAGAGTTCAATGTTACAGGCCCCTTGTGTGTTTGAGGTGAACCCACCGATCGGACTCAGTATGAGTCGAAGGACGCGGTTACAGAGAGAGCTACAAGGGAGATGGACGCGATGTGTCTAACACAGACGCGAACCCTGTACGAGTCAGCGCAATTGTCGCACTTAGAAAATACGAGTTTTAGGGCACTTCTAGGGTATCCACAAGCAAGGCACTTACAGGGTAAGTAGTTCTAGGTCCCACACCCACAGGAGCACCGTAATGCTAAAGTTACCTCACCCAGGGGAGCCGGGTGCATAGGTGTCCTTTGGTGTCGGGTCGCGGCGTCGTTTTCACTGGGAGCCAATGAAGACTTGCTGCTTGCGGCGACAGAAGAAGTGTCCGTTGGAATCCAAGCCTGGATTCAGAAGGAGGAAGACCTGAAAGCAGAGGGGACAGTGTTCAAGGGCACTTGGTAGTGACCCGGGGCAAGGAAGATGAATGCCCACCGTCGTCGACAGATTCAGGTCGTTCACTGGTGTATTGACTCTTCGACCACGAGGTCCAGGAGGTGTCGAGGACGGCCAGGAGCTGGATTCAGCGTGTCCCACAAAGTCTGCAGCTGACTGCGGTGTCGGCGACCCGATTGGAGCCAACAAGCCTTAGTAGCAGCAAGTCTTGTGGTGGAAGGAAAAAGTCAATGGTGCAGACCAGCAAGGTCTGTGGAACTTACCCAGCGAGGGTAGGTCAGGGCAGGCCTGGAGCAACCAGGGGAGCCCTTTGGTTTCTTTGGAAAGTCTTCTGGGGACCCACAAGCCGGCTGGCAAGGGATCGCAAAGACGCCTTGGGCGGATGCACTCAACAGGGGCCCACGGTCACTTGGGACGGTGTAGGCCTCTGATTTTGGGAGAGATCTCTGTTAGAAGCTGGGACCACACATGGTCCAAAGCACAAGTTCGTAGAACGTCGTGAAGGGGTTGCACTTGACAATAGTGCACGGTACCCAGGGTCTGTGGTTTCTCGTTGCTCATGGGGTCCACTTGCCTCAGCTTCGCTGGGGACTCACGATAGCCTCGGAGAAGTCAGGAAAACATCTTCCTGGGCTGCAGGGACTTCAGGCTCCGGCAGGAGCGGCGTAGTTTGCGACCGTCGTGGTTGTTTTTGGTGCCTGCCAAGCAGGGGAGTCACTCCTTGACTCCAAGGGAGATTCTTCAGTCTTCCAGAGGTAGTGGAACGTCGAAGGTCCGGGATTCTTCTGTAGAGCGTCATCCAGGGGTATCTAGTTTGCAATGCACAGGTTCCCCCTCTTATACCAAAAGAAAGGGAGGGACTAGCTCTATGACCCCACCTATGGGAGGGTCAGGGGAGTGGGTGGTTACACCCACTTCCCTTTGTCCAGCTTCGCGCCAGAGCAGGGGCAGGTAGCCCCTGAGCTGGTTTGAACTGGCATATGCACAGATGAGCCTTCTGCTCCCCCAGTGCAGGACTTCAAAGCACTCTAAGAGTGCACCCACCCAGCCCCAATACACTAAACCCTGTCTGGGAGGTGGTTACACCTCCCTGTGACAGGATGCCTATTGTTGGGCTTCCTCCACTGCGAGTTTCGGTCATCAGCAGGAGGGCAGCCCAGTGTCTGTGACTGGTGGCATCCATTTTGTGATGCCAGGGCTCTGCAGGATTCTACCGCGTTTCCACAGTAGGTACATGTCTATCCCTCTAGAAGGGTGGAATGCTACCCCGCCGCCAGAACTGGCGGGGGGTAGTATTCCAAGATGTTTGACACCAAACACGACATGTTTTGATGCAGCCATTCCAAAGATAGCATTCTACCGTGAGGATATAATGCACTTAAGAGTATATGGTTTAACCGCATCCACAAACAGCCCCAGAGAATGGACTCTGAGAGCTGCAGAGGGGCCCTGCTCAGGCAGAGGCACCCTCTCACATAGGAACCAAGCACCCTGCCCTCAGGATTGATAGGGCCTGCCTTAGGGGTGACTGATAGGTTTAAATGTGTGTGCAGGGGAGATATAGGAAACCTATATCTCAGTGAGGAGTGCTAGCACCACCTCACCCAGGCTGCAGTAGCAGGCCTGTGGTGTCAGATTTAGTCTGCTTCCCAGGGGTGGCATAATACATGCTTCAGCCTCTGGTAGGCCTGTGAAGTACCTATGCCCTTGGTACCTAAGGTACCATATACTAGGGACTCATAAGGTACCACCGTATCCAATCACTAGTGCACCTAGAGTGCACTCCAAGTCATTTAGAGAGAACAGAGAGCTGGGGCCCTGATTGGCAGGGACCCAGCCAGACTATAGCCAGAAACCAGTGTAAACATCAGAAAAAAAGTGGGGGCAACATAAGAGGCAGATCCTACTCTCCTACACAACCCACCCCCCAAACGCAGGGACACTAAACTAACCTTGACCAGTTGAGTCTTCGTGTTCTAAGTGGAAATACCTTGAGAGTCCATCTGCATTGGCATGTTGGGTCCCAGGTCTATGTTCCACTGTATAGTCCATCCCCTGTAAGGAAATGGACCACCTCAAAAGTTTTGGGTTTTCACCTTTCATCTGTTTAAGCCATAGGAGGGGCTTGTGGTCAGTCTGAACTATGAAGTGAGTGCCAAACAAGTATGGCCTCAGCTTCTTCAGGGCCCACAGCACAGCAAAGGCCTCCCTCTCTATGGCTGACCAACGTTTCTCTCTAGGGGTCAGCCTTCTGCTAATAAAAGCTACTGGCTGGTCTTGACCTTCATCATTCAGTTGAGACAGTACAGCTCCCACACCCAGCTCAGAAGCATCTGTTTGGACAATGAACTTTTTGGTGTAGTCTGGACTCTGTAAGATGGGGGCAGTGCACATGGCCTGCTTTTGGTCTTCAAATGCCTTCTGACAGCTAGCTGTCCACTGAACCTTTTTTGCATTTTCTTTGAGGTCAGATCATTCAAGGGGTCACTATAGATCCATATCCCTTGACAAACCTCCTATAGTACCCAGTCAGGCCTAAGAAGGCTCTCACCTGTGTCTGGGTGGTTGGAGCAACCCATTCCATGATGGTTTGGATTTTGCTCTGCAAAGGCTGAACCTGGCCTCCACCTACAAGGTGGCCCAGGTACACAACCTGACTCTGCCCTATCTGGCACTTAGTGGCCTTGATAGTGTGGCCTGCTTTCTGCAGAGCCTCCAAAACATTTCTGAGGTGGACCAGGTGATCCTGCCAGGAGGAACTAAAGACAGCAATATCATCTAGATAAGCTGAGCAATAAGTTTCCATCCCTGCCAGAACTTTATTCACCAACCTCTGAAAAGTGGCAGGTGCATTTTTCAATCCAAAGGGCATCACCACAAAGTGGTAGTGCCCACCAGGAGTCGAAAATGCTGTTTTGGCTTTTGCATCATCAGCTAATCTGATCTGCCAGTAGCCAGCTGTTAGGTCAAATGTACTCAGATACTTGGCTGAGGCCAAAGTATCAATCAGCTCATCTGCCCTTGGTATGGGATAGGCATCAGTCCTAGTGACTGCATTGAGGCCTCTGTAGTCTACACAAAACCTCATTTCTTTCTTACCACCCTGGGTATGAGACTTGGGTACCAGGACTACTGGGCTAGCCCAAGGGCTATCTGAAGGCTCAATTACACCTAGCTCCAACATTTTCTGGACTTCAGTCCTGATACAGTCCCTGACTTGGTCAGGTTGCCTTCAGATTTTACTCTTGACAGGCAGACTGTCTCCAGTGTCCACCTCATGGGTGCACCAGGTAGTCTGACTAGGGGTCAGGCTAAACATATGTCTATACTGTTGCAGAACTTGTCTGCACTCAGTTTGCTGATGGTCAGTGAGGCTGCTTGCCAAAGCAACACCATCTACTGACCCATCATCAGGGTTTTGAGAGAGCAGGTCAGGGAGAGGGTCACTCTCCTCCTCCTGGTCCTCATCAGTTGCCATGAGCAAGCCCATGTCAGCCCTGTCAACATATGGCTTTAATCTGTTGACATGGAGCACCCTCAGGGGGCTCCTGGGAGTTCCAAGATTCACCAGATAGGTGACTTCTCCCTTCTGTTCAACTATTGTATGGGGGCCACTCCACTTGTCCTGGAGGGCTGCTGGGGCCACAGGCTCCAACACCCACACTTTCTGTCCTGGCTGGTACACAGTCAGCACAGCCTTTGGTCATGCCAAGTTTTTGCAATTCTTGGCTGGCCTCCAGGTTTTTGGTTGCCTTTTTCATGTATTCGGCCATCCGGGAGCGGAGACCAAGTACATAGTCCATCACATCCTGTTTGGGGGGTTTGAGAGGTAACTCCCAGCCCTCTTTAACCAAACACAATGGACCTCTTACAGGATGCCCAAACAGAAGCTCAAATGGGCTGTAACCAACCCCCTTCTGTGGAACTTCTCTGTATGCAAACAACAGGCAAGGAAGAAGAAGGTCCCATTTCCGCCTAAGCTTCTCTGGGAGTCCTTTAATCATTCCCTTCAGGGTTTTGTTGAAGCGTTTAACTAAACCATTGCATTGTGGGTGATAGGGGGTGGTGAACTTATAAGTCACACCACACTACTTCCACATTGCCTTCAAATATCCTGACATGAAGTTGGTACCTCTGTCAGAAATGACCTCCTTTGGGAAACCCACTCTGGAGAAAACTCCAATGAGGGCTCTTGCCACCACAGGGGCTGTGGTGGTCCTCAGGGGAATTGCTTCTGGGTACCTGGTGGCATGATCCACTACCACCAGGATAAACCTGTGCCCAGATGCAGTTTGAGGGTCAAGGGGACCAACAATGTCAATCCCTACCCTTTCAAAGGGTACCCCCACCACAGGTAGTGGTATCAGGGGGCCTTTGTTGTGCCACCTGCCTTACCACTGGCTTGGCATGTGACACAGGAGCGACAAAACTCCTTTGTGTCCTCTGACATATGTGGCCAATGAAAATGTGGAACAAGCCTGTCCAAGGTCTTGTTTTGGCCCAAGTGTCCTGCTAAAGGGATGTCATGTGCTAGGGTCAAGAGGAACCCCCTAAACTTCTGAGGTATTACCAACCTCCTGGTGGCTCCAGGGCCTGGGTCTCTACCCTCAGAATATAGGAGTCCCTCATCCCAATAAACGTTATGGGATCCACTAGCACTCCCAGCAGCCTCAGCAGCGGCCTGCTGTCTGAGGGGTTCAAGAGAGGGGCAGCACTGTTGCTCCTTACTCAGATCTTCCCTAGAAGGGCCCTCTGCCCCCAAGAACTCAACCTGATCAGGCTCAAGTCCCTCTGGGGCAGTTCCTTCTTCAGGATCTGCTTCACCTCCCTCTGGAGGTGAATCTGTGATCTGAGACAGAGGGGAAGGCACTGCCTTTACCCTACTGCTCCTCCTCTTGGGAAGCATCTGGTCCATTGTTCCAGGATCCAGAGCTGGTTCAGTGTTATGCATTCTTGCTTGTGACCTGGTCACAGCAAATACCTCTGCAGGGATGCCCAACATCTCAGCATGAGTCCAGAACTCTACTTCAGACCAGGCTGAAGTCTCTAGATCATTGCCCAATAGACATTCTACAGGGAGGTCTGCACTGACTACAACCTTCTTGAGGCCAGTTACCCCTCCCCAGGAGAAATTCACAACTGCCAGACTATGGTTGGTCTGGACATTGCTTGCGTTGGTCACCTGGTACATTTCACCCAGGATGATCTGTCCAGGGTCCACAAGATCCTCTGCCACCATGGTGACACTAGCACCTGTGTCCCTAAATGCCAAAGCCTGTTTGCCATTTATTACAGGCTGCTGTTTGTATTTGCCCAGATTACTGGGGCTTACTAGGAAAGACATATCAAGGTCTCCATCACAAATCAGCATTGCCTGAGTGGGCACTCTGACTAGGTCAGAGTCCACTTCAGAACCCAGGGTCAACCCTACTACACCCTTATTCTGAGTACTACCTCCACCAGTAGCTGAGCTAGGGGGTACAGTTGCCTTAGGGGCAGGAGTGGTGGAGGTTTGGTCTTTGGACTTGTTACAATCAGAAGTCCAGTGCCCTTTCTGTTTACAGAATTTGCACCAGGGCTTCTTTTGGCCTTTTCCCTTGTTGGATTGTGACTCCCCACCAGATGCAGATTTTTGGGGCCCTTGTGAAGACTTCTGGTCTTTTGACTTATCCCCACCTTTCTCAGAGCCCTTAGGATCCTGCTTCTTGGTGTCACCCCCTTGGTTCTGGGTTTTCTGCCTCACCCTGGTTCTGACCCACTTGTCTGCCTTCTTTCCCAATTCTTGGGGAGAGGTCAGATCTGAGTCCACCAGGTATTGATGCAACAACTGGTTCTGGCAATTATTAAGGATCTGTTCTCTAATCATTAGATTATACAATCCCTTGAAATCAGTAACCCTACTGCCAACCAGCCAACCCTCCAGAGCCTTGGTTGCACAATCTACAAAGTCAGCCCAGTCCTGAGTCTGTGCCTTCTGGGTGTCTGTGAACTTCAACCTGTACTGCTCAGTGGTTAAGCCAAACCCATCTATCAGTGCACTCTTCAGGACTTCATAATCATCAGCATCCTCTTCTCTAACAGTGAGGAGCTTGTCTCTACCTTTGTCTGAAAAGGAGAGCCACAAGATTGCTGCCCACTGCTTTTGGGGGACCTGTTGTACTCTACAGGCCCTTTCCATAGCAGTTATCCACTTGTGGATATCATCCCCACTCTGGTAGGGAGGAACAACCTTGCTCAGGTTCCTATGGTCTGGAGTATTTTCTCTACCTCTAGGGACACTGTTGCTGCCACCAGGGGGTTCTAACCCCTCTCTTCTAGAAGCTTTCTGGAACTCAAAGGCTTCTTTGTCTAATGCCAACTGCTTGGTTTTGAGGGCAAACCTTGCTTCCTCATACTGCAGCAGTTTGTACATCCTTTCAGAGGAGGTCTCTCTTCTTGGGAAGAAGGAGTTCCTCGGGTAGACAGTTTCCCTGCCAGAGTGAAAGGAGTGCTCAGATTCCCTGGAAAGGGAACCTGTCTTCCACTATGTCAGTTCTCTTAGGGAGAATTCCTCTGTCTGGTTCAGACCCCTTTGGGCCTGGCCCTACAATCACAGAGTCCTGGTCATCATGATGTTCATCATCTGACCCAGACACTATAACTGACCCACCCACTGATCCAGACCCCTTAGCTCCTAGAGCTAATCTAAGGTCATCTGTTGTTAGCAGATCTATCAAGTGTAGTGTGGAGGGACTCTGTCCTATCTTCAGGTGCCTCTCAGCACACATGGCTTTCAAGTCAACGAAAGTCATGTCCTTATACTGAAGCTGGGTGGATCCACTGGGTCCATCCCTTGAGGACATTCTAGTGTTGTGCAGTGTTGTACTACCTACACTAGTTTGTGGCCTACTGATACTAGCTTGAGCTGTAGACAGGGTGTGCTATCCCTTTTCACACAGCTCTAAGTTCAGTAGAACTTATTGATACTAAGCTTGACTTTATATGTACCTTGAGTACCTATAGTGGTTTTCAGTTAGTAATTCAAATAGAGATTTTCTGGTAAAACAATAGCAAGCTGGAATCCCACACGCTGCCACCAATTTGAGAAGTTGGCCTGGTATATGCTGTTCACTAATTAAAGTGGACACCTTGCACCAGAACAATTCGACTCTTAAGGTTGGTAGGTTTAAGACAACCTTTATAGAAAGCTATCCTAGTGGTAGCTGTGGAGAGCAGCCTTCAGGCTAAGTCTTGGAGGAATGTAAAGCAGCTTGTTTTACCACACAATCTCTTGAATCACCAAATGAAAAGACACCACACAGGTATATATATCAAATATATATGTATTTATTAATTAACAACTCTCTACTAATCTCTTTATGAGATTAGAAGTCAGGAACATATGTACAAATCAAATGTTATCAAAATAAGTTAGCACAATCAAATATCACAATCTTAGTTTGGCTAGACCTAGGTCTAGGGCATCTAGAATCGAGGGACCCCCAAGAACCACCCCAGGTAGTTGTAGGAGACCCACAGGGGACGGACGTGGTGTCCTGGCATCGGTGCGAGTCCTGTACGAGGCTATGCGAACAGACGCGATTGAGATTTCAATGTTAGAGGTCCCTTGCGTGTTCGAGGCGAACACACCGATCGGTCCTTGTACAAGTCGAAGGACGCGGTTACAGATAGAGTTGCAAGGGGGATGGACGCGCTGTGTCTAACACAGACGCGAACCTTGTACGAGTCAGCGCAATTGAGAGTTCAATGTTACAGGCCCCTTGTGTGTTCGAGGTGAACCCACCGATCGGACTCAGTACGAGTCGAAGGACGCGGTTACAGATAGAGCTACAAGGGAGATGGACGCGATGTGTCTAACACAGACGCGAACCCTGTACGAGTCAGCGCAATTGTCGCACTTAGAAAATAAGAGTTTTAGGGCACTTCTAGGGTAGCCACAAGCAAGGCACTTACAGGGTAAGTAGTTCTAGGGCCCACACCCACAGGAGCACCGTAATGCTAGAGTTACCTCACCCAGGGAAGCCGGGTGCATAGGTGTCCTTTGGTGTCGGGTCGCGGCGTCGTTTTCACTGGGAGCCAATGAAGACTTGCTGCTTGCGGTGACAGAAGAAGTGTCCGTTGGAATCCAAGCCTGGATTCAGAAGGAGGAAGACCTGAAAGCAGAGGGGACAGTGTTCAAGGGCACTTGGTAGTGACCCGGGGCAAGGAAGATGAATGCCCACCGTCGTCGACAGATTCAGGTCGTTCACTGGTGTATTGACTCTTCAACCACGAGGTCCAGGAGGCGTCGAGGACGGCCAGGAGCTGGATTCAGTGTGTCCCACAAAGTCTGCAGCTGACTGCAGTGTCGGCAACCCGATTGGAGCCAACAAGCCTTGGTAGCAGCAAGTCTCGTGGTGGAAGGAAAAAGTCAATGGTGCAGACCAGCAAGGTCTGTGGAACTTACCCAGCGAGGGTAGGTCAGGGCAGGCCTGGAGTAATCAGGGGAGCCCTTTGGTTTCTTTGCAAAGTCTTCTGGGGACCCATCAAGCCGGCTGGCAAGGGATCGCGAAGATGCCTCGGGCGGATGCACTCAACGGGGGCCCACGGTCACTCGAGACGGTGTAGGCCTCTGATTTTGGGAGAGGTCTCTGTTAGAGGCTGGGACCACACGTGGTCTAAAGCACAAGTTCGTAGAACATCATGAAGGGGTTGCACTCGACAATAGTGCACGGTACCCAGGGTCTGCGGTTCCTCGTTGCTCGTGGGGTCCACTTGCCTCAGCTTCACTGGGGACTCACGATGGCCTCGGAGAAGTCAGGAAATCTTCTTCCTGGGCTGCAGGGACTTCGGGCTCCGGCGGGAGCGGCGTAGTTTGCGACCATCGTTGTCGTTTTTGGTGCCTGCCAAGCAGGGGAGTCACTCCTTGACTCCAAGGGAGATTCTTCAGTCTTCCAGAGGTAGTGGAACGTTGAAGGTCCGGGATTCTTCTGTAGAGCGTCATCCAGGGGTATCTAGTTTGCAATGCACAGGTTCCCCCTCTTATACCAAAAGAAAGGGAGGGACTAGCTCTATGACCCCACCTATGGGAGGGTCAGGGGAGTGGGTGGTTACACCCACTTCCCTTTGCCCAGCTTCGCGCCAGAGCAGGGGCAGGTAGCCCCTGAGCTGGTTTGAACTGGCATATGCACAGAGGAGCCTTCTGCTCCCCCAGTGCAGGACTTCAAAGCACTCTAAGAGTGCACCCACCCAGCCCCAATACACTAAACCCTGTCTGGGAGGTGGTTACACCTCCCTGTGACAGGATGCCTATTGTTGGGCTTCCTCCACTGCGAGTTTCGGTCATCAGCAGGAGGGCAGCCCAGTGTCTGTGACTGGTGGCATCCATTTTGTGATGCCAGGGCTCTGCAGGATTCTACCGCGTTTCCACAGTAGGTACATGTCTATCCTTCTAGAAGGGTGGAATGCTACCCCCGCCGCCAGAACTGGCGGAGGGGTAGTATTCCAAGATGTTTGACACCAAACACGACATGTTTTGATGCAGCCATTCCAAAGTTAGCATTCTACCGTGAGGATATAATGCACTTAAGAGTATATGGTTTAACCGCATCCACAAACAGCCCCAGAGAATGGACTCTGAGAGCTGCAGAGGGGCCCTGCTCAGGCAGAGGCACCCTCTCACATAGGAAACAAGCACCCTGCCCTCAGGATTGATAGGGCCTGCCTTAGGGGTGACTGATAGATTTAAATGTGTGTGCAGGGGAGATATAGGAAACCTATATCTCAGTGAGGAGTGCTAGCACCACCTCACCCAGGCTGCAGTAGCAGGCCTGTGGTGTCAGATTTAGTCTGCTTCCCAGGGGTGGCATAATACATGCTTCAGCCTCTGGTAGGCCTGTGAAGTACCTATGCCCTTGGTACCTAAGGTACCATATACTAGGGACTCATAAGGTACCACAGCATCCAATCACTAGTGCACCTAGAGTGCACTCCAAGTCATTTAGAGAGAACAGAGAGGCTGGGGCCCTGATTGGCAGGGACCCAGCCAGACTATAGCCAGAAACCAGTGTAAACATCAGAAAAAAAGTGGGGGCAACATAAGAGGCAGATCCTACTCTCCTACACCAACCATGAGAATTAGAACTGGCCAATTGATCTCACAGTCAGTACCGGTAGGTAGGGGCACTAGACAGTGATGCCCCCTCTCGTCTTCTTGTTGACCATCAAGCAACTGGCTATAGCCATGAGGGCTTCCGCTATAACATGGGGTATCCCACTGGGAGGGGATATACATGCCACCTCCCTATACGTGGATGACCTACTCCTTTACATGACATGTTGGGAGCATACCAGACATCATATCCAATACACTCACTCTGTATGCGCACCTATCGGGGTTGCGGGTTAGTTGGGGGAAATCATGTCTTTTTTCATTCAACTCTCACATTCCTAATCCTGCACTCAGGGTCAATGGCAGCCCAGTTAAATGGCAGCCAACCATATTCCGCTACCTAGGAATTAGGATATAGCGTGAGGATAGGGACCTACTGGACGGTAACCTTAAGAGGGCTATAACATAATTATCGACACAAATTACTTTCTGGAAGTCGCTAGCCCTCTCTGTAGCATGCAGGATGGTACTCATTAATATGGTAGTCCTCCCGAGGCTCCTCTATTATTTCAATAACCTACCTTTACACCTATAACCATCCTATTTTTGACCACTGTAACGCATGCTCCGCAATTTAATCTGGAATATGCTGAGGCATTGAGTGGCGCTCACAAACCTGTACTTATCCAATGACCAGGGTGGCCTGACAGTACCCAATTTAGAACACTACTATTTGGCAGCGCAATTTCAACGGGTGGTCAGATGGGTGGTGGGTCTGAACTTGTCAGATACAGTGAGGATGGATGCTCCATATACAATACAAGTATTACTCTCAATGTTCCACCCTTGCAGTAGCAAGACTGGCCCTTTGCTGCTGCTGCTACAGGTAGTTGCTCGATGCTTCTGTTGATCCCTGTCTCTCACCAAAACAACTATACCATATGGGACGGCTATCCCGCTTCTGGGTATGCCCAGAGGAAAATGGACAACATCTGCAGCAGATCTGATTACCTGGCATGCGGATGGCATACACACGTTAGGTGACCTCTATCATGATGGCACACTCATCCCCCATAACCAACTGTCACAAGAAGAGGGCATACTTGCAGGGCAGTTTCTCAATTATGCTTCATGGATGGGCATATTACGTGGTAAGTGGGGGACGTGTCACAGGAACTACAGACACACCTAATACTCCAATATATTCATGTTATGGGTGACGGACATCATCTAATTAGCTGGTTTGCCAATGCGCTCCGTATACATATGGCAGTGGATCTAACTCCTCTGAGACGGAAGTGGGAGACGGATCTCGGACGTCCATACACAACTAAAGAATGGAACAGCATATTAGCAGGCCCAACACATGTCCCCCGTAATGCTAGGTTTAGATTGATCCAATTATATTGTCTTGTGGTTTGTGGCCTCCTGGCCTGCCTTGCTACATTGACTTGGGCCTGGCTGCCATGATGCCTTTTTTGCGCACGTTACTCTGAGCCGCTGTTCTACCGGCCTCTGCTCCTGCCAAGTTATTTTAGAACTGTCTGCGTTTTCTGTCTTTCACCTTTTCTCCTGTTCCCTTTGGGCTCAGTCTGCACAACATGTACAAGGTCGAAAAACAACGTCCCTTGTTCTTGCTGATCTGGCCAGTCCCTCGCACCTATCATAACACTATGTACAGCTGCCATGGAGAAATTGGTGTGCTTTTAATATTGCGGTTTTCACGCTTTAGACACACTTGGAGAAAAACCTTTCCAGGGAGAAGAGCTGTGATTGTCTGCTGATGTAGACTTTGCATCTAGACACTGAGGTATGGGGGTTCGCTAGACAATGCCCAGAGGTCTTCTATTTTTATAATAAACTAGCTACAAGCACGGGGAGGGTGGTAAGGTCATTTAGCCCTATATCCACTGCTTTATGAAATGCTTTCCCCGTTTGTATTCTATGGTGTTGTAACTATGCTGCTTATATTATTCTTATGCATTATGCTGATAATACTGACACGTGTACTGTATCTGAGAGCATGTTAGTTGAAATAAACATTTTAAACTATACAGTGTCTCTTCTTACTCACGTTGTGGACAGGTATGAGTGAGATATGAAAGGGTGTTCTTGCTACTGCGAGTCCTGAGAGAGAGATACCGTGTTCTGGGTTGTCTAATCATTGGTAACATTGGTGCTGATGAGACGCTAAGGCTAGACGGGTTGGGGTTTTAGGTGCTAAGGTTTATGGTTGGCTCACCACAATATTCCGAGGTCCTATTATCCTGTGCATAGCTCTGTGTATGTGCAGAATCCCTACAACATGGCGCAACCAACGAGTGGGGCCACTTATCTGCGAGACGCTTGAGTAGTATTTGTGCTTGTCCACAACTCTCCTCACAGACGCTTCCGGAAGCGTGTGTGACGGTGATACCTCCTATATTGTCGTTTTTATAGGTTCTTTCAAGCTTGAAGTTGTTAAAAGGCTTCTTAACTAAAACCCTATTTGTGCTGCCTCATTTTAGGTTGTCGACTACTTCTAGCCTAAAATGGCTGTTCAAATTGCGGCACATAGTCGCGCAGCGCTCCGGGCTCACTTGACAGTGTATGGAGTGCCAGACGCGGGTGTCGATCTGATCTTTGTGGTACAAGCCGATCCAGCTTACCACTTTGAGGTGTTCTACTCTTGGGTCACCTTTCCGGCGGTGGATGGGACTGATCATATGTTCCATGAATATGAAGCCACCGTAGTTCCTAATCACTATAGACCGTATAGGAATATTGAAGTACCGCTCAAGGCTTGGCAACACCGTGTTTGGTTTGATGGCGCCCTCCCCCAACCGGTTACCAAGGTTCGTTTAGGTCCCTTATCAATTGAAGGGGCCACTTGGCCTGTTTTGGCCGGGTATACCCCACATCCACGTTATATGTTGGTACCAGTCGCTGAATTGCGTGATATGCATTCGTCTTTGATACGAGTGCATCGAGCTTTAGTGCAGTATGTTACAGGCAACATCCAGGGAGCCCCACCTGGAGTTGCGGCCCATCCAGCTGGTGCAGGCGGTGTCACCATAAGTCCTGTCATGGTTAATTCGGTGATGGGCAAGCGCCCACAAAATAAGGATGATTTTCCTTATTGGTTTGCAGAGAAATTTGACCAGCTGGAGGCAGTTTTTCCAAATACCTCTCCCGTGGAAAAACACAGAATTCTTACGGTTAGTTTGCCTAAAGACTTAGGGGCATATTAACAAGCCGGCGATAAAAATTATCGCCGCTTTAGCGTCTGTTTTCAGACGAAAGCGGCGATAATTTTATCGCTGTATTAGCAAGGTCACGCTATCGCGTGAATCCTTGCCCTATCGCCCTTTCCCATAACGCCCATCCTGCATCTCTAATGAGATGCAAGGTGGGCGTTACTGGGCGTACCCCAGATGGGCTACGTTGTAAATATCGCCGATGTGCACATCGCGATATTTACAAGGCAGCCACAGGATGATAGCAGACGTTAGATTTTGGCGAAAACGGCCGTTTCGCCAAAATCTAACGTCTGCTATTATCCCGACTTAGCCATCCCTAACATAGGGGTGGATTGTGCTGATACGACCACAGGGTCGTATCAGCAGGATTATCGCCGCTTTGCAGGGAACATCGCTGGAAAACCAGCGATGTTCTCTGCAAACGGCGATAACCTCGCTATCTCTGGAATTTTATCGCCCTGGAGAAGCGTGTTGTTAATAACGCGCTACCAGGGCGATAATTTCCGGAGATAGCCAGCGATAAGATATCTATCGCTAAGCACGGCCAGCGATAATTATCGCTGGCCGTTGATAATATGCCCCTTAGTCCCCGAGTTGGCAGAATGCAACAACTGGGGTAGGGTATTCGCAGCAGTATAGGCGAAGTGTTTCAGCACTCCCTCCATGACGGTACTCCCCTCTGTAATGAAACGAGTGCAGGATGAGCATGGCCCTGAAGCGGCTGTGGAATTAGGGATGAGACTGGTGGGAGTGTTCGACGTAGTAGCTGATTTGATCCTTGCGAATGTCAAGGGCGATGCAGTGAACTTTCAAGTAGCTAATGCTTTGGCTTTGGTCCCAGAACCGGACAGGCCGCGCGAATTACCGAAAATTATAGCCCAGGCTTACAAAACTATTGGCAGAAATAGCCTGGGAGTTAAGCCTTTTGCTAAAACGCAAACACAATCGCAACAACAACAACCAAAAACTCAATCCGAGAAAGATGAGAAGCCAGTCTTTACTAAAAAGAGCTGGAGGTTGAAAAAACAGGGTAAGCAACAAAAGAGGCTGGGGTCGAGAGGCGCATCCCCGGTTTCCGTCTCTTCTGAACGCACTTATGATTTGGGCGATAGGGCGAGAATTAAATCCCCGGATAGGTTTCAGATCCCCGATACGCGTTCTCCTCGTTCTTCACAGGCACAGACAACTTCGCAGGCCGGTGGAGGGGATCGCCAGGATAGAGGAAGGGGTCGAGAGACTCCCCAGGGACGAGACCAACCTCAACAACAGGTCAGAGGGAAAGCAGAAGAATTTCAACGTTCTCGCCCACAATTTCAGAAGAAGAAGGTTGCCGCTGTAACAGCGAGATATGCCACAGACTGTGAGAATGAGCCTCCTGAATTGGACGTGGGCGGTGACCCTCCTAGACAGCGCCGCGGAAGTTACCATAGTGCGGGAGGTGCTACGTCCTCATGTGGAGGCGACAGCAACTGAAACATTCATTACTGTCGAGACAGCAGACACCAGAGTGGCACCCCCTGACAGACTATTTAATATTGTCATTCAAATTGAAGGTGATATACAGCGTGTAATTAAAGGGATTTTTTGGGAACATCTGACCTGTTCGTACGACATTTTGTTGGCGGAGGCGGATTGGCCGCCCCCATTCGTACTTGCAGCGCGTAAAGGGGAGGAGGTGATCCTTCCGAGCTTTTCTCGACATGTCCCAAAGGACAAAGCGGAGGCTCTTGCAGCTGAGTGGGCTGTGTCCCTGGCTCCAGCGTTATACCGCAATCACGTGGGCTGGGATGAAGATTCTCCCCCCCATGAAATACCTTTGCGGTCCCTCCCACAGCCACAACCCCAATATCCCATCAAACGGGAAGCCAAAGGCCCCGTTTCCGAAATTCTGACTCAGTTAGAATATCAGGGAGTAATTGAAACATGCGTATCACAAATGAATAATCCCCTTTTCGCAGTTTCTAAACCCGATGGATCGTACCGCTTGGTTTTGGATTACCGACATTTGAACTCTCATTGTCGGACATTTGCGGTGCAAAACACACATAGTTCTGCGCTAGTAGACAGTCTTGTTCGTAAAAAATATAAAACGACACTTGACCTCTCCAATGGATTCTACACGCACAACTTAGCCCCGGAGAGTAGCCAATGGAGCGCTTTTACATCCTGTGATAAATTATTCAAATTCCGGCGTTTACCTATGGGCTACAAGAACAGTCCAGGCGTATTCGCTGCCCGTGTTGTCTCTTTGTTAGACGGCATAGACCCAGATGCATGTTCGTACGTCGATGACATTTATCTGACGGACGACGAACTATTCCTCCATCTTTCCCGAGTGGACCGCATTATTCTAGAATTTGCGGTTTTAGGTTATAAGTTTAACTTTGCCAAATCTCACATTGCTGAATTTACCGTTTTGTTCTTGGGCTATGAGCTCAACAATGAAGGTAAGGGCTTAGCCCCCATTTCCTAGAGAAATGTGCACTTTTGTGCCCTCCTACTACTCTGAAAAAACTTCAGTCTTTGCTGGGTTTTCTGAACTTCAGGCGTACTTACATTCCCGATTATGCCCAGCGTATCAAGCCACTGTATGCCTTGATACAACCCAACTTTTCGAAGTCATGCTGGCTTGCGGAGCATACCTCCATTCTGCAGTCTCTGCAGACAGACCTTCTTGAGTCTAAATACTTGTTGACTCGTGATAACCACACAAACCTGGTGATTAGAATAATTCCAGGGGCAGTGGGTTTCACGTACTTAACCTTTAACGAAGGTGACACAGTTCCGATCGCATACAAGTCTCATCTTTACACTTCCGCGAAAATGCGCTTTTCCTCTGTGGAAAAAGTTTTAACAGCAGTGCAAATGGCGATTCTGAAGGAACGCGCACTGGCACAGGGAAAACGCATTCTGGTGGTAACACCATATCCTGCCCTAGAGGCAGTGACAAAGGCAAGTGTTCCGAATTCTAAAGCTTTGCATCCCCGTTGGATTCAATGGGCAACCTCTTTGACGTCTCCGGATGTCACTTTCATCTTTGATTCTTCTCTACAGACTCAGGAGTTTTTACAGTATGAATTCGTTCATCCACCTCCTCTGTCATTGCTACCACTTGAGGATTACGAATGTGTGATCTACACCGATGGTTCGGCACAACCGGCCACGGGTTCCAAGCATGCTTATTCAGCCGCATGTGCTATTGTTGCAGGTACCTTTGTGAACGGAAAGTTCAAATCTACTGTGGTGCACACTCAGGCACTCGGAGACAGTACTGCACAATTGGCCGAGCTGCGTGCATTGGTGCTCGCACTTGAGTTCGCTAATCCGGATGTGACCACTCTAATTGTATGCGAATCTTACTACTGTGTTCAATCTTACCATGACAATCAAATCAAATCAAATCAGGGGCATTTATACAGCGCACACATCACTCGAACGTCTCATGGCGCTCACAAACAGCTCCGAAAGGAAGTGAAGTGGCTTAGATGTCAAAAAGCCATGTCTTCAGCCTCTTGCGAAAAGAGTTATGGTCAGGGACATTTCGCAGATGGATGGAAATTTTATTCCACGATGATGGGGCAAGAAAGGAGAAAGATCGACCTCCTTTTCTGGCAGTATGAATCTTAAGAGGAGTGAGCAAAAACTGATTGCTAGACCTAAGCACCCTGCGAGGTTGGTACCAGCATAATTTCCTGGTCCAGTATCTCGGACCTTTTCCATACAACTGTTTGTGAACTAGACAGAGAACTTTGAAAAGAATTCGTTTCCTGACCGGTAGCCAGTGAAGGGATCTTAGGCAGGGTGAGGAGGGCGATCTGGGTGGAAGATCCAAGACCAGCCTAGCCGCAGTATTCTGCAAGATCTGTAGTCTGTCCAGAAGGTTATTGTTAATTGAAAACAGTAGGGAATTTCCATAGTCCATTCTGTTTATTATCAGCCCTTGAACTAATGGTTTCCTGGCCTCCACTGGTAGCCACTTAAAAACCTTCCGAAGGCTACGCATTACTCCAAAACACGTGCCAATGATATGGTTGACCTGGTTCTTCATGGACAGTTGGTTGTCCATGTGGAAACCTAGGTTCCGCACCGTCGATGTGGAGGTGGGACAGAGGCCAAGATGGGATGGCCACCAGTCGGCGGACCAATGCTCCTTTGCATTGCCAAAGAGCATGACCTCAGACTTGGCTCCATTTAATTGTAGGTGATTGGAGCTCATCCACCTGTCGATGTGGGATAGGCATTTATTAAAGCGTAGCTGTGTTTCAGTAGGATCTGGGCCAATAGTGACCAGAATTTGAGTGTCATCTGCGTAAGATATGACATCAAATCCATAGGATCTGATCACCTTGGCCAGTGGGGTCATGTACAGATTGAATAGGGTCGGGCTCAAAATAGAGCCCTGTGGTACTCCCATCTTGACTGGTCTCTCACATGAGAGGTTGTTTCCGATCTGTACTATTGTCACGCGGTCGGCAAGGTAGCTCTTAAACCACTCGAGGGCCGTGCCTCTGACACCTATCTCCCAGAGCCGGTGCTCTAAAATGCCGTGGGAGATGGTGTCAAAGGCTGCGGATAAATCGAGCAGGACGAGGATGGCTGACTGTTGTTTATCCAAGGCCAGCCTGATGCTGTCTGTTACCTCGACCAAAGCAGTCTCAGTGCTATGTGCCGCCCTAAAGCCCGATTGGGAGGGATCGAGAAATCCCTGACTCTCCAGATGGTTAACGAGCTCCTTGTTAATCAGAGATTCTAGTATTTTCCCAAAGTAGGGAAGCAGAGATATTGGGCGATAGTTGGCGAGCAGCATTGGGTCGGCAGTGGGCTTTTTTAAGATCGGTCTTACCCTGGCCACCTTCCAACTTCTTGGAAAGTCCGCTTCTAAAAGTGAATTATTAAATAGCTCAGTGAGTCTTTCCAATAATACCGGGGCGACAGTGGGAAGGATTTTGGATGGTACCATATCAGTGGGGGAACCTGATTTTATCCTCAACATGGCAGTGGCAACTGCTTTGGTGTCAAATTTGATGAATTCGTCCAGGATATGGGAGGGGTCAGTGAACATGCTGTGTACGTCTTCCGAATTCAAATTGTGTGGTGAAGGAAAGGACCGATGGATTACCATGATTTTTTCTTCAAAATATTCGGAAGAGAGTCAGTCCAAGTTTGGGAGTCAGGTATTAGTGGCTGATTAATAAGAGCTGTGAATTCTTTCAAAATTTGATAAAGTTCTTTGCTTGAGTTTTCTGCCAGATTTATTCTATTTAAGAGAAAGAGTTTTTTTGCCTGTTTGATATCGGTCATATAACCATGGTGAATTTTTTAAATAAATTTCACGGTCAGCCATACTTTTACTTTTTCGCCATTTGCGCTCCGCAGTCCTACACAGAAATTTTGTAGTTTTTAGTAGGTCTGTGAACCAGGGAGCAGATCTGGGCTTGATTTTGACCTGGGTGAGAGGAGCAATTTTGTCTAATGCAGCCAGAATAGCTTTATCAAGATCTAGTGCTGCCTGATGTATATTTGTTTTTGTCCCTGAAAAGTCTGAGCTGAAATGTTTAGAAAAAAGGGGCAGGGTGATTTTCCGCCAGGGTCTTCGCAGTATTGATGCGTTATTGGAGCCATTTTTAGTCATTATTGTGGGAATAGTAAATTTTAATAAATGATGGTCTGTCCATAATAATGGCTCAGGGGGTTCAGCAATGATTCCCGGATAATTTGTAAAAAGGAGGTCTAGTGTGTGGCCTGCCTTGTGAGTAGGGCCAATGATCCGCTGGACAAGTCCGAGGGTATTCATGTTAGAGATCAGCTGGTCAGTCTCCGCATTAGAGAGAATCTCGGCGTGGAGGTTAAAATCTCCAATAAGTAAGAAGTTGTCAGAGGCCAGTACATGAGGCACAAGGATCTCTAATAGCGTGTCAGAGAAATCACCTCTGTGGCCAGGGGGACGATAGAATAAGGCTCCTCTCCAGGTTCCATTGGATAAGTTATCAAGTTTAAAAATGCAAAGTTCTAGATGGTCTGAAGTAATAGTGTCTAGAATTGTAATATTCAAATCCCCGGTGGAGGCTATTAGTAAACCTCCCCCTCTTCTCTCCTTTCTGTCTAGTCTGATGACTTTATACTGAGGTGGAAAGGCAATGTGAACGTCAGGAAAAGCGTGTTCATGTAGCCAAGATTCCGTAATGAAACATAAGTTTGGTACAACCAGATCTAACAGGCTCCATATCTCTACTGCGTGTTTGGGGATAGAGCGTGCATTAAAGTAAATGGCAGTGAGTAGATCGGGTACGTCAGGTTTACTAAAGTCATTAGGGGCAGTGATTTTGATTGGGTTGGGAGCACTCGGTAGAAGGGAAATACCATGATGTCTAGATAGAGCCTCTTTTAAAATGGCGTTAGGTCCTATGCAGGGTTTATTTAGCTCTATTAATTCCCTGTTCATGTATTTTAGAATTGCCATGTTACCTGGGGCGGTGACGGTGGCCAAGGAAGCAGGGGTCCTGGCCTCTGGCGTCGGTCAGGCGCGGACGGGCACAGACGGGCTTGCCTTTGGCGCGCCTTTGGCGCGCCACGGCGCGCCGCTGCGCGCGTCCGCTCACTGACCTGCTCTAAATAGAGTGTGGTGCAGAGGAGGCTAGAGCGCTAATTTCAGACTTCCGGCGGCAACCGGAAGTTATGCTGATTGCCGTGACGACCCTCCGTACAATCGGCACAAGCCGTGACGGACCAGGGTACAGGCAGCTGTCAGCGGATGCAGGAAATGGATGAAGACCAGAGGTAGGAGAGTTCAAGTAAAAGACAATCTGTTCTTTTGGTCGCAAAACGACTATAGAGACGCCAAAGGTAGCACAATTAAGCATAAAATGCTTTGGGTTCGGCTGGCAGATTTGCAACAACGTCTGCCCCTCACACAGGTGGTTCACACCCTTGGCCATCAGTGGGTGGGCGCACACGCTGTTGGTAACGGTTTGGCAGACGAAGCTGCCAAATCAGCAGTAGTCACGTGTTCAGTCGCAGCAGTTACCAGATCCATGTCTAAAATTGATACTGATATTTTAGCAGCTATTGCTGCAACAAAAGAAGGTGCTAATTACCCTAGGGGTTTTCCTTCCAAATATTCTTATCAGTTAGGTCCCGAACAGGCTCCTTATGTAACAATACCCGACGTTGGCGATCGGCTGATCCCCATCGCGGGCCGCAGACTTTCCTTGATAACGGCTGCACACGAGGGCATGGCTTCGGCTCATGCTGGAGTGTCTGCTACTGTTTCCATCTTGCAGCAGCGTTACTGGTGGCGTGCTTTATACAAAGACACCCGTACTTATGTGCTTTCTTGTGACGTTTGTCAGCAGATTAAGCCTTCCACGGTTACACGACCACCACAGACCCCGCTCTGCATCTCTAACAGACCCTTTGGGTGTGTTTACCTGGATCACTGCGGTCCATTTTCTTCAGACACTGCCTATAAATATATCTTAGTGGCAGTGGACTCGTGCACACGTTTCATCTGGGTTTGGCCACAACGTAGTGCTGACGCTCGAAATGTCATCAGGGATTTGCGTGTCTTTGTGGGAATTTTCGCCTGTGGCACCTTCCATTCTGACCAAGGTCCAGCGTTTGCCTCTAAGGCTTACAAGGACGCAATGGGTTCACAGGGGGTGTGGGTGAAATTTTCATCTCCGTATCGGCCTGAGGGCAACTCGATCGTTGAATGAATGAACCGTGACTTAAAGCAATCCTTGACAGCTAGAGTCTTAGGTACTGGCAGGAACTGGTTGGCCCACTTGTATACTGTACAACGTGCACTTAATAATCTCCCTAGAAGACCTCTGGGTGGGCGGACCCCATACGAAATGCTCTTTGGCATTAGAATGTTTGTGCCTGACCTTGATGGTCTAGACATGGCGGCGCAATCCGCCATCTTTGATGTAGATAACCATTCTACTATGTTACAGGACTTACAAGAAGCCCGAGACAAACTTGCGCTGCAGGCTGCATGACGCGTGCGGCTGCACTGGGGATTTTGGCGCAATGGGATATCTGGGTGGCTGCTCAGAATCTCCTACAACAAAGGTATATTGAGTACCACGCAAGTTGTCCCGCATTGCTATTTGATACTCCCTCCTGTGAGGAGCATGCCTGCAGTTTTGATTTATTGGACTGGATGGCGTCTCTGTTTTCTGACGATTCCAATGATGTCCTCTTGGAAGGTGTGGCGTTTTTCTGCACTTACACTCTGTTGGATTGATGTGGCCTTCGCTCTCTGTGCCCTGCCTCGCTGGCTGTATTTTTTCAT
This sequence comes from Calotriton arnoldi, assembly GCA_963921515.1. Lineage (NCBI taxonomy): Eukaryota > Metazoa > Chordata > Amphibia > Caudata > Salamandridae > Calotriton > Calotriton arnoldi. Next base: position 192,539 of record CAWUFW010005164.1, read on the forward strand.
CTCGAGACATTTTTTTCCCCTCTCCCATTTGTTGTCCTTCATGACAAACTTGCGATTGCACATTTACCTTCAGCCACAGACCCTGCACTGCAGATTCCGGTTGCCGGCTGGCTTCCGAAGATTGGAGATTTGGTTCGAGAGAAGGTGGAGAACAAAAAAGAATTCGGCCCCTCTTATCGTGCACCGGTTCCAGTCCTGGGCTTGAAGGGAACACGTACAGTAATCCTACCACCGCTTCCTGGTCGCAAGGAGAACAGATACATCTCAGTGGAAAATGTCAAGCTATAACATCTGGCCGATCCTGAATAGTGTTACACCAGCGGTCTCTTGCCCTGCCATTTACCGGACAAGTGTTCGTGGCCCTCCTGCCCGAACGGTCACTGATGTTGCCGTTGAGATGGTTGATTTGCCTGAAAGCTCACTCGAACACCCGGTCTCCCCCGGCACTGACGAGAATGAGTATACCTATCCCGATAACGAGTCGGTGGCACACTTACCAACAACGCCACTGAGCCCAACACGTTATTCTTTTGATTCGGATTCCACCTCATCAATTGTCCCGTCCAAGTTCAGTATTTTTGTATCCTGGTTCAGAGACAATTTTTAATTTCCCCCTGGACATACATCTGGTTGGTGCTGTCCCAAATTTTTTTGTTCATGTCCATTGGCTTTGTCACAGTGTTTTTTCTACTCATCAATGGTCACTATTTACCAGAACGCTCTGCTGTGAACAGTGTCGCTGGAACAGTGTCATCTCACATCATGAAGCGTGACCACACATTTATGAACATTTCAGCCTTTCCGGTTGCTGATGGCATCGTATGGGATGCGGTAAATTTTCAAATTCATGGACCGACAGAAATTATTAATGTACCAAATGTCCTTCGAGTTTCAATGGGTGATGTCGTGAAACGTAATATTTATTCTGACGATTGGGATGTGCATGCAGTTGAGCATTGTTTACTGATTTAAAATATTATGCTTCCTTTAATGCTGAAGATTTGTATATGAATTCTGCAAATTATGCTGATTTGTATTGCTACCAGCATTGGGGCAACCACTTTGTCCATAAACTGAGTGCACTGCGTGGTCCTTTTAACTACACCCAATGGGAGCATTGTCCCACACCTTTACCTGGTAGCTCCCAGACTCTTAAAAATAAATACACCTATTTTACAAATTTTGATAGATCGAACCCTGGGTCCTATTATTTTAAATTGAACGCCCCATCCACTCAGAAAATAATGTTGACCCACACCAAATTGCTATATTCGGGTTCCTTTTTGAGAGCCTTGGCTGTGGGTGGTTATGAGTATTGGAAGGACAATGTGGATCTAAAATCAATATGGGGCTCAAAACCCTGGCAGGTGCAAGGCACAGAAGCTTTGCACCGTGCTTGCCTTATCCCGGCCCAAATTGTATTTCTGAATACTTCCATCTATCAGACTACGTGTTGGGGTTTGGCTACCACCAAACAATTAAACGCACCTTCAGTTCCATCCCTGTCTTCCACTCCCAACGACAGCTTGCACTTCAATATGTCCCTTGCGACTTTGCAGGCTTTGTTTCAGAACAATTCGTTTAATGTTTCTACGTTTGTTCAGTCACCTTGGTTGGCTTGGCCTATATCATCTAATGCGTGCCAACTGCGTTTTCACAACTCAGTCCCTGGATACAAACAGGATAGGCCAGATCCTAGGTTTTCTGAATCCCGTACTGTCACAACATATTCTGTTGGTAAATTGTGTAAACAGTGGTTGCAGCACTCTTCCCTAGAATCTGTTAAACAACATTTATCCCTCCTATCAGGCAACATTGATCTGTCCGATTTTATCCTGGGACCTCGTGGTCCATGACCTAAGAGATTCATTTATGAAGCTTATAATGAACTCTGGAAGCTGTCGCAAATGGAAGCTGCTTCCCGTCTACGGGAAATTGACCAAGCAAATTTGGAAAAGGTGCTTGCTGTTGTTGACAATAGTATTAATACCCTGTCTTCCCGCATTTACACGTTAGAGAATATTGTATCCTCTGTTGTTGATATTGTACAAGATGATGTGTCTGTGTTGTACCATGGTCAGAATCAATTACGTTCAGTTATGCAGTTTGCATGGACTTTGCAAACACTTAAGTTGGGTAAAGTTCCTTGGCATTTTTTGAACACCACTGCTTTGTTTCTGCCTTTTAATTTAACTGACAAACAGCAGTTCATGTCCATGAAAGATGCAGCATACACTCTGTTACATATCGAGAAAGTGGAGCCCTTACCATTCTCTGTGGCGGAATTGGATTCTGCTGTGTGGCTAGTTCATGGGGTTATCGCCTTGCCTTTTTCTTTATTTGAATTTAGTTCGTGTATGAAACATTATCCTGTGGGCCGTTTCCAGCCCTTGGGAAGTGCCTTCCTGCATGAACTTTGGTCCCTGCCTTTCATGTATAAATGTCTTAGAGACGGAAAGGAAGTTTTTCTCACGGGGGAGTCTTGCGATTCAACTGTGGGTCATTCCCTTATTTGCAAACACATTAAATTGCACGGGGCTTGCAACGTTTCAGCTCCGAATCTTGCTTGTGTGTTAAAGGGTATTCCTGCTCCGGCTATTTCACCAACTTTCACTGTGCTTTCTAATGGTAGCTATCTGCTTTTGAAAAACCAAGACTGCTGTGGCATGCTGGCCGGCATACCCTATATTGTTACGGTTTCCCACAGGGTTGTCTGCTGCAAAAATGTGCTTTTTCCTCCCCCGCACGACATCGTAGATAGTTCCGTTTGGCCTTCCATTCCTACTCTGAAGGCGGATTTCAATAAATTGAGCAGAATAAAGGCGCTATTATTGAATCAGGAGGTTATGCTCACGTCCGCCCGGGAGACATTCATTCTCCAGGTGGCAAGTACCCACAGTGAAATACAGGCCCTTTTGAACACTAACCTCCCACAACATTTCGGTGAGCTGATTCACCGTGTTTTTAATGCATCTCGCTCGGAGGGTCTGGTACACTTTTTTAAGGTTGTGGGTTCCGGCCTTGTGACCTCTTTTCAAACTATTTTTGGTGTGATACCAGCTTTTATTCATTCCATCTTTTCCAGCGTCTTTGGTGGCTTCCCATTAATCCTCGCCTTGGCGGCTGGTGCGCTGCTGTTGGTCTGTTTTCTGCACAATGGCTGCTCCCCGATGGGCCCTTCTCGACCCAGGTCGACTCCAGCTGCTCCGTGAGCGCATCCTCGCTGGCTTCGGCGTCCTGCCGTTGGCGACACTGAGTGTGTTCTATACACTTTCTTTTTGCTTTGCGTATTTCACTTGCGTGCAACCTGTGCTGTCTTGCATCCGCTGTCCTTTCTCATGGACCATGGATTATTGCCTCTACAATACGTCGTTGTCTGTTCCGGATTTTGTTCGGTTGGTGGGTCCCTTAGAGGCCCATGAACGGGACTGTTCCTCTGCAGGCTGCATGACGCGTGCGGCTGCACTGGGGATTTTGGCGTAATGGGATATCTGGGCGGCTGCTCAGAATCTCCTACAACAAAGGTATATTGAGTACCACGCAAGTTGTCCCGCATTGCTATTTGATACTCCCTCCTGTGAGGAGCATGCCTGCAGTTTTGATTTATTGGACTGGATGGCGTCTCTGTTTTCTGACGATTCCAATGATGTCCTCTTGGAAGGTGTGGCGTTTTTCTGCACTTACACTCTGTTGGATTGATGTGGCCTTCGCTCTCTGTGCCCTGCCTCGCTGGCTGTATTTTTTCATCTCGAGACATTTTTTTCCCCTCTCCCATTCGTTGTCCTTCATGGGGACTGCATCCACTTTGGACGTTTCTGTTCTGCTCAGTCAATTTGATCTCTGTCTTCGTCCTTTGTCTTGGCCGCTGGACTGCCCAGGGGAGGGTGTCTTGTGGTTTGTGGCCTACTGGCCTGCCTTGCTACGTTGACTTGGGCCTGGCTGCCATGATGCCTTTTTTGCACACGTTACTCTGAGCCGTTGTTCTACCGGCCTCTGCTCCTGCCAAGTTATTTTAGAACTGTCTGCGTTTTCTGTCTTTCACCTTTTCTCCTGTTCCCTTTGGGCTCAGTCTGCACAACATGTACAAGGTCGAAAAACAACGTCCCTTGTTCTTGCTGATCTGGCCAGTCCCTCGCACCTAGACATAACACTATGTACAGCTGCCATGGAGAAATTGGTGTGCTTTTAATATTGCGGTTTTCACGCTTTAGACACACTTGGAGAAAAACCTTTCCAGGGAGAAGAGCTGTGATTGTCTGCTGATGTAGACTTTGCATCTAGACACTGAGGTATGGGGGTTCGCTAGACAATGCCCAGAGGTCTTCTATTTTTATAATAAACTAGCTACAAGCACGGGGAGGGTGGTAAGGTCATTTAGCCCTATATCCACTGCTTTATGAAATGCTTTCCCCGTTTGTATTCTATGGTGTTGTAACTATGCTGCTTATATTATTCTTATGCATTATGCTGATAATACTGACAAGTGTACTGTATCTGAGAGCACGTTAGTTGAAATAAACATTTTAAACTATACAGTGTCTCTTCTTACGCACGTTGTGGACAGGTATGAGTGAGATATGAAAGGGTGTTCTTGCTACTGCGAGTCCTGAGAGAGAGATACCGTGTTCTGAGTTGTCTAATCATTGGTAACATTGGTGCTGATGAGACGCTAAGGCTAGACGGGTTGGGGTTTTAGGTGCTAAGGTTTATGGTTGGCTCACCACTATATTCCGAGGTCCTATTATCCTGTGCATAGCTCTGTGTATGTGCAGAATCCCTAAATATATAAGTCCGTTGTTATATAGCGCAGCTACTCACCCTTACGGGTCTCAAGGCGCTGGGGGCAGGAGTGGAAATTAAGTGAGCTATTGCCCAGAGTCAGATGGTGCTGAGCTGAGCTGCCGCCGGAGCCAGGGATCGAACTGTGAACCCTGTGCTCCGAAGTCAGCTGCCCTGGCCGCTGCACCACACCTCCACATCCCTACAACAATATATTATACACAGGGCATATATGACCTCAGAGAAAATTAATCGCTACTTTCACTGAGACAACATGAGTTGCCCCGGGTGCACTCTGCGGGATGCGGGCATAATACATATGTTGTGGTCCTGCCCAAGGCTAGGACAGTATTGGGAGGGAGTGACTCACCAGCTCTCCAAATGCACATATAGATCCATACCAAACACATGGGAAACATGTATGCTGGGGATGTACGCGAGAGACCGGAAGCACAGAGCCACAAATAGATTCCTGGAACTGGGCTTTATCATAGCCAAACGGCTCATAACGAGCTGCTGGAAATCCAAAGCTCCACCAGCTATAATAGCATGGAACCACTCCCTTTTCACCTGGGCCAGAGCTGAAGGTGTCTCCCTCTGCAGAGAGGACACACTGGGACTGCGCAAGTTCCCGATAGCAGACAACTGGAATACGATTCTCAGATCCTTTCAAGAAACTGCCTGGCCAGATACCCAATAAGACATGTCCTTGGGGGGGATTCGGCATAAGTTCGGGAAAGGAGAATCAAAACTCGCACCAGCGGAATCCTATGTGAAGAGTACAGACACACCAATCATAGAAAATACCACAAGTTAATATAAGCAATCCAGGGTGAAATTGTTAGGGGTCTAAATAAGCCGGGAACAAGTTGAAGTTAATGTTTGATAAGTTCAAAGAGTTTAAAACATATCCGCAACAGGCAGTTACACACCTTGATACCGCATGGTTGACTCGATTACAAAGTAGTGCGAAAAGGACGCTCACGCAGCCACCCACAAGGGCAGCACTCACCTGTGTACGTTACACTCTCAACACTCCCGTCTTAATTCGCGAGCACAGCATGGGGCTGCGGCACCAATCTGTTATTGTGAACTTAAATTATGTAAATCAACTCGCCAGGGAGTTAAAGGGGTGTTTTAAGGTGTTATAGGCAAAAAATACAGGTATAAATATACTGTGACCATTCTTGCCCAGGGGATCTGTAACACCCCTATACGAATATTGTAAAGACATATATATTATAACTGAATGTAACTGCTCAGGTCTGATCTCAAATATGTGGAAACTCAATAAACAGATTAAACAAATGGGACTCATTTGTCAATATATTTCAATCACTTCCGAGGTATGTATTCCAATTCAACTATTCATTTTGGTACTGAATACTGCCAAATAAAGTACAGGACATTTTTTCTCTTATAAAAAAACAAAAAGTTATGCATGCAGGATAATATTTGTACAATACTGTAACAGTGCGAACGACGCAGTGCTCAGACAGTGAACAAAACACACAAAAACATATAGCAAGACACTGAACAAGTCCCAAGATTGTACAATGATTCAAAAACAGATATGGATTGATTAGTTTCTTTGTGTATACAGTATCTCTAGAGAAGTATGAAACGCTAAACAGCCAAGGAATGAAGTGTCAATGTTTCGGCCCTATCAGCCTTAGGATGGTCTTACCCCAAACCTTTTGCCTACTCTCCTTCTATTTTTGCTGATTTCGATTTTGCTGGCCTTAGGAATCTGTGCACTTTGACACTGTTAACCAGTGCTAAAGGGCTTGTGCTCAGTCCCTAAAACATGATAACATTGGTTTACACCTGATTGCCATATTTAATTTATTCATAAGTCCCTAGTAAAGTGGTATATCATATTCCCAGGGCTAGTGTTGGACTTGGCCCTTTTTGGCAGGTTCACCCCTGAACTTTTTGCCTTGTCTGTAACCTGGTGTTGGTGATTTTAGGCCTCTGAGCACTTTCGCAGTGTGGTCCAGTGGAAAGTGCGTGCGCTCTGTGTTACATTGGTGAGATTGGCCTACCCTCCCATAGGAATGCATGGGTGATAAGTGTGTCCATGGTAATCCCTGTTATGAGAGGAGCAGTATGGTCAAGTCTGGTATGTATGAAATTGTGTGAATAAATGCTGCGCAATGGTGAGCGCAGATTTATTGTGGTTATTTTAGAAATGCCACTTTTAGAAGTTGGCATTTATGTGTGCTCTGTGTCTGCCTGACTGATGTGAATTGAATGTTTGGCTTGTGAGTGACAGGGGCTGGGAGGTGTGTGGCTCCAGGAGGGGCAGGGTGAGTCAGCACAGTGCTGAATAGAGAGATCTGCATGTAGATGAGGGGAGGAGTTGCACCTGGGACCTGAATAGGGCTGTGCCTTCCCTCCACAATGCTGGCTCCACCTCCTGTGGTGCGTCTGATGTCCCTGGCCTGTCCTGTGAAAGGAAGGAAGGAGTCATGTACACAAACTGCTCCTGAACCAGTTGTATCTGGTTCCCCCAAACCCTGCACCTTTAGACAAAGGAAATGTTAGTATAAATATAGGGGCTGTGACCCCATGAAATTGTTCAGTCTTTGGTGCTGTTCCTGCGGGGCGTGCTGCTGCTGGGGCCCAAGGGGGGCTGCCATGAGGGCTTGCCTCCCTGGGCCCTGCCTTGCCCCTTGATGACTAGAGGACTTTCCTTGCTGGGACCTATTTTTTTTAGCCAGGACCTTAAGAAGACCTTGGAGAAGCTTGTTCTACTTTTTGCGCCCTGGGAGCGCTGTGCCTGCTTTCCTTTTATGTCCCCAGAAGAGGAGCAGATCATGGGGGCTGCGCAGCGCGGCACTGCAGCCCTGTGAGGGGGAATCCCCAGTGTAGGGATTCCCCTGTGAGGCCGATCGGCGGGTGCCCACCCCGCTTATTCTTATCTTTAAATGCGGGTGCCCACCCCGCGTTATGCCTTGAATGGCGGGTGCCCACCCCGCATCGTGCACCCTTGAAATGGCGGGTGCCCACCCCGCTTCTGCTTTTATTTTATTGCGGGTGCCCACCCCGCTTTGGTGCTTTAATAGTAGCGGGAGCCCACCCCGTGTATCACCGCCGCGGCCGAGCCGGTCGAGAATGCCTCTCCGGGCCGCTCTTAGCGCAACCCGGAAGTCAGGCAACCTTGCTGGGACGTGGGCAGGGCCTCGTGGCAGGACCGGAAGTTGTGCCCGTGACGGTGCGGGGCTCCGGTGAGTCGATGGGAGCCCCGGTGTGCAGAGAGGGAGAACGGGAGCCTACCCCGCCTCCCCGAGCAGCACGGCAAAGACCCGGGTCCCAGGAGGGGGCCCGGGTGAAGAGCAGTGAGGCTGCGACCCAGAGATACTCCAGGCGGGACTCCCGTAGTGAAGAGGGAGACCCGCGGGCAGCCGCAGTGCGACCGGTGGAGGAGCAGAGTCCCCAGCCACCTGGAGAGCCTGGTGAGTAGGGGCTTCTCCGGTGTGGTGAGGGCACCGTGTTGGTCATCCTGAGCGGCCCCGTATGGCAGCGGGCCGCTCCAACCTTGCGCATAATTATTTTTAGAGCCTAGGTGGCTCCAACATGGCGCATAATTGTTTTAGAGCCCAGTATGGCTCCAACGTGGGGCATATTTTTCTTTAAGAGCCCGCGTGGCTCCCCCGAGGGGGCACGTATTTGTGTGCGGGTCCAGAGGGGCCCGTGCCCCTTCCAGTTTGGGGCAATGATTCCAGCTGTCCTGCACAGGCAGCTGCAACGCTTTGGGGGCAATTGTATTTAGAGAGAGCCCCAGTGGAGGCCCAGAAGGCACAGTGGTGCCAGGCCCCTGTACTTTGTTTATTTACAGCTGCACCGCACCAGCGCGGGCAGCTGTAAGATTTCTGGACATTGGGACAGAAGAGGCACAGTGGTGCCAGGCCTCATTTTGATATTCACAGCTGCCCAGCAAGTAGTGGGCAGCTGCAACGTTTAGGCCACAGTTCTTTGGGGGACATGTCTTTTAAGTTAGGAGTGAGATGCACTCCTTTGCCCCATATCTTCACAGCTGCGCAGCACTTAGTGCCAGCTGCAATGTTTAGGTTTGCGCAATTGCGCACCCTTAACTTCTGCTGCATTGGCAGCGCGCCCTGACTCTTGGACATAGGGCATTTGAGCCCCTTTTGAGATTGCCAGCTGGCCAGGGGGATGGTTGGGTTTATAGGGCGCCAGGCCCTAATGTGATTATGTGGTGCTAGGAAATGTAATTCATGTAGTATGATTTACGCACCCTGTATTATACCTCTGTTGTGATTCATGATTATGAGGTTGTGCCTACTGTGGTTAGGTTTGAGATATTCTCTACTGTGTTTTATGCCCCTAATGTGAGTTATGCTTAGGAGGTTATTGTCTAATGCGCTTAGACTTGTGAGATGATTATCTAATGTGTTTATGCTGATGAGGTTATGACATAATGTGGTTTATGTTCCTCAGGATTAATTGCATACTGTGGTTTATGCTAGGAAGTTATTACCTCATGCGTTTAGGTCAGGAGGTTGGCGCAGAATGTGATTCGCGCCTAATGTAATACTGTGCATAATGTGGTTTATGTTACAGGATGATGCTGAGTACAGTGGTTACCAGTGATTACTGGTTGTACGTTTATGATGTGTGCTACATTTATTATAAGTGCTACACTTACTAAGTTCGCCTTGTGCTGGTTCTGACAGTGGTCCAGTGGGCCCTGCCAGGTGTAAATAATCCCTTGTAAATATGACCTAGTGCCAGGTGGCACGATATATTATGTGAGTACTATTCTAATGTGTTTTATGATAATACAAAGGCTATTTTTATATATAACCTTGTGTGGAGTTCCTTTTGTGGTGTGCATAGTATGTTGTTGCTGTGTGTGTGTTGCGCAAACGCTTTACACATTGCCACCGGGATAAGCCTGACTGCTCGTGCCAAGCTACCAAGGGGGTGAGCAGGGGTTATCTTTGGCGTGTAACTCCCTCGCCCTGACTAGAGTGGTGGTCTCTGCCTGGCTTTGGCGCAAGCCTTAGCCAACCAGAGATCCCATTTCTAACAGCTAGTAAATTAAATATTAAATGTTAGTATATGGGGTTGTAGCTCGTATTGTCATCCACTTGTGTAGCACCTTAAAACTTGTCTCAGGAGTGGCATTACAGCCTGTATACAGTTTTCAACTATCAATTCAACTTGGCAAAATAATCACTTTGCCAAGCCTATAACTTTCTTTTTAATACATATAAGTCACCCCTAGGGCAGGCCCTAAACAGCCCAAAGGGCAAAGTGCATTGTATTAAAACATTTTGGACATATACTTTTAATTTTTACATGTCCTGGTAGTCAAAAACTCCCAAATTAATTTTTCACCACTGTGAAGCCTACCTCTCCCATGGGATAATAGTGGGTTACCTTATTACATTTAATGAGTGATAACTTTTGTTTGGGAGCAGGAGAAATATCATATTTGGTGTCTGAGGAATTGTTATTTAAACTCCTCTTTAATGGTAAAGTCGGATTTTAAGTCATAATTCTGAAAATGGCACTTTTGGAAAGTTAAGTTGCAACAGCAACAAGGTGATGGATGGAATGCTTGAATTAATCTCTGCCACTGGCAATCACTAGGACCACATTCCAGTCCATCATTTTTCGCTCACCATGCCAGCTCAGTTTGTACACAGCCACATGCAAATCAGCCTTGACCCTGCTCCTCTTGGGAGCAGTCCAGTCCGAACTGCCAAGACAGGTCCTCCCTGAACCAGAATACAGGCAACCTTGAACCAGTTTCGCTTTGATAAGGGCTTGTCAGCATGGAACCCTTGTCTGGGCATATCTGTCACACTTAGGGCATCAACTGTAACAACAACAAGGCGATAAATGAAATGCTTGGATTAATCTCAGCCACTAGCAATCGCTCAGGCTGCATCCCAATCTATCATTTTTTGCCCACCATTCTGCCTCAGTTTCGACCCAGTCATATGCAAATCAGTCTAGACCCTGCTCCACATATGCTGTTCAGCCCGAATTGCCAGGCTTATAATGGCTCATCAGCCTGCTAAACATCCTGGGTGTTAGCAGGATGGGGGTTGGAGCTGTGCACAGAACTCTGGCATTTCAAAGCTTCTGCTTCAGCTCGCACATAAATAACTTCACACTAGCTTATTGTGCCTGCAGACAGACAGACAGGGACCAGGGCAGGGAAGCAGTGAATTCCAAGCACTGCTGTAGGGAGAAAACTCCAGAACTTTCTTTCACTTCAAAGGGGCACCAGGTATTAAAATAGAACCTCAGACCCACACTCCAGTTCTCTTCTGAACCTGTGGAAGGAATCCCGGAGGACAGCCCTACTGCCTGTGGTCTGCTGTGTAGTTCAGAGGACTGACGTTTTGCAGCAAGAGGACCGTCCTGCTGCATGAAGCCTGCCCTGTGCCCTGAGAGGACTGCCCTGCTGCTGGAGATCTGCTTTCCTGGTTAAACCCAGGACTTTCAGAGTGACTCCAAGGGCTAGTTGGCAGGCCTCCTGATCATAGCCTCAGGGATGGAAAAGTCTTCAACCATCTTTAACCCACACATGGACCCAGCCTGAGTGAGTCCTGACCCTACAAGGGATGCCCCTCCAGTCCTGGACCCTTGAAAGTGGTGCTAAAAGTGTCCAGGTAGTCAAAATTCAAAACTTGGGACTTTGAAAATTTTATGCCAAAAAGAGCTCTGAGAACTGACAGGAGAATAGGACCTATCTGCTCGCCGATCCGCCCAAGGTACATTGCAAGTCAGCCTTACTTCATGGAAGCTCCCCCTATGTTGTTCTCCGCAGCAACAAATCCTTTTAAGCAGCTCCTCACAGAGGGGGTATCCGGCCTCATGCAGCCTTCATCAGCCTTCATCAGCTACAGCCTGCAGCTTTGTCCCACTGGAGATTTTTGACTTCCAAAAAAGAGACTAAGTCTGAACATAGAGAGTTTTACCATTACTTCTATTTTTCACTTCAAACTTTAAACATTCATTACACCAGTTCTACTGATTGGATTTTTCTCATTTTGGTACCAAATATTTTTTGTTTAAATTAACTCTGTTTCTGTGGAATTTTTCTTGTGTGGAGTTTTCTCTTTATTGCTGTTTAAGTGCTGCATAAATACTTTACACATTGCCTCTAAGTTAAACATGACTGCTTTTGTGCCAAGCAAGAGGGTGAAGCACAGGTTAATTTAGTGACTTTTTTGTGGTTCTGAGTAGTGTTTCACCCCCCCAACCTACAATCCAGCAGAGGAGAGGATGATGCTGGACCAGAGGAATCATGTCTGCATTGAAGAGGGTCGGGCTAAGGACGATCCTTGTGAAACTCTACAGATGGGGTCACAGGCGTCTGAGGTGTACTGTGGTAGGGTAACTTACTGGGTCTTTTTACTCAGGAAGAAGCAGATCCATCTGAGTGTGTATCCTTGGATTCTGATGTTGCGTAGGTGCTGGATGTGGGTAGGGTGGGAGACTGTGTCAAATGAAGCTGAGAGGTCCAGGAATATTGGGGCGGCTGTGTCACCTCTGTCCATGTAGTTAGCATTCGTCCTTTAGATAAGATTGGGAGGTGTTTGAAGAGGTCTAGCGGCTACAGTTACAGGTTAAAGATGCTGTAAATGGTGGTGATTTTGTTGCTGAAGAATTGAGAGAGATTGTTGCAAAGGTCCTGCGAGGAAGTGATTGAGTTGGAGATGGCTGCTGGTGAGGTTAAATCCTTCACAATGGCAAAGATATATTTGCTTCTGTTGGTGCTGGCATCAATGTGGTCCACCACAGTGGTGTGTTTGATAGTCTGGATCATTTGGTGATAGGGTCTCAGGGGGGATTTGAACATGCTCCTGTCTGTACTCTCCTGGCTCATTCTCCATTTGTGGTCCAGTTGTTTGCAGTGGTGTTTTATCAGTCTGAGGTCCTCCCTGTACCAATGGCCTGGGGATATAGATCATGTTGTATTGTTGTGTTTGAGGGGGGGCAAGGCGTCAGTGCAGGAGGCAATCCAATTGTTGATGTTTTTGATAGCTTTGGGGAGGCTGTTGCTGTGTTCAGGTGGGTGGGTGTTGAGAGTGGTGTTCCAGTCCTTGTCAGTGATGCTGTTCCAGTTTTGGCGGGCTGGTTTGGCAGTTGTGCATGTGCATTGGACTGGAATGGGGATGCTGAACTTGATGAGGGCGTGGTCTGACTAGGAGACTAGTGTGAGCACGTCGGCTCTGATGGTGTCGAAGGTGGTGAAAATAGCATCCTGTCAGTGTCCGCTGACATGGGTAGGTCCCTTCACTTGTAGGTTGAGGCCCATGCTTCCTAGGTCTTTCATGAGTGCTTTTGAGTAAGGGTTGGCTTGGTCTTCCAGATTGAAGTTCAGGTCTCTGAGTAGGATGTAACTGATAGCATCGATGGTAAGTGGAGCAACAAATTCCGTGATTGTGTTTGTGAATTTGGTGCATGTGGGGCCCAGTGGTCTGCAGAGGAGAGTGCTGCTTAGGGTGAAGTTGACTGTGATGTGGAGCTTGAACGACAGGTGTGCCATGTTGGAGGATGACGTGTCCATGGAGGTGGTGCAGCTAATCGTGTTCTTGTAGATGATGGAGATTCCACCTCCGTGCTTGTGAAGTCTGTCTTGTCTGGCGATCTTGAAGCCGGTGGTGGGATGGTTGTGGTGATGTCAGGTGCAGATGCAGGGTTCAGCCAGGTTTCCAGGAGAAAAAGTAGGTCCAAGGCATTGATGTGCAGCAGGTCCCAGATCTCTGTGGCGTGTCTGGTCAGTGAGCTGGTGTTGAGGAGCATGCATGCGAGTGCGGCGTGTCATGTGGGTGGTTGCGTGACTCTGTGAGTGCTGGAGAGTGGTGGGTTGGGTGCTGTCGATGTGGGTGAGGTGTGTTGATTGTGGGTAAGTGCATGAAAACTTGCAGGAAGCATAGAAGAATGCTCCCTTGGTGTTGCATAGTGCGGGTAGGCAGCAACGAGTATAGTGGTAGCCAGGGTTGAGGATACAGAGAGTCACAGGTGGGCAGCGGCAGGAAGGGTGACTCTCAGGATTACTGGCACTGGGCGTGGTCCAGGCATAGACTAGTTTTCCTTTGGCATGCCTTATGCATGCCAGCAGTGCAGACACACTCTGGGTGCCATTAATTAGGTCCTGAGAGGGGGAGGAGTGATATCACTTTCTGTGCATATGGATGATGAGAAATCCAGTGATGTCACTTCATGTGTTGATGGATGATGGGAATGAGTCCTTCTTCTTTTAAAGACAATTTTGGTGGGAAACCAGTGATCTCAGTTCCTGTGTAGATGGAGGATGCAAAATACCTTTCCAAATCTTTTTACTCACCCTACCAGTCTGCTCAGTTGCTTAACAAGTCCCTAACTTTAGAAGAGTAAAATTGTTGATAGACAATCTTTGTATGCAGTGGTGGTTGGGTGTTCATAGAGGGTTGCCCGTGGAGGATTGGGCACAGGCCCAGTGGTCAAACCCTGCTATGCATGGCTAGCAGCTGTATGCATGGGGTGTTGGACTCCTGCAGAGTGTTAGGTGCAGGGCCTGCCCTTGACGCCAGAACCCCTGCCAAAACACACTGAGAATGGCCAAAGGCTATGCACAGGACAGATTGGGTGTTAGTGGAGGGGTGGGCACAGGGCATGACCATGAGGCCAGACTCAGCGGCCAGCCTCCGCTATGCAAAGCCTTAGGCCTTACGCAGTAGAGGTTGGGTACTCGTGGAGGGTTGGGCTTTGGACCAATTTAGAATATGATTAAAAAAAACATTCACTGAAAAAAACAAAGGTTGAAGTGATGTTACAATTAAGTGTTGAAATGAGACAAGAACTAACACTAAAAAACCCAAAAACCACTGAAATATTCTGGTTATAGTTTAGTCAATTAGCAATAACTTACAACCCCATAATGCGCTGATTATGACTCCACATATAACATCACTCATAACATGTTAGATGAAATCATTTGTGAAATCACTCAGATTTAAAGAACAATATTTTTTAAATTTTCTAAGGTATTATGTGAGGTTGTTCAGAGCTTTTATCAACAGACAGCTATCAGCGTGAATAAAATTGGACTCCATTCAAGAGTATAAAATTATGTCTTTATATATTTTATCTAGCTACCACACATGATATTGTGGTAGAGCAGCAACTCCATTTAATTTAATGCTACTCACGTGTGCCTTTTGTTTCCTGTCATCCTCATGAAGTCGTGGGCAGGTCTAAGCATTGATTCCCAGGCCATACTCCCCTGATGGCCTCATCTGATTCTGGACATCAAGCAATTCCAGTGATCTGCATAACAGATCCAGAAGAGAAGAGACTAATCTTCTGTAAAGTATACCAGCCTTCCTCTGGGGAATAGAATAGTCTAGGGAGGAGCCCTAAAACGGATTTGGTGACCCACTTATATAGTCTTGGTTATGAGACTGTAAGGTGGAAATACTTGTATATTGCACTGTACAACAGATGTTGCATTCCTTTCTTGCTCTTGCTGCACAATTTAATCTAATATTGCATACTTGTGCTCTGTTTATGGCAGACTTTTAGGGCACTCTCTGCATTCAGGATAGAACACATTGTTGATCGCACAATTGCACCAAAAGTGCTTAGATAATACACCAATGTTTCAAATAAGTCTGTTTGGTAGGTGAATTTATAGCAAAGTAGTAAATAACACCATTCAGTGCCACTTGGTCAAGCCACCAAACTGGAACTTTCAGCCAAATGACTGCTACTGTAGCTACCAGTTTGTCACACTGTTGTGAAGGAACTGAGGGGTCAGTGAACTTCAAATCCTTGTTTTGCTATTATCACCCTGTATAGTACCCTGGCCCCAATCCTAATGCTCCAAATTACTCAGTGATAACTTCCATAACTTGAAGCATGTTCATCCTCTTTCCAGACATATTAGCGCTGAGGTTGACCTCTTAAAAATGTCACCCTTCTGCCATTCTACAATTCTTCACAAAACTGTAAGACTACTTGAGGGGCACCTTAAAGAATATTTTTTCTTGACTTCCTACTGTAGACACCTAGCAATGTAATTGAAGGTGCAGTCTGGATCAGTTAGAGGTAGAAAGAGACATGGAGACTTAAACAAGAAATAGTAAACATTTATTAAGGGATATTACTATTGGAAGTAGCAAAGGTATTTCCTCACATGATGTTTTATTTATTAACACAGTGAGGAAGGCTTAGAATAGATAAATCAATCAATAATGAGTCTTTTCAAGAATACATTCTTTGGAAATAGTATGATTACTTTTATAAAGAGTTGTGAGTGCGGAAAAACTACATTTAGTCATCATTTACAGTTTGAGGTGGTGGCATCACTGACATAAATTGGTTGTACTCCTGCCCCGCCAAGCCTATGGCACTCTTGCCTCATTGAAACATACCTTTAGCAGGCTCTGTCATAAGAAATCCTTGATCGCATGGCCCATCTGGTTGTATGTCAGAATATCAGGCATAAAATAATCTTCAAAAATATTTCTTCCTAAATATCAACTACAAGACTAAAAGTAAGTATATATTTACTATTCTTATCTCCACATCCATGTACTTTCATGGTATTTGTGTGTGTGTGTGTGTGTGTATGTGTGTGCGTGTGTTTGTGTGTGTGAGTGTGTGTGTGCGTGTGTGTGTGTGTGTGTGTGAGCAGAACCCCGAACCTCCAAATTTAAGACACCCCAAAATTTACATCGTCCAAAATTTACCTCTGGCAGTTATGCTCCAGGGTTAATCTTGCACTAAAAGGCACCCCCTCAAAATTAGATTTAGCAGAGTTGCAAATAATTAGGTTGGACCACTCAATAATTTAGTTTTAGATCAGGAAACATTAAAGGATTTTATTATAAAATCTCAAAATCAAGCAGTACAGAGTAAAAGTTAAAATGCCATAAAGGCTCAAATGTAGAATACATAGTCAGAATTCAGAATTATTCCCAAATGAACAGCAAAATCATAGGATAAACTGGCAGTAACCCTAGCTGTTAGGTGTTCAGGAAAACTCTTAAATGGAAAGTGTCTTCAATAGGACAGAAAAAGTCATCTGGCTCACCCCCAAAATCAAGGAATTTATCTACACAATTCTTGCATAGAAAATTACCGAAACCATAAATTCAGTATGGTATGATCCCGTGTATCATTTGTTTTGACAAATGAGAGAAATCCATGTCACTATCATTATACGTTAGCACTATTCTATTTTTTAGAAAAAAGGCGAGCATCTTCAAGGTCATGTTATCATAGGAAGTTCAACTAATATGCAACATTTCTAAACAGTGGACTATACACCAGTGGAAGAATGCTAAGCCCTGCAATGGAACAGCGGAAGAACCTTGAACAGTTGCAACAGGAACACTAGAAAGTTCACAAAACATGCACATTAGGAAAATGACTATTACATCAGCCTGTCTTTGCTCTGTAGAGCCCGTGGGGAGAGAAGATACGCAGGGAAATGAGATGGGAGGGGGAAGAGCAAGAGTGAAAAGAGTAGCATCAAAACAGCAGCCATGTTAACTAATATGGTAATTTTATGTAAATGCGGCACAACTAATTTACATTAATAAACACACTTCTGCTTACCAAACTAAACCTGTTTTAACTGCAATATCATTAATTCAACATTTGCATCTTGGACCTATCACAAAAGCATTACTTTTCAATATTATAGTCACCCAAAATTCTGAAAAGAAAAAAGAAAACTTTCACATATATGTCATCAACTACATATATCTGCAGTTAAGAATAGTCAAACTGTGCTTGCCCTTATATTCTTACCTTCATGACATCTGTGAAGTTAATTTTGAGGACAAAATATGTGTATTCAATGACATTGTGCCCACAATGTTCTGGTAGAACACTGGTGCATCTGTCAAAAGGCTGCTGCGCCACAATGGAGAAAGGACAATTGCCCTGATGCACAGAACAAAATCTCACTACAGATCAGAGTCATTAATTTTTTTGACCTTTCTGAAATAAATTCCCTCTTTAGGAGTTTGTTTGGGAAAAATAAAGAATGCTGAGTGGGTCAAAAAACAGGTCACCTTGCTGGCATTCGGCTACCTGTACATTGCTTTCACTACACTGCCATATGCATGGCATAGAGGTTTATATATATATATTTTTAAGAGTTTTATATAGCACAAACTAGACCCGAGACATCGGGTATCAGAGCGCTTTACATAGCACCAGTTTCGTTACACAAGGACACATTCATTTTTGTTAGGCAAGGGGAGGTTAAGTGATCTGCCCAGAATCAGGATGTTGAGCGTCGTTGCCGAGACTCGAACCCGGTTCCCCAGCTTCGAGGTCGACCGCTCTAGCTATAAGGCTACATCCTCTCCCCAAGGGCCACACATTATGCCACCTTGGAACCATCGCACCTGCTACACAATTTTTGTTTGCATTCTGTGACTCGAGGCGTGACCACACGCATTTCACTCACCCAGCTCCCGATGGAGCATCTGGTCTTCCTCTCCAATCTCTGTGAATGTGGGCATAAATTTGAGAATATCAGACAGATTTATCATTCTTTCACACAGCGCAATGCAGCAAGCCATCTTGATGCACTCTGTGAAAGGGAAATTGCAGGAATGCACTGTATTTACCATTATCTAATGCATTCCTGTCCTTTCCTAGCACTGGCGCACTTTTGGCTACTTAGCACCAATGCAGGCACCCTTGTGTCATGTTGCAAGGGTGCCTGCTTTGTAGGCAAGATTGATTTTGTGCAGGAAGGGACACCTTTCTGCACAAAAACAATCCTCAGAGGCAAAATGCAGCACACTTCAAAAGAGGAAACAATGAGAAGAAAAAAGATACTTCTCATTGAACCTCTGGTGGAGAGGCGTGCAATTCTAATGCATTCTCAGGTCTACCTATGTTGATTAATCTGGGAATGTGCCATGGAACATCCATGCTCCACCCATGGAACATCTCCCTGCCTCAGAGTAATGCAAGGCAGCGATTTGCACTGCCTTGCGTTACTCCAGATTTATATAGCCACTCAGGATCACCCAAAGTGACCTTGCAAGGCTTGATAAATCTCATTTAGGATTTGCATCGCCTTTACGTCCCCTTGTGTTTTTCAAGGGAGATGCAAAACCTTGATAAATATGCCCCTATGTTTTTATGCGTATAAAATTTGTTTATGAGCTTCTCCTATAAATGATTGATGATATATTGGTTGGTTTTTTTCAGTGCAAAACTTGTTTAATTGTCTTTCTAGTTACACGCTAGGCTGGTGGGAATCTCTAATTATCAAAGTTAACTCTCCATCAAGGGTGTCTATGAGATAGGCTAGCAGGCTGCCTGCCAAAGGCTGGATAGGACCCTTAGTAATTATGTTGTTTGGTTGCAGTGACATTCACCCCACCAGTGGGAACTGGTGTATTTTAAAAGTGGTGGGGCAGAAAGCTTTAAGTTGAATATAAAATGGGAGTGAGCTTGAAACAAACATGTGGAGGAGCAGTGGGAGGTTCTTCTCCTGCAAGAAAATGTGAGGAAAAAGAATCAGTGCAAATGGTGAATTTTCCTAATATGTTTCAAGAAAACGTGCTGCAATCTTCTGGAAAATTGTGTAAATGGGCTCACAAAGCCTTACTATTCTCCCTGCACTCATGCAAATACAATGTTCTGCTTGCCATGCACTCACATAGGCACATTGCTGCGCTCACCCTATACTCACTCACACAAGCACACCACTCACAAGAGCAAACCTCTCATTCCAGTGCATTCACTCCGCTCACCCTGCACACATGAAGGGATATTGCTCTATACTCATACAGTCACACAACCCACTCTTCACTCAGACAGTCATACCATTGACCATTCACAACTCACTCCCTTCAACCTGCACTCATACAGTCTTACCAGTCACCTAGTGAACTCTCATTGCTCATCTTGCATAGCTGCCCAGATTCCCAGTCACATGCATTACTATTTAAGCCAGTCCTGTTTTGTTTCTTTGAATTCTGGGATTTGTGGTCCTGGATTTATAGTGGGCTAAATAAGACTACAAGTCACAAAATTCTAAGAAAAAAACTGGGCTGGCCTAGCTAGTCTCACGTGGGACTGGGAAACTAGGCTGCTATGACCCTTGCACTCATACTTGCACACCGCTCTCCCGCACTCATTCAGTCACACAGCTCACACTTCAGTCACAGGAACATCACTCACCCTATACTGGTACAGTCACAGCACTTACCATCCACCATGCAAGCACTCACAGACAACAGGCTGCAGCAGCACTAAACCTTTCAGCCCACTCAAGCAGAGTCCAGCAGGAGTACTCCTCCTGTGGCATGTTGGGGAAGGGGTGCTTTTCTGGAGACCAAGCAGAGGAACAAGTCCTGGGACAACAAGGCTGTAGGAGCAGTGACAGTTCCTCCACAGGAGCGGAGGAGCACCCCCCCACACACACTCTGCTGCTCCGAAAGCTGGAAAAATAAAATGGTAATAAAAAGATTTTATTATCATTCTATTTTCTAGCTTTCAGCTGAACAGAGAGGGCAGGGCGGGGCCAGTGCGTCATTGCTGCTTATTGGCAGCAATGAGGAGTGGCCTCTTCAGTTTGAAGTGTGCATGTCGGTTTGGCTGGCTACCTTGCTACAGCCAAACCAACATGCTCAATTCAAACTCTCCAACCCAGCTGTCTTAGACAGCTGGGTAGGAGAGCAGGCATAGACGTCCAGTGCCCTTCGGGGTGCTAAGGCAACCTGCTCCAGCCAATCCAGATGCTTCACTCATGCTGCTTAACAGCATGAGAGCAGCGTCTGCACTGGATAAGGACCTGTAGGAGTTGCAGAACCTCGCTCTCGAGGAGAATTTCCTACCTTCATTTTAAAGTTCCAGCGAGTAGAAAAATTTGAAGAATCACTGAAAGCCGGTATTTTTCCTCCTAGTACATACTTCTAACAGCACAGCAACCATAATGATCACTGACTAAGTAAACAAAAACAAGAACAGAAAGGGCACGTTACAAATTACTTTTCATGAAGTTCTTTTTAAGGGTGCTATTACAAGTCTGGCGGACCACGGACCGCCAGACTCGCGGGGGCGTGGCGGTGGCTGTCTCCCAACCGCCTTATTATGACCAGGACAGTCAGGCCACCCTGGGTCCATCACAACTTCCAGGGATCAGAGATCCTTGGTGGTGGCGCAGGAGACTTACGGCCGCAATATGCTTGGCAGGGCGGCTACGGCCCACCAAGCATATTACGAGTTTCCTCACTGCCACACTTTTCATGGGGGTGTGACTACCATGAAAAGTGTGGTGGTGAGGAAACAAAGGGGGCCCTTGTGGCTGCAGACAGGGGGGGCACAACATCTGCCCCCTTGTGTGGATGCACAAAAGTACCTGCACGGCATGGACTGCAGCAGTCCATGCCGTGCAGGTACTGCCTTTGACATTTCCATTGTGGTTCCTATCTCATAGGCACCGCCCTTGGAATGCTAAAGAACCACCTGCCAGACAGAAGAAAACTCCTGATCTGATGGGCGGTTCACACATGGGTTTGGCGGTGCGGGGCAGACCCACTCCTGCACCGCCAAACTCTTAATGAGGCCCTAAGTACATTTATTGTCTGGGCCTCGCAAACTCAGCAGATCAATAGAGACGGGTGGGCTGGGGTTGGAGACGGGGTCTGAACCAGTGCCAATCAATGTTTGGCCTCTTCATGATACTTTAATCAGGTTTAAGGCTCCATGTTTCCACGGAGCATGTCATGGGAGGCAAGGAGGGCTTCTGACTACGGACAGACCCACCAGTGGCGGCTCGCCGAGGTAGTGCTGCGGGGTGGTGGGGCGGGGCAGGGGAGGGGCAGGGGAGGGGCAGGGTGGGGGATAGTAAACTCCGGCATACGGCGGTACGGAGTTAAGTAAATAAATAAATAAATAAAACAATTTACATTGCGCGCGCTGCATCGCCGAGTTGCCGTTGCAGCGCGCGAAATGTAAATTGTTTTATTTATTTATTTACTTAACTCCGTACCGCCGAATGCCGGAGTTTACTCACCCCCAACCTGCCCCTCCCCTGCCCTGCCCCGCCCCAAGCCCCGCAGCACTCCCTCGGCGAGTCGCCACTGAGACCCACCTCTTTCAGAAAGGATCACAAACTCTTGCCCAGTGATACGCTGAACATTCATTCCCTCACAGCTTCTGATACTGGCAGAGTCCAGCTTGTCCTCCTTTTCCCATGCTCACCTCCAACCTGGTCATACTACAAAACAAAACTTAAAAATAATGTAGTCGAAAAAGTGGGCCAGCGCGTTAAACACTCATGGCTGACATCTGCAGAGGTCTGTCAGTTGCCGTTTCGAATTACGGCAACGTATCTCTGGCTTCTGAGGTCAAGTGAAGTGAGCACTGGGTAAAAGAGGCATTGCTTGTGTATAGCAATTAGAAGCAGTGTAAGTGCTATGTTTAATAACATGTTGGTATTAAACTGTGATACAGCACACAATATAGAATAGAGGGTGAAGGCTTCATGTACGTGACATGGGCTCTAATGGGAAGGATGGGACTCTAGACAACCTTCTGTCCTCAGTTATACCTCACAGGAGGGTGTGGTTTGTGCACCAGCCAAGATGTTGGCGTTCTGTTGATCTCCGTTACGGCACGGAGCCCTTTAATACTACATAGCCTCTTCTTGTCTCTGCTTAGTGGTCAGACTCTCCCCATATGTGGCTCAATATCTCTGCAGCGTTTTGCGCTGGTATTTGTTGTTCCTGAGGCTTCTGCTTTGCTCAGAGCTGCGGCGGTGAGTTTTCTGTCAGACGTGAGTGGCCGCCATTTTATTTTCTGGCCGCTTGCAGTTTGGGCTTTTCTGACAGGACATAAAGCGTTTATTCCAGCATACGATTTGAGTGTGCATTAATGGACATCTTCACTCAGTTCTGCAATTGCCCACATTTTCATATTACCAATAAGGGCTCTTTATTCTTTTTAAAGCTACTATATAAATGACAGTTTTTTCCTATTAGTGGCCACCATTTTGCATGCATGCTGCTTTCTCATAATTTCACTTGCTGCATGTTTCTCCTATTCTTGGCTAATTCACTAATTTCCTTTCTGCATTTATTGAGGCACTTTTTCTATTATATATGACAATGGAGTGACCTTTCTTTGCTTCTTTACCCTCTTTGTATATACTGCCTCATCTACTTCAGCCCTCATAGCGCTATGCTAGTGTAATTAGCAATAGGCGCCTTTTTTAAAATTTTATTCCTGGGCTTTGACAATGACTTGAATTTTCTGCAGTTACCACACCTGTACTTTGCTTTATTTTACCAGCATCTTTTTACACTTGTCCTTATTGTGTATGGGCAGATTTGATCTCACCAGAAGATTCCACATTGTTCTATGCATTAGGTCAAGATGGCCAGTGATCTTCTTGCTACTTCTAAATCTTCTACCTCTGGCACAAAACTTAAAAGGGCAAAAAATGATTCCCCCCTCACCCATTATGTCCGCTCATAATCCTGTTTTGGGTACTATATTTGATGAGGTGCGGGCCTAAAACCCTTTGTGAGCGCTACCAATGAAAAACCTCAACAAATTGAAGATCGCTGGATTGCTATGGAGAGCTAAATGTTTGTCATGGAACAAAGTATAAGTGACCTCCAAGATGTTGCTACTAAGATTACTTTACTGGAGCAGGAAATACAAAAACTAAAACTACATACTGAGGACCTTGAAAACAGAAACAGACGTAACAATCTTCGTTTATATGGTCTGCCAGAAAATCTTGAGGGTCCTGATCTTCTTGCTTTCCCTAAGAAAGTTTTGCCGGATCTTCAGAATTCTCCTCCTTTGAATGTTCAATGAGCGCATTGTCTGGGATAACCCCATCCTCAATCGACTAGACCTAGAGGCATCATAATGCTATTTCTGGAGTTCACAGACCTGATGCGAATCTTTAGGGCAGCCAAAGAAAAATGTCCTCTTGTTTGGTCTTGCACAATATTTTTAATTCTCCAGACCTTCCTAATGCTACAAATGCTAGAAGAAAAGACTTTCTTGCTCTTTGGCCTCAGATGAGACAGTTGAACATTCGTTATGGTATTCTCCAACCTTGACTCTGTAAAATTACTTATGAAGGCACTTTACGATCATTTGATAAGCCTGCTAAACAGAAAGAGTTTATTCAAAATATCTCATCTTCTTCTATGGATATTACTATCCAGGGCTCTTAAATAACTCTGCTATGTACATATTTTTCCTTATTCTTTTTTTTCTTTCTTTAAGTTTAACCCATATGGCTATACTTCATAAAAAATAAATTTTTCTTTCTATGCTGTTATTCTTGTTTCTGGTGCTGCACGTCCCATGCTCATTCTTCATGCTCTTTGTTTCAGATCTGGATCTCTTTCCTTGATCTGCCTTTTTATCTTACTATCTATCACCTATTTCTCCTCCCTACTCTTCTACTCTTCTTCTTGTGTCTTTTCTGTGAGTGTTTTCTTGTTTTCTATTGGTATCAGGCTTGTATTGTTCCCATGTTATGTAGATGTGAATATATGGTGTCTTTTTGTTTCACCTTATGTTTTTACAGATTTTCATCCATGTTCCTGTCTCCCTATTCCTGACTACCAATATGTTTAACATTGTCTTATAGAATGCTTGTGGTTTAGGATCTCCTGTTAAAAGACAAAAGGTACTCTCTCATTTATCAAAATGTAATTCACATGTTACTTTTTTACAGTACACTCATTGTAATGAAATTAAAAAGGCAATGTGTTGGTCAGGTTGTTTACTCTTCAGCCATTCACTGTGAAGGTGGAGTCGCTATTCTTTTTCGTAAAATGCTGAATACTCCGATTAATTCTACTCAGTGTGACTCTGGTGGATGATGGGTAATGACTACTGTAATAATTCGGAACAGACAGATTTCTTTATTTAATATTTATGATCCTGTTAATTCCGACCCTGACTTTTGGAACAATATTAAAATAAAATTGACTTCCATTGATCATCCCAATATAATTGTTGCAGAAGATTCCAGTCAGTGGTTAGAGCCATTCACTGATAGAAATTCAATTTATAAATTTAATCCTGATAGATCTCATAAGGCATTTCAATCAGCCTTTGTCACTCGTCCCATATTTGATGTCTGAAAAACTTGTAATGTTGATGTTTGTGAGTTTACATTTTTTTCTAATGTAAATCAAACTATGTCTAGCATTGATTAACTTTTAGTTACGAAGGGGCTCATTATGATGGCGGGCGGATAACGGTGATGGGACCGCCCGCCAGACTTGCGGCAGTCCCACCAGCCCAATAAGGATGCGCCTGCCACACTGGCGGGTGCATCCTGGCCTTTTCACATTGCGGACGGTGCTGCTGGCTGCAGCACCGTCCGCAATGTGAAAATGCCACGTTGTGCATTTCCATGCACAACGTGGCAGGCACCGTGCAGTGCCTGCCACCTTGTGCATGGAAATGTAGGGGGGTACCATGGGTACCCCCCCCAGTGCACCTTCCCCACAGAGGGGGCCCGCAATGGGCCCCCAAAGTCAGTCTCCGCCTGTCTTTTTGCGGCAGGATTTCCGCCGCAAAAAGACAGGCAGAAGGGCTCATCATGATCACTACAGCGGTGCCTGCATGGCACCGCTGCAATGATGCCCTGGTTTCGGGTCCCACAAGGCGGGCAGAAAAGGACCGCCTTGCAGGACCATGACGGACGGATTTCCGTCCACCGCGGAACCAATGTGATTCCCATCGCCATCCTAATTTGGCGGTGGGTGAATCACTTTATGATGGCAGGAGGATCGCCACCGCCGGCCCGGTGGTGGCGATCCTCCCGCCATCATAATGAGCCCCTAAGTCATTACTTCATCCATCCAGTCCACAGAAATTGGCTCCATATTTATCTCAGATCATGCCCCGGTTTTATCTTCTTTTGACTTATCCCTCACTAACTCTAAAACTGGTTATTGGAAATTCAATAATTTCCTTTTATCAGATAATAATTTTGTCACAGAAGCCAACACGTATTAATGAATTTTTCAATGTAACCTTTCTATTGAAACCTCTACTTCTTATAATTGGAATGTTTTCAAAACTTCATTCCGGGCCTTCACTATAGCATATTCAGCTAAACGGAAAAAGGTAACAAATTTCCAATATATGTTATTACCATAAATTACGTCACTGGAACATACTTATTTTACCTCTAAATCCTCTTCTTTCCTACATGAATTAACTGGGGCCAAATCTACCCTTAATAAACTTGCCACCACTAATGCATGTAACATCTTGCTTAAAGTTAAATTGAAATATCATGGTGGTCAAAACAAGGCAGGCAAAATGCTGGATAATTATTTAAAAATTAAATCTGAACGTAAGAATATTGGACCTATTTATAATGAACTTCCAAATAATATTGCATCCTCTGATGCAGATATTTCCAATATTTTTCAAGAATACTACAACTCAGAAGAAACTATTTGTTTAGAGAACGATATCTTTGCCTTTTTTGATGGTCTTCCTAACCCTCCTCCCATGCCTGATAAATATGACTTATTAGAAGCCGATATAACTCTTCAGGAGATTATAGATGCTATTAAATCTTTAAAAAAAGCAAAATGCCGGGCCCAAAAGAACTTTCATTGAATTGCTTTCAACTTTTTTTTTTAACCCTTGCCCCTAAATTACTTGAACTTTCCAATTCTTTTATTTTAGACTCAAAACCTTCTGGGTGCTTTTTGGAATCATTGGTTGATTTCTAACCTGACAAAGATCACACCCTTTGTAAGAACTATCAACCTATTATATTAATTAACTACGATTGTAAAATATTTGCCAAAATCTTAGCACCTCGCCTTGACTCTATTGTTCCCCTACTTGTTAAATCTGATCAATCTGGTTTCGTTGAGGGTAGACTTGCTGTAGACAATGCTAAAATGTTCTCCAATATTCTTGCATTCAGTAAGAAATATCATTCACCTTTTGCAGCCTTTTCTCTTGATGCTGAAAAGGCATTTGAACGCATCATCAACTGGCACTACATATTTACCACTCTTCAATAGTTTGCTTTTGGCCCCAGGTTTATTTCTTTTATTAAATTATTATACTCAAATCCCCGTGCTATTGTGTTAGTTAATGGACCCTTTTCCCCTTATTTTAATTTATATAGAGATGCCAGAAAAGGCTGCTCCCTTTCCCCTCTGCTTTTTGTTCTCTGTTTAGAACCCTTCCTTGAACGTATTCGCTGTATTACACTTATATCAGGCTTTAAACACAATTCTGTTGAAACCAAACTATAAGCTTATGCTCATGATATTTTAATATATATGTCTAATCCCCTCTGCTCTTTAACTCTCTTTTTACAAGAAATTAATTTATATTCTAGAATCTCTGGTTACAAATAAAAAATTTCTAAAACTTAAATCCCACCCTTAAATTCCTCATGTTATAAATATATGTTTACTGATACTAATTTTATGTGGTGCCCATCTAAACTTAAATACTTAGGTGTTTTTTCCCCTACTATTTCCAGTACTCTTAATTACTATTTTTTATTATCATTTAAAATACCCACTTATTATTTCTCTCAGATTCATTCTCTTTGTATTACATTTCTCTGGAATAACAAACACTCTTGTACTGCTTTGGAGGTGTTTGTTTTCCTGATGTTAAACTATACCACTCTAATGTTTTAATTCGACAATTTTATGCTCAAGTAATGATTTTCAAGAATCTCCTGTACCACGATGGATTGTATTTGAAAGTTTGCTACTAAAGGAATTTTCATTTACTGATGTAGTTTATATGTTCAATTGTACTTTTATTTCCAAAAACCCGATACTAAAATATTCACAATATTTGATGCATATATTTTAAATGGATTTGGATTTTTATAAATGTTTTTTAACCTCTTCTATTTGGGTCAATAAGTTCATTAAATTTCTACTTAAATCGTTTTATTTTAAACATTGTCCATCAATATATTAATCACAACTCTGTTATACCTTTTCTCCAATTACAATCACAATACAATCTACCAACCTCGTTTTTACAGGAATATAATCAAATCTCATCTGCTCTTCAATCTTTTTTATTAACTAATAATTTTCCTCCTGATACTGCACCTCTCATACCCTTGACACCATTACATAATATGGTTCATGATTCAATTCACAAGGCTGCTTATTTATATAGTATTTTATTAACCCCTCCTATTGTAAGATAAAAACATTCTATTGAATTACTATGGGAAACTGATCCCTCTATCTCATTTCCTGTTTGCCTATTAGACAAAGTTTGGCTTAAAATTTTTAAAACCTCTAAAGCTGCACATATAACACAATCTCATTTTTTTTATTTATAATAGAGCACTTCTCACTCCTGAATCCCACTAAAAATTAGATCCAACTTTGGGGCAGATTACGATGTCGTCAGGAAAGCATTCCTACTGACTCAGTTCCGGAATGCTTTCCATACAAATCATATTTTGGGAGTCCTACCGACCGAGTACAATGTGTCTGGAGGCCTCCGGATATGGTCCAGTCGGACTCCGATTGACTTCAATGGGAGCCTGTGTTCCGAACGAGAACAAAGGCTCCCATTGAAAAAAAAGGTGGGTGGGAAAAACTGGGCACCCTGTGGCGGGCACCCAATGGTGCCTGCCACACTGTGCATGCATTGGAAGTGGAGGACCCATGGCTACCCCGACTGGCCCGATTCCGAGGGCCCTGGGTGAAGGGGGGGCTGCTATAGGCCCCCAAAGTCAGATCCCGGAGGCCGATCTGTCTCGGACAAACCGAATCGGGAAGGCTGTCCGAATCTGACATCCTAATCACTAGGCTGGAAACGCATACCGTAGACCGCAACGATTTAGCTCCGAATGACTCGGTTACTCCCAATACCTTTCGGAACCAAGTTGACCAGTTCGAACGCTTTCCAGCCATCGTACTCGCTTGTTGGGAAATGTGTCCGAGTCGGTCAGAAACAAGGCTTCCGAATTGGATTCGACCGAATCGAATGCCGTTCGGTGCCTTTCCTGGCGACATCAAAATCGACCCCTTTGTCTCCATCATGTTGGTCTTGTTCTATCATTACTGGTACTTTAACTCATTTACTCTATTATTGTTCCAATGTGTTTAATTTCTGGAAAGCTATATGGTCCAAATGTTTACTAATTTTTCAATGTAATATTCAATTATCTATTCAGAATGTTTTCCTTGGATCCATGGCACCTAAGCTTCTGTTGATTGATCTTTTTATTGCACTTGCTTTTAAAGTAATGCTTTCCTGTTGGAAAATTTGTCCATCACAAGATTAAATCAGATTTATACTGGTTACTTTTTACTATCTATTTATCCTCTCACTCACCTGTAACTTAGTTCTCATTCTTTTTGCTTTTCCTTTATCTATCTATACCTCTTTTATTCTCTTTCTTTCATCTCTTTTCTTCTCTTTCTCTTCTCTTCCCTTTTCTACTTGTTTCTTCCTCCCCATTCCTTCTCCTTGTAAAATGTATACTCTAATTTATACTCATAATCTCATGTATTGCTTTGATTTCTTACATTATTGTACAAATATAAGTTTCATTGTTAATATAGATTTATTATATATTACTATTGTTCATTTTTTTATTTCATTAAAAAAATATTTAACAAAAAAAATACATCACAACGCTGCTTTTCAACAGCAAATATCCAGAGAAGCAGGACCTGTTGACCCTCACCATTGTCCTCTCTGACAGCTGCGACCTGGGATATGCCGAGAAGCACTGGCAATTTACAGAATAATTTATGGTGAGGGTGGGGGAGCCACTTACCTGAGCAGACTTTACTGCATATCAGAAAGTGGAGTGCTCTGAGGCGATCAGTATCTACGTGGCCAGTATTCTAGGTGTACTCCGGGAGCACGAGCCATGGAGATATTTGAAGGCAGCCGCTCGGGTGGTGAATACACCGAATGAAAAAGATCCAGCGGGGGCAGTAGTGGAGAAGAAATATTGCTACAAAACAATAAAATACAAAATAAACAATTCTAGTTCCTTGTGCTGCCAGTTTTGATAGATTGGCCTTCTAAGAGCTGCTTGTTTTAACGGGGCTGGAGTGCTCCATTCTCTTCTCCCCTCACGTTTCTTTTTCCAAATACACTGTTGACTGCTCCCCAACAACAAACAAATACACCGGCATTAAAAAAATGCTGCACCCACCACACTGCCTTGTGACTCCAGGGCGAGTAAACCCTCGCCTGGCCAGGCACAGCTGCTTCCCTTCGAGTTCCAGATTACTGCCTCAGTCAGCCAGTCAAAAACTTTAACCATAAAAGTACATCAAAGGCACATTATTAAAATATGGCTCAAATCAAACCATGTTCAGAAAAAAACATCAATAAGTGCAACACACTATTCATACCTGAGTGGGAGAGAAAAATATATCCATCCACATGTAATGCTACCTTCTCTCTAGCATTATAAAATCAAATAAAGTGCAATTTAAGAAGGTTACATAATTCAGCATATCAATTACCAAGAAGCATTCTAGAAAACATTTATAAAATACGTGGGACTGTGCTTTTAAAAGTGCATTAATTTCCTACTATTAGTAGTACATTTTAAAAATGAACAGATATTTATACAATTAGATGGGGAGTCAAGCTGTTGCAAATAGACCAAAGCAGCCCCGGATCTTCTGATGCCCCTGGCCCTGATAATTGGAATTAAAAATCTTTTAAAATCTAGATAAAATTGGCAGAAAAAAGATATGTGAAAAAGACTCTGGGGCGAAGCTTCATCACATGGGCCTAACAATATTTTAGATGGGTTAAACTGACCGAGAAGAAAGCCCAGGTGCTATCTCACAAATCCCAATCTAAAACGGGTGAGCAACATTTTATCCCACGTGTTGTCAATACATTCCAGATACGGCTACAAGGCAATAGTACTACTGAGCACAACATACTCCTCTACAGAGGGTTTGGTCAGTTCACAGCTCTCTCACTGAGGCAGCACTTCTTTGATTCATTTCAGTTCTGGTCATGGTATCCGGCTCTGAAAAGAGGTGTGTGTAAAGAAGTGACCAGGAGTCAGGTTAGGTCATTTCAGTGGGTTTAATGCAGCAAACCCATCCATCGACCAGTTAGCCAAGTCTGCCAACTGCCGACCCACAGAACCTTCGTGGACCTGGTTCCACGCTAGAACACAGAACGTGGAACCAGGCCATGTCACACTTCTTCCCTCTTACATTGACATATATTTTAACAACAAGATAACAGCCAGAAATATTGAAAGAAACCGGAGACCCTTCATCCCCCTAAAATACAAAAGGAAAAGAGCATGGTATGTATGCTAAAACATTTCGAATGTGCACTCGTTATCTCAAAAAATCGTGAAGATAACTTGGGCTTTTGCAGACTCTATTGCTCGTGCGAGTAGGCACATATTCAGAGTGGGCAGAAGAAGAAATTCCTACATCAGACCCAGGCAACGAGTTTCTTCCGTTATTGCCCCCCACATGAACAACTCGACTGTGGTTCCAAATACGACCATCATCTGTTTTGACAGCATTTTTAAACAGTTTAACCACACTTTTTATAGCAGTAAATTTGGACCAGTTCTGCCGCCCCACGGGAGCTTTAACTTTGACCTTCTCTCCAACCCTGAACTCAATGGCCTTACAAGAATGGCGAGCATCTAGATAGACCTTCCTTTTTTGTTGAAGAGATAACTCTTTGTCTCTCCACTCACCAATGCCATTGTTTTTGAGGCCTTTATCTAAAATCATCCACCCTGGACATAAAAACGTATTGGATGACCTTCCTCTGAATAATTCAAAAGGAGTTTTCCCAGTTGTTGAATGTGGTGTAAATCTGTAAGCTGAGATTCGATTCTGTAATTCAGTCTTCCAGTTCAAACAGTTAACTCTTGCCAGTTGGATGCTTTCCTTCAAGGTTTTGTTCAATCTCTCAATGGCACCATTGGATTCGGGATGATAAAGCGAAATCTTTTTATGTTCAATACCACACTTCGCCAAATAATCCTCCATTTCCCTAGAACAGAATTGAGGACCATTGTCCGAAAGTAGTGAATTTGGAAAACTTTCACGTTTAAATATGGATTCTAAAAACTTAATTATGCACTGTGTCGTAATGTCCCTCACTGAACTGACTTCAATCCACCGAGAGTATAAATCCATCAACACAATTAGATAGGGTGTCTGATGTTCTCCATGAAGGGGACCCACAATGTCAATGGCCACCTCGTCCCAAGGACCCATTGGTAATTTTCTACAAACCATAGGTGGCTGTCTGGGCTTGAGAACCTTGTCACTTAAAGAGCAAGGGACACAATCACGGACAGCACGTTCCACCATGAGGTCTAAACCCGGCCACCAAAAATCCTGTCTGATGCGTTCCTTGGTTTTAGAGATACCCAAATGCCCCTCGTGTGCCATTTGAATAATGTTGTTCCTCAAACTCACAGGTGGGACCAGCCTCGTCCCTCTAGTTAGGACGCCCTCAGCAATGGCTAACTCAATTAACACCGATGACCAGGGCTTTCCCAGGCTACTTCCCTTGTCCTGTGACAACAACTCCATCACCCCCAAAAGTTCTGAGTCTTTATTCAGTTCTTCCTTCCACACATCTTCCTTTATTACCCCTAGAGTGATGTCACACACACTAATATCAAACTCCTCGTCTTGTCCCACCTCACACGTCTGCTCCGTTGAGTCCACTGTGTCCACTAAACGCGAGAGACAATCCGCAGAAACATTAGTACTCCCGGGAATGTACTCAAAATTGAAATTAAACTCCTGCAACGATATGACCCACCTCCTTATCCTCGAGGAGATGGCGTCAAGACCCTTCTTTTCAAAAATTTCTTTCAGAGGCTTATGATCTGACTTGACTTTGAAAGATGTGCCCCAAACAAATTTCCTAAATTTATTGATTGCCCAAAATATGGCGAAGGCCTCTTTTTCAATAACAGAGTAGTTAAGCTCAGCACCCTTAAGACACCTGGAGGCACACGCAATTAATTCCTCTTGACCATTACGCAACTGTATAAGTAGAGCGCCCAAACCTTTTTTACTGGCATCAGTGACAATATATGTCACATCACCCGGATTAAATGCTTGTAAGTTGGGTGCACTCTTGAGATCTTTTTTGACACCTAAGAACTCCTTTTTACACTCTTCTCCCCACACAAACTCAGCATTCTTGCACAGTAGACTTCTTAGATGAATGGTTTTATCTGCAAAATTCCTGATGAATTTGCTGTAAAACTCAGCCATCCCCAAAAAGGAAAAAAGCTCTTCCTTTGTAGATGGTTCCTTCAAACCCTCTATCGTGTCCACCAGCTCCTTTTTGGTCTTACGCCCCTGCTAGATATATGATGTCCAAGATAATCTAGCTCGGTAACTCCAAACTTACACTTATCTCGACGTAACGACAAACCTGCCTTCATCAGTCTTTCAAGTACCTTAACTACCCTACCATCATGTTCCTGAATGGTTTTCCCACAAATCAAAACATCATCTTGGTAGCACTTGACTCCAGGTATCCCTTTGATGACATCATTCATGATTCTCTGAAAGACAGATGCTGCGGACACTAACCCGAACGGCATCCTTAAAAACTTAAACGCACCCATTGGGGTTATGAATGCAGTAAGCTCTTGTGAATCCTTACTGAGGGGTACCTGGTGGTAAGCCGATGCTAGATCTAATGTACTAAAATAACATGCACCATCTAATGTCGAAACCATCTCTTCGATATTGGGAAGCGGAAATCTGTCCACCACTACCTCCCTGTTGAGGGCGCGAAGATCCACACATAGACGAATCTCATTGTTGGCCTTACGCGCAACGACAATGGGAGCCAACCACTCCGTGGCCTCCACAGGCTCTATCACCCCAGTAGCTACTAACCTGTCAATCTCCTTTTCTACTGCTTCATGCACACTGATCGGAACTCTCCTTACCTTGGCCACTATAGGTTTTGCCCCAAGCTTAAGTTTGATCCGGTGACTATAACCTTTCAGGCAACCTAGAGAGTCACTGAACAATACTTCAAACTCCTTCACAAATTTCTCCTCAGCATTCCCAACGGACTGCACTTGCACAGGGGGTTTTGCATTGGGATTTAGAATAATACCCAAACGAGCTTGATAAGTCCAGCTCAGTAAATTGTCTCCTTTCTCTGCCACATAAACTCTAGCATCCGTAAATCTACCATTGCATTCTATACAACTTATAAAGTAACCTAACATCTTAATTGGTGTTCCCCCATAGCCTGTTGGTCTAACATCTGATTTTATTAAGTTTGTCCTGCTCGAAAAATTCTTTGTGAACTCTTCCTTAGATATGAATGTGAGATGAGAACATGAGTCAAATTTCATGTTAACTCTAACATCTCCCACCTTTACCCACTCTGTGGGATGTTCCACCCCACACTCATTCACTTGGAAGGTAACCTCTCTTACTTCATTCCTGCTGTCACTTTTATTGCGAAAACGACAGTTTTTTGTAAAATGTCCCCTCTTCCCACATGTTGCGCAAATCACTTTAAGAGCCGGACATTCTCTTGCATTTGCCTTGTGACCAAATTTACCACAACGATAACATGTTCCCTGAAACATCATAACATTTCTCCTTTCATATTGCGCATTACTTGTCCTATTTTCTTCCTCTCTACTCTTGTAGTTGATGTTCCCTGCTTTCTTTACAGCATCCTCTTTTTGTACTGCATGACATACCACTTCTTCAACATTTCCTGTAACACTCGGTTGTTTACTAACTTTACTCAACTCCCTACACATTTGAGCATATGTTCCACACGTTTTGCTATAATCATTACTTCGTCTAACGGTGGTTCATCCTTTAACCAAAGTTCCTCTCTTATCTTGTCACTGCAACATCTTAAAACAAATTGATCCCTTATTCTTTCTTCTACTAATTCCCCAAACTTACAACTCGAGGCCAACTTGCGTAACGAGGTCACAAATTCTTCCACAGTTTCTTCCTTTCCTTGTTCTCTCAAACCAAAGTAATACCGCTCCATGATGGTACTCACTTTTGGCAGGTAGTGTAAGTCTAACTGTTTTACGCAAACCTCGTACTCATTCAACCCCCTTTGAACTGCCTGGCTCAGCTGTGGCAAGCTCTCTAATACTTCTTGCCCTTCACCCCTAAACAGTGGAGTAATAGTGCTTGTTTCCTCTCTGCACTCAAGTTAGTACCACACACCCTCGCATAATTTTCAAATATTTTCCTCCATTTTCTCCACTTAACTGGCGGCTCCCCTGGATCAGACAGAAAAAACGGAGGTGCAGTCACATTTTGCATCCTCAACCTTTCAAAATGAAGCTTACTTTACACCCCCCAATCTCCTTATATTTACCCCACAGTCACTGTTTGTACAATTTTTTCCTTACTGGTGTTTTTTAGCAGGGGTGTGTGACGAACTAGTCATGAACAATTGGAAGATCCTTATGCAAGGTGTGCTTGTCACCGTGATGACAAGCTGTAATTTTCAAATAATAACCAACCTGTTTCTTTGTAATTGCCTTCTTTCCTTCAGCCCTCTTTTTTTTTTTAAACAATAAATAGACTTTCTAGCTTAGACTGTTTTCCGATGTCCTCACGTTATCTTTTGGGCCTCTTTCCACAGCCGGATTCACTTAAACTCTGTTAAGCCTCACACCAGCCTGCCCTTTATTTTCCGATCTTTTCCTGATCCAAAATGGCCACCGACGTCGTCGCGTACAGCCTCAGGCCTCTTTCTACGGCCGGTTCCGCTTGTTCTGGAAGTGAGAAGCCTTTGGTCTTCTTTCGCCGGGAAATTGGGCACTACGACCCGCAGCGTGACGCGCATCCAAGCCGATGCGTTCCAGTGATGACACCAGGCCCCAATCTGTGTCGCGAAGCCTGCAAGACAGTTTACTCGCCTCCCGCTGCTCCCTCAGACTTCTTCCGACAGCTTAAATGCGGCGATCCTTCTTGCTTCCGACTCCTCCGTCCAGGTGAGTCTTTTTCGTCCTTTTTCACGATTTTCGTTCCTCTGGTTCCTTTCACGATGTTGGGGTTGCCTCACCACTCTTCTCCCTTAGCACGCTCGTCGCCAGTGTAAAGAAGTGACCAGGAGTCAGGTTAGGTCATTTCAGTGGGTTTAATGCAGCAAACCCATCCATCGACCAGCTAGCCAAGTCTGCCAACTGCCGAACCACAGAACCTTCGTGGACCTGGTTCCACGCTAGAACACAGAACGTGGAACCAGGCCATGTCACAGTGTGGCCTTCTAAGACTCGTTATCTCCGTCTTTATGTAATTGAGCCAGGGGATATTCAAACCTTTTTCGCATGAGAGGCAGTCCTTGACAATTTCTCTGTTAAAGGATGCAGGTGGGTTAGTCCAAATTGAGCACCACAGGAGCAGGGGCACCATTTTAATAGTGTCTTCCACATATTCTACTCCAAGCTCCTGCTGCATGATATAGGTAGAGAGTGCTGGAGGAGGGGGATAACATGGAAACCCTGATTTTACTTTGGCACAGAGAGCAACGGTCTCAGCCACTGATACAGTATCAATACTGGTCAGGCCGTCTGGGGGGTAGATGAAGGGAGACCCGGGGTAGGGAATTGATCATTTCTGGCCTTTTCTGGGAAGGAGGCATATATGTTAGTAATTTTCTCTGAGAAGTGGGCTATCTGATTGCAGCTGTTAGTCGTGGGAAACGTGGCAGCAGAGAATCGTTCTATGGAGGTAAGGGATATTATAAAGTAGCTGGGGGCAGAACCGCCAGGTAGCCTGGCCCCTGGCACTGTCTGGGCGTGGACGGGCGCAGACGGGCATGCCTTTGGTGAGCATTTCTGTGCTTCGGCCCTAAATATGGTTTGTTTTGATGTACCCCCAAATGTCTGACCCATATATCAATGTTGGTAGACACTTACTTCTATAGCTCTCGAGCAAAGGGGCCACAGGTTTTTTACCAATGCATTTGGCAAGATTAAAAACATACGCTGCCAAGCTAACAAATTTCAGTCAGACTTTGGTAGTACAAGGGCCCCAGTTACCCCTTGCATCAAAGACAATGCCCAGGTATGAAAAATCCGGGGTAAGAGCAACGAGGTGACCTTGTAGTGAAATACCCTGCATCTTGGTTTGCCTAAGGTTGCAGGCCATTGGAAAAGGTTTAAGTTTGTTTTGTGGCAAGTCTGAATGACCCCATAAAGATGGCAAATTCTTGTACTAGCACGTTAAGACCATTGGTGGTTCTTGAAAGTAGGACTGCATCATCCGCATGCAGTAGGAGGGGAATCTCTTTCCTTCCAACAGAGGGGGCATCAGAAACTTTGTTGGACAGAGTGGTGCCTAAGCCATTGATAGCCTGGGACCTACCCGATGAAGATGGAACTGCAGGAACCATATGGATATATTAACCATCTATACTAATAACCTCTGTGGCCCATGTCTCCTGAAAGAAAACAATATCATACTTGCGCATGAACTGGCCAATTCATCACACTCAATTAGCTGGCAGGGCCAGCAATATTCCAGAAAAGTATGTTAACCTTGTGGGCAGGGTCCACAGGGATGGTTAGATTTGACTGGCTTAGGTGCCAAAAGGCTAGGGGAGTACATCATAGTGTGTGAAAGTGTAGCCAAGTCTCTATAAAAGAATCCAAGGGGCAAGCTCGACCCCATGTGTTTAGGAGATGGAATAGAATTTCCCATGGGGCCATGACCCCTGACTTGTGCAGTAGGTAATTCATGGTCCAGTGTGCAAAAGGGCACAGGCATGTCTGAGTCAGGGGCAGGGGCTACACCAGACCTGGAAAGAAATGATTGCCCCCTCCCTCTATCCAGGGGCTGATGCTCCTAAATAGGACTCGAGGGCCTTGAGGGCCTCTACCCGATAATGGTGTCACCCCTTCCTATTGTACCTTGTGTCAGCCTAGCATCTAACTCACTCACTTTAGCCTCAGTACGCCCCAAGTGTTCATGCACCCCTGATAACTTGGAGTCAAGGAGGTCAGCAAACTCCTTACCAAACTGCACAAATCATCCCCCAGTATCCTTCTTACAATTAAGGAAGTCATGGGACAATGATGTAGGCCTGGCTGGATTATCTGTAGGTTCATGAAATTCACTCTTTTCTGCTTGGTGTGTGGAGGCAGGGTACGTTTAACAGTCTGCGAATGAGATGAGGAGGCACACTTATCTGAGTTGTCAACTTGTCACAGCCCGCACTTTTCGGACTCAATCAGCTAGTGGAGGCTCCACCGTCAGAATGCAGAGCGGCTTGTAATAGCCGTTTTTCGGCGAGGGGAATTTCCTTGTCTATTGCCCCCACTGCCTTTTCAATGTACTCATCAAGTGTGTCTACTTTGTTGGCGGCTGTGCCCTCCGTGTTGGGGCCTAAAGTTTGCTTGGCCTTCCTACATGGATATAGAACCAGCAACAGAGAACAAATGAGTCAAGTAATAAAAAAGAGAGAAAAAAAACCCAGTAGAAGGAAAGGAAAAAAAAACAAATAGACTGTCCAATGTAGAGTGAAGGGTAACTCCAAAGAAACACTTGAGGAAAAGTCACAATAAAAATTTGCAATACCTTATTAGAGACCCAACCAAGGTTGGTAGCCCAAGCCAGTTCCTTCTGAGTGCTGCGAAGATGGTAGAACTCTTGCAGGCGCTCGAGCAGGGGGAAACAACAACAGCCTCTCCGGCACGCAGAATGAAATGAGACTTTCAGACACAATTAGATGGTCAAAATGTACACATGCAAGAAGCCAAAGCTGAAGGATGAAGTCCCACCCCAGCTGATGTGTGAATGCATAGGAGTCAGTACGGGCAAGGAGCAAGCAAGATGAATGCTGGGGGATGAGGTCCCACCCCAGCCGATGTACAAACAAGCAAAAGGTTGACGTCTGAAAACAAGTACCACACAAACTAATGTGCAAAAGTGTAAGAAATCAGTGCATATATTTACAGCACCTGAATGGTATGAGGCAGTCTTGTCAGCTAAGACAGGCTTCACCCAGTCACAAAACCAAGGGGCATGGCCCTGCCTTGGGTCTTCCTGATGATGACAGGTGCACGATAGGCCTGCCTTGGCTTTGCCCAGGGGGTGTGACTGACTTCTTCCCAGTCTTCGCATTGGCGCATCCTGGTGCTAATGACTCTGGTACTGGTAGTCCCCTTTCAGTTCATCCCGAGCAGCGGGGAAACAGAGTGCGCTATATAGCTCTGCCCAGGGAGTGTGTCTGCCTTCTCCCCGGCCTTCCCATTGGCGCCCCCTGATGCTAATAACTCTGGGACTGGTATCCCCCCTTCAGTCCGTCGCACACCACGAGTAAACAGTGTGCTCTATATAGCGCTGCCCATGGGTTATTGCCACCTTCTCCCCGGTCTTTGCATTGGCGCCTACAGGTGCTAATGAATCTTGGAGTGGTAGTCAGCCTTCAGCTCATCCCATGAATCAGGGAAACAGAGTGTGCTACATAGCATTGCCCAGGTGGTGTGGCCGCCTTCTCCTTGGTCTTCATGTTTGCACCTCCTGGCGCTAATACTCTAGGACTGGTAGTCCCCCTCCAGTTCATCCTGCACAGCAGGGAAACAGAGTGCACTGAAAAGCACTGCTCATAGGGTGTGGCCACATTCACCCCGGTCTTCGCGTTGGCACCTCCTGGTGCTAATGACTCCGGGACTGGTAGTCCTCCTTCAGTTCAGTTACTGCCTCAGACTGAGCATCACAGAGTCTTATATTAAAGCAGCTCAGCTGATTTTTTTTCAGTTTTCCTTAGTGGGGCAACACCCACTGTGCCCCTTAATACCAGCCACCCCTGCACCCCACCCTATCCCAACCAACTGACTACCTATGTTATGATTTCTGGGACTGAGAGTTGCAAAGGCCAGTTCAAGGAGGGAATAATTGGGTCGATGCCCATCAAAGCTGAACTCTTTCTCTCCTCAAAGAATGGAAGCAAGTACACAGAATCCTGGGAAGAGACAAAATTAAGCGGGTTTCATGAGCACAACTTCTAGATATAGGTACAGAGCTTGCTGGAGTTATAAAACACATATAGGAAGCTGCATATTCTTTAAAGTAAGACTGCATCTTAGAAGCAGATCTGTTGGAATTTCCTCTAGAGATACATTAAAGCTGTAACATGATTGGAAGGTGCATAACGCCTCTCAGAGTGCAATAGTACCCTGAAATACAACTGGAGCTATCAAATGAATGAACAGTGCTTAGACATTCTGCTGAGAGGAAATGAATCCTATGATATCACACATTTGAGTTCACACTATATCTATACACCCCCATACATTACTGGGACTTGCAAGATCAAAGAGAATTTCTGTCTTTCCAAGTGACCTATCCTGAGAACTTTCCATAAAAATACAGTGTTGTGATTTCCATTAGTCAATACTTGTTTTTAAGTTGAGCCAGTAAATCTGTGTACCCACCCTTGTCGGAAACCATGTTTCCGACCGACTCGGAAACATTTCGGACCGATCAATTACGATAGAAGGTAACTGTTCGGTCTTTCCGACTCGGTTCTGACTGGCATTCGGAGACTCCGAGTTGGTCAGAGCCGAATCATACAGCTCTACGGACCGCGTTTCTGACCGATGTATCACGATGTCGGATTCGGACAGCCTTTGCGAATCGATCTGTCCGACACGGAACGGCTGTCTGAAACTGACTTTGGGGGCCCTTAGCAGGCCCCATTCACACAGAGGCCTCAGGTTGGGGCCCATGAGGGTACCCATTGGACTCCTCCTTACAATCATGCACAGTGTAGCAGGCACCATGGAGTGCCTGCGACAGGGTGCAAGGTTTTCCGCAACCACCCCTTTTTTCAATGGGAGCCTATGTTGTGGGAACACAGGCTCCCATTGAAGTCAATGGAAGTCCAACCGAACGATGTTCGGAAACATCGTAATCAGTCGGTCAGACTCGGCGAACCCGAGTCGATCGGAACTGATTCCGACAAGGAGTCAGTCGGAATGCTTTCCGACCTATATCATAATGAGGCCCTGAGTGCTAAAGGCTGAAAAAGAGGTAGCTTCAGCCAGCACTTCATCCCTTATTCTCTTCAAGAAGACCATAGACAGAAATGTATCTGTCAACCCAACCATAAAGAGGGTACATATGCGTGCAAAGACAAGCAGTGAGTTTATCTGGAACCCATGTATCTTTGCTCAGTAGGACAGAAAATATGGGCGCAGATGACCCATTTCTGCCTGAGTTTTAGCCAGGAATATGACCTACCAATTCATTGGGACAAGTACATTTAGGAACAATTATATGATCTGCTGCATATTTCTAGTACCAAGCAAGCAGTCACAGCCAGATAGATGGTTCATACATCCTTCAGTTCATTATGCCAGTGACTACATCTGTGAGGAGGGTAGCGAACAGGAATTGAACAGAAAAAAATATTCTGGCCTTGGCAATTGGGACCCACACTTCACGAACCCAGTTATCAGAAAAGCAGTAACAGAGATGAAATACCAGAGTCACACAAGAAGTGCACTTACCAGGAACAATTACAAAAGTCTACACATGCGCTTGCTCCTGGGTTGTCCTGTATGGACTCCCAACTTAGACATTCTCACAGTGTTACCCTGAGACACGACCATAGCTGTTGTAAAGGAATCCTATCCAGAATCAGCAGTTAAGTATGGACAATGTCAATGGTTATATTCCCTCAACCCTTAAGTAAACTGAGCATCTGAACATGCGAAAAAAGCAATGAGAAGCATTTCCTTTTAAAAAAGCAAGCATCCAGTGACACAGATTTATGATGTACACAGACAACATCGAACTTTGAATCATTGCTGAGACGGGGCAGAAGAACTTCTAGTGTTTGATAAAGGAAGTCAAAGCTTGGTGGTAGCCACAGGGCTTTAAGTGGGCCAGGTCCTGCTGGTGCTCAGCACCGGCAGTTATTAAAAACAGATGCCGAGACAGGTCCCTATCAGGGTCTCCATTTTTGCCCGCACGCTCCAAGTGGAAAAGAAAATCTTAACTCTGCAACAGTACCACTGCTCAAAGCCTTTGATGTGACTTCAAAGAAACTCGTTTTAGTTTTCACAGTCTCATTATTTCAAAACTGAAGCATTTTCCATATTACATACAACAAAGCCACAGTTGCTGCTTATTTATTTTATGCAACTAGCAACCATTGACAAAGCCAATAGTCCTGGCTTGTTGTAGGTATAATGTTACTTGATGTATCATGTATCTGGATGCAATGACCGAAACAGCAAAATACCAGTCAGGTGGCACA
The DNA here is from genome assembly GCA_963921515.1 of Calotriton arnoldi. Lineage (NCBI taxonomy): Eukaryota > Metazoa > Chordata > Amphibia > Caudata > Salamandridae > Calotriton > Calotriton arnoldi. Next base: position 234,581 of record CAWUFW010005164.1, read on the forward strand.
CTATGCTAAGCACAGATATTTAGTTTACATGTTTTAAGCCACGCCCATGATTACATTGGCCGCGCCCCTTGGAGAGACCCCCCCAGTTTTTTCATCCCACTTAAAGCCCTGGGTGGCCATAAACTGAAGCTTCCTGTCTTTGCGGAGACAGAAAAAATGAGGATGCTTCACATTTTACCCCCTTTACTGGCAAACAGCTAGAATTAGTGCAATTTGCTCAGCAATGCAATTTGCATTGCTGAGTATTTTGGAATGGAGTTTCCTTTCTCAGAGGTATGATCCACCTTATTGGTATGGATTAGGATGAGGCAGAATGTCTTACAGGTAATACATGACTAACCTTTTCATATAATAAGAGATTACTAATAACGAGGTGAAAAGTTGTTGAAGTCTTTTGTGTAGGAATTTGAAAAACAATGATCTTTCATTTTAAGTTTAGCAAGTCCCCACAACCAGAAGTCATGGCATCTGTGGCCCTCATTATGAGTGTGCCAGAATTGGGTGCACCAAATTCCAGTGATTATAGCTTTTCTCAATGGAGTGGGAATAACTGCACAGACCCACCAGTATCGGGTCTTTTTTCTTTGTAATTTTTACCTATTCAACTGAGAAAAGAGCTGATAGTTTCCGCCTGCTCAGAGCTGGTGGAAAGTGTCAGCAAGAGGGCCTGTTAGACGCGTAGGGGTCAGGGTTTTCTGGAGACTCTATGGAGGAAGCACTGTCTATCAGGGTCAGGCAAGCGCTAGGCTACACTCCTGACCACAGCCCCAGCACCATATAAGAGGGTCTATGTCTACTGGCCCAGAACCATTGGGTCTGTAATTGGCAGACCCGATAATTCTGACCCAGTGACATACCACCCAGATTTATTGCTCCAGGTGAAATTCTGACACTCATAATGAGTGGTGGGATGAGTCGCAGCAGGCAAGACTCCCGGGTTGGTGGGCGGGGGGTCACGCGGGGAGGGGGTCGAGCGGGGATGGTGTTGGGGTTAATTTAAATTTAAAAAACGTCGCATGCAGCCTACATAGAGAAAATGCAGAGTGTGCATGACTGCTTTGGTCGGTCCTGGGGCCGACCAAACAGTCAGCGCCCCCAACAGTGGCAAGCCACTCCTCCCCTGCATGGAGCAGGACCGCCCACCACCTGCCCCCAACCAAACCCTGCCTTCTGCTTTCTCGCAGTGCGAGAAGCAGAAACATAAAATGTATTCATAATACCATTTTATGTTCCTGCCTCTCGCACTGCGAAAAAGCAGTGGGGCGACGCACCTCCACCCACATGGAGGAGCCGCCCCAGGGTGGGACTTGTGTTGGGGAACTGTCAGATGTAGTTGTCTTGCAGTAACTGCTTACCTGCTGCTGCTTGGGTCTAGGGACACACCTGAGATAGTGGGGGTATTGCATGAACTCAGGTCACCAGTGTTTAATAACTGAACAATTAGCTGCAGATGGATGTCAACCCATGAAGGAAAGGCAGGACTTGCGGCTGCAGGAGATCAACACCTTAATCAGGCCGGGAGCGCTAATCTTCACCTCGAACACATGTGGGTGAAGTTGGGACTGTAGACCATGTTGGTGAAGGAAGACGTTTGCTCATCTTTACTGATCCCTATTTTCCAAGGAACCATTCATGAGACTATCCAAAAGCTTGTTTACGTCAGCACCCATTCTTCGGTGTCAATAAAGTTTGCAGAATTGTTTGCTTTTAAACACTGCCATAATCACAAACAAATTGAACATAAAGCAGTCTTTTCTAACTTCTTATTTTTTAAATTAACTACAATCATGTACTTGGGAACACATTAAAAGTGCATAGCATCCTTAATAATAGCTGTAAATCCATTGATGACAGTCGTCTTGGAAATCTGATACAGTATTATCTTGTTCTGTTGTATTTTAGCCTTGAAGGAGCAACAGTATTGATTTCTCTTATGGCTGGTGATAAATAGGTAACAGCCTCTTCAGTATTATCCACAAGCCAATAAATAGCTATTTGTCTGCTAATGAAAACATTTGCGATGGCATGATCTGCCAGGATAGCACAGCAAAAATGCATTGATTGGGGTCATCAGTGAATCACAGATCACAAGGACGGCTAGTCCTTTGGAGATAACGACTTGTGGAGTTTACTTTGCAGCTCATCACTTGCACTGTTACTGTAGATTAAAGAAAAACAACAGATAAGAACTTGATCTATTTACTGCAATAAACAGCAAGTACGCCCTCTTCTCTACACAAATTATAAAGCTTTAGAGTATTTTATGCTCTTTCTCGACGAGTGTCGTGTAGTTCCTATAAACCTATATAGGATCTGCGCGTTTAGACAACATACACTGTAGGACTAGTGTCCGGACTGATTCTAGACACCCCCACCGGGTATGTTAGCCTGTAAATCAGCTAGCTCACAGTGCCACTTGAAACCCCTTTTACCAAGGAGAGAATAGTTCTTGGCAACTATTGAACATGACAACCCTGATCCCTCAGGATCATGGAAACAGTGCAGTACTTTTCACTCAGTCACTCGTGCTCACTTTGTCTCAGAGAGATACACAGAATAAAACGGTGGGGATGTTTTCAATAAGCATTTATTGAACCAGCGTCATTCTAGTGTAAAAAAGATGTGCTGAAACAACCATAAGACAGTAACAGATATAAATGATTATAAGCACCAACAGAGTAAAAGGATGGTAGATTTCTACCGTTGTGCTAAAACAATGAATACAGGCAAGTATATAAAATACATGACAATAAAATGCATACTCCTACGATGCGACCCTACCTAGATGTACCTTAGTGTACCTAGCATGTATGTAGGTGTGTAGCCAAGAATCCCTCTAGGATAAAGTCAACCCCATTACCTGAAGTGAGAGACTGTGGGACCCCATCTTGGTCTCGAGATGGACACCCCGCAAGGGATGTCAGACCACTGCGAGCTGGAGTGTCTGCATGCAGGAACCTCAGCGTTTTGCGTCAGTGTGTCAGCATGGAAGTCCCTTTTCTCCTCTGCCTAACCCAGCAAGATATGGTGTTTATATACCCAAAGTGTTACCCTCAGGGGTTCTACCTTGCTGTGTCATGTCGAAATTAGGATGACGGAAGGAATGACCCTTATACATAGTTATTATGCAGGAAATGGTAGTCCTGCTGTGTTTCCAAGAATCCTCATGCATAATGGATGAGGCTAGGATTCAGGGAAAACCCTACGTCCTGTAAGCAGTACCGTAACTGGGTAAAAGGTCAGTCCCAAGAGCCATTATGTAGTGTAATGGTAGGGGAGAATATAGGTGAAAGGTTAGGTGACTACCTGAGCCTCTTTTGGAGTACCTATATGAAACATAACACCTGATTCGTTAAATGTACTGAGTTTCTATTTTTAATTAATTACTAATAAAAACTAAATTGAGGTTGGAAAGACAGCAAATAAAGTGATGCTCTCACGGAGTGCTGCAAGCAAAATAAAAGAGTAGTCCCCCTGCACGTCAACAGTGGAAGGATACAAGTCAACCACTCAGAAATATGGTGAAGCAACTGTGTAATAGAGATGAGACAAACACGAGAATAATAAAACACAAGAATAATAAAGACATCAAATAAGGATCAGGGAAATGAGATTGATAAGAAAACCATCCAATCCTGAGCAAGGGGCTGACATCTGTGTATATTGTATAGTAGGTGATAGGTCTTCGAGAGCAGTCAACACTTGTAGTTACTAATAGCATTTTGTGCCAAATTGTGTAATGTGAGTTACTAGGACTTAGTTTTAGACTAATCCGTTTATAGTAGGCATGTGCAATGTAACCCGTACTTGATACGATAGTGAATGATACATGTCAATAAGTTAGGGTACACGATTCAGTTACAAGGTTCTCTTATCAGGTCAAAACCTCTCTGTATGAAGAGACACCAAGGCACACTCACAAAGTATTAGGACGTTCTCCTGCAGACAACCCCCAAATCACTTTTGGGAGATATTTAGAACTTCAGAATAACTCTTGTACTAATTAATTATTTGCCATAAAGCTTTACAAAGGTTAGTCATTGTCTTTCCAAAACTACCACTGTTCCTATGCATTGAAGTAAACAAAAACGTGGTGGGTGGGATACTTGAATTGATCTCAGCCATTGGTTATTACTCTGGGACCAATCCCAGTTCATTATTGTTTAGTTCACAATGCCACATCAGATTAGGCCCAGCCATATGTGAATCAGACATGATCCCGCTTCAATAGAAACAATCAAGCCAGAACTGCCAATCCAGGTCCTCCCTGAACAGAAAGAGAAGCATCCCAAGACTGGATTTGCCCTAGTTGAGGCTCTTCAGTCAGGAACAGCTTGGTTACATGGCAAAGTGATTAACGTTTGCTTTTTGTCCCATCTGCAACAGCTGCGCACAGATGGGCAGCAGTAATAATCAATATAAAATTCAATATTAGCTGCACCATTTTCGATAAAGATGGCCTTCGGATATATCTGCTACTAACAATTGAAAACATTACATATAATACAGTGTTCTATTATGGCCTGATATCTGACAATAATACATCTTTACAGACCTTAAAGTGGAAATTTACCTTTATCAAGTATGGATTCCACTAACCCTAACTGCAGCCCGCCTAAAAAACCCACAGAGAATCTAGTTTGAGATTCCTCAGGCATAGATACATTTTTACAAGAAATAGAGCTTCCTGGTCGGAGCCCAGAAGCGGCAAAACGTTTAATCAATCCCATATTGAAAAGTGAAATAAACGAGGAAATACAACTGCCCAATTAAAAAAACACACAAGAGGACGGTTTCAGAGCTGAATTTTATAAACTGTTTGCACCAAAATTAGTAATCTCTTTGAATACTCTCTAATTCGATATTAAAGGGCAGATTATCCTGCCCATGTTTACAAAAGGTGTATTAATAAAAAAGGAAGTTAGAAAAAGAACCGGCTTTGTATAGACCAATAACCCTGCTTAATACAAACTATTTTACTAAAATATGAAATAACCACAAAAACACAATAATCCATAATTTCATACATAAGGACCAAAATGGTTATATGTTAGGGTGAAGTTTAAATGTCAATACTCACTATCTCTTTTTATTGAATTTGTCACTGCAGATAAAATGCCTGCAGGTATAATTCTGCTTGATGCAGAAAAGGCCTTCAATCTTATGAATTGAAGATTCGTATTAAAAATCTTGGGAAAAGTTTCCAGCGCAGCTCATGAGATTGATTGCCATGCTCTATCAGGGCACATCTGCTCAAGTCATAGTCAACAATCTGTGCGCAGGAACTGTTTTACCTAGTGGGGAAATTCATCAAGGTTGCCCCTTCTCCCCCATTCTTTTTCTCTTTTTATCAAGCCCTTAGCCCAGTATATCTGTCTTCATAACTAGATTTTTGCACCTTAATTTGGGGTGGTGGTATGATCACATTACATGTGTACAATGTTGCTTTATTTCTGCTGCCAGATAGACATGGCCTTGCAGGCGATAAAAAGTAAAACTGTTTTACGGGGGTATGAATTAACAAGTCCAAGATGGAATCTTTATTATTCAATACGTCACCTATTATCGTGCCATTAAAGCTGAGAGCAAATTATAACCAAAACCCAAAAAGATATATGGGAGTTTATTATTTAGATCAGTCAGCAGATATGTTTTCCTATAACTATATGGCCCTACTGGAGAAAATATATGCATTTTTTCTATATGGAAGTCTCTTTCTCTATCCTTGATTGGAAGTATTACGCTTATTCCCGCCGCTTCTGCCCCTACGGCCCCTCCCCCCGGACAGCCCCCTCTCCTGCCTCCCACCCTCTCGTCCCTCCCCTATATAATGGCGGCCGCTGCGGGGGAGCGCGAGTAAGACCTCTGACCCCTGGTCTAGGTCGACTCTCTCCCCAGCTGCTCAGCTGTGCCGTCACCTGCTCTGCAGTACTCCGACCTCCTCCTAGTGAGGTTTGCGCCTGCTGTCCGCCCCACCTAGGATCCTGCCTGCCTCAGCCCACGCCCTGCCTCTCGCCTGCAGCCCTTAGCCGTCGTTTTCTCCCTCCACCGTTTTATTTTATTTTGAGTTAGTTTCATTTATTTTTATTTTCTGCTCCGCCACTGTTCTGTTATTCCTGGTCCTTGCCTCTGTTCCCGCCGCTGCTGCCCCTGTGGCCCCTCCCCCCGGACTGCCCCCACTCCCGCCTCCCAGCTTCTCGTCCCTCCCCCTCCCCTATTTAATGGCGGCTGCTGCGGGGGAGCGAGAGTAAGACCTCTGACCCCTGGTCTAGGTCGACTCTCTCCCCAGCAGCTCCGCTGTGCTGTCGTCTGCTCTGCAGTCCTCCGACCTCCTACTGGTGAGGTTCGCGCCTGCTGCCCTCCCCGCCTAGGATCCTGCCTGCCTCAGCCCATGCCCTGCCCCTCGCCTGCAGCTCTTAGCCGTCGTTTTCTCCCGACACCGTTTTATTTTATTTTGAGTTAGTTTCGTTTATTTTTATTTTCTGCTCCACCATTGTTCTGTTATTCCTGGTCCTCACCTTGTTCCCGCCGCTGCTGCCCCTGTGGCCCCTCCCCCCCAGACAGCCCCCGCTCCCACCTCCCAGCCTCTTGTCCCTCCCTTCTCCCCTATTTAATGGCGGCCGCTGTGCTGTCGCGCCACTGAGCGTGCCGAAGGCGCACCAAAGGCAAGCCCGTCTGCGCCCGTCCGTGACCCGACCGTGACCAGCGCCAGGGACCCTGGATCTCGACCCACCCACCGCTACAACACAGCCGCCATCCTCGCACTGAACCCCGGAAGACTCAGCGACTACCAACAGGCCACACCGAACACGACCCACGGCCAATTCTCCTGCCACTACTGCCATCAGACCCTCACCACCACTCCGGCCGCCGACACCGCCGACACCCTAAGATGCATCCTCCTCAACGTGCGCTCCATGCACAGACACACTGTTGAGATCTGGAACCTACTCGACTCTCTCTCGCCTGACATCGCTTTTTTCACGGAAACCTGGACCAACGCCGCCTCCGCCCCTGACATCACCACCGCCATCCTGGACGGATACAAGATCCAAAGGAAGGACCGCCCCAACCACCCGGGAGGGGGTCTCGCCATGGTTCACAAAAACACCCTCCGCCTCACCACCTCCAGCGAAACCTTCAACTCCGCCGAACACCTGCGCTTCCAGATCCAGACTAGCCCCAACTCCACACTCCGTGGCACCCTCGCCTACAGACCCCCCGGCCCGCAGGCCCCCATCGCCGCCACCATCACCGACCTCATTGCACCCCACGCCATCGCCTCAATGAACTACATACTAATCGGAGACCTGAACTTCCACCTTGACAACCCCAGCAACCCCAACTCCACCACCCTCTGTGACAACCTGGCCAACATCGGACTGGAACAGCTCGTCACCACGCCGACCCACAAGGCTGGACACACCCTCGACCCCATCTTCGCAGGAGGAAACAGCGTCCACTTCAGCCACACAACGCAACCCCCATGGACCGACCACCACTGCGTACACTTCCTCGTCGACAAACCCAAGGCACCCAAACCAGCCCCACGCCCACCGCGAAGGAACTGGAGCAAAGTCACCGACAAGCAACTCAACTCCACCCTCACCCAAGACGGATCACTGACATTATATCGACAGACGCAATATCGACCTACCATTTTATCGACACCAAAATATCGATTACACTATTATCGACGACCTATACTTATTTAAAAAAATACACAAATATCGACACCATATTATCAACAAACATAAATATCGTTTTAAGTATTATCGAACACACAAATATCGTTACATAAAATATCGGACATAGTTAAAAAATATACATGTCCAAAATATCGATGACAACAATATAGACAGCAATAATATTGTCTTTTAAAAAATATCGACAACTTAAAAATTATTAAAACTAACATATATTAACACCATTTTTTTTTTTTAACTATAAACAAGCACTCCATACAAAATAAATATAATACGATCAATTTTTAATATATTAAAATATAAAATCCTAAAATATTTAGTAAACACAGTAATAATTAATATTTAACATATAATTAAATAATATGCACACAGCATTTAACATCAAATACAATGTAAAACACATTTAACAGACTAAATCCGTAAAAAAAAAAAAAACGTAGCACTAACAACTTCTTAATTGGAAAACAACTGCCAAAACAATTAAAACAATAAACAACAACGAATAAAAGGCTCACACTAATAAAATACACCAATCACAGAAAACAATCAATTCAATAAACACTATGGGGTCGATTCCGATTCGGGCCGGAAAACGTACCGACCGACTCGGAGCCGGAATTCATTCCGACCGACACGTACCGGTGCAGCCCGACCCGCAAAGTACGATGAGAAGTGTGCAAAATCCGACCGACTCGTACGGAACACAAGCCGAACGACCGAGCCGCGCGGAAAACAGCTATCCGGCCGGAAAACCACGCGAATCGAACCGACCGACACGCACCAGGAAGAATCCCGAACGAAACGTACCCGCGAACTCCTACCCGCCAAGTACGATGCAATGCGTGGAAAACACGACCGAGTCGCACGGAGCCCAAGCCATACGACCGACACGCATACAAAACTGCGAGCCGCAGCAACCCAATACACCGCGACCGACGCGTACGCAGCATAGAAAACAGCACAAACACAGCGTGAACGACTCGGAGAAGCTCGTACGAGACAACTGCAGGGTCCGACTCGGTCACAAGAACGTCTCCTACATGCACAAAAAGTACAAAGGGAAAAATACACAAAAAAAGGCCAAACAAGCAATTACAAAGCCAATAAATACTGGGGGGGGGGAACAGGGAACAAAGACACACCCACAACTCCACCCATATAAAGGACACAAATCCCTACCATGATCCTTTGCAAATTCAAATTACCTGCCAGCACTCAACAGACAGCAACCACACACCCACCCACAGCTCATCCATCACACAAGCCACACACCATCAGCACCTCAACAAATAGCACCCTCACATACACCCAGCAAAACACACACTCACACACCCTCACTTGCACACCAACACACACATCACTCACCATCACCACCCATCACCATGCCCCCAAAGAAGAATCAAAAGTTCCTAGATAGTGAATTGGAAGTCCTGGTAGATGAGATCCTCAGGGTAGAGCCACAGCTGTTTGGTACACTGGTCCAACAGACCCCCATGTCGCAGAAAACCAAGATGTGGGAGAGGATTGTCGACAGGGTGAACGAACAATCACCATGTTTGCGCACAAAGGGAGACATCCAGAACAGGTGGTATGACGTGCGCAGGAGGGTCAGGGACCTGTTGAAGAAGGACTACCTCTTGAGCCAACACACCAGCAGTGGCCCTCCTGCCAAACCAGTATACCTCAGGCCCTGGGAGGAGAAGGTGCGGGCCATCCTACCACCAGTGAGCGTATATGGACTAGAAAACATCCCAGAGCCTGGTGAGTACACAACAAATGTACACAATATTGTGCGACAATACACACACATCACTGTCAAGGGGAGAGTCAAACCATGCACCCTTAGCAAATACACAGCAACCAGAACAGAATCATCCCAAAATGTGTCTGTCAGTCAGATAAACACAACACATGCCATCTCATAGTGATATGTAACTGTGTCATCACATGTACAAACACAACTACAACTACAGCTAGGCAGTGGCACAAATATAACTAACAAACACATCCAGACATGTAGCCATCACTACAACACCACCTCACAGTGAAGCCCACTGAAAGGAAGGAATCCTGTGTATGCTGGGCAAGTCAGTGTAGCCAATAGCATCATGGGAGTCGTAGTCACAGATATTGCCCACCCTCACAATGCGCACATCAACACCACCATGAACCATGCTCACATCACAGGGAGTGGAAAACAACTGACAAGATGGCTGACACTGGCTACTGCTGTGGGGAGCACAAGGTCCTGCTGGCAACTGTGCACCAACCAACAGCAGGACACCACTGACTGACATCCTGAAAGACAACTTGCACTCCCTGCAACGGAAGCACGTTCCATGGTGGAAAATCTGGCTGAGTGGGAAGGAGGACTGACAGCACTGACCATAGTTACCAGCAGCTCCACTCACACACACCCCTAACACAAACTCCACACAACTCACCTGGGAGAATGCATTGCCTCACACTCTAATCAAATATCCCACAAAGAACCACAACCCTGGGTCATGCAGTGGGAAGCACAGGGACACACATGGGACTTGTAGCAAAATTAACCCCAGGGTAACACTGTCAGCCATCTTGTCAGCACAGGCACACAACCCCACAGGGAAGCAGAGTCAAAAGGAAGGAAGCATGGGCATGCTGGGAAGGGGGGTGGAGGCAATAGCATGATGGGAGTGGTAGTCACAGCCCAACATCCCTCACCCGCATGGCCCAGCAAGCTCACACTAAAGCATGCACACCTACCAGGGAGTGAAAAGCCACATCAAAGATGTCTGATAATGGTGCTATGTTGTGGGGAGCACAAGGCCCTGCTGGGAACTGGGCACCAACCAACAGCAGGACACCACTGTCAGCCATCTTGCCATTGCTGTCACACTCACACACAGTGAAGTACACTCAAAATGAAGGAAGTATGGGCATGCTGGGAAGGGGGTGGAGGCAATAGCATGATGGGAGTGGTAGTCACAGATATTGGTCACCCCCACAACTGTCCCATCAACACCACCCTGAACCATGCGCACATCACAGGGAGTGGAAAAGAACTGACAAGATGGCTGACACTGGGTACTGCTGTGGGGAGCACAAGGCCCTGCTGGCAACTGTGCACCAACCAACAGCAGGACAGCACTGACTGACATCCTGAAAGACAACTTGCACTCCCTGCAATGGAAGCATGTTCCATGGTGGAATATCTGGCTGGGTGGGAAGGAGGGCCGGATGTCAACCAAATACAACCAATGCAGACCATGTACACACCCCAACATTCATATAGAAATGCCCAAAGTATGCAGGACAATGTGCTACACCAATATCAACCTCTGACTGTGACAACTTAGGACAATGCAATGTACAGGCCCGCATCCAGAGGTACAGTCACAACTGTCATGTGTGTCAACCATTGATGCCTGCAGAAACATAACATACATTGTGTGTGTCTCCCAAAAACAGGTGATGATGGGGACACAGCAGCAGACGCTGAGGAGTCCCCGTCCCAGGCTCAAGGGGAAACGGAGCTCACTGGTGTGGAACAGCCTCTGCCCTCCTCGGATGACGAAGACCTACCTGGCACCTCCGGAGCAAGTCATCATGCAGCACCAGCAGGACCACCAGCTGCACCCCCTGCACCCACCCCTTCAATGACTGTCAACACACATACCACCCCTGCCGACACGGACAGACCAAGGAGCACCACCACCACCAGCACAGGGACCCTGGACCAACGTGGGGCTATGGACACCAACACCACCAACAACCCCCAAGGGGGCCCAGGGTCACCTGTGCGTGCCACCTCAGGTACTGCACGTGTCGCCAGGGGTGGTGGGAGGGGTGGGAGACATAGGTCGCTGATCGCAGAGGGGTCTGGACTGCATGATGACCCACAACTGGTACGCATAGCCGATGCGTACCAGTCCAGCACCGGAGACCTCAGCCAGGCAGTGGGGCTCCTCAGGGACATTAAACAGCAGCAGGCTGCCCATCATGCACGCTTGGACTTACACATGTCCCGCGTGGAGTCCAAGTGGGACACACTGCAAGAGATGACGGCGGTGCATAGGGACATATTACAATGCCTCCGCCAGATGAGCAGGAACCAGTCAACACCTCCCTGTGTGCCCACAACATCTGGTGCTGAAACAACTGCAACTGCCACAGGGAGGGAGGATGACTCTGGCGGAGAGTCCCCTGCACCGCAGCAACCTGCACTTGAGGGTCCCCCCCCAAAGAAGAGGGGACGTCCGAGGAGGGGTAACTGAGAGGCCGATGGCCATGTGCAACCCCCAGGAAGCCAAAACCTGTTATGGATAATCACCTTTGTGCGCAAACTGTTCACCCTGTTGACTGCAACACAACTCCCCCACATGACATGGGGAGTACAAGTTGGACCAATGTATCAGATGACTGTGGACTTTACTCAGGACATTTCTGCTACCAGGACTTTCAATTCATCTAGGAACTTTGGATTACAATCACAATGTACAGCACCCACCATCCTGTGCACTATACACACACATGTATGACAATAAACACACTAATACACCATACCTGCCTCTGTTGTGATTCCAACGTGGTTTCTGTCATAGAGATGATGACCTGTGAAATTACACTGTGCATGCTAACTGCTACAGCAAGTACAACACAGGCATGTGAGTCATGGCAACGTGACACATATGAGGGAGACACACCACCAGGGCTACACAACATATACACACCTAGGCCATCTGACTCATCGCCTACACTGATGTTGCCAGGAAATACGGTGCAATGCACAGACACAACACCTATTCACAGTCTTTGTCAACTAGCCCACTGGTGCAGTAAGCAAATGTCAGTCAGATGTGTGACCACAGACAACGCACATCACAAAGTGAAGCACAGGTTTATTACACATTTGCAACATGTTGTAACCACTACAGATGCAAGGTAATCCCACCTGGCAGCGGGAACACAGTCATCAAGTGTAGAAGGAAGGAAGTCCATGGGTGTGGCGCACATCACCTGTAGGGACACGACAGCTGCCACCCTGGAAGTCGAATCACGGTGTCAGGGATCACAGTTGACCAAACGACTCTGAAAGTACCCTTTGAAGGACAGAAATGAAACACAGTCAAAAACACTGAAGAACAGGACAGAACTGCAATACTCATGCCCAATACATGTCACAAGATACCCACCCAGAACCAAGTTAGCATGTCAACACTGTTGGGGAGTACAGACTACCTGTAAGGACACATCGCTACACGCATACAGTCATGTAGCACATGGACACACTCAAACAGCACCAGAGCACCACCAACACATATCATGCATACTCACATTATTGACATGACATCTCTGTATACTCACATTCAGCTGAAGAAGTTGGTGATGAGCTGTGTGCGGACATCACCATCATCATCATCATCATCATCATCACTGGCATCGTGGTCCAGGCCAGGATCCTCCACAGGTGGCGGATGTTGGTCATCGTCATCCAGGATGAGAGGCAACTCCTTCCGCACTGCCAGGTTGTGTAGCATGCAGCAGACGATGACAATCTTGCACACCTTTGCTGGGGCATATGGGAGGGCCCCTTCTGTCTTGTCCAGGCAGCGGAAGCGGCTCTTCAGGAGACCAAATGTCCGCTCAATCACTCTCCTGGTCCGACCATGTGCCTCATTGTAGCGCATCTGGGCTGGTGTCACAGGGTTCCTGAGGGGCGTCAGCAACCACGGCATGTTGGGGTATCCGGAGTCACCTACATACAGACAATTGCACATTAGCTGAGTTGGAAAAGAGGGTGGAACACTACATTGCAGAACACACACAATGGTACAAAGTCAGTACACACCAACAAGCCAGGCACGCTGGTTCCGCATCTGTGACCTCATCCTCGGGATGCGACTACTCCTCATCACGTAGGCATCGTGTGCAGAACCGGGAAACGGGCACACACGTGTGAGATGCTCATATCTGCAAGACATACCACCAGTGCATTGACCGAGTGGTAGTGTTTGCGGTTCCTGTATGCCTGCTCTTGGGCCTGTGGTGGTACCAAAGCAACATGTGTCCCATCAATGGAGCCAATGACATGCGGCATCCTCCCCAGGGCATAGAAGTCACTCTTCACGTCAGTGAGTTGTTGGAGTCTAGGGAAATAGATGTACTGGTTCAGGTATATCAACATAGCCTCCAAAACATCGCGGAGCACACGGCTGAACATGGTCTGTGACATCCCACCAGCAGTCGCCACAGTGTGTTGAAAGGTACCGGTGGCAAAGAAGTGTAGGGCTGCCATCACCTTCACCTTTGGGGTCAGGGCTGTAGGGTATGTCCGGCCAGCTTGCAAATGTGGGGCCAACCGCACCGTCAATACCTCAATCAGCGGCCTGGTGAAGCGGTACCGTCGGATGCAGTCCCGTTCCACCATGGTTGCAAGGTCAGGGAATGGTCTATGGACAGCTGGTGCCCTGCAGTGCATAGGTGAAGAAAGAAAGATTGTCAGTCACCCCACATATGTGGCATTGACCATACTCAATATCACATGATACATCATTATGAGGCACAAGTACATGATGTGTGCAGTTCCGTAAGGACATGTATGGCACCTACATGGCCAACATCTAACATCACAGTTCAACAAGTGGCATCAACAAGTCCCAGGTTGTGCCATGGGATATCATGAGGCCGTGTCACAGTTCCCATCTCCTGCTGCCACGTTCCAAACACACCCCACAGTGACATGTGAGGACAGATGTGCCCCAGGCATCACAGCTCATCGACAGGTAGATTCCCAGGGACCCTGTATTGCCACATGGACACTGGCATGTCATGGTGTATCATGAATACACCACAGCAAAACAACCATGACCCCCACAGGTAGTGGTCCCTGCTGCCTCGGCAGGACAGACATGGACGTCTGTGACACACACACGCACAACATCAAAGTCCATGCACAAACAACGTGGATGTGGAGATTGTCTCCCATTGTGCACATGGAATCAGAGACATTGTAAACACAACATGCACACAGACTGTGGAGGACCATCACTATTGTGGCAATGGGTCACCCTGGGACGTACATACCGTCCCACATGGGACTCAGGGGGTATGTGACATGACATACACATACACCACCGTGAAATGTGACCATGCCACATGCTCAGAAATGAACAGTTGCACATCACAGTGGTCATGTACACGACACACCAAGGATTCTGTCCCCATGAACACGTGCACAGCCTGGGAGTGGCTGCCCCCAAGTGACACCCACAGAACAACATGTTCACCCCCATACACGGAATAGGTAATGCAGCCTTACATGCCTTAGGATACAGTGTGGACAGGCTGTGGTGTTGTAGGTGTGCCCCTCACTCCCTGGGAAGTATATGTGGCTGGCATATGTTCACCTGTGACAGGCATGGTGACATATGCCAGTGACTTGTACAGGGACGCGTTGGACAGCAATGGACCGATCAGTGCGCACACATTGGCCATTGCATTCAATGTGAGCGGGTACGCGTTGTATTCGCAATACGCTTGGACAGCAATGGACCGATCGGTGCGCACACATTGGCCATTGCATTCAATGTGAGCGGGTACGCGTTGTATTCGCAATACGCGTTGGACAGCAATGGACTGATCGGTGCGCACACATTGGCCATTGCATTCAATGTGAGTGGGTACGCGTTGTATTCGCAATACGCATTGGACAGCAATGGACCGATCGGTGCGCACACATTGGCCATTGCATTCAATGTGAGCAGGTACGCGTTGTGTCCCGGGTACGCGTTGAACAGCAATGGACCGATCGGTGTGCCCGGCCGGCCCATTGCATTCAATGTGTGCGGGTATGCGTTGTATCCCGGGTACGCGTTGAACAGCAATGGACCGATCGGTGTGCCCGGCCGGCCCATTGCATTCAATGTGTGCGGGTACGCGTTGTATCCCAGGTACGCGTTGGACAGCAATGGACCGATCGGTGTGCCCGGCCGGCCCATTGCATTCAATGTGTGCGGGTACGCGTTGTATCCCGGGTACGCGTTGAACAGCAATGGACCGATCGGTGCGCACACATTGGCCATTGCATTCAATGTGAGCGGGTACGCGTTGTATTCGCAATACGCTTTGGACAGCAATGGACCGATCGGTGCGCACACATTGGCCATTGCATTCAATGTGAGCGGGTACGCGTTGTATTCGCAATACGCGTCGGACAGCAATGGACTGATCGGTGCGCACACATTGGCCATTGCATTCAATGTGAGTGGGTACGCGTTGTATTCGCAATACGCTTTGGACAGCAATGGACCGATCGGTGCGCACACATTGGCCATTGCATTCAATGTGAGCGGGTATGCGTTGTATTCGCAATACGCGTTGGACAGCAATGGACTGATCGGTGCGCACACATTGGCCATTGCATTCAATGTGAGCGGGTACGCGTTGTATTCGTAATACGCGTTGGACAGCAATGGACTGATCGGTGCGCACACATTGGCCATTGCATTCAATGTGAGTGGGTACGCGTTGTATTCGCAATACGCATTGGACAGCAATGGACCGATCGTGCGCACTTACTGGCCATTGCATTCAATGTGAGCGGTACGCGTTGTATTCGCAATACGCGTTGGACAGCAATGGACCGATCGGTGCGCATCACATTGGCCATTGCATTCAATGTGAGCGGGTACGCGTTGTATCCCGGGTACACGTTGAACAGCAATGGACCGATCGGTGTGCCCGGCCGGCCCATTGCATTCAATGTGTGCGGGTACGCGTTGTATCCCGGGTACGCGTTGAACAGCAATGGACCGATCGGTGTGCCCGGCCGGCCCATTGCATTCAATGTGTGCGGGTACGCGTTGTATCCCGGGTAGCGTTGGACAGCAATGGACCGATCGGTGTGCCCGGCCGGCCCATTGCATTCAATGTGCGCGGTACGCGTTGTATCCCGGGTACGCGTTGAACAGCAATGGACCGATCGGTGTGCCCGGCCGGCCCATTGCATTCAATGTGTGCGGGTACGCGTTGTATCCCGGGTACGCGTTGAACAGCAATGGACCGATCGGTGTGCCCGGCCGGCCCATTGCATTCAATGTGTGCGGGTACGCGTTGTATCCCGGGTACGCGTTGGACAGCAATGGACCGATCGGTGTGCCCGGCCGGCCCATTGCATTCAATGTGTGCGGGTACGCGTTGTATCCCGGGTATGCGTTGGACAGCAATGGACCGATCGGTGCGCACCCATTGGCTATGGCCTGGCCTGGCAAAGGACGCATTTTCAAATCTTGAACGAGTCTGATGCTGGAAATTCAGATGGTCACCCACAACAATGTTGCAAATTCATGGGTGTCATGAAGTTGAACTTTTGAAGGATGCTGTGGGCGTGTGTAAGTGGTGCAATTCCATGGATTGGCCAGATTCAGAAGATGCAAACGACTTGGACCTATCACTTTGGACACATGGGACAGTATCTGCCTCTGTAGCACACATATAATGCTGGCTGTTCCCCTGAGAGCTCACTTGCCTGCACTACATGCTCCAGGACGACATCTGCCACCACCACTGCTGCTGTATCTGCACCCTCTGGACCCTGCAATGGCACGTACTTTGGAGAGAGTCCCAGCCTTCAGCACTGAGGAGAACCAGGCCCTGCTGGACAGCCTCCTTCCACAGTACAGCAAGCTGTATGGGAAAGCAGGGGAGCAGGTGAGTGTGCTGTCCACTGCCTTACTAAATGTGCATGTTGTCTGACTAGCAAGGCTTACAGTCTGCACGCCACTGGCTAGCAGGCTCACTGAGTAGTTGTCACCCCCCATAGTGTGTAGTTACATGCACTGAACAGGTATAGTGCAGTGACAGTGCATTTAAACAAGGTTTTACTTCCCAGGCAATGATACCATGAAGTAACTGCTGGCAAACTGTCCATAGCCATCGTTGCACTGCCTGTGTACATCATGTGCCCCTGTGATTGAGACATGTATATCCAACTGTGTAATGCACGGATATGTTGCATGTGTAGTAATGGCATTCTCACTTTGTCATCCTCACAGGTTGATGCCCACCAGAAGCAACAGATATGGCTGACCATCGTCTGGGCGGTGAGATCCGTGGGCGTCTACAAGCGCCGGATCCGCAACTGCCAGAAGAGGTGGCAGGACCTTCGGGGCTGGACCCGGAGGATCGCACGGGTCCAGCTGAAGCTGTCGCCTCCTCGCAGGAGGGGCGGACACCGGACCCTGACCCCCCACATGTTCAGGATCCTGGCGGTGGTCTTCCCTGATCTGGATGGGCAGCTGAAGGCCAGAGAGCAGCAAGGAGGGTGTGAGTCCATGACTGCATTGTGAACTTTGTCTGCCATGCTATGTGCCCTCCTCTGGCCTGGTTAAACTTCCACAGTACATCAGTCATGTGGTCCAGGACCCATGTCCCTCAATTGTGCACTGCCCACTCCTCATCTGATACCCAGGTGTGGCCCTTACAGTCAGGGAATTGTGTCACTTGGGTACTGTGTCCTTGCATTTTGCTTAACTCAAGGTGGGGGACAGCATCTGTTCCCCTAACTCTGTGGTGGGCATCATGGGTGGGTTCATTGCTTACACAATGCCTGTGTTCTGACATGTAATCTGTGTGTTACTTTGATATGTGGTCCAATTGCTGAGCTGATCCACCACATGTGCCTGGGGTATCTGGCACACACCCATGCTGCGGGTGGGAACAATGTTTGGGCCCCAGGAGTGTGTATATTACGTGTGTCACATATACTTAGCCAGCTGCCTACTGTCCAGGGCTCATCCCTCATTCATGTGGGGCAGGACAGTCATGCCTACTCCAGGCCATACAATACACTCTGTACTCCCACTCCCGTGTATCAGCTGACACGTTGTGCTCAGTGATATGTCCCCTCAGGTGCCTGCCTCTGTGTCAGTGTGCTGTGGCTTCATTGTCAGGACTGCTGGGGTGTTTCTCGGTTGGGGCTCAGCATGCCACCGGAGATGTGACCATAGGAGACGATACTTGTGTGACACATAGGTGTTTGATCACCTGACCGTGCAGACTGGGGTATGCGAATGTGAAGTTCAGGCAGCTGTTTCCCATTCACAGCAGATTGTGAGGTGCTCAGGTTCAGAGGGTTGTGTTACAGGTCTCCCATATGTCCAATCGGTATGACCTGGACAGATAAGGGTTCAGATGATGTGGTGTGTGGGGGATGTACATGTGCACTTGTTCAGCTCCAGGACTTGCATTCCCCATGACCTACTATTGTGACACAGTGCAGACTGTTGGTGTCTGGCTGCCCTGCCCATGTGACTGGAGACAGTGATGTTTGACTTAGCAGGCATGCCTGTGCCATGGCATGTAACTTCCTATGAGTGATCCTGCAGGGGAGTGACAAGTGCTACATGCACACCATTGTGGCAATGGCTATCAGGACATGGGTGCATCATGGTGTCTGTTGCTGGTATGCATCACATGCATTTCATATTTGACTCTGGGCATCCCTTTCATCCGGACACCTGTACTGACTCAGTGGCAAGAGTTGTGATGTGTGCATGTTCACATGCTTCACCGTGTTCTCTGCACTGTCCAACTACTGTGTAGGTGGTGCATGTGTCCACACTGGGGTATTGCCATCCAACAGACACCAGACAGATGGGTGCAAGGCCAGGAGGGATGTGAGTGCCATGGTTGACCATCAGACTGACAAATGGCTTCTCCTATTCTGTTTGGGCACTTTTGGCAATGTTCAACTAAGGATGCCAGGGCTTACTCTGTAATGTGCTGTACTTACTGTGGTGTGTGCGTTCGGTGCAGGTGACTGATGTCTGTCTGTTTCCCCATTGTTTGCAGATACATCCACGGCCACAGGAGGGGACAGCTCCACGGACCAGGAGGAGCCGCAGAGCCAGACTGGGTCAGCAGCCGAGGAGTGGTCGGAGGGACCCAGTGGCACGGAGGGCGAGGGGAGCCACACCGAGGAGTCCTCAGCACCATCCACCTCAGCTGAGGACCACAGCAGCTCGGAGGATGACTCCCTTGTGGATGCGGGTGTCAGCAGCCACCACACCCCAGCTAGTGTTGCTGTCCCCGCCACCACCACCACCGCCCTCCCATCGGCTCCCATTCCCGAGGTCCGTGGAGGCTCCCATGTTCGGGAGCGTGTCTCCTTCGGGCCAGGCACCGCACCCCCTGCCCCTGTGTCCCCTGCTGCCCTGAGTGAGGAGTCTGTGTACCTCCTTCGCCAGCTCCATGTAGGGCAGACAGCGATGCTGAGTGTCCTCCATGCACACACCACTCTGTTGACTCAACTGGTGTCATTCATGGAGGGCATCTCATCGGGCATGTCTGCCCTACAGAGGGGCAATAGGTCCATGGACTCCTCCCTGACGGCAGCAGTGTCCCTCCTCCAACAGCCCCTCACCCCTCCTGCCTCTGCCCCATCCACACTCCCCAGCACCTTACCTGTCCCAAGCACACACACACCGGCACAGGCACACACCAGCAGACACGAGCAGCACACAGACACACACGCCAAAATCAAGACGCACACGCACGCACAGTCAGGGGACTGAAACCACACTCACAGGGGATGGGGCCCAGGCACACACACACGCATCCACGAGCACTGCGCAGTCCTCAGTTACCTCTCCCTCCAAAGCCCCCTCCCTTGCCTCACCTGCAACCCCAAAGACACAGCGGCTCTTCCTCAGTGACCTCGGCCTCTTCCCCTCCGATCCAGCTGATACAGCATTCAGGGGGAAGAGGAAGCCCACCCACACGGAGCGGAGTGCCCCTCGCCCCTGGACACCCTCCCCCAGGTGCAGACCGACTGACGCCCCCATCCGCAAGTCCCCCCAGACCCGGAAGAGCAAGACCCCGCCGCCGCCCTGCAGCTCAGGCACCAAGTCTCCTTCCTCCATCCCTCAGGCCCCCACTCCACAGGTGCCCCACCACACCCTGCCCCAGGTTCCCGCACCCACAGATACACCATCCCCAAAATGATCAGGCCTTCTCCCCTGCCACTTGCTCTTCCGGCCCCACACCCCCGCTGCGCTTGTCTGTGCCACTGGTGTGGAGACGGTGTCCTCACCCTCTGTCCTGCCCACCTTACCTGATCCCCATTCTCCTCCCCTGGAGGTAGGCACTGCAGTGGAGTCCACTACCACCCGGTCTGACTTGGGCACTGCAGTGGGGAACCTGTCCACTCCATCTGCACGGCCCACTGCAGTCGTGCCGGCAACCACACCATCTGAGCCATGCCCCCCAGTTGTGCCGGCACACACCATGTCAGACACCTCCACTGCAGTTGTCAGTGGCTCTCCAGCACCCACCACCCCTTCCCTGCCTCCTTCTGGTGAGCCCTGATCCTGTCCCTGCGGTGCCTGGCCTGCCCCCCCGTATGCCCCTCCGAGGGGATTGTCCCTGGTTTTTATCAGTGCAGGCATGCGTAGGGTGACATCTGCCACTGTCACCCTGTTTTGACTTTCAGGATGGACTGGCCATTGGCCTTTGTTTATTTTTTACTGGACTTCAACTTTTGAACCCACATATGCTGAATAAAGCAACTTTCTGTTCTCTAGTGCTTTTGCTTCTGATGTACATGATGTTGATGATGCTAACCATGCCCTTGCTGCAGAGATGGTGATATTTGGTCTCATGAAAATGAAGTGTTACTGTGCAGGAACCCATGTGGTCCAGGGGGAATGTGTCCTATCCTGTAGTGTATCCATGTCATCCTTAGTAGCATCTGAGGGTGTCATGTTTTCAATATTTGGCAATGGGATTTCCTACTTACATTAGCAATGTCACGTCTGTGGCTTCCACCCCTGCACATCTGTTGTGCTTGCCATTGTTCAATTAGTCTACTTCCCTGACCGTGTGGCCATCTCCACTGGACATGCAGGTTTGGGCATCAATGGGGAAGGACTCATCTGTGTTGTCAGTGCAACTTGCTATACATGTGTGTTGGATCTGTGCTGATGATTTCGTTGACACTCCCATGACCAGGCTGATGTGACGGGAGCCTTCATTTGGTGCTAATTGTTGACTGTGTGACCAAGTGTTCTGCTGACATGATGGAGCCCTACTGAGGCAACATATGGCACAGCTTTCCTCACACAGGAGTGGAGTCCCCTCATGGCAGTGTGTACTCCTGTGACATCGCCTGCGCCCAAGGTGTGTGTTGTATGAGCATGTCTGTGTGTTCACTTCCATTTTGCTGTGCATGCTGGGATCCCTAGTGATGTTCCTGTTTGTGATGCTTGCTGAGTTGACCTATGTTCCCCCAAAGTCTTCTCCCTGGGTTCTCTGTGATGTGGGTGCATGGCACATTACTGGTCATCAGGGTGTCACCCATAGGTGTGTTTGCTGTCAGGGCTGAGTTTGTGGGCAGACGCAGATGGGACACAGTCAGGATTCCCCTTGGCACTTGTTGTTTACACCTGTCATGTGATTTCCAGTTTGTGTTAGCTTTCAGTGATTGTGACACGTTGTGTGTGTGACTGCTGGCACTCCTCAGGGTCAGGGCTGCAATGTTGGTAGTTGTCTATGTGTGTTCTTTGTGGGTGACCTTGGCTTCTTCATTGGTGTGGGACTGTGGCTGGGATCCCATTGGTTGGTGTGGTATTGCCGTCATGTCCATGTACAGCGTAGTGTGCAGTGTGTCAGACATTCAGGAGTCTTGTTGAGTGGCCATGTGTGATGTGTTTCTGCACATTAGTTCCCACCACCCCCCATGGGATTGTCATGGGTGCATGTGCAATGTCACCAGTGCATGTGAGCTTCACTGCTGCACATTGTTGGAGGTCGAGGTGTGTGGTGTTGAGTGTGTGCAGATGAGAGTTGTTGCCCGGCTAGACCCCTGCCTCCATGTTGGCCTTGGCTTACTGGCCGTGCTGATTGATTTGTGCTTGTGTAGGTGTGATGGTAGTTTGTTGCTCAGGACACATGACTGTGGTTCACAGTGTGAACGACATCTAGCTTTGTCATCACAGTGGGATTGTAATGCAGCCCAGGGTCACCACATTGTGGGGACCCTGGGGGTAGTGCTGTGGTGTCTCTGTGTCTTGCTGTGTCAGTTGCTGTTCCTACATGCTTGTGTGACATGTGTGATTTGTGCTCCCTCTCATCTAACAATGCCTGATTGCCCACATAGGGGATTTGGATCCACGAGTTACCTTTGTGTGGCACTGTATGCGCATCTGTGTAATTGGTATTCAGGCCTCGTCATGTGTTGTGTGGTTGCCTGGGGACACTGGCACCCCCCCCCTCACCTGTTGTGTTTGATATGCAGTGTGGGTCTGCCTGTTTGTGTTTGTGCATCTGCACCACTGCATTGGCATATCTTTAGTGTGCCATTGGCTGTCTGCTGTCCCTGGGACTCCTAGGTCATCAGTCAGCACAATGATCATTGTTTGTGTGTCCCATTGCTGCCATGGTATGGTATCTGTTCACCTCACATCTACAGTCTCCACAGGGTATCTGCATTTGTGTGCCCATTGGTGCAAATATGTGGGTCTGCATTGTGATGGTCACTTCTGTCATTGTGTCATTGATGAATGTTGACAGTGTCAGCCCCCATGGGTGATGTTTGTCTGCACATGGCCAAAGGTATGTCTTATTTGCACTGCAGTGTTTGCCTCCCCAATCTATGTTGCTATGGGACACAAGCACTACTTTGCCACTGATGTGTTTGTTGTTCTGTGACCAGGAATCATCCATGCAGTTTGGCAGTTGCAGCTTTTTCAATGTCAACACTTACATTTTAGTCACTGTGATGATGGGGGTTTGGACCCCATTGCCACAATGTTCAAGATGTGCTTCAGCTATGGGCCCCACACTTACATTTTGGTCACTGTGATGATGGGGGTTTAGACCCCATTGCCACAATGTTCAAGATGTGCTTCAGCTATGGACCCCACACTTACATTTTGGTCACTGTGATGATGGGGGTTGGACCCCATTGCCACAGTGGTCATGGTCTGCTTGCATTGTGGGGGCCACACACATTTATGTGTGACACATGTGATAGGGGGTCACATTGTATGTTCAAAGTCATGTTCAGTGTTGTAGGCATTTGACACAGTCTACACACGCTTGTCATGGTGTTGGGGGGAAGTCTTTATGTTGCATTCTTTATGTTGGTGTGTGCTTGTTGTGTCATGTATTAGCCATCCTGTGAGTGGGGGTGTTGTTGGTGGTAGGCATCCAGCCCCCATGGGTAGAGGTGGTAGTAGTGGTAGGCATCTGGCATCCCCTGGGTAGGGGTGGTAGTAGTGGTAGGCATCTGGCACACCCTGGGTAGGGGTGGTAGTAGTGACAGGCATCCAGCCCCCCATGGGTAGGGGTGGTAGTAGTGGTAGGCATCTGGTACCCCCTGGGTAGAGGTGGTAGTAGTGACAGGCATCCAGCCCCCCATGGGTAGAGGTGGTAGTAGTGGTAGGCATCTGGCACCCCCTGGGTAGGGGTGGTAGTAGTGACAGGCATCCAGCCCCCCATGGGTAGAGTTGGTAGTAGTGGTAGGCATCTGGCACCCCCTGGGTAGGGGTGGTAGTAGTGACAGGCATCCAGCCCCCCATGGGTAGAGGTGGTAGTAGTGGTAGGCATCTGGCACCCCCTGGGTAGGGGTGGTAGTAGTGGTAGGCATCTGCCACACCCTGGGTAGAGGTGGTAGTGGTGGTAGGCATCTGGCACCCCCTGGGTAGGGGTGGTAGTAGTGACAGGCCTCCAGCCCCCCATAGGTAGAGGGTGGTAGTAGTGGTAGGCATCTGGCACCCCTGGGTAGGGGAGGTAGTGGTGGTAGGCATCCAGCCCCCCATGGGTAGGGGTGGTAGTAGTGACAGGCATCCAGCCCCCCATGGGTAGAGGTGGTAGTAGTGGTAGGCATCTGGCATCCCCTGGGTAGAGGTGGTAGTAGTGACAGGCATCCAGCCCCCATGGGTAGAGGTGGTAGTAGTGGTAGGCATCTGGCATCCCCTGGGTAGAGGTGGTAGTAGTGACAGGCATCCAGCCCCCATGGGTAGAGGTGGTAGTAGTGGTAGGCATCTGGCACCCCCTGGGTAGGGGTGGTAGTAGTGACAGGCATCCAGCCCCCCATGGGTAGGGGTGGTAGTAGTGGTAGGCATCTGGCACCCCCTGGGTAGAGGTGGTAGTAGTGACAGGCATCCAGCCCCCCATGGGTAGAGGTGGTAGTAGTGGTAGGCATCTGGCACCCCCTGGGTAGGGGTGGTAGTAGTGACAGGCATCCAGCCCCCCATGGGTAGAGGTGGTAGTAGTGGTAGGCATCTGGCACCCCCTGGGTAGGGGTGGTAGTGGTGGTAGGCATCTGGCACACCCTGGGTAGAGGTGGTAGTGGTGGTAGGCATCTGGCACCCCCTGGGTAGGGGTGGTAGTAGTGACAGGCATCCAGCCCCCATGGGTAGAGGTGGTAGTAGTGGTAGGCATCTGGCACCCCTGGGTAGAGGTGGTAGTAGTGACAGGCATCCAGCCCCCCATGGGTAGAGGTGGTAGTAGTGGTAGGCATCTGGCATCCCCTGGGTAGGGGTGGTAGTGGTGGTAGGCATCCAGCCCCAAATGGGTAGGGGTGGTAGTAGTGACAGGCATCCAGCCCCCCATGGGTAGAGGTGGTAGTAGTGGTAGGCATCTGGCACCCCCTGGGTAGAGGTGGTAGTAGTGACAGGCATCCAGCCCCCCATGGGTAGAGGTGGTAGTAGTGGTAAGCATCTGGCACCCCCTGGATAGGGGTGGTAGTGGTGGTAGGCATCCAGCCCCCCATGGGTAGGGGTGGTAGTAGTGACAGGCATCCAGCCCCCCATGGGTAGAGGTGGTAGTAGTGGTAGGCATCTGGCACCCCCTGGGTAAGGGTGGTAGTAGTGGTAGGCATCTGGCACCCCCTGGGTAGGGGTGGTAGTAGTGGTAGGCATCTGGCACACCCTGGGTAGAGGTGGTAGTAGTGGTAGGCATCTGGCACCCCCTGAGTAGGGGTGGTAGTGGTGGTGGGCATCCAGGCCCCTATGTGTATATGTGGCATTGCTGATGGCCATCCCGCCCCTATGGTGCTGCTGTTGTAAGTAATTTCTGCATCCCTCTGTGTGTGTGTGATATGTCGGGTACGTGTAGTTTGTTTTTGTGGTTGGTGTCTGACTTACCTTCTGCGCCGTACGCGTCCGTGCCTGTTCCGGTAGTAGATGTAGAATATTGGTAGGATCGGCACGATGGGATTCATGGTTGGTTCGTCTCATTCGTCTTTCTCTTTGCTTCGCCTCGTCCTCGTCGCTGGCGTGTTCGTCTCGTAGCCGTGGATTGTGTTGTGGCGCGAATCGGAGCTTATGTGCGCCTCTCCCGGATGCTTTGACGTGCCGTGCGTAGCGACGGGTTCGGCGCGTACGGAAAGCGCATCTTACTTGTCCGGCCGGACGGGGCTGCATTTTGGCTTCCGTGCGACTCGATTTTGGGTTTCCGGATCCGCCTCGGTCGGATAACAGGACCTGGATTGGGTGAGTACGACTGGGTCGGAATCTATGCAGTTGTGCGCACCGTACTTGCTCATTCGGAATAATGTGCGGATCGGTCGGGAAACAGGCATTCGCCTGGCTTTTTTCCCGGCCGAATAGTGTTAGGTGCGCCTCCGACCGAGATCGGAATCGGCCCCTATATAAACAACGAGAAAATAATGTTTATTTTACACCTCAAACCTACAAGAAAAAAGAAGGGGAAACTCTGCCGGATTGCTGCCAGAACGCAGAACTTCATTGAAGAAAAAAGATTTCAAATTGCACAAAGTAAGTAAAATTCTATTTAAAATGTAACACTACTACTACTCTTCAACACAAAATATTCATAAAAAATAAATAACTAATATCTATGTTTTAAATTTATATCTCCTCTACAGATATTTTTCAAAGCATACAAAAAATCCAAGAACAGCATGAACAATAAACTTAGAAATTGTGGGCCCGATTCACAGAACTAACTTACGTCAAAAACGTAAAGTTAGTACTTTTTGGTATTCACAGAATACACTTACTCATTTTGGTATTCACAGAATACACTTACTCATTTTTGTCTTCACAGAATACACTTACTCATACTAACTTTATGTCCGCAATCGGGCCGGAGATTCCGGCCCGGTGTTGGAGATTCCAGCCTGTTTCTGGAGATTCCGGCCCGGAGGTGGAGATTCCGGCCGGTGGCGGAATCTCCACAAACGGCCGGAATCTCCACAAACGGCCAGAATCTCCACCTCCGGGCCGGAATCTCCACCTCCGGGCCGGAATCTCCACAAACGGCCGGAATCTCCACCACCGGGCCGGAATCTCCGGCCCGAGTGCGGACATAAAGTTAGTATGAGTAAGTGTATTCTGTGAATACCAAAATGAGTAAGTGTATTCTGTGAATACCAAAATGAGTAAGTGTATTCTGTGAATACCAAAAGGTACTAACTTTACGTTTTTGACGTAAGTTAGTTCTGTGAATCAGGCCCATAGTAAGTATAAAAATATTTTATATAAAACAGTTACCTAAAATACCCACCCAAAATCCCACTTTCTCCCAAATTCCCCACCACCTAGTACACAATAGAACAAAAGTATTAAAATTATCTTTTTTTCTACCAACAAAAACATCTTCAACAAATCTGAAATAAAACACCAAAGAAAGTGGCTCAGCACTAAATTTTACATCAAATTAAACATTGTGGGGGATATTCTCAAGAACGTGTGTTAACTATCACAAAATTAGCTTAACGCAACTTCCCACATCGCAGTCTATCTCAGGAAAATAACGCTGTGTTAACGTGGCATTCTCAACCATGCGATAGTCTCACGATAACGCGCCAAATGCCCGCGTTAAAATTAACGCGACACCGAAAAAAATGCGAAACACGAACGCCAAAAAAGTTGCGATGTCCCAAATCGCGATATGAAAATCAGTGATAACCAGCGACAGGCCTGCTATTCCCACGCGTCATGCGGGAAAATGCACTATAAAAGCACCGAAAACACAAACAAAACAAATTTAACTGGGTAGCACCATGGAGGAACCCGGAGCAAGTACAGTGGATGACCAGACCCCCACAAGCCCCCAGGAGGACCAGCCTGGGACCTAGGGGTCACGGAAGGGCAAGGAGAAGAAGGCGAGGAAGACGAGGTTCAGTCCGCAGGAAAACAGGATCATCATCACAGATGTGATAGAACACCACCAACAACTGTTCGTCACCCCCAACGTGTCATTGGCAAATAAAAATGCAATATGGCAGTCCATCCTGGATAAGGTGAATGCAGTCGGAGTGAGGAGGAGGACAATTGGAGAGGTCAAGAGGTGCTGGAATGATGCGAAGCGCAAACCAAGAAGAAACTCGCTGACAACCATCAGGCAGCAATGCAGACTGGAGGTGGCAGTCCAGCGGAACACCAGGAGCTGGATGAGATGGAGGAAATGGTGGCTACAGTCATCAGTGGGGAGACGGTGGCAGGAGTTGGGGTCCGGACACTGCTCGACATGACCGGACACAACAGCACCAGGGTGAGTACCGAACAGGGACTGGGGGGACGGGGGGGATATGGGCACAATGGCACACATGCACAATTAAGTGGAGCACACTGCACACCCACAATGACTCTGGATCATGTCCCTGATCCCCTAGGCACACTGCAGCACCCATACAAACACCAAGTAGGACCCCGTCCACTATGGGCACAAAGGGGTCCCTCCCCACACAGCACCAATTTCACAACCAACCCATGTACACGTGGCAAAACCAGCAAAGCTGCGTGTCTGTGAGCCACACTGACAATGCAAGTGACACTGCATGACGAATAGCATGGCTGCAGTACAATGATCATGACATGGTGCACGCCACGACACTGAGGTGGCTGAGTGTGGAACACATCCGGAAAGGAGCAGGTCACACTCTGACACATCCACGTGCACAAACAACCCCTGACATCAACAACACATCTGCGGATAAACCATGCCCAAGAGTCCAAAATACGAACAAGAGCCATAAGTAGCCAAGTCTGCAACATCTCAGCACTGTAGAAGCACAGAAGTCAAAGGCACACCGCCTCAAAGGGATAAGGGGCAGCAAAATCACAGCTGCAGGGGCGACTCTCCCACAATGCAGCACACACATAGCAAACACAGCACATCAACATTGACGACAATGTGGTACAAAGTGCAACACTTTCACTACAGAACAGAGGACACAACTGGTGCCGCTTGTGCGTAGAAACTGGCACATCACATCTGGCATAGCAGGAAACTGTGAGATGATAATGTACGTGTACAACCTCACATCCGTCATGTAGTTCAAATGTCCACTGTCCCACATCAAATAGTCAGCTCCTCCCAAACAGTCACAATGTACATTGTCATGCAGTCTGTATGTAAACTTGAACAATGCTTCAACATACATGTGAACACAATGTCAAAATGCATCTCCCCTTCACATTGCAGAGGGACAATCAACACCTCCTGCAGAGCAGACCAGACAACACATCAGTGATGATGAAGAGGACCTCCATACCTTCGACACCGACGCCCTACAACAGCTCATGGACAGCTACGGCAACCCACCTCCAGGAGCAGGGCAGCCCAGCTGCATCCAGGAGACCCCACCCACTGTACAGACCACACAGCAGGAAGCACCCACCACCACGGCTGGCTCCCAGCACCTCACCAAAGAACACATCGCATTCTGAGCCCAGGTGTTAGACTGCCAGAAGGAGGTGGCTGAACAGGTGCGGTGGGGTTCGACCTCATGGCCGCCAAACTAGATGACATACGTGGGTGTCTAAGTCCCATCAGGGACCACTTACACTCCCTAACGGACACCCACAGTTCACTCCATGATGTCCAAGAATCCACGCCCGACATCGCTGGAGTCATGACTCTGAGACGAGAACAACTGTCTAGTCAGAGTGGCCTCAGCGATGTCGCCCCAGAGTTGGCACAGATGCTGAGGATAATGGAGAACATGGAGCGGATGCATGCGGAAAGAATGGCTGCCACGGATGCACACCAGCGAAAACTTGTTGGGATCTTCTATGCCCTGTAGATCCTCATCATCGCATTGCTGCCACTAAGGCAGTCACTGATGAATGCTGCTGGTACTGCTACACACACATCTCCAGCCCCTGATGTGTCAGTGGCACACAGTGCTGCAGCCATACCACCTGCGGCCCCTGATGTGTCAGTGGCACACAGTGCTGCAGCCATACCACCTGCGGCCCCTGATGTGTCAGTGGCACACAGTGCTGCAGACCAAACAACAGCACCCACATGTCAGCCAGATGACACAGAGGACAAAGATGCGGGTGATTCCACCTTTGTATTAGAAAGGATCCAGTAGCATTCATCTCCGCTATATGCCCTGTGTCAGCTTGGTTCTGCCCTCTCCATCATGCCTGTGACAACACCTCCCACTGTCCCCCGAAACACCCTGCGACACTCACCTTGGACCTCGACATGGACTGCCATATTTTGTTTGCTTACCAATGACACAGCAATCAGACTGCGGACTGTACTCTTCCTCTTCCGATGTACTTGTCAATCCCTAAATGACTCTGGCTGGCCCTCCACTGGGCTACAATGTAATGTGGAGTTTGCATGGCCATGTACTGCTCCAGCTCCGACACTCCACCGAATGTGAATAAAACATTCCAAAATCAGACAGATGTGTCATGTCCATGATCGATCAAGTATGAAAGTATGGATGAATGTAGGGACATTGATTGCACAAAAAGGTACACCCGGGGAAATGAAAGCAATGCACATGTTTGTCCGTGACCCACATGGCCAATGAGATGACTGGGAAGGTGTGCACTAGTTGTGGCCTCATTGCTCTGAAACAACAATTGTGCAATTTCACAACTTTGACCCGAGCAATGTTTGAAATAGGGCTGTGTATGAAATGTCAAAGTCGTTGGCAGGCCTAAAGTATTGTCCCCCATCACATTTGACAACAGAACATCTCTCCGCATACCTACGTGTGTGTACTCTCCCTCCAGCAGTATGTCAGATTGAGGAACGTTGCCAAGCGCCGCTGTCCACTCACCTTGCACAGGTATGTGTCAACCCGCGTTGTGGGCCGCTCATGTATTCGGAGTCCAGGCGAATGCAGCCATGTCCACTGTTGTCGTGGGATATGTGACCAGTTCTCCAAGATGCAACAAGGTGTTGGGACCTGTGCAATGGCTTACAATATGTTGTGGCTCCAGGTACGTAGTTACTCGTCCATGAAGACGATTGCAGCTTCGTAGGCTATCATTTCCAACATGAGCTCGTTGTCGTCTTCAGCGAACAGGACGGCGAGCCAATCCATTAGCAGGTCCGGACAGGAGTGCTGCGTCCACCCCCTTTCACCAATATGCATTACAGCCCAATAGGGGAGCGGTTCAATGTGGTAACTGCACATGAGGAGTTGTGCAATCTGCCATGTCCGGCTGCCAGCATGTATGCCAAGTATCAAGGCATCCCATGAATGGGTATCACGGTGACACTCCTGGTCGTGGGCCAACAGGGGGCGCACACACATGTCAAGATCCAGTTCAGCTACCGTCCTGTTGGATAGGTAGACATCCATGGACCACTCGAATATGCACGATCGACAATGCAACTCAGGCTGAACGCAGGTGACGTTGGTAGGGTGGAAGCTTAGCCGGTAACTGATCCACAGCACTCCCAATGGCAGTGCCCCCAGTAAATGCAGCATACGTGCACGGTACAGTTCCACGTGACAGGGGTTGTGCATGTGGCCGGGATGTTCTGCCATTGCGTTGGTGGCTCTCGTAGGACCGGCACTCTTTTGACCTGCGGCAGTTATGTGGATGATATGCCACTGCTCGGAGCAATGAGTCGTATGAGTGTGCAACGTTTGGACGTATGGGTTGTTGTGTGCGTAAGTGTCAAGGGCATTCCATGCAAGAGTACCTCGAGCACGGACTTCTGTTTGTGGGGTGTGTATACGTTGGTCTATCATTAGCGCTGTGCGTAGTGTGGGAGTCGTCATCATCTGCTATGGTATCTCTCTCAGGGGGTGCCTGCTGCATGCAAAACCAAGGTTGGAGGTGCAGATGTCCTTCCGCCTTCTGTATTGAGACAAAGGAGCTTTCATCCCTAATGTTAGTCTGACTACTGCTTAACCCCTTCGCTGCTAGGCCTTTTCCCCTCCTGTGCTAAGCCTTTTTTTGGCTATTTGGGGTAGTTCGCGCTTAGGCCCCTGTAACTTTTTGACCACATAACGTATCCACGCCAAATTTGCGTCCTTTTTTTCCAACATCATGGGGATTCTAAAGGTACCCAGGGTTTGTGGATTCCCCTGGAGGGGACCCAGAAATTAGCCAAAATACAGCTAAATTTTGGTTTTTGGGGAAAAATGCGAAAAAGGGCTACAGATGAAAGCGTCTGTTTTTTCCCTACAAATGGCATCAAAAAGGGGTTGTGGTGCTGAAATCACCATCTTCCCAGCTTTCAGGGACAAGCAGACTTTTGTCAGAAAACCAAAACATTTTACACAGTTTTGGCATTTTTCTGGGACATAGTCTATTTTTGCTATTTTTGTGCTTTCAACCTCCTTCCAGTTAATGGTAGAAATGGGTATGAAAGCAATAATGGATCCTGGAAAGCCATACATTTCTGAAAAGTAGACAAAATTCTGACTTCAGCAAGGGGTCATTTGTGTAGATCCTTCAAGTTTTCTTTATAGAAACAAACAGTTAAATATAGGAAAAATTGAAAATTAGTTGAAAAAATCAGCCATTTGTGTCAACGTTTTCACCTGTAACTTCTTCTAATTATGACAGATATTTGAAAGCAATATACCGTTACATCCGCTGGACCTTTCTGGTTGTGGCGATATATAGGACTTGTAGGTTCACCAAGAACCCGACGAACCCAGAGCCAATAACTGAGCAGCGTCTTGCAATAGTTTTTTATTATGTACCGAGTATATAGCAATTATTCTGGGAAAATGTATACATGGAAAAATCGGTATGAAAGACACCTATGTATTTCTGAAATGGGAACAAAATATAGAGTTTAGAAATAGTAGATATTTGCACATTTCCGAAATTGGGAGTACCTATACTAGCATGAGAATTATAGGACATTTTTCAAAATGACTTCTTTTTTACACATTGTCTTTCATTTGGAAGGCAGAAATGCATCAAAAGTCAACAGATAATAACAGTTGCTCTACAATTTTGTGTTACCCTAAGTCTCCCGATAAAAATGGTACCTCATTTGTGTGGGTAGGCCTAGTGCCTGCGACAGGAAACGGCCCAAAACGCAACGTGGACACACCACATTTTCACAGTGAAAAATGACCCTTTTTTTGCAAAGTGCCTAGCTGTAGTTTTTGAACCCTAGCTCTGCCGGCACCTAGGGAAACCTAGCAAACCTATACATTTTTGAAAACTAGACACCCAGGGAATCCAGGATGGGGTGACTTGACTGGCTCTCACCTGGTTCTGTTACCCAGAATCCCTTGCAAACCTAAAATATTGTTAGAAAAAACAAATTTTCCTCAATTTTCTGTGGTGGAAAGTTCTGGAATCTGCATGAATCCACCAAATTCCACCCACCCCGCGTTCCCCAAAGTCTTTCAAGAAAAACGGTACCTCACTTGTGTGGGTAGGCCTAGTGCCGGCGACAGGAAACGGCCCAAAACGCAACGTGGACACACCACATTTTCACAGTGAAAAATTACCCCTTTTTTGCAAAGTGCCTAGCTGTAGTTTTTGAACCCTAGCTCTGCCGGCTCCTAGGGAAACCTAGCAAACCTATACATTTTTGAAATCTAGACACCCAGGGGAATCCAGGATGGGGTGACTTGACTGGCTCTCACTAGGTTCTGTTACCCAGAATCCCTTGCAAACCTAAACAATTGTAAAAAAAAACACATTTTCCTCACTTTTCTGTGGTGGTAAGTTCTGGAATCTGCGTGGATCCACAAAATTCCACCCACCCCGCATTCCCCAAAGTCTTCCGAGAAAAATGGTACCTCACTTGTGTGGGTAGGCCTAGTGCCCACGACAGGAAACAGCGCAAAACACAATGTGGACCCACCACATTTTCACAGTGAAAAATGACCCTTTTTTTGAAAAGTGCTTAGCTGTAGTTTTTGAACCTTAGCTCTGCCGGCACCTAGGGAAACCTAGCAAACCTATACATTTTTGAAAACTAGACACCCAGGGGAATCCAGGATGGGGTGACTTGACTGGCTCTCACTAGGTTCTGTTACCCAGAATCCCTTGCAAACCTAAACAATTGTAAAAAAAAACACATTTTCCTCACTTTTCTGTGGTGGAAAGTTCTGGAATCTGCATGGATCCACAAAATTCCACCCACCCCGCATTCCCCAAAGTCTTCCGGAGAAAAATGGTACCTCACTTGTGTGGGTAGGCCTAGTGCCCGCGACAGGAAACAGCGCAAAACACAATGTGGACACACCACATTTTCACAGTGAAAAATGACCCTTTTTTTGAAAAGTGCTTAGCTGTAGTTTTTGAACCCTAGCTCTGCCGGCACCTAGGGAAACCTAGCAAACCTATACATTTTTGAAAACTAGACACCCAGGGGAATCCAGGATGGGGTGACTTGACTGGCTCTCACCAGGTTCTGTTACCCAGAATCCCTTGCAAACCTAAAAAAGTATAAAAAAAACACATTTTCCTCACTTTTCTGTGGTGGAAAGTTCTGGAATCTGCATGGATCCACAAAATTCCACCCACCCCGCGTTCCCCAAAGTCTTCTGAGAAAAATGGTACCTCACTTGTGTGGGTAGGCCTAGTGCCCACGACAGGAAACAGCGCAAAACACAATGTGGACCCACCACATTTTCACAGTGAAAAATGACCCTTTTTTTGAAAAGTGCTTAGCTGTAGTTTTTGAACCTTAGCTCTGCCGGCACCTAGGGAAACCTACCAAACCCACACATTTCTGAAAAGTAGACACATGGGAGATTCCAGGGAGGTATGGCTTGCGTGGATCCCCCAATGTTTTCTTACCCAGAATTCCCCAAACCTGAACTTTTGCTGAAAAAATCACTTTTTTCACACATTATTGTGTGGAAATGTTGTGGCATCACCGGGCTGACACAAATTTCCTACCACCCAGCATTGCCCCAGTTCTCCCAATAAAAATGGTGCCTCACTCGGGTGGGAGGCCCAAGTACCCGCGACAGGCAAGGGCCCAAAACGTATTGAGGCGACATCAAAAATGCCTATCACAAAACAACCTGGTTTGCAAGGGGGTCCCAGGACTTTTTGGCCTGGGGCTCGGCGGCCACCTAGGAAACCTAGCAAACCCAAACATTTCTGAAAAGTAGACACCCAGGGATTCCAGGGAGGTATGGCTTGCGTGGATCCACCAACGTTTTCTTACCCAGAATCCCCTGCAAACCTGAAATTTTGCTGAAAAAATCACTTTTTTCACACATTTTGTGTGGGAAAGTTGTGGCATCACCGGGCTGACACAAATTTCCTACCACCCAGCATTCCCAGGTCTCCTGATAAAAATGGTGCCTCACTCGGGTGGGAGGCCCAAGAATGCACGACAGGCAAGGGCCCAAACCTTATTGAGGCAACATCAAATTGCCTATCAGAAAATGACCTGGTTTTGCAAGGGGGTCCCATGACTTTTTGGCCCGGGGCTCGCGGCCACCTAGGGAAACCTAGCAAACCCACACATTTCTGAAAAGTAGACACCCGGGGATTCCAGGAGGTATGGCTGCGTGGATCCACCAACGTTTTCTTACCCAGAATCCCTGCAAACCTGAAATTTTGCTGAAAAAATCACTTTTTCACACATTTTTGTGTGGGAAAGTTGTGGCATCACCGGGATGACACAAATTTCCTACCACCCAGCGTTCCCCCAGGTCTCCCGATAAAAATGGTGCCTCACTCGGGTGGGAGGCCCAAGTACGCACGACAGGCAAGGGCCCAAAACTTATTGAGGCAACATCAAAATTGCCTATCAGAAAACGACCTGGTTTTGCAAGGGGGTCCCATGACTTTTTGGCCCGGGGCTCGGCGGCCACCTAGGAAACCTAGCAAACCCACACATTTCTGAAAAGTAGACACCCGGGGATTTCAGGGAGGTATGGTTTGCGTGGATCAACCAACGTTTTCTTACCCAGAATCCCCTGCAAACCTGAAATTTTGCTGAAAAAAATCACTTTTTCACACATTTGTGTGTGGGAAAGTTGTGGCATCACCGGGATGACACAAATTTCCTACCACCCAGTGTTCCCCAGGTCTCCCGATAAAAATGGTGCCTCACTCGGGTGGGAGGCCCAAGTACCAGCGACAGGCAGGGCCCAAAACATTTTGTGATAGGCAATTTCAATGTTGCCTCAATACGTTTTGGGCCCATGCCTGTCGCGCGTACTTGGGCCTCCCACCCGAGTGACGCACCATTTGTATCGGGAGACCTGGGGAACGCTGGGTGGTAGGAAATTTGTGTCAGCCTGGTGATGCCACAACTTTCCCACACAAAAATGTGTGAAAAAGTGATTTTTTCAGCAAAATTTCAGGTTTGCAGGAGATTTTGGGTAAGAAAGCTTTGGTGGATCCACGCAAGCCATACCTCCTGGAATCCCCGGGTGTCTACTTTTCAGAAATGTGTGGGTTTGCTAGGTTTCCTAGGTGGCCGCCGAGCCCCGGGCCAAAAGTCATGGGACCCCTTGCAAAACCAGGTCGTCTTCTGATAGGCAATTTTGATGTCAAGCCTCAATGCGTTTTGGGCCCTTGCCTGTCCGCGTACTTGGGCCTCCCACCTGAGTGAGGCACCATTTTTATTGGGAGACCTGGGGAACGCTGGGTGGTAGGAAATTTGTGTCAGCCTGGTGATGCCACAACTATCCCACACAAAAATGTGTGAAAAAAGTGATTTTTTCAGCAAAATTTCAGGTTTGCAGGGATTCTGGGTAAGAAAACGTTGGTGGATCCATGCAAGCCATACCTCCCTGGAATCCCCCAGGTGTCTACTTTTCAGAAATATGTGCGTTTGCTAGGTTTCCCTAGTTGGCCGCCGAGCCCCGGGCCAAAACGTCATGGGACCCCCCTTGCAAAACCAGGTCGTCTTCTGATAGGCAATTTTGATGTCAGCCTCAATACGTTTTGGGCCCATGCCTGTTGCGGGTACTTGGGCCTCCCACCCGAGTGAGGCACCATTTGTATCGGGAGACCTGGAGAACGCTGGGTGGTAGGAAATTTGTGTCAGCCCGGTGATGCTACAACTTTCCCACACAAAAATGTGTGAAAAAGTGACTTTTTCTCAAAATTTAAGGTTTCTGGGGATTCTGGGTAAGAAAACGTTGGGGGATCCACGCAAGCCATACCTCCCTGGAATCCCCGGGTGTCTTCTTTTCAGATATTTGTGTGGGTTTGGTAGGTTTCCCTAGGTGGCCGCCGAGCCCCGGGCCAAAGAGTCATGGGACCCCCCTTGCAAAACCAGGTCGTTTTGTGATAGGCAATTTTGATGTTGCCTCAATACGTTTTGGGCCCTTGCCTGTCGCGCGTACTTGGGCCTCCCACCCGAGTGAGGCACCATTTTTATCGGGAGACCTGGGGGAACGCTGGGTGGTAGGAAATTTGTGTCAGCCCGGTGATGCCACAACTTTCCCACACAAAAGTGTATGAAAAAAGTGATTTTTTCAGTAAAATTTCAGGTTTCTGGGGGATTCTGGGTAAGAAAACGTTGGTGGATCCACGCAAGCCATACCTCCCTGGAATTCCCAGGGTGTCTACTTTTCAGAAATGTGTGGGTTTGGTAGGTTTCCCTAGGTGGCCGCCGAGCACCGGGCCAAAAAGTCATGGGAACCCCCTTGCAAAACCAGGTCGTTTTGTGATAGGCTATTTTGATGTCACCTCAATACATTTTGGGCCCTTGTCTGTCGCGGGTACTTGGGCCTCCCACCCAAGTGAGGCACCATTTTAATTGGGAGACCTGGGGCAATGCTGGGTGGTAGGAAATTTGTGTCAGCCCAGTGATGCCACAACTTTCCCACACAAAAATGTGTGAAAAAAGTGATTTTTTTCAGCAAAATTTAAGGTTTCTGGGGGATTCTGGGTAAGAAAACGTTGGGGGATCCACGCAAGCCATACCTCCCTGGAATCCCCTGGGTGTCTAGTTTTCAGAAATGTGTGGGTTTGGTAGGTTTCCCTAGGTGGCCGCCGAGCCCCGGGCCAAAAAGTCATGGGACCCCCCTTGCAAAACCAGGTCGTTTTGTGATAGGCAATTTTGATGTCACCTCAATACGTTTTGGGCCCTTGCCTGTCGCGGGTACTTGGGCCTCCCACCCGAGTGATGCACCGTTTTTATCGGGAGACCTGGGGGAACGCTGGGTGGTAGGAAATTTGTGTCAGCCCGGTGATGCCACAACTTTCCCACACAAAAATGTGTGAAAAAAGTGATTATTTTCTGTAAAATTTCAGGTTTTTGGGGGATTCTGGGTAAGAAAACGTTAGTGGATCCACGCAAGCCATACCTCCCTGGAATCCCCCGGGTGTCTAGTTTTCAGAAATGTGTGGGTTTGGTAGGTTTCCCTAGGTGGCCGCCGGGTCCCGGGCCAAAAACTCATGGGACCCCCCTTGAAACCAGGTTGGTTTGTGATAGGTAATTTTGATGTCGCCTCACTAGGTTTTGGGCCCTTGCCTGTCGCGGGTACTTGCCCCACCCACGCGTGTGAGGTACCATTTTTATCGGGAGACCAGGGGGAGCATAAAGGCTGTAATGGT
Organism: Calotriton arnoldi; assembly: GCA_963921515.1. Lineage (NCBI taxonomy): Eukaryota > Metazoa > Chordata > Amphibia > Caudata > Salamandridae > Calotriton > Calotriton arnoldi. The sequence continues at coordinate 273,009 of CAWUFW010005164.1, forward strand.
GGCGGGGATGTGGGCATGGCGTGCCCATTTTGGGCAGCCCCCACCCTAAAAAAAATTGCACCAAAAAAAATCCCTGGTGTTTAGTGGGCTTTCTGCCCCCCCAGGGGGGCAGATTGGGGGCTTCTGCCCCCATCTGCCTCCCAGGGGGGGGCAGAAAGGCTGTAATGGTGGCAGCGGGGTGGGGGCATTGGCGTGCCCGTTTTGGGCAGCCCCCACCCTAAAAAACATTGCACAAAAAAAAATCCCTGGCTTTTAGTGGGCTTTCTGCCCCACCGGGGGGGCAGATTGGGGGCTACTGCCCCCATCTGCCTCCCAGGGGGGGCAGAAAGGCTGTAATGGTGGCGGGGGGTGGGGGCATTGGCGTGCCCGTTTCGGGCAGCCCCCACCCAAAAACAAACACGGCAAAAAAAATCCCTGGTGTTTAGTGGGCTTTCTGCCCCCCCGGGGGGCAGAAAGGCTGTAATGGTGGCGGGTAGGGTGGGGGCATTGGCGTGCCATTTTGGGCAGCCCCCACCCTAAAACAAATAGCACACAAAAACATCCCTGGCATTTAGTGGGCTTTCGGCCCCCCCGGGGGGGCAGATTGGGGGCTACTGCCCCCATCTGCCTCCCAGGGGGGGCAGAAAGGCTGTAATGGTGGTGGGGGGGGGGGGCATTAGCGTGCCCATTTCGGGCAGCCCCCACCCTAAAAAAAAATTACACAAAAAATAAATCCCTGGCGTTTAGTGGGCTTTCTGTCCCCCCCGGGTGGCAGATTGGGGGCTACTGCCCCCATCTGCCTCCCAGGGGGGGGCAGAAAGGCTGTAATGGTGGCGGGGGTGGGGGCATTAGCGTGCCCATTTCGGGCAGCCCCCACCCTAAAAAAATGCACCAAATAAAAATCCCTGGTGTCTAGTGGGCTTTCTGCACCCCCGGGGGGTCAGATTGGGGGCTACTGCTCCCATCTGCCCCCCAGGGAAGGCAGAAAGACTGAACATTGGCAATTTGTTTGGGGGGAGCAAAAGCCCTTGCCCAAGGGGCCGCTCCCCCCTCCCTGGTGCCTTAGTGGGTGGATCCCTGCTTGGGGATCGCCCTCCTGGGGCGATCCCCAAGCAGGGATCCACTGGGGAGGGCTACCATTGGAAAGGGGAGATTCTCCCCTTTCCAATGATACCTCTCCCGTCTTTCTACGTGCTCAGGGGGCTGAGATAGCACCCTGAGCACATAGAAAGTGAAACTGAAATGAGCCTCTTGGCTCATTTCAGTTTCGGTTTCAGTGAAATGAAGTCAGCGCGACGTGCGCGCTGATCTTCATTTCACTGAAAGGAGGGGCCTCGGGAGCTGGGAAGCTCTTCCCCAGCTCCCGAGGCTGTGGGGGAGAAAAGGAAATCCCTCTGATGTCTGCAGCAGAGGTATTTCGTGCCCCTGGCCTCATGACGGAATGGTTCCGTCATGAGCACAGGGGCACCGATGCTCATGACGGAACCATTCCGTCATGAGCATCGAAGGGGTTAAATCCTGGAAATGTAATGTGGCTTTCGCGCTGCAATTGAGGCTAGGCCTTGGGCTTATGGTGCACCCATAGCGATACACACACAACAGTTGGCATGTATGAGCCAAGAGCACAAGCGGCCTTGCGCTCCTTGTACAATCCCTTCGTGCGCGGCCGCCCTCCGGGTGCATTTAACATTGCAACATTGTCGATTGCGAGCTGTGCGGCGCCGACACTGCAACAGAGACACACGCATCAGTTGGTTTCCTGTGCAGCCCAGATTTGAACCACGCCCAGAGGCCAGGGATAATTATTCACACCCCTACGCTGGCCTGGCGTACGCCGAGCCAGCCCACTCAGCTTACGTATAAAGGGGGGGACGACGACGCTACATGTCCCAGTTCTTCCCCACTGCCTGAGGTGACATGGCTGCGTCCGCCTGGCATATCACGATACCCAATCATAAAGGGTCCATGACTTGCATTTCACAGAGTCGGTGGCACCGGATATACTGCGGCCAGCACGGGCCTACCGCCATGGGACGGTGACTTTCGGTGCACTGAGGTAGGGGCACCTAAAGTGCTGGTCGGGTGTGCAGCCTGCGATGATGCCGTGTGCACTGATATGGCCTCTGCCATTGCAATATCAAGACTCAGAATCAAGTGTGCGACCTGGTGGACCGCAGTGGAGGCCTGAGCCAGCGGGCAGTGCGGGCCTACCGCCACGTGGCGTTGCCTCGCGGTTCACAGAGTTAGTGGCACCTATAGAGCTGAGCGGGTGTGCAGCCTGCAATGATGTCATGTGCACTGATATGATCTCTGCCATTGCAAAATCAAGACCCAGAATCAAGTGTGCGACCTGGTGGACCGCGGTGCGGGGCTGCATGATGTGGAGGCTGCCAAGGACGCGGGCCCCGGACTTGGAGCTTGCACTGGCACGTGGTGGGCCCTCTTTGAGACACAACAGTGGCGGAAGGTGAGCAGTGATGCCTGGGTGCGCAGGGGCGGGCAATCCCCGCTGGGCGGCAGGAGGGGCTGGGGTGCAGCAGCCTGTGTGCGCAGGGGCGGGCAAGCGATGTTGCCGTGTGCAATGATATGAACTCTGCCATCATTAGCTCTGTACTCTGTTTCAGATAAGGGACCTGGTGAACTGCAGTGTATATCAGCACGTGGTTGGAGACACACCAGTGGCAGCAGGTGAGCAGTGAGGCCTGGGTGCACAGTGTCGGCACTGTCTCTCCCTCTCCCTCTCTTCCTTTCACTGTCTCTCTCTCCCTCTGGTACTCTCTCTCTCCTTCTCCCTCTCTCCCCCTTTCTCTCTCTTTCTCTCTCTCTCTGTCCTTTGAGGAGCGCATGACACACCTTCTTATCTTCAATTTTGTCTTTCAGGCTGTGACTCACAGATTGTCCAGAGAAGACCCGCCATGACTCTTCCAAATAGTAGTATTGAGTTAAATTTGAATAAAATAATTTTGGGGGAAATTCAAAGATGTATGAATGTTTTTCCTTTTTCTGACCACACATGAATGTTAATTGTTGTAATTGTGCGACATCAGGCGAATTGTTGTGTTCATGAATTTGTAAGGTTGATGTGAAATATCTTTGTCCGGGGGGGTGCCCGGGGTAGGGCCCGGGGGGGATCCTGGGGGTGGTGGCGGTGGGGGTTGTGGCCCTCTTGGGGCTCCGAGCTGCATGATCAGTAGCTCCATGGCATCTGTTGTTCTTCTGGTGTGGCTGTGGGCTGGGCTCCCTTTTATGGTGCAGGTTGTCGTCCGTCTTAACACCAGGCAAGAGCAGGTGTTAAATCCCTGCTGCTAACGCGCCTTATCGCATGTTTTTTAATCTTATCGCCGATCTGGCTGGTCATTGAGAATGTTGCGAAGTGGTGTTTTCGCGGCTTTTTGCACGGGAACGCCTACTCTGCATATCATTAGCTTTAGTTGCCGGTGTCATTTGTAGCGATGTTTTTTGCGGCTGCTATCGCAGGAAAACTGGTGATATCGGCTGTTAGCACCAGCTTGTGAATGGTGCGATGAATTTATCACCACTTTGGCTGCGATAAAGTGCCGCTAACTCGGCGATAAGTCCTTGAGAATATCCCCCTGTAAGTATATCAAGAACAAAATATATATATATTAATAAAAAATCTGTACTGTATTCTTTTTAGTAATTTTTATATACATTTTTCTTAGCATTAAAAAGACCACAATGACTGAAGGTGCCCAATTTATTACCTCTCAAAAAGGAAAGATGTTACTATGTTACATGGGGTACGGATCACTGACATAATATCGACAGACAAAATTTCGACCTACCAAAATATCGCAACAAAAATATCGCAAACACTAATATCGACATCCTATACTTATTTAAAAAAATACAAAAATATCGACTGCAAAATATCGTCTAACATTAACAATGTTTCTTAAATTATCGAAGTCAAAATTATCGTTTACACAAATATCGAACACAAAAATATAGACTACAAAATTATCAATAAAAAATAAATATCGACACATAAAATATTACAAATTAAGGGGCCTATTAGGATGGCGGGCGGACCGCCACCGCCGGGCCAGCGGTGGCGATCCGCCCACCATCTGTTCCTGTTTTGCCCCCCGCCATATTAGTATGGCGAGGGGTACCGTGCGGATGGAAAGACCGTCCGCCGCTTTTCCGCCGGTCGGCAATCGTTACGATTGCCGGCCGGGCAGAAAAAGGCCATAATATGGTGGCGGTGCCTTGCAGGCACCGCCATCGATATTATGATGCCTGCGGTGGGAATGCCTTTCCATGGCGGAGACTCCGCCATGGAAAGGCATGCAGGAAATTACTTTGGGGAACCATTGCGAGCCCCCGGGGGGTGAGGGGGTGGGTGGCTGCACTGGGGGGTACCTATGGTACCCCCCTTCATTGCCATGCACAAGGTGGCAGGCACCTCGCGGTGCCTGTCACGTTGTGCATGGCAATGCACAACATGGACTTTAACATTGCGGCGGGTGCTGCTTACAGCACCGCCCGCCGCAATGTTAAAGTCAAGGATGCGCCCGCCAGTGTGGCGGGCGCATCCTAATTGGCCTGGCGGGACTGCCGCACCTCTGGCGGTCGGTCTCGTTTTCCGTTACGGTGGCGGGCGGACAAAGTCCGCTCGCCATCGTAATAGGCCCCATAGTCTAAACATTACCAAAACACATGTAAAATATATTAACACACACTAAATACATTTTAAATCACTTAACACATATAAAAATAAAAAAAGCAATACCTCAAACGTTCTTCAACACACAGAAAATAAAACTGATAGCAAACATATTAAATTAAATATATAAACTCTTAAACTTTTCATTAATTATAAATACGAACCAACATAATACACCTTTTTTTTCACTTAAAAATTTAACACAAAATTAATTGGCGTTTTCCATATATGGAAAGCAACTCTCAAAAGATTTAAAACAAAAAGAAGCAACCAATAGCATACTCAAAGATTTTAAATAAACCAATAAAATTGCAAAACTAAGGGGCTTATTAGGATGGCGGGCGGATGTCCACCGCAGGTCCGGTTGTGGCGACCGGCGGAGGACATCCGCCCGCGATCGCAACCCAGAAAACCGCTGGTCAAATTTGGATGACGGTGGTGACCGCGGCGGTGGGAAATTCCGACCGCCGCTTTTCCGCTGGTTGCCATCCGCACTCCTGCCTGGCGGACGGAGCAGGACCGGGATAATGGTGGCGTTGCCGAGCAGGCTCCGCCGGCATGATTATGATGCCAGCGGTAGCCAGCCTTTCCTCAGCGGTCAAACAGCCATGGAAAGGCAGGCGGAGAATGACTTCCGGGGGCCCGTTGCGGGCCCCCAATGTGTTGGGGGGGTGCACTGGGGGGGTACCCATGGTCCCTCCTACATTTCCCTGTACCAGGTGGCAGGCACTGTGCAGTGCCTGCCACGCAGTGCAGGGAAATGCAGGACATGCTCCTTTGGACATCGCAGAGGTGCTGCGTGCAGCAGCAACCGCCGCAATGTTAAAGCCCGCGATCAGACCGCCGCGGTCGGATTTCGACCACGGGCCATCGTAATTCGACCGGTGGTTATGTCGCGGCCCATTCGGGCGGTCTTTTCCCGCTACCATGGTGGTCAGGGAGGTTTTCCGACCGCCATCCTAAAAAGCCCCTAATTTACAAAACACTATATAAACACACACAATTTATAAATTAATTCACTTTCCAAATAAAAATTACAGCTACAAGGAGAAACTCTGCCGGATTCCAGACAGAAGACACAACTGCATTCAAGAATACTCTAACTACATCCCTAAAAAGTAAGTAAAAATGCTTTTTTAAACTGCAACTACTAAAACTGCTTTACAATAATATTTTCTTTCAACAAAATAATTAATATATATTTTTTATATTTATATCTCTTCTACAGATAAATCAGAATAAACTCAAAAAACTACACAACTGAGTCAAAACTTCATTTAAAATATAAGGCAAGTATAAATCTCAACTAAACTTTCGTATTTATTGAAAGAACTTAACCCTAATCTTAATTAACAACAACCCCCCAGCTAAAAAAACAATTAAACACAATAATTAATATAACATTTTTTTTTCACAGCAATAATCACAGAAAAAGAAAACCAAACATCAAAGAATATTTTCCAGCATCTAAACAACTCTTCGAATTTAAATCTGTAAGTATAAATGTTAAAAATGGCATTGTAATAGTATAAAACATGTCAATTATTTTTTTTTAATTTTCAAATACATTTCTCTTAGAAGTTGAAACACCACCATGACTGAAGGGGCCGAATTAACAACCTCCCAGAAAGGAAAAGTGTTACATGGGCTATGTTTACACGCAGGAAAAACAAATTGGGGATAAAGTAAATTGGAAATGTAGCAAATACTACTCTAACAAATGTTATGGAAGGGCTGCTACCAAAGAAACAACTGTTTTGTATGTTAGGGAACATAACCCGCCCCTAATGTAGCAGAAATAGAAGTTAGAAATGCACTAGAAAATATAAAAGAAATTAGTAAACAATCTCAAAAGCCCACAACTGAAATCCTCAAACACATGCTTCCCAGAGTCCCAGAGTATGAAACTGGGCAAATGCCCTCAATTGCATCCTTAAAACGAACTATAGCTAGAACAAAAAAAGCAACAGCTAAAACTGGACCAATTCCCAAAACATTTGCGGAGGTAGAAATCCCACATGAACTAACAGTAACCCACACAGAAGAACAATTTCTTCTCTACGACAATAAGTCACCTGACAAAAGAATTATTATGTTTGGCACACCTACTAATTTAATCAAATTACAAAGCTGTGAAACCTGAATGATGGATGGGATTTTTAAAATATGTCCCAAACCATTCTATCAACTCTATAAAAAAAATGGACTATTCCAACACACAAACATCCCATTCATATATGCTTTACTGCCTAACAAACAAACAACAACATATGCAGAACTTTTAAACAAAGTTAAGCAAGAAACCAACAATTACTTCCCACAAAAAATAATAGTAGATTTTGAGCAATCTATGTTACAAGCAATACTTAAAAACTACCCTCACACAGCAATTCAAGGTTGCTACTACCACTTCAACCAATGCATTTGGAGACATCTCCAAAAATCTACATTAAGGGGCTGATTCCGATCCGGGTCGGACAGCCCTCGGAGAGCTGTCCATAGCGTTTTCTTCCGACCTACTCGTTCCGGGGGCCGGTCCGTCCGGACGACAAAGTACGATGCGCAAATGTGCCCAAATCCCGAACGACACAGATGCACCGAAACAAGCAACATTTTACGTACGAGCCGGAACCAGAAACGCAGAAATGGAGTCATCTGGAAGCATTTAAACAGCAGTTTCCGGCCGGGCAAGTATGATGTATACTTCCTACGCGCCGAACTGGTCGCCACTTACAGCACGTCTCAGCATCCGGAACAGCGGTATCTCCGCGTCGAATCGCGCAACAACACGATCCACGGCTACGAGACGAACAAACCATGTATCCGATCGTGCATGTCATCCCTGTACTGTACGTCTATGACCGAAACAACAACAGGAATCAACGCGTATACCGCAGACGGTAAGTTCGACACCCATAGGGTGTAGAAAGCTATAATTGCCAGCTGTCTCAACCTACAGGGTGGTGGATGTCTATCACTACCAGCATTACCTAACCCATAGGGTGTGGGTGGCTATCACTACCAGCATTACCTAACCCATAGGGTGTGGGTGGCTATCACTACCAGCAGTCCCATACCATAGGGGGGTGTATGCCTATCACTACCAGCATCATTAACCCATAGGGGGGGTGTATGCCAATCACTACCAGCATCATTAACCCATAGGGGGTGTATGCCTATCACTAGCAGCAGTCCCATACTATAGGGAGGTGGATGCCTATCACTACCAGCATCATTAACCCATAGGGGGTGTATGCTTATCACTACCAGCAGTCCCATACTATAGGGAGGTGGATGCCTATCACTACCAGCAACATTAACCGATAGGGGGGTGTATGCCTATCACTACCAGAAGTCCCATACTATAGGGAGGTGGATGCCTATCACTACCAGCATCATTAATCCATAGGGGGGTGTATGCCCATCACTACCAGCAGTCCCATACTATAGGGAGGTGGATGCCTATCACTACCAGCAACATTAACCCATAGGGGGGTGTATGCCTATCACTACCAGCAGTCCCATACTATAGGGAGGTGGATGCCTATCACTACCAGCATCATTAACCTATAGGGGGGTGTATGCCTATCACTACCAGCAGTCCCATACTATAGGGAGGTGGATGCCTATCACTACCAGCAGTCTCATACTATAGGGGGGTGTATGCCTATCACTACCAGCAGTCCCATACTATAGGGAGGTGGATGCCTATCACCACCAGCATCATTAACCTATAGGGGGGTGTATGCCTATGACTAGCAGCAGTCCCATACTATAGGAAGGTGGATGCCTATCACTACCAGCATCATTAACCCATAGGGGGTGTATGCCTATCACTACCAGCAGTCTCATACCATAGGGGGGTGTATGCCTATCACTACCAGCAGTCCCATACTATAGGGAGGTGGATGCCTATCACTACCAGCATCATTAACCCATAGGGGGGTGTATGCCTGTCACTACCAGCAGTCTCAAACTATAGGGGGGTGGATGCCTATCACTACCAGCAGTCGCGAATTTTGTTGCGCGCACTGCATCGCATGTGGCGATGCAGCGCTCACAACGAAATTCGTTTTATTGATTTAAATGTTTACTTACCTGTATTGGTCCGTAATCCGTACTTTGCTACCCCCCACCCTGCCCCTCCCCCACGTCACCGCCCGGCCGGCTCTCCTACATGGACCGCGACTGCCAGCAGTCCATACTATAGGGGGGTGGATGCCTATCACTACCAGTAGTCCCTACGCATAGGGTGGGGATGGCTAACACTACCAGTCGTCCCCAGCCATAGGGGATGTATGTCCACCACTCCCAGCATTGTCCAGCCCAAAGGGGATTGATGGCTAGCACTGCCAGCAGTCCCACACATAGGGGGGGTTACCAACACTACCAACAGTCCCTACTTCTAGGGGGTGATGGCTAACACCACTAGCATTCCCACCCATAGGGGTTGTAGGCCAAACACACCCCCCCTACCATCATGGAAACATTGTGTATTGTGTGGGAACTACCTGCAACAGTGACACTGAAAGGGAACACATACTGTAACTCCCGTCACAGTTGTGACCAGAAGGTGAATGTGGGGCCCAAACACCAAGCATGTTGAGTAAAAGTGTGTCAATGTGGTTAAACCCCCACGCACTCCAGTGACCAAAATGTGAGTCTGTGGCCCAAAACACCAGCCTAACATGAACATTGTGGTAATGGTGTTTAATCCCCCCCACTCCATTGACCAAAAGCTCAGTGTGGGCTCCAAAACTCCAGCAAATCAGGATCATTGTCACAATGGGCTTAAACCCCACCTCACTACAGTGAGCAATCGGGGACGCGCTGTAGGAAGAGGGGACCCACGGTTTGCTGTTGCTGTTTTCTCCCTGACTAAATCCCTGGCGGGAGCACAAGCCCGGGGCCACTAACTTTCCAGCCACCGTCTACACTCCTAAACATCCTTAGGAGTTGCTACATACCCTGGTGGGACCACGGGTCCCAGGGTGCAACAGGAATCATCCTTATCGCCGCCCCCATTGTCACAGCTGCCACAGGTGAGGGGGAGGAGTCTTACATCGCTCTACAAAGAGCAGCCTCCCTCACCGCGACGCGGGACGCGCTGTAGGAAGAGGGGACCCACGGTTTGCTGTTGCTGTTTTCTCCCTGACTAAATCCCTGGCGGGAGCACAAGCCCAGGGCCACTAACTTTCCAGCCACCATCTACACTCCTAAACATCCATAGGAGTTGCTACCTACCCTGGTGGGACCACGGGTCCCAGGGTGCAACGGGAATCATCCTTACCACCACCCCCATTGTCACAGCTGCCACAGGTGAGGGGGAGGAGTCTTACATCGCTCTACAAAGAGCAGCCTCCCTCACCGCGGCGCGGGACGCGCTGTAGGAAGAGGGGACTCACGGTTTGCTGTTGCTGTTTTCTCCATGACTAAATCCCTGGCGGGAGCACAAGCCCAGGGCAACTAACTTTCCAGTCACCATCTACACTCCTAAACATCAAAAGGAGTTGCTACCTACCCTGGTGGGACCACGGGTCCCAGGGTGCAACGGGAATCATCTTTATCGCCGCCCCCATAGTCACAGCTGCCACAGGAGAGGGGGAGGAGTCTTACATCACTCTACAAAGAGCAGCCTCCCTCACCATGGCGCGGGACGCGCGCGGGACGTGCCCGAGCGAAGCCCGGGCGAAGGGCGGGCCCGTCCTTGCCCGTCATTGCCAGGAAGAGGCAGGGCAGGGCCACCCCTCTGTCATCCAACTGATCGTGGCGGCCGCATACCATATTCAACCAAAAGGTACTGTGCCATAAAATAACCTTGCCCTGGGACTTATTGAGGGAAAACTGACTTTAACTGGACATCCAACCTTCTGTATTGTGGGCTAACTTCTTAAGGTCTCATTGCAATGCATAGCCAATTGTGTTACGCACCTATCTAACTGGGCTTTAAAATGGGCAAAAGGAAATCAATGGAGGGAGCGGGGTTGAATAACGGTTTGCTTGTGGGGGTAGGGAAGGGGAAATAAGTCAAAAGGTCACACAAACATGCCGCTAATAATTGTGTGATGGACAGGATAGGTGTCCTTGTCCACGAGTGTGAAGATATTTTAGGCACAGAACCACCAATATCTAATCTTAATACGCAATTATCACCCCAAAAACCTAGCCCATTACATGCACCAACCTTTCCCTCAATGTTTTCCAAGCAGCCTAGGAAGGATGCACTGAAGCCCTGTAGTGAAAGTTCACGGAATTCCATCGAAGTACAGCCAATGGATTGTTCCACTCATGATACATCTTCCCAATCCCCAACCTCGCCTTCTAATAGCAAAAGATCTGGCCCCTCTATTCCCTGTACGAATAGGTTTACAATCTTGGCAGACATCATGGATGCCCCGGTGGATCAGATTGCATCACCTTCGTATCTAATTCAAATAGGGAGGAGTGAGGTGGTGGTCCCTTCCTTGAAAGATCTTTACCAATTTATTGTTTCCCTCAGGCAGGATATTGGAGCCATGAGAGTCAAGATTGACGAGCTTACTAACACGGTCAAAATCCTATCTCCCAATAACACCTCGCATAATCGCAAGGAGCTCCCTTGCCTTGTGGTTGACGAGCACCCACAGGTCCAGAGAATTCACACCCCCACCCATGTTGGAAGAAACCAAATAGGCGGCAGGCCACCTGTACCCGCCCCAATAATGCACAATAAAGTATCTTTACTTCCCAGCCATGAACAGTTTGTGATCGCTAAACCTCAGCCCTGGAATTCAGTTTCTCTGCAAGCTCCTGCCCACTGTATTACCCCCTTAAGTGCACCAATAATAACATGCCCAATGTCTGCTAACCCTTTAGAGATGAGTTACTCATTGCAAACCTCGTATCTAGAAGCAAGAAAGGTCTTTATGGTTAATGTTCCCAAACTAAATATTAGGGCGGGCTATGAAAGCAAGGATTCACTAATAAATAAGTCAATACTCTGGATCCGTCACGTTAGGGGATGCCGTTCACTTATACGGGAGGATATTGTTAGGGCTAGGAGGTGCACGTCACGCACAAAGCCACTGGATCATATAGAGCTCACCCTGACTAACACAGATCTGACAGAAAATCTCTTCTTGCTTGAGTTTTGCACCTGCTCCCCTGACTCCTCAGCAATACAGCTCAGGCGCTATCCGGTAGTGTCATCTGCAGGAAATCTAATTGATAAGCACTTGGCAGGGATCTCAAGAGGCTCGTCTCCACTAGAATCTAACGATTGACTACAAAATGTATCCCCGAGAGTACAGCTGACACAGGCCTGTCGCTTAGCCACTGACCATATCCCCGCAAATGCTCAAATCATCTCTCATGAGCTAACTGCAGTAAAAACCCAAGATTTAGCCCTTCCCTTCCAGCTAAAAATTATTTCCTGGAATGTTGCCGGCCTGAGTAGTAAATTACCTCTACCATACTTGAATGATCTAGTAGAGGACTACGTCATCTGCGCTTTCCAGGAAACATGGAGCCTGGTTCCTTTACACAAATCAGGCTATAGCTGCTATCATATACCAGCTACCACTATAGGGAAGGGTCGCCCCTCGGGAAGATTGATTGTTTGGGTTAAAATTGCTCTTAACTGCAGAATATCTACCCATCAAATCTCGAGCCCTGACATCATGAGGCTCACAATCAAGGGCCCAAGAGGGGGGGTAATGATGGACCTATTTAATGTTTATATAAGGGGAACAGTTGGGGGCAAAGCTTCTTCCATTATCACACTTCTCGAACAAGGCTTGTCTAATTGTCTGCCCCAATCTAGAGTATTAGTTGCAGGTGATTTCAATAGAACCTTCGAGCCTCTCAGTACAGAGGATATAATAGGGATAGAGGAGGAAGATAGAAAATGGGGTATTCCCCTATTAACAATTCCCCCGGTAAAAAGATGGTCACAAGTGGCTATCCAATTGAATGCACTCACTGTGGAATATGGTCTAAGGGCAGTGAATGGGAGGACCAAGTCTGATGCTCAGGGAGCCCCCACTTATAATAGAGTAACTTGCCCATCTCGTATTGATTACATCTTAGTAGATGTTGGGTTTTGGGGGCATGTTTTAGATATGATGGTGGGGAACACGTCAGATAGTGATCATAACCCTCTTTGTTTGTCATTAAGGTCTCCTTGGGCACCTTCTTGTCCTATATCGTCTACTCAGATGTATTCTGTGACCAAAGAGGTGGTTCCCTCAAACTCTAGAAGAGCCTTAAAATGGCATAAGGTCGCCTTACAGGATGCAAAATTAGAGGCCATCAGACAAGTACTGCACAAAAGCACTAATGAGCTACGGGAAGGACTAGAAGCTGATCCTTCTAGTGCTTACATTATACATACACGCACTATTGAACAGATTAGCACTTATTTTCTAGTTCCTATTAGGTCCACCAAGAATGTAGCACATATAAGGACAGAGCAATCTTGGTATAACAAAGATTGCAGACTTAAGAGGAAGGCCTTGGTAGTAGCCATTAGGGCTACAGTGCAGCCATTAAACTTACAAGGAAAGAATATAAAGAGGCCCAGCATCAAGCAAAGTTAGACTGGGATGAGACCAGATGGCAAGATCTCAAAAAAGCCAGCTTAGCAAGGGATACTAACCTCTTTTGGACTCTGGTTAGACGGGCAAATAAGGGGGAAGCCGATCAAATTCCTAACCATATTCCATCTCAGGCTTGGTATGATCATTTTAGTGAACTGTATTCTGGGTCTAATGATGCAGGTGTGGATGGGCAATACGGTTTTCCTTTAAGTAATCTTGGGAACACCGACAGTGACCCATTCACTTTGAATGAAGTCGAATCTGCCATAAGTAGATTAGTGCCTGCCAAGGCCCCGGGCCCAGATGGCCTTCCTGGAGATCTGTTCCTTGCTGAACGGGACAAATGGGCTGAATATGTCCTCCTCCTTATTAACTCTATTTCTAGAGGATGTTCAGTCCCAGATTCATGGAAGGGAGCGGAGGTGGTCCCAATCTATAAGAAGGGAGCAAGAGAGGACCCTTCCAACTATAGGCCAATCAGCCTTATAGACACTATGCAGAAGATAGTTGGCAGGGTCGTACTACAGAGAATCCAGTCGTGGGTGGAGGAGGAAGATATCCTCTCCCATTACCAGGCGGGAGTCCGGACTAATACAGGAACGATGGACCAGGTCTTTAGACTCCTGATATATTGGAAAGTGGTAGTGATTGGCAAAGGCAGTCTTTACCTCACTTTTATCGATCTAAAGACTGTCTTGGACCTGGTCCCCAGAAATGGGTTATGGGAAACGCTGCAGGACATGGGCATCCCTCCACTAATTCTTAACCTTTTAGTAAGGCTTCACGAGGGCAATTACGCCCAGATAAGATGGGGGTCCCAAGGGCAGCTTACCGATAAGATCACAGTAAACAGGGGAGTCCCCCAGGGCTGTGTGATGGCACCCACCCTGTTCTCTTTATATATGAACGGGGTGGTTAGCTTTTTGCAAGAAACACCAACTGATGCCCCAGCCCTGGCAGGTAGTAAGGTGCCTACTCTCCTGTTTGCTGACGATACACTGCTGATCTCCAAGACCCCGTCAGGCCTGCAAAAACTCCTGAACAGGTTTCAAACTTTTTGAAACACACGGGGGCTGGTAATAAACACATCTAAAACAAAATTTATGACATTTAAGCCCCACAAATCGTTCAGGAATAACATCACACTAGATGGGTCGCACCTAGAGAGAGTTACTACGTTTGATTATCTAGGGATACGGCTCTCAGGTAATATGCAGTGGAGACCCCATCTTGACAAAATGCTCCTGAACCATAAACGTGCTGCCGGGGCACTGAGCAGAGAACATCGCTCATCATTTAGTAGACCTGTTGCCCCGGCACTCACTGTTTATGGAGCGAAAGCAGTTAGCTCGGCTATGTATGGTGCCGAGCTATGGGATTTTGACAACCTTGATGAGATTAGTAGGTCGGAACACAAGTTCCTTAGGGACTTGATTATGCTACCTCTAGGCGTTCCCCTAACCCCCTTGATATATGACCTGGGGATGCGCCATTTTAAAGACCTGGCTAAACTCCGCCCATTGCTCTATTGGGCTCATCTCAGGAGCACCCCGGAACTCTTTAACTATGCGGAGGCGTTCGCAGAAGTATTGAGTATGGATGTTAAGGGGATTAAATGGATCTCTAATCTTAAGGCATTAATGACAACACTTGGCCTTAAGGAATCTTGGGATACTCAAAACCCACCAAGTAAGGCAGAACTCAAACAGATCTACTGGGACTGGGTAGATGCCAGAGACCTCAGTAACCCAAACATGGGCAGGCTTACGGAAGCGTTTAAATAATCTATAGGCTTTGAACCCTACCTGGATATAATCCAGATCCCTAGGGATAGGGCACTATATATCCAATTTAGATTTGGCACACTTCCAGTCCGCGAATTCACCGCGAAGTGGCGTCCTCCCTACCAAACTATTGAAGAATGCCCTTCTTGTGGGTCCTTAAAGGAGAGTGTTGCACATCTCATGTTTGCTTGCCCAGGGTATGCTAAAGCAAGGTCTAGGTGGCTTGTGCCTATCTGTAAGCAATTAGGCACTTCTGACCACCAAGCGGCTCTGCGCATATTAAAATCTAATCCAAGAACCCTCTTTGTCTGCGGAACTGCCAAGTTCCTGGGTTGTGCCTGGAAAATGAGACACAGGGCTATGCAAAGAGCAAACTGATCCTGATCCAGAATCTTTGCGGGTACGCATAGTGAAACCAATGGCCTGGGTAAAGGCATTCCAAATCGTTATATCCTATAATTGTTATGAAATATCTAATTTTATATTTTAATTACGTTTTTAGCTTATCATTTTAGTCAGTAAAGTAATATTTACTTAGGAGTCGATAGCTTCATTTCGAATGTTGAAAATCTTGTATCGTCATATTTTATTATTTTTAATAGATTGTATCTTTTTCTTGTGTTCTGTTGAAATGTTTGATGCTTTTATGATATTTATATCGAAATAAAGCTATTTGACTTGATTGCGGACACAAATTCCCCCACAACTGAAAACCACCATGTATGATTCCTGGTCGTAACACCACAAGCAATGAGTGTAAGATTTGTGTCGACTAAACATCCTCTGCCATGTGCAGAAAAGCCTTGCACTTGGGGGTTGACAATGGCTCCAATGGCCAATTACACTATGTAAGTAGTGACCATCATAATGCATTCACACATATGCACAACAACAGACACACATACTAAGGATTCCTATGTAGACTTTAGCTTTTTGGTCATTAAGACCCATACCATGGCAGCAATGGGACACACAAACCATGATGAATGTGCAGACTGATGAGGTAGGAGTCCCAGGAACAGCATGAATAAACATACACCCAACTCCCTGCCAATGGACCACAAAAGTTATTCCAATGCATGTGTGCAGATGCACAAACACAACCAGTCAGCCCCACACTGCATATCAAACACAACTTGTGTGTGTGTCTCTCCATGTACCCAGGCTAGTACGATACACATGATGTGGGACTGATCTCCAATGAGACATATGTGTACACAGTGGAACCCCGAAGTTTGACAGGAATTGGGTACCTCTGTGGGCAATCAGGCATTGTCAGATGAGTGGGTTCACAACAGACTCATGTGACATAAGCTGCCTGGAACAGCAACCAACACAGCAAGAGACAGACCCACTCCATCAGTACCCACAAGGACCCTACATTGTGGTGACAGTAGCCTGTATGATAATCCCTCTGTGATGACTGATTTCGATGTAACCCATACTGTGGAGCACAGTCACATGTGCGCACCTTGTCATGTCGTGACAGACCAACTTACATCACACTCACACAGAAAACTCCCTGGCCATGGCCTGTAATTTAAGGTCACTATGTAGGTAGGGGCCTAGACATGAGAGAACTCACATATGCCCACTCTCAACACCACACACCTTGATCTACA
The DNA here is from genome assembly GCA_963921515.1 of Calotriton arnoldi. NCBI lineage: Eukaryota > Metazoa > Chordata > Amphibia > Caudata > Salamandridae > Calotriton > Calotriton arnoldi. The sequence goes on from CAWUFW010005164.1 coordinate 289,660, forward strand.
ACAATGTGCATCAGCTAAGCCCACATGGACTGGTGACATTGCACATGCACCTATGACAATCCCAGGGGTGGAGGGAGGATCCAAGGTATACAAACACATCACACATGGCCAGTCAACAACCCTTGTGAATGTTTTCCACACTGCATAGTATGAGTTACATGTGCATGACGTGCAACTTTTCAGACACATCGGGATCCCTGTCACAGTCCCAGACCAATGAAGAGCCCTAGGAGACCCACAAAGAACACATGTTGACATCATACGACATTGAAGGCTAGGATCTGATGACTGTGAGCAGCCACACACACATACAAGTGACCCTGTCACACAAAGACACAACATAGTGAAAAAAACCTGATGTGTGAAACACAAATGTGCCGTTGTGAATCCTGAATATGTCCCATGTGAGTATGCCCACATTCCAGGCCCTTACATCAAGATGACCCACGGATTACACCCAAATGACCAGTAGTCCACCATGCACCTACATCCCAGAAAACATACTCCAAAGGCGTTGGATAAACACAGGACAAATCAGGAAGCATCACAAACAGGAACATCTGCAGGGAATATAGGCTGTATATAAACAGGGAAGGTTACCCACAGAGACATGCTCACATAACACAGCACATGGGCACAGTCAACGTCACGGAATAACACACTGCCATGAGGTGACTCCACTCATGTGTAAGGTCAGCTCTGTCAAACGTTGTCTGTGCAGGGCTAAGTCATGTCAGCATTAAACTTGGTCACTGAGACACCAATAATGACAGCCTGAAAGCTCTGGTCACATCAGCCTGTGCACAGGAGTGACTCTTAAGTCATCTGCACAACATCAGAACACATGTCTAGCATGTTGCACTGAAGACACACATCACTTGTCCAGCATTGAAGTGACAATCTGCATGTCCAGTGTAGATGGTCCCACAGTCTGCAAAAAAGTACAATGGGCACGAATCTCAGCCCAACATATGTGCAACAGTGGAAGCCAAAGACGTGAAGTTGTGAAAAGAAGGTGACACTCATTGTGCCAAGTACTTGGGATCATGACTACCTCAATCCTCAGCAAAGGATGACATGGCTACATACTGTAATAGGACACATATACCATGGACCACATGCAGTCCATCACATCACCAAATCACTTATTTCCAATAAAAAATCTAGCAACAGCAACTGAATGACACTCATCAGCAACATCATGTACATTAAATGCAAAACTTGAGAAAAAAAGAACTTTAGCTTTATTCAGCTTCCGAAAAATGATCAGTTTCATCCGATGAACAATCCAAAGGCCAATGGCCGGTCCATTGCAAATCTTTGTTTTTGTGTGACATAGGACTACTCGTCACACAATGCTTGCCTGCACTGCTACAGCCAGGGGACATCTCCCCTTGGAGGAGCATACATAGGGGCAGTCCAGGCAGTGGCGTAACAAAACATGAGGGGCCCCCCTGCAAAGTACATGCAGGGGGCCCTCCAAGCTCTGGACCCAGTCCGGAGCTCTCAGCTCCGGGACCTGCCAGTGCCAGAGGCTGTCTCCGGAGCTCAGGGTCCCCCCCCCCTCACCGCTGGGGGTTTTATTATGCCACTGTCAACCAGCCGCATGAGGCAGGACTCGTTATGTCGTACGCCGTGATAGTCCAGTGATGGAGTTTGCCCACAACCTCTCATGCATAGTGCTTAATTTGTACCGGTGCTTGCTGGTGGTCAGCACCAGAACTAATTTTTGAGGTCTGGAACTAATTTATCATCACCAGGATGATCTAGAGCAAGACAGAGAAAGGCAGAAAACGGTGAAAGAAGGAGGAAGGGATAAATAGAGATCAGTGACAAAGGGAGAAAACAACAATGAAAAATTAGCCAACAAGAGTGAGGTGAAAAGACAGGAAGTGTAAGAAAGAGGCATGTGGTGGAATCAGGAGTAGACTGTATTGGTATTCGGCAACACCGCCATTCAGCAGCAGTCTCCTAAGAAAAACAACCTGGGGAGCATTCGTGTTTGACTAATTAAGCACAACTCGTGTCTAAATCCACTCACAAACTTCATGGTGTGTCTCTGAGGTTCGCAACAGCATGGAGGATGTTTACACCACATCTATGCAAACACAAATTTCCAACATGTAGAGTAGGAGGAATACAGGACAGTCCATGATCAAAAGGCTGCAAGTGGAATAATACTTTATTTCAGAAATCAGGTAGCCAAGCTAAGAAACACATAGTGGCACATTATGTTATATAGATTTACAGGACTAACATACTCGAGGCACAGTCACACTACAGTGCCAGTTCCAGTTTATTACCCATGTACAACGAAATTGGCAGGATTATTTGTAGGAACTTTACAGAGTCATACAGTGACTGCAATAAAACCTATTTTTCTTCTCTGTGGCGTTCATTACGAATGCCCAGATGCAATGATTTTGGGATAGACTGGAGTTCACAATTTAACAGATGTGATCATTATTGCCTTTTCTGAATTCAGCCTTTCAAAATGCGGAATAACGAGTCTTTTTGTGCTTTCTGCATCAAAAGCTGAGTATCCTGGTATTTCCTTGCCATTTTCCTGCCTTTTTCATGAGGTGAGTATTGAAGGTTTCACCAGGAGGAAACTGTGAGGGCCGCAGACTTTATAGGTGTAGTAAACTCTGCACATCTTTTGATTGCTACCGCTGAACATGCAGGTCTTTGCGCAGGAGTCACAAAATTATGTGGCACTCTCAATAGATCCATCCAATGCGGGATCCTGCGCCAGTTGCATCTTTGGGTCGAGGACTTAGATGCCCCCTCGAGTTTGCACCGAGATTAAGGTGATACTGATTACCTGCCATTGCGGGTAATACATCTACCAGTGGATCTCTAGCAGAGTGGCAGTCCACTCCAAACACTGGTTTTGTATACTACCACATTTTTAAGGTTTATTATGTTTTCGATATGAGCCATACTACATATCTCTCACTTTGGTCCTGTAGAAAGCTGCCACACCTCCATGAAGGATATAAGGCTGAAATATGTCGACCTTCACTGTTCTATGGCAGGCTGAATACCCTCCTGTCGTAGTTTGTTTTTAACCCTGACCATAGGACACCCCAATAAAAATATTGGTGTACCGTGGAGTTTATTTTATCTCACGCACACCTTCCTTACTTCTCACTCCTCACCACACCCTGCTCATCTACAGGTTTTAGGATACCTCTTTTGAAACACTGAAAACATCCCTGAGCGCATCCCTCTCAGAGAGGTAGTTGTAGCCCACATTGTGACTAAGTTCACAAAGCGAGGAGGTTACCCTATGATGAAGCATGTCACCCTCGGGTGGGTGAGGGAAACCATCCTATAAAAGGGACACACCAGCACTCCTCCATATCACTCAGATCCAGGGGCCTTATTTGTGGTTTTTGACTGCCAATAGAGGCCCATATATTTAAGACAACCATATTTCCAACTCGTATGGAAGCCAAGAAAATTAAATCAGGACCAAGACGGGAGACAATTCGCACTTCAGAATTACTCAAATTCTTCTGAGCAGTCTTTTGTTCATGACAAAGGTTATTCATCTTTCGTTAAAACAATCCTTTATTTCGATAGAAGTTATATGATAGAAACCTTACATAGTAAAAATATCTTTACAGTGATTTTAGATACCTACTTTAATTGCAATATTTATTTAAATTACTTCTCACTGGATGACATATATGATTTGTACTCTTTGTACATTTCTCAATTTAAATGAAAGTTCCTTAGATTGTATATGATATTTCATTAGTTAACGTTTAAAACTGATAGACTCTAAAAGAAGAAATCTGCACACCATGTCAAGGCTCAAGATACATTTATCTTTCGGCCTGGCTATTCAAAACAGGCGATATGACCTCAAAGAGTTAGAGAGCCAGAGGGATCCAGACGATGGGGAAAGGTGAGGGAACAGGCGGGGAGAAAGAACCCAAGGGTGAAGTGTCAGTGCTCTCAGGGGCAGTGTAAGCGATGCAGGTTGGACTGGGAAGGCTGCACTTTGCAGTGGGTTTGCTGTGTAGGGTAAGGTCTGTCGGGGCAGAAATAGTGCTGTGGGGTGCAGTGCAGATGGTGTGGGGTGTGATGTCGGATGCAATGTGTGAACTGTAGGGAGCAGTACGAGTGGAGGTTTTCTCTTCCCTGTTCCTTCCTCATCTGTGTTTGAGTGAGTATGGTACCCCTGCAAAGATGCCACAGCAAATTAACCCTCGCTGCTGACATCTACTGTGATCTGTAAATCATGAATTCTAATCTTGCCAATACCGACTTAGCCTGCTGTACATCTTGGGTTAGTACATTTAGTACCATTCGATTGGGTAACAGTCACACATGTGATTTATATTTGAAAATGGTAGATGTGGGATTGAATCACTTTATAAAACATGTTATCACTACTACATAGCCCCAGATTTTGCACAGTGTTAGGGCTCCCTAGGCTGTGCCCTCAACACCTGTTGTCAGTGTATGCACACACATGCACACCCACCTCATTCCCAGCTGAGCCGGTGGTCACTTCCTCCTCTGACCTACTTCGCCTTACAGAAGTGCCGATGGTCACTTCCTCCTCTGACTTACCCTGTCTTGGGGAAGTGCCGATGGTAACTTCCTCCTCTGACTTACCCTGTCTTTGGGAAGTGCCGATGGTCACTTCCTCCTCTGACCTACTTCGCCATACAGAAGTGCCGATGGTCACTTCCTCCTCTGACTTACCCTGTCTTGGGGAAGTGCCGATGGTAACTTCCTCCTCTGACTTACCCTGTCTTTGGGAAGTGCCGATGGTCACTTCCTCCTCTGACTTACCCTGTCTTAGGGAAGTGCCGGTGGTCACTTCTTCCTCTGGCTTACCTTGCCTTAGGGAAGTGCCAGTGCTCACTTCCTCATCTAACTTACCCTATCTTAGGGAAGTGCTGGTGGTCACTTCCTCCTCTTAATGACCTTGTTTTAGGGAAGTGCCGGTGGTCACTTCCTCCACTGGCTTACCTTGCCTTAGAGAAGTGTTGGTGCTCATTTCATCCTCTGACTTACCTTGCCCTGGGGAAGTGCCTGTGCTCGCTTAAGCCTTTGACTTACCTTGTCTTGGGGAAGTGTCAGTGGTATCTGCCTCCTGTGACTTAACTTGCCTTAGGGAAGTGCCAGTGCTCACTTCATCCTCTGACTTACCTTGCCCTGGGGAAGTGCCTGTGCTCACTTCCTCCTCTGGCTTACCTTGCCTTAGGGAAGTGCCTGTGCTCACTTCATCCCCTGGTTTACCGTGCTTTAGGGAAGTGTCGGTGCTCACTTCCTCCTCTGGCTTACCTTTGCTTAGGGAAGTGCAGGTGTTCACTTCCTCCTCTGGCTTTCCTTGCCTTAGGGAAGTGCCGGTGCTCACTTCCTCCTCTGGCTTGCCCTGTCTTAGGGAAGTGCCGCTGCTCACTTCCTCCTCTGGCTTTCCTTGCTTTAGGGAAATGCCGGTAGTCACTATCTCCTATGGCTTACCCTGTCTTAGAAAAGTGCTGATGGTCCCTTCATCCTCCACTAACAATCAACTCATCCCGAATGGCAGACCTAGGTGCATTTTTTGGACGTGGGAATGTGTAGACCAGCATGGTATGTATACGGCACACATCTGCAGTGCAACTCGGGTAGCATTATTTAAGTTATAGGCTCGAGTTCCCTCTGGACAAAAACTAATTTGTAAAAGAAAGCCCTTGACTGATGGCGCAAGTGGATGGACATTGTTAGAGAGTTCACTCACAAACTATGCGCTGCGTCCCATAACACTATCCGTTCCCCGGTGGTGATCATACACAACATGTAAACACTTCCCACACAGGAACAAACATACTTCCAACCACACACCTCACACAGTGTAGCGTGCTACCCATGGAGGCAAGCGCTTCAGAGCCCCACATAAGGGGAGTAAGCGCTATATACATTTTCTAGTACAATACATATGCACTCTCATTTGCACGAGTCCAGCTGTGTGCCGTCAGTGCCTCTGCGCTTCCCTGTGCACACCTGCTTTGTAAAGTGGCGGCAATGTGCAGCTTTTCGGGCCCTACAGTTGTTGGAGTGTTAGAAGGTCACAAGTCAGGTTCGAACGGCTGTTGTTTCAAAGCTGCAGCTCCGTGAGCGGAGTGTACATCTTAGCTTCATTTGCAAAAAAGTCTTGATTACCGGACGTCTACAAGGGTGTCATGTTCACTGTGCTTCTTCAACTGCAATAAAAATTCCTTCTTCGTAATAATAATGGTCGTCATTTATAATCTGCAGGAGTAGGAATACAGATTTAATGACAAGCACACGAGGTGTCCGACGTTCGTTGAGGGGGCGTTAGGAAATGATAACTAATAACCACACGTTACAAGAAACATTTATTTACGTTTTTTTGCCTTTTATTTCATCAACAGTCTAACAATTTTTTTGTCGATAAACATATGGTTACCGCCCCCCTTTCCTAGGGTCTGAGTGCCCAGCGGCACGAACCGTGCTACTGCAGGCTACGTGGAGGGGCCAACTCTGGACTCAATCTGGAGCTCTCCGGCAGAAGTGCGGTGCTGAGGGGGCCCCCTGGAGGTTGGGGCCCCCCCGCACTGCGGGGGCTGCGGGGGCTTGTGTTACGCCCCTGAGTCCAGGCACCACAGGGACAGGATCAGGGCATAGCAGTAGGGGGCAGGGTGGGTGTGGTGGGTGCAGGAGTGTCAGTGGCCACTGCAGTGGATGTGTCTAATACAGTGGGCGCCATCGCCACTGCAGTGCCCAAGTCAGACGGAGTGCAAGGGGTCTCCACTGCAGTGTCAATATCCAAAGGTGTTGTCTGTGGCTCAGATGAAGTGTGAGCATCAGATGGGGGACACGATCTCCACAGCAGTCGTAGTAACAGGCTGAGGGGGTGAGGTTGGGGTGGAAGTGCATGTGGAAGGGGGGGAGTGCCTAATCAACTTGGGGATGGTGTACCTGTGTGTGGGTGAACCGGGGGCAAGGTGTGGCGTGGGAACACAAGGAGTTGTGGCCTGGGTGCTGGATGACAGAGACCGTGTGGTGGGAGTGCGGGATTGAGGTGGGGTCTTGCTCTTCCTGGTCCTGGGTGATTTGCGGGTGGGGGCCTCAGTGTCCCTGCTCTTGGGGGAGGGTGTGCGGGGTTGGGTGGGTCTACCCTCTGGCTGTGTTGGCTTCCTCTTCCCCATGTGAGTTGGACCTGATGTATCTGTGGGGAAGAGGCCAAGCTCACAGAGGAAGAGCTTCTGGGAAGGGGGGGTTGCAGGTGAGTCAAGGGAAGGGGTTTTGGAGGGAGAGGTATCTGAGGACTGCAGAGTGGTCGTGGATGCCTGTCTGTGTGTCTGTACCCTATCCCCTGTGTGTGTGCCATCAGTCCCCTGAGGGTGCATGCTTGTGCGTTTCTGCTTTGGCTGACCTTGCCGTGTGTTGCTTGTGTCTGTTGTTGTGCATGCAGGTGCCTGTGTGAGTGGGCGTTGGTCCGGCAGGGTAGTGGTGAGTGTGGATGGGGCAGAGGTAGGTGGGGTGACGGACTGTTGGAGGAGGGACACTGCTGCCGTCAGTGAGGAGGCCATGGACTGACTGATCCGGTGTTGGGCAGACATGGTTGCTGAGATGCCCTCCATGAATGACACCAATTGGGTCAATAGACCAGTGTGAGCATGGAGGACACTCAGCATCGATGTCTGACCCACATGGATTTGCTTCAGCAAGTCCACAGAATCCACACTCAGGGCAGCAGGGGAGACAGTGGCAGGGGATGAGGTGCCTGGGCTGAAGGAGACATGCTCCCTAACACGGGAGGCTCCACAGACATCATGGATGGGGGCAACTGGGAGGGTGGAGATGGTGGTGGTGACGGGGACAGACTCGCTATCTGTGGTCTGTGGTGTTGTGACACCCGCCTCCACAAGGGAGTCCTCACTGGAGCTGAAGCGGTCTTCAGCTGAGGTACTGGCTGCTGACTGGCCCTCAGTGTAGCTCCCCTCACCCTCCGTGCCACTGGGTCCCTCCAAATCCTCCACATTGGAACCAGCCTGGCTCTGCGCCTCCTCACGGTCCGTGGAGCTGTCCCCTACAGTATCTGCTGATGATGCTGTGAACAAGGAGGAGAAACATATATACATCAGTCACCTGTATTCACTGGACACATGATCCACAACACTGGACACATGCAACACATCACTGTGCAAGCCCTGGCATCATTTAAAAGCCACATCTAAATTGAATACACAATAGTGAACCTGGCACTTATCAGTCTGCCAGTAAACCATGCTTCGCGTACACATGCTGGCACTGGACCCATCACTCCATAGTCTGTATGATGTCAGTCATCACATGGGCAGCCATTCCCTGATTACCCAGTTGTCTGATCTGCAATGATGGTTACTGTCATGTGTTATTACACACATGTCTCATCTCAGGACACTGACTCTGCATTTGGGACAGCATTTGTGATGGTCTAACTCATTGTTGATATGATGAACGTACTTCCATTCCCAGACACCATGATGGCCTCATGTCTTGAAACGCAAAGCTACAACAGTGTGGCTGCAGGACAACAGCCAAGTTACCAAACTGCATGCTCCAGATTTCATTGTGAAACACAAGGCCACAGGCCTGTCTGGCCAATCAGTCAGTACTGACTCCTGTCCCAGGGGCAGTGCATGCATACTCCACAGTCAGCAAGGTGCCACACTCATGTTTGCACTGTGATTGGAACTTCGGTAGTGGTCATGTGTACATGATCACCACATGCTACACCCATGTAAGAGAATCTGATGATGCCACGTAATAAAAATGACATATTACTGTTTGTGAGTCAACAACTCGGTCTACCTGTACACATAAGGGCCTCGCAGGAACATAGTAAGGCTGCTTACACATATCTGTTCAATCCACCATCATGCACAGTCGAGTGTCTACACACATATGTTTTGCCCGGTGTGCAGATCCACTAGCCCCATGTCAAATGTCTGTCCATGAGAAACATATAGCAGACTTCTGGAATACAAATAACTATGCCAGTCCACCATGACACAGAGTCAGACACATGATAAATACGTTCACAATGGGCAAAGTGTCGGCTCACAACAAATATTAGGAGGCCAGAGTGTCTCAGATGACCGGAGTAGGCATACCTGTCCATGGGCCATGTGATACATGGGATTACCAGGAGCACTATGCAGGTGACTATGCATTTCTTACACTCATACACATCGTTTGTCTGAGGCCTCAACATTGGTCATGGCTGCTGCATGTGTGTGTAGTCAATACCTCACAGTCCTATGATGACCCACAACAGCAATTTGTGCATATATGTGGACCAGACACAGAGCACAGGTCAGTTATCAGTCAATGTGCTGATACATGTCACACAATAGCCTCACACATGATGCTAAATGTAATGCACCTGTTGCAGATGTGGCTCTCAACATTCCCTTGGACAACAGCAAATACACACAACCCAAGTGACACATGTCAAAGAGGGGAAGGGGCACACCTGGTCATCAGATGAGAATAGTGCATCCCCAAATTCAGCCACATGGTACTTGTCTGAGCAGACAGACAAACTGTGGGAGTGTAACAAGGCTGAAAGAGTGCAAACTGCAGGTCATACACAATACACCAAAATACCATGGACTAACCCCCTCCTTGCTGCTGTCTGGCCTTCAACTGCCCATCCAGGTCTGGGAAGACCACTGCCAGAATCCGAAGCATGTGGGGGGTCAGGGTCCGGCGTCCGCCCCGTCTGCGTGGAGGCAACACCTTCAGCTGGACTCTGGCTATCCTCCTGGTCCAGCCATGAAGGCCCTGCCACCTCTTCTGGCAGTGGCGGATGCGGCATCTGAAGACCCCCACCGATCTTACTGCCCGGACGATGGTCTGCCAAATTTCATTTTTCTCATGGGCAGTAACGTGTGAGGATGACAAAGTGAGACACCATTACTACACATGCACCATGCTTCTCAATCACACAGTTGGACATACATGTTGAAATTAGCAGTGCATATGATGTATACAGGTAGTGCAACTATGGTCATGGGCAGTTGTCCTGTGTGCAAGGCTGCATTCACAACATGATACAGCGCCTTGAAAATCAAAGCTTGCAAAAAGTACACTGATTCATCACTGTACAAGTACAGTACATGCATCTACACACTCTGAGACTTAAACTTACTGAGTGTGCATGCGTGCCCTTTGTGATCACAATGCTAGTAGTCCCAGTCAGTTAACATGTACAATTGAAAAGGCAGTGGACTCTACACTCACCTGCTCCCCTGCTTTCCCATACAGCTTGCAGTACTGTGGAAGGAGGCTGTCCAGCAGGGCCTGGTTCTCCTCCGCTGTGAATGATGGTGCTCTCTCCACAGTACGTGCCATTGCAGGACACAGGGGATGCAGAGACAGCAGCAGTGGTGTTCTGAGTTCCAATCCTGTAGCATGTAGTGCAGGCAAGTGAAGTCTCTGGGGAACAGAAAGCCTTATATCTGTGCTGCTGAGGCAGAATCTGTTTGATGCGGACAAAGAGATAGGTCAGAGTCGTTCGCATTTTCCGAAATTGCCCAATCCATGCCATTGAACGCATCGGACACGCCATCCGCGTTGTTCAAATATTCTGCACCATCACACCATTGACTTTAAAACATTGTTGCAGAGAGCCAACGGAATCTGTGTGCACACGAGTCGTAAACGTAGCAAACACGCGTTCGTCTCCATGACAGTCAATAGCCAATGGGTGCGTACGCCTTGGTCCCTAGGTGTCCGACGCGTCTTTTGAAAACCCACCCGCGTATGTCACCATTACATTCAGGGTCCAAGGCGTGCGCACGCCTTGGTCCCTTGGTGTCCGACGCGTCTATTGAATACCCACCCGCGTATGTCACCATTCCAGTCAATGGCCAAAGGATGCCAACAAAAAGATTTTTGACAGGGACTCAGGTGCTCTACAACACACTGACAGCCTGTCACACAGTACATGTAAGCACATTTCATGCTTCATTACATGTGTGGGTACATGTCTACACATTTCATATTGGATGTTGCACATTGTGGCACACACCACCAGGATGTGACATGTTACATGGTGACAAAAAGACATTCTGTCTGATGCACCTCACTACTGTCAGTTAGAACTCTGCTGATCAACACACATGGCCTGGGAACAGTGACAGGGGCACATAGTCTCATGACATGTTACATACACCCTAAATTGCACATGATATGTACTGTGTGTTACAGGGTGTTCCTGAGATGGCACTGTGGGGTACATCATGAGGATTTGCGTATTGTGCTACGCACATGAACCTAATTGTATTTGGGAGATTTGAATCCTCTCCAACATCCATCAGATTTGGGCATGTGAGTTGCTGTTGTGTCTGTGTGTCACAGACATCCATGTCTGCCCTGCAAACAAGCCTGTTAGCACATCATGGGTGTTCAATAGTTGTGTTGGTACATGTACATCAGACGTTACATAATGACTGTGTCCATGTGGCAATACATGATCCCTGTGTGTGTGACTTACAAACACCTGTCACCTTGACAACATATGTATCCTCACTAGTCACTGAGGGGTGTGTTTGGTATGTGACATTTGTTCAGATGTACTGTGACAGAGCCCAGAGATTGACCACAGCATAGCATAGCACTTGTTGTATCACCATATGGAGCAGAAATGTTATGTGAGGGGCACATGGCTGGCATATGTGTCCATGATGAATAGCACGCACCTTACTCAGCTGTGTCTTGATATGATGTAGCATGTGCCATTTTGCATGGTCATTACCACATATGTAGGGGAACTGACAATCTTTCTTTGATTCCCTATATACTGCAGGAGGGCAAATGTCCACAGACCCTTCCCAGACCTTGCAACCATGCATGAACATGACTGCATCCGACATTACCGCTTCACATGACCACTGATTGAGGATTTGGCGGAGCAGTTGGCCCCACATTTACAACCTGGACGGGCGTATCCTACTGCGCTGACCCCCAAGGTGAAGGTGATGGCAGCCCTACATTTCTTTGCCACGGGAACCTTCCAATACACTGTGGCTGGTGCTGGTGTGATGTCACAGACCATGTTCAGCCGTGTGCTACGTGATGTTTTGAAGGTAATGTTGTGTCATCTGGACAGATACAAAAAATTTCCGAATCCACAACAAATGCCTGGCATAAAGACTGACCTCTATGCACTGGGAAGGATGCCACGTGTTATAGGTTCAATTGATGGTACACATGTGGCTTTGGTACCACCACACGCACATGAGCAGACATACAGAAACAGGAAACATTTCCACTCCATTAATGGCCTGGTGGTATGTCTTACGGACATGACAATATCACATGTCTGTGCCCGTTTCCCTGGTTCTGCACACGACGGCTACATCTTGAGGAATAGCAGGATCCCACAGATGATGTCACAGCTGCAGAACCAGCGTGCCTGGCTTGTCGGTGTGTAATCTCTGTTTACCTTGTTATTTTTTTGTTATTTTGAAATTTAACGCTCTTTCCTGACCCATGACATGTTTGTTTGTTTGTATGTAGGTGACTCTGGATACCCCAACATGCCGTGGTTGCTGACACCTCTTAGGAACCCAGTCACACCAGCGCAGCTACGTTACAATGAAGCACATGGGCGGACCAGGCGAGTGATAGAGCGGACATTTGGACTCCTGAAAATCAGATTCCGCTGCCTGGACAAGACAGGAGGGGCCCTCCAATATACACCTGAAAAGGTGTGCAAGATATTTATTGTGTGTTGCATGCTACACAACATGGCAGTGAGGGAGGAGGTGCCTCTCATCGAAGATAATGACGACCATCAACTGCCAGCAGGGGAGGATCCAGGCCTGGGTCATGTAGCGAGTGACGATGAGGGTGAGGGGATGTCCGTATTCAGCTCATCACCAACTTTTTCTCATAATTGTGAGTATGCAGTGATGAGTTGTCTACGTTTTTACCTTGCCTGATATGTGTTTTTGTGGTGCAATGTGGGTACATACGTGTGTCTGGATGCTACTTGACATGATCGTTGCATTAATGTGTCCTTCGAGTTACTGTGTTCTCCCAAACAGTGTTGACATGATTCATAGGTTATTTTCACAAATTTTGGGGAATTGTGTATGTAATGTGTATTGTAGATGTATGCAGTCATTTTGTGATAACAATACTGTTATATGTCTGTCCTTCACAGGGTCCTTTGGCTGTTGTCTGGTGACATGTGCCCTCCAAAAATACACAATCCAGTTACAGAGTGCAACCTTTCATGGAACCTGGATGCATCATCCCACACAAGCTAGTCCTGGCATGTCTGGCCCTCTGGGTTACTTTGTGCTCACTGTCATGTGAGGATACCTTGCATCTGTCAGTCAGTTCACTTGTTGTGTATGTGTAATAAAGGTGTGCACCACTTTGTGATGTGCTTCCTCTGTATCCACACATCTGACAATCTTTGGCATACTATACCTGTGGCCTGATTGCCACAGCCTCTGTATTTCTGTGTATTTTCAGTTCACAACGTTGGAGGCAATGAGTATGATGGGCATAGTGAATTGGTGTTGTGTTGACCTAGTAGTGTCTATCTCTCATATGTCTCACATCAACATGAGTCACAGAACTGTGTTGACATTGCTGTAGTAGTTTCCATGTACAGTCTTTCTTTAGCATTGCGTCATCTCTATGTGACAAACCCAGTTTAATTTACAACAGAGGCAAGTATTGTGTGTTTAACAATTTATTTACATACATGTGTGTGAATGGTATACGTGGTAGAAAGTGCTGTACAGTGCAATAGAAATCCAAAGTTCACAGAGGAGTTGGTAGTGTTGGTAGATGAATTTTCCAGAGTGAAGTCCACAGTCATTTGATTCATTGATCCAACTTAGCCCCTCCATCACATGTGGGACAGTTGGGTGACAGTCAACAAGGTGAACGGTTTGCACACAATGGGTGATATCAGGAGCTGGTGTTCACTTCCTGGGGGATGTGCATGGCCAGCTGGCTCTCACTTGTCCTTATTTGGACGAGCCCTCTTCTTCTTTTTAGGGGGACCCTCAGGTGCAGGCTGCGGCGGTTCTGTGGACTCTCTGCCAGAGTCCTCATCCCTCCCTGTGGCAGTTGCAGATGTGGTGGCAACAGATGTAGTGGGCACACAGGGAGGTGTGGACATGTTGGTTGCAATCTGGCGGAGGCATGTCAGTATGTCCCTATGCATCTCCGTGACGTCATCCAATTTGTCCATTTTGGACTCCATGCGGGACATGTGTGTCTCCACCCGGGACATGTGGGAGTCCAATCTGGCATGATGTTCAGCCTGCTGTTGTTTGATGTCCCTGAGGATCCCCACTACCTGGCCAAAGTCTCCGGTGCTTTCCTGATAGGCTTGTATGATGCGTCCCAACTGTGGATCATCTTGCGGTGCAGCACCATGTTCAGGCCGTGGCCTCAACCTGCCCGTACTCCCACCAGCCCTACCCACATGAACATGACCTGCCGTTGCAGGCACAGACGACATTGGGCCTCCTTCTGTGTTGTCCCTGGTGGTATTGCCCACCACCTCCAGGGTGCCCTGTGTTGCTGTGCCCTCGGTGTTATGTTGAGTTGGTGTGTCCTGTTGGTAGGGGTCATCTGGGTGTTCACAGATGTAGCAGGAGTGGTGGCAGGGGGTGCTGATATTACAACTGCTTGTGCTGCACGCTGATCCACACCGGAGGGACCTGGTCGTTCGTCGTCATCCGAAGAGGACTGAGAGGCATACACACCAGATAGCTCATTGTCAACCAGAGTCTGGGACTGGGATTTTTCTTCTTCTGTACGTGCAGTTTCCTCCTCTGCCCCTGTGGGTGGAAGAGACACACAATGTATGTTGTGGTTCAGCACACATCAACGTATCACACACATTAAAGTTGCTTCTGTGCTTCATGATGGGTGTATGTGCATTGCATTGTCCTCATTTGTCACAGACAGATGCCAATGTTGGTTTGGGACATTGTCATTAACACATGATGGGTTTTTGTGTGCACGTAGAGCTGTGTGCATGAACAGCTCATGTATTGGTTACTTGAGTTACATGGAGAATGCGACGCAAGTGCACTCCCATGCCTGACACAGGTGTGTTGTTTGTTGTTGTTGGGAGGGGTGTGTGTGACAGGGCCTGCTGGTCGATGTAGTCTGAGGTAACACTCCTCCTCCCCCCTGGAGCAGATAGACCACCATGGCCCATGCTTCCATGACAGTGAGTCAAAGTTAATGTTCAAGTTGTCTGACAGTGGTGTCCTGTTGTTTGTTGGAGCCCAAGTCCCAGCAGGGCCTTGTGCTCCCCACAGCAGAGCCCAGTGTCAGCCATCTTGGCAGTACTTTTCCACTCCCTGTGAGGTGAGCATGGTGTATGGGGGTATTCCTGGGCCATGTGGGATGAGGACTATTGGCTGTGACTACAACTCCCATCATGCTTTTGGCTACACCCACCTTCCCAGCAAACCAAACCTTCCTTCCTGGGACTCTGCTTCCCTGGGAGTGGGTGATGCAGTGCTGGCAAGATGGCTGACGGTGGTGTCCTGTTGTTTGTTGGAGCCCAAGTCCCAACAGGGCCTTGTGCTCCCCACAGCAGAGCCCAGTGTCAGCCATCTTGGCAGTACTTTTCCACTCCCTGTGAGGTGAGCATGGTGCATGTGGGTATTCCTGGGCCATGTGGGATGAGGACTATTGGCTGTGACTACAACTCCCATCATGCTTTTGGCTACACCCACCTTCCCAGCAAACCAGACCTTCCTTCCTGGGACTCTGCTTCCCTGGGAGTGGGTGATGCAGTGCTGGCAAGATGGCTAACGGTGGTGTCCTGTTGTTTGTTGGAGTCCAAGTCCCAACAGGGCCTTGTGCTCCCCACAGCAGAGCCCAGTGTAAGCCATCTTGGCAGTACTTTTCCACTCCCTGTGAGGTGAGCATGGTGCATGGGGGTATTCCTGGGCCATGTGGGATGAGGACTATTGGCTGTGACTACAACTCCCATCATGCTTTTGGCTACACCCACCTTCCCAGCAAACCAAACCTTCCTTCCTGGGACTCTGCTTCCCTGGGAGTGGGCGATGCAGTGCTGGCAAGATGGCTGACGGTGGTGTCCTGTTGTTTGTTGGAACCCAAGTCCCAACAGGGCCTTGTGCTCCCCACAGCAGAGCCCAGTGTCAGCCACCTTGGCAGTACTTTTCCACTCCCTGTGAGGTGAGCCTGGCGCATGGGGGTATTCCTGGGCCATGTGGGATGAGGACTATTGGCTGTGACTATAACTCCTATCATGCTTTTGGCTACACCCACCTTCCCAGCAAACTCGAGCTTCCTTTCTGTGACAGCTTTCCTGGTGGTGAATTTGGGCAGACAAGATGGCTGCTGCATGTGATTGGTGTTTGGATCCCATTGCCTTGCTGTGAGTTTGTGCTGAGTTTAGTGACATTTGTGGATGGAGATCTTTCCTGTTACATTGCAGGTATGTTGTTAGTTACATTCTGCATTTGGACACAGATCCCACCATGGATTGGTGCTCCTCACCCCAGGACCCAGTGTCAGGCATCTTGGAAGTGGATTTACCTTGAGTCTCAGGTTGGTCTTAGTCCCAGGTGTGGTGTTTTGTGTTGGTGGGAGGGGTGTGTGTGTGACAGGGCCTGCTGGTGTATGTGGTTGGAGCTAGCACTCCTCCTCCCACACAGCCCAGATAGGCCATCATGAACCATGGTCTATTACAGTGAGTGCGGCTTCACATTCAGGGTGTCAGACAGTGGTGTCCTGTTGTTTGTTGGAGCTCAAGTCCCAACAGGGCCTTGTGCTCCCCACAGCAGAGCCCAGTGTCAGCCATCTTGGCAGTACTTTTCCACTCCCTGTGAGGTGAGCATGGTGCATGGGGGTATTCCTGGGCCATGTGGGATGAGGACTATTGGCTGTGACTTCAACTCCCATCATGCTTTTGGCTACACCCACCTTCCCAGCAAACCAAACCTTCCTTCCTGGGACTCTGCTTCCCTGGGAGTGTGTGTAACTGTGCTAGAAAGATGGTTGACAGTGTTTGTTGTTTTTTAGGGCCAAATCCTTGCTTTGTTTGTCAGTACGTTTGTACATGTATTGGCATAGTTACATGTTACTGAGACATTACATGTATTGTGTTTATCTAATTGGCATACACATCACAGGATATTTAGCTTTGGGTTGATGTGGCTTGATGACAGTGAATGGTTTCACTGACCCCTTGACATTGATGTCTGTGGGTGTGGATTGCTATTGCCTCACAATTTAGATTGGTTGTTTGTGTACTCACCAGGCTCTGGTATTCCGGATAATCCATGGATGCCCACCGGTGGGAGGATGGCCTGCACCTTCTCCTCCCAGGAAGTGAAATGCACAGGTTTGGCAGGAGGGCCACCGCCAGTCCGCTGACTCAGGGCATGGTCTTTGCCAATGAGCTTCTTGACCCTCCTGCGTATCTCGTACCACCTATTCTTGATGTCGTCCATTGTGCGCAGGCAAGCTGCTTGTTCGTTCACCTTGTCCACAATCCTCTCCCACATCTTGGTTTTCTGGGACGGGGGGTCTGTTGGACCAATGCGCCAAATAACTGTGGCTCTACTCTGATGATTTCATCAACCATCACTTCCAACTCACTATTTGTGAACTTTGGATTCTTCTTTGGGGGCATGGTGGTGGGTGGTGGTGGAGATGGATGTGTGTGTGAGTGCGGAAGTGAGGGTGAGTGAGTGGGAGTGCAGCTGGGTGTTTGTGAGTGTGCTTCTTGAGAGGTGCTAGTGGTGTGAAGGTTGTGTAGTGGGTGGGTTGTGGATGTATGTCTCAGTGCAGTATAGTGGTGTTCTCTGCTGGCAAGTCTGTTGAATTTGCAAAGGATCATGGTATGGATTTTGGCCCTGTATATAGGTGGAGTTGTGGGTGTGTCTTAGTTTGAATTATTTTTTTGCAGTTTGAATTTTTTTTGCATTTTGGCAAAGCTTGTTTGGCCTTTTTCTGTCTTTTTTTGTTGATTTCTTTTGAGCATGACGGAGATGTTCAGTTGACGGGAACGGACGCGTGTGGCGTCAATTGCGGGGTGATCCAAGTCGGTTACACTCACATTGTGCTATGTTGCATCGTTCGCGTACGCGTCGGTCGCGACGGGCTCTTTTCATTGCTATTCTCTATGTTCCGTACGCTTCGGTTTTACGTCTTGCTCTCCGTGCGAGTCGGTTTAATTTCACACGCATTGCATCGTACTTCGCCGGTCGTACGGCGCCTGTTCGTGTCGGTCGGAACTATTCCCGATCCGTGTCGGTAGGAAGGGTTTCGGGTCCGTTTACGGGCGAGTCGAAGTTTTACGTACGTTTCGGTCAAATTGAATGTTCTCCGTACGGAGCGTTTGTATTTTGTGTATGACGCATCGTACTTCGCCAGTCGTACGGCGCGTGTACGCATCGGTCAGAATTCTGTCCGGATCCGTGTTGGTAGGTACGGTTTACGACCCGGATCGGAATCGGCCCCTAAGTGTAGAATATGCAACAAACAGCAGCTTTGCATACCAAATACAAAAATTAATAGCACTAGCATACGTACCTGTTACTGACATAGCTGAGCACTACAATTTACTGATCGAAAGTCCCTACTACCAACAAAACGAACACAAAATGAGTCCCCTACTAGACTACTTCGAAGATACCTGGGTGGGAAGGCTACACAGATCAGGGCACAGAAGACAACCTAAATTTCACATTCCATGGTGGAATGTATATAACAGCACCTTAAATAAAGAAGCCAAAACTAACAATGCTGTGGAAGGATGGCATAACGCCTTCCAAGCCACAACAGGCAGAACTACACCAACTCTACTAAAACCTTTACAATGTATCCAAAAAGCACAAAGCTACCAACAACTTAGCATGGAACAATCTATAACTCAACTAGGCCCCAAACTAACTAAGCAAACTAAACAAATGTTTGAGTAGTTACAATACAAAGTAAGACTCTACCCAACAACTAAAGGATTAGAATAACTCAAAACTATTGGTAAAAGTCTATTGTAAACTTAATCCTACTTAAAACACCCTAATTCACTAACATAAAAACGAACAGTAAAATAAACATTTTTAAAACAGAAAAGAAAATATATTTATTATGTCAATTATTTCAATTTTAACAGGAAAAATAGTTTGACATAATAAATATATTTTATACAATGAAAATTACTATAACAGTATCATAATAAATAATTCCCACCCAATACAAATTAAAAGAATGTACTTACAATTTTAGTTGCAGAAGAAAAGAAATCCAAAGATCCTTCTAACAATTCTATCTTCATCAATAATCCACAATTGTTCAAAAGTTTCCCAAAACAAAATGTAAAAATACAACTGTTCCCAAAACAATCCACCAGGAATAGGTCCTCCAACGATAACCATAAAAAACCCGAAAAATAGGTAAAAAAAAAGAAACGCTCCTGGAAAACGCGAAAAATTAAGGAAGTTTAAAGTAATAATTAGTTTAATAAAACTAATACAAACTTCCTTTAAAAAAAACGACAATCTCCTCCACGAGATAGCCTCCACTCGAACAAAACCTGTAAATAAAAAAACACAATCCCTCCCGCAAAAAACACACATAAAACATAACATATAATCAAACAATACATGCTTACCATTGCAGTTTAAATTAAATTACACATATCTAGCAAACTGTAGGCCACACGGTAATACAAACTAACTACATCTCAAATACATATAAATTAAACATACACCGTACCTAAAGTAACAAAACATTACACTACATACATACACTACTACACTACCCCCAAAATAAAGTTAAATTAAAGTTAAAATAAAGAAAATTAATCTTACCTTAACCGATGCGACGCAGCTTCCGACTGCGAGCTTCTCTCCGTAGAAATGACCCAAAACAAAACCGATAGCTTACAAAATACACCTTTACTTTTAAAATGGCTCCCTTTAAACTATGCATTTACTGTTATAATTATTATACATGTTCTATATTACCAATATATTACTGTTAATTTTTAAAAAATGTAAAAAATATTTCTATCTTAAATAAAAATGTTTAGAATATGATTTATATTGTAAAATTATATTAATAAATATTATGAAATTAATAATATTTATTAAAATAATTAAAAATATACACATACAATATCCAATGTATCTATAAAAATTGTACTATGTTTAAAATAATTTGCAAACAATACAATAATGTAAATAAAATAGTTTACACTTACCCAAAAACTTATGTATTAAATAATATTATTTATATAAAACATATAATATTAACAGAAATGAAAAGTATGTTAAAAAATGTCAAAAAATACAAAATTGTTATTTATATTGTTTTTGTTAAAATAAAAATGTTACAAAAATTTCAACTATTTGAACAAATGTTATAAATATGTATATTAAAATAAAAATTGTTACCAAAAATATAATATGTTTAAAATGTTAAATAACAAATGTGCATTATCTATTTTTTTTTAATAAACATAATACTGTAATAAAGAAAAAAATACTTAATACTATGGGGTCGATTCCGATCTCGGCCGGAAGCGCACCTAACAGTATTCGTCCGGAAAAAAACCAAGCCGAATGCGTGTTTTCCGACCGATTCGAACAGTCGTCTGAACGAACAAGTATGATGCGCATAACAGCCCAGATTCTGAGCGAGCCGTACTCACCAATTCCAGCTCCTGTTCCCCGCCCGAGCCGGATCCGTAAACGCCGATTCGAGTCGCACGGAAGCAAATACACAGCACCTTCCGGCCGGACTAGTACGATGCGCCTTCTGTACGCGCCGAACCCGTCGCTACGTACGGCACGTCAGAGCATCCGGGAGAGCTGTACATAAGCTCCGATTCGCGCCACAAGACGATCCACGGCGACAAGACGGACAAGCCAGCGACGAGTACGAGTCGAAGCCACGAGAAACCCGAACGAGACGAGCCAACCATGAATCCCATCGCGCAGGTCCTACCAATACTCTATCTATTACCGGGACCGGTACGGACGCGTACGACACAGACGGTAAGTCAAACACCCACAACACAAACAAACGACACGTACCCAAAATATGTCACACACACATAGGGATGCAGAAATGACGTACACTAGCAACAGCAGAACCATAGGGGCGGGATGGCTATCACCAATGCCATACACACCCATAGGGTGATGGATGCCTACCACTACTACCATCCCCACTCAGGGCGGCCTGGATGCCTGTCACTACTACCATCCCCACTCATAGGGGGATGGATGCCTACCACTACCACCACCCCTACTCAGGGGGGCCTGGATGCCTACCACTACCACCATCCCTACTCAGGGGGGCCTGGATCACTGTCACTACTACCCTCCCCACTCATAGGGGGATGGATGCCTGCCACTAAGACCATCCCCACTCATAGGGGGATGGATGCCTGCCACTACTACCAGCCCCACTCATAGGGGGATGGATGCCTACTACTACCACCACCCCTACTCAGGGGGGCCTGGATGCCTACCACTACCACCACCCCTACTCAGGGGGGCCTGGATGCCTGTCACTACTGCCCTCCCCACTCATAGGGGGATGGATGCCTACCACTACCACCACCCCTACTCAGGGGGGCCTGGATGCCTGTCACTACTACCCTCCCCACCCATAGGGGGATGGATGCCTACCACTAATACCATTCCCACTCACAGGGGGATGGATGCCTGCCACTACTACCATCCCCACTCATAGGGGGATGGATGCCTACCACTACCACCACCCCTACTCAGGGGGGCCTGGATGCCTACCACTACCACCACCCCTACTCAGGGGGGCCTGGATGCCTGTCACTACTACCCTCCCCACTCATAGGGGGATGGATGCCTGCCACTAATACCATCCCCACTCATAGGGGGATGGATGCCTACCACTACCACCACCCCTACTCATAGGGGGATGGATGCCTGCCACTACTACCATCCCCACTCATAGGGGGATGGATGCCTGCCACTACTACCATCCCCACTCATAGGGGGATGGATGCCTACCACTACCACCACCCCTACTCAGGGGGGCCTGGATGCCTGTCACTACTACCCTCCCCACCCATAGGGGGATGGATGCCTACCACTAATACCATCCCCACTCATAGGGGGATGGATGCCTGCCACTACTACCATCCCCACTCATAGGGGGATGGATGCCTACCACTACCACCACCCCTACTCAGGGGGATGGATGCCTGCCACTACTACCCTCCCCACTCATAGGGGGATGGATGCCTGCCACTACTACCATCCCCACTCATAGGGGGATGGATGCCTACCACTACCACCACCCCTACTCAGGGGGCCTGGATGCCTACCACTACCACCACCCCTACTCAGGGGGCCTGGATGCCTGTCACTACTACCCTCCCCACTCATAGGGGGATGGATGCCTGCCACTAATACCATCCCCACTCATAGGGGGATGGATGCCTACCACTACCACCACCCCTACTCATAGGGGGATGGATGCCTGCCACTACTACCATCCCCACTCATAGGGGTATGGATGCCTGCCACTACTACCATCCCCACTCATAGGGGGATGGATGCTCACTACTACCACCACCCCTACTCAGGGGGCCTGGAGGCCTGTCACTACTACCCTCCCCACCCATAGGGGGATGGATGCCTACCACTAATACCATCCCCACTCATAGGGGGATGGATGCCTGCCACTACTACCATCCCCACTCATAGGGGGATGGATGCGTACCACTACCACCACCCCTACTCAGAGGGGCCTGGATGCCTACCACTACCACCACCCCTACTCAGTGGGGCCTGGATGCCTGTCACTACTACCCTCCCCACTCATAGGGGTATGGATGCCTGCCACTAATACCATCCCCACTCGTAGGGGGATGGATGCCTACCACTACCACCACCCCTACTCATGGGGGCCTGGATGCCTACCACCCACACAACCCCTACTCATAGGACGGGTAATGCATGACACAACCAGCATACTCCAACATCAGGAATGTCTGAAAAAGACATCCCCCCAACAACATGACAAGCGTGTGTAGTCTGTGTCAAATGCCTACAACACTGAACATGACATTGAACATACAATGTGACCCCCTATCACATGTGTCACACATAAATGTGTGTGGCCGCCACAATGCAAGCAGACCATGACCACTGTGGGAATGGGGTCTAAACCCCCATCATCACAGTGACCAAAATGTAAGTGTGGGGTCCATAGCTGAAGCACATTTTGAACAGTGTGGCAATGGGGTCTAACACCCCATCACCACAGTGACCAAAAGGTAAGTGTGGGGTCCATAGCTGAAGCACATTTTGAACAGTGTGGCAATGGGGTCTAAAGCCCCATCACCACAGTGACCAAAATGTAAGTGTGGGGTCCATAGCTGAAGCACATTTTGAACAGTGTGGCAATGGGGTCTAACACCCCATCACCACAGTGACCAAAATGTAAGTGTGGGGTCCATAGCTGAAGCACATTTTGAACAGTGTGGCAATGGGGTCTAACACCCCATCACCACAGTGACCAAAAGGTAAGTGTGGGGTCCATAGCTGAAGCACATTTTGAACAGTGTGGCAATGGGGTCTAAAGCCCCATCACCACAGTGACCAAAATGTAAGTGTGGGGTCCATAGCTGAAGCACATTTTGAACAGTGTGGCAATGGGGTCTAACACCCCATCACCACAGTGACCAAAATGTAAGTGTGGGGTCCATAGCTGAAGCACATTTTGAACAGTGTGGCAATGGGGTCTAACATCCCATCACCACAGTGACCAAAAGGTAAGTGTGGGGTCCATAGCTGAAGCACATTTCGAACATTGTGCAAATGGGGTCTAAAGCCCCATCACCACAGTGACCAAAATGAAAGTGTTGTCATGGGAAAAGCTGCAAATGCCAAACTGCATGGATGATTCCTGCTCACACAACAACAAACACATCAGTGGCATAGTAGTGCTTGTGTCCCATAGCAACATAGATTGGGTGAGGCAAACAGTGCAGTGCCAATGAAACATCGCTTTGGCCATGTGCAGACAAACATCACCCATGGGGGCTCACATTGTCAACATTCACGAATAACACAATGACAGAAGTGACCATCATAATGCAGACCCACATATCTGCACCAATGGACACACAAATGTAGATATCCTGTGGAGACTGTAGATGTCAGGTGAACAAATACCATTCCATGGCAGCAATAGGACGTACAAACCATGATCATTGTGCTGACTGATGACCTAGGAGTCCCAGGGACAGCAGGGGAAAGCCACCAAACAACATATAGCCAATGGCACACTAAAGAAATGCCAATGCAGTGGTGCAAATGCACAAACACAAACAGGCAGACTCACACTGCATATCAAACACAACAGGTGATGGGGGGTGTGCCAGTGTCCCCAGGCAACCACACAACACATGAGGAGGCCGGAATCCCTATTACAGAGATGTCAATACAGTGCCACACAAAAGTAACTCATGGATCGGATTCCCCTATGTGGGCAATCAGGCATTGTTAGATGAGAGGGAGCCCAAATTACAAATGTCACATAACCTTGTAGGAACAGCAACTAACACAGCAAGAGACAGACCCACCACAGCACTACCCCCAGGGACCCCACATTGTGGTGACACTGGCCTGCATGATAATCCCACTGTGATGACAAAGGTAGATGTCGTACACACTGTGAACCACAGTCATGTGTCCTGAGCAAGTAACCACCATCACACCTACACAAGCACAAATCAATCAGCACGGCCTGTCAGCCAAGGCTAACATGGAAGTAGGGGTCTAGCCAAGCAACAACTCTCATTTGCACACACTCAACACCACACACCTTGACCTCCACCAATGTGCAGCAGTGAAGCTCACATGGACTGGTGACATTGCACATGCACCCATGACAATCCCTGGGGTGGTGGGGGGAACTAAGGTGGAGATACCCATCACACATGGCCAGTCAACAAGACTTGTGAATGTCTGACACACTGCACAGTACGCTGTACATGGGCATGACGTCAAATCCAAACCAACCAATGGGATCCCGGCCACAGTCACACACCAATGAAGAAGCCAAGGTCACCCACAAAGAACACACATAGACAACTTCCAACATTGCAGCTCTGACCCTGAGGAGTGGCAGCAGTCACACACACAACATGTCACAATCACTGAAAGCGAACACAAACTGTAAATTACATGACTTGTGTAACCAACAAGTGCCAAGGGGAATCCTGACTGTGTCTCATCTGCGTTTGCCCACAAACTCAGCCCTGACAGCAAACACACCTATGGATGACACCCTGATCACCAGTAATGTGCCATGCACCCACATCACAGAGAACCCAGGGCGAAGATTTGGGGGGAACATTGCTCAACTCAGCAAGCATCACAAACAGGAACATCACTAGGGACCCCAGCCTGTGTTGCAAAATGGAAGTGAACACACACAGACATGCTCACACAACACACACCTTGGGCTCAGGCAATGTCACGGAATTACACACTGCCATGAGGGGACTCCACTCCTGTGTACGGAAAGCTGTGCCATACGTTGTCTCTGCAGGGCTCTATCATGTCAGCAGAACACTTGGTCACTCAGTCAACAATTAGCACAAAATGAAGGCTCTCGTCACATCGGCCTGGTCATGGCAGTGTCACCGAAATCATCTGCACCGATCCAATACACATGTATAGCAAGTTGCACTGATACCACAGGTGAGTCCTTCCCCATTGATGCCCAAACTTGCATGTCCAGTGGAGATGGTCACACGGTCAGGGAAATAGACAAATTGAACAATGGCAAGCACAACTGATGTGCAGGGGTGTAAGCCACAGATGTAATATTGCAAAAACATGTAGGGAATCCCATTGGCAAATATGAAAAACATGACACCCTCATATTGTTGCAAAGGATGACATGGCTACACACCAGGATAGGACACATTAACCCTGGACCACATGGGGTCCTGCACAGTAACACTTCATTTACCTGATAGCAAAAATCACCATCACTGCAGCCAGGGCATTTTTAGCATCCTCAACATCATGTACATCTGAAGCAAAACCACTGGAGAACTGAAAGGAGCTTTATTCAGCATATGTGTTTTTAAAATTTAAAGTCCAGACAAAACACAAAGGCCAATGGCCAGTCCATAACGAAAGTCCAAACAGGGTGACAGTGGCAGATGTCACCCTTAGCTTTCCTGCACTGCTACTAACCAGGAACACTCCCCTCGGAGGGGCATACGGGGGGTCAGGCCAGGCACCGCAGTGACAGGATCAGGGCTCACCAGAAGGAGGCAGGGAAGGGGTGGCTGGTGGTGGAGAGTCACTGACAACTGCAGTGGAGGTGTCTGACATGCTGTGTGCCGGCACAACTGGGGGGCATGAGTCAGATGGTGTGGGTGCCGGCACAACTCCAGTGGGCTGGCCAGATGGAGTGGACAGGTTCCCCACTGCAGTGCCCAAGTCAGACGGGGTGGTAGTGGACTCCACTGCAGTGCCCATCTCCGGGGGAGTAGAATGGGGTTCAGGTAAGGTGGGCAGGACAGAGGGGGAGGACACTGTCTCCACACCAGTGGCACAAACATGTGCAGCGGGGGGTGTGGGGCTGGAAGAGCAAGTGGTAGGTGGAGAAGGCTGCATCATTTTGGGGATGGTGTATCTGTGGGTGGGGGAACCTGGGACAGGGTGTGGTGGGGGAACCTGTGTTGTGGGTGGCCTGAGGGATGGAGGAAGGAGACTGTGTGGTTGACCCGCAGGGCGGTGGCGGGGTCTTGCTCTTCTGGGCCCGGGGGGACTTGCGGGTGGAGGCCTCAGTCTGTCTGCGCCTGGGGGAGGGTGTCCGGGGGCGAGGGGTACTCCCCTCTGTGTGGGTGGACTTCCTCTTCCCCCTGTATGCTGGATCAGCGGGATCGGAGGGGAAGAGGCCGAGGTCACAGAGGAAGAGCTGCTTTGTAGGTGGGGTTGCAGGTGAGGCAAGGGATGGGGTCTTGGAGGGAGAGGATTTTGAGGACTGCGGAGTGACTGTGGATGCCTGTGTGTGTGTCTGTTCCCCATCCCCTGTGGGTGTGGTATCAGTCCCCTGAGGATGCTTGTGTGCACGTTTTGCCCTTGTTTTGTGTGTTTCTGTGCTGCTCGTGTCTGTGTGTTTGGGTGATTGTGCAGGTGTGCATGTGCTTGGGACAGGTAGGGTGCCAGGAAGTGTGGATGGGGCAGAGGTAGGAGGGGTGAGGGACTGTTGGAGGAGGGACACTGCTGCCATCAGGGAGGAGTCCATGGACCTATTACTCCTCTGTAGGTCAGACATGCCCGTCGAGATGCCCTCCATGAACGACACCAGCTGTGTCAACAGAGTGGTGTGTGCATGGAGGACACTCAGCATTGCTGTCTGCCCTACATGGAGCTGCCAAAGTAGGTACACAGACTCCTCACTCAGGACAGCAGGGGAAACAGGGGCAGGGGGTGCGGTGCCTGGCACGAAGGAGACACGCTCCCGAACACGGGAGCCTCCACGGACCTCTGGAATGGGAGCCAATGGGAGGGCGGTGGTGGTGGCGGGGCCAGCCATACTAGCTGGGGTGTGGTGGCTGCTGACACCCGCCTCCACAAGAGAGTCATCCTCCGAGCTGCTGTGGTCCTCAGCTGAGGTGGATGGTGCTGAGGACTCCTCGGTGTGGCTCCCCTCGCCCTCCGTGCCACTGGGTCCCTCCGACCACTCATCGGCTGCTAACCCAGTCTGGCTCAGCAGCTCCTCCTGGTCCATGGAGCTGTCCCCTCCTGTGGCCGTGGATGTATCTGCAAACAATTAGGGGAACAGACAAACATCAGTCACCTGCACTGACCGCGCACACCACAGTAAGTACAGCACATTACAGAGCAAGCACTGGCATCCTCAGTTGAACATTGCCAAAAGTCCTCACACAGATTAGGAGAAGCCAATTGTCAGTATGATGGTCAACCATGGCACTCACACCCCTCCTGCCCTTGCACCCATCTGTCTGGTGCCTGTTGGATGGTAATACCCCAGTGTGGACACATGCACCACGTACACAGTTGTTGGACATTGCAGAGAACACGGTGAAGTATGTGAACATGCACACATCACATCTCTTGCCACTGAGTTAGTACAGGTGTCCGGATAAAGGGATGGCCAGAGTCTAATTAGAAATGCATGTGATGCATACCAGCACCAGACACCATGATGCACCCATGTCCGGATAGTGAATGCCACAATGGGGTGCATGTTGCACATGTCACTCCCCTGCAGGATCACTCTTAGGAAGTTAAATGCCATGGCACAGGCATGCCTGCAAAGTCATACATCACTGTCTCCAGTCACATGGGCATGGCAGCCAGCCAACAACAGTCTGCACTGTGTCACAATCCTAGGTTATGGGGAATGCAAGTTATGTAACTGACAAGTGCACATGTCCATCCCCCACAAACCACATCATCTGAACTCTTATTTGTCCACGTCATGCCAATTGGACATATGGGAGACATGAAACACAACTCTCTGAACCTGAGCACCTCACAGTCTGCTGTGAATGAAAAACAGCTGCCTGAAGTTCACAGTCGCATACACCTGTGTGCACAGTCAAGTGATCAAACACCTATAAGTCACAGAAGAATCGTCTCTCATGGTCACATCTCAGATGGCATGCTGAGCCCTAAACGATAAACATCCCAGTAGTCCTGACAACGAAGCCACAGCACAATGACACAGAGCCAGACACCTGAGGGAACATTTCACTGATCACATGTCAGCTGATACACGGGAGTGGGAGTACAGAGTGTATTGTATGCCCTGGAGTAGGCATGACTGTCCTGCTCCACCTGAAAGAGGGATGAGCCCTGGACAGTAGGCAGGTGGCTAAGCATGTGTGACACACTTGATATACATACTCCTGAGGCCCAAACATTGTTCCCACTAGCAGCATGGGTGTGTGCCAAATACCCCAGGGACATGTGGTGATTCAGATCAGCAAGTGGACCACATATCAAAGTTACACCCAGATTACATGTCAGAACTTAGGCATTTTGTAAGCAATTGACCCACCCATGAATCCCACAACAAAGTCACGGGAACAAATGCTGTCCCCCACCTTGAGCGAAGCAAAATGCAAGGACACAGTACCCAAGTGACACAATTTCCTGACTGTAAGGGACACACATATGCGTATCAGATGAGGAGTGGGCATGTCACAATTGAGGGACATGGGTCTTGGACCACAAGACTGATGTACTGTGGAAGTTTAACCAGGCCAGAGGAGGGCACATAGCATGTCAGACAAAGTTCACAGTGCAGTCATGGACTCACCCCCTCCTTGCTGCTGTCTGGCCTTCAGCTGCCCATCCAGGTCAGGGAAGACCACCGCCAGGATCCTGAGCATGTGGGGGGTCAGGGTCCGGTGTCCGCCCCTCCTGCGAGGAGGCGACAGCCTCAGCTGGACCCTTGCGATCCTCCGGGTCCAGCCCCGAAGGTCCTGCCACCTCTTCTGGCAGTTGCGGATCCGGCGCTTGTAGTCCCCCACGGATCTTACTGCCCGGGCGATGGTCAGCCAGATTTCCTGCTTCTGGTGGGCATCAACCTGTGAGGATGACAAAGTGAAAATGCCATTACTACACATGCAACATATACGTGCATCACACAGTTGGATATACATGTCTCAATCACAGGGGCATATGATGTACACAGGCAGTGCAACGATGGGTATGAACAGTTTGCCAGCAGTTACTACATGGTATCATTGTCTGGGAAGTAAAACCTTGTTGGAATGCACTGTTACTGCACTGTACCTGTTCAGTGCATGTAACTACACACTTTGGGGGAGAACTACTCAGTGAGCATGCTAGCCAGTGGTGTGCACACTGTAAGTCTTGCTAGTCAGACAACATGCACAATTAGTAAGGCAGTGGACAGCACACTCACCTGCTCCCCTGGTTTCACATACAGCTTGCTGTACTGTGGAAGGAGGCTGTCCAGCAGGGCCTGGTTCTCCTCAAGGCTGAAGGCTGGGGCTCTCTCCACAGTACGTGCCATTGCAGTAGCCAGAGGATGCAGAGACAGCAGCAGTGTTGTTGGCAGATGTCGTCCTGGAGCATGTAGTGCAGGCAAGTGAGCTCTCAGGGGAACAGCCAGCATTATATGTGTGCTGCAGAGGCAGATACTGTCCCATGTGTCCAAAGTGATAGGTCCAAGTCGTTTGCATCTTCTGAATCTGGCCAATCCATGGAATTGCACCACTCATACACGCCCACAGCATCCTTCAAAATTTAAACTTCATGACACCCATGAATTTGCAACATTGTTGTGGCTGGCCAACTGAATTCACTGCATTAGACTCGTTACAGCTTCGAAAACGCGTCCGTTGCCATGCCAGGCCCTAGCCAATGCATGCGCACCGTCCGGACCATTGCTGTACAACGCGTATTTGAAAAGACAATGCGTACAGGCTCACATCAAATGCAATGTCCAATGCGTGCGCACCGATCGGTCCATTGCTGTACAACGCGTACCCGCTCACAACAGATTCAATGGCCAGTGCGTGCACACCGATCGGTCCATTGCTGTACAACGCGTACCCGCTCACAACAGATTCAATGGCCAGTGCGTGCACACCGATCGGTCCATTGCTGTACAACGCGTACCCGCTCACAACAGATTCAATGGCCAGTGCGTGCACACCGATCGGTCCATTGCTGTACAGCGCGTATTCCGGGAAACAACGTGTACCCGCTCACAACAGATTCAATGTCCAGTGCGTGCACACCGATCGGTCCATTGCTGTACAATGCGTATTCCGGGAAACAACGCGTACCCGCTCACAACAGATTCAATGGCCAGTGCGTGCACACCGATCGGTCCATTGCTGTACAACGCGTATTCCGGGAAACAACGCGTTCCCGCTCACAACAGATTCAATGGCCAGTGCGTGCACACCGATCGGTCCATTGCTGTACAACGCGTACCCGCTCACAACAGATTCAATGGCCAGTGCGTGCACACCGATCGGTCCATTGCTGTACAACGCGTATTCCGGGAAACAACGCGTACCCGCTCACAACAGATTCAATGGCCAGTGCGTGCACACCGATCGGTCCATTGCTGTACGACGCGTCCCTGTACAGGTCACTCGCATATGTCACCATGCTTGTCACTGGTGAACGTATGCCAGCCACATATACTTGCCAGGGACTCAGGGGCACACCTACAACACCACAGCCTGTCCACACTGTATCCTAAGGCATGTAAGGCTGCATTACCTTTTCTGTGTATGGGGGTCAACATGTGGTTTTTGGGGTGGCACTTGGGGGCAGCCACTCCCAGGCTGTGCACGTGTTCATGGGGACAGGATCCTTTGTGTGTTGTGCACATGACCACTGTGATGTGCAACTGTTCATTTCAGAGCATGTGGCATGGTCTCATTTCCAGGTTGTGTATGTGTATGACATGTCACATACCCCCAGAGTCCCATGTGGGAAGGTATGTACGTCACAGGGTGACCCATTGCCACAATAGTGATGGCCCTCCACAGTCTGTGTGCATGTTGTGTTTCCGATGTCTCTGATTCCATGTGCACAATGGGAGACAGTCTCCACATCCACATTGTTTGTGCATGGACTTTGATGTTGTGCGTGTGTGTGTCACAGATGTCCATGTCTGTCCTGCGGAGGCAACAGGGGCCACTACCTGTGGGAGTCATGTTTGTTTTTTTGACGTGTACATGATACGCCATGTCATGCCAGTGTCCATGTGGCAAGACAGGGTCCCTGGGAATCTACCTGTCAATGAGCTGTGATGCCTGTGGCGCATCTGTCCAGACATGTCACTGTGGTGTGTGTTTGGAACGTGACAGCAGTAAATGGGTACTGTGACACAGCCTAATGGTTTCCCATAGCACAACCTGGAACCTGTTGTCAACACATGTTGAACTGAGATGTTAGATGATGGCCATGTAGGTGCCATATATGTCCATACAGAACGGCACACACATCAAGTACTTGTGTCTCGTAATGATGTATCATGTGATATTGAGTATGGTGAATGGCACATATGTGGGGTGACTGACAATCTTTCTTTCTTCACCTATGCACTGCAGGGCACCAGCTGTCCATAGACTATTCCCTGACCTAGCAACGATGGTGGAACGTGACAGCATCTGACGGTACCGCTTCACCAGGCAGCTGATTGAGGATTTGGCAGTGCGCTTGGCCCCACATTTGCAACCTGGCCGGCCATACCCTACAGCACTGACCCCCAAGGTGAAGGTGATGGCAGCCCTACACTTCTTTGCCACCGGTACCTTTCAACACACTGTGGCGACTGCTGGTGGGATGTCACAGACTATGTTCAGCCGTGTGCTACGCGATGTTTTGGAGGCAATGTTGAGATGCCTGAACCAGTACATCTATTTCCCTAAACGTCAACAACTCACTGACGTCAAGAGTGACTTCTATGCCCTGGGGAGGATGCCACATGTCATTGGCTCCATTGATGGGACACATGTGGCTTTGGTACCACCACAGGCACATGAGCAGGCATACAGGAACAGGAAACATTATCATTCGATCAATGCTCTGGTGGTATGTCTTGCAGATATGAGCATCTCACATGGGTGTGTCCGTTTCCCTGGTTCGGCACACGATGCCTACGTGATGAGGAGTAGTCGCATCCCGAGGATGATGTCACAGATGCAGAACCAGTGTGCCTGGCTTGTCGGTGTGTACTGACTTTGTACCATGGAGTGTGTTCTGCTATGTTGTATTCCGCCCTCTTTTCCAACTCAGCTAATGTGCAATTGTCTGTATGTAGGTGACTCCAGATACCCCAACATGCCGTGGTTGCTGACACCCCTCAGGAACCCTGTGACACCAGCCCAGATGCGCTACAATGAGGCACATGGTCGGACCAGGAGAGTGATCGAGCAGACATTTGGTCTCCTGAAGAGCCGCTTCCGCTGCCTGGACAAGACAGGAGGGGCCCTCCCATATGCCCCAGCAAAGTGCGGAAGGAGTTGCCTCTCATCCTGGATGACGATGACCAACATCCGCCACCTGTGGAGGATCCTGGCCTGGGCCACGATGCCAGTGATGATGATGATGATGATGGTGATGTCCGCACACAGCTCATCACCAACTTCTTCAGCTGAATGTGAGTATCCAGAGAGTTGTCATGCCAATGATGTGAGTTTGCGTGATATGTGTTGGTGGTGCTCTGGTGCTGTTTGAGTGTGGCAATGTGCTACTTGACTGGAAGCGTGCAGCGATGTGTCCTTACAGGTAGTCTGTACTCCCCAACAGTGTTGACATGCTAACTTGGTTTTCTGTGAGTATCTTGTGACATGTATTGGCCATGAGTATTGCAGATCTGTCCTGTTCTTCAGTGCTTTTGACTGTGTGTCATGTCTGTCCTTCACAGGGTACTTTCAGAGTTGTTTGGTGAACTGTGATCCCCCGACACCATGATTCAACTTCCAGGGTGGAAGCAGTCGTTTCCCTACAGGTGATGTGCCACACACCCCTGGACTTTATTTCTTCTACACTTGTTGACTGTGTGGACACTGCCACGTAGGATTACCTTGCATCTGTAGTGGAAACAACATGTTGCAAATGTGTAATAAACCTGTGCTTCACTTTGGGATGTGCGTTGTCTGTGGTCACACATCTGACTAACATGTGCTTACTGCACCTGTGGGCTAGTTAACACAGACTGTGAATAGGTGTGGTGTCTGTGCATTCCACTGTATTTCCTGGCAACATCAGTGTAGGCGATGAGTCAGATGGCCCTGGTGTGTATGTGTTGTGTAGCCCTAGTGGTGTGTCTCCCTCATATGTGTCACGTCGCCATGACTCACATGACGGTGTTGAACTTGCTGTAGCAGTTATCATGCACAGTGTCATTTAGCAGATCACCATCTCCATGACAGAAACCACGTTGGAATCACAACAGAGGCAAGTATGGTGTATTAGTGAGTTTATTTCCATACATGTGTGAGGATAGTGCACAGGATGGTGGGTGCTGTACATTGGGATTGGAATCCAAAATTCCCAGATGAGTTGGAAGTCTTGGTAGCAGAAATGTCCTGAGTAAAGTCCACAGTCATCTGATACATTGGGCCAACTTAAGCTCCCCATGTCATGTGGGAGAGTTGTGTTGCATTCGACAGGGTGAACAGTTTGCACACAAAGGAGAATTTCCAGAACAGGTGTTGGGTTCCTGGGGGATGTACATGACCATCGGCCTCTCAGTTTTCCGTCCTCGGACGACCCCTCTTCTTTCGGGGGGGACCCTCACGTGCAGGCTGCTGCAGTGCAGAGGACTCTCCGCCAGAGTCCTCCTCCCTCCCTGTGGCAGTTGCAGTTGTTGCAGCACCAGATGTTGTGGGCACACAGGGAGGTGTGGCCATGTTGGTGCTAATCTGGCGGAGGCATGTCAATATGTCCCTATGCACCGCTGTCAGTTCTTCCAATGTGTCCCACTTGGACTCCATGCCAGACATGTGTGTCTCCACACGGGACATGTGTGAGTCCAAGCGGGCATGATGGGCAGCCTGCTGCTGTTGAATGTCCTTGAGGATCCCCACTACCTGGCTGACCTCTCCGGTGCTATTCTGGTACGCCTCAGCAATGCGTGCCAGTTGTGGGTCATCATGCAGTCCAGACCCCTCTGCAAACAGTGACCTATATCTACCACCCCTCCCACCACCCCTGGCGACACGTGCGGGACCTGTGGTGGCGCGCACAGGTGACCGTAGGCCCACTTGGGGGTTGTT
Organism: Calotriton arnoldi; assembly: GCA_963921515.1. NCBI lineage: Eukaryota > Metazoa > Chordata > Amphibia > Caudata > Salamandridae > Calotriton > Calotriton arnoldi. The sequence continues at coordinate 324,470 of CAWUFW010005164.1, forward strand.
ACTGGGGTCGTTGTCCGTTGCTCCACGTTGGGCCGGGGTCCCTGTGCTGTTGTCATCGGTGGTCCTTGGTCTGTCCGTGTTGGCAGGGGTGGTCTGTGTGTTGTCAGTTGTTGGAGGGGTGGGTGCAGGGGGTGCAGATGTTGGTCCTGCTGCTGCTGCATTATGACTCACACCGGAGGTGCCAGGTAGGTCTTCGCCATCCGAGGAGTGCAGAGGCTGTTCCAAACCAGTGAGCTCAGTGTCCCCCGGAGCCTGGGACAGGGACTCCTCATTGTCTGCTGCTGTGTCCCCATCATCACCTGTTTTTGGAAGAGACACACAATGTATGTTATGTTTCTACGGGCATCAATGGTTCACACACCTGACAGTTGTGACTGTACCTCTGGATGTGGGCCTGTACATTGCATTGTCCTCAGTTGTCACAGTCAGAGGTTGATATTGGTGTAGCACATTGTCCTGCCAACCTGAAGCTTTTCAATGTGAATGTTGAGGTGTGTGCATGGCCAGCATTGGTGGTATTTGGTGGACATCTGGCCCTCCTTCTCCCCCCAGCCCAGTTATCCCACCATGAAGCATGCCACCCTTGCAGTGTGTGCAGGTTGACTCTCAGGATGTCAGTCAGTGGTGTCCTGCTGTTGGTTGGTGCACAGTTCCCAGCAGGGGCTTGTGCTCCCCACAGCAGTACCCAGTGTCAGCCATCTTGTCAGTTGTTTTCCACTCCCTGTGATGTGAGCATGGTTGAGAGTGGTGTTGATGGGCCAATTGTGAGGGTGACCAATATCTGTGACTACAACTCCCATCATGCTATTGCCTACACCCCCCTTCCCAGCATGCCCATACTTCCTTCCTTTTGAGTGGACTTCACTGTGTGTGAGTGTGACAGCAATGGCAAGATGGCTGACAGTGGTGTCCTGCTGTTGGTTGGTGCCCAGTTCCCAGCAGGGGCTTGTGATCCCCACAGCAGTACCCAGTGTCAGCCATCTTGTCAGTTGTTTTCCACTCCCTGTGATGTGAGCATGGTTGAGAGTGGTGTTGATGGGCCAATTGTGAGGGTGACCAATATCTGTGACTACAACTCCCATCATGCTATTGCCTACACCCCCCTTCCCAGCATGCCCATACTTCCTTCCTTTTGAGTGGACTTCACTGTGTGTGAGTGTGACAGCAATGGCAAGATGGCTGGCAGTGGTGTCCTGCTGTTGGTTGGTGCTCAGTTCCCAGCAGGGCCTTGTGCTCCCCACAGCAGTACCCAGTGTCAGCCATCTTGTCAGTTGTTTTCCACTCCCTGTGATGTGAGCATGGTTCAGAGTGGTGTTGATGGGCCAATTGTGAGGGTGAGCAATATCTGTGACTACAACTCCCATCATGCTATTGGCTACACTAACTTCACCAGCATACACAGTATTCCTTCCTTTCAGTGAGCTTCCCTGTGAGGTGGTGTTCTAGTGGTGGCAAAATGTCTAATTGTGTTTGTTGGTTATATTTGTGCCACTGCCTTGCTGTATTTGTAGTTAGGTTTGTACATATCATGACACAGTTACATATCACTATGAGATGGCATGTATTGTGTTTATCTGACTGACAGACAAATCTTGGGGTGATTATCTTTTGGTTGCTGTGGATTTGCTAAGGGTGCATGGTTTGACTATCCCCTTGACAGTGATGTGTGTGTATTGTCACACAATATTGTGTATATTAGTTGTGTACTCACCAGGCTCTGGGATGTTTGATAGTCCATATACGCTCACTGGTGGTAGGATGGCCCGCACCTTCTCCTCCCAGGGCATAAGGTATAGTGGTTTGGCAGGAGGGCCACTGCCGGTGCGCTGACTCACGATGTAATCCTTCTTTAGTAGGTCCCTGACCCTCCTGCGCACATCATACCACCTGTTCTGGATGTCTTCCTTTGTGCGCAAACATGGTGATTGTGCGTTGACCCTGTCGACGATCCTCTCCCACATCTTGGTTTTCTGCGAAATGGGGGTCTGTTGTACCAATGTACCAAACAACTGTGGCTCTACCCTGAGGATCTCATCTACCAGGACTTCCAATTCACTGTCTAGGAACTTTGGATTCTTCTTTGGGGGCATGGTGATGGGTGGTGGTGGTGATTGATGTGTGTGTGTGTGCAGGTGAGGGTGTGTGAATGTCGGTTTTGCAGGGTGTATGTGATGGTGCTATTTGTTGAGGTGCTAATGGTGTGTGGCTTGTGTGATGGATGAGCTGTGAGTGTGTCTGTGGTTGCTGTCTGATGGTGTTCTGTGCTGACAGGTCAGTTGAATTTGCAAAGGATCATGGTAGGGATTTGTGACCTTTATATGGGTGGAGTTGTGGGTGTGTCTTTGTTCCATGTTTCCCCCCCCCAGTATTTATTGGCTTTGTAATTGCTTGTTTGGCCCTTTTTTTTGTATTTTTCCCTTTGTACTTTTTGTGCATGTAGGAGACGTTCTTCTGACCGAGTAGGACGCTGCAGTTGTCTCGTGCAAGCTTCTCCGAGTCGTTCATGCTGTGTTTCTGCTGGGTTTCATGTGCGGCGTACGCGTCGGTTGCGGAGTATTGGGTTGCTTCGGCTCCGTTTTCTATGCGTGTCGGTCGTACGGCTTGAGCTCCGTGCGACTCGGTCTGGTTTTCCACGCATTACATCGTACTGAGCGTGTCAGAGTTCACGGGTACGTTTCGTTCGGGTTCATTCCTGGTGCGTGTCGGTCGGTTCGAATCGCGTGGTTTCCCGGCCGGATAGCTGGTTTCCGTGCGGTTCGGTCGTTCGGCTTGTGTTCCGTACGAGTCGGTCGTGATTCACATGCATTTCATCATACTACCCATGTCGGGCAACGCCGGTACGTGTCGGTCGGACTATATTCCCATACCGAGTCGGTCGGTATGTTTTCCGGCCCGAATCGGAATCGGCCCCTATTTGTTTAAAAATGTATTTTTTTATTACCAAAAATATACAATTAATGTAACATGTGAATAAATAACATGATATTTTTTTCTTCCTATCTCATCAAAATAAATACAATATATTTTAATAAATAAAATACTTGCTCTCATCTTATATTCTACATGTTTAATAATTAATAAAAAAGTAAAATGCTAAATAAAAATGTTTCTGTGTTTTTTTACATGTAAAAAAATATAAAATGTATGCAAAAATATATATGTTTTATCAATTAACTGTAAAACTTATTTTTTTATTTAAATATTTATTACTATATCTTTATACTTACACTACAATACATTTATACTGCTTCACTACTCCAACAATAACATTAATTAAATCAAATACAAAATTAACTTCAACACATATTAACTTACTTCTCACACTTACATTTATATAAATTGAGAGAACATGCTATACACTAACTTTATATAGTTTACTATTCCCACTCCAATATACATAAAGTCAGGGAAGGTGCTGGACACTAAAGATATATTATTTACTATTCCCACTCCAATATAGATAAAGTCAGGGAAGGTGCTGGACACTAAAGATATATTATTTACTATCCCCACTCCAACCTAAATAATGTCAGGGAAGGTGCTGGACACTAAAGATATATGATTTACTATTCCCACTCCAATATAGATAAAGTCAGGGAAGGTGCTGGACACTAAGGGGCCGATTCCGATCTCGGTCGGAAGCTCTCCGAACGGGATCCGGCCGGAAAAAGTACGAGCCGTACGCGTTTTTTCCGACCAACTCGTACAGCTGTCCGACCGAGCGAGTATGATGCGAATGTACGTGTGTGTTCCGACCGAACCGTTTCCGGATCCGAACCGCTCCGACCGACTCGTACGGAAATGAATCGCACCACGCAATGGAGACGTTATCCGACCGAGCGAGTACGATGGACGCGTCGGACAGCCGGATCGAGTCGGAGCGTCCAGCTCGAAAAAGCTCCCGGCGCCGGACTTGGGGGGTCCGTGCCGTACCCCCCTGCACCCGTAGCCATATGAGTCGAACACAGGGGGGACCCAAGGGTCCCCCCTAAACATGCATGTACGGTGCGAGTTGCACCGACGCGTACACACTGTAGGGGGCGCACTTGTTTGCGACATACCCATTGAGTTACTGGGAGCCCATGTACGCGTCGTACGACCAGCTCCCATTGACTTCAATGGGAGTCCGACCGAATTGAGTCCGGCAGCATGCGGCCGCATCGTACTCGCTCGGTCGGACTGCAGGAGTCCGGCTCGGTCGGAAATCTCTCCAGATACGGCTCGGTCGGAGAGTTTTCCGACCCAGATCGGAAACAGCCCCTAAATTTATATTATTTACTATTCCCACTCCAATTAATATAAAGTCAGGGAAGGTGCGGGACACTAAAGATATATTATTTACTATTCCCACTCCAATCTAAATAATGTCAGGGAAGGTGCTGGACACTAAGGGCCCGATTCCGATGCAGTTAGGAAAGCATTCCCGCCTAGGACCTGATTACGATGTGGTTAGGAAGGCCTCCTAACTGCATTTGCTCCTTCCGAATCGGATCGGGAACGTGTCTTCCCGACCGAGGGCCAGATTACGATGTGGTTAGGAACATAGGCTCCCATAGAAGTCAATGGGAGTTCAACCAAATCATATCTGGAAGCATCCGGATGCATCATACTCGGTCGGTCGGACTCTCCCGATCCGAGTCGGTCGGAAACCATTTCCAAACCGATTTGATCGGGAAGATTTCCTAACCGCATCAGAATCAGGCCCTTAATTGATATTATTTACTATTCCCACTCCAATTAATATAAAGTCAGGGAAGGTGCGGGACACTAAATAATTATTATTTACTATTCCCACTCCAATCTAGATAAAGTCAGGGAAAGTGCTGGACAGTAAATTTATATTATTTACTATTCCCACTGCAATTAATATAAAGTCATGGAAGGTGCTGGACACTAAACAATTATTATTTACTATTCCCACTTCAATATAGATAAAGTCAGGGAAGGTGCTGGACACTAAAGATATATTATTTACCACTCCAATCTAAATAAAGTCATGGAAGGTGCTGGACACTAAGGTGGTCATTATGATAGCCGGCAGATCGCCACCGCCCGTATGGCGGTGGCGATCCGCCCGCCATTTCCATCCACCCGCCTAACATTTCCCCACCGCCATATTACGATGGCGGTGTGGACCCAGGCGGACGGAAAGACCGTCCGCCGGTCGACTCGTCGACCGGGCGGAAAAGGGCTCTAACATGGTGGCGGTGTCAGCAAGACACCGCCATCCATATTAGGATGGTTTGCGGAATGCAGCCTTTCCATGGCGGTGTCACCGCCATGGAAAGGCATGTGGTCTTTGCTTCAGTGGGCCCGTTGCTGGCCCCCAGGGGTTTGGGGGGGTGGGGGGTGCACATGGCATTTGAATGCACAAGGTGACAGGCACTGCGAGGTGCCTGTCACGTTGTGCATTCAAATGCACAACATGCGTTTTTCACATTGCGGCGGGTGCTGCAGACCGCACCGCCCACCCGGGTCTGGACTGCATGATGACCCACAACTGGCACGCATTGCTGAGGCGTACCAGAATAGCACCGGAGAGGTCAGCCAGGTAGTGGGGATCCTCAAGGACATTCAACAGCAGCAGGCTGCCCATCATGCCCGCTTGGACTCACACATGTCCCGTGTGGAGACACACATGTCTGGCATGGAGTCCAAGTGGGACACATTGGAAGAACTGACAGCGGTGCATAGGGACATATTGACAAGCCTCCGCCAGATTAGCACCAACATGGCCACACCTCCCTGTGTGCCCACAACATCTGGTGCTGCAACAACTGCAACTGCCACAGGGAGGGAGGAGGACTCTGGCGGAGAGTCCTCTGCACTGCAGCAGCCTGCACGTGAGGGTCTCCCCCGAAAGAAGAGGGGTCGTCCGAGGACGGAAAACTGAGAGGCCGATGGTCATGTACATCCCCCAGGAACCCAACACCTGTTCTGGAAATTCTCCTTTGTGTGCAAACTGTTCACCCTGTCGAATGCAACCCAACTCTCCCACATGACATGGGGAGCTTAAGTTGGCCCAATGTATCAGATGACTGTGGACTTTACTCAGGACATTTCTGCTACCAAGACTTCCAACTCATCTGGGAATTTTGGATTCCAATCCCAATGTGAACAATATGGGATGCCACCGCCACCGTGGCAGTGGCATCCTAATACACATGGCGGGACCGCCGCACCTCTTGCGGGCAGTCCCGTTTGCCTTTGCGGTGACGGGCGGACTTTGTCCGCCCGCCATCGTAAAGACCCTTAAATTTATATTATTTACTATTCCCACTCCAATTAATATAAAGTCAGGGAAGGTGCAGGACACTAAACAATTATTATTTACTATTCCCACTCCAATCTAGATAAAGTCAGGGAAGGTGCTGGACACTAAAAATATATTATTTACTATCCCACTCCAATTTAAATAAAGTCAGGGAAGGTGCTGGACATTAAATAAATATAATGTTGTGTTCCCACTCCAATTGTATAAAAAAATCAGGGAAAAGTACTGTACAGTAGAAATGTATTAATTACTATTCACAATCCAATTAATAATAAATAATCAAATATCCTATACACTATCCATATATTAATTACTATTCCCACTTCTATTTATATATTATCAAAAAACAACAATTATCAATAACAAATAAAAAATATACTATTCACATTTCAAAATACATTTAACTTGTAAAAATGCTACACATTTAAACTAAATATGTTACTATCACCGCATTTACATTAATACATAAAATACACACAAATTTATTATAATATAAATTATATCAACTACTCATAAATAATAAACACATAAAGCATATACTTAAGTAGAAAAACAATAATATTTTTGTAACATAATAAAAATTTGATAAAACAACATCATAAAATTTATAATTTATCTTAATAATATTATCTTACATTTTCAAAATAAATTAATATTTTCAATATTAAAAATAAACTCATTTTATCACAAATTTACAGAAATTCTTTACTCTCAAAAGTTATTTTCTTAAATTTATTAATTGTAATAAATAAATATTTTTAAACATATTTCAATATTATATTTAAAAAAAAAATACTAGTTATAAACACTGTCATCAAAATAAATCAATATTTAAAAAAATATTTATATCAACAAAATATAAAATAATGATACAATAAATAATTTATACAAATTTAAAAATAAATCAATAATTTTCCACTCATAAATATCTTAATTTATCAAAATATAATTAATAGTTTATTAATATTCATATTTGTCAATTTTACATTTTTATACATTTACAAATCTCCATTAATAACCAAATATGCACTCTCATAAATTTTTCAATTTTGTTACTCTCAAATTTTTAAAACACTTCCCACCCTTATCCCGGTTGTATGATTTTACTTCGTAATTCATTACCACGCATGGCAGAACAACGCATACTTTACTACGCATGAGCCACTACCACGCTGACATTTACCACGCAGCAATTTATCACGCTGCTTTTTACCACGCTTCTTATTATTGCTGAAATGAATCGGAACACATATTACGGCCCATTCCTCACATTCCATTGTGATTAACATATTCCTTTTCTTTAACTGACCAATGCCAGGTAAGAAATGTGTATGCTTGTCTCTCGTCACTTTCTGTGACCTTTACACACGTTTCCACAAGCAAGATGGCAGAAATACCTTTCCAATAAGGTCACTTGCCATTTTCAAACTGATTTAAAATATACTTTTAGTCACGTTTTGTCTTATTTTTTAAAATAGATCCCGAAACATATTTTGTTTATAATATTTAACTGTGTCTGGAACTCATTTTCAGCATCAAATAAATATATTTATGCATACAGCAAATAAATGAGTTTAACTTCAAATTGTGAAAGTATAACTACAAATGCAACATAAAGCATATTACCGGACAACTCCTGCATATAAAAACCCTGCATAATTAGTTAAATGTGCTGTACAAAGCAAAACATCGATGTATGTAACATTCATTTAAAACAAATTACTTTAAAGAAAAAAATGCATTTCATTTAAAGTGTGCTTAAGTTTTACATTTAAATGAATAAAGTTAACTTTTCTTACCTGTCACCCGCACGCCTTTCACCAGCACCCTTTACTTCTACCAACCTGGGAAACAAACGTGAAAACACGCCTACGCCGACAGTAAAAATTAAAAAAGGACTTGTTAAAACACGTACGCGCTGAACGTAGGTACGTAGAATACATCATGAGACCGGACGAAGAAAGCTTGCGTGGTAAAGACGGTCGTGGAAGGCAAACGCGTGGTAAAGACGTTTACGTGGTAAGTGAACCGTTGTAAACGTAACGCGTAATAAAGCCTTCGTGGTTAAGGATGTTTCCCCCTTATCCCCTATTAACCCTACATCCCGCTCCTAAAAATATATTTCTAAATATTACAATTTTTGAACATTTTCTAAATATTTTACTCTCAATTTTTTAATACACTACCCACCCTTATCCCCTATTAACCCAACATCACGCTCTAAAAATATATTAATAAATATTATAAATTATTTATAAATTTTTACATTTTTTTCTCTCAATTTTTTAATACACTACCCACCCTTATCCTCTATTAACCCAACATCCCGCTCCTAAAAAATATATTACTAAAAATTAATAAATATTTCTAATTTATCAAATTTTTACTCTCAATTTTTTAATACACTACCCACCCATATCCCCTATTAACCCAACATCCCACTCCTAAAAATTATTATACAATTTTTTTTATTATTATTTTAAATATTTTAAACACATTTAAAAACTTTTAACTAAAAAAAAATTAACTATAACGATATATTTTAATATCGATATTTTTGTCAACGATATTTTTTACAACGATATTTTTTATAACATAAAATTGATATTATATACTTAGATATTTTTGACAACGATATTTTTAACTTACGATATTTTCTACTCGATTTCATGTCCATTCGATATTTTAAACTCAATATTATGACTACTTACCATGGAGTACGTCTATACCCAAGAAAAACAAAGTGGACTAAAAGTTAATTGGAAATGTAGTAAATACTATTCCAATAAATGTTATGGGAGGGCTACAATGCAGGAAACAACTGTTACATATGTGAAAGAACATAACCACCCCCAAATGTGACAGAAATTGAAGTTAGATAACATAAAAGAAGCTAGCACTAGCTCTGAGAGATCCACCACAGAAATTTTAAAACAACAGTTGCTCAGAGTACCCGAACATGCTTCTGCCCAAATGCCCTCTATTGCTTCCTTAAAAAGAACAATAGCTAGACAAAAAAAAGCCACTACCACCACCACACCTGCCCCAAAAACATTTCAAGAGGTAGAGATTCTCCCAGAACTAGCAATAAACCCATAACGAGGAACCATTTATACTTTACGATAATAAATGCAAAGATAAAAGAATTATTATGTTTGCTACTGCAAATAATTTAATCAAACTGCAGCAATCAGAAACATGGATGATGGATGGGACTTTTAAAATATGTCCCAAACCATTTTATCACTTATACACTGTCCATGCACTATACCAAAACACTAACATTCTTTTTATCTACGCCTTACCCCCTAATAAACAAAACTCTACCTATATGGAAATCCTGAACAAAATAAAATAAAAAACCAATAATTATTTCCCACAGAAGAAAATTATTGATTTTGAACAAGCAATGATAAATGCAATCCTAAAATGCTACCCACATACATCAATTCAGGGTTGCTACTATCATTTCAATCAATGTCTATGGAGACACCTACAGAAATCAACACTAAGGGGCTCATTATGATGGCGGGAGGACCGCCACCGCCGGGCCGGCGGTGGCGATCCTCCTGCCATCAGAATGAGTTTTACCCACGTCCAAATTAGGATGGCGGTGGGAATCACAAAGGTTCCGTGGCGGACGGAAAGTCTGTCCGCCATGGTTCTGCAAGGCGGTCCTTTTCCGCCCGCCTTGCGGAACCCGGAACCAGGGCAACATTGCATGCACGGCACCGCCGTAGTGATTATGAAATGCCCTTCAGCCTGTCTTTTTGCTGCGGATATCCCGCAGCAAAAAGACAGGCGGAGACTGCCTTTGGGGGCCCGTTGCGGGTCCCCTCTGTGGGGGGGCAGTTGTGCACTGGGGGGTACCCATGGTACCCCCCTCCATTTCCATGCACAAGGTGTCAGGCACCGCGCAGTGCCTGCACGTTGTGCAGGGAAATGCACAACATGGCCATTTGACATTGCGGCAGGTGCTGCAGCCAGCAGCACCCGCCGCACTGTTAAATTGCCACATGCGACCGCCGCGGTGGCGGTCGCATCATAATTAGGGGTGCGGGACCGCCCATGACAGGCGGGCGGTCCCGTTACCGCTAGGATGGCGGGCGGACTCAAGTCCGCCTGCCATCCTAATGACCCCCTAAGTGTTGAATATGCAACTGACAGTACTTTTGCATATCAAGTTAAAAAACTTGTAGCACTGGCCTACGTCCCAGTTACTGACGTGGCCGAACACTTCAACCTATTACTAGAAAGTCCATACTACCAAAGAAACTAACAAAAATTAAGTCCCCTTTTAGATTATTTTGAAGATACCTGGGTAGGAAGACTCCACAGATCAGGACACAGAAGACTACCTAAATACCACATTCCATGGTGGAATGTATACCTTAGAACACTAAATTAAGAAGCCAAAACAAACAATGCTGTTGAAGGATGGCATAATGCCTTCCAAGCAACAACAGACAGAGGTACACCTACTCTACACAAACTCCTACAATCTCTCCAAAAAGAACAGAGCTACCAACAACTTAGGGGCCTATTACGATGGCGGCCGGAAAACCTCCCCGACCGCCATGGTAACGGGAAAAGACCGCCCGCAAGGCCCGCGACATAACCGCCGGTCATATTACGGTGTTCCTTGCTCGAAATCCGACCGCTGCGGTCGGATCGCGGGCTTTAACATTGCGGCAGTTGCTGATGCACGCAGCACTGCCGCGATGTCAAAAGGAGCATGTCCTGCATTTCCCTGCACTGCATGGCAGGCACTGCACAGTGCCTGCCACCTGGTACAGGGAAATGTAGGGGGGGACCGTGGGTACCCCCCCAGTGCACCCACACACACCCCAAAACATTGGGGGCCCGCAACGGGCCCCCGGAAGACAATCTCCGCATGCCTTCCCATGGCGGTCTGACCGCTAAGGAAAGGCTGGCTACCGCCGGCATCATAATCCTGCCGGCGGAGCCTGCTCTGCACCGCCACCATTATCCCGGTCCTGCTCCGTCCGCCAGGCAGGAGTGCGGATGGCAACCGGCGGTAAAGCGGCGGTCGGAATTTCCCACCGCCGCGGTCACCACCACCATCCTAATATGACCGGCGGTTTTCCTGGTTGCGATGGTGGGTGGATGTCCACCGCCGGTACGACGGGCGCCGGCCCGGCGGTGGACATCCGACCGCCATCGTAATAGGCCCCTAAGAATGGAGCAATTTGTAACCCAAATAGGCCCAAAACTTACCAAAGAAACTAGACAAATGTTTGAATACCTACAAAGTAAAGTAAGACTATATCCAACAACAAGAGGCCTAGAATACCAATAATCATATCAACAATAGCCAAAAGCCTACCGTAACCTAGAAATCCACCAAAAATACTAATACTTTCCCCCAAAAACAGTTAAAAAATATACATATTATTTTTTTATGTTTTCAGAAACATAAATAATTTATCACATATATTTATTTTAAAAACAAATATATATTGACATTTTAATTATATTTCAGAAAATATAACACACAATAAAAATCATTTATTTAACATTTCCCTCCCACAATAATAAATATAAATAACTTATGTTTCCGTAGATAAACAAAGGATATCCCAACTCCTGTAAATCCATCCAGATATATCATAATACCAATTGTCCAAAAAAATGAAAAAATCCATCTGTTTGAAAAGCAATCCAAGTTCGACAAATCCAATTCAAATAAACCATTAAAAAAACCAATTTAAAAAAAAAAACGCTCCAGGAAAACCGGAAAAATTAAGAAAGTGTTAAATAAATATTAGTTTACTAAACTAATACACACTACTTAATGAAAAAAAACACAATCTTCTCCGAACGGCGACTTCCAACAACGAAAACCTGTAAAAAATAGAAAAGCAATCCCACCCACACAAACATACACATATACCATAATTAAATACAATTAGAAACATTTCTAACACAATATTCACACATATTTCCACATATTCTAACCTCTCTAAACTAGGCCACAAACACTACGGGGCCGATTCCGATCTCGGCCGGTAGGGCTCCGAATAGGATTCGGCTTTACCGGATCCGATTCGGAGCCCTTTTTCCCGACCGAATCGTACGCGGGTCCGGCCGAGCGAGTACGATGCGACTCGCCGACCGACTCGTCCGGGCGACCCGACCGCTCCGACCGACTCGTACCCGGATCGTACCGCTCCGACCGACTCGCTCGGACCCGATTCGCACCGCGCAATGGAGACGTTTTCCGGCCGGGTAAGTACGATGCGCACCTCGACCGCTCCGACCGACTCGCGCCGTCCGACTCGAACTCGCTGTCGGAGCCGTGACTTTGGGGGTCCGTGTCGGACCCCTGTACGCGTACCCGCGCGAGTCGCACACAGGGGGACCCATGGGTCCCCCCTACCTGTGCGTGTATGCCGCGAGCGCCTCGCGGCGTACTCGCTGTAGGGGCGCCCTTGTCCGCCTCGCACCCATTGAGTCAATGGGAGCCCGCGTACGCGTTGTACGACCGGCTCCCATTGAGTTCAATGGGAGTCCGACCGACTCGTGTCCGGTGGCATACGAATGCATCGGACTCGTTCGGTCGGACTGCACGGGTCCGATTCGGTCGGAAATCTCTCCGGGTCCGGCTCGGTCGGAGAGATTTCCGGCCCGAATCGGAATCGACCCCTAACTATCGACATCTCGCTAAAATCTAACCTACACATAAAACTCGACAAAATTACAAAAACCTAACACTAGACACACTACCTACCACCTAACTAACTTAGGGGGTCATTAGCATAGCGGGCGGACTTTGTCCGCCCGCCATACCCCCGGGAAATGGGACCGCCCGCAATGCATGCAGCAGTCCCGCAGATGCCATTAGGATGCGCCCGCCACACTGGCGGGCGCATCACGCATTCCTGACATTGCGGCGGGCGGTGCTGAAAGCACCGCCCGCCGCAATGCCAAAAATTCAAGTTGTGCATTTGAATGCACAACGTGACAGGCACCGCGCGGTGCCTGCCACGTTGTACATTGAAATGCAGGGGGGTACCATAGGTACCCCCCATGTGCACCCCCCACCCCCCCAACACTCCGGGGGCCTGCAACGGGTCCCCAATAGCAATTACCGTATGCCTTTCCATGGCGGCAATGCCGCCATGGAAAGGCACACCTCCGCCAGCATCATAATATGGATGGCGGTGTCTTGCAGACACCGCCACCATATCATGCCCGTTTTCCACCGGTCGACGAGTCGACCGGTGGAAAAGCGGCGGATGGTCTTTCCGTCCGCCGGGGTCCCCCCCGCCATAGTAATATGGTGGGGGGAAAATGTGTGGTGGGCGGAGGGAAATAGCGGGCGGATCGCCACCGCCATACGGGCGGTGGCGATCCGCCCATTATCATAATGGGCCCCTAAGTTAGTTTACTTAAAGAAAATTACACTTACCTTCCTTGACGCGTCACAGCTTCCAACAGCTTCCAACAGCGAGCTTCTCCCCTCAGAAATAACCCAAAACAAAAGTAAGCGGTTACAAAATGCTAACTGTAAAACAAATATGGCTGCTTAAATTATTAAAGATTAATACTTTAATTCAAAAACATGTTAAACACTAATGAATAAATTACTAAAATGTTTTCTAAAAATACAACAATATTTTACTTCTATGTTAAAAATTAAATAACATTGGGGCCTATTACGATGGCAGGCGGAGGCACCACCGCAGTGCTGGCGGTGGTGGAAAATGCCATTTTCCGCACGCCAGCTGCGGTCTCCACGCCCGCCATATTAGTATGGTCAAACACAGCCCATTTCCCGTCCACCGCGGTGCGACGCGAACCGCCAGAAAAATGCGCCTGCCACCGCGTTTCACCAACAACAACCCATGCATCCACTCACTCCGTTGCTTGCCTTGGCTTTGAGTTTCATCCAAACACCGCTGATGATTCTTGCTATCCACAGTATCCACCCATACTGTGTCGCCCACCCAGGCAGGCATCCATTCTTCTTTCACCTTCCACCCATCCTTCAACAACACATGCATCTGATTCCTATCAGCCACCTATCCAGGCTTCCAACGTATCCTTCTCTGCCAGTCATCATATTAAATCTCGCCCGTCCTTCCTCCTTCCACCCTTCTTTCCCTTTTTGTTCAACACATCCATCAAGGTCATCTGATCTGACTTTTAGTCTCCTCCATAAAACTTTCACAGCTGAGTTGGAGTCAGATAGAAGAGGCCATTGGTTAATCAAGTCACGATGGTAATGCTATTGCTACTGCATTGCTAATGCTAAGTAAAGGGTGTCTTCTTCAACCGTTGTATAATGTTCACTACAACTTCATACCTAATAAGTCTCAACAACAGTACAGTGAGTATAGTCAACACCCTTCCAGCTAGTGCAATGTCAATAAGTAATGAATATAACTTACCACCGCCCGCCACTGCTGCTGGCTCACCCCCTGTAGCTCCTGCAGGTGCCGCATCTCCTGCCCCCTCCGGAATGGAAGAATCGCCGCTGGCCCCGCCGGCACTGGTGGTCGCTAGTACGCCTAGATAAAAACATGACACATTTTTAGATGCCTGTACACCTCCCCCTATTTATTCGTTTTCACTAGCAAGATTGACAAAAAAAGTTAATACATACATATTATACATCACATTCACTAGTCCAAATCGGGTACTAGAGTAGAGTCAGTAGACACTAGTAGTGTTATGGTCCCTAGGGTCATTATTATACTATACTCTACTCTTTGCAAAGTTAGCCTGAGCCATGCAACCATTTTTCGCTTCATGTCTTTTGTGCATGTTGCCTCGCAGCTTGTTGTGCAGTAACAGTAAGACGCCTTTTTGAGGCCACATGAGCACATACAGCTACTGTCTGAGCGTTGCGTACAAGAGGTCGAAAAACAAGCCACTTTGTTATGGAGTTCGGTTAGTCCGTATTGCTTAGCCATAAGTAACATGTTACACTTTTTTGGCAGGACTGAGAAATGCTTGCATTATACTATCTAACGCGCACCATTTTTCTCAGGCAGAAGATTCCCTTCTACGAACCAGAGATTTGCAGAGCTTATGAATGATGCATGTAACCAGTAATTCTACGTTCTACGGTGAGGAGTCTCCCAGAATTCGCACAGATCTTTTGTCTTCTATCATCATGCACTTGTTGTAACAATGTTTATTGTTTTAATCTTATGCATTTTGCTGTTGGAGCTGGCTGGAGTACACTGAATTTTACAGAGCTTGTTATTTGAAAATAAACCTTTTGAACTTACACATAGACTCTGTGGTATTTGGTGTGGTGGTGGCACTGGTGGTGGACTTACACGAGTGAGTGAGCGAAAGGGTGTTATCTGTTCTGGGTTGTGTAATCATTGGGTATCTTCGGGTGGGGGTTCGGGGACCTAATGAGACACTATAGCTAGTCGTTCAGGGGATTGTGGGTTCACTTCTGACTGAGGTGTGAGGAACGTCCAAGTTCCAAACTCCCATCACCAACATCCTTATTCCTTGTGCATAGTTCTGCATGGGGCTGTGCAGAATCCCCACATCAGTAGTAGTATGTACAATATCCTATCAAAAATAGTCAAATAACTGGTTGGGCATTTTGTTTATGGCAATTGTCAAAGCCTCAAGATTAAGAAGCCTAGAAGAGGACAACCGAAAGGACTGGACTCAGTGGCTAGAGCTATTGGTCAATTTGAGTTTTATTCAAAACCGTAAAATAAAGAGTGGCAATGCAAACTGGGCAAGCTTAGCGACAGACTAATAGTAGTAGTACAGACATTCATAGCAGAGGCAGTTAGAACTTAGAGGCAGGGATAACCAGAATTTAGAAACAGATAGTCAAGTCAAGATCAAAGAATCTTTTGTAAAAAATAGAATTAGGGAGTGGAACCAGAATTAATAGTTCGGAAAAAATAAGGTGCAGTAAAAGTTAGGGCAATATAATTGTTAATATTAACCACTGGAGGACTTACTGGGACCAGCAGCAGGGCCCTCGGTAGAGGAGCGGTCCTCTGGTGGTTGTCCCGCCGACTCGGACCCCGTGTTCTTGCCCCTGGGTGCTGCAGATCAGTGATCATGTAAGATATAATAAAGAAAGACACAAACATTAATGATTGCTGTGAAACAAATAAATGATCTAAAAAAACGCTCAAAAAACGTTTTAGGAAACAAAAATTGCAATAAAATTGACCTATCTAATCAGATCGACTACTGGCTTGCGGGATTCACGGACAGTCTACTTATTTAGGAACACTAATTCAGTGTTCCATTCTGATTGATTCAAATAAAATCCAGAACACTAACTAAGCCTAAGTACCACCTGACCTAGCCCACCTATTCCAGGCGGGCCAATTGTTCATTAAGTCTGCATTTCCATTTTTTTTAGCCCTCAAAAATGCATAGATGAGAAGGAGGACACATGCATAAATTGGTGCATAATGCATACACCAAATTGTTGGTTGGTTGCGTCTGATTTTCTGCAGCTGACTGACACTGCTAAGCCTACCACTCACTAAACAAACTACAAAAGGTTCTACTAAGGACTGGGGTAAGCAGTACTCAGTGACAGAGGATGCGTCACGCAGACCGCTCAAAAATTATCAACTAATAGTAACTAAACCTAGTATCAATCCATCCACCACTATTTGACAGGAGGACAAAGGAAGGACTAGAGTCTCTCTAGCAATAGCATTACCTAACTGAAGTTCTCTAAAGTAAACTCTTACATAATAATAAGGACAAGCGAGCGCAAAGTTGCAAACAAGTAAGAGTAGCGCCCAGCACCTGTGTCCTACAATCACAGAAGATTTTGAAGCGTAATTTACCTGCAATGTAAGCAGCAGTATTCTTGTTATTTGTAACAAATTTATACACAAATCACAATACTTATACTACTATATATATTAGCTACTCACCAAGCCCCACGACCTCGACACCTAGCAGGTCCAACAGGTCCTGCTCCCGGTCCAGGATGTCTGACCACCGGTGTGCCAGCTGGTTATGGGTGCGCCGGACCCCTGAGCAGTGAAACACTGCCCGGCGCACCTTCGCCCACCGGCGGTGACGCTCCTGGGTAGGGTACCCGGAGCCTGGTCTGCCGTCTGCTGCCAAGGTCAAGGGGAGGTGGCGCTGAACAAAAAAACAAGGGCGGCCACCTCCGCCTCACTAAAAAGCTGGCGGGCTGGCACCCCTGCAGGGCGCAGTCTGCCGCAAGGCAGGCGGCTCTTGGGCGCACGCGCCTTGTCCTTCGAGCCGTTACTGCTGCTGCTGCTACCCTTCGCCATGGTTCTGGGGTGGGAGGAGGCGGAAAAGAAAAGTTAGAAGGGAAAAATAAAGTTTGGGGAAGAAGTAGGAGCTTAAAGAAGAAAGTTATATAAAACAGTCAAAAAGTTAAAAAAACACAGTAAAAAGTAGAAAAAAATGCAAAATATAGACTTAGGCAGAGAGAGAGATAGATAAGAAATAAAGAAAAATTGAAAAACAGTGTAAAAAACTAAGGATTGCAAAGATTGAGGGAGGATAGAAAAGCAGGCCCAGAACCATAGCATAGAGTGAAAAAGAAGATGGCCGCGCCCATCGCGATGGCGTGGGTAAGTTCGCGCGATATTTCTCCCCGAGCACGCAAAAAACATCGCGAACACGTACAACGCGTTCCCGAACATGAAATGCGCATCGCGAGCACGCTATACGCGACCCGGAACAGGAAATAAGGGATCGCGAACGGGCGGGACAAGTGAAAAACAAGATGGCCACGCCCATAGGCGACCGCATGGGTAAGTTCGTGAGATACTATCCCCCGAGCACGCAAACAGCGTCTCGAACACGCACAATGCGTTCCCGAAGAAGAAAAACGCATCGCGAACGGGCGCGACAAGCAGCTACGCACGCTCGCGTAGCTATGCGTAGCTCGCGTAGCGCTCCGACGTCTTCGCGTAGCTTCGCGTAGCGCGACTACGCGAACTACGCCCAGGGTTAGTATTGACGTCCTGAGCATAGTGCTGAACTATAGATGATGCCAATTGTGAGTCAGACACAATTCCATCACTACCCTCTGGACGAAAAGCCTTGCTAAGGCCACAGATGAGCTTGTGAAGGGCATCAGGGACCCACACAGCCAGTCACACAAGCAACTACTGTCCTGACTCCTGCATTACCAACTTGCTGCATCACTGTATGGCTGACAAGACAATACATGTCCCTCCAGTTCAGATGTTCAGACAGGGAAACGTGTGAAATAGGCAACACACCCCATTCACCTGGTGAGAGCATGCTAGGCAGTGCATGACATAAACCCCCACTTTCAGGCACATACTGCACCACATCAACGTCATGTGTGCACCCCCTGCACTCTCACTTCTACTCTGAAACACTTACCATGACATTTGGAGCACCATATAGCCTCCCATACTGTGTGAGCACCTCGTCCACCAGGACCTCCAGCTCCTCGGTGTGAAGGGACTGGCACGGATCTTCTCAGTCCTCGACATCACTGTGTCCAGGAGACAGGAGCAGCAGCAGTTGGTGGTGAGGGGTGGCAGGAAGCAGGCTCTGGAGACAGGAGCAGCAGCAGTTGGTGGTGAGGGGTGGCAGGCAGCAGACTCTGAAAGCTGTGGAAATGTGAGGCTCTCGCCCACACATATATAGCCCCCTGGGGTAGTTTCAGTGGTTCTAAGCTGCTGCAATTGGTGTTTCAGATCAGCCTTTTTCAAATGCATCCAATGACCGCCTCCGCGGTGGCGAAGCACGCCTACCGCGATTTTCAAAATAGCATTAGGCTACCGCGATTGCGGTTCCCATTGGCTGTAAGGGCATGGTCCATGGCGGTGACACACCGCAGGGGACAGGCTGGCGCTACCGCGGTCGTGTATCTTTCAATTGCATCCAATGACCGGCTCCGGGGTGGCGGAGCACGCCTACCGCGATTTTCAAAATAGCATTAGGCTACCGCGATTGCGGTTCCCATTGGCTTTAAAAGCAGAGTCCATGGCGGTGACACACCGCAGGGGACAGGCGGTAGCCACTGCGATATGTGTGCCATGCCTTGCTGAGAATGACCGGATTGGGGTGGCGGAGCATGCAAACCGCCATTTGGCCATGTGTATATGCAAGACACTACCGCGATTGTGGCGGGGGCATTGGTGGTGACACACCGCAGGGGACAGGCGGTAGCCACTGTGATATGTGTGCCATGCCTTGCTGAGAATGATCGGGATTGGGGTGGCGGAGCATGCCAACCGCCATTTGGCCATGTGTATATGCCAGATACAACCACGATTGTGGCGGGGGCATTGGCGGTGACACACCGCAGGGGACAGGCGGTAGCCAACGCGATATGTGTGCCATGCCTTGCTGAGAATGACCGGGATTGGGGTGGCGGAGCATGCCAACCGCCATTTGGCCATGTGTATATGCCAGACACTACCGCGATTGTGGTGGGGGCATTGGCGGTGACACACCGCAGGGGACAGGCGGTAGCCACCGCAATATGTGTGCCATGCATTTGAGGCCGTGACCATGATTTGGGTATCAGATCACCTTGACAGAACTTATGGACACGTCATGCAGTGTGAATGGCCAAAGGCAAGTCCTCCACACTGCACAGTAGACACATCATTCATGGCACAAGATTGTGCACTCAATGCCAATTTGACCTTTACCCCACTGCTGACTGCACATGCCATGTTGTTGTATATGATTAGGAACATTGGCATGTACTCACTCACATGTCACTTGTGGTTTTCTGGGCCTGTACACAGAACATTGTTGTGATGGACTCTACAATGGGTACACATGCCAATGTGTGAAAGGGCTGAGCAACTTACAGTGATGAATGTCTCACTACAGAATGTGCAGATTTGACTGTCTACTTTTCCTGCCTCATGCACATAGTTGGCAATAAACACACAGTGTTGGGTCACTGTGTGGTTGATGTGTGCCCTGTGTGACTTACACAAGAAGGTGTGGCAGTTACAGCAGCTATGTAGGAGACAGTAGTGTTGCAGTTTCACACATATGCTTTTGGTACTACTCTCTGGGCTGCCCATGCAAGATGTGGCCATGTCCCTTTGTGCATTCACATAGTCGGATATTGTTTGTGAGATGCTAGCTGTGTGAAAAGTGGACAGGTGTACGGATGTGTATCTGAAGGTTTCCCTACAAGTAAGTTGTTTTGTAAGGTGTACTGTGGTGCTAGTCATTGTTTCCATTGTGTCAGTCAAAACGTAAGATGTCAGACACATCTCCTGGTGTATTGCATTGACATGTGTCCTCTTTCATCTCACCTAGGAGGAGACCAAATCTGCATCGTCCCTTCACAGTGCTGGCAGACATGGAGGATCAGGAGGTAATACGGAAATTCCGGCTGGATCGAGACACCCTCCAAGACCTATGCGCTATGTTGGAGCCCCACCTGCAGCCTCGCAGGACATATCCGGGTGCTTTCACAGCAACGTCGAAGGTGATTTTTTTGCTTCTGGATCTTTCCAGCACACGGTGTCCAGCGCAGGTGGGATGTCACAACCTATGTTCAGTATGGTGCTACGGGATGTCCTGTCCGCTATGATGATCTACAAGGACAGATATATCCATTTCCCCAGGAGGCATGAATTGGCGGCTGTGAAGGGCGATTTTTATGCACTTGGGCACATCCCCAATGTTGTTGGTGCCATTGACTGCACACATGTTGGCCTGGTTCCACCACAGGCACGGGAGCACATCTACAGGAATAGGAAACATTTCCATTCCATCAATGTGCAGGTGGTGTGCCAGGCCGATATGATCATCTCACACGTCTGTGCCAAATTTCCTGGCTCCGCCCATGACTCCTACATCATGCGTAATAGCATTGTGCCACAGCTGATGGATAATCTGCGTCCGGAGCGTGCATGGATTGTGGGTGAGTACGCAGTGTCAAGTAGCGTGCTGTGTGTGTGACATGCTGTCCTCTGCCACAGTTGTATTACAAAGTTGGTCTGTGTATCTCCCACCTAGGTGATTCTGTATATCCCACCTGTCCTTGGTTGCTGAGCCCACTGCGAAATCCCAGGACCCCAAGTGGAGTCTGCTACAATGATGCCCATGGGAGGACACGTCGTGTGGTAGAACATACTTTTGGTCTCCTGAAGTCAAGGTTTCGCTGCCTGGACAGGACCGGAGGGGCATTTATGTACTCGCCCAAAAAGGTGTGTCAGATTGTAGTTGCATGCTGCATGCTCCACAACCGGGCCTTGCGCAAGGAGATCCCCCTGCTCCTGGACGCTGATGAGCGGCCGAGGCCCCCGCCTGCAACCCAACCCATGTCCAGTGACGAGGATAGTGGAGAGGAGGAAGGTGTCGACCTGCGTCAACAGCTCATCAACCGCTACTTCACTTGAAGGTGAGTGCCAATGTACAACAGACCCATTGTCTGCTGATGTTGTTGTTGGTGAAAAGGTCTATGTGAGCTTTGTGACTGCAGCCTGTTGTTGACTCAGTGCTGGCTGCCAACGTTTCTTGGACAGGGTAGTTTGCCACAGTTCCAGGATGTCTCTGTCGGTACTTTTGCTCATTGTGATGTGTGCATGTTGGAGTGCCTTGATGACAGGTGTTGTGTGATGGCTGTGATGCCACCGCGTGACTAGTGAATATTGTTATGTTGTGTTTTTTCAGGGCCCATCAGCCTCTCCTTGCCTACAAACAATCTGTGCTCCTGGTACATTGTACTCATGGTGAACATTGCAGATCCTGTGATTAAAACACGGAGCAGACACAACAACATTGGTGTGTAATGAGTGTTTATTTACAATGGGTACATGTGACAGTGGAGTGCATATTTACCAAAAGGTGAATGGAGAAGCAATGAGTTGTCAGTGATGGAGGGTGAGACAATCAAGTAGTCACCACATAGATGTGGTGACCCAGTCCAACAGATGGATGACATTCACATGGCAGTGTGGGGAAGGACAGTCTACGAAGTCTATGGCAGGGTGAAGAGGGGTGCCATCATGGCTGGCTCCTTGACTGACGTTTGGCAGGTGCTTTGCCATGGGATACTCCCAGGGATTTCTTAGGACGGCCCCTTGATCGTTTGGCGGGGGGCCTCTGCTGCAGGGCCAGTAGTGTCTGAGGAGTCCCCCCTCTCTGTGGCGGCAGGGGAGGGTGTGGAACTGTCATCCTGCGGGCCGGCAGAGGGAGGTGGAGGTGTTGTTTGTGCCGCAGGCCTGGCCCTCAGTACCGCCACTAGCTGGCCCAAGAGGTCCACGATTTGGCCCATGCGGGTGTCTATGGACCTCAGCAGCAGGCGGAGCTTGCAGGATTCTTCCTGTACCTGGCCCGTTTGTCCCTGGGCCCGTTCATAGGCCCCAATGACTCTGGTAATGTTGTCCAGGGCTTCGGTCCCAGTGTCTGTTTGGCTCAAACTCCCCCTTGCCCTCCCATCTGCCCTGCTGTGATGGACCTGTTGCCTCACCACTGCACGCATCCGCATACTCTCCCTGCCCTCCTCTGTTGTTGGGGTGGGGTGGTCATCCTCTGGGGCGAGTGTTGCAGGCAGCACTGGTGGTTGTGGTGGTGTTGTGGTGGTGGAGGCCGCACAGGTCGTTCCAGCAGGGGTCAGCGTGGTTGTTGTTGTTGCTGATGTGGTGGTGGGGGGGACAGTGGGGACCTGGGACCTGTTGCGCCCTGGCATGCCAGATGGGCCGGCTTCAAGCTCCGCATCCTCGAAATCCAGGGAGTCATCATCAGTGAGTCCATGTTCCGGGGGTGGAGGCTGGGTCTGCAGGTTGGTGTTGTCATCCTCTGCAGTCAGTCCTTGGTCACCTGTGGGACAGAGGGGAAATGGTAACTCACGGGCACCCCTCAGGCTTGTTGTTCAATGTATCTTATTTACAGGTCATGCAACACACAGTTTACTAGTTTGCACATTGCATGTCTGCAACGTAAGGTGCATCTTGACATGATGTGGAGGTACATACATCAATATTCAACAGTGTGACATGTCAATGGATACCATGCCCCACGTGCAAATTTTGTGATTACGAGGACATGTTGTCATCTGTCAACTGGCGGCTATACGACTTGATGTGCAGCATCTTTGCTGATTACTCTGCCTGGCATGCGTTACATCTGCGCATGAACTAGCCATTGTCATCTCATGCATACATTTGTCATGTCCTGTGCTTTGATTTGTTTTTTCTACAGACCATGCTTGCTTTGTTTTCATATGGTCCTTCAAGCTCAGCCCATATGGCTCTTACAGGTAGCAATCATTGCTGTACATGTCTGGGCCCGGATTCACTTCAACATGGTATTTGGTGAGTCAAACTTTTGTTTCTGTGACAGTTACATACGCTTAGCTGTCTGCACACTGTAATTTGATATTGTATCTGTGTCAATTTTGTTGGGATGTGAGGGCTGGTGTTGGAATATGGCTCCATGCTTTTGGAAAGGAATGGTGGTGTGCATGCACTGTCTACTTACCTGTTCTGTTGTCACATTGGGGTGGAGTTTGTAACACATCTCTCTGGCTGTGTGTTTAAGTGCTACTTCCTGCTCAGGGGTGGGACAGGGGTGCCTGGTGAGAGTTGTTGTGCAGGCCTCCCACCCCCAAACAGCCCTCCCTGGGAAGATGGCTACCTACCTGTAAGTTTGGTTGTTGTAATACGATGGCTGCCACATGCTTCTGGGTGGGTGTGGAGTGCTACATCCTGCCCAGGGGTGGGACAGGGGTACCTGGTGGGAGTTGTTGTCCAGGCCTCCCACCCCCAAACAGCCTTCTCTGGGAAGATGGCTACCTACCTGTTATGTGAGGGGGAACCTTACAATGACTGCCACATGCTTCTGGGTGGGTGTGGAGTGCTACATCCTGCTCAGGGGTGGGACAGGGGTGCCTGGTGGGAGTTGTAGTACAGGCCTCCCACCCCCAAACAGCACTCCCTGGGAAGATGGCTACCTACCTGTTATGTGAGGGGGAACCTTACAATGACTGCCACATGCTTCTGGGTGGGTGTGGAGTGCTACATCCTGCTGAGGGGTGGGACAGGGGTGCCTGGTGGGAGTTGTAGTGCAGGCCTCCCACCCCCAAACAGCCCTCCCTGGGAAGATGGCTACCTACCTGTAAGTTTGGTTGTTGTAATACGATGGCTGCCACATGCTTCTGGGTGGGTGTGGAGTGCTACATCATGCTCAGGGGTGGGACAGGGGTGCCTGGTGGGAGTTGTAGTACAGGCCTCCCACCCCCAAACAGCACTCCCTGGGAAGATGGCTACCTACCTGTTATGTGAGGGGAACCTTACAATGACTGCCACATGCTTCTGGGTGGGTGTGGAGTGCTACATCCTGCTGAGGGGTGGGACAGGGGTGCCTGGTGGGAGTTGTAGTGCAGGCCTCCCACCCCCAAACAGCCCTCCCTGGGAAGATGGCTACCTACCTGTAAGTTTGGTTGTTGTAATACGATGGCTGCCACATGCTTCTGGGTGGGTGTGGAGTGCTACATCCTGCTCAGGGGTGGGACAAGGGGACCTGGTGGGAGTTGTTGTGCAGGCCTCCCACCCCCAAACAGCCCTCCCTGGGAAGATGGATACCTACCTGTTATGTGAGGGGGAACCTTACAATGACTGCCACATGCTTCTGGGTGGGTGTGGCGTGCTACATCCTGCTCAGGGGTGGGATAGGGGTACCTGGTGGGAGTTGTAGTGCAGGCCTCCCACCCCCAAACAGTACTCCCTGGGAAGATGGCTACCTACCTGTAAGTTTGGTTGTTGTAATACGATGGCTGCCACATGCTTCTGGGTGGGTGTGGAGTGCCACATCCTGCTCAGGGGTGGGACAGGGGTGCCTGGTGGGAGTTGTAGTGCAGGCCTCCCACCCCCAAACAGCACTCCCTGATAAGATGGCTACCTACCTGTTAGGTCAAGGTGAACAATGCAATGGCTGCCACATGCTTCTGGGTGTGGGGGGAGTGCTACATCCTGCTCAGGGGTGGGTAAGGGAGACCTTGTGGGAGTTGTTGTGCTGGTTGCCTGGTCACATACAATCCTGTTAATGTTGGCTGCCTTTGGGGTGATTAAGATGGAGTGCATGTTACATCTGTGAGAGCTGTGTTGGGTAATGTGGTGCACATGAATGCATTTGGGCCTGGGAGGTGTTGCTTAGTAGTTGTGCAAGACAGTACATAGCAGTGTAATGAGAGACATTTGTTGGTACTTACCAGCCTCCACTCCCCCGGCTATTCCTGTGAGACTCTCTGGATGCAGTATGGCAAGCACCTTCTCCTCCCATGCAGTGAATGTTCTTGGTGGAATGGGAGGGCCACCGCCAGTCCTCTGAGCCAGCTGATGGGTCTTGTTCCTCTTCTTTTTGACAACACTCTTCAGGTCATGCCACCGCTTCATGATTTCCTGTTTGTTGCGTGGGGTGGTCCTACTGCATTGATCTTGTCAACTATCCTTACCCACATTTGCGTTCTGGTGGCTAATGGTGTCTGTTGGACGAGGTTACCAAACAATTGTGGCTCTACTCGGATTATCTCATCTACCATGACTGTCAACTCACTGTCTGTGAATTTGGGCATTTTCTGTGGTGACATGGTGTGTGATGTGCAAAGGGGTTAGAGGTGCAGGTGTGTAAGTGGTGGTGGTGGTGGTGGTGATGTGTATGGTGTGTGATGTGCAAAGGGGTTGGAGGTGCAGGTGTGGGAGTGGTGGTGGTGATGTGTGTGGTGTGTGTGTGTAGTGATGGTGTGTTGATTTGCCTCTCCTTTCAGCTGTGGTGTTTGGCCCTTCACTTCTGGAGTATTGCAAAGGATTGTTGTCAGGGAAGGGGCTGGTTTTATACTCAGTTATGTGGGTGTGTCAGAATGGGGTATTGCTGTCAGGTGTGTTGGGTCGGTTGTCCTGGGATTTGTAGTTTAGGAGTTTCCATGGGGGTGGGTCATTGGGGTGTGTTATGTGTTTTTGGGGGCAGGGCTAATTTCCTGTGTGCACTTGCTGGCCTTGTTGTGGGTTTTTTCTGTCGACCGCCATTTTTGTCACGGAGCGTCCGCAGCGGTGGCTACGCTACAGCCCTTCCGTCGGCTCTCCCATTACTCACTGTTTGCGACCGCGGTGGTCGGGAACTGCGGAACGTACCGCTGTCACATCGGGGGAATCCTAATTTCACGGGCGGTTACTCCGCGTGCCTGGCGTTGGTTTTGGGTGTTTCCGCTGTGAATCCGACCATCGCGGACGGTTTATCACTGGCTCCGCCCGCTGCGGGCGGATTTTCGTTGCCTCTTTCCGCCGCGGTCGGGTTTTAATGGCAGTTGATCCTAATCTGACCGCCGGTTTTGCAGCGGTACCAGCGAGCGGTTGATTTCCGCTACCATGGCGGTTGGGGTGGTTTTCCGACCGCCATCCTAATAGACCTCATTGTTTCTACATTGTAAAATTATAATAATAAATATTATAAAATATATAATCATTATTATTATAAATCCATATTTTTTATATGTACAATGCTTATTAAAAATATGTACAAGATGTAACAAATGTTAAATAAATACTTACCTATTACAAAACATGTTTATATAAAATTAAACAATGTAATAATTAATATTATTCATATTTTATATATCAATAATATTAATTAAAAATTACTAGTTAGGGGCCGATTCCGATCTCGCTCGGAAGGGCTCCGAACGTGATCCGTCCGGAAAAAGTACGAGCCGAACGCTGTTTTCCGGGCGACTCGTACAGCTGTACAAGCGAGCAAGTACAATGTGAGAAACGCGAAATCGCCGACCGAATCGTTTCCGGCTCTGAATGTTATTTTACTATTACTACCTCAATGACCAAAAATAAATATCATTCCAAAAATGTACACGTCTGATTATTTGTTGATCAATTAATTTATATTTTAAGTATAATAAAAATATATGTTTTAATGCAATGTACTTTTTAAAAATAATATATCTTTACCAAAAATATTTGTATAATTGTTTTAATTATCATTTTAAAATATAATAATTCACACACATTCCCACTACACACTATATAAATATTTTAAGTTCACAAAACTATACACATATATAATTTACTATTCCCACTCCAGTTAATATTAAGCCAGGGAAGGTGCTGGACACTACACCTATATAATTTACTATTACCACTCTAGTTAGTATTAAATCAGGGAAGGTGCTGGACACTACACATATATCATTTACTATTCCCACTCCAGTTAGTATTAAGTAACCCTGGGCGTAGTTCGCGAAGTAGCGCTACGAGAAGCTACGCGAAGCTACGCGAAGCTACGCGAAGTGCACTTCGCACTACGCGAGCTACGCGTTGCACTACGCGAACTGCATAGTGCGCTGTTCGCGATGATTGCACAGTGCCGGATGCTTGTCCGTACTGTGCAATCATTGAAAACGGCATCTTGCATAGTGCGAGCTGTCTTTTACTGCCGCTCGAGTAGATTTTTACTCGAGCGGCAGCTTTCTCAACGCGGACTGGTAGTTTCTCATCGCGAGCGGTCGCGAGCATACGCGACCACTCGCAATGAGAAACCTGACCTCCCCGCGTTGAGAATCTCGCCGGGAAGTTTATTTTCCACGCTCGCGATCGGCAACTTGATGTTGCTGATCGCGAACGAGAAAAAGTCTCGCCGGGATGTCATTTTGCTTGCTCGCGGTCGCCAACTTGACGTTGAGGGCCGCGAGCAAGCAAAAATGACCGCTGCACTACGCCACGCTACGCGTGTTTGCACTGTGCTACGTGCAATTCGCGTAGTGCGAAGTAGCGCAAACTTCGCAAACTACGCGAGCGTAGCGTAGTTTTCCGCCCAGGCCTAGTATTAAGTCAGTAAAGGTGCTGGACACTAAACCTATATTATTTACTATTCCCACTCCAGTTAGTATTAAGTCAGGGAAGGTGCTGGACACTACACATATATAATTTACTATTCCCACTCCAGTTAGTATTAAGGGGCCTATTAGGATGGTGGGCGGACTTCAGTCCGCCCGCCACCCTAGCGGTGCTGGGACCGGCCGCCAGCGGTGCGGCGTTCCCGCACCATTAATTAGGATGCAACCGCCACCGTGGCGGTCGCATCCCGCATCTCCAACATTGCGGCGGGCGCTGCTGGATGCAGCACCCGCCGCAATGCCAAAGAGGCATGTTGTGCATTGCCATGCACAACGTGACAGGCAACGCGCGGGGCCTGCCACCTTGAGCATGGCAATGTAGGGGGTACCATAGGTACCCCCCGAGTGCAGCTCCCACCCCCCTCACATCCCCCGGGGGCCCGCAATGGGCCCCCACAGCAATTCCCGCCAGCCCTTTCATGGAGGCATCACCGCCATGAAAAGGCCGGAACTGCTAGGCATCATGATATGGATGGCGGTGCCTTCCAGGCACCGCCACCATATTGTGCCCGAGTTACGCCCGGCCGGCAATCGTGACAATTGCCAACCGGCGGAAAAGCAGCGGACGGACTTTCCGTCCGCCACGGTACCCCCGCCATAGTAATATGGTGGGGGGTGAATTATGTTGCGATGGCGATCCGCCCGCCATCATAATGACCCCCTACGTCAGGGAAGGTGCTGGACACTAAACCTATATAATTTACTATTCCCACTCCAGTTAGTATTAACTCAGGGAAGGTGCTGGACACTAAACATATATAATTCACTATTCCCACTCCAATAACTATTAAGTCAAAGAAGGTGCTGGACACTAAACATATATAATTTACTATTCCCACTCCAGTTAGTATTAAATCAAGGAAGGTGCTGGACACTACACATATATAATTTACTATTCCCACTCCAATTAGTATTAAGTCAGGGAAGGTGCTGGACACTAAGGGGCGATTCCGATCTCGGTCGGTAGGGCTCCGAATCGGATTTGGGTTTATCGGATCCGAGTCGGAGGCCTTGTTTCCGACCGATTCGTACAGTCGTCCGAGCGAGCAAGTACGATGCGAGTGAACGCGAAATCGCCGACCGACTGGTTCCCGGGTCCGAACCGCTCCGACCGACTAGTACGGACAGGAATCGCACCACGCAATGGAGTCGTTCTCCGACCGAGCGAGTACGATGGACGCGTCGGACAGCCGGATCGAGTCGGAGTGTCCGGCTCGAAAAAGCTCCCGGAGCCGGACTTGGGGGATCTGTGCCGGACCCCCCTGCACCCGTAGCCATACGAGTCGAACACAGGGGGGACCCAAGGGTCCCCCTAAACATGCATGTACGGTGCGAGTCGCACCGACGCGTACACACTGTAGGGGGCGCACCTGATCGCGACGTACCCATGGAGTCAATGGGAGCCCATGTACGCGTCGTACGACCGGCTCCCATTGACTTCAATGGGAGTCCGACCGAATCGAGTCCGGCAGCATGCGGCCGCATCGTACTCGCTCGGTCGGACTGCAGGAGTCCGGCTCGGTCGGAAATCTCTCCGGATCCGGCTCAGTTGGAGAGTTTTCCCACCCAGATCGGAATCGGCCCCTAAGGGGTCGATTCCGATCCTGGTCAGAAACCGTTCTGACCGACACGTTCCCGGAGCGATTTCCGACCGATTCGTGACTGTTGACACCAAGCGAGCGAGTACGATGCAGCCGCATGCTGCCGGACTCGGTTCGGTCAGACTCCCATTGAAGTCAATGGGAGCCGGTCGTACGACACGTATACGGACTCCCATCGACTGAATGGGTATGTTGCGCAAAAGGGTGCCCCCTGTAGTGGGTACGCGTTGGTGCCATCCGCACCGTACATGCATGTATAGGGGGGACCCTTGGGTCCCCCCTGTGTCCCGACTTCGTAAGGCTACGGGTGAAGGGGGGTCCGGCACGGACCCCGAAGTCCGCTTCCCAGAGTTTTTACGTGTCGGACGCTCCGACTCGATCCGGCTGCCCGGATCGTGCATCGTACTGGCTCGGTCGTAAAACGTCTCTATTGTGCGGTACGAATCGAGTGCGAACGAGTCGTACGGAGCGGTTCGGACCCGGAAACGAGTCGGTCGGCGATTTCGCGTTCAATCGCATCGTACTTGGGCGTCCGGACCTCTGTACAACTCGGTCGGAAACAAAGCCTCCGACTCGGATCTGGTAAAGCCGAATCTGATTCGGAGGCCTTCCAACCGAGATCGGAATCGACCCCTAAACCTATATAATATACTATTCCCACCCCAGTTAGTATTAAATCAGGGAAGGTGCTGGACACTACACATATATAATTTACTATTCCCACTCCAGTTAGTATTAAGTTAGAGAAGGTGCTGGACACTAAACCTATATAATTTACTATTCCCACTCCAGATAGTATTAACTCAGGGAAGGTGCTGAACACTAAACATATATAATTTACTATTCCCTCTCCAATAACTATTAAGTCAAAGAAGGTGCTGGACACTAAACATATATCATTTACTATTCCCACTCCAGTTAGTATTAAGTCAAGGAAGGTGCTGGACACTACACATATATAATTTACTATTCCCTCTCCAATAACTATTAAGTCAAAGAAGGTGCTGGACACTAAACATATATAATTTACTATTCCCACTCCAGTTAGTATTAAGTCGGGGAAGGTGCTGGACACTAAAACTATAAACTTTACTATTCCCACTCCAGTTAGTATTAAATCAGGGAAGGTGCTGGACACTACACATCTATAATTTACTATTCCCACTCCAGTTAGTATTAAATCAGGGAAGGTGCTGGACACTAAGGGGCCGATTCAGATCTGGGTCGGAAAGCACTCTGACCGATCCGGATCCGGATTGTTTTCCGACCGAGCGAGTACGATGCGGCCGTATGCTGCCGGACTCGGTTCGGTCGGACTCCCGAAGTCCGCTCCTGAGAGCTTTTTCGTGTCGGAGGCTCTGACTCGATCCGGCTGTCCGGATCTTGCATCGTACTGGCTCGGTCGTAAAACGTCTCCATTGCGCGGTACGAATCGAGTGCGAACGAGTCGGACGGAGCGGTTCAGACCCGGAAACGAGTCGGTCGGCGATTTCGCGTTCAATCGCATCGTACTTCCTCGCTCGGACGACTGTTCGAATCAGTCGGGTAAACCGCGTTCGGCTCGTATTTTTTCCAGACGAATCGTATTCGGTGCGCTTCTGTCCGAGATCGGAATCGGCCCCTAAACCTATATAATTTACTATTCCCACTCCAGTTAGTATTAAATCAGGGAAGATGCTGGACACTACACATATATAATTTAATATTCCCACTCCAGTTAGTATTAACTCAATAAAGGTGCTGGACACTAAACATATATAATTTACTATTCCCACTCCAGTTAGTATTAAGTCAGGGAAGGTGCTGGACACTAAACTTATATGATTTACTATTCCCACTCCAGTTAGTATTAAGGGTCCCATTACGATGGCGGGCGGACTTTGTCTGCCCGCCACCGTAACGGAAAATGGGACCGACCGCCAGAGGTGCGGCGGTCCCACGAGGCCAATTAGGATGCGCCCGCCACACAGGCGGGCGCATTCTGGACTTTAACATTGCGGATGGTGCTGCTGGGTGCAGCTCCATCCGCAATGTTAAAAGTGCATGCTTTGCATTGCCATGCACAACATGACTGCCACCTTGTGTATGGCAATGTAGGGGGGGTACCATAGGTACCCCCCAAGTGAAGCCCCCTACCCCCTGAATCCCCCGGGGGCCCGTAATGGACCCCCAAAGCAATTTCCGCCAGCCTTTCCATGGCGGCATCGCCGCCGTGGAAAGGCCTTTGAATTGACACATCATAATATGGATGGCGGTGCCTGCTCGGCACCGCCGCCATATTATGCCCCAGATCCGCACAACAGGCAATCGTAACAATTGCCTGCCGGCGGAAATGTGGCGGATGGTCTTTCCGTCCGCCGCGTTACCCCCCGCCATACTAATATGGCGGGGGTAACTCAGGTACAGATGGCGGGCGGATCGCCACCGCCGGCCCGGCGGTGGCGATCCGCCTGCCATCATATTAGGCCCCTAAGTCAGGGAAGGTGCTGGACACTAAACTTATATAATTTACTATTCCCACTCCAGTTAGTATTAAGTCAGGGAAGGTGCTGGACACTAAACCTACATAATTTACTATTCCCACTCCAGTTACTATTAACTCAGGGAAGGTGCTGGACACTAAACATATATAATTTACTATTCCCACTCCAATAAGTATTAAGTCAAAGAAGGTGCTGAACACTAAACATATATAATTTAATATTTTCACACCAATTAGTCTTAAGTTGTTAAAAATAATAAATAACAAACATATATAATTTACTATTCCCCCTAAAATTACAATTACATGTGTAAATAAACTGTACATTAAACTAATTTCCTTTAATAATAACATTTACAAATATTTACAATATTTAATTAACTCTCAGTATTTAAAAAAGATAATAATCATGATTTTTGATTTCACAAAATATAACAATATACATTACAAATTACTATATTTCACACATAAATTATTTAATTGTATTTACATTATACATAATAATTAATGTTTTCTAAAATGATTTTAGTAAATTATTATTAATTTATACTTTATTATTAATTTCTATAAATCATATAAATATTAATTTTTAATATATATTTTCTATAAAACAAAAATAGCAATTAACTATTATTAACATAAGTGAAATACTACATATTAAATATTGTGAAATATCAATAAACTATAATTTATAATATTAATATATTTAAAATGATCCACTATTAAAACAATATATTACAATTGCACTCAAAATTCATTTTTAAATATTTAAATAACAATATTATATAAATTACATCAAATTACACACCTTCATTCTAAATTAAAAAAACAAAAAGAAATATTAATAATTTATAATCAATTTGTTAAAATTATTACTTATTTATTTATAAATATTAAATTATTTTAATACACTACCCACCCTTATCCCCTATAAGCTCAACATCCCACTCCTAAAAATAAATTGATAAATAAAAAAATGTATTTGTTCAATTTTATTAAATTTTAAAAATTATTTTGAAACACTCCCCACCCCTTTCCCCTATAAACACAACATCCCACTCATAAAACTAGATTTTAAATTCTAAATTTAAAATTTCAAAATTGTTTCAAATTTAATTTCAAATTTTTTAAAACACTCCCCACCCTTATCCCCTATAAACCCAACATCCCGCTCCTAAAACAACATTGTAATTTTAAATTTATAAATTTTAAATTTAAAAAAAATTTAATTTCAATGTTTTTAAAACACTCCCCAACCTTATCCCCTATAAACCCAACATCCCGCTCCTAAAACAAATTTATAAAAAATTATTTTATAAATGTAACATTTATTAAAAATTTCTAATCAATTTTTTAAAACACTCCCCACCCTTATCCCCTATAAACCCAACATCCCGCTCCTAAAAATTAAAATTCAATTTATATTTTTTATAACACTAAGGGGCCCATTACGATGGCGGGCGGAAGCACTACCGCCGTGCTGGCGGATGCAAAAACCACCAGTCACCGCCTGCACGCAGCAGTCCACACGCCCGCCCGATTACGATGCGAAAAGTCAGCCAAACACCGCCGGCAAGCCAGCGACACCGTCCGCCATCAAAGTGCGCCCGAACACGTAGCAGCGCAGCACAATTGACACACACCGTCCGACGAAACACGTACCGCCCGGCGTACAAATTACGATGCCGCACACAAACTGAACCCACGGCTAAGAGACACCGTACGTAAAACCGAAGCGGTAACACGAACGCCGAGCACGGACACCGAAGAAGCGGCACCCCCGAGCATGAATCCAGCACTGCAGGCCCTCCTATGCTCTATCTGATGCACCACCAAGGACGCAACGTACCGCGAAGACGCAGGTAGGCACACATACAACAAGTGCACGCAAACAGCGCACACAGTGCAAGGGCGGAAAAAGCGGACAACCCCCACCCCCGCGTGTACACGACACATCTACCATAGCACCCACATATGACACACAGGCCAAATTGTAACATCTCGTAACACATGTGTACACACCACCTGGGACTAGGAACCAACCACCCCGTCACGGCCCCAAAGCGGCGATGACGCTGCCACACATGCGCACAACGCAGAGGCCAACCGCAGCGCCATGCATGCGTCGCACACAGACACAGGGACACAACCAAGCAGCACACACACCAGCCCCACCCCGAACGCACATGACACGTGACAGACCTGCCACAGACATGTCCCCAACGCCCAATTCACGGACAACACCCAACGTCACACAACCGACGCACACATGTCAGTGAAGTCACGCAACAGCAGGACACACCCCAGTGCAACAAACATGGCGAAGCACACAGCGGCGGCAACACCAACTAGGAGAAGCAGGGCCCCGTCGGGAAGAGGAACGCCAGTACCACACTGAAACACCCATACCACCCTGCACATATGAACAAGACATACAAAACGGAACACCAAAGAGCCCGGGGACCGACAACAGGTGGCCCAAGAATAACACTCACACACAAGGCCCAACGCAGAGCGGAAAGGCAGCCTGCCGCCCACACAAGGAGAGCAGACAGCACTGAATGACCTTCCATTCCAACTCCGAAACCTCAGCCCTACGAAAGAAGCCGGTGAATACAGCCATTGTCCAATAAAAGACCAACACAGGCATGCAGAGGAGACCGACCACAGGGCAGATAGCGCATATCACAGAAGAACACAACGGACGGGAAAGAATAAAGCAAACACTCCCCCATGTCGGCCCCATGCAAGTTAATTGGAAGGAGTCACACATCACTGACCTTGAACTGTCTGAGAAGCATGTGGGATGAGGGCCCGTGTCCTCCGCACAAGCCAACAGAACACAAGTCCTGTCTCCCTACGACTACACAGAGCTCACAGCAACCTCGGAGCGTGCACATTGCAGACTGCACACACAGCCGGAGCACGCCACCACAACGCACCGCTGCAAAATGGCAACCGCAACACACCTACCCAACTACGCCGGACAGGTCAAGCTGTACAAAACCAACCTGTTACATATATTGGGATGCGAACTCCTGTCCCTGCTGAACGTCAGTTACCGACTGACTTACCGCATCACATTGTTCAGCTGCGTCATACCCGTCTTCTACTGTCGGAGGTGTCCCTACCAGTATCCCGTGGAGATGTGTCTCTCCAACCCGGCATGTCTAAAGGCGGACCTGCTAGCACTATTCCTCCCTCTGGACGCACACGACAGGGCCTGCTCTGCCTATGGGGGCATGGCGTATGTGGCCAACATCGCACCCGCACTGAAATGGGACCACTGTGCCTCCACACGACGGATCATCGAGCACAGCTACATCGAATGTCACCCAGCATGCCCCATCATGGTCCTCCAAGGGACAACATACGAACAACACCTTGACAGCCACCATCCGCTACATTGGCTGGCAAACATAAACACCACCAATGACATGGAAGCCCTGCTGGACGGCATCGCATACCTGACAACCTGTAAATTCGTCGGACCCCAACGCAGGTTCCCCGATTGACCTATGATGTCCAACCCCGCACCCATGCTTAGCTTCCGCATGGACTGGCCAGTCACCACCACAACAGCCATACCAAACGACCGGCAACAATTACCACACCATCAACGACATCGCCATGACATCGGATATGACCGGGACATGCACACTGTTCCCCATCACATCCAGGAACACCGCATGCATCGTGGGAGGCAGTGGCATGGGGTCTTTGTATCGCACCCACATGGACGGAACTGCACGAACAACCAGGACACGACATGGATCCAGCGCCCATGGACACACACACCGCTCAGTGGACATGAATAGGTCGCCTGGAGTCTGTGGGTGCTGCACCCCTCCCACCCCCGCCCCGGAAATCCCATACCAGGACCTTTGCACGGACGACAAGTGCAAACAACAACAACACGACCCCAGTGACTGTGACATGTCCAGTAACCACCACATTGCAACAACAAGTGGCACGCCGCTGCATGCACGCAAGCACATGCCCTGATGTCATCTCACATGCACGCGTGCATGAGGAACAACCGCAGCAAACCTGTCACATGGAACTGAGATGGACTGTGCCCATGATGCCAAGCGGTCTGGTAGGCTACTTGTATACCGTCTGTGTCAAAGTCCGCAGCTCCGCAGCTATACGTAAATGTACATTAGCACAGCCTTGGCCAAGCAGATGTAACTCTGAAGCCCACATCCCACATGCAACAGCCAATCACATGTAACCCCACACCCTATCCCATTTGTAATCATGCTCAGTATATCCTCAACATGTATTCCGCTGCCAGTAGTGTCCACTATACTGCATCACAGAGGACAGAAGACTCAATATAATGTTTGAAACCAAAACTGTCTCCGCTGACTCATTTCACAAGTACGAATGAGAGAGGATGAGAGTATGTGAAGTACACGGCAGTCGTGACATGACCATGTAGTCCACTGGTATTGGATGTCAACGCAAATGAGTAGCACTACTGTGGAAGACACACATGTGTCGTGTGAAGTCGTATGGACGCAGTGCTCAGGTGGGTGGGTGCGACGGGTAGATGCGCACATGCCAAGTTGGAGCACGCCGTGTTGGGAGGGGTCATGAACAGTACACCACCGCTTCCCTGGGCATTGTGAGAGGACACCTGTCCGGGGGAAGTGAACACGTGTGTGCACAGCAGCCGGGCACACGAACAATGCGGAACCAGGCGCACACGTCAGCCCACCCTCCGTGGACTAGCTGGATCCTGTTGTGCGCCCGCCATGCCCCTTGACAAGGCACACACAGCCCCAGTCGACCAGGTGTAACCCCAACATAGTCAATCCGCACAGGCGATACAGGGCACGGGATGGCAGTGGAGCATGGTGTGTGAGAGGTCTCCTCGCGCTCCTCCTGGTCATATCACGCAGGCAATAGAACCTCAACGTGTAGCATGGCACAAGTCAAATGGAAGTGTAGGGGGACGCACCTCAGCACGAGCAGCACTGACGTCACGGGAGGTGGCTCGCACCATCCCATCCATTGCCCATTATACCAACCACGCCACATGCCATTGCGACTAAGTGCAAGCGCGTGCGCCACCACCCCCGAGCCCTCCCCAGAGAGGCCAAAGAGTGAATGTGTGGGCCATCAGTCACAGACGGACGCGGCCTGGCCGCAAGGGCAGCCACTGCCACTGGGTGTCGCAGGTGGCGGATCCGGAAGGCGAAGACTGTGATGCATAGTCCATGCAGGCCGGGTCTCCATTTGGGGCACCACGCAGGTGGACGGCGTCCCGCCACACATCATACCCTGAGACAGCCCACTCGTGCAACTGGACCCACACATACACTCCTTGCCCTCTCTGGTGCGAGCTTGGGGCTGCCTGTGCAAGCGCTAGCCTCGCAGGTGCACATGCATATTGGGGGAGCGAGGGGAGGACATGAGGGCTGGGGCGAAGATGACTGTATCACTGTCAGTGAGTACAAGGGATGACCCAGATGTGGAAAGGAAGAGACGTGTCCCGTGTGTACTGCAACTAGTCGCCAATCCAACTACCCCCCATGTCCGGAATGTAAGCCCGCACCTAGGCCCGCCCATCCGCCACATCGAATATACCACCAGCACAACAACCTTCCCATTCGAAACACTGACTGGGGGTGGCGACCAGTGAACAAACATGTGTAGCCTACCCACGCGTACATGTGGGCCCTCCATGATCCATGTCACCTGCGGCAAAGTCATGACATGCGCAATGAGGGAAGTGAGGTGAGCTGTCCGCCCCACGCACAGAAGGTGCATCAGCTCCACAGACCCAGCAGCGAGTCCAGCAGGGGTCACATGTGCAGGGGCAGCTGTGCCCGGTGTGAAGGCACATGCACATGGACAGCACATCGACCAATGTGTAGTCTGCCCACATCTACAGTCCATCATCATGCGGACATAGGAATTGTACACAGGGCAACACATCTTAGTGGGTGCACCCACCGTGACCAACAATGCGCAATCATCGACGTACCCGCCCTGTGCATGGCCCCCCACCCAACGGAGGCACATCCAGTGCCTCCATCCCACACACACAAGCCTTCCACGGAACATGCTGTGTCCAATGGTCAGTACAGAGTCAGCGCCCATCTGGTGGATCCTGAACAGGAGACACATGCACACACATGATAGCTCCCACTATGTACGTCTGCCACCTGGCACGTGCAATGTAACCTCTCACCTGTGACGTGTGACTGCAAGCACACAGCCGTCTTGGCATGGGGCTGTCAATGTGGACACCTGTCAATGTTTCGGGAGGTGTGATCCGTACAGTGCTGTACATAGGGTGCAGTGCTGACACCTACTACTGTCTCATATCCCCTCGTGCCACAGGTCCCACTTGTTTTGGCCGCTCAGCCTGTGCCCACATCGTCGTCGTCGTGTGCCATACTCATCCAGCCTCGGAAGCAGTGCCATGCTCAGCAGACATTCATGTTGCCGTGGCGTTGCCGCTTGACGAATATGCAGTCAGTCCCCATCAGCACGCCCCGCAAGTCATTGGGGCCTAGATCCCCATGTGCATGACCATGGCAGTGGTTTGCATCACTAGCCATTGCCATTGGTGGGAGACCTGTGTAAGTGTATTGTGGCCGTGCCGTCCCTGCTTGACAGCTGGGCTGTGACTCATGTGCTTGCTCAGTCATGTCAGTGATGTGAATGCGAAATTGCTATGTGTTGTGTTGCTCTGACATGTGTCCACTGCCATCTTCCCTAGGCGGAGACCGAACATTGACCGCCCATACCAATTGCTGGCGGACATGGAGGATACTGAGGTCATAAGGAAGTTTCGGCTGGACAGGCCAACCCTGCATCGACTGTGTGCCATGTTGGAACCCCATCTCCGTCCCCGCAGGGTGTATCCGACAGCATTCACCCCCACGGCTAAGGTGATGGCCGCCATGCATTTCTTCGCCACTGGGTCATTCCAGCACACAGTGGGCAGTGGAGGAGGGATGTCCCAGCCCATGTTCAGCAAGGTGCTGAGGGATGTACTGGCAGCCATGATGCTGTACCGAAACAGGTACATCAGATTCCCCAGGGCTCGTGAATTGGCGGCAGTGAAGGGTGCATTCTATGCCCTTGGCAGGATCCCACACGTCGTTGGTGCCATTGATTGCACACATGTTGGCCTTGTTCCACCACAGGCCACTGAGCACCTGTACCGCAACAGGAAGCACACGCACTCCCTGAATGTGCAAGTGGTGTGCCTTGCGGACATGGTGATAACCCACGTGTGTGCAAAGTTCCCAGGCTCGGCCCATGACGCACACGTAATGCGCAACAGCATCTTGCCACGACTGATGTCCAATCTGCAACAGGATCGTGGCTGTATTGTCGGTGAGTATGTGGAGTGGTGTAGCGTGCTGGTTGTGCGATGCTGTCCCCTGTCCAGTTGGAATAGCAACGGTTCTCTGTGTCCCTCACACCCAGGTGACTCTGCGTACCCGAATGGGGCATGGCTGCTCAGTCCATTGAGGAATCCTCGCACCCCAGCAGACGATCGCTACAATGAGGCACATGGGAGGACCAGACGTGTGGTCGAGCGTACCTTTGGCCTCCTCAAGTCCAGGTTCAGGTGCCTGGACCGCACCGGGGTGCGCTGGCGTACTCCCCACAGAAGGTGTGCCAGATAGTGGTGGCGTGCTGCATGCTGCACAATCTGGCCATTCGGAAGCAGATCCCCCTCATTGTGGATGACGGAGATCAACCAGGGCCCCAGCCCGCAGACCAGGACAGCTCGAGTGAGGAGGACAGCGGAGAGGAGGAAGCTGGGAATGTGCGCCAGCAGCTCATCGCCCGCTACTTCACTTAACGGTGAGTGTCCATGTACGACGGCTGATGTGTCTGTATTTGTGCAGGTGTGTGTGTGCTGTGTCAGGGTGGCCTTTTGTTCACTGCGTGCTGTGTGTCAACGCTCCATGCCCAGGTTAGTATGCCACTGATGGTGGCTGTGGCATTGTGCCCTATTGCTCTGTGCGATGTGTGTACATTGCTTGTAGTTGTTGACATGTACTGTGTGATGGGTGTGTGACACACTCATTGAATGTGCTCCTGTTCTGTCTCCCACCCCTAGGTCCCTACAGGTCCCTCCGGTTCCATTGCCATGCCACGCATCAGGTGCCGTTCCGCTCAAGGTGGCCGTTGTATTCCGTACAATTAAAACACAGGGCACAGACAGCAGTTAGTGGAAGAGGTGCATTTATTTCAAACTGTGACATGTGATTGTGTGTAAGGTGATGACAAAAGTGGTGCGTGCAGTGACAATGAGCTGTCGGTCATGGCTGCGTGATGCTCAGGGTGTACCCACTGGTTCTATGTCCATAGTCCAACACACACATGCCATCCAGATGGCTGTGTGGAGTGGGATCGTAGTCCAAGTCAATGCAGTGGGTGGTCAAGGAAGGCTGGCTGGCTGCCTCACTTGCGTCTGGAGCGTGCGAAGTCCTCCCGGGAGATCTGTTTCCACTTCGGACGGCCCCTTCCACGTTTGCGAGGGGGTGCCTGCTTGCGACCTGCTGGTGGTTGAGGTGTGCTCACTGGCTGTGGACGCAGGGGAACTGGACACTGCTGCTCGACCCTGCGCCCCGGCAGGTGGTGGCGGAGGGGGAGCTGCTGTCCCTGGCTGTGACCTCACCGCCACCACCAGCTGGCCCATGAGGTCCACGATTTGGCCCATACGGGCGTCCATGGACCTCAGCACCCCCAGCACCTCACGCGTGTCTGTAGCTGACCTGGCCCATTGTCCTTGGGCCTCTTCATAGGCCCCAAGGACTCTGGCCATTTGAGGCAGGGCATGGCTCCCAGGGAGGCTGGCGTTTCCCTGACCCTGCTCCTCCTACCAGTCCTGCTGCCACCGGCCTGCCCACTAGCCACATTGCTCACCACGGTCCTCACCCTGGCTCCCAGGGTGGATCCAGTCGTCCGGGCCACCACCTGCGCTGGGGCTGGGGCCAGCGAAGACGTGGTGGCGGTTGCGGCAGTGGTAGTGGCCGCAATGACCGTGGGTGTGGCCGCAATGACCGTGGGTGTGGCCGCAATGCCCGTGGGTGTGGCCGCAATGACCGTGGGTGTGGCCGCAACGACAGTGGCAGCAGGGGGCTGGGAATGTTCAGCAGCCCTGGATGATGGGTTGGTGGGTAGGAGGGTCCTGGGGAGCGGCTGGGCCCTGCCACACTAGATGGGCCTGCTTGGTGGTCCGTGTCCGAAGAGGAGGACAGATCCTCCACATCCGTGTGTCCTCGTTGGGGGCTTGTAGGCTGGCTGTGCTGGCTGCTGTCTCCATCCCCAGCATCCAGCAGTTCGTCACCTGTGGAGAGAATGAGATTTGTTATTGTGTTGCACCTGGCGAAGTCTGTATTGGTTGTCTGACATTCTCCGTTCGTGCACTCTCGTGCACGTGTGTCCCGGAGGCGGGTGTGTGGCTGTACAATCTGTTGTTGTGTGTGCTTGGCAATGGGACTGTGTGCTGTGCACATGTGGCATGGGACGGATTGGCCATGCCGATGGGTGTGTTGCTGTGCCCCTACTTATTGTGACTCTGGTGTATGCGGGCTCCTGGCCCATCCTGGGTCTGGTTTGTACTTTGCTTTTGGGGTTCAAATGGGACGCTTAGGAACGCATATGGCAACATGGGGGTCATGCCCCAGGAACGCATTTGGGATGGAATATGCTTTTGGGCTACATGCTGTGAGCCATGGGTGCCGAACGTGACATGTGTTGTGGCAGCATGACAGTGCATGGTCTGAGGTGTGTGCATGCCTGACATACCCTGCATATTTGCTGTCTGTTGTGATTACTGGACATGGCATTGGACGCATCGTTATGAGTGTGTGATGGTTGTGTGCCACCCGACGTATTGCAGTTGTCCCATCTCCTTGGTGTGCGTGCTGCCCTGTGCCATGTGCATCACTGCAGTGCTCGGGGGGTGTGGCCCATGTTGTGTGTTGTTGCTCACAGTGTGGCGTGCGCTTCATTGACTTCTGGCACATGGTTGGTCATGGGCATGTATCTTAGCGTGACTGCTGTATGTGTGGCAGCTGTTCGGATGACATGCCTTTCATGAGACTGGGGCTGACGGATGGGATGGATGGTATGTTGTATGTGCATGGTGTGTCTGTGTGTTTGATGGGTTCAGTGGTGTTCGTGTGCATTTATGTTGTTCCGCTCTGTTGCGTCTAGTGTTGTTTGTCTTACATAGGCGTAGTTGTGGGGTGTGTAGTTGACAGGCAGTAGGGGCTACATGGACAGGACTTCAATGGTGTTTCGGTTGTGTGTGATGGGTTGCACAGTGGCT
Organism: Calotriton arnoldi; assembly: GCA_963921515.1. Classification (NCBI taxonomy): domain Eukaryota; kingdom Metazoa; phylum Chordata; class Amphibia; order Caudata; family Salamandridae; genus Calotriton; species Calotriton arnoldi. The sequence continues at coordinate 367,010 of CAWUFW010005164.1, forward strand.
GCCGTGTGGTACTATATTCAGTGTGGCTTGTGCATGCAGACGTGGCTCCTTGGGTGTTGCTGTGTCTGTGATGGGTCATGTGGGGTGTGAGTCTGTGGTTCATGTCCGTGTGCACATTGTTCACTTGTTCGTGACGGTGGGCGGTGCTGCGTGTTCGTCTGCTACGTGACATGTCCCATGTGTTGGTCGTGTTACGGTCCTCATGCCTCCAGTAATCCAGCCCTGTCCAGTTTCCCACCTGCAGGTTGTTCGTGCGTGCACTGTACTGGATGCCACATGGTTCTAAGCGGGGGTGCTCCATGTTGCAGGTCTGTGGGGGTGGGGGCGGTGTTGTGGGTCGTGGTGATGGCTGGACACCCACTGACACCGATTGTTGTGGACCGTGATGTCTACCTTTCGGCTGTCGGTGTGCACTGCGGTGGCTGACACGTGGGTATGGGGTGTGGGGGATGCTCCTCCTTGCTGTGCTGTGGGACTAGGGGCCTGGTGTGTGTTGTACTTGAGCTGTCCACCCTCCCACCCACTGCACTTTGTGTTCCTGCCACTTACCTGTTACTTGTCGGTTAGTGCAGCTATGGCGGACACATGGGTGTGGTGGGTGCTCGTTGTGGCGCTTCTGGCATACTTGGGGACCTGTTGGTGGTTACGTGGCTGGCTGAGTGTACACATGCCCCCACGTATCTTACAGTTGTTAGGTTTGGGCTGTGTGTGGTGGTGTCTGTTGCATGTGTGTGTGATGTGTTGTGTATTGTGTGCTGGACATGGGGGTGTTTGTCCCTGGGAGCTGTGGCATGGTGGTAGTGCATGTGAGTACATAGCGGTGTGCTGGTATACATTAGTTTGTACTTACCAGCCTCCACTCCCCCTGCTAATCCGGCGAGGATCTCCGGATGTATAATGACTCGCACCTTCTCCTCCCACGCTTTGAAGGTCTTGAAGAGCGCGGGATTCCCTCCACCAGTGACGGCAGCCAGCTCTCTGTTCTTGCTCTCCTTCTTCTTGACCAGGCTCTTGACGTCATTCCACTGTTTGTTTATTTCAACTCTGTTCCTGAGCAGGGTCCCGACTGCATTGACCTGGTCTACGATCCGGTTCCACATTCTGTTTCTGGTGGCTAGTGGTGTGTGCTGGACCAGGTTCCCATAGATTTGTGGGTGCACCTTGATGATCTCGTCGACCATGACCGTCAGCTCAATGGGCGTGAACTTGGGCATTCTTTGTGGTGCCATGGTGTTTGTGGTGCTGGTGCGGTGTGTGTTGTGTAATGTGCAGGGGGTTTGTGGTGCCGGTGTTTGGTGGTGGTGGTGGTGGTGGTGGTGGTGGTTGTGATGTGTGCGTTTCTGTGGTGTGCTGCTGTCCTTGCTGTGTCACTGTGTCCTCTCCTCTCCTCTCTAGTTTGCAATGTTGCAAGGGGTTGTGGTCTGTGGGAGTGCTGCTTTTGTACTTACCTATGTGGGTGTGTCCTCATGGTCTGTTGTTTTCAGGTGTGTTGTGTCTGGTGTTCTGGCCTTTGTATTTTTTGTTTGTCCAGGGGGGTGTTTTCGGGATGTGTACTGTGCTTGTGTATTTGTGCGTGCCTTGCTGTGTGGACTTGTTGGCCATGTTGTGTGCGATTGTTTTTGTCAGTGGATGGTTTCTGTGCAGGGACGTGGGCGCCATGGCTTCTGCCGTGTCAATTCTCATCGGCGTTGTTTGCGCTGGTGGGCGGTATATTTGTGGTTTACCCGCGCTCATGGCGGTGCGATCGTAATTTCACGTGCGGTGTGTCGGCCGTGAGGGCGGGCGGTTTTGTGTTGTCGTGCGTGTTTCCGTCCGTGGCGGGCGGTTTGACTCCGACTCGGACGAGGGCGGGCGGTATCTTGTGTGGTTTTTCCGCCGATGGCGGTTTTCGGTTTGTGTATTCGTAATGGCGTGGTCGGTGTTCAGACGGTGTGTGCGGGCGGATTTTTGCCGCTTTCATGCCTGGCGGATTTTTCCACGCCCGCCATCGTAATGGGCCTTTAAGCAACTAATATATTACCAAAAACAAACATAAAACATAAGAATAAAATACTATAACGATATTTTGACTTTACGATATTTTAACATTCGATATTTCAAACTTCGATATATATAACATTGATATTTAGTACTGTCGATATACTAAACACGATATTATGGTATATCGATATTAAAAACTCGATATTATGACCACATACCCCCAAGACAACCACACCACGGCGTCCGACGCCAACGTCGCAGCCAGGGATCTCCACACTTGAATCGCCAACTGCGCAGACAAGCTCGCCCCGCTACGCAACCCCAACATACAGCGCCCCAGGAAAGCCGCCTGGTTCACCACCGACCTCCAAGAAGCCAGACGCACCTCCAGACGCCTGGAGAAGAACTGGAGAAAATGTAAGACACCTGGAAACTATACCACCTACAAGGACGCCATGACGGACTACCACTAACGAATCAGAACCACCAAAAGGACCTTCATCCACAACAAAATTCTCGCCAACTCCAGCAACTCCAAGAAGCTTTTCAGTGTCATCCAGGAATTCACCAGTCCCCGCAGCGAAGCCATGGACATCGCCCCATCCCAAGACCTCTGCGACAAGCTCGGATCCTACTTCCAGCTGAAGATAAAAAACCTCTACGACAACTTTGCCGACCAGACGCCCGGCTCCGCAGCCAACCCACCCTCCAGCCACGCCAGCCAGCCCACCATCTCCTCCTGGACTCCAATCACGGCCGAAGAGTCCGCCTCAACCATGAAAAGCATCCACTCAGGGGCCCCCACCGACCCCTGCCCACCATACATCTACCACAGAGCCACCACCACCATTGCACCCGAACTCCAACGCACCATTAACACCACCTTTGAAACCAGATGACTGGAAACGCGCAGAAGTCAGGCCCCTGCTCAAGAAGCCCTCAGCCAATCCCACGGACCTCAAGAACTACCGGCCCATCTTGCTTCTCCCCTTTGCCGCTAAAGTCGCGGAGAAAACAGTCAACGTGGAACTGACGACATTCATCGAAGACAACGCCATCCTCGACCCGTCTCAATCTGGATTCCGAAGCAACCACAGCACCGAGACCGCCCTACTCGCAGCCACAGACGACATCCGCACCCTCCTCGATCAAGGCCACACCGCAGCCCTGATTCCACTCGATCTATCAGCAGCCTTCGACACCGTCTCCCACCGTACACTCGTAGCCAGACTACATGACGCCGGCATACAAGGAACCACCCTTGACTGGATCTGGTCATTCCTCACCGGCAGAAGCCAAAGGATCAGAATGCCGCCTTTCCTCTCCGATCCCACGGAAATCACCTGCGGAGTCCCACAGGGGTCATCTCTCAGCCCGACCCTCTTCAACATCTACATGGCCCCCCTCACCACCATCGTCCAACAACACAGCCTCAGCATTGTATCCTACGCCGACGACACCCAGCTCATCCTCTCCCTCACCAAAGACCCCACCACCACCAAACTCAACTTCCAGAAAGGAATGCAGGACGTCGCAGCCTGGATGACCAACAGCTGCTTAAAACTCAACTCCGAGAAGACAGAAGTCATCATCCTCGGGACCACCCCCTCACCATGGGACAACACCTGGTGGCCCACCGCCCTTGGCAGCCCACAGACCCCTATGGACCATGCCAGAAACCTCAGCATCATACTCGACTCATCCCTCTCCATGAACCGACAGGTCAACGCCGTCGCCTCCAGCTGCTTCAACACCCTCAGTATCCTCTGTAAGACATTCAAATGGATCCCCCCGAGCCAAGGAAGCCAGTCACCCACGCACTCATCACCAGCAGGCTGGACTATGGAAATGCACTTTACGCCGGCATAAACAAGTCCCTAGTCCACAAACTTCAGATGATACAGAACACCGCCGCCAGACTCGTCCTCGGCACACCTCGACATGAACACATCAGCCAACACCTTCGGAAGCTCCACTGGCTCCCCATGGAGAAGAGAATCACCTTCAAGATCCTTACCCACGCCTACAAATGCCTACACAACATCGGACCCAAATACCTCAATGACCGAGTCACCCTCCACGTACCCAAAAGAAACCTCTGATCAGCCAACCTTGTCCTCGTAGAAACCCCCCCACATCCAAAGAGCCAAAGCAGGAGGAAGATCCTTCTCCTATATTGCGGCCAAGACCTGGAACGAGCTCCCGACAGACATCAGATGCGCCCCCTCCCTAAACACCTTCAGGAAGACTCTCAAAACCTGGCTCTTTGGCTGAACAGCACTGCTACCCCCCCCCCCCCAGCGCCTTGAGACCCTGATTGAACCTGATTGATTGATTGATTAAGATGTCCATTTTCCCTCTATTTTTCTTTTATTTTTTTACTGTTTTCTGTAAGCTGGGCTCTATTTTTTGTACCAAACTGGAAAGCTACACTATTAGGGGTCCCAGTGGTAACGGGACTGGCTGCCTGCCATGCGGCGGTCCCGCACCCCTGATTAGGATGCGACCACCACCCTGGCGGTCGCATTCCGCAGTCTAACATTGCTGTAAGCAGCACCCGCCGCAATGTCAAATTGACATGTTGTGCATTTCCATGCACAACGTGGCAGGCACCGCGCGGTGCCTGCCACATTGTGCATGGAAATGGAGGGGGGTACCATGGGTACCCCCCATGTGCACCCAACCCGGGGGCCCGCAACGGGCCCCCAAAGCAATTCCCCACCAGCCTTTCCATGGCGGCATCGCCGGCATGGAAAGGCCTTGAACCGCGCGCATACTAATATGGATGGCGGTGCCTGCTAGGCACCGCCGCAATACCCAACACCATTATAATATGGCGGGGGGTATTACTCGTTACGATGGCGTAACGGTCGCCACCGCCGGCTCGGCGGTGGCGAACCTTATGACATCCTAATGACCCCCTATGTCTTTTATATGGAATTATAAAAGGCCATCAACCAATATAAAAAATTTGCAGATATAAAAAATGGAAGGCTATGTTGTATGACTCTTTTGTACTTCAGTTATGCTGAATTTCAATGTCCCTTTCTAAATTTGATCATTCTTTAATTCTTATCAAGCTAAAAAACTATGGCACGGGCAGCTTGCCATGGGCTGTAAAAGAACCTACGTTTGCAAAAAAGTAAGATATAAATCTTTACGTTTCATTTGGGCCAGTAGACATAGGTTTTTCTCAAAATAGAAGATCCCCAAGATTAATTCAGAAACCCCCCTGCAAAATTCCATACATTTGACTCTTTATTTTATAGAAAGCATAATTGGAATATGGCAAATCAGTCTAATTGGACAGCTTTTTTAGAATCTCACACCAAATCGTTATTTGAAACCTGACTTGCCAAATGCCTCTATAGTTATTTCTACAGTTTTTTTCTTTAGGCACATATCCTCTATTCTCAATAAACTATAAGTAGACAAAATAATTTTATCAATTGACTGGGAAAATGTTTTCTGAAGGAAATTAATATTGTTTGACTAGCTTTTGGTATGAGGAACTACAGAAGGAAGATAACTTGGCAGTAATAGAAATGTGAAAGGCAGACGGGAATTTCATAAGACAACAACAGTTGACAGAAATACTTTAACTTTAGTTATTCCCTTCTAAGAGAGCATAATGCTAATTAAATGGCTTTTATTAGCAGCTGCATGTTATATTACAAACTTGCAAGATGGAATAAGATGTTTCGAGCAATCCGAAATAAATTCCCCAGATGTGACAAAGATGGGGATTGAGTGCATATGTTCTGGTCATGTGAGAAGCTGTATAGCATTTGGGAGGAAATTTTCCAAGCAATTAGTATTACAGCCCGAAAGGTTATTAAACCTGCCCTCTTAATGAAATGAAATTTGTACTTGTAAAGCGCACCCATACCCCCAAAGGGGTGTCCAGGCGCTGTACGCATACCGCTGTGGAACCCTTCCTGGCTTTTCCCTGTGAAATGTCTACTCCTGGGCACCCCCAGGGTGAAGCCAGGCATCCCAGCGCTGTTGGGGCCATTGTGGAGATTAAGCAAGCTATTGCCCAGAGTTGCAGAGTGGGACTCATGATTAGAATAGGCACCGAGGCGAGAATTATCAGGTCCGAGGAAATTGAGCCCAAGACCCGCCGAGGCGGGGATTGAACCCTGGTCCCGGGCCAGATCTCTGCATCAGGGTCTGCCGCTCTAACCATTGAGCCACACTTCTCCACACTAACAGCCTTGTTCAACTTGACATTGTTAGGTGCCATTGACAATGACTGTACCAACTAATTTTTATATCTATGATAGCTTGCTGCCTAATTGCTATGTATTAGAAGTCGTCCGCAAATCCCACCTAAGTAAAATGGAAGAACAAAAAGGGCAAAATAAGTGAGAAATTTTGTATCATGTTCAAATAAGATAAATGCCAACTCATTGTAGGACTTGGGGTAGGTGGGTGTGCATTGAACATCTTCAGGAGGACTAAGCTACATCCATTATCAAGCTTAACTGTGATTTATTTTAATTATGAATTGTTACTTTTAGGATGCCCCTTTATTGTAAAACTAGTGAACAACAATAGTAAAAACTGATGATTTTTGAAATGTTAGTAAATGCACTGCAGCTTAGGATAAATGGTTCTGATATGTGATTGTGTTTAACTTGGAATACAGCATTGAAATGTTGGGAGCTCCGTTGAAAGCAATGGAGTGCTCTGGTCTTCTAATGGCCGGTAAAAGCCTGGATCTCCAACATTCCATTGATGTCATTCACAGCTGTTGCTATGAACAAAGGCCTCACGGAGCCTGAGGGGATTTCAATCTATACCGGCAATAAAGTCCGTCTCCCTTGTTAAAGGCCCTGGAGCAGGCCTTTAATGGTTGGTATAGCCCACTACGGCTGGCTATAAGGCTATATTAAGCAAACACAAGGAGATGATGGACGGAGCGCTGAAACTTTTCAGACACTCACCCCCAGTCACAGATCTGGGTTGAATCCATCATCATTCTTTAGCTCACTTCGCCACCCCAGTTCAGACACAGCTATATGCAAATCAGTCTTGGCCCTGTGCCTCATGGGAACAGTCCAGCCCGAACTGCCAAGCCATGTCTTCCCTGGACCGGAAACAAGCATCCTGGGACCGGTTTCGGGCTAACAGCCCTCATCAGCCAGGCTAGCTTGAATCCAGTGGCAATGTGAGCAAGGGACCCACGTCTGGGCATACCCTGCCAACTTAGGTCAAACAAAGCAAACACAAGGAGATGATGGACGGAGCGCTGAAACTTTTCAGACACTCACCCCCAGTCACAGATCTGGGTTGAATCCATCATCATTCTTCTTTAGCTCACTTCGCCACCGCAGTTCAGACACAGCTATATGCAAATCAGTCTTGACCCTGTGCCTCATGGGAACAGTCCAGACCGAACTGCCAATCCATGTCTTCCCTGGATCGGAAACAAGCATCCTGGGACCGGTTTCGGGCTAACAGCCCTCATCAGCCAGGCTAGCTTGAATCCAGTGGCAAAGTGAGCAAGGGACCCACGTCTGGGCATACCCTGCCAATTTAGGGCGAACAAAGCAAACACAAGGAGATGATGGACGGAGCGCTGAAACTTTTCAGACACTCACCCCCAGTCACAGATCTGGGTTGAATCCATCATCATTCTTTAGCTCACTTCGCCACCCCAGTTCAGACACAGCTATATGCAAATGAGTCTTGACCCTGTGCCTCATGGGAACAGTCCAGCCCGAACTGCCAAGCCATGTCTTCCCTGGACCGGAAACAAGCATCCTGGGACCGGGTTCGGGCTAACAGCCCTCATCAGCCAGGCTAGCTTGAATCCAGTGGCAAAGTGAGCAAGGGACCCACGTCTGGGCATACCCTGCCAACTTAGGGTGAACAAAGCAAACACAAGGAGATGATGGACGGAGCGCTGAAACTTTTCAGACACTCACCCCCAGTCACAGATCTGGGTTTGCCCAGACGTGGGTCCTGTGGTCACCATGCCACTGGAGTCAAGCTATCCTGGCTGATGAGGGCTGAAAGCCCAAAACAGGTCCTAGGATGCTTGTTTCTAGTCCAGGGAGGACCTGGCCTGGCAGTTCAGGCTGGACTGTTCCCATTGGGCGCAGGGTCAAGACTGATTTGCATATGGCTGGGTCCAAACTGGAATGGCATGGTGAGCAAAAAAACGATGGATTTAGGCCCAGAGCCCTGTACTGGGGTGAATGTATGACATTGTTCTGCATTCTGTCCATCAATTGTTCTTTTCGCATTTGTCACCCGAGTGGGACGGGAATGCCCAGACGTGGGTCCCGTGCTCTCCATGCCACTGGAGTCAAGCTATCCTGGCTGATGAGGGCTGAAAGCCCGAAACCGGTCCTAGGATGCTTGTTTCCAGTCCAGGGAGGACCTGGCCTGGCAGTTCAGGCTGGACTGTTCCCATTGGGCGCAGGGTCAAGACTGATTTGCATATGGCTGGGTCCAAACTGGAATGGCATGGTGAGCAAAACAACGATGGATTTAGGCCCAGATCCCTGTACTGGGGTGAATGTATGACATTGTTCTGCATTCTGTCCATCAATTGTTCTTTTTGCATTTGTCACCCGAGTGGGACGGGTATGCCCAGACGTGGGTCCTGTGCTCTCCATGCCACTGGAGTCAAGCTATCCTGGCTGATGAGGGCTGAAAGCCCGATACCGGTCCTAGGATGCTTGTTACCAGTACAGGGAGGACCTGGCCTGGCAGTTCGGGCTGGACTGTTCCCATTGGGCACAGGGTCAAGACTGATTTGCATGTGACTGGGTCCAAACTGGAATGGCATGGTGAGCAAAAAAACGATGGATTTAGGCCCAGATCCCTGTACTGGGGTGAATGTATGACATTGTTCTGCATTCTGTCCATCAATTGTTCTTTTTACATAAGGCTATATTAGGCACAGACTAATGGATAGACATTAGGAGTTAAGAAGTATGAAATAAGATAGGGCATTTGAGCATTATTTGTTTTAAAGACTCTATGAAAAATTGAGAAGTTCTGTTTCTCTATGTTAATTATGCTCCACCAATTTATTTGAATCTGTATACAGGAAAAAACATGTACTATTTGGTTACCCTTTTTTACAGTAAGAGTGTTAACTGTTTCTTGTATTGATCTAATTTATTTGTAACAAGGTTGTATCTTAATAATAAAACTTTTATTTTAAAAAATCCATTGGTGGTGATCCCTGCCCTTTGTGGGGCACAACAAGAGCCACATACGCACATAAAAGATTCCTCACAGGGGCTTATGGGATCCTCTTTTGCCGGCGCTAAGATTAATTAATTAGTGGGTGTGCCCACTTGCAGTTCCCCTGCAGCCTCGTGCTGCGTACCTCATTCTTTTGGCTTCCAGGTTATTGCCTCTATTGAGTGAGTTGTGGGGGGCCCTCACAGTCCTTGCCAGCTTCCCCATGCATTGCACTCCATGTGTGGTGTGTGGGAACTGGCCACACTGTTATGGGTTCCCATGTGGGGGGAGACAAAACACCTTCTTCTTCTACTGCGTGTCAGCGGGGAGCAAAGCAATCTCCCCTGGCCGCACCACGAGCAGAGAAGAAGAGACCACGTGCCAAATGCTTCCTTAGATACAGGCTTTTGGTGCAGGCAATGCACCTGTCTGTTCATTTTTCTCGATCCTCCTCATTGAATTTCTAGTGAATAGGGTTCCCGGAGCCCACTTTTGAAGTGTCAGTTCTGGGAAGATGAGGCCCCTGGAGGCAATGAGGATTCGGCAGAGGGGCCACATACACTCCTCCTCCCTTAAATTAAACATTGACTGTATTGACACCTGAGTGGCTGTGCAGCTCTTCTTACTCCACCACATGTTTCAATTGCAGGAGCGTGCACACTTCTAATTCAATTAGAAATGTATAAAACATTCAGGCAGAGTCTTGTAATGTTCTTCCTTTTAAGTGTGGGCTACATAGACCAACCTCTTCCCCCTCCCAAAACGAGGGTAGGGTGCATCAAAGGGCACCATTAACAGGCATTCACACTGATGACTTTGTATTAATCACCTGCAGAGAAACCCTCTATGTCTAAAACAGTGCTTTTCACCTTTCTGCTCTGCAAATCAAATTCTCACCTGGGGGCCAGAAGACATACAATGTAAAACTATCTTTACTGTTATGTGGTGGTGGAGAGCAGTGGAAATATGTGTGTGTTAGACCCGGCATCCTTGGCATGCTTTCCCCTAACTTTTGTGCCATCTGACCTCCTGTTTTGCTGACCTCATTTTTGCTGGCTTTAGAATTCAGGGCACTTTACCACTCCTAACCAGTGCTAAAGTGCATATGCTCTGTTCTCTAAACATGATAACATTAGCTTATTCACAGTTAGCATATTTAAGTTACTTGTACGTCCCCAAGTAACGTGCACTATATGTAACCTGAACCTGTAAATTGAATGCTACTAGTGGGCCTGCAGCACTGATTGTGCCATCCACTCAATAGCCCTTTATACATGGTACAGGGCTGCCATTGCAGAGCTTGTGTGTGCAGTTTTAAACTGCCAATTCAACCTGACAAATTATCCTATTTGCCAGGCCCAAACCTTCCATTTTATTACATTTAAGTCACCCCTGAGGTAGGCACTAGGTAGCCCTATGGGCAGGGTGGAGTATATTTAAAACGTAGGACATGTACTTTTAAGTTTTGCATGTCCTGGTAGTTAAATACTCTTAAATACGTTTTTCAATACTGCAAGGCCCATCTTTCCCATACGTTAACATTAGGGTTGCCTTAAACACCTTTTAAGTGTATTTTCCAATGGGGAGCAGATAGAAATTTGGAGTTTGGTGTCTTTGGACTCACAATTTAAAATCACAACTTATAGTGAAGTCAGATTTGAAATTGTAAGTTTGATAATGCCACTTTTAGAAAGTTGACATTTTCTTACTTTAAGCATTCTGTGCCTCTGCCTGTCTCTGAATACATGTCTGGGTTCATTGACAGCTGGGCTTTGTGCATTCCCTCTAGACAGTCACACAAAGGGAGCTGGAGTGTGACATTTGCATCCTGGTGGCCCATCATCAGACTGATGGGCCTTTCTGAGGTAGATTGGGAGGGAGGAACTGACACTTGCACCGGAATAAGGCTGTGCCTGTCCTCACACAAAGAGCTGCATACCCCCCTTTAGTGTGTTTGGAGCCACAGCGGGAAAGGCAGGGACCTTGTGATCTTCAAAGGCCTCTTTGATGTCTCCCTACTTCAAAGGCACATTTGGGTATAATTACTGGACCCCGCGGCTGCCCCATCAATGATCAGAGGGGACACCTATGGTCCGCAGTCCTCAGGACCCCCACCGGAAACACAGGGGGAGGAGGTATGCAAGAGGACCCAGCCAAGGGCTCAGACGCCATGTGTCGCTGCCAACTCCACCCCACGGTGGCCAAGCCTATGGCCTATGCCCAACATAGCCCCCCGGCTCGCAGCAGTGGCGACGACCAGAGAGGAGGGAGAGAAAAGGGGGTAAGCAGGAGCTCTGGCAATAGTGGAGGTCCGGGATCGAACCGATCCTTGTGCCCCCGCCTCCAGTCGCGACAGTTTCAACAGTCAAAGGCAGCAGGTCAGTCTTCGTGGGTGTGGGTCCTCAGCCAGTAGCACCTGCGAGGCAGTAGGCAGGGAAGCCAGTACCGGAGCGGAGGCGCAGCGTGAACGAATCTACTCCCCAGTGGCTATGCCTAGGCCTGACATGACCTCTTGGCACTCCACATGCCACCGCAGTTGACAAAGGGGGGGAAGGCAGGCAGGAGAATAACGGCCTTGTGGCTCTAGGTATTACCTTCTATGAATGGATTCCTCAGGTGGCAGTGCCCTCGCTTGCTCTCGCTACTGCCGCAGCCTCCTTACCCACCAGTCGGGCCCACCTCTTTGGGGCCAGGTTTATCGGCACACCACACCACAACCGTGCCGTCAGCCTCAGAGACTGGTCACTCGGTCGCCCCTATGGGCTCGCCGTCAGAGAGGCAGGACGTGGCAGAGAATATTGTTGAGAGCACCGGGAGAACATGGTGCCACGACCCACATCAACCCTCCTCCATGAGGCCGTAGGCCACAGCCGGGCTACCCAGCAAAGAGACAGCTCCTGGAGGGCAATTAGAACAATTACCTGATGTGCCGGTAGGGGACGTCTTTAGGAAGCAGATGGGGCAGATCAAGGGATCAGATGGCTGTGTTAGCCCAGGATAATGAATAGATAATGGGGAAGGTGTGCAGAGCCTCTTCAGAGGCCCTCTGCCATCTTGGCCCTTCTAGCCACGCCCTTCCTGATTATTCTTACCATGATGATGAAGAGTTAGATTAATATCAAGGTGCGGTAAAATAACTTGACACCTATTTTGAATGAAAAGTGAATTTGGTAGTACATAGACACAAATTCTTTTCTCGTGTACAAAAGTCGGATGAATCTATTGATTCATATGTTACTGCTTTAAAAGTTTTAGCATCATTGAGTGAATTTGAGGGGATTACATCTCAGTTAATTCGAGATCAGGTTGTGTCTAGGTGTCATTCAACGAAAATCCAACAGAGATTTTTCACTTGAAAAAATCCTACGTTAGATGAGGCTATAGACATAGCGAAAAGCACTGAGTGTTCAAAAAAAGATGCTAAACAGTTAGAACCTGTGTCAAAGTAAATCTCAAGCTTCCCAAACAAGGTTCTCTACCAGTGAAAGTCATAATAGGAGTAAAAGCACTACTAGATATTTCATCAAACAAAGGTGCTGTAGGTGTGATTCTAGCACTCATATTTAGGATTTCAGAAACTGTCCAGCGATTGCACAAGAGTACTGGAGATGCAAAAAAATTGGTCATTTTGGGAAAATCTGCAGGGTTGGTAAATCCATGCCTTTCAGATGTGTTCATGACATGTTTTCCAATGACGAAGAGGAACTGGATAAGAAAGTGGCGGAACTAGTGTTATCTTTAGACTGTGTAGCAATAAATAATTTTGCCTATGAACATTGATATGATGATCCCCTGGTCACGGTTAAGATAGATGGTACTAAGACGTCCTTACTTATAGATTCAGGGGCAAGAATTACTATCATCTCTGTTGAGAGATACAAGGAATGTTGGTCCAGCAAAGTGTTATTACCTCTAGATGGTGTCACTACTGCTTTTGAGGGAATCAGAATTGACCTTATAGGATGTTTTGGGCAGATCTTTCATTTGAGAACAAAACTTAAAAGGAAAAGCTTAAGTTGCACATGAAGGCTCGAATGTGTTGGGATGGTGGCACCAGGTGGATTTTGGCATGATCATTAGACCTGGTCAGAAATGTCCTGTTTCTTTGGTTGGATCTGTTATCAACCAGTCATGGAAAGAAAAGTTAACAGATGTTTATGTTAAAAAGTTGATCATGATTGAAAATTTCGCACATACCATCAAAGTTAAAGATCGTTTATTACCTGTCAAACACAGACATCGTGATGTACCACATGTTAGGAATGAATTTACAAAGATTTTGAAGGAAATTCGAAACGATGGGATCATTGAACCTGTAGATGCTACAAAGTGGCATAAGTCAGGAGATCTATGTTTATGCGTGGATCTTAGATCTCTTAACAAGGTGATATGGATTGAGAATTATCCTTTACAGAGAATGGAAGATCTCATTACTGCAGCTGGTGGGTCCAAATGGTTTACAAAGTTAGATCTCCAGGCGACATATCATCAAGTGTTATAGGATGAGAATTCACGTCATCTCACAGCTTTTGTAACACCTGATAGCAAAAGACACACAGATGATGGACGGAATGCAGAGCAAATCAAACATTCACCGCCAGCAAGAGATCTGGGTTAAATCCATTGTTCTTTTGCTCACCATGCCATCCCAGTTTAGACCCAGCCATATGCAATTCAGTCTTGACCGTGTGCCTCATAGGAACAGTCCAGCCCGAACTGCCAAGCCAGGCCCTACCTGGAGCAGAAACAAGCATCCTGGGACCGGTTTCAGGGCATCACCCCTCATCAGCCAGGGTAACTTGAATCCAGTGGCACAGTGAGCCCGGGACCCACGTCTGGGCATACCCAACGCACTTAGGGTGAGAAAGCAAAAGACACACAGCTGATGGACGGAATGCAGAGCAAATCAAACATCGTCACCCCGAGTGGGATGGGTATGTCCAGACGTGGTGCTGTGCTCTCCGTGCCACCGGAAAATGCTTGTTTCCAGTCCAGGGAGGACCTGGCCTGGCAGTTCGGGCTGGACGTTTCCCATGGGGAACAGGGTCAAGACTGATTTGCATATGGGTAGGGCTGAACTGGAATGGCATGGCATGGGGAGCAAAAAACGATGGATTTAGGCCCAGATATCTGTACGGGGGTGAATGTTTGACATTGTGCAGCATTCTGTCCATCAATTGTTCTTTTTGCAATTTTCACCCGAGTGGGACGTGGATATTATATCAGGCAACAGAATAAAGAAAACTACTGCAAGACTAGCCATATTGGCAATGAAGCTATTGGAATTCCATTTTACAGTAATTCACATTGCAGGAGGAAAAATGTCAGGGCAGATTTTTTGTCAAGAATGCCTATCACTGAGAATTGTAATGAGGAAGTGGTACAAGATGAATTGAAGAATGCATTATCGCCACGGTGGAAGACTGTGGGCTTCCTTTACAAGGTTTTGGCACAGGGCAGGCCCCCAAGGAATCTTGCTGCGCTGCCCTGTGTCAAAAGAAAAGGGCAAGGATGCACCATATCTATGAGATATGGCGCATTCCTGTCCTTTTCCCCAGTGTTGGCGCACAATGGGCTGTCATGTGCCAACGCAGGCACCCTTGTGCCATGGTGCAAGGGTGCCTGCATTGCGGGGTTGATTGTTTTCATGCAGGAAGAGATACCTTCCTGCACAAAAACAATCATGAGAGGTGTTTTCCTCTTTCTCTGTGTTTCTACAGAATGCAGCACACATAGAAAAAGAAAAAAACGAGGAGAACTAAAGGTATTTCTCCTCGTTGGGCCTCTCTTACCCCTCCCCTGGGGAGGCATAGAAATCTGATGCATTCCCAGGTTTACTAAACTTTGTAAATCTGGGAATGCGTCAGATTCCATGGATGTTGCTGGGAAAACCTACAGCAACACTCATGGAACACCCCTTTCTGCAGTGTACTGCGTGAAAGGGGACCATATTTACAAGGCCATGAAAAGCCACGTAGAGTGGCTTTGCCTGGCCTTGTAAATATGGGCAAGCAGAATGCACCACTGGAGCGTCAAGAAAAGTGACGCTCCAATGGTGCAGGGGCCTTGTAAATGAGGCCCTCAGTTGTTTGTCATGACATGAATGAATGGCATGATGCCCTCAAAAGTGATAACATTTTGAGCCAGGTCATGAAAATGGTAATCACTGGTTGGCCAAAAGAAAGGTCCTTGGGTTCCTCGCTGCAGTCATATTGTAAAGTAGCAGAAGAGTTATCCATTGAAAGCACTTTAAAATGAGAGGTGACAAGCTGATTCTGCCAAATTGTTTCAGACGTAAGATCCTGGATACTGCTCATTTGGGTCATCTGGGAGTGACTGCCACCAAACGCATGATAAGACATGATTTTTGATGGCCTGATTTAGATTATGAAGTAGAGAACGTTGTAAAGGAATGTGTGCAGTGTTGTAACAGTGACAAACATTTGATTACTTCCACACCTCCTACCATTCTGGTCAAGCGTCCAGAGAAAGTGCGGCAAAGAGTTGCCATGGATTTTTTGGGTCCCTTTCATATGGTACCCAACTTCATGAAGTATTTCATTGTGCTGGTAGACCATCTGTCTAGGTGGGTGGAGGTAAAAGGAGTTTCTGAGCTGAACACAAAGGCAGTTATTCTTTTTTTCCAGGAGGTTTTCAATAAGGAAGTGGTACCCAATGAGATACTCACTGACAACAGAGTTCAGTTCACATCTTCCAGTATGACAGAGTTTCTGGATAAACTAGGGAAAACACATTTACGCACACCTCTATATCATCCCCATGTCAATGGTAAAGTGGAGAGGTTTAATCGAGTATTGGTGGAGTGTATTCAGGGTGCCATCAAATCTAAAGTTAACTGTGAAACTGCAATCAGGGAGTTGTTGTGGGCATACAGAACTGCACCACGTTCAGTAACAGGTGTTGTACCATTTGAACTCAAGAGAAGTTACATCCTCTTTAGACACTTTTTGGTAAGTGAAAGTGTTAAATTGGAAAGACATTCAGAGGAAGCCAAAATTGCAAGTGATAAGCTATGTGTGGAGAGATCTGAGAAAAAAATGAGATTGAGAGGCATCAGAAGTGGGATCAGAAGTAAATTTCAGGTTGGTGATTTGGTTTGCATTAAGGTTCCGGTGTTACTGCAAAAAGGTACATCAAAATTCAGAGATCCGATTCGCATAATTGAAGTTAGAGGTCAAGCAATCAAGGTGTCTAATGGGCAATGGTGGAATAGTTCTTGTTTAGAAAAAAGTTGTGAAACAGAATTGTCTGAAGAAACTGTCAAGAAAGACAGTCTACGTAAAAATAGTCAAGAGCTGGCTTTAGGTGAAAGATAAAGGGAAAGAAGAGTTCCGTCTAGATTCAGAGAATAGAGATTTATCAGTTATTACTAAGCTGTTTATCTTAGGTTGTTTAAGATTTATAGTTTTTTCCTTTCTTTCTTTCTGTCTTTTCTTTTTCTTCTGTTTTCACTCTTTCTTATTGTTCATTGTGTTTTCTGCCAGTGCTGAAATGTAATGTTTCATTATAAGGTGGGGCTGGGGGGGATATGTGGTATTGTACATTGAGGTTTATTCTTGAGCATGTTCTCTTCATGTCTTAGTGATGCACCAGTATGGTTATGTGCTCATTGGTCGGCTAAGCATTCTCTTGTGGAATGTGTTATGTTTGCCTTTGAAAGGAAACTCACGGTCATATTTACTAGGAAGTGGCGGAGAGCAGCGTTGGCCACCTTAGCTTAAATCTGCGCTCCACCACTGCCAAAATGCAGGGCTGCATCTTATTTACAAGCAGAAAAGTTACATCCTCTTTAGGCCCTTTTTGGTAAGTGAAAGTGTTAAATTGGAAACACATTCAGAGGAAGCCAAAATTGCTAGTGATAAGCTATGTGTGGAGAGATCTGAGAAAAAAATGAGATTGAGAGGCATCAGAAGTGGGATCAGAAGTAAATTTCAGGATGGTGATTTGGTTTGCATTAAGGTTCCGGTGTTATTGCAAAAAGGTACATCAAAATTCAGAGATCCGATTCGCATAATTGAAGTTAGAGGTCAAGCAATCAAGGTATCTAATGGACAATGGTGGAATAGTTCTTGTTTAGAAAAAAGTTGTGATACAGAATTGTCTGAAGAAACTGTCAAGAAAGACAGGCAAAGTAAAAATAGAAAGAGTCAAGAGCTGGCTTTAGGTGAAAGCAAAAGGGAAAGAAGAGTTCCATCTAGATTCAGAGAATAGAGATTTATCAGTTATTACCAATGTTCCCTCTAATTATTTTCCCCTGTGTGCGGCAGTGTAGGGTCTCTGTGCGCTGCAGCCATGGCTATGTGCGCCAGGAACCAGACTGCGCGTGCGTGCAGCACCAAATATCACTCCAAACCTTTGCTTAGAAAAGTGAAAAGATGGTGCACTTCCACACATACAGCGCCACGTTTGGGTCTTAAGGCAGGTTTGCAATTTGGATACGCATGCCATGACATGAATTGGCTACACAGGCAAGTACACTTCGGGTTTAGAAAAGCACAAGACTCCAACGGTGGTACCATCATAAGATTTTACTAAAGATTCTTAACTGGAGCACTGTTCATTGGGTGGGGAAATGTTGGGAGCCTATACAAGATCACATATAAACAATAAGTTACACACTTACATAACATATTTACAATTTGATGGGCAAGCTACTGAGTAATGTCGGGCTATCCCGTCAAAGATAGTGTATGAAATGCGATTAACTTGAATACTTTCACAAAGACCCGCAATCAGCCCCGCAGCCACGCTCTTTTAAGAAAAGAAATGCATCAAGTCCAAAAGCACGACGTGTTTTAAACGTCGTGCTTTTGGACTTGATGCAGGTGGCATCTGACATGCTACTTGTTATATTATATATCTGGATGCAGAGAGAGAAAGAAGCAGCAAAATACAACCAATGACAAAGCCAATAGTCCTGGCTTGTTGTAGGTGTAATGTTACTTGTATTACATATCTGGATGCAGTGACATAAGCAGCAAAATACCAGTCAGGCAGCACACTATGCTAAGCACAGATTTTCAGTTTGTGTTTTTAAGCCACGCCCTTAATTACATCGGTCACACCCCTTTAAGAGACCCCTAGTTTTTTCATCCCACTTAAAGCCCTTTCTATAAGATTTGTGGACAGTTACTGTAAATATAAAAGAGCATATCTAGAAGTTCTAACATTATGGAATTGGGCTAAATATAATAAAAACGTTTCCTATGTTCTTTGTACTGCATCTATCTTTGAGGAATACACCTCAGGATCCTGCAAAGGCGCTTTATCTTATCTTATCAGGCTATCAAAAATAGCGTGAATGGCCCCATTAGGCCTACAATGAAATAAGTCACAATTCTGGTGAAAGTTACTTTGAGAATCCTGTATTGTTTTTCAACATATCCTCTCTGAGAGCTTCCTCTCACCACCCTCATCCTCCTCCCACCTGTGCCTTGAATTAGTAATCAGCAGTATTTGTCCAACAGGCCCCTTCTGGTCCTTTGCTATCAATCAATCAATCAATCAATCAACCTCGAGGAGAACAACATCCTGGACCCTTCCCAGTCCGGCTTCCGCAGCAACCACAGCACCGAAACCGCCCTCATCGCCGCCACCGATGACATCAGGACCCTGCTAGACAACGGAGAAACAGCAGCCCTCATCCTCCTGGACCTATCAGCCGCCTTCGACACGGTCTGCCACCACACACTACGAACACGCCTTCACGACGCCGGGATCCAAGAGAAGGCCCTGGACTGGACCACATCCTTCCTTTCCGGCAGAACACAAAGCGTCCGCCTCGCCCCCTTCCGATCCAAGGCCACCAAGATCATCTGCAGCGTACCCCAAGGCTCCTCCCTCAGCCCAACGCTGTTCAACATCTACATGGCACCCCTCGCCCACGTCGCCCGACAGCACAACCTCAACATCATCTCCTACGCCGACGACACCCAGCTGATCCTCTCCCTCACCAAAGACCCTCACACCGCCAAAGCCCACCTCCACGAAGGAATGAAGGCCGTCGCCGAATGGATGAGGACCAGCCGCCTGAAGCTGAACTCGGACAAGACGGAGGTCCTCATCCTTGGTTCCAACCCTTCAGCCTGGGACGACTCCTGGTGGCCAACATCACTGGGAACAGCCCCGCCACCCACCGACCACGTACGCAACCTAGGGGTCATCCTCGACCCCACCCTCTCCATGACTAAGCAGGTCAACGCCGTTTCCTCATCCTGCTTCAACATCCTCCGAATGCTCCGCAGGATCTTCAAGTGGATCCCCACTGAAACAAGAAAAACAGTCACCCAGGCCCTCGTCACCAGCAGGCTGGACTACGGAAACGCCCTCTACGCAGGAACGACGGCTAAGCTCCTGAGACAGCTGCAACGCATCCAGAACGCCTCTGCACGTCTTATCCTCGACATCCCCCGACGCAGCCACATCACACCCCACCTGAGAGACCTGCACTGGCTCCCTGTCAACAAGAGGATAACCTTCAAGCTCCTCACCCACGCACACAAAGCACTCCACAACTCCGGACCAGCCTACCTCAACAGACGACTCAGCTTCTACACCCCCACCCGCCAGCTCCGCTCGACCAGCCTCGCCCTCGCCACAGTCCCCCGCATCCGGAAAACGACCGCCGGCGGCAGATCCTTCTCCCACCTCGCCGCCAAGACCTGGAACACCCTCCCCACCAACCTCTGACAGACCCAAGACCTACTGGCCTTCAGAAGACTCCTCAAGACCTGGCTCTTCGATCAGTAGCAGCACCACCCCCCTCTTCCCCCAGCGCCTTGAGACCCTCGCGGGTATGTAGTGCGCTTTATAAGTGACATGATTGATTGATTGATTGATTGATTGTAAACATGTTTATTGAGGTCTCTCGGGGTCGCTGTGAGGCCCATCACAGTGCTGGAAAGAATATATACTAAGTAGGCGGCTATATAATGGCTTTTTATCAGAATATCTTACCCCAAGTCCTGTTTCTTTGCACTGCTGCTGTGGATGCCCTTGGTACAATATGGAGGTGAGCAGATTTAGACCCTCATTACGAGTGGCCTAGTTTTATGTGCGATAGTTATCGCACACAATAAAAACTAACATTGATGTGTACACAATTGATTGTGTTATAATTATGATATGTGGTAACTGGAGTTAAAGGACCATTGGTAATGAGGAACAGTGTGCTTTACAAATCCTCAAGCACTCCTTTGCATGCACTGTAAAGCGCCACGTTTTAAAAGTCATCTTTTGCAACCCCACTTTTTGCCTTGATTCATAAAAACTGAAAAAAGC
Source organism: Calotriton arnoldi (assembly GCA_963921515.1). NCBI lineage: Eukaryota > Metazoa > Chordata > Amphibia > Caudata > Salamandridae > Calotriton > Calotriton arnoldi. The sequence goes on from CAWUFW010005164.1 coordinate 387,497, forward strand.
ATGCTGACTAGCATTTATAGGAAGCACACCAAAAAATAAAAAAGTCAGTGGGCATAATTATGAGGCGCAAAGTACAATGAAAACAAAGTGTTGGGTTCCCCGAAGAAACCTTTCATGCAAACCCAAAAAATGCAAGCGCAAGCCAGTTGTTTGCAATTAATTCTAACCTGATATTCACATTGATCGGAAGTAGCTGTAAGATGCACGTAAAGCTTTATAGAACTTGCAAAAAAGATAAAGCACGATTTTTACAAAAGTGCAAATTGCAAGCCTTCACGCACAACATTTTAAAACTTAGTTCATGTTATGTAAACATCTAAGTGGCAGATGTATGAATCCATACAGAAAAGGGAACAGGAAAGTGGAGTGGTGCATTCAATTTTTATGTGTCAAAATTCGGGCTAGGATGGACTGCAACAATAGACTTGCCCATGCACGTCCACTAATTGCAAGTGCATGTGCCATACTCAAGCACACAAAGTTAATCCGGAAACTTGTGCCCTTGTCGTACCCATGTGGACATGCACTCTCGTCCAGTTTGAGAATAACTCTATAAAATGTATATTTGTACAAATATACAGCGCCAATTATCTGATAGAGACCAATTATCACAGGACATGGGGAAAAAGTTGAAAATCTGCAACTGAACGATTACGCCTTCATATTGAACAAATTTCTAACTTATGGTATTCACAAAGAATCCCTGGAGTATTCCTAGGAGTGTGGTAGTTTTCCTGCTTAGATAGTTGCCGCCTGCTGGTATTTTGGCACTTCTTTATGTCTCTGATATCAAATATATAATACAAAAAGTAGCATGCCAAACAGAGGCGCAACTAGAGTGAAAATTCGGGGGGTGGGCTAATTCTTCCAGCAATCGTCAGAGTGAAGATGCAGGGGCTCTAAGAAGGGATGAAAGAACAACAAAGAATCCTTAACAACTAAATGGTCTTTTAAAGACCTGTGAAGTACTTGGGTGCGGCTGTGTGTGTGCCCGGGAAGCGGTCTCAGCCCGGGCGGACACACACGAGGGGTGGGGGGGTGGGGTCTGAAGCCCTTTGAGACCAATGGGCGTTGCGCGCCTGATGCCAAATGCCACCTGCATCAAGTCCAAAAGCACAACGTGTAAAACACATGCTGTGCTTTTGGAATTGATGCATTTATTTTCTCAACGGCGGGCTGATTGTGGGCATTTGTGAAAGTATTTATGTTAATCGCAGCGCATGACTGTGCTGCGATTAACAGGAATACTTTCACAAATGCCCACAATCAGCCCACAGCCACACTCCATTAAGAAAAGACATACATCAAATGCAAAACCATGACGTGTAAAGCACATGCCCTGCTTTTGCACTTGCTGCATTTCTTTTCTTAATGGAGCGCGGCTGCGGTATGTTTGTGGGCCTTTGTGAAAGTATTCCTGTTAATCGCAGCACAGTCATGCGCTGTGATTAACATGATTTTTTCACAAAATCTCACAAACAGCCCGCAGCCGCGCTCCATTAATAAAATAAACGCAGCAAGGGCAGGGACAACTTGCTGCCGAACGCCTGCAGAGGCTGCCAATCTGCGTACAAAAATACACTTACCTGAAGTGACCTCGTGTTTTCCGTACTCTCCTCTTGCACACTGTTAACACCGCTTCCCACAAACAGCAAATGATTGTTTTTCGCGCCGCCCATGTTTAAATGCGGCGTTGCGAACGTTCTAGCGGGACGTCCTGTGTGCGCGCTTCACACAGGACAATGCGCGCTGGGGGTCACAGAGGTGCGCGGGCGCGCATGCGCGCACCCTACAGGGAACACTGGTTATTACTAAGCTGTTTATCTTAGGTTGTTTAAGATTTACTGTTTTTTCCTTTCTTCCTGTCTTTTCTTTTTCTTCTGTTTTCACTCTTTCTTATTGTTCATTGTGTTTTTTGCCAGTGCTGAAATGTAATGTTTCACTATGACGGGGGTAGGGGGGTATATGTGGTATTGTACATTGAGGTTTATTCTTGAGCATGTTCTCTTCATGTCTTAGTGATGCAACAGTTTGGTTATGTGCTCATTGGTCGACTCAGCATTTTCTTGTGGAATGTGTTATGTTTGCCTTTGAAAGGAAACTCAGGGGCATATTTACTAGGAAGTGGCGGAGAGCAGCGTTAGCCACCTTGGCTTAAATCTGCGCTCCTCCACTTCCAAAATGCAGGGCTGCATCGTATTTACAAGGATACGGTGCAGCCCTGTGTTTCCCCCTGCGCTGGTGCTAATTTTAGCTGCACACATAGAAACAGCAAAAACGAGGAGAAATAAACAATTTCTCCTTGTTGAATCTGTTTAATACCAGGTTTTCCCTGGTCTTAATTTTGGCACTGACCCATATTTACACTCCCCTTGTAAATATGGGGCAGCATCAAAATCAATGGGTGTTGCGGTGGAACGCCCTCCCCAACACCCATTGCCCACCCCTTTCATGCTAAACATAGCATAAAAGGGGGCCTTATTTACAAGGCAGCGTTAAGCCACGTTAAGTGGCTTAACACTGCCTTGTAAATAAGGCGAAGGCAATATTTATGTGGCGATAGGGGCTTGTAAATATGCCCATCAGTTGGAGCCTGCCTCTGGGCCCTTTACATATGCCCTGAGCAACTGTGCTTCTCAATAAAGAGTATCAAGATTACTGCTGACTACGGACCTTCATCTTTCACATGAGCTTATAGTTAGTTATCTGTACTGGTTGTGGATGGATTTTCAACATTTCCATTTCTCTTGTATTCTACTCTATATTCCCACAATGTTAGCCTCCTCTTGCTAAGTTTGTAGAAAAGTAAACATTTAAATGGTTATATTAATGTCAGTTAAATCTCCTTATCAGTAACCGAGACCATAGATTCAGATAATCTGTACATGTTAAGACAATCAGAGTGATACTAACATCATGTCTATTCAAGCTGAAAGCCAATGTAGGATGGGTTGGCAAGATGGCGAATGGGATCCACCTCAGCAGCACAAGATGGCGGCTGGGACAGCCATTGGCTCTCCTCTTGCTTGATGCTCCAAGGAATAGGCCCTGCTGACCGCTTCTTCTTTGTGTTTGAGTGGTCCTATGACACCTTGATGGCCTTCTCTTTCTCAGATGAGCTACATGTCAATGACAGATATCACTTACTACAGTGAGATTGCAATTTAATTATTCACTTGGAAGTAAGCAGCGTTTATTACCTGAATCCTTCCTATCCATCTACTCTCTTCTTGTGTGGGTGTTTCATGAATACTATAAAGTGAACAAAACTAATAAGTACACCTCTTCTCTTGTTACAGTTTATAATTAGTCGAGTTTTCACATTTTCAATTTTTCAAATTTCAAATGCTTTAGAAAAGTAACTTAGAAAAATGTGTTTTTATATTAAGAACTAGCTTGGTGTAGGTGAGAAGTGAAACGTATTAAAGTTAACATTTTCCAAAAAGAAATGAAGACATGTTCATGGTTGTACCCACAAAGCTTTTCCCCTGAGTTGCCTTTCGGTTCAGTGATACGATTTGTTAATTTAATCATTGACTGGACGACCACAAAACACAGTACTTTCGATGTGCTTGTCTACTTTGATATTATATGTAAGCATAACATTGCATTGAGTGCAACGCACAGCCGTGGTATCCTCACATGCAACCGCATATCATGCATTTGTCAGACTAGCACCTTGAGTGAAAATACCAATATAAGCTCCAAGATGCTCGGATAACAAATAAAAACCATCCGACAGATATGTATGAAGATCATTATTGTAAGCAAATTGGGTTTTACTGCAATTCATGTGCAAGGCTGAAAACACATGTTTGTCCTTTCTCTGCTCTACCTTTTCAATGGATTGGAAATCCTGATAAGGGTTTGTGCACGCATTCCTTATTGTAGAAATGACAATGTGAAGTCTTCAAAAATGTTCACTTTACCTTATATTTAGAACGTGCAGCAATGTGCCTCATACCGCAGAAAGGAAACTGAACATATGATCAGTTCCGAAACACAGGTAGAGTGAGAGAGTAGGAGCTTGCTGTCATGAACTCAGTGCTGCTTCAGTAACATAGTCATCTGGGGCCGTATAAAACTAAGTGCCTCGGTGGCACAAAGGGTGTGTACACCCAGTATTTGCACCCCTGGGGCAGTCTTGGGTATTACAGAAGTGGCTGCAGATGCTTGCACAGCCCCTGGTGTAATATAGATTGCGTCAACACACATTTAGTACCAGTGTGATGCACATGAGGAAGCACATTTCCCTTGCTCTGGCACTGTATTACAGATGCAGGCACAGAGGCAAAGAATGTGTGGGGAGGTGCACTGACTGTGTGTGACATAGACATGATGTACAGCAGTACACTCCTCAAGGACTCCCCATTGGAAGGGGTAAAAAGAGTCCTATGGATCCTGAGCAATTTACAAAAAGCTGCTGAGGTCTAATCAATACCAAACAGCCTTAGTTATCCTTTGACACATTTGGTTCAATTGCTTCAATGTGAAACTGCAAGGAACACTGCTACCAAAGGTGCAGAAACATAATTAAAACAGAGAGAGGAAAGCACTCTCAAACACTCCAAATCTCACATTTAAATTCCAGTGTTCAATAATGCAACAATTCCCTAGGTGACAAGGACAAATTCCAATTGAAATCAGTTTATTTATGCAAACTTTTCATATAAAAACAGCCAACATGTTTCATTCCTACTATCCGGTATCCTAGAAAATAAACAGTAGTTCCAAAGTCACAGGTGTAATCTCACATCTATATAACTGGTGACGTCTTCTATGTCTTGTATAACTTCAAAGATATTCCCCTGGAGATGGATACAATCACTCACTGTACCCGCCTGCAGGAAGATCTCTGCCCCCCTTCAACATGCAGGCTGGGTTTCGAACGGCACAGTGAAAGGTGAACTAGTGGTTTCAAACAGCTGGTACACCTTTCACTAATATGCTGCCCCAGGCAGTCTCAAATTGATGGCAGTGCTGGGACCAGAGCATTACTGAAATAGGGCTCACTGTCCAAGTCTATGCCTGCCACTCCATGGGGCAAACAGAGACAGTGCAACCTAAGTGGAATCCAGTCCCTGGTGGCAATATGGCAGATTTGTTGCTATGCTTTGGGTGTTTTACTTTTTCTTACATGCCTTGGGTGTACCTGGTATGGATGCCCTTCTCTAACACCTCCATAAGCTTTTCACCTTCTTGACCAAATCCTTAATTATGGTTCAGGGTGTTGCTTGGTATCCAAGGATTCAGACTGGGTGGGGTGTTGGAGGAGGCCCCTGCAGGTTGTCTTACCTGGCCTTTTTGAGTGTGTGGGTTGGAATGACTGCATTCCATTTTAATCTCTGCCCTTCAAGGTTGATGGTCTTCCTTCCTCTGGGACCTGCAGGTGTCTGTTTCTAGGTGGTCTGTACCTATTGAGGCATACATTCTTTTTGGCTACATTTGTACTACTTCAGACAAGGGGGTTCTTTGTAGTGTTTCAGGTCTAGAAGTGACCTAATTTGGTGACTTCTGTTCAGCATTAGCTGAATTGACCTCTTCTTGCACTCTATGGGTGTCGCCCATGCATCCTATTTGTCCTACAGTGAAGAGAAAATCAGAGAACAAACTAGAATGGAAATGTAAGGAATGTGGGAAATCAAAGAGGATTTGGTTAAATGGGTATTTAAGACTAAACACCCCAACTTACAGATTTTGTCCTTTGGAAATCCTGATGATTTCACTTGAGGTCAATAGACCTTGGTTGCCATGTGTTGAACAGAGCTGAAACAGTACGTACAAGTCATGTATGTCATCAACTGTCAAATGCTTTATGTTCAGTCAATGATGAAAGGTATGAGTAGTTTTGGAAGGTTTTATTTTCTAATTGAAGTTTAGGTTTTCTGATTCTTTAATCATTAGTCAGATAGCAATCAGGTTATAGAATTGATAATAGAAAAGTAAAGATAGTGCAGATCATATTATAATGTGCATGCAGCGCGTTCCATAATAGAAAGAATCCCTATTCTAAGAAATGGGGCGCAAATTATGTCATTCAGAACCCATGAAGAGCTCAAAAATAAAGACAAGAGTGAGATTAGCATGAAGCTAAAAATCAATAATTAATAACTGCAGAATTTCCCATAAAGAGAAAGGTATAGCCCAAATAAGCCTTGGCAAAGCCAATTAGTTAAAGCATAAAGCTTGGGTTTTGATAAATGTCAAAAGAACACAGCCTGTTGTTTCTGCTCTGTCTCCCCTCTCCTTATACCACATCTCTCTTGGCATCTGCTCTCCTGCACACAAATTTCTCCAGCTGAATCTCTGCTCTCCAAAATCTAAGTCTAAAGCTCCTAAACTAGGAACGCGTCTATAAAGCACTTTCCATGATTAGAGAAAGGGAGGGCTACTTCAAGAACGGAGGTGGGATCTCTGCATCCTCTCAGATCAACTGTTCTGGTAGATGGTTGGCGTTTCAGGGACAAACAGATTTGATGTGACCCAGTTGAAACAGAAGCATTTCATGCCTTTTATGAACCTATTATGGGATGCTTGAAAGCCAAACAAGTTCCTGCCAGATGAATGTTGTACGCATAGCATTCTGCCACAAATCACACGTGTCTTAGTTTGTGGAGGGTGTCTTTGGGTGGCTGATCTTCGTGATCTAGTCAGCTGGTAAAATGTTGGTAGGTTACAGAGGTGTGAGGGAACTCAACCAATTTCTAATAAAAATAAACGCATTATTGGACTCATTTAAGTGAACATCTAAATGATATGTTGCCTTATGACTGTCACAACCGTGCAGTAACAGCTTCCCCATAAGGGGCCTTTGAGTTTTACCAATAACAGAATACTGAGAAAAGAAGTGGCAGTAGAATATAGGGAGGCTTCTTCAAAATAAAATAAAAATATATTGAATAGAACAAATCGTGTCCAGCATGAACATAATAATGGCGGTAGAAAGTTACATCAGGACACCACGATCTCAAGGAACTCAACCTCTGCTCTCTGTGGGGTCGTACAATCTCTGCTTGACTTTTTAAGAGCCTCCATATGTACAGAGCTTTCTGCTTTCAGTGTATTATTAACATTATTAACAATCTTAATTCATTGTATTGATATTTGCCACAGAATCTATGGTGAACCTCTCAGCCCATTATGCTCATTATTTTCTTTCAGGCACGACGGTTCATGTCACTAAAACGCTGTAGAATCTCTTTTATAAATTACTTGCAAGCTGTGCATCTCAAAAGTTCCGTATGTTGAATGCTAACATTTGACATCACATTAATCAATAAGGAAGCTAAGAGCATGGTTTATAGATTGTATTCAGTAGACTAGAGCAACATAAAACTATAGATACAGAATATGAAGATATGCAGTGACGAGTCATTTTAACCTCAAAACAGCTGGTATTATAATTCAGCTCAAGGCAGTAATTGTGTTTTTAATTAACACACATAAACTTAAGATACCAGCTGGTTAAATGAATACATTAACTAGTGTATATCAAATGAGTATTGTTTTTACTATACATAATGTTAATGCCTTTTGTAGGAATGTTCTGAGAGCTTCTAATAAACATATTTTCATATCACAGGCTGCTTCATTCTGAAGAGAAAACACCCTCGCTGAATTCAATACAAGTACTTACTTAAAGTGTGTGTTTATATATTATAGTGCATGGCATTTGTACAGAACACTGCTGTTGGAAAAGCCTAGGGGTGAGGAATACACGAAAACAAAATAAACATTAAACATGCTGCTGCAATATATCCTTAGATATTAAAAAGCACAGAAGATCAAATTACATCAGTATTGTGATCCTTTTGTAGGTATGTCTTGACTGCGCGTGTTGCCAGATGTAATGTGCTCAACCTAAAAGAGATTTCAGGAGCACTACAAAGAGGGGCTTTGGTAGCTGGGAGTATATGTTTTATTGGGCTGAAATTGTGTGTTTCTACAGAAAAAAGTGCTTTCCATGTACCCAGCTGTGACTATTTTGTTTATTTATCCAGCTGCCTGATTCAGCAGCAGTATGACTGTCTGAGCTTGAATTTTCAGAGACACACATGTGACATTGTATCATTTATGATGTTTGGTTTTCTCTGACAGCAGCACAGATGGGAAGAGAGCAGTCATGAGGAATGTATTGCAGTCCCAGCATCCTCACCTCCCATCATTAACCTTAGGGTTCAGAGTACAGTTTTGTGTTTGATACCAGTATGTAATGCCCCAGGCTACACAAATCTGCATAGAGTTTTAGTCTGGCTTGGCAATAAAACTTTATGCGATCAACAAAAAAGTGATTTCAGAGTACAACTGAGAGAAGGTTTAAGGCTTTGGTTGGGCTGTATTTGTGTGCTTCCACTAAAATGACTGTTTTTATTGGAAGTTTTAGGTTGCGACAAAGCTTATATTCAACACAGCAGAACCGAGTTGGATATGGTGGCAAGACAATGATCATGACTTTAGGCCTGATCTGTTTATAGGAAATTTTATGATAAAGCCCAGTGCTTAATTTGTAAAAAAAAAAAAAAAAGTGCCAGGGCTCTCCTCAGTAGGACAGTGCAGCTTGCACCACAGATTGCCACTGCCAGTGCTGCCAATGACAGTAACAACACAACTACTAACCATCACACTCCTACAAGTGCAACAATTGGGACTTTTTCAGGCCCCCAAAGTTATAAGAATAGCATCTTTAAATTAGCCAGACAGTGCCACCTTGTGGCAGACTGTGACAAGCGCGGGTGTTGACAATTAAGTGCTGGTACCGAGAACCGGAAACCACCGGCTCAAATTAAGAACTAATAAAGCTACTACTCCTGACCTATTTATTTTGAAAAGCCTATGTTAAAGTCAATATGTGTTTAAGTGTGGATTGCTATTACTTTATATTACCTGAACAAGCCATGGGGATAGACAATTTGCACTATGGTAATCCCTATTACTATATATTCATTGGGTTTTTATATTGTTATGGCAATCAGATTCCCTACATATTTGCAATTTTATTATGGTAGACCTGAAGGTTGCCTTGTCGGAAGGCTTATTAGGTAGGTCTGAGTTGGTTGTTGTGACAAGACAATGATGTAGGTTATAGGCTTGATTGTTTTAATGAAAAGGTATGATAAATACAGTAGTCCTGACATATTGAATGTGAAAAGCATATGTTAAAGTCAATAGGCATTTAAGAGTAGATTGTTATTACTCTGAATTAAAACCTCCATATAGATATGCTGTTACATGGAATCTCACAGATTACCGTAGTAGGCTAGGGTTTTGGTGCTGGTACCCCCACTGACAAACCGAGGGCATAGAAGATTTGCACTATCAGAATCCTTGCTAGACCCTCTGACGAGAAAAAATAGCATTTTATTTTGCCAACAGTAATTTTGCATACTGTGTAATTTTATGACGGTATACTAATGGTTACCTTGTGGGAAACGTAAGTTAAGAGGGGGAAGCCTCAGTTTGTTATGGTGACAAGCTAATTATAACAGCTAGAGGTAGGATTAGTTCACTAGGAAAAAATATTTCCAATGCCATAGGTATGATCTGTTATTATGAAAAGTTATGATATACCTAGTAGTCCTGACATAATGATTGGAAAAACATATGTTAAAGTCAATAGGCATTTAAGGGGGAATTGTTATTTCTCTGTTTTAAAGGATGTAGCTTGGTTTACCGCCTCTGGCAAACCATAAGGAGAGAAGATTGTTACTTTAATAACTCTTCTTAGCTGTCTGCCAAGATTATGTAATGAAGAAAAATCATGAAATAAAACATACATGCATATATTACAGAGTGGCAGCAGCCACTCTATAGTTATAGTTAGGATTCCCAGGTATAGGACTTTCTCAGATTTTTATTCGCTAATAACTGTGCCCCCATTTGACGAATCTCTACTAAACTTTCCAGACCTATAGCTTTTTCTATATTGGCAGAGGATGGAAAGTTTTGCATCGATTGGTCAAGAGGGTGCAAAGATAAAAGATAAGTCAAATTACTATTACTTTAATTATTCTTTCTATACAAACAAACCTTAAGCCACACGAAATTTAGAAATGTTAAAGATATGCCTATACCTTTAATTTATAATTTATGCAACACCTTCAAATTATTATTACTTGTGCACCTACATACATAGTGAATTCAACTAAGTAGCCACAATAAATTAACTATAACTCGCCTCTCTACCATGCACTCTGTTCTCACAAATGATGTGATTCGCGATGTCATAACTTAAACTTAACTACAATAACTTTAAATATTTCAAAACACACTGAACTAGCAATTATTTATACATTATATCTCCAAAACACAGGTATTACCACCAAACAACACACAAAAAACAAGAAGCCACACAAGTATTGCAAGTATTGCAAAATTATATTGCAGGAATATGACAAAACAAAATAAAAGTATGATTAAGAAAACAAATAAGTTTAACTAATAAAATTAATATGTAACACACCTTTCTTTAACTTAATAATAACTACAGAGTAAGTACAAACCAAAAAAATTAACTAGACAACAATAACTAAAACAAATCACCTTCTCAACAGTAAAATTTAAAAAGACCAATAGCAAAAACAAAAGAAAAGCAGCCTTCCAAATTACACAGAACCAACCAACTAGAAAAAAACAGGAGAAAATAATGCAAAATATGTTATAGCAATGTACAATACATTTTAAATTACATATAATATACATAAATATTACATATATTTTAATATTTCTGTAATCCACAGGTATAATGTTGCAACACATATCAAATCACAAAGGAGAAACTATTTTACTACCATTAAGTTAAAGGGGTACACCTACAGCAAAGAAAACACTACAATTAAAATTATGCGTTGGAAAAGAACTAAATAGTATTCCAGTGCTTGCTATGGCAGGGCAGCCATGAAGAAGATATTGTTGAAAGTGTAAGTGAACACAATCACCCTTCAAACTTTAATGAAATTCAAGTTAGGACTTGAGGTGAGCGAGCACAAGGTCGCAATAGCCCACAGGAAATACATCAGACTGAAATATTACTTAAATAAATTAAACAGCAATAAAACTATACAATTTTATAAATAAATAAATATAAACAATTTATCACTATGAACAAAAATCTAAAATAAAAAGAAACATGATTTCAGGATGAAAAATAATTACAGTAATTATTATTCATAACAACGTTTTCACCAAATGCAACGGAGATACAATAAAATTAATACACATAGGTGAAAAACAGTACATAATATAACACAATACCATTACGCAAAATTAAAAAATAGCAAAACACGAACAAACACAATACAATAAAAAAACTTCCTACCCAACAAATATGTAATGTAAAAAATTGTATTACTAACAAAATGACTGAAGTCCTCTTTTGACAATACAACGTCCATAACAAGGTTTAATCCATCAAAAATTCATAAAAAACCATTTATCCCAAAAATACAAATACTTAAGGGCCGATTCCGATTCGGGCCGGAAAACATACCGACCGACTCGGTACGGGAATATAGTCTGACCGACACGTACCGGCGCTGCCCGACCTGGGTAGTACGATAAAATGCATGTGAATCACGACCGACTCGTACGGAACACAAGCCGAACGACCGAACCGGACGGAAACAAGCTATCCGGCCGGGAAACCACGCAAATCGAACCGACCGACACGCACCAGGAATGAACCCGAACGAAACGTACCCGCGAACTCTGACCCGCGCAGTATGATGTAATGCGTGGAAAACCAGACCGAGTCGCACGGAGCCCAAGCCGTACGTCCGACACGCATACAAAACCCAGCCGAAGCAACCCAATACTCCGCGACCGACGCGTACGCCGCACAATAAACCTAGCAGAAACACAGCGTGAACGACTCTGAGAAGCTCGCACGAGACAACTGCAGCGTCCTACTCAGTCAGAAGAACGTCTCCTACATGCACAAAAAATACAAAGGAAAAAATACAAAAAAAAGGGCCAAACAAGCAACGACAAAGTCAATAAATACAGGGGGAAAAAAACATGGAACAAGGACACACCCCCAACTCCACCTATATAAAGGCCACAAATCCCTACCATGATCCTTTGCAAATTCAACTGACCTGCCAGCACAGAACACCATCAGACAGCAACCACAGACACACTCACAGCTCATCCATCACACAAGCCACACACCATTAGCACCTCAACAAATAGCACCCTCACATACACCCAGCAAAACCTACACTCACACACCCTTACTTGCACACACACACACACACATCAATCACCACCACCACCCATCACCATGCCCCCAAAGAAGAATCCAAAGTTCCTAGACAGTGAATTGGAAGTCCTGGTAGATGAGATCCTCAGGGTAGAGCCAAAGTTGTTTGGTACATTGGTCCAACAGACCCCCATGTTGCAGAAAACCAAGATGTGGGAGAGGATCGTCGACAGGGTGAACGCACAATCACCATGTTTGCGCACAAAGGAAGACATCCAGGACAGGTGGTATGATGTGCGCAGGAGGGTCAGGGACCTACTAAAGAAGGATTACATCGTGAGTCAGCGCACCGGCAGTGGCCCTCCTGCCAAACCACTATACCTCAGGCCCTGGGAGGAGAAGGTGCGGGCCGTCCTCCCACCAGTGAGCGTATATGGACTATCAAACATCCCAGAGCCTGGTGAGTACACAACTAATATACACAATATTGTGTGACAATACACACACATCACTGTCAAGGGGATAGTCAAACCATGCACCCTTAGCAAATCCACAGCAACCAAAAGATAATCACCCCAAGATTTGTCTGTCAGTCAGATAAACACAATACATGCCATCTCATAGTGGTATGTAACTGTGTCATGATATGTACAAACCTAACTACAAATACAGCAAGGCAGTGGCACAAATATAACCAACAAACACAGTTAGATATTTTGCCACCACTAGAACACCACCTCACAGGGAAGCTCACTGAAAGGAAGGAATTATGTGTATGCTGGTGAAGTCAGTGTAGCCAATAGCATGATGGGAGTTGTAGTCACAGATATTGGTCACCTTCACAATTGGCCCATCAACACCACCCTGACCCATGCTCACATCACAGGGAGTGGAAAAGAAATGACAAGATGGCTGACACTGGGTACTGCTGTGGGGAGCACAAGGCCCTGCTGGGAACTGGGCACCAACAAACAGCAGGACACCACTGTCAGCCATCTTGCCATTGCTGTCACACTCACAAACAGTGAAGTCCACTCAAAAGGAAGGAAGTATGGGCATGCTGGGAAGGGGGGTGTAGGCAATAGCATGATGGGAGTTGTAGTCACAGATATTGGTCACCCTCACAATTGGCCCATCAACACCACCCTGAACCATGCTCACATCACAGGGAGTGGAAAACAACTGACAAGATGGCTGACACTGGGTACTGCTGTGGGGAGCACAAGGCCCTGCTGGGAACTGTGCAACAACCAACAGCAGGACACCACTGACTGACATCCTGAAAGACAACTTGCACTACCTGCAATGGAAGCATGTTCCATGGTGGGATATCTGGCTGGGTGGGAAGGAGGACTGACAGCTCTGACAATAGTTACCAGCAGCTTTACTCACACACCCCCTTAACACAAACTCCACACAACTCACCTGGGAGAATGCATTGCCTCACACTCTAATTAAATATCCCACAAAGAACTACCACACTGGGTTATGCTGTGTGAAGCACAGGGACACTTTTGGGACTTGTAGCCAAACAAACGCCAGGACAACACTGTCAGCCATCCTGTCAGCACAGGCACACTACCCCACAGGGAAGCAGAGTCAAAAGGAAGCAAGTATGGGCATGCTGGGAAGGGGGGTGTAGGCAATAGCATGAAGGGAGTGGTAGTCACAGCTCAACATCCCCCACCCACATGGCCCAGCAAGCTCACACTGAAGCATGCACACCTCACAGGGAGTGAAAAGCCACTTCTAAGATGTCTGACAATGGTTCTATGTTGTGGGGAGTCCCAAGCCCTGCTGGGAACTGGGCACCAACCAACAGCAGGACACCACTGTCAGCCATCTTGCTATTGCTGCACACTCACACACAGTGAAGTCCACTCAAAAGGAAGGAAGTATGGGCATGCTGGAAAGGGGGGTGTAGGCAATAGCATGATGGGAGTGGTAGTCACAGCTCAACATCCCCCACCTACATGGCCCAGCAAGCTCACACTGAAGCATGCACACCTCACAGGGAGTGGAAAAGAACTGACAAGATGGCTGAAACTGGGTACTGCTGTGTGGAGCACAAGGCCCTGCTGGGAACTGGGCAACAACAAACAACAGGATCACACTGTCAGCCATCTTGCCATTGCTGTCACACTCACACACAGTGAAGTCCACTCAAAAGGAAGGAAGTATGGGAATGCTGGGAAGGGGGGTGTAGGCAATAGCATGATGGGAGTGGTAGTCACAGATATTGATCACCCTCACAATTGGCCCATCAACACCACTCTGAACCATGCTCACATCACAGGGAGTGGAAAAGGACTGACAAGATGGCTGAAACTGGGTACTGCTGTGTGGAGCACAAGGCCCTGCTGGGAACTGGGCACCAACAAACAACAGGATCACACTGTCAGCCATCTTGGCATTGCTGTCACACTACTACAACAAGAAGAGGTATGCTGTTCCTAAAGGAGTCCTACAGAACATTGGGTGCAAGGAAAAACAAGTGGGTGCTCATAGAGATCGAAGAAAATCTTTTCTCCTTTCAGAAAAAGACCCTCACACACCCAGCCAGCTAGGTGTCATGCTTCATCACTGGGTCTGCTCCTTATCGGGTCGGCGCTGCAATACCCGATCGGCACCCGTGATGGGGCCTTCTTGGCGGAGATCTTTTTTCTTAGCCGTTAGGTGAAGTGCGAGTGAGGGCCCTAATGAGTGTAGATGTGAAAAGTGTGTAGTGTGTGCTATCTAAAACAGGAAATAGTGATCCATCCAAAACTATTTTAATGACAATGGTCACTATCCTGATTAAAAACCAGTAAGAGGTGCACGCGTCTGCTCAAGGATTGCAGAGTTGTGCGCTCAAACTCAGGCCAACATGTTTCTTGCCTACTGTTAAGTTAACGGCAATTCTTCAGGACCGATTCTTAAATAATCTACACTTTATGGTGTGGTCTGTTCATTACACAATATAGTGACCACCCATACAGCACCCTATAAAGTGGTACCTGTTAATCAAATCCAATGCCTGTAGGAGAGAAGAATCGTAAAGGTTTAAAAACATCATTCAACAGTAGTCTGCAATTCAAACTACGTACCAAGCTCCTAGAGTATAACCAAGTTGTTGCAATACTGAAAAAACATTTGTGAATGATGAGCATGCTTCACACATCATGGTGTATGTGATCATGCATGTGGCGAGTATAAACAAAATCTAAGGATAAAAATTAGAAGTAGCAAGGAATATGCAAAAGATCAATGTAAAACATCGATGTAAAAGATCGATGTAAAACAGCACACTCACCCAACTAGGGTCATGTCAATGCCTCAAGGTGTCACAGCAGGTGTAAACACTGTCAGATTCAGTGTCCTAATAAAGGTATGAAGCAAGACATCAATATAGGCTGGGTTGGAGATTGCCAACGCGGGGCCCGAAAGAGGAGCAACCCCTTGAGAAAACGATGGCTCTCACCTGGAAATAACAGTTTTATCCCACACAATGAATGCAGACGAGCCTCAGGGGATGCGGTATGCCGCGCACTCCAGCTACTAACTCCCACCGAAGGTTAAGGGAAATGCACTGGCGGGCGACAACCACAACCCCATGGTCTCTACAGCAAACAAGGAGGGCAAAAGTGACAGTAAAAATGTGCTCCAGAGAGGAGCGCGCGGTGCATAGGAACAAGGCCGTACAGTATCGCCATATACTCCTTAGGCTATCAGAGAGGTAGTACTCACTCGGCTCACCTCTCTAATTCCAAAACTCACATAGAGTAAAAACGGAGGGTGAGGGACACAAACAAAGCCGGTCCCGCAACACGGACACTCCTATCAATGCGGAGCAATTCCGTGTAATAAAATTGAAGTGACAGCCAAACGGTCCCACATTACTATGCTCAATGATCACTACTCACGTGTGTCGCTCCGTCCTCTCGCGGTAGACCTACCCCTCACTCTGCCGGACCCGGGTGGATGTCTCAACTCATAATGTGCGAGTGATATTACCCGGTCGGTCAGCAGTGGGGGCGGGACTTCCGGTTGCAAGGGTAGAACATAGACTAGAGCGTCAACAACCACTTCCGGGTACCACATTGGAATCCCCATTGCGTGTACATTAATGTAGGTGTCCCCAAAGACCCTGTTATATAACGCTGTATAGTGGTAGGTAACTGATCACTAAAATTACATATAAATGAATATATATAAGAGTATGGAAATAGCAAGGACTAGTGTTCAAAACAACTAATGTAGCAAGGAATCTGATAAACAGCAGCTCGATGTCTAGGAGTGAATCAGACCCTGTGCGGATTGAGTATACAAAATAATAAGTTATTACCCCCTCTTTTGTGAAAGATACAACTGATGTCATACGAATACTTGAGGGGTTCCAACATCCAGAGGATATCAATTTTTTGTTGACACTGGATGTCGAGGCCCTTTATACTAATATCCCCCAAAGGGCAACGTTAGAAGTCGTGGAGGACATGCTGAACCGAGAGGACTGGACTTCTCCGACTCCGGTAGCATTTATACTGGAGTGTGCCACTCTGGCACTTACTGAGAATTTCTTTGAATACAACAAACAACTATACCATCAAACGCAAGGTACTTCGATGGGGAGTACCTTTGCGCCGAGTCTGGCCTGTCTGTATATGGCAGCATTCGAGGAGAGGGAGATTCACCATCACAACAATCCATACTTAGCAAATGTCCTTGTATGGAAAAGGTACATTGACGATATTTTAGTCCTGTGGAAAGGGGATCGCAGAACATGCGATGAATTCTGCGGTTGGATTAATACCCTTAATCCCTTCCTGAAATTTACGAGTACCATTTCTGAGACCAGTGTACCCTTTCTTGACCTGCTGGTAAGGTTGGGTCATGACTGCATTACTACAACACTCTATCGTAAACCAACTGATAAAAACAGTTTGCTTCTATTTAGTAGTCATCACCCCAGAGCACTCAAATTGAACCTCCCATTCGGTCAATTCCTTCGGATAAGAAGGAACTGTAGCTCTTTGGCGGACTATTACATCGAATCTGATACCTTGGCTCAAGCCTTGCGACAGAGGGACTATCCACAACATACTGTGTCACTCGCTCGTAAAAGAGCCAGAAACAACAATCGGGAAAGTCTACTAGAGAATATACACAGGGAACCTGATACCACGATTACATGTGTAACCACTTTTACTCCCGACTCAAATCGAGTGAGGAGCATTATTAAGAAACACTGGGGGATTCTGAACACAGGTACATTAGTTCTCCCCGAGCCCAGATTTGCGTTCAAACGCACAAACAATTTGAAGGATATGCTCATACACACACGTCCCAACACCCTTACAACTAATGCACAAAGAGGTTTATGGGATCTTCCTCCTGTAGTTGGACATTATTCTTGTGGGTCTTGCTCGGTTTGTTCTCTTACCAAGACCACTAAAGAAATGATATTTACTAATGGGGTGAAATGGGTCATGAAGAAACACACCAACTGTAACACCAATAATTGCATCTATGCTCTGACCTGTCCGTGCAAACTCCTATATATAGGGATGACGACAAGACCGGTTAAAATCCGCATGACTGAACACAGGAGCAATTTTAGGTGCCATAGAACTAACACAAAAATGACTACTCATTTTGCAGATCACAGACACCCCCTGACTCCTTTCGGTGGGTGGTTTTGGAAGCCCACCCCGGTATGCGTAAAAACATGCTGTTCCGACTAGAACAGAGGTGGGTCCTGAGGTTGTCCTCGGACAAGGAGGGACTCAATGAAGACATACCTTAGAGTCTGCTGACATGATACATCATATGTTGTGCGGACATACTTTGGTTTTTTCTGACGTAACACATCAGATGATGTTCTTCCATAATCTCGAATGTACCTTTATCGGTATGAGCTATACTGATATTAATTTAGATCACACGTTAGACAACACCTCCTCCACCTGCCGGGGACACCTCTTTATTATGGCCATTTTCCCGGGTGTGTGCGACGTCAAGCTCTGTCTCCACCACGTATCCTTCCTAATAGAGGTGGAACTGTTACTTAGTGGTGGATTTGCTACTCATTGATAACTGGGTACCTGTGCTTTACTCGATGATTCACTTATTATTTTTTATACTCAATCCGCACAGGGTCTGATTCACTCCTAGACATCGAGCTGCTGTTTATCAGATTCCTTGCTACATTAGTTGTTTTGAACACTAGTCCTTGCTATTTCCATACTCTTATATATATTCATTTATATGTAATTTTAGTGATCAGTTACCTACCACTATACAGCGTTATATAACAGGGTCTTTGGGGACACCTACATTAATGTACACGCAATGGGGATTCCAATGTGGTACCCGGAAGTGGTTGTTGACGCTCTAGTCTATGTTCTACCCTTGCAACCGGAAGTCCCGCCCCACTGCTGACCGACCGGGTAATATCACTCGCACATTATGAGTTGAGACATCCACCCGGGTCCGGCAGAGTGAGGGGTAGGTCTACCGCGAGAGGACGGAGCGACACACGTGAGTAGTGATCATTGAGCATAGTAATGTGGGACCGTTTGGCTGTCACTTCGATTTTATTACACGGAATTGCTCCGCTTTGATAGGAGTGTCCGTGTTGCGGGACCGGCTTTGTTTGTGTCCCTCACCCTCCGTTTTTACTCTATGTGAGTTTTGGAATTAGAGAGGTGAGCCGAGTGAGTACTACCTCTCTGATAGCCTAAGGAGTATATGGCGATACTGTACGGCCTTGTTCCTATGCACCGCGCGCTCCTCTCTGGAGCACATTTTTACTGTCTCTTTTGCCCTCCTTGTTTGCTGTAGAGACCATGGGGTTGTGGTTGTCGCCCGCCAGTGCATTTCCCTTAACCTTCGGTGGGAGTTAGTAGCTGGAGTGCGCGGCATACCGCATCCCCTGAGGCTCGTCTGCATTCATTGTGTGGGATAAAACTGTTATTTCCAGGTGAGAGCCATCGTTTTCTCAAGGGGTTGCTCCTCTTTCGGGCCCCGCGTTGGCAATCTCCAACCCAGCCTATATTGATGTCTTGCTTCATACCTTTATTAGGACACTGAATCTGACAGTGTTTACACCTGCTGTGACACCTTGAGGCATTGACATGACCCTAGTTGGGTGAGTGTGCTGTTTTACATCGATCTTTTACATCGATGTTTTACATTGATCTTTTGCATATTCCTTGCTACTTCTAATTTTTATCCTTAGATTTTGTTTATACTCGCCACATGCATGATCACATACACCATGATGTGTGAAGCATGCTCATCATTCACAAATGTTTTTTCAGTATTGCAACAACTTGGTTATACTCTAGGAGCTTGGTACGTAGTTTGAATTGCAGACTACTGTTGAATGATGTTTTTAAACCTTTACGATTCTTCTCTCCTACAGGCATTGGATTTGATTAACAGGTACCACTTTATAGGGTGCTGTATGGGTGGTCACTATATTGTGTAATGAACAGACCACCGACCATAAAGTGTAGATTATTTAAGAATCGGTCCTGAAGAATTGCCGTTAACTTAACAGTAGGCAAGAAACATGTTGGCCTGAGTTTGAGCGCACAACTCTGCAATCCTTGAGCAGACGCGTGCGCCTCTTACTGGTTTTTAATCAGGATAGTGACCATTGTCATTAAAATAGTTTTGGATGGATCACTATTTCCTGTTTTAGATAGCACACACTACACACTTTTCACATCTACACTCATTAGGGCCCTCACTCGCACTTCACCTAACGGCTAAGAAAAAGATCTCCGCCAAGAAGGCCCCATCACGGGTGCCGATCGGGTATTGCAGCGCCGACCCGATAAGGAGCAGACCCAGTGATGAAGCATGACACCTAGCTGGCTGGGTGTGTGAGGGTCTTTTTCTGAAAGGAGAAAAGATTTTCTTCGATCTCTATGAGCACCCACTTGTTTTTCCTTGCACCCAATGTTCTGTAGGACTCCTTTAGGAACAGCATACCTCTTCTTGTTGTAGTTCCGTGGGCCTGTATGCTGGACCTACTCAAGTGGCCCGTAGTCCCTCCTTGTTGTCTTATTGCTGTCACACTCACACACAGTGAAGTCCACTCAAAAGGAAGGAAGTATGGGCATGCTGGGAAGGGGGGTGTAGGCAATAGCATGATGGGAGTGGTAGTCACAGATATTGGTCACCCTCACAATTGGCCCATCAACACCACTCTGAACCATGCTCACATCACAGGGAGTGGAAAAGAACTGACAAGATGGCTGAAACTGGGTCCTGCTGTGGGGAGCACAAGGCCCTGCAGGGAAATGTGCAACAACCAACAGCAGGACACCACTGACTGACATCTTGAAAGACAACTTGCACTCCCTGCAATGGAAGCACGTTCAATGGTGGGATATCTGGCTGGGTGGGAAGGAGGACTGACAGCTCTGACCATAGTCACCACCAGCTTTTCTCACACATCCCCTTAACACAAACTCCACACAACTCACCTGGGAGAATGCAATGCCTCACACTCCAATTAAATATCCCACAAAGAACAACCACACTGGGTTATGCCGTGTGAAGCACAGGGACACCTTTGGGACTTGTAGCCAAACAAACGCCAGGACAACACTCTCAGCCATCCTGTCAGCACAGGCATACTACCCTACAGGGAAGCAGAGTCAAAAGGAAGGAAGTATGGGCATGCTGGGAAGGGGGGTGTAGGCAATAGCATGATGGGAGTTGTAGTCACAGATATTGGTCACCCTCACAATTGGCCCATCAACACCACTCTGAACCATGCTCACATCACAGGGAGTGGAAAAGGACTGACAAGATGGCTGACACTGGGTACTGCTGTGGGGAGCACAAGGCCCTGCTGGGAACTGTGCAACAACCAACAGCAGGACACCACTGACTGACATCCTGAGAGTCAACCTGCACCCACTGCAAGTGTGGCATGCTTCATGGTGGGACAACTGGGCTGGGGGAGAAGGAGGTCCGGATGTCAACCAAATACCACCAATGCTGGTCATGCACACACCTCAACATCCACATAGAAATGCATCAGGTTGGCAGGACAATGAGCCACACCAATATCAACCTCTGACTGTGACAACTTAGGACAATGCAATGTACAGGCCCGCATCCAGAGGTACAGTCACAACTGTCATGTGTTTGAACCAGTGATGCCTGCAGAAACATAACATACATTGTGTGTCTCTTCCAAAAACAGGTGATGATGGGGACACAGCAGCAGATGAGGAGGAGTCCCTGTCCCAGGCTCTGGGGGACCCTGATCTCTCTGGTGTGGAACAGCCTCTGCCCTCATCGGATGGCGAAGACTAACCTGGCACCTCCGGTGGGAGTCATCATGCAGCACCAGCAGGACCACCATCTGCACCCCCTGCACCCATTCCTCCAACATCTGCCAACACACAGACCACCCCCGTCGACACAGACAGACCAAGGACACTCAATGACAACAGCACAGGGACCACAGCCCACCGTGAAGCTACGGACAACAACCCCAGTACCAACCCCCAAGGGGGCCGAGGGTCACCTGTGCGTGCCACGGCAGCTCCCGCATGTGTGTCCAGGGGTGGTGGGAGGGGTGGTCGGCAGAGGTCGCTGTTTGCAGAGGGGTCTGGACTGCATGATGACCCACAACTGGCACGCATTGCTGAGGCGTACCAGAATAGCACCGGAGAGGTCAGCCAGGTAGTGGGGATCCTCAAGGACATTCAACAGCAGCAGGCTGCCCATCATGCCCGCTTGGACTCCCATTGTCCCGTTTGGAGACACACATGTCCCGTGTGGAGACACACATGTCTGGCATGGAGTCCAAGTGGGACACATTGGAAGAACTGACAGCGGTGCAGAGGGACATATTGACATGCCTCCGCCAGATTAGCACCAACATGTCCACACCTCCCTGTGTGCCCACAACATCTGGTGCCCCAACAACTGCAACTGCCACAGGGAGGGAGGATGACTCTGGTGGAGAGTCCTCTGCACCGCAGCGGCCTGCACGTGAGGGTCCCCCCAGAAAGAAGAGGGGAAGTCCGAGGAAGGACAAATGAGAGGCCGATGGCCAGGTACATCCCCCAGGAACCCAACACCTGTTCTGGAAATTCTCCTTTGTGTGCAAACTGTTCACCCTGTCAAATGCAACACAACTCTCCCACATGAACATGGGGAGTTTAAGTGGGACTAATGTATCAGATGACTGTGGACTTTACTCTGGACATTTCTACTACCAAGACTTCCAACTCATCTGGGAACTTTGGATTACAATCCCAATGTACAGCACCCACCATCCTGTGCACTATCCTCACACATGTATGTAATAAACTCACTAATACACCATACTTGCCTCTGTTGTGATTCCAACGTTGTTTTTGTCACGGAGATGATGATCTGCTAAATGACACCGTGCATGCTAACTGCCACAGCAAGTTCAACACCGTCATGTGAGTCATGGCGACGTGACACATATGAGGGAGACACACCACTAGGGCTACACGACACATAGACACCAGGGCCATCGGACTCATCGCCTACACTGATGTTGCCAGGAAATACAGTGGAATTCACAGACACCACACCTATTCAGAGTCTGTGTTAACTAGCCCACAGGTGCAGTAAGCAAATGTCAGTCAGATGTGTGACCACAGACAACGCACATTCCAAAGTGAAGCACAGGTTTATTACACATTTGTAACATGTTGTTTCCACTACAAATGCAAGGTAATCCCACGTGGCAGTGGCCACACAGTCAAAAAGTGCAGAAGATATAAAGTCCAGGGGTGTGTGGCACATCACCTGTAGGGAAACGACTGCTGCCACCCTGAAAGCTGAATCATGGTGTCGGGGGATCCAAGTTGACCAAACAACTCTGTAAGCACCCTGTGAAGGACAGACATGACACACAGTCAAAAGCACTGAAGAACAGGACAGAACTGCAATACTCATGCCCAATACATGTCACAAGATACCTACACAAAACCAAGTTAGCAAGTCAACACTGTTGGGGAGTACAGACTACCTGTAAGGACACATCGCTGCACGCATCCAGTCAAGTAGCACATGGCCACACTCAAACAGCACCAGAGCACCACCCACACATATCATGCAAACTCACATCATTGACATGACAACTCTCTGGATACTCACATTCAGCTGAAGAAGTTGGTGATGAGCTGTGTGCGGACATCACCATCATCATCATCATCATCACTGGCATCGTGGCCCAGGCCAGGATCCTCCACAGGTGGCGGATGTTGGTCATCGTCATCCAGGATGAGAGGCAACTCCTTACGCACTGCCAGGTTGTGTAGCATGCAGCAGACGATGACAATCTTGCACACCTTTGCTGGGGCATATGGGAGGGCCCCTCCTGTCTTGTCCAGGCAGCGGAAGCGGCTCTTCAGGAGACCAAATGTCCGCTCGATCACTCTCCTGGTCCGACCATGTGCCTCATTGTAGCGCATCTGGGCTGGTGTCACAGGGTTCCTGAGGGGTGTCAGCAACCACGGCATGTTGGGGTATCCAGAGTCACCTACAGACAGACAATTGCACATTAGCTGAGTTGGAAAAGAGGGCGGAATACAACATAGCAGAACACACACAATGGTACAAAGTCAGTACACACCGACAAGCCAGGCACGCTGGTTCCGCATCTGTGACATCATCCTCGGGATGCGACTACTCCTCATCACGTAGGCATTGTGTGCCGAACCAGGGAAACGGGCACACACATGTGAGTTGCTCATATCTGCAAGACATACCACCAGAGCATTGATCGAATGATAATGTTTCCTGTTCCTGTATGCCTGCTCATGTGCCTGTGGTGGTACCAAAGCCACATGTGTCCCATCAATGGAGCCAATGACATGTGGCATCCTCCCCAGGGCATAGAAGTCACTCTTGACGTCAGTGAGTTGTTGACGTTTAGGGAAATAGATGTACTGGTTCAGGCATCTCAACATTGCCTCCAAAATATCGCGTAGCACAAGGCTGAACATAGTCTGTGACATCCCACCAGCAGACGCCACAGTGTGTTGAAAGGTACCGGTGGCAAAGAAGTGTAGGGCTGCCATCACCTTCACCTTGGGGGTCAGCGCTGTAGGGTACGGCCGGCCAGGTTGCAAATGTGGGGCCAAGCGCACTGCCAAATCCTCAATCAGCTGCCTGGTGAAGCTGTACCATCGGATGCAGTCCCGTTCCACCATGGATGCAAGGTCAGGGAATGGTCTATGGACAGCTGGTGCCCTGCAGTGCATAGGTGAAGAAAGAAAGATTGTCAGTCACCCCACATATGTTGGATTGACCATACTCAATATCACATGATACATCATTACGAGACACAAGTACCTGATGTGTGTGCCATTCTGTATGGACAGATATGGCATCTACATGGCCAACATCCAACATCACAGTTCAACATGTGTTAACAACAAGTTCCAGGTTGTGCAATGGGAAATCATTAGGCTGTGTCACAGTACCCATTTACTGCTGTCACATTCCAAACACACACCACAGTGACATGTCTGGACAGATGCGCCACAGGCATCACAGCTCATTGACAGGTAGATTCCCAGGGACCCTGTATTGCCACATGGACACTGGCATGACATGGCGCATCATGTACACGCCAGAAAAACAACCATGACTCCCACAGGTAGTGGCCCCTGTTGCCTCTGCAGGACAGACATGGATGTCTGTGACACACACACGCACAACATCAAAGTTCATGCACAAACAACGTGGATGTGGAGACTGTCTCCCATTGTGCACATGGAATCAGAGACATCGGAAACACAACATGCACACAGACTGTGGAGGGCCATCACTATTGTGGCAATGGGTCACCCTGTGACGTACATACCTTCCCACATGGGACTCTGGGGGTATGTGACATGACATACACATACACAACCTGGAAATGTGACCATGCCACATGCTCTGAAATGAACAGTTGCACATCACAGTGGTCATGTGCACAACACACAAAGGATCCTGTCCCCATGAACACGTGCACAGCCTGGGAGTGGCTGCCACCAAGTGCCACCCCAAAAACCACATGTTGACCCCCATACACAGAAAAGGTAATGCAGCCCTACATGCCTTAGGATACAGTGTGGACAGGCTGTGGTGTTGTAGGTGTGCCCCTGAGTCCCTGGCAAGTATATGTGGCTGGCATACGTTCACCAGTGACAAGCATGGTGACATATGCGAGTGACCTGTACAGGGACGCGTCATACAGCAATGACCGATCGGTGCGCACGCATTGGCCATTGCATATGATGTGAGCAGGTACGCGTTGTACAGCAATGGACTGATCGGTGCGCACGCATTGGCCATTGCATATGATGTGAGCGGGTACGCGTTGTTTCCCGGAATACGCGTTGTACAGCAATGGACCGATCGGTGCGCACGCATTGGCCATTGCATATGATGTGAGCGGGTACGCGTTGTACAGCAATGGACCGATCGGTGCGCACGCATTGGCCATTGCATATGATGTGAGCGGGTACGCGTTGTACAGCAATGGACCGATCGGTGCGCACGCATTGGCCATTGCATATGATGTGAGCGGGTACGCGTTGTTTCCCGGAATACGCGTTGTACAGCAATGGACCGATCGGTGCGCACGCATTGGCTAGGGCCTGGCATTGCAACGGACGCGTTTTTGAATCTGTAACGAGTCTGATGCAGTGAATTCAGTTGGCCAGCCACAACAATGTTGCAAATTCATGGGTGTCATGAAGTTTAACTTTTCAAGGATGCTGTGGGCGTGTATAAGTGGTGAAATTCCATGGATTGGCCAGATTCAGAAGATGCAAACGAGTTGGACCTATCACGTTGGACACATGGGACAGTATCTGCCTCTGCAGCACACATATAATGCTGGCTGTTCCCCTGAGTGCTCACTTGCCTGCACTACATGCTCCAGGACGACATCTGCCACCAACACTGCTGCTGTCTCTGCATCCTCTGGCTACTGCAATGGCACGTACTGTGGAGAGAGCCCCAGCCTTCAGCACTGAGGAGAACCAGGCCCTGCTGGACAGCCTCCTTCCACAGTACAGCAAGCTGTATGGGAAACCAGGGGAGCAGGTAAGTGTGCTGTCCACTGCCTTACTAAATGTGCATGTTGTCTGACTAGTAAGACTTCCAGTGTGCACACAACTGGCTAGCATGCTCACTGAGTAGTTCTCACCCCCCCAAAGTGTGTAGTTACATGCACTGAACAGGTATAGTGCAGTAACTGTGCATTCCAACAAGGTTTTACTTCCCAGGCAATGATACAATTTAGTAACTGCTGGTAAACTGTTCATAGCCATAGTTGCACTGCCTGTGTACATCATGTGCCCCTGTGATTGAGACATGTATATCCAACTGTGTGATGCACGGATATGTTGCATGTGTAGTAATGGCCTTTTTCACTTTGTCATCCTCACACGTTGATGCCCACCAGAAGCAGGAGATCTGGCTGACCATCGTCCGGGCAGTAAGATCCGTGGGGGACTACAAGCGCCGGATCTGCAACTGCCAGAAGAGGTGGCATGACCTTCGGGGCTGGACCCGGAGGATCGCAAGGGTCCAGCTGAAGCTGTCGCCTCCTCGCAGGAGCGGCGGACACCGGACCCTGACCCCCCACATGCTCCAGATCCTGGCGGTGGTCTTCCCTGACCTGGATGGGCAGCTGAAGGCCAGACAGCAGCAAGGAGGGGGTGAGTCCATGACTGCACTGTGAACTTTGTCTGACATGCTATGTGCCCTCCTCTGGCATGGTTAAACCTCCACAGTACATCAGTCTTGTGGTCCAGGACCCATGTCCCTCAATTGTGACATGCCCACTCCTCATCTGATACCCATGTGTGGCCCTTACAGTCTGGAAATTGTGTCACTTGGGTACTGTGTCCTTGCATTTTGCTTAGCTCAGGGTGGGGGCCAGCATTTGTTACCATACCTTTGTGGTGGGCTTCATGGTTGGGTCAATTGCTTACACAATGCCTGAGTTCTGACATGTAATCTGCATGTAACTTTGATATGTGTTCCAATTGCTGATCTGACTCACCACATGTGCCTGGTGTATTTGGCACACCCCCATGCTGCGGGTGGGAACAATGTTTGGGCCTCAGGAGTATGTGTATCAAGTGTGTCACACATGCTTAGCCACATGCCTACTGTCCAGGGCTCATCCCTCTTTCACGTGGAGCAGGACAGTCATGCCTACTCCAGGGCATACAATACACTCTGTACTCCCACTCCCGTGTATCAGCTGACACGTTGTGCTCAGTGAAATGTTCCCTCAGGTGTCTGCCTCTGTGTCATTGTGCTGTGGCTTCGTTGTCAGGACTACTGGGCTGTTTATCGGTTATGGCTCAGCATGCCATCTGAGATGTGACCATGAGAGACGATACTTGGGTGACATATAGGTGTTTGATCACTTGACTGTGCAGACTTGTGCATGCGACTGAGAAGTTCAGGCAGCTGTTTTTCATTCACAGTAGACTGTGAGGTGCTCAGGTTCAGAGAGTTGTGTTTCATGTCCCCCATATGTCCAATTGGTATGACGTGGACAAATACGAGTTCAGATGATGTGGTGGGGGGGGGATGGACATGTGCACTTGTCAGCTACAGAACTTGCATTCCCCATGACCTAGGATTGTGACACAGTGCAGACTGTTGTTGGCTGGCTGCCCTGCCCATGTGACTGGAGACAGTGATGTATGACTTTGCAGGCATGCATGTGCCATGGCATTAAACTTCCTAAGAGTGATCCTGCAGGGGAGTGACATGTGCAACATGCACCCCATTGTGGCATTGACTATGAGGACATGGGTGCATCATGGTGTCTGGTGCTGGTATGCATCACATGCATTTCATTGAGCAGGATGAAAATGAAAGCATCAACAATATTACAAATCATATTTTAAGTGAAGCACAAAGATCTATGTAACTATCTATCTGTGAGCTACAGCCTATGGGGCAAGTCTTAAAAGAGGGATCATGAATAGGCAAGCGCCTAGAAGGCAAATCTTAAATAAGAGAGCAAGAACCATCCAAGGCTACACAGTTTAAGCTAGGATAAATGCAATGAATTGGGTGTGGATGAGCTAAATTAGAGAGGCTGACAAAGGCAAAAGGCTAGCAATCAGAAAAGAGCATTACCACCTTGATAGTAGAATTTCGAGGCCCAAGATCAGGAGAACGGCCGACCATGAACCCTCCCCATGCAATGCTTTGGTATGAAGAGTTCAGGGCGTGGACATGGGTGCAAAGCTTTTATATGGCTTGATGCATAACTCCTACCCACAGTTGACGTGGGCCCTGATGTGGGTCCTTGACCACACGCTTACAGTAACTGTGGAAAGTTTTTTGAAGAACAGAGAAGTGGTATCATGGTGAAAACAGGGGCTTTTAGCAGGTGGTCGGTGCTCTTGACCGCAAACATAAGAAAAAGATAACTTTTACCGTAAGATGCTCAGAATTTGAGAATTTTATATATTATTTCTCTGTCACGGAGCCGCCTTTTCAGTTTCAGTGGAGCAAGCGTTGAAAGTTTCATAAGTTAAAATTTTGCAAACATTGCTTGTGAAAGAGCAAGATGTACCAGCAGAGTGTCACATACGTGTGGGCTAACCTTATTCTTGTGACTGTGGACATTTACAAGGGGGGGGCTGGTGCCGCCGTGGATGGCACAGGTCCCTGCTGTCAGGTCAGAAAGGCCTACAAGATTTGCTGTATTAGAAAAATGATAGCATGAGGCAGTGGCCTCTTGGGCCTACATGTGTGTGTGCATCTAAGGAGGTGGGTTTGGGCCTAAGTGTATGTATCTAAGGGGTGTGGACCACTGTGACAGGTACTAAAAGGCTAAAAGAAAATGGACAGCTTAGGTCAGCTATCAGGGCCTGACTGGTGGGGCCTATATGGGAGTGCCATGTTTCATGGGCAGAGCAGAAAGGTACATAGGTCTGTGTTATATGGTAGAACAGAACCCTACTACAAAGGCCAGGAGGGGTGTGAGTGCCATGGTTGACCATCAGACTGACAATTGGCTTCTCCTAATCTGTGTGAGCACTTTTGGCAATGTTCAACTAAGGATGCCAGGGCTTGCTCTGTAATGTGCTGTACTTACTGTGGTGTGTGCGGTCAGTGCAGGTGACTGATGTTTGTCTGTTTCCCTAATTGTTTGCAGATACATCCACGGCCACAGGAGGGGACAGCTCCACGGACCAGGAGGAGCTGCAGAGCCAGGCTGGGTCAGCAGCCGATGAGTGGTCGGAGGGACCCAGTGGCACGGAGGGCGAGGGGAGCCACACCGAGGAGTCCTCAGCACCATCCACCTCAGCTGAGGACCACAGCAGCTCGGAGGATGACTCCCTTGTGGAGGCGGGTGTCAGCAGCCACCACACCCCAGCTAGTATGGCTGGCCCCGCCACTACCACCACCACCACCGCCCTCCCATCGGCTCCCATTCCAGAGGTCCGTGGAAGCTCCGGTGTTCGGGAGCGTGTCTCCTTCGTGCCAGGCACCGCACCCCCTGCCCCTGTGTCCCCTGCTGCCCTGAGTGAGGAGTCTGTGTACTTACTTCGCCAGCTCCATGTAGGGCAGACAGCTATGCTGAGTGTCCTCCATGCACACACCACTCTGTTGACACAGCTGGTGTCGTTCATGGAGGGCATCTCATCTGGCATGTCTGCCCTACAGAGGAGCAATAAGTCCATGGACTCCTCCCTGACGGCAGCAGTGTCCCTCCTCCAACAGTCCCTCACCCCTCCTACCTTTGCCCCATCCACACTTCCTGGCACCCTACCTGTCCCAAGCACATGCACACCTGCACAATTACCCAAACACACAGACACAAGCAGCACAGAAACACCCAAAACAAAGGCAAAACGTGCACGCAAGCATCCTCAGGGGACTGATACCACACCCACAGGGGATGGGGAACAGACACACACACAGGCATCCACAGTCACGCCGCAGTCCTCCAAATCCTCTCCCTCCAAGACCCCTTCCCTTGCCTCACCTGCAACCCCACCTAAACAGCAGCTCTTCCTCTGTGACCTCGGCCTCTTCCCCTCCGATCCAGCTGATCCAGCATACAGGGGGAAGAGGAAGTCCACCCAAACAGAGGGGAGTGCCCCTCACCCCCTGACACCCTCCCCCAGGCACGGACAGACTAAGGCCCCCACACGCAAGTCCCCCGGTCCCGGAAGAGCAAGACACCGCCACCGCCCTGCAGCTCAACCACACAGTCTCCTTCCTCCATCCCTCAGGCCCCCACAACACTGGTTCCCCCACCACACCCTGCCCCAGGTTCCCCCACCCACAGATACACCATCCCCAAAATGATCCGGCCTTCTCCACCTACCACTTGCTCTTCCAGCCTCACACCCCCTGCTGCACATGTTTGTGCCACTGGTGTGGAGACCGTGTCCTCCCCCTCTGTCCTGCGCACCTTACCTGAACCCCATTCTACTCCCCTGGAGATAGGCACTGCAGTGGAGTCCACTACCACCCTGTCTGACTTGGGCACTGCAGTGGGGAACCTGTCCACTCCATCTGGCCGGACCACTGCAGTCGTGCTGGCACCCACACCATCTGACTCATGCCCCCCAGTTGTGCCGGCACACACCATGTCAGACACCTCCACTGCAGTTGTCAGTGACTCTCCAGCACCAGCCACCCCTTCCCTGCCTCCTTCTGGTGAGCCCTGATCCTGTCCCTGCGGTGCCTGGCCTGCCCCCCGTATGCCCCTCCGAGGGGAATGTCCCTGATCCATATCAGTGCAGGCAAGCAGAGGGTGACATCTGCCACTGTCACCCTGTTCGGACTGAACTGTTGGACTGGCCATTGGCCTTTGTATTTTTGCTGGACTTTCATTTTTCAGAAACATATGCTGAATAAAGCTCCTTTCTGTTCTCTGGTGGTTTAGCTTCAGATGTACATGATGTTGCTGCAGTGATGGTGATATTTGATATCATGAAAATGAAGTGTTACTGTGCAGGACCCCATGTGGTCCAGGGGGAATGTGTCCTATCCTGGTGTGTAGCCATGTCATCCTTTGCAGCAATATGAGGGTGTCATGTTTTCAATATTTGCCAATGGGATTTCCTACATTTATTTGCAATATCACATCTGTGGCTTACACCCCTGCACATCAGTTGTGCTTGCCATTGTTCAATTTGTCTGTTTCCCTGACCGTGTGACCATCTCCACTGGACATGCAAGTTTGGGCATCTATGGGGAAGGACTCATCTGTGTTATCAGTGCAACTTGCTATACATGTGTGTTGGATCTGTGCAGATGATTTCGGTGACACTCCCATGAGCAGGCTGATGTGACGAGAGCCTTCATTTTGTGCTAATTGTTGACTGAGTGACCAAGTGTACTGCTGACATGATAGAGCCCTGCAGAGACAACGTATGGCACAGCTTTCCTTACACAGGAGTGGAGTCCCCTCATGGCAGTGTGTAATTCCGTGACATTGCCTGAGCCCAAGGTGTGTGTTGTGTGAGCATGTCTGTGTGTGTTCACTTCCATTTTGCAACACAGGCTGGGATCCCTAGTGATGTTCCTGTTTGTGATGCTTGCTGAGTTGACCTATGTTCCCCCAAATCTTCGCACTGGGTTCTCTGGGATGTGGGTGCATGGCACATTACTGGTCATCAGGGTGTCATCCATAGGTGTGTTTGCTGTCAGGACTGAGTTTGTGGGCAAACGCAGATGAGACACAGTCAGGATTCCCCTTGGCACTTGTTGGTTACACAAGTCATGTAATTTACAGTTTGTGTTAGCTTTCAGTGATTGTGACACGTTGTGTGTGTGACTGCTGCCACTCCTCTGGGTCAGAGCTGCAATGTTGGAAGTTGTCTATGTGTGTTCTTTGTGGGTGACCTTGACTTCTTCATTGGTGTGTGACTGTGTCCGGGATCACATTGATTGTGGTGGATTTCACGTCATGCCCATGTACGGCGAACTGTGCAGTGTGTCTGACATTCACAAGTCTTGTTGACTGGCCATGTGTGATGGGTTTCTGCACCTTAGTTCCCACCACCACCCCTAGGATTGTCATGGGTGCATGTGCAATGTCACCAGTCCATGTGAGCTTCACAGCTGCACATTGGTGTAGATCAAGGTGTGTGGTGTTGAGTGTGTGCAAATGAGAGTTTTTGCACGGCTAGACCCCTACCTCCATGTTGGCCTTGGCTGACAGGCCGTGCTGATTGATTTGTGCTTGTGTAGGTGTGATGGTAGTTTGTAGCTCAGGACACATGACTGTGGTTCACAGTGTGAACGACATCTAGCTTTGTCATCACAGTGGGATTATCATGCAGGCCAGGGTCACCACAATGTGGGGTCGCTGGGGGTAGTGCTGTGGTGGGTCTGTCTCTTGCTGTGTTATTTGCTGTTCCTACAAGCTTGTGTCACATGTGTAATTTGGGCTCCCTCTCATCTAACAATGCCTGATTGCCCACATAGGGGAATCCGATCCATGAGTTACCTTTGTGTGGCACTGTATACACATCTGTGTAATTGTGATTCAGGCCTCCTCATGTGTTGTGTGGTTGCCTGGGGACACTGGCACCCCCCCCCGTCCCCCATCACCTGTTGTGTTTGATATGCAGTGTGAGGCTGCCTGTTTGTGTTTGTGCATCTGCACCACTGCATTGGCATATCTTTGTGTGCCATTGGCTGTATGTTGTTTGGTGGGTTTCCCTGCTGTCCCTGGGACTCCTAGGTCATCAGTCAGCACAATGATCATGGTTTGTATGTCCCATTGCTGCCATGTTATGGTATTTGTTCACCTGACATCTACAGTCTCCACAGGATATCTACATTTGTGTGTCCATTGGTGCAGATATGTGGGGCTGCATTATGATGCTCACTTCTGTCATTGTGTTATTGACGAATGTTGACAATGTCAGCCCCCATGGGTGATGTTTGTCTGCACATGGCCAAAGGTATATCTTATTTGCACTGCACTGTTTGCCTCACCCAATGTATGTTGCTATGGGACACAAGCACTACTATGCCACAGATGTGTTTGTTGTTCTGTGACCAGGAATCATCCATGCTGTTTGCCATTTGCAGCTTTTCCCATTACAACACTTACCTTTTGGTCACTGTGGTGATGGGGGTTTAGACCCCATTGCCACAATATTCAAAATGTGCTTCAGCTATGGACCCCACACTTACATTTTGGTCACTGTGATGATGGGGGTTTAGACCCCATTGCCACAATGTACAAAATGGGCTTCAGCTATGGACCCCACACTTCCCTTTTGGTCACTGTGGTGATGGGTGTTTAGACCCCATTGCCACAATGTTCAATTGGGCTTCAGCTATGGACCCCAGACTTACCTTTTGGTCACTGTGATGATGGGGTGTTATACCCCATTGCCACAGTGGTCATGGTCTGCTTGCATTGTGGAGGCCACGCACATTTATGTGTGACACATGTGATAGGGGGTCACATTGTATGCTCAATGTCATGTTCAGTGTTGTAGGCATTTGACACAGACTACACACGCTTGTCATGGTGTTGGTGAGATGTATTTTCAGACATTCCTTATGTTGGAGTATGCTGGTTGTGTCATGCATTTCCCGTCCTATGTGTAGGGGTGGTGTGGGTGGTAGACATTCATCCCCCTATGAGTGGGGATGGTAGTAGTGACAGGCATCCAGACCCCCCTGAGTAGGGGTGGTGCTAGTGGTAGGCATCCAGGCCCCCCTGAGTAGGGGTGGTGGTAGTGGTAGGCATCAATCCCCCTATGAGTGGGGATGGTAGTAGTGACAGGCATCCAGGCCCCCCTGAGTAGGGGTGGTGGTAGTGGTAGGCATCCATCCCCCTATGAGTGGGGATGGTAGTAGTGCAGGCATCCAGGCCCCCCTGAGTAGTGGTGGTGGTAGTGGTAGGCATCCAGGCCCCCCTGAGTAGGGGTGGTGGTAGTGGTAGGCATCCAGGCCCACATGAGATGGGGTGGTGGTAGTGGTAGGCATCCAGGCCCCCTGAGTAGGGGTGGTGGTAGTGGTAGGCATCCAGGCCCACATGAGTAGGGGTGGTGGTAGTGGTAGGCATCCAGGCCCCCTGAGTAGGGGTGGTGGTAGTGGTAGGCATCCAGGCACACATGAGTAGGGGTGGTGGTAGTGGTAGGCATCCAGGCCCCCTGAATAGGGGTGGTGGTAGTGGTAGGCATCAATCCCCCTATGAGTGGGGATTGTGGTAGTGGTAGGCATCCATCCCCCTATGAGTGGGGATGGTAGTAGTGACAGGCATCCAGGCCCCCCTGAGTAGGGGTGGTGTGTGTGGTAGGCATCCATCCCCCTATGAGTGGGGATGGTGGTAGTGGTAGGCATCCATCCCCCTATGAGTGGGGATGGTAGTAGTGACAGGCATCCAGGCCCCCTGAGTAGGGGTGGTGTGGGTGGTAGGCATCCATCCCCCTATGAGTGGGGATGGTGGTAGTGGTAGGCATCCATCCCCTATGAGTGGGGATGGTAGTAGTGACAGGCATCCAGGCCCCCTGAGTAGGGGTGGTGGTAGTGGTAGGCATCCAGGCACCCCTGAGTAGGGGTGGTGGAAGTGGTAGGCATCCAGGCACCCCTGAGTAGGGGTGGTGGTAGTGGTAGGCATCCATCCCCCTATGAGTGGGGATGGTAGTAGTGACAGGCATCCAGGCCCCCATGAGTAGGGGTGGTGGTAGTGGTAGGCATCCAGGCACCCCTGAGTAGGGGTGGTGGTAGTGGTAGGCATCCAGGCCCCCTGAGTAGGGGTGGTGGTAGTGGTAGGCATCCATCCCCCTATGAGTGGGGATGGTAGTAGTGACAGGCATCCAGGCCCCCTGAGCAGTGGTGGTGGTAGTGGTAGGCATCCAGGCTCCCTGAGTAGGGGTGGTGGTAGTGGTAGGCATCCAGGCCCCCTGAGTAGGGGTGGTGGTAGTGGTAGGCATCAATCCCCCTATGAGTGGGGATGGTAGTAGTGACAGGCATCCCGGCCCCCTGAGTAGGGGTGGTGGTAGTGGTAGGCATCCAGGCCCACATGAGTAGGGGTGGTGGTAGTGGTAGGCATCCAGGCCCCCCTGAGCAGGGGTGGTGGTAGTGGTAGGCATCAATCCCCCTATGAGTGGGGATGGTGGTAGTGGTAGGCATCCATCCCCTATGAGTGGGGATGGTAGTAGTGACAGGCATCCAGGCCCCCTGAGTAGGGGTGGTGTGGGTGGTAGGCATCCATCCCCCTATGAGTGGGGATGGTGGTAGTGGTAGGCATACATCCCCCTATGAGTGGGGATGGTAGTAGTGACAGGCATCCAGGCCCCCTGAGTAGGGGTGGTGGTAGTGGTAGGCATCAATCCCCCTATGAGTGGGGATGGCAGTAGTGACAGGCATCCAGGCCCCCCTGAGTAGGGGTGGTGGTAGTGGTAGGCATCCAGGCCCACATGAGTAGGGGTGGTGGTAGTGGTAGTGGTAGGCATCCAGGCCCCCATGAGTAGGGGTGGTGGTAGTGGTAGGCATCCATCCCCCTATGAGTGGGGATGGTGGTAGTGGTAGGCATCCAGGCCCCTATGGGTGTGTATGGCATTGGTGGTAGCCATCCCGCCCCTATGGTTCTGCTGTTGCTAGTGTACGTCATTTCTGCATCCCTATGTGTGTGTGACATATGTTGGGTAAGTGTTGTTTGTTTGTGTAGTGGGTGTTTGACTTACCGTCTTCGCCGTACGCGTCCGTACCGGTCCCGGTAATAGATGTAGAGTATTGGTAGGACCTGCGCGATGGGATTCATGGTTTGTTCATCTCGTTCGGGTTTCTCATGGCTTGGACTCGTACTCGTCGCTGGCTTGTTCATCTCGTAGTCGTGGATCGTCTTGTGGCGCGAATCGGAGCTTATGTGCAGCTCTCCCGGATGCTCTGACGTGCCGTTCGTAGCGACGGGTTCGGCGCGTACGGAGTGCGCATCGTACTAGTCCGGCCGGAAGGTGCTGTGTATTTGGTTCCGTGCGACTCGATTCGTCGTTTACGGATCCGGCTCGGGCGGGGAACAGGAGCTGAAATGGGTGAGTACGGCTCGCTCGGAATCTGGGCTGTTATGCGCATCATACTTGTTCGTTCGGACGACTGTTCGAATCGGTCGGGAAACACGCGTTCGGCTTGGTTTTTTTCCGGACGAATACTGTTAGGTGCGCTTCCTGCCGAGATCGGAATCGACCCCAGAGTATAGTCCATCCATTATGATCAAATAAAATCCAGGGAAGCCATCCCAAACTGGAAAAGCACTAACAACTAACCCTGGGCGAAGTACTACGCTACACTCGCGTAGTTTGCGAAGTTTGCGCTACTTCGCACTACGCGAATTGCACGTAGCACAGTGCAAACACGCGTAGCGGTCATTTTTTGCTTGCTCGCGGTCCTCAACGTCAAGTTGGTGACCGCGAGCAAGCAAAATGACATCCCGGCGAGACTTTTTCCTCGTTCGCGAGATTCTCAACGCGGGGAGGTCAGGTTTCTCATTGCGAGTGGTCGCGTATGCTCGCGACCGCTCGTGATGAGAAACTACCAGTCCGCGTTGAGATAGCTGCCGCTCGAGTAGAAATCTACTCGAGCGGCAGAAAACGACCGCTTGCACTGTGCAAGATGCGGTTTGCACTGATTGCACAGTGCGGACAAGCATCCGGCACTGTGCAATCAGTGCGAACAGCATTTTGCACAGTGCACTACGCAGTTCGCGTAGCTACGCGTAGCTCGCGTAGTGCGAAGTGCACTTCGCATAGCTACGCGTAGCGCTACTACGCGAACTACGCCCAGGGTTACTAACAACACAAAAACCCCTCAAAGAAAATGTAAAAAAAATAAGGATGAGTTAAAAAGAATTTTGACTTAAAAAACATCTGTCAAAAAAAACCACATACTAACAAACAAGTCAGAATACCTAAAAATATTTAAAATATAAGACAGTTTCTAACAATAGAGCTGAATATACAATCAAACAGAATTAGGCCTAGAGCAAGTATCTCCAACAACAACAGAAAAGATCCACACTAGCTATAAGCTAAAACAAACACATAAATGTACAACTACTAACCTATCTAGCAATAAACCACATCCCTACCACATCTAAAGCAGGACAACAACCCGGAACCGCTAACCTGCAGATTTGCTGGAGCCCAAAAGCAATGAGTACACGCTACAAAATAAATGCAGACCAATACAATAAATAAATGTAACAAAATGTGAGAAAACTGTAAATTATAAAAATGTTTGTATTCATATATAAACAGTACTGTTGAATAAATGAAAAATAATGCATTTACAGCATTTTTGAATATATAAAAAGAAAGAAGATTGATTTAAAATGCAAAAACTTTATGACACATTTTTTTATCATCAATATTCATGTAAATGTGTATGAAAAACTTTATACAAATGTATATGCAAAAAAATATATTTTTTCATTGCGAACTTGATAAAATGTGCATTTTTAAAACAATATGTATTAATTTCTGATGGACTGACTGATACAGATCCTATGTTCATGGATGGAGAAGGGCTGTTGTCTTGTTTTTTTTCTGTAGAGTAATTAAGTGAAATGATAGCAAAATTATGGCAGACTATGTGGAATTACACAAGGAGTTTAACCCTGCATTTTGCCCTATTTTCTCGGAGCAAAATGCACCCTTGTGTACAAAATAAAAAAGCAGATTGTTTTTGTGCTTAGAAAATAGCACTAAATGCAACAGGACATGCACAGCAGCAGGAATCAGCCATTTTTGCTAATTTTGCGTCATAAGAGTAAAGCAAAATTACCAAAATTACTCTGATTATTCCAGCATATTTAGAATTTTACGGACCTAGTTTTGAAGATGATAATGGTTTGCAAGAGGAGCCATGGAGTTCCATTATGGTGGGGGTGATGTGATCATATGTTTTCAGACCCTGAATGAGACATTTTGCGGCATTAGGATTCCCTTAAGTAGTGTCAACGTGGAGTCTGGCCGGCCCTGGAGTAGGGCATTTCTGCCATCGAAATGAAAGATTATGAGGGCTCGAACAGCAGTTCCGAAGTTTTACTTTTTTTTAGAAGAGAGAGCTGGTACACAGCAATCTTTGTGTTTTTAGCAAATATTTCCTTGGAAGAGATGTTGGTGTCCAAGGTGAAGCCAAGTCATTTGGCATTTGTTGTGAGTTAGGGTTCGAAGCCTTCAATGTTCAAGTCATTGAGTCAGCATTTTTTAGCAGAATCTGATACAGCCATGTCACTGTGGTTATAAACCTAACCATATGTTATTAATTTCTGCAGGGTGTGACTACAGGGACTCACTCCACTGCAACCCCCGTATTTAGAAAATAGCCCTTATTTATAGGGTAAGCATCAAGATAATTGTTAATTAGACAGAGACCACCTATTCTATGTGAAACACCTTGCGTACAGAACCTCACAGTTTACTTTGATAAATACACATAGTGCATGATTTATTTCCTTCTCTGGGAACGCCTCTCTTTGACAATTATGTCTTATCACTGCTCGTTGTTTATATTTAACCTACAGAGAATTCTTGGGGCAAAGAATTATACTAAGCGAGTCATATACTCCATTTTCTATCTGTTGTGTTTGTTTTGACATATCTAAGTTTTGTGTTGTTTGTCCTGACACCAAAGTTCTCTATTATAGGGCGCAGTATACATCCAGAGACCCTTACATCTTGATTAAGGCCGTTGACCTCCTTGGGCACACAAAAGCGGCCCAAATATGTCGACAATAAGGTAAGGTAAATATATCTCACGTAGCATCAGAGTTGCTAATTCTTAAGTTTGTCAGAGCCGCCCTGGATAAACTTGTGGAAGGGTCGTTGCCCGAGACTATTTTAGCTCCTCTGGTGCTGGCAATCACATAACAAAAAACCCTGGCTCCCACATAGTGGTAGAGTCCATCCAAACACCAATATGGGTTCTGGATGTGGCAACGGTCGATGATGAACCATGTTACAACTCATGTGTGAGGGTTGTTTTTTTCACAGAAATTGTTTCTCAACCTTGTTCGTCGACTCATATTTACACTTATTTTGGGTGCCCATTTTCGTTTTGTGTGATGGTACATTAGCGGCAATGGATTAGTGGGCGAACAAAACTTCTCTCCCCTCTTCCATGTAATGGTGCTGGTGTAAATATATATTTTCACATTTAAATATATTGCTACATTTATTTACAATTTTTATTTTCTCCACAGTAAACTTTTTACCCATGGATAAATCCCTTTGCCTATCCCATTGCCAATTTCGGGTTTATCTCTTTACTTTCTGAACTTTACTCCTACCCTTTCCAGGAATACATTTAGTAGCAAATTCAGGGTAGGAAATTGTGAAAAATGGCAAACCAGCCTGATACTTTGGTAATATTATACGTAAATATATACCATTACAAGTGTATATTCACATTCTGTAGATACTAAACATGCATTTACAGTTGTAAATGCAGTTTTGTGTGATCCCAAGTTGCATAAGTGTGCAAATAGTTATATGAATCACGGTGCAATGGTGTTAGCACCAAGGTGTAATTTGAATTGATTTATGCTATATATAAATTATGATGATTATTATATTATAATTATCATTATTAATCGTCTTCTTCATCACTATTATCATTTCCATACAGCATAAATGAATTCAAATTACACCTTGGTGCTAACACCATTGCACCGTGATTCATATAACTATTTGCACACTTATGAAATAAATAATACCGCTTGTCAGTTTCCAACTCTAGATAATTATTATATTTGACATTATACTTCAACTGTGCGCATCTCTTCAATGTATTAATAAATAATACTAATACTTCTACTACTACTACTTCTACTACTATAACTAATAATAATTAATATTATAATAATAATTGAATTTCGAGGTGCCGAAATCTGAAAGTAAAATGTGAACTATATATGTAGGAAGAGTTTAGAAACAGACAAAAGGCAGTGAAAAGACCAAATGGAACGTCATTGTTAGAAATTAATACAATGAAGACAAGGGAACGTTAAAAGATCTACAATTGCGACGTTTTAATTCAATTGATTGAAAATATTCTTGAAACTTGCTGAATAAAGAATGAATCGAATGTTGGAGCCCTGCAAACTACAGATCTAAAATAAGGGAAAATTACTGCAAAATCCCCATCTTTTGTAGGTTGCAAAAATTGTGCTTTATCAATTTCTTCCATTGCTTGAAATGAAATGTTATACTCCATGGGCCATCATTGTTAGTGGTGAGGAATGAGGAAGGGGATGATGGATGTAATATAAAATT
Source organism: Calotriton arnoldi (assembly GCA_963921515.1). Taxonomy (NCBI): domain Eukaryota; kingdom Metazoa; phylum Chordata; class Amphibia; order Caudata; family Salamandridae; genus Calotriton; species Calotriton arnoldi. Next base: position 427,970 of record CAWUFW010005164.1, read on the forward strand.
CCTTATCCAAGAGCAAAGTGTGATTAATGTAGGAAGTAAATCATCCCTGCCGAGAAAGGTCACCAGGCTGCTGAGCTGTGCTGAGCAGCAAAATGCAGGTGGGTCCTACCGACAGGTTTATGGAGATTTGTAGTAAGTGTGATAAGGGAAGGACGGTGTAAGTCGAGAGCAGAACAATATGAAGACGAGGAAGGAGCATTTAGACTAAAAGCTGCTGAATCAGCAAATGATGGACAAGTGACTGAACCAGAAAAAGTTGTTGACAATGTTTGCGTTCATAAATAAAGAAAACTGTGTTAGGAGGTGGGACAAAAGGTGCGGAAATAGGGGACAGTAAAATAAAATGGCAAATTGAGGGATTATAATGAATCAGAATGGCAGGCTTGTTTCGTGAGCACCAACAAACCAGAAGTAGTATGGACCAGCCAGAGCCTTGTGCTCGTATGCTCACATCCCTAAACAAGGTTCAAAGAAATGTGCAGAGTACCAGATGCGGGAGCAGAATGAATTGAATCTATAATAAGACATAAGACATTAGACAATTGTGAGTACAATGCAAAGAAGCATTACCACAGCACATAGGTCTGAGTTTGCAACTGAGAAAAGCATTTCGAGGACATGGAGAACTCTAACTCTAGTACAGGGAGTAACATTGGTGTTGTACTGTGTGTCTGTGAGGGGAGGAGCGATACCCCTGCTATAAGTAGTACTGTAGTTATCATGGTGTATGTGTTTGTCTACTATAATAGTAGGGAGCAGCAATCCCTATATAAAAGCCTGTCTCTAATTTGCTTACAACAGGCGACTTGTGACGCACCTACTCGTCTGTCAAAAAAACATGACGTAGCCACTTAACTGTAACAACTTATTACAGTAGAGTGCTGACATCACAATGCCTGCTGCCAGAGCCAGCGGCTAAGGGAAAGGCAGGTCACAGAGCATAATGATAGCTGTAGTTTCAAAAATAAAAACATAATGCAGCATCTCGTTCTTGTTAGATCTGTCAGCCTAAGGGAGGCCTTCCCCCAAACGTTTTGCTTTACTCCTCCATTGTTGCTGATCTTGTTTTTGTTGGCCTTAGCACTGCTAACCAGTGCTAAGGTGTGTGTGTTCACTCCCTAAAACATGGTGAAATTGGCTTACACCCAATTGACACATTTAACTTACTTGTTCGTCCCTAGTAAAGTGGTACTACATGTACCCAAGACCTGCAAATTAAATGCTGCTAGTGGGTCTGCAGCACAGATTGTGCCGCCCACTTAAGTAGCTCTTTAAACATGTCTCTGACCTGCCATTGCAGCCTGTGTGTGCAGCTTAAACTTCCATTTCGACCTGGCAAATAAAATCTTTTACAAGGCCTAAACATTCCTTTTTAATTCATATAAGCCACCCCTAGGGTAAATCCTAAATAGCCCATAGGGCAGGGTGCAGAGTATTTAAAAACTTGGACATGTTCTTTTAACTTTTACGTGTCCTGTTAGAAAAAACTCTTAAATACATTTTTCACTGCTGCAAGGCCTACCTCTCCCATAGGCTAACATTGGGTAAACTTATTATATTTAATAAGTGGTAACTTTCAATTAGGAGCAGATGGAAATCTCAAGTTTGGTGTCTAGAGAATTGTAATTTAAAAACCTCTTTAATGGTAAAGTTAGATTTGAATTCACAATTCTGAAAACACACTTTTAGAAAGTTAGCATTGTCTTGTCTTAGCCATTTGATGCTTTCAGCTCATATCCTGGGTCACATGACTAGGTGTATCTGGCGGTTAGTCTTTGTGTATAGCTCCCAGATAGTGAGACAAAGGGGAAATAGGTGTTGGAAGGATGGGCCATCACTGACTTGATGAGGGGGAAGAGCTGTCACCTACCTCATTTGCACACCACAGAGAAACTGGGGCCAGGGCCGGGGGGCAGAAAGTTTCAAACACCTCTGGGGGTGGTAACCGCCAGAACCTTCTCCTACTTCAAAGTGGGCACCAGGTATATTTAATGGAACCTCAGACCCAACTCTTCAGTACACCTCTGGACCTGTGGAGCACTCAGAAGGACTGTTTTCCTGCTCTGCACGAAGGACTCCTACTCTACTGCCCTCATGTCTGAGTGAGAAGGACAGGACTTGCATCTTGAACCGAGGACACCAGAGTCACTCCAATGACTAGTTGGCTGACCTCCAGATCAGAGCCTCAGGGACAGAAAAGGCTCCAACCACCTTGAACCGAGCACCTGGAATCTTTCTGTTGTCAAACTTTCCCCCAGTGGTGCCACCACAGTTGTGGACCCTTGCAAGGGGGCCTGAATGTGCCTGAATGTGCCCAGCTGTAGTCCTGTGAGCAGAACCGATGCAGAAAAACTCATCTCTTCATAGTCATATCGAAACTACCACTGCGCAATGCATCCCTGATGCAGGACCTTGCAGCACAGCCTGTAGCTTCCTTGGAAACGTTGCTGCGCAACACATCCTCAACACATGGGTTCAGCTTGCAAGCCCCTCGTCGATGGTATCCTCAATGACGAAGCAGGATTTGAACCGTAGACCCACAGCTTCCTCTGAACAGCCGCTATGCAATGTATCCTCGATACAGGACTTTTCATCACAAGCTCCTCATCGACACCATCTATGACTATGATGCAGGACTTCGCATTGCAGCACGGCAGCTTCCTCGGAACTACCAATGCGCTACACATCCTCGATGCGGGATCTCGCAATGCTCCGCAAACCAGGACTTAATGTACATTGTGCAGTGGGGCTACCATGGTCCCTGTGTCCAGCCCACATTTCATCATTGTCAGCCTGAACTTCCGACTTTTCTCTGGTCCAGCACGACCAGATAACCACAGGTGATGCTTTGTGCCTTTAGGCAATATTTTCACTTAAATTGTTAAAGCTGCATGTCTCCACTTCTACTGATAAGATTTGTGTCATTCTGGTCTCCAATAATTTATTACATTTTACTATATTTTTCTAAATTGGTGTGGGATTTGTCTTGTGTTTTCACTTAATTACTGTTTGAAATGCTGCATAAATGCTTCACACATTACCACTAAGTTAACCCTAATTTCTTTTGTGGCAAGCTACCAGAGGGTTAAGCACAGGTTAATTTGGGGTTTGCTTGTATTTCAGCCTGGCAGAGAATGTGGTTGCTGCTTGAGAACCAGTTGATGCTTGAGACCCCTTCCTCAACCAGTAACCCAATTTCCAACAGTTCTTCTGCTCTATTTTTCTAGATGAACAGAGATCAGCAGAAATTAGATATTTATGGCAGCATGTTTATTTGTCCACGCCTTAGATAACTATAAGAAAGGTAGAATCATTCTGCATGTTTCTACACAATCTGAACTACTGAGTTTTTCAAAAATCTTACTTGTATTAAACTGGTTCTAATATTGTTATGCAACAAATATCTAACTGCTTCTTGGTGTGTTTAATTTTTCACTAGAGATTCTATTTGTATTCTTTATTTTTACAAACATCTGCTCTATTTTCTATGAATTCTATGACCCAATGAAAGAACTCAGTCTTCAGCCTTGCTCCTCTATATGTTGATGGAGCAGGATAAATGAAAAAATTTTAACCTCCTAATAATTTTCGTAAAATAATTAATAAACATGTTCGTTTAAGTAAATAACCAACAATGTATGTTACATGTAAAGGGTTAAAGGTAACACGCTATTTTTGTGTGCAAATTAATCTACTTATAATTGTTGACGTGTCTAACATAAACGTAATATTTGCGTACTAATAAAATAATAAACGCATGATTTGTGCTTTAAAAATAAAACGTGTGGTGGCAAAATAAAGCGATGGTAAGTAAGGGACGGCTTTATATGTTGCTTTTTGCTAGGTAATACCTAATTGGGGTATGTAGAAAGACGGGAGGGAAACGAAAGGGTTTATATTCTTTATTTTAACAATATTTTGTTTATCTTTGAAAATAGTGCGCTTAGGCCTGTTGAGCAGCGATATAAAATGGCCGCCATGAGCTAGAGTACGCATGTGCAAGAAGCCGTGTGGTAAAGGAGAAAGGCTGTGAAAAAGAATGACCACGTGTTCGTGCTGAGAGCCTAAGATGGAAGTATGGTCAAGGCTATTGTGACCTTACTGAGCAAATGTGTGCCAAGATGATCAGCAAGAAGCGTGAGAAGTCAAAATGAATAAATGGACAAACGGAACTATTGAATCTAAAAAGTAACAGAAAAAGATACAAATTGGACTGATCGAAACTGATGAGTAATGTCATGAACTGTGGGAAACGATGCAAGCATGGACATTCCACAAAGAACTGGTTAAGACAAGGAAGTTTGATTAAAATGTATATGGACTCGAATGAACCAATGAGAGAGAATCACGCCATAAAGATGCAACATTTTTATTCAGTAAGCTAGAATTAGGGTATAAGAAGACCTACTCTTGGTGGGGAGGAGTTAGTTGCTGTTGACGGAGATGCTGTAGATGGGTGAAGTTGCGGTTGCTGATGCTGACGAGCTGATGCTACTGCTGCTATTTTATATTTTTAGTTGAGTATAAGATGCTGCTTTTGGAGAACCTTTTTACTCCTGATAGATTTTTCATTTAGAGCTATTAGATTTTCCAAGACAGATAGATTGATCTTTTGGAGTTCTTGCTGTAACAACCTTATTTTTCCGTCTAATAGGTATGCATTGCAATTTCAATTTATTCTTATAATGATGATAAATGTAATAATCTGAAAAATAAGCTTAAACTTATTTCTTGCTTCGAAACTTTATATAAACTTTATTATTCTTTAAACAAATGACTCAGTGATTCTTTAGCTCAATAATTAAGGTAAAATGTTAAAGAGTTTATTGTGATTGAGCTGGTCTTAATCACCATCAACTGATTCCTACTAGTTGGTCCATCGACCAATGAGCGGAATACCTTAAAAGCAAATGAGAAACATTATGTCATGTTAAAAGAGGTATCCCGTCCCCTTCCAGCGAATTGTTTTACTGTTTTTTCTCCTAGGTTAAGGACGGAGGTAATCCAGGGAATAAATGAGTAAGTGAATGTATATGCGGTGTTATGGGCCCCACCGTCATATGGATATAGTTTGTGTGTTGGAGGGATTGTTGCACCTGGATGACCGAAGTATATAGGAGAAGAATTTTTATTGTTAGCGCTGGATCAGATTTCTTGGTAGCAGAGGATGGTTACTATAGATTAGTTTGGTGATTATTGATTATTGATAAGTTCATGTCTAACACTTTATGTTGAGTCGCATTATGTTATATGTAAGTTTTCACGCTTCCGGGAAGTAGGAAGTGGAACACGTGTGGCAAGAGAAGTCACATGGAATAGTGCATTGTCTGAGTTCATATTGGTGATAACACAGGTTGTGTTATGATAGGGACATTTTCCGCATAAAAGGTGTGTAAGAGAAATAGTGACCGGTTTTCTTGTGAAACTCTGGCCTTAATTCTCAGGAGCAGTATAGTCTCCACATGTGTTTTATCCCCAGAGAAACGGGTTTACCGCTTGCTTGAAAGAAGGGTAAGGTAGAGGGAAGTGCTACTTTATCGGCGAAACGGGAAAATTCTGTGGTAAGGTAGAGGTAAGCGCTGCCTACTGGAAAATACAGAATTCTTGTGTAAATGGACAAAGCTATCTCCTTGGTTTAGCGAATCAGACAATGGAAATGTGTTTTAAAATGTTGTAACTAACGAAGAATTGTTGAAAAAGAAATTGCTGATAAATTTTGTAAAGGAGGGGTCAAGAGCAGAACTGACGTAGACAAAAGCCGTGCTGGGATTGGACAGTGCGTTAGTCATACAGAAACAGGAGCAGAGCTGACGTAGACAAAAGCCGCGCTGGGATTGGACAGTGCACTGTAGACAGAAATTGCTCTGATTGGAGCTTTGATGTGAATCGCGCTAGGATTGGTCAAATAGCCTAGTGACGTGGAAGTTTGTGATTGGAGTGTTGGTGTGAGTCGCGCTAGTATTGGTCCGAATAACGCATAGAGAACAGTGTTGAATTGCGGATAGTTTGAGGAGAGAAAGCGATTGTGAATCATGTCGTATTATGAATATGGTAGAGAGAAAACGTCGTGGATGTCGAAAGTTAAGAACTTCTTTAAGAAAGACAAAAAGGTAGTGACTAGAGAGGGACAAGTAATTCCTCCGCCGAAATCACCAGCTTCGCATATGATGCTGAAATATGGATATCATACATGCATATGGTTAGAAAATTGGACAAAATATACCAAGAATGATGGAGCATTGGCTTTCCCTGAGAATGGTTCATTTAATGTAGCTGTACTACGGAATTTGAGAGAGAAGATGGCAATGTTAGAACCTAGACCTAGACCGACACAGTTTGAAGCTTTAACTGAATGTGAAGATGAGATGTATGAACGTGAGAGATTCAGAGGATTAAAAAATCATGAGTTTGTGCCTGGAAGGTTATGGGGAGTAAGTCATGAGGATAGAATAAAGCGTTGGAGATGTGCTAATATGACAGGAGGTTTGTTTCCAGCTTTTACAGTAGAGGAAGAAGCAAAGAGAAAGTGTACAGAGAAAAAGAAACATGTAGTTATAGAAAAGTATGGGTATGGTGGTAGTGAAACGGATGATGAATTGCTGGAAGATATTTTAAACAGAAACCCACCTCCATACCAACAAACTTCTGTGGTGGTGACACCTAATGCACCGCCAATGGAAACTGGGAGGAATAAAAATCAGAGTGAAGAGATAGAAAGTGACAATGCAACTGAATTAGCAAAAACCACAAGAGAATTGACTGAGAAAATAAGAGAATTGACCAAGAATATGGAAGCTGTAACTGTACCAGTGACGATAGGTCCAGTAATGCCAATTTTTGAGAATCAGAAAATTGATGAACGTTCTTTAGTGATTCCCATGAATTCACATTTGCAAAGAAAAAGAGAAGGGATGGAACTGGACAATGAAGGTGCACACCATTTGGTTAGTACCTATAGACCAAGCCCACCTACTAATTTGACAATAAATGAGAATGAGTTCAGGAGAATACCTATGGTAACGGAGTCTGCATCAGGGACACCAGAAAGAAGTAACAATTGGATAGAATTAAATAGTACGCCGGTAGGTCCGACTCCAGATGAGTTAAATGAATGGATGAAAACGCTAAAAACGAAAGAAACAGAAGTAAAACCATTAGATGTAAGTTCACGGAACTCCTCAGTGGCTCGCAATATCTTTATTATGCACGGTACAAGGTACTTTATCTCATATATAATATTGCTCTTATTATGTAGCATTCGTATATAGTGTTCCAGGACCACAAAGTATTGCTGTGCTGTACATCTAACTTAACTTCACACTACATTTAAAAGTATAGAAGTAAGTATTGTACCCAATGATATTACAAGAGGTGAGAGAGTAATATGCCACAACATTGGTATAGTTTTCATTTTTACACCTACTTAAGATCTGGGGATCATATTAAATGAACTGAGGGAAGAGATGGACAAAGAAGAAGGGTCTTCTTCCTGATATCGAGTATCCTAAAGTAGGATGCATACAATAAAATCTTATCTACAGCAGAAGAGCTCAACTCAATGGGTTGTTCATTTACAAGATCTTAAGACCTCTTTAGCTATCGCACTAGGGTTTTACCAGAAAAACCTGTGTGTATCACAGCAGAAACAAATATTAAAATGTTTGATAAAAGAGTGCTCCTGGAAGGGTGACTTAGATGATGTGGGCAGAAGAGACAGCCTGCAACATCTAATGTAGTCAGAATACGGTGGTCATATCCAGTCTATTATGTGTGATATAAAAACGGCTACATCAAGAAATGGGCCTTGAAATTTAGTTTGGGGCAGCTCCAGGCCTTTATAAAGTGGAAGCTGATTAATGGGGTTGGGATGGAAAGAGGCATCTGTCCCCTCTGTCAAAATGCTCCGTTGTCTTTTGTGCATGTAATTTTATGTTGCACATACTTTGATATAGTAAGACGGAGTGTGTTACTCACTGTTTTTAGAAATGTACGGGTCTGTCGTATTAACAACTGAATGGCAGTAATTCTTAAGTCCAATAATATGGGATTGTGTTTCTCCATAGGGAAATGCTTGTCTGTAGTAGTTGATGGGCTTGTTGAGCTGATTAGCTCATAGCAACAGATGTATTCTTATGGAGTAAGTAGATGCGATCCAAATATCTGGGAACTACAAGCTCTGTTAAATTGAGTTTAATTATTGGTATTATAGAGCACCATAAGACATCATAAGATATGAAGCATGAACTGAACGAACCCCCACGGCATCACTCCCTGCAGTTTTGGTTGGATCGTACGTCCTAAAATTGAGAAGTGGCGGTCGGCTTCTCGCTACTATAATTGCATTTTTGCACAGAAATAATTGTATTTTGCACAAATAATTATGACACTGCTATGGATAATTTCCTGTTTGTGGCCTATGGAAAATCTTGCACTTACTATTTGCGCTGTGTTTCTTACTGTACTTACCGTCTATATTAGAAGTTAGGCTGTACTATGTAGTTTGCACCTAATCAATTGTATTTTGCACAAACAATATGAATATTGTCATACTATAGGTAAATTCCGGTCTGCCGCCTTTTAGAATATTGTGTGCTTAAGATTAGTGTATTTTACACCGAACAATTGTATTTTGTATAAATGATAATGAAACTGCTATACTATGGATAATTCCCTGCACCTTAACAAGTGTATTTTGCTCAAATAATAATGAAACTGCTATACTATGGAAAACTCCCTATTTGTTGTCTATAGAATACTGCACTTAACATCTGTGCTAGGCCTTTTATTCTACTTACCCTCTATATTAGATGTTAGGCTATGTTATAATTGTATTTTGCACTTAAACAATTGAACTTTGCACAAACAAGATGGATATTGTCAAACTATAGATAAATACTGGTCTGCTGTTTTTTTAGAATATTCCATGCCTAAAGATTACTATGTATTCCACTTAAAAATTGTATTTTGCATAAATAACAAGGAGATTGTCAGATTTTAGGTAAATTCCTGACTGTGGTTTTTAGAATATTTTGTATGTATTATAAATGAATATGTTTATTGCTGTAATTACATTTATTTACATTGAGTGGTGGTTTTAAGAAGGATGTTGTTTTTCAGTTTTAATGAATATTAATGTATTGTTTGTATTGCCTTAGTGGTAAGATATCAAACAATTAAATAAACTTGCAAACAGTCACTTACTCACAATCATTCTCATTCATAGTTATGGCACCTCGCAACTTTGCAATATTCTTTTTAAATCATCCCAAATTTCACCAAGAGTTATTTTTTTTTATTTGCAAAGTCAAAAAGAAACAGCATTAGTAGCCAGTGAACACTTCAAAGACGATCTGTTCTGAGGCACCCTAGACCCCTGCCCAAAACCAGAGCTGATCCCTTCTGCCCTATGGCAGCCAGACCTGCCTGCACCCTCGCTATGCTGATGTGTTTGTTGCTGCCCCCAGACCTGAGCTGACCCATGTCACCCTTTGCTTCCTGCATCAGAGCTGTCCCCACTTGGACCACAGCAACCCTTCCACCTAGACATGAATAGTACCTCGCACCCCTGTGGTCCCCAGTCCCTCTTCTGGGCCCCACTATTCTGGAACTTCCTCCATTATAGCCCCTCAGACCTCCCATTTAGAATTGATTCTGCATAACCATTACACTTCACAAACTGTGTAAAGCATGAAGCACGTGAAGTTGAAAAGGCCAGCTTCAGCAGCTGTTTGATGCAGCACAAAATCACATGGCAGCAATCCACAGTCCCCTGTTCCAGGCTCCACTTTTACCTGGTGCACTGACCTCTCCCACAGGAACTGTTCTGCTGCTCTACACAAAAGACTGCTACTCTACTGCCCTGCTGCCCGAGTGAGAAGGACTTCCATGCACTAGGGATGTGCGCTGTTAGTCAGTGTTAGTCCCCCTCCTCTCATACCCAAGCTGTATTGTTTTTCCATTGGTGCCTGCCACACCTGAACTGTCCTCCTCCATCAGAGCTGTCTCTGAGTGGCCCATGGTACCCCAAACTTACATAGATGCATTTAGTCCCCTTGTCTCACTCACCCCTCCCTCGCCCTTGAACTTTTGGATTCATCTCATTTCACCATGCCTTGTACATGACCTAAACATCTTGACACAGAATGTTATTCCATGTAAGCATTTTGTAGTAAGACATCTGGCCTACAGAATGCTAGGAAGAGATTCACTCCACCTCAGCCAAAGTCAAGAAACTGTGCCCTCTTTTGCCAACATGCAAATTTCCAACTTGACCTTCTCATGAAGGGTAAAGTTTGTACAATCCTAGCTGAATGAGGAACAGACAATCATCTAGCTAGTGAACGTCATCTACTGATGACACTTGACTTGTGCTTCAAACCGTACTCTTTGATGACATTTGAAGATTAAAATCATATGAGAGAGGATGAACTCTGGGTACACTTGCCACATCATGAACAGGGGGAAATTCTTCATTCTCCAGTCTGAGAAAATTGACATCTATCAGTCAGAAAGGTCGAAAACCACTTAATGTCTGCACCATTCCAAAAGAAGTTGCTTAATAGTTGCCCATGATGCACTATCGCAAAGGGCTCTGAGAATTCAATTGTACTAGCAAACAGACACCCCCACTATAAAGCACTTTAAGGGCCTCATTACGATGTCAGGCGGACATGAAACAGTTGCGAAATCAGGATTGACCGACCTCCGGTCGGCGGTCCCAACTGCAGTATTAGGATGCGACCGCACATGGTGTGTTCGCACACTCCCATTTCTCAATGGGAGCTTGTGCTGCAGTCACAAACTGGCTGCAGCACAAGCTCCCATAGAGAAATGGGAGTTTTTGTTAATCCCTGCACCGCGTGGCAGGCACCACACTGTGCCTGCCACTCGGTGCAGGGATTGATAGGGTGGCACCATATATGCCCCCCAAACTCCTAACCGGAGGCCACTGTTGCAAGGGGGCCCTGTTAGGGGACCCCCAAAGTCACTTATCAACAGGCTTTTCATGTCGGTAAGCCCGACATGCACGGGATACTAAATGGATGGTTTTATGTCAAAGAAAGGACTGGGAAGGGGCGCTGGTTGTAGGCTACTACCCAGAAGGATAGTGTCCGTTTTACTGTATGTGTGGTTTATAACCCAAAGTTTCTGGATTTTCTTTTGGCCGAGCTCCATCTCTGGCCATCACCCTATATTGATTATGGCGATTTTAAAGTGATGTAATGTCCTTTGCGAGATTCAACATCTCAGCTTTCGACTCCCAACCAGATGTCAGAGGGTCTGGCAAATGGGGGAAAACATCGACTTAGGGGGGCTGTACGTCAAATGATTTCCTCATATGCTCTGGTTGACCTCTAGCATTCTGTGTTATCCAATGCACCAGGATTTACATTTTACTCTGCCCCCCATTAGGGAATGTCACAGCTAGACATGTTTTTGGTGAGTAGTACTCTGGCTTCATCCTCCAAGCCTGTGCTCAAACCAAGTGTTCTTTCTGACCATAAATCCCTATCTTTGCTTATTCAACTTAGTTAACCTATTCAGACACGTGGGCCTCAGGGATGGACATTTGAACACAAATTATTATTTGAGGACAGATATATTTGCTCTATGAGCACCCATATACAGGAGTTTCTAGAGGTCAATATCGGATCGGCATCCCTTGTGGTGGTATGGGATGCCCTAAAAGCTTCTTGTCAAGGGTTAACTTGGCAAATTGCCTCTCGTCAATGGAGGATGGCAATGGCCAAGTAAATGGTGGCTCGGCACATCCTTAGTTCTCTAGAGCTTACCTTGGGATAAACTATCATTGCATGTGCTGAAGGCCTTCTTGAGCAGTCTACCACCCTCTGAGTCTCTCTCAGAAAACAGATCTGGGATAGGGCTGTAAAAAATGGACGAGTCAGGCAAATGGTTAACTTTGAGAACAGTGACAGAATGGGGTGAATTCTTTCCTTTAGAGTAAGGGTTAACTCCAGCTCGAACACTATTCAGCAGATATGTGGTGAGAATGGGGAGCTTGTGGCTGATCCAGCGGCCATTAGAGATATCTTCCGACGGTATTACCAAGACCTTTAACAAGATGATTTCTCTTCCTCCACCAAAGATATTATTCAATTTGTGGGGATGTACCTCCATCGTAAATCGATTGTGACACTGCGCTTTGCATTCAAAGTACCTATTACTCTGTTAGAATTGGAAAATGCTATTGGTTCTCTTGCCAGAGGGATGGCTTCCGGCCCTGAACAGATTCTGCTGGAATTCTACATTTTCCGATTTTACTATTATGCCGACAGTCTGGCAGTTCTAACTCTCAGCCCGATCACTGGCTTACGTGCAGTAGTGGTAGTGGCTCAAGTATTTGGAGAAGTCTCGGGTTACAAGTTGAATTCAGACAAGACGCAGGTGTTGTCTAATGTGTCCTCTCCCAGTCAGGATTAAAGATGGGTACAGTCTGCATTGTATATAGGGGTAATCCTTTTTGTCCACATTGCAGATGTAATAGAGAATAACTATGGGAAGTTATATTTGTATACTGACAATATATTTGCTAAATGGAACCGCCTACATTTGGATCTGATCGGCTGCTGCACTCTTATTAAGATGATTATTTTCCTGTGGTATCTTTTCATTGCATCCCTCTTTTTCTACCAGTGGCCTTTTTCTCTAAAATCAAGGCTTCATGGCAGCGGTTTATATGGGGCTATAGGAAACCTTGTAGTAAGATCCTTTTCTTACAACAGCCAAAAGAGGCGGATAGGATTTTGCTCCCTGTTCTTCGGTTTTACTTTCTGGCTTCATTATTTTCTCAACTTCTTCTGGTTTTGGGGTGGGGGCCTTGGGAACAAGGGCGCACGTTCATAGATTATTTGCCGCAGGGTGACTCAATCACCCCTGGGGCTGGCATAGTGAATGCTCAGTACTTTAAGAGAACTCAATTCAAGACCCTCAAGGTTTTCCATCTCATCTGGAGCTCCCATTGTTATCTTTTCTGGTACTTCCTTGGTTAACCAGCTTACATATTTAGGGTACAATCCCAATCTACCCTCCTGTGCTAATGACTGCTTCTGTGAATATTGGGAGAGAGCTAATCTCATTTTATTTGGCTAACTGTTTGAGGGGGACGTTTTTCTCTCACTTGAGAACTTACAGCATCAATTTTCTCTTCCACATACTTGTTTTTATAGATATTTGCAGGTTCTGCACTATATTTCAGGTCTAAAAGAAGATGAGATAGGGCTTTCTGATAATCCTCTATTGGCGCTTATTAGGAAGGCCCCAATAAAGAGAAATATTGGGCTGGTTTATAAGGTAATTTACTCCTCTTCTCAGGATCAATCGGTTGACCCGTTCTTGCTAAGAGCGAATAAGAGGAGCCAACTCCTTAACTCAAAAGTAATGGCCGATGATCTGTGAGGTAGAAATGTTCTGGCGCAATCGGCATTGAACATTTCACGTATTAAGGTGCATCATTTTAAATGTATTAACAATTTGCATTATGCTCCCCCTCGTCTTTTTGTTATGAAATTATGGGAGGAAGATTGCTGTTTCCATTGTGGGCTTGAGGGAGCTAATGCGGCTCATGTCTTCTAATCCTTACGTTTATTTTGGGAATTTGTTTTTGGAAAGATGTACGCTATATCGAACCTTTGGGTTGCAATTTGACGCAAAGCTGATTATACTTGGGCATTCACTAGTCATCCCTCCCCCTTTAGCGTATATTTAGACATATAGACATATATTTTGTTGCAGTCTCTCTGGCCAGAAGAGTTTTTGTACGTTTTTGGCTCTCTAGCGAACCTCCTGATCCGTGGATCCGGTGGAGAGAATTTCTCAACGTTAGTATGCTGGAAATGGCATTAATAGAGAATAGTCCAAGGAGGCGGAGACTGAGTCAGATCTGGTACCCACTCAGGATCTGGCTAGTGAATGTGGGTGCCACCCAGGACATGAGCGCTTAATTTTTTATTTTTTTTGTTTCGCTAACCACGTTGCTCCCCTCCGCATCTTTATGTTTCTCAAAAAAAAAAAATATATACAAGATACCCTTATATGTATTGTGAATCGGTTTTGCTGCTCCTCGGAGTGTATTGTTAGTTTAAGCCTTGTTTTCATTTGCCAATGGATATGTAATTTATGTTGTTTCCTGTCTCTGCTTACTGATTTGATGTTTTTCAAAAAACTATCCATAAAAATAATTTAAAAAACAAACAAAAAAAGGCTCTTCCCCATAACTCAGTACCCTTTTCTGTGCTTCAGTGTGATCAGGCTATCAAGGAGGAGGACAGTTATGGCAATGTTCATTGCTTAATTTGAGCTGTGGTTTCCCGTGCTCGGTGCAGGCATTTAATTGTCAGCACCTGCTCTAATGACAGTACATAACATGGTGGCTCTGTCTGTCTAATTTTGAAACGAGCACAACAACAGTGTTTAGCATTCAGTATAAATTAAAATGAGTAATACCTGTCACTCACGCATTTAGTATAGCTTCTAGTGGTTTGGAATAGTCTGAATTGTCACATTGGTAGAAGTGCAATGGTTAATAGTAGTGGTGGTACTGTAATCGGCAGCGCTGGCAGGAGTAATGGGTGGTATAGGCTGCAGTGGCCTCCCGAATATATGACGTTACAATGCATGCAATTACAACGCATGCTTTTACAATGCAGTCTTTACATCGCAACTACCATTACATTGCATTCCATTACAACGCATACCATTACCACGCATTCCATTACAACGCATAATACTTTTAGGGCAACAGTAGGGTAAGTGTTGGATAGTGTAGGGGAAAAAATTACTATTCCCACTCCAGTGAGTGCAACAGTAGGGAAAGTGTTGGATAGTGTAGGGGTAAAAATTACTATTCCCATGTACCCCAAAACCCATACCCACCCTAATACTAAATAAAATCTCCATTACTTACCTTATAATGCGTTGTAATGGTATGCGTTGTAATGGCATGTGTTGTAGTCACATGCGTTGTAATGACATGCATTGTAATGGCATGCGATGTAAAGGCAGTTGCGTTGTAACAGTTGCGTTGTAAAGGTAGGTCGTTGTAATGACTGCATTGTAATGGATGTTTCCCGGCCTCCCAGAAGGGCCCTTGCACTTACCTTTTTTTTTACAAATTAGTCACTGGTAATGTTACTCCTAGAATGGTAGCCAGGCATTTTGTGGACTCAGTGACAGCACTATTTCAACCTTACCGGGCCATCCAGCTATTTCTAAGTCTCATACCAATTCTAGCTCAGACTTCAAGCGCAGCTAATGGGTTATCTTAGAGTGCAAAATAGATCATAAAATCCTGTGGCAATGCAGCCAAACAGCTACCTTTTCCTCAAAATTTTTAGCTGTTTCTGCCCAGCCAACTCTAGCCGCATCATGGGCTCCTGATGGGTGGCATTCTTTGTAATTATCAAAAGCTATGCTGAGTAATACACATTCCAAAATTGTTTTTGCCTTCCTTAAGTCACATGCAAGTACAAGAGCTGGAGTGAGCAATGTAGATGCATTTATGGCAAAGTTGACATTTGAATATGCACATCCCATTTCCAAAGGTGAGACAGGCATTTTCATCTTTTAAACAGGTAAGCTACATGGTTACAGCATGCTGATGCGTTTGGATAGAGTGTGCTTTGCCAGAATGTAAAAATAAAATAAACACATTTCTCAAATAACTCAGAAAAGTAAGCTAAATGCAGAGACACTCGTGTGGGTAATATCTGAGAAGGGCACCATATGACAATTTTAGGTGGTGCACTTGGAGAAGTTGTCAATCTGCAGCTTCCCAGCTGAGTGCAAGCTACGCCTTACCATACCTAGGAGACAGCTGAGCACTGCAGAGATCTGGACCCAGATTTACAAATGATTTTTTGGGGGTTTACATTACTCCTCTAACGCAAACCTAATACAAAGTGTTCAGGTGGGATTTATTATAAATCACAAATTAGGCAGAAACCAAAGGCATTGCAAAGTTTGTCAATATGCTGTTTTGTGTTACTTTGCGTCGTCAGCATTCCATAGGTGGTGCTTTGGCGTTCCCACCCATGGGTTTTGATTCAAATCCCTATGTACAAAACATTGTAGACTTGCACTAAAATCCTACGCCTCTTCAAGGCAGGTTCAATGAGGAGAAATGTTTTAATTTCTTCTAATTTTCCCAGTTTGCATGTGTGCTGAATTGTACAGCACAAATACAAAGGGGGGGGAGGGGTAAAGCCTTAAATCAATGGTTTTTAACCTGTGGACCCGGGACCCTAGGGGGTCCACAGTGCCTATTCAAGAGGTCTGAAAATTAAATTATATTAACAGATTAATAACCTGTATGTAAATGAAGAAGCAAAATGTAAAACTAAAACGTTTAGAACCTTAAGTATATGTAAGGGGATGTGCAATTGGAGGCTTAAAATTAAGTTGAAGTCTTCAGTGATTTGTGGGACTAGTAGAAAATACATCAAACAGAATGTAGTATGGACAATGAGTGGTCCCAAATGAATATAGAAAAGACACATCCTTCACATTAAAATGAAAATGTCCATTTTTTTATATTTGTATTTTATGTTTAATGAATGCTTGTTTCTCTATTTTTGTGTATTGTTTTGAGTGTGAAAGCATCCAACTTGCTTAAGCAGGGTCGTTGCCCGGATTCTAGTAAGAATTAAGTTGGGGCCACAGAAGTCAAAAGTTTAAAAACCCTATAGCTCAAATTTTGTACTGTAAGGGGCCACTATGCACAAGGGTGTCTGCGTTGGTGCATGACTGCCTAAAAGTGCACCATTGCAGGGAGAGAGCAGAACAACCCACATCTTAGTAGTCAACCAGTCAAATCACTTTATTAGTTTCTTACTAGATAAGATCATAAAAGCACAAAGCATACAAATCAAAGACATTCATGATTATACAAAGTATTAAAATATCCTGTTAAAACTAGATATGGCACAGGTCTGCTCTCTCCATTTCACGTGACGCTTAACAGCAACCTTACTGCTGCCTGTGCTGCATGACATCTTGATAAATCTGGGTCCTGCGATGTACCTAGGGTGGGTGACAGAGGGGCGTTTGCCCATTGGGATGGAGGAGCAAATGTGCCTGTTGTGGGAGTCTGCATGTGCCTGGGTATGAAAGAGTGATGCGTGCACATGGGGTCAGAAAGGGATGTGTGAGCCTGGTGTGGCAGGGAGTGATGTGAATGTTGTAAGTGCATAGCATTTGTGGCATAGATGCGGCTGCCTCTGGGAGTTCAGGGGGTGCATGTTTATCTGAAGTGCATGACAAAGAAATGCACATGCTTGCAAGCTTAGTGGCGTGCTTGTCCAAGACAAGAGAGAGAGATGCATGTTCTTGAGATAGGTGACAGAGGGACAGGCATATCCTCAGTGACAGAGACTCCAACAACCAACAAAGTGATGAAATCTTTGAATTAATCACAGCCACTTGTCGTCCCTTGTAACCACATGCCATACCATCGTTTTTCACCCATTATGCTACTTCTAGACATCGGGTCTTGATCCAATAGGAAGTTGGGTCTTGATCCAATAGGAAAGGGCCAGTGTGAACTATCAGGCTAGGTCCTTTCTGAGCAAGATCTCAAGCAACCCGAGACATGTTTGGCTAAAATGAAGGACTGGAATGTGCCCCAAGTAATTATCAAAGGTTTAGATTAGTTCAAGCATTCAAACCATAACCATTTATTTTCCTCTGGGTGACAGAGGGGTAGATATGCCTAGAATGAGGGGAATGTGTTTGCCGGGTGTGAGAGGCAATGATGCTCGGCATGAGAAGGAGGGTGTGCATGTATAGAGTGAAGGAGCAGTATGAATGAATGAAAGCTTTGTAAAGCGCGAACTTAGCCCAGGGGCGTCAAGGCACTGCGGAAAGGGATCAGGATACAGAGATGCCCATAAGTAAAAGGCTTACAGATTTGAGATGGTAAAGAGCCAGGTCTTCAAGGCCTTACGGAACAGAAAATGACTCTCCAGACCGTGATTGAAAGAGGAAGGGAGTTCCTTTTAACATGGGTGAGGTGAGGTGACCGCCTTGGGTGAGGGGCAAGAATGTGTCAGTGATGATGGAGAGCAATGTGTGTATATGGAGTGAAAGATGGATGTTACCAAGTTGAATATTTAGGATCAGGTGTGTGAACACCTCAGCATGGTTGGTATGCATTTAAAAGTTCAGTAGAGTAACTTCAGCATATACAGTTTTTGCCGAGTACACAAGCACGTTTCTGAAACCATAGTGCTGATCCAGTACATGACCCTGATGCAGCTACTGGGCCCAATTCTATAATTGAATGTAAGGCGACATCACTCAGTCGGTCATGATGTTCATTTGGGCAGCTGGGTTGCACAGAATCATGTGATACTGGCTTTCTGTCCAGGGGACCTCAGTGACAGGTCAACATGTTCATCATCAACCTTTCTGGATATAGGTGTTGAGCGCATTCCATGTGGCGTGAGGGTGAGAACGCCCTCGATTTCATTCGTGGAGCTTGCAAGGAGGGCAAGCAGGAGACAAACAATAGGAATTTGAGCAAATTTGACCTCTTGGTTTCTCTCTCGCAATGAAAAAACCTACTCACCCATCACAAAGTGCAAAAGATGTACATTTTTAGCATTGTCACCTTTATCGGCCTACAAATTGCTCTAGCATCTTTGTGTACAGTTACCTTAAGAATAGAATTGAACAATAATAGGTGCAGATGATTTAATGCATGAGCTTGGTAACAAAGGCATGCAGGACAAATATGGACAACATGCGAGACAGCAAAAGACAAAGCAGCCACATTAAACCCATCAAAATTAAACTAAGGTTTCCTTGAATCAGATACCAGCAAAGTAATAATTTGAAACTAGGCTGCGGGATATCATAGGAGAGGGAATATAAATTAAAGACCTAAATAGAAAAAAACTGTTCACTCCTATGCTACAAATTGTTTAAATAAATGTAGATTTTGCGCAAAAAGCGATTCTAAGGTTTTCAAAGGAACAACAAACATGTTAGCAGAGCCAGAGCAGTCATAATGCTCTCTGATTGCTCTTAACCGTTGGCCTCATATTATTCCAGGATTATATCAGCTTAAATACTTTAGAATTATAGATATAATTAAATTCTTTGCTACTTCAGGTTGTAAATCATTCAATGAATTGACTATCTTTCTGTGAAAATATATTATAAGATTGTTCTCTAAAGTTCCATGTCATGGCCTGTACTTCTTAAAGTCTTCTGTGCCCATTCCCTTTGCGATTATGAATTTCTCCTATGCCCTTGTTTTAATTGGAGTCAATTATAGTGTGCTGTAATATCGCCCCGGGAAAAAATCACTACAATCCATTGTGTTTTTTCATGGGGCAAAATGACCTCTCGTGTCCTAGTTTATCTGCTCGGGATGAGGGATAACGTGCACCTGATTTCCAGTAGTAGCAGTAAAAATCGAGTATTATTTAGACCATAGTCTTTCAAACTAAGGAACACAAAGGCATTTAAAATTACATAACGTTCAACCAAAACCAAGAGTCATACTTACAAGTTGATCAAGGCAGTTAAACAAGAATTAAAGATTCATTAAAGATTTCCAGACAAATGACAGCTTTCTGACCAGTTTTTCTAGTGCAAATGTCTATGTATTACAAAACAAAATGTTCATGAGAACAATTAACAACATTAATTTTGAAACCATGAGATAGGGTGCAAACAAAGTTTATATTTAATTCTGATTATTTTTAATATTATTTAATCATTTCTATCGTATAGATGTGATTTGGTAAACAACCTCCAACCTGTGTCTCTGTAGTAGATGTATGCAAAGTTGTGCCAAAACAAATGCCAGGTTGTGCCTTCCATAATTTAAATAAATGTAATCTCAATAGTTTAGGTTAATTACACTTATAAGTAGTATGTTATAAAAACGTCCATAAATTCTTAAGTATTTTGGTGTGCTTAGTATGCTGTATTATTACAGTCAAACTGTGTTTTCCTGTACTCTTCAACTATTTGAAGTACATGTAATGCATGCTTTTCTCTAAACTAATTAATGAGTTTTCAATGTGCACTGATGTGCCAAACTTTATAAAGGGGTACATATGAATAAAGACAGTAATGATGTTGACAGCCATTTTAAACTATTGATTAAGGCACTCTATTTTGCCTGCTATATTAAACGAATCTTTTCAAATCCCTTAGTAATTTTTTCAAAGGGAACTTAAAAGTTTACTTTGTACAATTTGTCTTTTTGTGGTTTGGCTCTATGTACATGCACTGATGGTTTGCAGAAGGAGCCATATACAAGATGTCATTGGTAATATCATACGTGTAATCACCGATGTGCTCTATGATGCAAAGTATGTACTTATTTATTGATTAAGACATTCTAATAGAGCTCAATGTATGTTGCTGGTAGGATGAAACACAATTGGTAATGTAATATGTGATGTCATCAGTGATATCGTTAATGATGTAATTGGTAATCTGATCAGTAATGCTACTGAAGATTTCACTTGTGATGTCATCTATGATATCATGACAGAGACAATGGACATTGCATTGTTGTGGTAATGGCTACGTGACTTACCAAAACAGACAAACTTTATTGGTATTTTGGTTTGACATTTCAATCATAATGGCCATTTAACTGTAGTTTCTTTGTAGTGAATTTCCTTTTTTTAAAACAAATACAAATTTGTAATGAGCAGATTAAACTATCACTTATATTAAATAACTTTTTTGTGATATTTATAATGGTAGTTTAGTCTGTCCTGCAAGGATGAATCTTCTCGGCATGCTATTTTGAATTATAAAATACTCCATGTATCTGCTTATCAATATCTATAGAATCTTCAACCGAAGACATTGAGGTTACAGCAGTGGCCATGATTTTCACCACAGACATAACACACAAAATTTGCTTATGCACAGTGCACACTAAATGCAGGTCAACATCACAGGCAGTGAGTTTTTGAGTCATGAACAACGAGTGCAGGTCCACACCAATATTTATGGTATGAGAAGCATTGAAGGCTGCTTTTGGGGGACAGGTAAGTGCACAAAATATTGAGATCCTTCAGGCCTCAGTGGAGAGTGCCAGGCAGGAACTCAACATGAGGATAATGGGAAACTTGCATTCCTCAATGACACATCAGCATGCGCAAGAACAGCTGACAAGGGTGAAGCAGCAATTAAAGGGGGTTTGTTTGAGCTGGAGGAAATTGCAGGGAGCAAAGCTTTCCAACAATAGCTCTATGCAGAGAGAGAACGCATGGGGAAATACCTGTCATGGCCAACTAAAGTCCAGAAGAGTAGGCAATCAGTTACCCAAGTGAGAAACCCGGATACTGGAATTATAGAGGATGATAATGAGAAGATAGCTGAGGTGTTTCTTAACCATTATAGAAAAATTTATGCAGAAGCTCAGTTGATTGATGAGAAAGAGCTAACACATTATTTCGGGTCCTTTCAGTTACCACAAGTTTCTACTACTCATAGGAATGCACTCATTTAAGAAATAGAACCCCTGAAAGTGGCTGCCGCCCTTAAAAATAAGGCTAGTGCCAAAGCGAGTGAGAGAGACAATATTCCTGTCAAAGTGTATAAGGCTTTCCAAGATGCCCTTCCACCTCTTTTATCAACTCTTTTTAATCAAATTAAGGATGAGATACCTATTTTGAAGAATTTTAAGCAATCAGTTTTAATAATCTTTCACAAAAAAGTCAAAGACCACACAGATACCAATTCTTATCGCCCTATAAGTCTATTAAATTTGGATTATAAATTGTTTATGAAAATTTGGGTGACCCGGATTGCACCATGTGCCCAACAGATGGTTCATCCTGACCAAAATGTGTTTCTGCCAGAAATATCTATGGCTGTTAATACTTATTTTTTGGCTCAAGCTATTGACTACTTGTCAGTCAACAAGGACAAGGCCACAATACTAATGATGAATGCAGAAAAGGCCTTTGACTTTGTTGACGGCGAGCATTGTTTTTTATTCTGGAGAAATTTGGATTCCCAGCCCAGTTTTTAGATATATTGAAGGAACTTTCTATTAGGGCAGTAGCTAAAATTATCATAAACACTGTGGAGGCTAGAGTAGTTAAGCTCAAGCGGGGCACTCGGCAGGGATGCCCTTTGTCCCTGCTTCTGTTTTCCCTTTATATTGAACCACTAGCAGTTAATTAAAATATGCACTAACTTTGTACCACCTATAAATGGAATGGAACATCTTTTTTTATAATTTGCGGACAATAAAATTTTGTATTTGAAGGCAGAAGGTTTGAATATTCAGATTGTGATTGATGAAATTTGGGGATTTACATGTGTAGGAGGGTATAGAGTCAATCAAGCGAAAACAGAAATTCTTATATTTAACTCAACTATTTCTCAGCTTCCAATTTGTTTACAGTCTGTTCCACAGAGTCCTATTAGATATTTGGGAATTTCTGTTACAAATGATTTCTCACAATTGTTTCAGTTAAATTAAGGGCCTATGCTCATTAAGGAGAAAAAAATATTAGAGAGGTGGGCTCTATTACCTCTGTCTTTGGTGGGTCGGGTCCCGTTGATTAAAATGTCTATTCTTCCCTTGTTTTTGTTTCTTTTTCTCAACTTCCCTTTCAAGGTACCTAGCTTTTACTTTGAGGAGTTAGATACCATCATTAGGAAGTTTATTTGGGCTAATAAACAGCCTAGGGTGAAAATGACCACGCTCCAACTTGATACAATGCAGGGGGAATTAGTACTAACACACTTTTTGGCATACTACCAGGCCTCTTTGGTTAATCTCATGATATAACTACCAGCAGCATCACCAATTTATGATAATTTTTTATTGGATCGTATGGTAACAGAAAGTGCAATAAGATTACCTGTTTTTTGCATTCTGCGAAACTCCCTAAGAAAACAAGATACAACGTAATGGTTGACTTATCATCACATATTGAGTTATTTTTTTATATCTCTGGATATCTCAGCATGTCATGCATTGACCCCAATACAAGACATTGGGGCGATTCACAGAACTAATCTGAGATAAAATCATAAACTTACTACTTTTGGTATTCACAGAAGGCATTTAGTAGTAGTAAAGTTAGGACTCCTAACTTTACTACTACTAAATGCCTTCTGTGAATACCAAAAGTAGTAAGTTTAGGATTTTATCTCAGATTAGTTCTGTGAATCGGCCCCTGAGAGATTTGGGGGTTACCACTATCTAAAGCGGTCTTACAGTCTTGGAGAGCCGTTGACTTTGAACAGCTGGACGATTGTTATAATGACGCAGGTTTGATCACCTGGGAATCAATAACGCAACGATTTGGCAGCCAAAATTCATCTTTCTGTTTACATTTTAATCAGGTGACTAGTTTTCTCAAAAATAACTACGTGTTAGTGAGTGAATCTACTCGGTTAATAGTCTGGTGGATCAATGAGGCTAATGCAGTAGTAGTGAGAAACTGGTATCACTTGCTACGCCACAGTGTTAATGAAAAGCTATTAGTGGGGCTGCTTCAAGTGGTTTTTCAAGAAACACAGTGTAGGTTCAATATTAAAGAATGGCAGCTGCTTAGCGAGATAGGATATAGAGTTTTAAAGGCTGCGAATTTTAAAAGGATGGCCTTTTTATCAAGGTGGATAGCATAATATACGCCACACAGATTGCACAGGATGTTTCCATCCCTTCCTGATCAGTGTTTTAGGTGTAAGGTAAACAACACAGTGGGTGGGTTCATACCTTTTTTGACTGTTCTAGTCTAAAGCAATTTTTGGAGCGAGGTTTTTGAGGTAATTAGTTGTACGCTCAGTACGATTTCTCCATCAACCATGTTGGTATTATTTGGTTCATCGCATGAGGTATATCAGTTACATAAATATCTACAGTACTGTATTTCAGTATCGGTCATCCACTCACTGATTTTACAGTGTAGGAAAACAGCTACAGTACCAACAATAGGGCAATGGTTTAATAAGATGATCTGGAACCAAGCTTTTGAAGAGGCTTTTGCCAAACGGGTGGGAGCTCTTCATAGATTTAAAGCTACTTGGGCTTGCTTTTCCTCATCTTAAACAAATGCTGATTTATATCTATATGAGCCACGACCCTTATGATACACTGGGCCAGGATATCTCCATACTGATATTGATGCATGATTAAGGAACCTCTATTGATTGTCAGGATTTATTTGATATGTTTTTCGGGGGTGGGATATCCTAATACTGGATACTACTGCTATTTATGAATTACAACTTTTACTGGCTGTTGTTTTATAATGACCAGGTATAGATGCATTTTTACATGAAAGAGAAATAGCAGTATTTATTGTATTGCTGTTCTCTAATATTGTTGCTTTTATATGACATCAAACCTTTTTAGACCTGTTATGATCGATAGGCTATTTTTTTTATGATGCTGTATATTTAAATGCTGGACCATGCTGTTATCTAGGAAGTATAGTTGCTTTTGGATGCTGCTATCAGGGAGGATACCCTACCCTGTTGAAAGTTTGCACTTTTCGCCCGTAATTTGCACTTTATTATTATTATTTCTGCTATTCTTAAAGTTTTAAGATTGCATTTAACATTGATATGCTGAACGTGAATATCATTGTATACTGGCTGGATTGACCTCTTTGTTTTTGCACTCTTGCACTTTAAATATTACTATTGCTTCTTTTCGTAAAACCTCAAGATTCCATTCAATATGCATATGCTGAACGTGAACATCACGGTATGTTAGTTGGATTGACTTCACTGTTTTTAACTTTAAATATCAGGTATACGAGCTGTATATAAATCATATCTCCTGTAATGAATGAGTTGTTACTTATCCTGCTAAAATAAAAATAATAATAAAAAAACATCGATTGCAGGTTTTACACTATAGCAATATCCTATCACCAGTAGACATTTTCCAAATTGCAAGGC
Organism: Calotriton arnoldi; assembly: GCA_963921515.1. Classification (NCBI taxonomy): domain Eukaryota; kingdom Metazoa; phylum Chordata; class Amphibia; order Caudata; family Salamandridae; genus Calotriton; species Calotriton arnoldi. The sequence goes on from CAWUFW010005164.1 coordinate 452,888, forward strand.
CAATCATAACACAAACTAGTGCTACAAAGACTGGGCTTATGGCTATGGCCTTTGCCCATAACTGTGACTCTTTCCACTTGTAAAATAGAGTACAGTTGAAAGTCATTCCCAGTACTTTTTAGGGATTCAGGCCTTATTGTAGAGTCTTTGTATAAAAAGAGAATATACAGACAAATAATAATTATTAGAAGAAGTTCTATTTTACTGCAGTATATGTGGTGTACTACAGCTGACTTGTAATAGTATGAGTATTAAGACTGCGTCCATGTCCTCCACCCCCATTGCCTGTAGAGTATGCCCTTTCAGGGCCGGCTTTAGTGCTGGTGGCGCCAGGTGCCGCAATCTTTTTGGGCGCTCCCCTATGACTTTCTCCTTGGATTCCTTCACTATCACCCGGCAAAAGTGCCCCTCATCTCTCCATAGCCCATCTCTCACATACATTTCCTTTGTTTTAAAGTACTGGTAAAGGCTGGTTTTACTAATCTGCTCAGCAATCCACATAAAATACAGATCTGTTTGTTGCAGCAGGCATATTAACTCTCAGTGCTACTTTATGGCCAGTCGAAAATGTCCCCAGACAAAACTCTTATTTCTCTCTCTAGCAGGAACATTAATCACAAGAGTTATCTTGGCATTTTTACTGCTGCCTGAAAGCTGGACACACAAGGAACTCCAGGTCAGCGCCAAGTGCATCCCCACCGGTCACAACGCCCTAAAGCCGGCCCTGTGCCCTTTGGTCTTGTTGACTAATAGGGCCTAAGAATACGACCTCCGACAATACTATTCAGCCCTAAGGAGCTACACATAGTTAATTTAGGCCGTCCTTTAAGGTTCTGAAAGACATGAACTAATGCATTTTGACTACCCCAGTAGCCACATAGCATTACATCAGCCATGTGCTGCTGCTACTGGTGTGTTAGGGCCAGAACTAAGACAGAGGAAATGGTGCAATGTATAATATTCTAAACTGCTCTTACCAAAAACTATCAAGTAGTATGATCACCGAACCCATTATATAAGCCTTCAGTTCAAGCTGTGGACAGCGGTGAGAGCCTGCTTTCAGTGCCCATGAAGCCAGAAACCACTGAACATAGCATTAAACTGTGCAAAGTATGGCATATGCACAGGCAGTGGACTTTGGGCACCAGTCTTGTGCTTCAGGCTGTTGGCAAAGGCCACATCCAAGGCCTATGCCCATTATCCATGATTCCAAAATCCATTGCGCATGACTTTTGCTTGTGCACTTTGAGCTCCACGTACAGACAATGGACTTCTTCTTTGGTCTGCTCCCAATCTTCACAGCTGTATTTGTGACAGAATTTTTCCTATGGGAATTAATGGAAATTCACTTTTGGATCACCCCACTTACTTTTATCCCTCTTCACATATTGAGTTAATGGAGCCGAGTAAAACTATGGAAAGTATCATGCAATTTCGTCAAAATGTGATAAAGTTATAAAGTATTAAAAATACATTCCCTATTGGGAACGATGGCTAATGTCTAAAGAGTTACTATATCCCACACTTAACACTTTTTTTATACAAAAGGCAGAAGATATTTTGGAAACAGCAAAAATATATCAAAATACATTTCATACTGTGACAGCTAGCTTCCAGGTTAATTGGAGTGGTCTCACATACAGGTCTCAAATGTAATTTTCTGAAGCTTTGACAATGTTGGTGCAAACCAGATTACGAAAATCACGCAAATGTTCCCAGAATTCAAGTAATTAATTTTGGAAAACAAGCAATACTAGAAGTAATGTTTGGGCACTTAAGATTAGTTTCAATTTTCTTGTGCACTTTTCTTTTTAGTAGAAATATGATTTGCACAGCTTGAAGCATTAAGGGCTAAATGTACGAAAAATAGTAATAACGCTTACCAAATAGCCATTTTTTTAAATTGCTATTTGGTAATCGCTATTACTGATGTACAAAGAGTTATTTAGCCACTATTCTCTAAATAGCGATTAGTAGTGTGTCGCAAACAGACCTACCTCATGAATATTAATGAGGTAGTTCACAGTTTGTAAATAAAACAATCATTTTTTTAAATGCAGCGACTTTCCTTAAAGGAAAATTGGATGTGTTTAAAAATAATAAATGAAAAGTTTCATTTTTTTTTAAGAGTAGGAAGTGGTCTATGGGACCACTGCCTGTTCTTAAAAATATTTATTCCACCATTGTCATTTGCACATGGGTTACCACCAACTTTGGGTTGGTGGTAAATTGTGAATGTTTTGCAAACGCTTTTCGGTCAGAAAACATTCATACATACCAATGCGTATTGGTATTTGGTTAGAACGCCCCCAACACGCCCCTTCCTAATACCGATTTGCAAAAACAAACTGCAATTCGGTAACAGGTTACCGACAGGGCTGGACTGGCCATAGCGGGCACCGGGCGTTTCCCCGGTAGGCCGCTAGGGTGGGGGCCGGTTTTAGGCCCTGGGGGGCCGTTTTTGTTACGGAGGTCGGCAATATCGGCCCCCGGTAACAAAATCGTCCGAAACCGGCCCAAGCAAACGGCTCGGCTGCACTCCCCCTCACCCCAGGGGGGTACGGCTGAGCAGTTTGCCAGGGCCGGTTTCAGTTCCCAGTCCGGCCCTGGTTACCGAATCACAATTTAATCAGAAAAGGCATTTTTGCATTTGCAAACGTGAATGCAAAAATGTTTCGTACATCCAGCCCATAGCTGTTAAAAATGTAAGCTTGTTTGACCGAATCCATTTTAGAGAGTTATTACTTTGTGGCATCTAAACCTGCTCCTCAGAATTGTCTTCAAAGGGTCTCTCTTGCCTGGATTATGTTTTCGTTGTTCATCATGACCCGGGAGAGATTATTTGAGATAATGTATTTATGTATTATTGATATATTGTTTTTTCAGTAAATATATTATATTAGGAAGGTTCCATGCAAGGTGGCATGTGATCTCCTTTAGAGGAATGGATCATAGGTTCAAAATTATTTCTAACACGCTTAGGGAAAAGGGCCAAAAACAATTTGCAGGCACAATTCAGAGCTCTTCAAAACACATCACCAGGAATAAATCATTTTAACGTTGTCATCCTGTTGACGCTGAAATGTTATCAATCCCAACTGAACTGGACAAATGAAATCTTCAAGGATCAAACCATTTTAAGAACATGGGGCCCGATTCACAGAACTAACTTACGACAAAATCCTAAACTTACTACCATTTTGGTATTCACAGAATGAACTTACTCATTTTGGTATTCACAGAATAAACTTACTCATTTTGGTATTCACAGAAGACACTTACACATTTTGTGTAACTTACACATTTTGTGTAACTTACACATTTTGTGTAACTTACTCATTTTGTGTAACTTACACATTTTGTGTAACTTACACATTTTGGTATTCACAGAAGGCACTTACTCATTGATGAGTAAGTGCCTTCTGTGAATACCAAAATGAGTAAGTTAATTCTGTGAATACCAAAATTGTTGTAAGTTCATTCTGTGAATACCCAAATGTGTAAGTTCATTCTGTGAATACCAAAATTGTTGTAAGTTCATTCTGTGAATACCCAAATGTGTAAGTTCATTCTGTGAATACCCAAATGTGTAAGTTCATTCTGTGAATACCCAAATGTGTAAGTTCATTCTGTGAATACCAAAATTGTTGTAAGTTTAGGATTTTGACGTAAGTTAGTTCTGTGAATCATGCCCATTCTCTATAAACAGCTTGCTTGCCTGGCCTTGGAAGAAATTGTTGTTATTGGTGGGAAAAAAAGAAATTGTGATTTTTGAGTTCAGCCGGAGGTAGGTACATATGTGATATTGCAGTGCACATTAAGGACACATTCCCGATCTGAACAAATATTTCATCCAAGCTGTAGCAAAAAACTGTGTTAAACTTAATGTGCAGCACAGTCTAGCGTGTAACAACATATTTTAAACTGGATATGTTCCTGCTCTGGGCAAAATTTATGTAATTGTCCTTCTCTTCCTTTGGCGTGCAGGTCTATCCAAAGACATTGCAGGCGTGGCCTTGACAGAGAATCATTTCCTATGGTGGTTAAAGTACTAAAGATGTACACCAGAAACTGCTGTGATTAATTCAGCTTCTTGCTCGCAGTCTGTATAACTCCAGCAGCTCCCATTAGAAAAAGGAAAAGATGTATCATTCATTTCACATCTCCAAGTCCCAGATCAGATGCTGTCCTTCTCTGGGTGTTATTCTATTACTTAAACACACCCACCCACACACACGCACACACATACACACACACTAATTGGCTTCACCACAAAATGGTGTTCAACACATGGCCAGCAAAGAAGAAGGCATGGAGACAAAGACAAAATGGCCACAATGACCACACATGCACTGGCTACACAAAATAGCCACCAGAGGCATGGAGAACAAAGAATACAGAGTGGCCTATCGCATTAGCATACACACACACTGGGCAAACATTTTTTTTTTAAATGCATCACATAATGGCTGGTGCCCTGCCAGCGCCCATGGGGACCATATGGAAGGCATGGAGAGGCAGGCAAAAACAATTATTAAAAATACAACACCACTGAACTACACTCAGCCACAAGCACAAATAAATATAATAAATCAGGAACAAAATTTAAAAAGTCACAGGCCTCTTCCATCATGTCCTAGGAAATGGCTTTTAAAAGTGGAATAAGGAGATTGAAGCACATACTAGCTGTACAAAATGGTGGAAGCTAGCTCATCCACCTCATGGCCACAGAAGAAGAAGGCATGGAGAACAAAGATAAAATGGCCACCAAACACACAGGCTGTAACTGGCTCCACAAAATGGTAGTCGCATCATGGCCAGCAAAGAAGGAGGCATATAAAATGGCCCTGTGACCACACACATTGGCTACACAAAATGGCCACCGCCACATGGCAGGTAAAGGAGACGCATGGAGACCAAAACACACATTACAGCCTATGGCAAATAAACACACTGGCTACACAAAATGGCTTCTGCTGCATAGCCAACAAATAAAAAGGCATGGAGAACAAAGAAGACATTTGTCCTGTCCTGACCTGCCTGGAGCACCTTCCCTCCCATGCTCCTAAAAAAAAACATATTGCTGCATTTAATTGAAAGAATTGCAAAGATATTATCAGCAGAGGGCACATGCAGACAAAAAACTAAATAACCAACTTCACATTTAATCCACAGCCATCCACAACAAAAACAAACTGGCACCACACACACACAAACACACACACATACACATACTCTCTGGCTCCACAAAATGGTGGTCACGGCATGGCCAGCAAAGAAGGAGGCATAGAGAACAAAGACAAAATGTCCACTATAACCACCACATGCTGGCTACTCAAAATGGCCACTGCTGCATGGTCATCAAAGAAGAGGCATGGAGAACAAAGAACACATGGTAGCCTATGGCATTGGCAAATACATACACTGGCAAAAAAATTACAAAAACGCATCAAATAATTACTGATGCCCCACCAGTGCCCATGGGGACTCTATGGAAGGCAGAGTGAGGCAGGCAAAGAAGAAATTGAAAAAATGATTAAAAAACAACAACAATGTACTGTAAAGAGACGCACGCACAAAAAAATATATCAGGAAAAAAGAAAGAAGCATAGAGAACAAAGAAAAAATGTCCATCATGACCACACACACACTGGCTACACAAAACGGCCACCGCCACAAGTCCAGCAAAGAAGAGGCATGGAGAACAAAGGACACATGGCAGCCTATGGCAAACACACACATAGTGGCTACAAAAAAATGGCCACCGCCGCATATCCAGCAAAGAAAGAGACATGGAGAACAAAGAATACAGTTGTCCTGTTTTGCCTGAAGCACCTTCCCTCCTGTCAGAAAAAAAATCTTGTAGCATTGTAGTGAGAGAATTGCAAAGATACTATCAGTAGTAGGCAGATGCAGACAAAAAATAATATAACCTACCTTTGCATTTAATCCACAGACATCCACAACAATCCCCTACGCTTTCAAAAGCATATAGCACAGCAGCAGTGAGAATGTGAAACATACATCAAAAATACACCCAAGGTCTAGTGCAGGACAGAATAGGCACCAAACAGTAAAACAACATCACAGTAAAATGGTAAGCGAATAAGTTTATAATTAAGAAACCAACACAAGAAAAAAAAAGCAAAAGTATATTTAACCATGCACCTCCACCATCAAAAACGTGCCAACATTTTGCTTTAAAAAAAAGTTAATCCCACATGGGCACCTTTACTCCAGCCCAAACTACAGGCCATCCACCAACCAAGATAAAAAATAAAAAAACAAAAAGGAACAAAAAATACTGGTGCATGCCCTCCAGCAAACAACAAACCTTTTTCTAAAGCGCTGCATTAACTTACTTGATTTCTCCCAAAAAGTTAAGATTCCAATGGTGTGGATACAGAAGGGATTGCAGACCAACAAAGAGAGTAATACTTTCCCTTCAAAAACCAAATCAAAAGTGACCAAGGGCTGGACAAAGCAGAGCAGGAGAATTAAAGACAGGAAGAGAAAGTTACTTCTCTATGTGCAGTAGCCTAAAAATCTCTATAGTACTTCCTTCCTGTTTAAAAAAAAATTAAAGTGCAATTTGCACTGAAAAAAATCTCCAAACGGTCTGTTCAAGTATAATTTTAACTCGAAAATGCATTTCGAGTTGATTTTCCATCCAGTTCAATAAAAAAATGTACTTGTATTGCTGCCCAGCGACAGCCCACATTTAAGTACTGCTGCTCGTGTTCTCAAAACGCCTGCTGAATGTTCTGATGACGTTAGCCAAAAGATGAATGCAAGTGTTCGCGCACTTGCGTTGTTTCAGTGCATTTCGCAATCCCAGCGGTCCGATTTTCCCTGAATGGGAGAATCAGTTATGCGTTGTGGCATCATGGCATTACAATAGGTAATTTCGAGTCAGAAGAGTAACGAGGAATTACCAAATTACTCAAATTATGCTGGAGTAATTAAATCTACCCAAGGCCTAGTCTTGTATTCTTCAAATTCTTTCAGTATATACTTAGATTCACCCATGCATATATTAGACATGTGAATTTGTATTGCATCAGAGAAAAATGAATTCCATCTTCCTACATCTTTTTGTACTGTAAAATTCCTTTACTTTTTGGTGTTGTAAGTAAAAGAATATTTATGGAAAAATACCCCAAAGCATTTCAGGGAATTCCCTTCTTCAAGGAACACTTTGTGATACAAAGCTCAACAACTTCAAGACTAATTAGAAACAACACAACATGTGCAGTTGTAAAGCACACATTTATCCAGAAGGGTATCTTGGTGCTGAATAACACCCACCGGGATTTGAACCTGTGACCATAAGGTCATACACAAACCCTTACAGTGCAGGTATTAGTTCACTAAGCCACCAGACCCGGTATGAAAACAAGACAGAAAGAAACGACTCAAAACAAGACAGAAAGAATAGAAAATGTATGTGTGCATAGAATCTCACATACCTTCTATCATCAGCAAATAAAAGGTTAAAACACAACAAACGTGTGTCAACTAGAATGACATGGCCTGCTGTGCAATCTTCAAAGGTCACTGGACCACTTCTTCAGAATGAAACGGTCGAATGCAGAAATATTCAAAGTGATCAAACTTACATGCTCCTGTTTGATGCTGTACTTGGGTGGAAAGCAACATATCAGTACGAGGCTTCACTGTGCAGTGTAGGCTGCAAGCACTATGTTGGTACCGAATAGGGACTGCATCTATGAATCTGTACATGGATGCAAAGATCAGATGCAAGTCTGACTGCAAGAGTCATATGTTGTATCCTGTGTCCTTTTCAGTTGGGTTTGTTCTGTTACTTGAAACCGTAGCTGGCAAATTCTACGACCATATTTTTTAAGTCAGAAGCCACGGGAGATTTCTTAGAGCAGCTGTGAATGTTACTTTTGTACTCATAAAGGCTTATCTTTATTTTACTTTCCATCTTGCCCATATACATCTTGCCACAGTAGCTAGTTGCCGTTAGTGATGCTGCGTGTAAGTATAGTTGACTTTAATTTTGTCCAGACAATGGATGTACATTTTTGTTGCCTATAATGTCCAGTTTTTCACAATAGTCTGTTTGAGTGTTTTGCTTTGTACACAGTACGTGGACACAATAACCGGTCTTTTGTTGATCTCTTGAACGTTTTCTATGAACAAACCTTCTTAAAACATAGTGGCTACTTTGTGGCTGGTTAAATTCGGGAATTCTTGTGGATATCTGTCAGTCCCAAGGCTCTAACCTGGAGCTTGATACAATGGGAGAGATGCCAGCAGTGGCTGCTGAGCTTGGGCGTGGGGGCTCCATCCCACAGTTGGTAATGAGAATGGTAATCTCTATTTCCATTCATGGGCGTCTTCAAGATCCGCCCCCATATGACGTGTAGCAGCATCATTTATTCCAAGCAGTCCCAGGCACTACGGGCATCAGCCCTGTAGTGCCCAGGGCCGCATGTCAATCATTACAGCATCCCACCTGATTTCCATCCTTTCCTTAGTTGTTACAGAGTGGGGAGGGGTCAGCAGAGATCATTGACTCTACCCTTTCATGTGACGAGATGGGAAAGGGTAGGTGTACAGGTTAAACAGGAGTATGTGCTGGGTCGATGTGTTCCTGAAAAGAAGTGTGTGGGGCCTAAGCCGGAAAATGGATGCTTGGAGCAAAAGGCCCGAATGCTGGAGGGACCTTGAGCAGGTAGTGTGCCATGACTTACAGGGGGAAAAGGAGCAGGACGGATTTGCTACTTGTCTGTCTTCAAGCCCAAATCACAGCTGCCTACAGTAATGGGGACTCTTGGAAATGGCCCTTTTTGCAGGGTTATGCCAAAACTTTTTGCTTCTTCCTCCTTTGTTTTTCCTGACCGGTGGTTGTTGGCTATAGGACTCTGGGCACTTTACCACTGCTGATCAGTGCTAAAGTGCATATGCTCTCTCTGTATATTGTTATTGTGATTGGCTATCCATGATTGGTACATTTGCTTTACCAATAAGTCCCTAGTAATGTGCACTAAGTGTGCCAGGGCTGGTGATTCAAATGCTACTAGTGGGCCTGCAGCACTGATTGTGCCACCCACAGGAGTAGCCCTAAGATGGTGTCCCAGGCCTGCAACTGCAGTGCCTGTGCGCAGTTTGTGAACTGCCATGTTGTCCTGGCCAGTGTACACACTTGCCAGGCCTAACCCTTCCCTTTTCTTACACATTGGACACCCCTATGGTAGGCCCAAGGTACCCCCCTGGGCAGGGTGCAGTGTATGTGAAAGGTAGGACATGTACTAGTGTGGGTAACATGTCCTGATAGTGAAATACTGCCAATTTCGTTTTTCACTATTGAAAGGCTATCTTAACCATAGGTTAACATGGGGAATGCTGTGTAACATGGTTACCTGCATATCTTCCCATAGCAGCAAGATAGAAAGTTGGAATCTGGTACCCCGGAACTCAGAATTTAATTACACATCTTTTAGTGAAGATGGTTTTTAAATTCTAAGTTTGGAAATAGCACTTTTAGAAAGTGGCTATTTTCTTGTTCAACCTTTCTGTGTGCCTCTGCCTGTTTGTGAATTGACCGTCTGGTTTGTGAGTGACAGGGGCTGGGGGTGGCTGCAGGAGGCTGGGTTAGTCAGCACAAGGCTGAATAGACCTATCTACATGCAGAGTGGTGGGAGGAGTGGCACCTGGGTCTGAATAGGGCTGTGCCTGCCTTCCACAATGCTGGCTCCACCTCCTGCTGTGTGTCTGATGAGCCTGGCCCACACTCACAAAGGAAGGAGAGGTGCCCTGGCAGAATGCACCCTGAACTGGTTTGGACTGGGTCCAGGACCCCTCACACATAGAGAACAAAGACTTTTGGGGTATAAGTAGCTGTGCTGAAACCCCAGTAAAATTAGACTTCTACAATTAAGAGGAACCTCTGCCCAAGGAGATCAACTGAAGAAATTGAGAAGTACTGCCCTTGCTGTGTGTTCTGGGGCTGGCCTGCAGTTTGCTGATTCTGCTGAGGGTGAGGCTAAAGAACTTTGCTGTGTGCTGTGTCCCCCCCTGCTTGAAAACAAAGGACTTTGCTGTGTGCTGTGTCCTGAGAGTCTCCAAGGGCCCGAGGAGAGCTGGCCCCCTGTTTGCAACTCAGGGATATAAATGTTTGCCAAGGACTTCTGTAATCTGCCCTACATCGTGTTCTGCTGTTTCTGCTGGGTCCTGGGGCTAATTGCGTGTCCCCAGGACGTTATCCGTGCTGCCCGGCTTGTGAACGCGCTTGGCTGCTCTCCACCAGTACTGAGAGCGCTGCGTCCATCACCGCCGCCGACCCGTGAGCAAAACAAAGTATTGAGGACCGGTGTCTCTTTCCCACCGGCCCCCGATTGCCGAAGATTATTGCCCCTTTACTTTGGAATCACCGCCGCACCTCGAGCTGTGCGCCCGAGGCTGGGTCCGCCGAGGAGAAGAGCCGCGGAAGTCCCTTGCCGGCATTCACCGCCGCTGGCCTAGGGGTCCGTAGCGTCATCGTCAAGGCCGCGCTGGGATTGGTTCTCACGGTGCGAGCCTCCCAGTGACTCAGAGGCTCGGTCTTGCGGTGCCGCGCTGGGATTGGTCCCAGCGGTGCGGGTCTCCCAGCAACGAGGAGGCTCGTCCTGACGGTGCCGTGCTGTGGATGAAGAAAGAGCGAGGCGTCTCTAAGCAACCGGGGCGAAGCTGTGTCCAAGTCTGGGAGCGTTGCCGGAAGAATCGCCGCCCGGAGGATCGCCGCGCAGACCGCCCAGTCCCGTCCTGCCTCAAGTAACTCCGCTCTGATCGACAACCAGAGCCTGCACCCAAAGCCTTACTGTTGAGCACGTTACCGGCGGGCCGGGTCCGGGGGCCTAACCGCTGCCCTTGACTGTCGTGCACTCGTGCATTTAAAAGAGGGCGATCCCCTGATTAAAATGGGACCAACCAGGGTAGCAGATTCCGTGCTACAACGGGGCATCTTCTTTTTATCGCTAAGGGCACCCATTTTGCAACATACAAGTTTATTTTTTTTGGCAAAGAGAACCTACAAGTTTATTTTTGACAAAGAGAACCTACAAGTCTATTTTTGACAAAGAGAACCTACAAGTTTATTTTTGACAAAGAGAACTTACAAGGTTATTGTTGACAAAGAGAACCTACAAGAACATTTCTATGAAAAGAGTAACTTTATTTATAGGTATGTGCATTTTCTGATGTTTTGATCTGACCTAAGCTAAATAAAGATATTGATATTTTTATAACAACCTGTGTGGTGTACATTTGTGGTGTTTCACTGTGTTACTGTGAGTGTTGCTGCAAATACTTTACACATTGCCTTGGGGATAAGCCTGTCTGCTCGTGCCAAGCTACCAAGGGGGTGAGCAGGGGTTATCGACAGTGTCTACCCCCTTACCCTGACTAGAAGCAAGGGTCCCTATTTGGACAAAGGTGCTTACCTCTGCCAACTAGAGACTCCCAGTTCTAACAGGGACAGATGGCGGTCAGCGGTGCGAGGAGTTCTGCACTCTTGAGCCTTTATTAGTATTTTTGTTTTAAATTACTTTTGCTTTTCCTGTTCTTGCTTTTCTCAGTTCCGCCTTCATTCTTACATCTTTCTTTTCTCTCTTGACTCCCTTCTCTTTAATTTCCTCCTTTCTCCTTTAGCATATTCTTTCTCTTTATTTTATGGCAATTTTCTGTTCTCATTTGCTTTGCAGTGGCGGTTCCTCTGCTCAGGTGGAGAAGCGCCCCTCCCCCTACTGCTTTTAAGCAGCGTGACTAAAGGAAAAATAAAATGATAATAACTGAATGATATTATCATTTTATTTGTTCCAGCTGTTTTCCAAGCGAGAGGGCCGGTGGAACTGCTCTGCTCTCAGAGCGGGGGAGGAGTGGTGGGCACACTGAAGTGAGTATGACGCTTTGGCCAGCCCTCTGGGGCCAGCCAAAAGGTCATGCGCACTTTCCATGTTTTCCATCCAGGCTGCATTACAGCCTGGGTGGAGAACAAGCCCAGGCCCCCTGTCCCCGTCTGAGTGCTGAACCACAGCGCTCAGATCAATCACAACGCTCCATTGCAGCGTTGTGATTGGTCAGTGGAGCCTGGGTGTGCTTCCTGGTTCCTGTTCCAATGCAGAGGAGAGACAGAGCAGAGACGCAGGACAAGGCAATAAGGTAAGTGTTTTGGTTTTTTTTACATTCCCCTTCCTCCCCCACCCCCGCCCCCTATTCATGCTGGCTGCTGCTGTTGCTTTGTTCTCTTTTTATATTTCCTCATCATACTTTCCCTGTCTGTCCTTGTTATCACTGTACATTTTACATCTCGCAAATTCCCTTTATTTTTCAAGCTTCATTTCTTTCTTGCTTTCTGTCTCCGCCCGTGTTAATCTTTTATTTTTTTTTGCTTTTTTATGCGTTCATTCTGGAGGGTGTCCAGAAATGGTGCTGTTCCGCTGTCTATGGCAGCTGGGCATTATTCGTGCTGGACAGTGGGAAGGGCACAGGGTTTTATGTTCACTGTGTAGCCAATGATAACATCACAGGATGTTCAATGTCACATATGGGTGCATCCTGCAGTTTTACTGCTGTGTACAGTGTGTGCAAAGCATGGCACAGACAGTTGTTTTACATATGGGCAAAAGGTATGCATGTGTGAGATCTTTCCACGTTGCACTGGTTGTGCAGTTTTACAGAAGGGCAAACGGTCTTCACTCGTTGACACCGATTCACCAAAATGCTAAGGGTAGCGGAAGTGACATCACACATCCTTTGACCCTAATGACATCACAGGAAGTGACATCATGTGTCCCGACTATCCTTAGAAAGTGGTGTCAGATGACCTAAACCGTGATGACATAAAGTACCATTACTCCATTCTTACTATAACACAACACAGACAAATGTCCATTTTAGAAAACACCTATATTAAGACACTGACATGATCTTTGAAAGTGGGGGAATTAATAGTTTCCCTGAATTATAGCCAGCTAGACCTCTTGTAGGAGAACTTGGGAGTATTCTCACCCTAAGAAAATTTTAATTAAATAGGATCAAATAGTGTATTTACCAGCACAATTTTCACATATATTTACTATAAAGCCATAAGCTCTGAAAGGGTACGCATTCACATTCAAATCCTTGCATGGTGTGCCAAGCCAATGAAACCTGACACTCTGTTTAGAGAATTTGCTAAGAGTGCCCCATATGTCAAAATTACCTCCATTGTGTCAGGGCCAGAATTTTATCATGCATGCCCCTCATATGCCCTCACTGCCTACCAGTATTGATAATGGGACTCCTACACCTTGCAGTCCTCTGTCTCATGTAACATTTCCTATACACTGATTTACACACGTATGATTAATTGTCTCTGTGTAATGTGTGTGTGATGTAAAGTGCTCTAGTATCAGTGTCACTATAAAACTAATTAAGTGCATCTGATAGAGAGTGGTTATGAAGACTTGGCGGGCACTGTTAAAGGGTGGTAGTGAAGGAATCCGTGGCGGAGGTGGTCATTGGGGGGGCACCAACAAACATTGCGGCACAGGGACCACCAGCGCTGAAGTCGCCCCTTTCTGCTGCATGAGTTGTGAGGATTCCCTCTAAAGATCTGCCGTCCTCTGTTGACCTCTAAGCACTCGTGTTGTCTAGCTTCACTACGTATGAGCTTACTCCAACTTCCAGGATGAATGTCCCAAGAAATGTTAAAGAATGTGCTTATCAGAAGGTGGTTTTATTTGTAATTATAAATGCTGTTTACTACTCTATTATCTTCGTTTCATCAACGACTTTTAAATTCTCACAAAATTTCACATAAACATTTCAATGTTCAAATATTAATATTTGCTTTACATTAAAACTTCACACTGTGTACTTTTAAAGCGTTCAAAACTGTGTGCCCGAAAAGGAAAGTTTGCCAAGTATGTATAATCACTTTTTCATTTAATCTATTACTATGATTAATCTATTTACACCTAATTGCTTAGCGATTGTCTTGTGTGTTGTTCTTCTACAGGGCAATGATTGTCCTGTATGGCGGATTCCCTTGATGCAGTCTGCAGTAATTATCCCAGACGCCGTGACTTTACCTTTAAGGGAGTTCGCACTCATTTTCTAGGTTCTTTCCTGGTGACCTTTGTCATTTTCTCTTTGCTGGTCACCTGAAGGAAGACTGAGGACTGGAGTCTGAGCTGGATGGCAGGAAGCCCAAAAAGTCAAGAAAAAAGCAAATGAGTAACGGCGCGTTGCAGACGAGCGCCTCCCTCAAGTTACCTCCGTGACAAACGAGGCTCTGGGACATGGGCGCCCGTTCCCACAGTAGACTGAAATCCCGTAAGAACTTTCTAGACTATTCTTGGGAACAGGATGACCGGATGGGCACACCATTCGAAAGTGCGGACACTCAAAGCGCCATGCAGTTCTTACTGGATTCTTGCACCGTATGATTGATTATAGCTTAAAGGCATCATATTTCTTGATGCCTATAAACAATTCTTGTTTCCACCTGACCTGGTACAACCACTGAGTCCCGCCTTAGGTCTTTGACGGGAGTTGACAATATCCTCTTTGAAGACATTTTTTTTTCTTGATTTTTTCTAGCAGCTTGTGTTTATCGTCATTGGTTACTATCCTCTCTATTCTCATTAATTGGCAAAAATGGAAATTTTAAGAGAATGGTTGGGAAACTGCTGAAATAAAGCATAACGCCAGAGCACTTAGGTATTCCGGAAGGCACCATAGATGCTTGCATGGCCCCTTTGGTAATACATGTCGATGCCAGCACTATAGATGCATGGGTGCAATCTCAAGAGGGTCCTCCTCATTTGCATGGGGGTGTGGTCCTATGCAAATGAGGAAATACTTTGCCTCTGTGCCCACGATGTAATACAGACAAGGGCACAGAGAAAAAGGAGCAGTATAGAGGTGTGCTAACTGAGCTACAAAAAGGTGGCACACAATCAGTATGCCACTCAAGTGCAACCCATGAAAGGGGAAATGGGGGTCCAATGGCCTCCCCAGACATCCCCCTGCAGCTGAGTAGAGTAATGCTTTGCACCTACTTGCAGGGGCATCTCTGTGTCCTTTTCAAATGCTAGCCAGGTTGCCGACTGACGCAGTAAAAGGCAGACACTGGCTGCTTCAAACAGCCGGTCCACCTTTCACTGATGCACTTCCTCCTCAGTGCAGGTGCCAATTCACAGCTGTGCTGGTAGGCAGCACAACAACTTTAATAGGCAGCTCTGTCCCAGTTTGCCTCGGGTGCACCCATTTAAAGGTGCGCTGCAGCACAAACAGAGACAGTGCTCCCATATGTATATATATTGTAGGCCCATTTTCGTCAACATTCAAGTGACTCACTGTTGGCATGAATGGTGAGGGAGAACTGAAGTATTTATATTCTTCAGGGTTTTTAGACTTCACACCTACATTACTAAACATGTGTCTGAACTAAAGTTTCCTCATTAATTTAAAGAACGTAATTACTGTTTCCAACTCATTGGAGCATTACGTCTCGGGAATAATAATCAAATATACCCAAGATATCCATTTTACTAAAGATCTTTTTGGGAATATTGAAAATCAATGTGTAGTCTGGCTTAATAGTGCATGTTTGTCTCCTTCTCTGTCAGGTTTTTAGGTCTCGCCTACGCAGCGCGCATGCGCTGCGTAGGAAAAAGACCTATAGAAATCGCTTCGGCTTTTCAGCCAAAAACGTGCACGCATTGCATTGCTTTCAATGGCAATGCATGCACGTTTGGCGATTCCCTTGCGGGAGCGAGCTTTGGCAACATATGTTTGCTCGCTCCCGCAAGGGAATCGCTGTGTGTTCTCTCGCACTCCCCCCAGCCCTCCCACTTGTTAGCCCAGTACTGTCGCACTCCCCCCCACCCCCTACTTGCGCGAGGCACGCGCGCTTGTTTTTCTTTGCTGATCACACCCATTTCTCTCAGCCATGTTTATTTTTGCATCGAGCTTTCACTTAAACTGAAAGTGAAAGCGCGATGCAAATATAGACAATGGTGAGCGCTTGTTTTAAAGTGTCTGCACACTGCACATGAACTGCCAAAGAATTCCATAGAGCAGAAATGCGCAGTATTGCTTTTCAGTATTGGTTGTGTTTGAGAACTTTTCCTTTCAAGTTTCACTTTTGCTTTGTGGCTTCCTTATCTAGAGAGTACACGACTTAAAACGATTGACAGTAGAACTTTGTCATAGGCTCCCCTGCACTGCTATCAGCTACTCAATGGCTAGGTAGCATTTGTAAACTTGAAAGAAATTAGCTAAAACATGCAACTTCCTTGTTTAGAGTTTTGCAGCGAGTAAAGAAAAACAGCTTACCTTTCATAAAGAAGCAATCCAGAAAAATGAAAGAGCTAAACACTGAAGCAGCTGAACAACTTTTAATGGGCTACATCGCTTACTATGAAGAAAGGTGGCTGCTAGGAAAACTGTCCCCTGCAACGAGGAAGCCACGAAAGACGGCTAAATACATTTTACTGACTGCTTTCTGCCCCTGTGAGGAATTCGGCGGGGCTACCCTGTACAGTATTATTGTGACCTATTTACAGAAGCATATCGACCAAAAAGGTGACCGTTTAAAAATTGTGATATGGACATTTGAATTTCTGGAGCTTGTGTCTGTTAATTTTTTTTCTTTTTCTGTCAGCACTCCACAGGAGTGCACGTTTTCCTGCACTCTCCCTCACGTGCAGCTTCCCTGCGTTCTAATTGTCGTCCTCTACCCCAGCTCATCCCACGCGTTTATCTTTTTCTTTTTTATTGCTACAATCCCCGTACCCGCTCCTTTGTTGGTCTCCCTTACGCTGCTGAGACCAAGTTGGAATGGTACATTGAAAGCAAAAAACACATTACCAGCATAGTTTTAGCATATGCGTAATGATACATATGCACATACACGCCATCATAGATTTTTTATACCCTATGCTGTTCCGCATCAGTTAATTTTATCTTTAGTCTTTTTGACGATGTGAAATAAAAAGCACTGGCAAAACCAAAAGTCGTGGAACTACACTAAAAGGAGTCTTATTGGCTTTGCCAATGCATGATACTATTTCAATCTTGCCTCATTGTGAAGGGCTATGTTGTGTCCAATTAGTAAAATCTTCATGATGAGTGGCATCGTGTTTTCTATTATCGTTTCCAGCCCCCACTAATGCCAACCTTCAAGTATACTAGAGGCCATTTAGGAACCACCTCATGTATGTCTGCAGGCTAGCTTTTACTGTATGACTTGATACGTGTTTGTCCCAAGTACTCTTACATATAGAAAAATGTAAGATGTGCTGTATCCCAACAGTAGGTGCCGGTAGGGAGACTTCGAGTATAGTGTTTAGCCATGCAACAGTTGATGTCCTTGGTGCAACAACATCAACTGTTGCATGGCTAAACACTTATAAGGTCCCAAAGGCGAGACCTATTGGCTATGCCAATGCTTGTTTATTTGGTCTTCATTGAACTCTGGACCGTTGGTTAAAAAAGTTGAATCTTTAGATGTTGAAACTTGAGTATCAATTCTGTCACTTGTCTTTAGCACAAAGGCAATTGATGGCTTTTATTTCGAGTTACTATAGATTTATCAAACTGAAAAGCTGAAGAATACATGACCTTTATGAAGCAGACTCCGACACGTCTTCAGTGGGTTTATAGGTTTATTGAGAGCGACGCCATGTCTCTCCTACAGGGGCCCAGAGACAACTGCCCATTCTGGAATCCCAGAGGGTCTGGTGTTCCATGACGACACAGCGCTCCAGACTCACATCACCACACTTCTCCCCTTTTACAAGGAAAGCAAACAATAAAAGAACATTGGAGAACATAGTAACAATGCAATTGAAAGAAATGAAATTTCTAAACAGAAATGTAAAAACATTTAAGAACAAAATCTAAACCAAGACAAGAATGTAACAAGTACATAAGTAAAATACATAAGCATATACAAAATGGTACCCCTTCCTACCCTTCCAAAATTAAGTGAGAGCTTAGTCACAGATAAAGTCTTGCCACTTGCGCGGTGTAAACTTAGGGCAAACACTCCTCCTCAAAACTCCATGCATGTCCCCCCTATCGATTTGGTTGGGTGAATGATTGCAACTGCCTCTTTCATCATTGCAAACACTAGGGTCTAGTGCTATGCGAGAAGTGTTCCACCAATTTCCGTCAGACAACTTGGCAGCATTTCTTCTAAGTTCACAAATTTGCATTGGTTCTTTGAATTTGGAACAACCTTTCCCAACTAAAAAAGGATTCTTGACACGTACCCAGTCACCAACTCTCAGTCTGCTCATTCCACTTTCACCGATATTTAACCTCTTGGCGCTAGAAGAATTAGAATTGTATCTTGCCACATTCCAGGACTCACTTACATTTGTGTTTTTTGGGAAAAGCTTAGTCATCCAAAAAGGATACAGCTCTGTGGTTGCTTTTCTGCCATGCATAAGTTCAAAAGGAGTCTTTGTCGTGAAACTGTGAGGTGTCTTTCTGTAACACCAAATCAACTCTTTGATTGCTTTTTCGACATCCATGCCACATCTCAAAGTGGATTGTATACATTCAACTAGGACTCTATTAAAGCGTTCTACTTTACCATTACTTTGGGGATGATATAACGGTGTCCTTATGTGCTTGATATTACACTTCTCCATAAAAGACCTCATTTCTAGAGAGGTAAACTGAACACCATTATCAGTTAGGATTTCTCCAGGAATACCTTCCCTTGCAAACACATCTTGAAAAAATTTGATCATACTCTTAGTTGTAGGTTCCATTACACCTCTAACCTCCACCCGCCTGGACAGGTGATCCACCATAGCAATGAAGTATTTCATGCAGTTGGGAAGAACGTGATAAGGTCCCAGGAAGTCCACACCTACAAGCTGCCACACTCTCCCTGGACAAGTTGTGAAAGATTCAATAGTGCCTTCAGTTCTCAACACTTTGTCACTCACTTTGCATTTCTCACAATTCTGAACAAAAATATCAATTTCGTTATCCATTTTTGGCCACCAAAAGTCTTCCCTTACTCCTCTTTTGGTAGCTGTCGAGCCTAAGTGACCTGAATGAGCCAATTCAATTATGCGTTTGTGAAAACAAGAAGGTGGAATTAATTTATCACCACGCACTAACTTGCCCCTTTCTACTGACAATTCATCAGATACCTTCCAGAATATCTGTAATTTATCAGACAGATTCTTTTCTTTTGGCCAACCTGATTCAACCATCCGCAAGACATCTTTTAGTACAGCATCATTGTTCACTTTTTGTATCCATTCACTCTCTTCCTTGCATATGCTGATATCGCCAATGTGGGCGACAAAGCATTCTTCAATTTCTGACTCCCAATCGTATTCACTGGGGTCCTCAATCAGTAGTCTGGAGAGGCAGTCTGCCCTGGTGTTTTTCCCCCCAGGTATGTACTCCACAGAGAATGTAAACTCTAATAATCTAGCAGAAAGTCTGGCAATACGGGCAGTAGTGCGTTTTAATTTTCTCCCAGATAAAATGTCTACTAAAGGGCGATGATCAGTTTTCAAGATGAATGGCCTTCCCCACAGGTAAGCTCTGAACTTTTCCACACTCCACACACACGCCAAAAGTTCTTTTTCTATGACAGAATGCTTGCGTTCGGGTTGACGCAATGTTCTGGAAGCAAAACCCACTGTCGTTTCACGTGTGTCATTTAGCTGAGTTAGTACTGCCCCTAAACCATACTCAGATGCATCTACAGTGACAACAGTCTTTCTTCCTTCTGCAAAGGATTGCAGAGCAGGTGCGGAAGTTATGTCTTTCTTAACTCTCTCAAAGGTGCTCTGACATAATTCAGACCAAACAAATTCTTCCCCTTTTTTAAGCAAGACCTTGAAACATTCAGTGATGATGGCAAAATTCTGCATGAATTTTGCGTAAAATTCACATAATCCAAAGAATGACAATAATTGCTCTCTATTTTGTGGGGCAGGAGCATCTACAATGCTCTTCACTAAGCTAGGTTTTGGTTTCACGCCCTGTTCTGAAAATACATGTCCCAAATATTTGATTTCTCTCGTTTTAAATATACATTTGTCCTTTCGCAATGTAGCACCTCTTTTCTCCAACAATTTCAATACATTGTTTAAAGTACAATCATGTTCATGTTCTGTAACAGCAAATATTAAAATATCATCTTGAAAGATGACAACATGTTCCATACCATCAAACATTTCTGTCATAAGCCTCTGAAATACTGCCACAGCAGAAGCTATACCGAACGGCATTCGGCAGAATTGAAAAATTCCATTGGGAGTTACAAAAGCTGTTAGATGGCAGGAACTCTCAGCTAGTTCAACCTCGTCGCCAAATTAATGAAGCAGACTCCGACACGTCTTCAGTGAGTTTATAGGTTTATTGAGAGTGACGCCATGTCTCTCCTACAGGGGCCCAGAGACAACTGCCTGTCCTGGAATCCCAGAGGGTCTGGTGTTCCATGACGACACAGCGCTCCAGACTCACATCACCACACTTTACCAACGGATGATAGCCATTTATGAAGAGTCACTCTCCGATTGCAGGGCAGTGCATCACAAGATTTTTCTCTAGCCTTTGGCTTTGGAGCTTCCCCAGCGGCATGCTGAAAAAGTTTAACAGGTTTTCATATCAGGCTACACTACAGGGAGTGATCATAAGTAAGTGTCATTTTTGACTCTCAATGATCATGCGGTTTTTGCCAGAACCAATATTATTTTAATTTGATAACTGAATTAATCATGCCATGGAAGTACATAGGAACAGCCAAACGTTTTGAGTGGTACAATTATTTATTTTATTTTTGTGTTTTATAGAGCGCGAACTTGACCCGTTAGGGTATCAGAGCGCTTTACAGGAAACATAGAAATGTACAATAGGCTTGGAATCACAATAGTATACAAAAGGTAAAAGAGGGCAGGGTGCAGGATACATGAAGGATAGTGGACACGAATGTACAGTTTGCATTTTATAGTTGCTCGAAACAAGTCCCCAGGTTTCTAGGAGAGGTGACTAGGTAATCCGAGGGGAGGCGCTAGTCAGGAGTTAATCAGAGTCTCTGTGCTGGTTGGAGGCAACATTTAAACGAGGAATTTACCCATAAGGAAGGTTTTGGCCTCCTTTTTGAAGCGTGTCAGTGAAGGGATTCTTCTGATGGTGGGCGGGAGAGAGTTCCATATTCTTGGAGCGGCCCCAGAGAAAGCCCGATTGTACGTTTTTTTCTTCCGGAAGCGTGCAGGTTGTAGCAGGAGGTCTCTGGCGGATCGGGAGTTTCTGGTTCCTCCGGATACCACAAGTTTCTGTGCAAGATAAGCAGGGGAGTTTGAGTATAAGGCCTTGTGTGTGATACAGGCCAGTTTAAGCTGTATTCTAGCCTCAAGAGGAAGCCAGTTCAAAGCTTTCAGGTGTGGAGAAATGTGGTCGAATTTTCTTGAGCTGGTAAGAAGTCTGGCGGCAGTGTTGAGGCAGGCTTTTAAAGGTGCCAGGGAGATCTTTGGTAAACCCGAGAGGGTAGAGCAGCCATATTCCAGTCTGGAGATGACGAGTGCTTGGACTGCCATTTTTAGATCGGCAGTGTCGAGGAAGGGTTTCAGTTTCCTAAGGTAGCTCAGGTGGAATCTGGCTGATTTGGCCATCGCGTTGATGTGGTCCCGCATGTTCAAGTTTCTGTCCAGGGTAATTCCCAGAGATTTGGCCGAGTCCACGATGGTCGGTGGGCAATCTAAGGCTGTGATAGCCTTAATCCATGTCTGCATCTCGGGATTGGTTTTTGAGGGGGAAATTAAGAGAAATTCTGTTTTCTTTGCGTTGAGTTTGAGTTGATTGGAGGCGAGCCATTGGACAGTCTCTTTCAGGGCCTCATTCAGGGAGAGAATCTCCTCGAGGGATGAGGTCTTGATGTAGATCTGAGTGTCGTCAGCGTACATATGGTAGGAGATATTCGCTGTGCGTAGAACTTCGGCAAGAGGTTCAAGGTAAAGGTTGAAGAGGGTAGGGGACAGGGTTGATCCTTGAGGGACTCCAACCGTGACCGGAGAGGGAGCCGATAGGTTGCCGTTGATTAGGAATCTCTGTGATCGGTTTTGGAGGAAGGACCTAAACCATTTTAGAACGGTGCCATCCAATCCCATCCTGAGTTTGAGGCGTTCGAGTAGTTTTACATGGTTGACCGTGTCGAAGGCCGAGGATAGATCAAGGAGGATTAGGAGGCAGGTTTTCCCTTGGTCAAGGGCTTGGACGGCATCGTCAACGATGTGGAGCATGGTCGTTTCGGTACTGTGCCCGGGTCTGAATCCAGATTGGAAGTCATCAAGTAGGTGGAAGTTGTTGATGTGTTGACTTAGTTGCTGTTGTACACATTTCTCCAACACTTTGGCTAAGAGAGGGATGTTAGAGATAGGTCTGAAGTTGTCGGGGGAAGCTGGGTCCAGCAACGGGTTTTTCAAAATGGGGAGGACTTGGCCTGCTTTCAGAGAGTCAGGAATGGATCCCTGCCGCAGAGAGGCGTTAATTATTGCAGTCCAGCTTGGAATAATGGACTGGGCGGCGGCCACTAGGCAGTTGGGGGGGAGAGGGTCATTAAAATGGTTGTTCGGGTTTAAGGTCGATAGGATTTTAGCGACGGAGTCTTCATGATAGGGTTTGAAGTCGGTCCAGCGTGCTTGATTTTTAGGTGAAGTCTGTGGGGGCAGCGCCGGAGGAGGAGGCAGGTCTGGAGGGAATAGAGAGTATGTGGCGGCACTAAGTTCTTTTCCTAAGGTTGTGGCTTTGTCAGCGAAAAAGGAGGAGAATTCCTCGGATGATATTAAGGACTTGGGGGTTTCTTTCACGGTTTTGGCCAGTTTGTTGGATTGGTGTTTGACCAATTCGAAGAGCTTGCGGGGTCTATTCTTGGCGTTCCCCAGTTCAGATCTGAAGAATTCTTTTTTGAGTTGATGATGTTCCTGTTGTAGGCATTTCTGGCCTGGCGGAGAATTTTTAGATGTGCTACAGAGGGGTGCTGTCTCCAGATTCTTTCGGATTGTCGGAGGGCTCTCCTCTCATTGTTGAGGGATCCAGTGAACCAGGGGTTCCGATCTTTGATTTGGGTTCTCTTTAGTTTTAGTGGGGCTAGGTCATCCAGAATGTTCGATATAGTTGTAGAGTAGTGATCGTTGAGGTCACTGACCGTTGTGATATGCGAGGGGGGTGAGGTCTGATTTGCAGCGAGCTTCCAGTTCCATGTGGTCCAGGTTTTTAGTGTCTCTGACCCAGCGTTTAGGAATCACTGGTTGCGGTGCCCTTGTCTTGTGGGTGCTAGGTAGTAGGAAGGCGATGGCGTGGTGATCAGACCAGTCGCAAGGGTCTATAGAGATAAGCTTGACTGTTGATTCCTTAGAGATGATCCAGTCAAGGGTGGCCCCTTTCGTATGTGTTGGGAGTGAGCAGGCTTGGGTCAGGGCTTGATCATCCAAGAGGTCTTTGATGGCATTGACATGAGGATCCTTGGGGTCGTTCCAGTGAAGGTTGAAATCACCCAGGAAAATATCTTTAGCGTTGGAGGAGATCTTAGCTGTGATGAGTTCCATGAGATGGTCAGTGAAAGAATCGTTCATGCCTGGGGGGTGGTAAAAGATGTGCAAATTGCACAGTTGGGTGGAGTTGCTGCAAATGGAAAGGGCGAGGTATTCGCAGGAGTCAGTGGAATCAGCCAGGAGTTCAGTGACAAGGAGGTTAGAGCGGTAGATGCATGCGATGCCTCCTCCTTTTTTGCTAGATTGCCTGTCCAGTCTTGCAATGTTATAATTGGGAGGGACTAAGAGGTCCAGGCATGGAGATGAGGAATCGTTGAGCCAAGATTCTGTTAGAATTGCTAAGTCGAGGTTTTTGTTCAGGATGAGATCAGCAATATCGGCGGCGTGTTTAATGAACTTAGAACCACTCTCCAAGATGAGAGAGGAAGCATATGTTTGAGTTTAGGGAGGTAGTATTAGATAAGTACATTTATTAAGATCACAGTCTCTTAAAAATAAAATAACCACTCACAGCAGTTTACCAAGAAGGGAGGAAGAAAATGAAACAGCTGTGATAAAGTGTCAGTTTAAAATGGGTCCTGTTAATGTAGAGATACGTCACCTTCCCAGAGGAAGTGACCTTGGCAGGAGGATGTAAGGAAGAGCAGGCCCTGCAATGGTACAGCCTGATTTTTCTACTTTCTTCCTCACATAACAGACCAGAGAAACTCTGGGCTGAGTCTCCTGGGCTGTTGGCTGTGTGGTGGGGGGGGGAGGTTGTATGAGAAATCAGGACCTGTTTGCAGTGTCCCCCACTTTTTGCCCCCATTGTGACTGCGATGCAGCGCGCGCAAGGTAAATAGTTTTATTTATTTATTTACCTACTTTACTCATGGACGTCGTATGTCCGACTCCACTACCCCCCCACCCTGCCCCTCCCCCGCCCCACCGCCCCGCAGCACTCCAACTGCGTGCCACCACTGCATATAAGTCACCCCAAAGGTCTCCTCTAGGTGACCCAGGGGAGGGTTGCCATGTAACTATAAGCAGGGACATTATAAAAGATGTTTTATATGCCCTGGTGAGGGGAAAAATGCCAATTTAGTGTTTCCCCATTGTAGTTAATTTGCTCCATAGGCTAACATTGGAATATTTTATTTAAGTATTAAAATTGATAGGACGGAGTTGAAAATGTCATTCAAGGACTTAAAATGATTGTTATGATAAATCCAGCAACTTGCCACTGTTAGATTGTTAATAACTATCACAGAAAATAAGTTATTAAACTTTCTTTTTTGTAAGCCAAAATCCAGCCTTCCAGCTGCCCTCTCCTGATTGGCTAGCCTCTCCCAGGTTGAGCCAAGCTGTCTTAATGAAGCGTAAAGTGGCCTGCTAGAGAGACAAAAGGATTTCCTGTGGGAGGAGAACTGCTGCTGCTGAGACAGAAGGCAGGATGGAGGTGGAGTAGCCAAACTGGTCTTCAAAGGGAGAATGACACATTAGGACAGCACAGGTTCAGCCCCACATCATGCACCCCCATCCACACAGGGGTCCCTGTAATAAGATTAGTGAGAGGGGTGGAAGGAAAGTGTTAGGGAATCTTAGCCACACCAGTGGGTTTACTTAGCCTGATCTAACCAAGGAGAGAATTTCTCAATGTTGGATTTTGAAAGAATAGTGCTTTCTGGGACAAGAATATTCCACACTTTGGAGGAAGTGGTCATACACCTGGGAGGCACCCTGCATCCCATTGGTCAGGGGTGCCCCCCTGCTTGACGCCCAGAAACACTGAAGAGCTGCATGGCAACTCAGATCTGCTGCCTGAAACTACAAGGAGAAGACGGACTGCCCTGCTGTAAACCTGATCTGCACCCCAAAGGTCTGCACTCTGAAGGACTGCACCTGCTGCTCATTCTGGGACTACAGCCCTAAGGACTTTGCCTTGCTTCAAGAAGGATTAAAGGGTGGACTACCGGCAAGCTATAGGCTAACAGAGCCCACCTGCATCATCGCCACTAAGAAGTCCCTCTCCTGGAGTGCGTCCAGTGGACGTTTAAGGATTTGGTCAGATGCATTGTGGGAATTGTAGTCCCAACGACCATTTCAGTGATTCGAAAACCATGGACTGGTGGAGGAAGATCCAGAAGTTTGGAGAAGTTTGCAGCACCATATTGTAAAAAACTCCATAAGTTGACCAGGTGGGAGTTGCAGTCCCAGACCCAAAGAAAAAAAACAGAGCATCTGAACCCATGGCTGCTGCTGTGTACAACCATCTTGCATCAAGAAACACTTCTGGAAGTAAGTGTAAAGAACTCTTGACTTTGTCCCGCTTCAGCACAACCTTTTTTAACCCTTTGAATGCTATTTGCTTCTAAGCGCTAGTTTTGTTTTTAATCTTTAAAAATTCACATCTCTGGTTCCCTACATTGGATTTTTGTCATTTCGGTGTCTATTTGTTCATAAAACTATCATCTATTTGTGTAATTTGGTGTTGGATTTTTATTGAGTGTTGTATCTTACTTATTTAATGTATTGCTGTTTTTGAATTCCTTACTTACCTGTCTCCTAAGTGAAGCCTGCCTGCCTGTTTGCCAGCTACCAAGAGTTGAGCAATGGAATAATTTTTTGAGACTTGACTGGACCTTTTATTGTGATTGTAGCCTTTTACTAGTGATAGGTCCCTACTTATCACTACTAATAAACCACTTTCCAATAGTGCTCTATTGTGGGACTGCTGAGTAATCAAGGTTGGTGCCTGCTCTACCCTCAGCAATCCACGGCCCGCTCTTTCGCTATTTTGGGCCCGGGGGAGCTGAGCACCACTATAAGACAAAGGTAAAACCCAAACCCAACAAGCCGCTCCCCAAGGAAGGCCATTCATTCACCTAGTATCAACACTGGAAAAAGACACAAGACAGTTTGACCTCATCCTCCAATCCATTCTGGACACTAATACCAAACTTGACAATAAAATTGATACGGTTACAACTAAGGCAACCCTACTCTGTGTTGATCAAAGGAAAATAAAGGAGTGCGTAGATGACACTGAATTGACTATAACCACAATGCAGCCCACACTCATAGAGGTGGAGAAACAACTATGCAACGCTCAAGTGGAACTGAAAGTACTTTGAATGAGAGAGGAAGACTTAGAGGTCCGCTCTTGTAGAAACAAAATCCACTTACTGGGATTGTCTGAGCGGGCCGAGGGACCAAATATGGAACTTTTCCTTGAACAATAGCTATCTGAGTCTTTCCTGATTGGGAGGGTTCTTAAGGATTCTCCATAGAAAGGCGCATCCTCCTCGGCAGGCTGCCGGGCGCACCCCCATGCCCCGTCATTGCCAAGCTGCTTAATTATAGGTAAAGGGGCCTCATCCTACAAATCTTCCAGCAAAAAGGTCTATGGACTTATGAGGAAGCTACAATCACGGTGTACCTGGCCTACACTGCAAAGGTGCAAAAGTGACACAACTCCTATATGGCAGTCAAACGCAATTACACTCCATGGGTGTAAAATATGCCCTCCTCTTTCCTGCAAAACTACAAGTCCTAGAAGATGAAACAACAGATTTTTCCTAAACCCCAGAAGAGGTTTGGGCCTGACTGCATGCAAAGGGTTCAAAAACCCCAGCGGACAGCCACCCAATAGTTTGTGGAAAGGAGCGACAGAGGCAGAGAAAGAGACACAACCAAAAATCTTAGAGTCATCCCACTGAGGAACAAGCAGCCAAGGAAAGAGCACAGGTAGTGACAGAGGTCTTACATCAAGGCAGAAATACCACTGATGTACTATCGACGGAACATGGGTCAGACTCTGACATGGGCACTGCTGGGTTGGGCATCTCTGTGGAGCTGTTGCACTGGGATCCAGTCTTGATCCCTAGATTGGCAGATGACATAGATTGAGCATGGAACACTGTCACTAATCACGAGCGAGGTATCCACACTACATCTGCAATAGGGGCGCTAGTAAGAAGAAGAGGACTTACTCTGTCTGTGGATGTATCCTGCAGGGCCCCATGCAGTGGAGCAACGGTAATATAATAACATGCTCCTGAATTCTGAACAGGAACTGTTTGGCCATTGTTTACACTTTTTACTTTGGCTATGTTTAATATGTTTAAATGGCATGCTGAAGAAATCACCCCGGGCCAGGGCAAATCGAACGTGGTTAGTTACTGTTAATACTCAAACTTGTTTCTTTGTGGTACAGCATGGATTAGTGCCTGATATTTCATTAGGCTGTCACTAAAGACCAAGACCTGTTGCAAATGCAGGGGGAGCAAACAATCCATTGGGTGGGAGGAGAAACATACCTGCAATTGCTGGCCTTATGAGGCCTCCAGGTGAGCATCTAAATTTGGGGTATACCTAGAAATACTAATACGATGCAATGTCTTTTCTCACAAGGGCCACTCCCCTAAATGCAACATCTTGACATGGAATATATGAGGGATGGCTACACCCAGAAAATGATACACAGTGTATTCTTACTTAAAACGACAACACACCTACATAGCCTCTCCGTAGGAAACACACCTGACCCAATCAGAACTCCAGAAGCTCCGCAAATGATGGAGAAGCCAGATTTATGGTACATCCTCTTCGGTGCATGCAAGAGGAATACTCATTTGGATCTCACGAGGGACTCCTTTTGTAGTGGATTAAAGCAGGGTGAGCTCAGAGGGTAGATATGTGGTGGTGAAGTGACAATTAGATGGGAACCCTTTAACCCTGATAGCAATATTTGCCCCAAACACTGATCACTCTGGCTTTCTAGATCAATTATCTTCAGCAGTGACACACAACCCACAAGCACAGTACACCCCACTAGGTGCCAGTTGCCACAGATTGACCCAACACTTTTGTCACTGGATGGTGAATGGGTGAATGTACGATGCATGGAGCCAGCTGGACCCAACTCATAGGGAATATTCTTTTTATTCCCCGTACATCACTGCCACATGTGAATAAATTGGTTCCTTGTTGCACAATATTGTGTACACAGAAAATGGATATAGAATACCTGGCCCAGATGTCATCAGATCACTGTCCTTTGAAAATGTCACTCCAATGAGGTAAGACCATGGTGAGGATACCTACCTGGAGGCTGCACCCAGGGGCCTTTCACAAATCAATTGGTGCATATATCACTCATCACTTTACTGAGAATGAAGGCTCGATTAACACCAGGGCAGTGGAATTGGCGGCTTTTAAAGTGGTAGTAGAAGGCCACTGCATTAATGCAACATGGGGAATGAAACCATTCCTGCATAAGGAGCATCTGGACACAGAAATGGACATGGAATGAGCCAAAACAATTACACCTCCACTACCTGAAACCACTGCACAGCTCTCCGCAGTATAGCGGAAAAAGGCAGAGATGACTGACAGACTGGGAATTGTTAACTACAGAGAATATGTGGCCAGACAAAATGGAGAGAGTAATAAAGCCTTTAGAATGCAAGCATGGCTCATGAAACGTGACTCAGCACATAAACCTACAGGAACAATCACAACACCCACAGGTGAGAGGAT
The DNA here is from genome assembly GCA_963921515.1 of Calotriton arnoldi. Lineage (NCBI taxonomy): Eukaryota > Metazoa > Chordata > Amphibia > Caudata > Salamandridae > Calotriton > Calotriton arnoldi. The sequence continues at coordinate 481,933 of CAWUFW010005164.1, forward strand.
CAACCCAAGAGGGCATAAACACAGCCTATTTTAAATTAATACAGAGCTCTGTATGCAGCACATGCCACAATAGATGTCAAAAGGACCTCTGCATATGTTCAGGAGATACCTGTACCCCAGATAAACCCGCAGCAAAGCAGTGATCTGGAACTGCCACTACAGGCAGGCAAAGTATGCAAATAGCAAGGCAAAAAAATCCAGGTATAGACAGCCTCCCTGTTCAATTCTACACTACATATAGTGCACTGACAACCCCAAAATTGTTCCAGATGTACAAAGAAGAAAGTGCAGGGGAATTGCTTCCAATAGCCCTGAGAGAAGCGCTGATAGTGGTGCTCCCAAAACCGGAATGAGACTCTGCAGATGTTCATTTCTAATGCCCCGTCTTCCTGCTTAATCTGGATTACAAACTTTTAGGCAAAATATTAGCAAACAGACTACTTCCTACTGTGAGTTCTTTGGTCCATTTAGACCAAAGCTGATTTTTAGGGACAGGAATACCTTCGGAGGAGTTCAGAGACATATCGGGTCTCAAAATGTATTGGACTTGAAGGAAGTGGCCCGATTAGGGTCACCCGGGTCACTCACGATCACCTCTCAGGTTCCATACCAAATGAAGTGTCGGTCAGATAGTAGAGAATACAAACCAATATTTATTCAGGTACACTCAGAGTGGATCCCAGTCTGCCCAGTCGCTTAGGAGTGCTGCAGAGGGACTGACTTCAGCAAGCATAAAGATACATTATGTACGTTTCAAAACCAATGAAGACACGCCCACTGTGGAATTTTCCAAGCAGATGGAGCAAAACAGTGAAGTACAGAAAATAAGTTTTGATTCTGAGGCCGGGCACACACTATCTACTACTCAAGGTCGCTCTGCCCGTGCCCGCCACTAGACAAGGGAGAGAAGGCCTCTATCTAATGAAAAGGTATGCGCTAATAAGAACAGTGTATTCATTAGTGAAACAAAACTTAGCCTTGGAGACACACAACTCAACAGAGGCCTTTTCTCGTAAATAGCGAAGAATACGTTTCGATTATAACTCAAAATGGCGCTGACATAGAAAATGGCGCCGCGAATGCTAACATACATGGAACAATGCGCAAACATGAATTTTTCTATTCTAACAGACTAAATTGTGTTTTTTTCCCTTGGACTTGGTACCTGATAGCCATAGACATGCAGCTTTAAAGACCAGACTAGAATGGTGCTTTGACATGCTTGAATACTTGGAGGCAACTTTGGTAAGGCCCTTGCATTGATGCAAGGATCTATGCCATTTTGAACATCCCTCCCGCTTTCCCGCTGGGCCGTGTAGTGATAGCTAAAATACTGATCTTACCAAGACTTTTATACCTTTTTTCAGCATTACCAGTCCTTTCTCGATCCATCTTAAACACCCTACATGTTCTTTTGTCAGATTTAATTTGGAGCAACGGCAGGAAGAGAGTAGCACTTCACATATTACAGTGTCCACTACTGGAGGGAGGACTGGGGACACCTAATTATGAATTGTACTTTGCGGTAGCCCTACTACAATGGCTGACACACTGGCAGGGTGAAGGCCCATGCATTGAGAGAACCAAAGTGAAGAGGGTCCTTGGTAGTGTATCCATACTTGCCTGTATCTTGAACTCCTCTAGAGCACAACACAAAGAAACCAAACTGATGACAGCGGCAAGACTGTGCTGGCACAGATATGTTCATAAGAGGGACCAACCCCCTCTCTTACCCCGCAGTTATCGGTATGGTCACTACCAGAAATGTTACGACGTACAGGCCTTATGGGACGCAAGAGTATCACTGACTGGAGACCTATATACTGATCGAAAACTACATACATTCCAAGACAAAAGAGACAAACGGCATGGCAGCAGGACACTTTTTAACATACAATTCCATACACCACGCTGTGCACTGGAGATGGGGGGGCACTCTGAACCAACCATATTGATAACCCTACAGGGAATAGTGGCACACAACACTGGCAGGAAGCAATCACTACACTCTATACGTTACTCAACGCACAATAGAACACTGCTGAACTTGGTACTAAGGATAAATGGGAAGCCAATATGGGAATCGAGCTAGCCAAGGAACAATGGATGAAAATTACGGAAGAGGTTAAAAAGGCATCTCCAAATCTAAGATTTCAGTTTACACAATTCAATTATTTACACCAGACATGCATACTGCATAAGGTTCCAGGTTCTACCTCAGACTGCACTAGATGTCATTAGCCTTACACAGGCTTCTATCATATGATGTGAGAGTGTCTGGTGATAAACCAGGTATGGTCAACAATAGTAGACATAATCTCAGAAATAGTGGACAAGCCATTGTCCTGCACTCCTCTGGTGTGTCTCCTGGGTCTAACCCCGAAACCTAAAACCGATAAATATGTTTGTGGACCTGGCCCTTCTGCTGTTCATGCATTGCATCAGTATGACATGGAAAGTTAGCGATGCACCTGAGGTTGCACAATGGCTGTGCTATCTACAAAAATGGGCTAGAACTGAAACAGCTGTAATTACTCTGACGCGACAAAGGGGCCGAAGGAGCCCAATTGGATTGATATGGGGTGTGTACACTGCGAAGGTAGAAACAAAGAACGACATAAGATCACCCTAGATTATCGTGAAGGTACTCTTCCCCCAAGGGCATGACAAGTTAATGGAGACTAATCTGGCACAGCGCAGGGTGCACTTGGAGGACTTGCACGTGTGTGCACTGGCCAGATAGGTCATTCATTTGTTAAGCTGGCTGGGGTACAAATGATGCATTCTATTGGGCATTTCAACTTAATTGACCCCTCCACAGTACTTAATTTGTAAACAAATAAGTGTCAGGGACCTTGTGAGGAGACCACAGCAGCTTGCACCACTCGTTGCGCTACTACTGACAATTGTGACTTTTTATACATTAAAAATAAGTAATTCCTGCAACCCAAGCTATTTTTCTAGCTTTGAGTGGTAGATATTAGTCATTTTAATGTATATAGAATTATTAAAAAACTGTTATTGTGTTCATCACAAAAATGGAAACTAGAGCCACCATGTGGCTGGCTGTCATGATTCCCAGAGTTGACAATTAAATGCCAGTGCCGAGCACCGGAAACCACCAGCTCAAATTAAGCACTGCCCCTCCAAGTCAACAAGTGAAAACCTTATGGGAATGCTACCCCTTATATGGTTTGTAAGAAACATGTCTGATCATTTAGGGTGGTTTGTTATTAGTAATGGACCTGTATACCACACATTTACTGTTCTGATAGAAGCATTGCCAGCAAAGTTGTACCTTTTTCTATAACCAAATAAAGACATTTAACAAAAACATAGCCAATAGAAAGGACTTACATTGTCCTCGCATCATGAAAGTCGATACAAGGCAATGCAAGTCCTTAAATGATATTTACTAAGCCAGGTAAGGGTCGATTTGAGTCACATTGTGTGATTTTGTTAAGAAATGTAATGCAACGCAGTGGCTTGCACTACATTGTGTTACATTTTGTAGTGGTAGGCATTCCGTGGGTGGAGTATGGGTATTACCATGCATCCACCCATGGAATTTGATGCAATCCCAGATTTACCAAGATGGTGCCCCTCCCGAGGATGGCGTAACAAACAGAAATATTTTTATTTCTCCTTGTTACTTACTCTTTCTATGTGTGATGCATACAACATCATGCTTAGAAAGAAGAAATTGCCACTTGTAAGTAATGCACTCCGTGAAGGAAACTTGGTGAAAGGACCACACAGGAAAAACAGCTTCTTCAATAAAACATGCTGATTTATTTCCATGGGACAGACAGCGAGGTAATACAGGTAAGGTGTAACAGTTGAAAGACTAACCGGCAAAAGGCTGCCATATATATACAATTAGCCAACATTCAAAACCTGCTCCATCCCCACGAGCAAGCTCGTTACTAACTCAGAGTGCCACATATGAAAAGGACATGAGCGCCACATAACGGTCTCATAACGGCGCAGCATTGCAAATAAAAATACAAACGCGTCCATGCAAGAAAAGTATTGCCCTCACGCGCATGCAACACCACTCAAGGTTGTTTTTGTGCAGGAAGATATCCCTTCCTGCACAAAACAAATCTTGCCTGTAATGTAGACATCCTTGCACGAGGGCGGAAGGGTGCCTGCACTAGCACGAAGCAGCACACGGTGCGTCAGCGCAAGGATGCAGCAGAAGTGAGCCATATCTTAGTAGATACGGCACATTTCTGCTCTCTTCCTTTCATGCAGCACAGCACAGCAAGTTCCCTTGTTGTGTTGCGTTGCGTTGCGCGAAACTTTAGTTAATCTGGCCCAAGAAATATTTTATAAAATACACAGTATGAAAAATACATAACCATGAAAAAAATTTAACATTGCTTGGAATCAAACAATAGCTAAGGAAAATTAAGGCCAGGCCTATTTTGGTCAAATAAAAAGTATGTATTTATTCAACAAAATGAGACATGGCTCTCAAAAGAATAATTAAGCCAAATGGCCATCCATAAAGCAAAACATCTGCACTGTTGGGCAGTGGAACAAAGCTTGTCTCTGAATACACGACCAGGGGAACCTCCTCAGGAAGGGGCATCTAGTGGGCAGCCCAGGCACCTCCAAGATCTTACATGGGAAGAGGAGGTTGGGTTTGGGAGGGGTGCCCTTGGGTTTCTGAGGGGGTGGTTTTGGGAAGGGTGCTCTTGCATTTGGTAGGGGTTGGTTGGGATGTGGAAGGGGTTGATTTGCGTTTGGTAGGGGTGGGTTGGGTTGGGTTGGGATTGTGAAAGGGGTGGGTTGGGGTGTGAAAGTGGTAGATTAGCATTTGGTAGGGGTGGATTGGGATGTGGAAGAGGTGAGTTGGGATGTAGAAGGGGTGGGTTGGGGTGTGAGAGGGGTAGATTTGTGTTTGCTAGGGGTGAGGTGGGGTTTAGAAGGGGTTAGGACAAGGATAAAAAGGACATCTTCTGTGGGAAAACAGGTAGGGTGTTTGGGAGGGAGTTGGGTTTTGGAGGTAGTGGGAATGGCAGTGTCTGATGTCCATGTGTCTGTTGAGGGTGCAGATGCCTGTGGGTCTGGTATATGTCGTGCACGTTTAGGTGTGCCTTGCTTAGTAGGTGTCTGTTGTGTGCTTGTACGTGGGCGTCTGTGTTTTTTGGGTATGCATTCGAAGGTAGGTGTGTGTGTGGATGGGTGTGCTGTGGTGGTGCTGGGTGTGGTTGTGGTGCATTTGGATGTGGTGGTCCATGTGGGTGTGGTTGTGGGTGTGCTGGGGGTGAGGGTGGTGCATGTGGGTGTGGTGATGAGTGCGATGTCTGTTGGTGTGGCGGGTGTGGTGTCTGTGGCTGTGCTGGTGGTTAGTGCTGTGTCTGTAGCTGTGGCTGTGGTGGTGGGTGCGGTGTCTGTGGCTGTGCTGTGGGTGGATCATGTAGATGTGATGGTGGGTGCGGTGTCTTTAGCTGTGTTCGTGGTGCATGTCTGTGTGGTGGTAAGTGCGGTCTCTGTGACTGTGCTGGGGTGGTGCATGTGGATGTGGTGGTGGGTGTGGTGTCTATTTGGACATGTGCCTGTGTTTTTTGTGGTGTTTGTGTTTCTGTTTGGTTGTGCTGCTTGTGTCTGTGTGAGTGGGTGCAGGCAAAGGTGTGAGTGTGCTTGGGATATGTCTGGGAATAGGGAATTTAGATAGGGATGAGGCAGGAGATGGGGCACAAGGTTGGGATGGGTGGGAGGCTGCGGTCAGTGAGGAGGCTAGACCTTGAATAGACCTCTGTAGGCCGCACATAGCACGGTGAATGCCTTCCAGGTAGGCTACCATTTGTTGCAATTGGCAGCCAAGGACCTGGATGGCATTCAGTAGTGCATTCAGGCATACAGAGTTGTTCCTGAAGAGGTCAATAGCCTCCTCACTCAGTGCACCTGGGGCTACAGGGGCAGGGGGTGAGGTGCCTGGAGCGAAGGAGACACCACCCGTTTTGGGGGGTGGGTGTGGCCAACTCAGGGGGAGCCAGAGGGAGAATGGCGATGGTATTCTTGGTGGCGGACAAGGATGCAGGTGTAACAGGAGCAGTAGGGTCCACCACCACTAGAGAGTGCTCGCTAGAGGAGGCCTCCGAAGATGTTGAGTCGCTGGTCACCTCTGTTGCACTCCCCTCACCCTCCGTGCCGCTGGGTCCCTCGGTGTCGGTGGTGTCCACACCTAAAAAGCAGTGGCCAGCTGCTTCCCCGCTTACATTGGCAACTTCTCCTTCGCCCACCCCGGAAGATGCTGAAATGACATATACAATAGTGTTATTGGATCTGTGTAGACAGAACTGATCATGAACTTTGATCACAAAATTGTTTTCAGATTTCACCTGCTGCAAGGCTCTTAAATATTTGGTCTACATTAGCATAGGCTCATGCCTGTAGGCAACATTTTCAGAAAACATTTGGTCACAGTTATGTCATTCCCATGATACCTCCTACATTATGTATTATCTTGTCTCTTATCCCTTATTATGTCTCTGCAGGAACTGTTTTACACCTCTGAATGGTTGGCCTTTGTTGTTTATAATAGTGAACTGGTCCAAAAAGGATATACACCAAAAATACCTTTGTACAGTGTGTTCACTAGGCCCTAAAAGCTGCATACCTTTCACTCTCAATAAGTAAAATATGAATAAATGTGTGTCAACAAATACTGCAATGTTGTACCAATATTAGCATAAACTGAAATTAGGTTACTTTTATTTGGGTATTTCACAATAGTAACACTTACTTTAAGTCACTAAAGTATTTGTCAATTGTCAAAAATCATAAATGACTTCTGTACTGAAGTAGCTTAGCAAAGTATCACATACTATGTAGATACCTAAGACAGTCAGAAACAAATATTTGTGTGGATTGACAAATTACTTCTACAGCATAAGTAAATACATAGCCCTTAAAACATTTCTAATGCACTTCAGCACTAAGCAAAAACATCTTCACATTTGACTCCTACATATCTTTAGTTTTCTGAGCTTTGTTTTATCTTTGTGAAATTGTTTCACTAAATATGATGGCTTTCACTGTAGACAAAAAGCTGTAAAACATCACAGTAATCATTACATACAATGGTTCATATATAATAATTACTTCAAAGATTGAAATGTAAATCACAATATGCAACATATTACACCTTGAAGCATTTCAACATTTGCCCAATGAGCCATGAGTTTGGCCTGGTTCTGAGTTTTCCTGATGGGATACTACAACATATATATGATGGGATATTCCATCTTTCAAAATCCCTTTAAGTTTCCCATTTTTCTCCATCATTGATTTTTTATCTGGATATGACAAAGGACATTGAGAAATGGTTTTGGGTATGTGTTACTGTTGGAAAACGAGGCAGTATCTGTGAGGCCTGCACAAATAACAAGACTGCATTTGTCCTTCACTGGGAACCAAACACCCCATTGTAGCGCTTGACTCTCAGAGGGTAGCGTTGCAGAGCAGTCTAAGGCTTACTCAAGGGAGGTGGTGCGGGCTAGTAATCGCCATTTACCAGTATGCAGAAATAACACTCAATAATTGATTGTCCAGTCTGTACTTTGCTTTATAAAAGGAAGAGTACATTTATTAAACACACACACTACTCAATACTATGCAACAATTTACAAATATACATAAGCTTTTGGAATTACTTTGTGACATTGCATAACATTCCCACCCCTCCCGCAGGGGGGATGGGGCCTAGTACCACCACTCCCATGTATGCACATCATCTTGCCCCCTATGCAGTAGGTTGACCATAACCTGGAGTGAGAGCCTTGCCCACTGGCACCATCCCAGTGGCGACCCACCCCCTTTATCTCAACAAGCATTTAAAATGGGCACACCTGCCATGGTGACACATAACCCTGACTGAGCATCTCATACTGGCCGTACAGTATACACCTCTACATCTTAGGGGCTAACAGTCTGGGTTGTTCTTCACCTAACGCAGCAGCAAGAATACATGTTTAAGCATCCCTTAAAAGGACAGTACTTATCACAGCTGATAACAGTTATAATGCATTGCAATTAAAGCCCCTAAAAGGCATCACAGTTATTATCACAGGATTATGCATATACAGCCAGACACCCTAGCAGGAATGTCCAGCAACATAACCCCACTTTGCTTATGACTTCACATTATACATGTGACTTTCAGTCCGTCAAAAGAAATAACATTGGTAAATGCACTTCTCGTGCAATTGCACTGCTTCACCTCCAGGGGATGCCCTTCTCCAGACATCCCCAGCTCAGCCCTACATACCTTGGTGCAGTCCCTAACGCACCCCCAGCTGAAGAACAAAAGCTCCAGCTACAGGATGCTGTTGACGCACAGCTGAGCCCTTGAGGGGCTATTTCCATTGAGTCCCCAGAGACTTAGGGGGAACTATTCCTCTTTGTGCTGGGGGAGACTGCGTTGCTCCAGCAGCTCCCCCTGCACCTTGTCACACACATGGCGGTGACCTGGTCCTCCTGGGGCCACCCTACACAGAGCACAATCCGCTTTCCTTGCAGGCTGGTCCGGGCCTGCAAAGCATTATGGGGCGCTCTTCCCTATCTTGTGCATTTTTGATGAGCGGCTCTCCCGCTGCTCTGGGGAGAGCCGCGCTGCCCGTGATGGCGGCCCTGCACCGCATTAGCACCTCATTGGGGGGCCCGGTCCCACCCGGACCCCTCCTGTGCCCAGGTACGTCTTGCGCGGCTGGGGAAGCCCACTCCCGGCTGCTCCTGCCGCTTCACCGGGGGCCCGGTCCCACCCGGGCACCCCGCTTGTCTGGATCGTTGGGGAGCTGCTCGGGTATCCCACCCCGGTGGCTGCCGCCGGCTCCCCATCTGGCCAGCACCCTTGTGTGCTGCCGTGGGAGCCGACCCCTCTGTTCTGGTCTGCCTGCTCAAGACACAAGGCTGCCTACGGTCCGACGGGACCTCGGGGGAGTGCGATGGCACTACCCCCACCTTTCTACTGCCACGGGGGAGTGCGGCAGCACTCCCCCGACCTCACGGTCCACGTCGGGGCCCGGAGTTGGGATCCCGGGCCCCAGGGCATCTTCATGGGGAGCGCGATGGCGCTCTCTGACTTGGCGTCTTCGCGGGGGCGCGACGGCACTCCCCGACTTCGGCGGGGCCCGGAGTTGGGGGTCCCGGGCCCCTCTCCCCATTCCCAGGGGGGTGCGACGGCGCTCCCCTGCCTCCATTTTTGTTGGGGGCCAGCGTGGGCTTCTGGCACCCCGTGTGGGCATTTTCACGACTTAACTTCTTGTGGGGGCAGCCCCTGGTACCTGACCCACCCCGTGGACCCAGTCAAGACCTGCGGCGGAGCCCCACGCGCTTCGTCGTCGGTCCGCCAGAGGTCCAAGGTCGCCTACCTTCTGGGGGGCATATCTCAGCCCCTAGGGGACCAATTCTCACCAGCTTGGCCTCTTCTTGCTCCTGGTGGCGTGCCGGAGCCACTGGGAGCACTTTCCTTCACCCTCCTGGTCTCAAGGAGGGTGAACTCAGCAGGGAGCTGTCTTCACTGGCTCCCTGCGCCAGCCTTTCTCCTGGCTCTCCTCCTAGGCCTCTCTTCTCCTTGCGCAGAGGCCCAGGCTTCTGCTCACTGGTCCTGGACTCCACCGCAGGCACAATCCAGGGTCCTGGGACAGCCAGGGGGTTCCTCCTTCCAACTGCCCATGGCGCCAGGCTCCAGCAGCAGTCTTCCTCAGCAGACCACACCCCAGAGAGAGCTCCTCTTCCTGTGCAAGACCTTTTAAAAGAATTTGGAGGGGGCTGGCAGGGGGCTCCGCTGACCTATCCTGCAGTGACACATCACCTCTCTGCCCCTGCTCCCTCCTTCCTGCCCAGGCCTCTGGGATAGTTAAAAAATGGCGGTAACACAAAATTAGTCATGTAACGTGAAAATTTGATAAGAACTTACTCCCTTGTTGCTGCTGTTGGGCCTTCAACTCCCCATCAAGCTCTGGATAGGCCATCGCAAGAATGCGGACCATTAGGGGGGGTCAGGGTGCAGTGCACGTGCTTCCTGTGGTGAGAGGACTGCTTGAGCTGGACTTCTACTGAGTTCCTGGTCGAGCGTCGTAGGTCCTCCCACCTCTTGTGGCAGTGGACGCTGCGCTGCTTGTAGACCCTCAGGGTCCGCACCTTCCTGGCAATGGCCTTCCAAACGTCCAGCTTCTGATGGGCGTTGACTTGTATGGATACAAGAAATGGAAGAAAAAACAATGGTTTTGTTACTTTTTTTGTGTCTGTATATCAAATGTTTTCTACATCTATCACTATCATGACTCATGACTCATAAGTCGAGAAGTATGGCTCAATGGTTAGAGCGGCAGACCCTGATGCAGAGATCTGGCCCGGGACCAGGGTTCAATTCCCGCCTCGGCGGGTCTTGGGCTCAATTTCCTCAGACCTGATAATTCTCGCCTCAGTGCCTATTCTAATCATGGGTCCCACTCTGCAACTCTGGGCAATAGCTTGCTTAATCTCCACAACGGCCCCAACAGCACTGGGATGCCTGGCTTCACCCTGGGGGTGCCCAGGAGTGGACATTTCACAGGGAAAAGCCAGGAAGGGTTCCACAGCGGTATGCGTACAGCGCCTGGACACCCCTTTGGGGGTATGGGTGCGCTTTACAAGTACAAATTTCATTTCATAAGTTGGCATACAACATGTGCCTTTTCACATGCTGACCAAAAGCAATTTCTTAATGCACACTTTTGTAGTGAACTGTTGACTACCCTCAACCCATATCATGGCCTAAACTCACCAATCCAGGCCTGTAACATCATCTAGCCCAGCGGGCTCCTACATATTCTGTGATGTGACATACATCTGATCAGTATGAACTACTGAGGCTAAACATAAATACTTATGGAACAGAGAATACTTCCCACTGTGAGTAAGAGGCCTGCAATTTGGACATGACATACTTTGAAATGGGAGTGAAATTAAATGAAGTATTAGCTCAAGAAGTTAGGTAACTCTCCCTTTCAACTATCATCCATTTAAAAGCATTCAGGGGCATAATTTGATGCACACCTCAAACTTTGACCTGGCAAGAATATAGGTTTATGACATATATACCTCAGTGTTAAAGTTGTTTGTCCCTGTGACTCAGCCCTAGCATGGCCTATGATTCTGACTGAGCACTGCTCATTGTCAGACCTTGTCATCTTCTGCCTGATGATCATGATGTCACATGAACACAGCCTTCCCTTAACTTTTACATGAAAAAATGACCTGGTGCCCATCTAATAAATGACCTCAAGGCTGTGTGGCACTCTTAAGAGGTCAGGGAGCTACTGGTAGCTCCCATATAACTGTTTGTAGGAACACTGATCTAGGCTGAGTGATTTGTGGGAACATCAGTTTCATTTGGTTCGTACAGAATTGTTTTTATGTACAGTTGTAGAGAGTATATAATGTGTTGTCTAAATTCCATTATGATAGTTTTAAACGTAGTACATGTAATTCAAACATATACATAGATATATCTCTACATACACACCACTTAGAATCTACGGCTTTAAATACACAACACATATTAATGTTGTCTTTTTTTCACATTGTAAAGTGGTTAGAAATCCCCATCATTGTCCTCTGTAAGGAACAACCAATATATGACACGTCACATCACTAACTAGACTTCACTCAGGAACTCAAAGGGACATTGTAACCCGTGTTAATGGAAAAATAGCAGTTAGACAGATTCCCAGATACATTTCAGACATGTACCCTTCTCAATCCAAATAACTAACTAACATATCCACCGCTCAAATTAATTTCATGTTTCACCATACTAATTCAACACTAATCCTTATGGGTTCCAGAGTAGCGTACTACTCGCCAAAAAAGCGCTTCAAAACCCCATCAGGGGTAGCAAGCGCTATATAAATACAAACCTCTTTCCCTCTTCTATCCCGCCACCTACCCTTCTCTATCCAAATAACTGACTAACATATCCACCACTCAAATTAATTTCATGTTTCACCATACTAATTCAACACTAATCCTTATGGGTTTCAGAGTAGCGTGCTACTCACCAAAAAAGCGCTTCAAAACCCCATCATGGGTCGCAAGCGCTATATAAATACAAACCTCTTTCCCTCTTCTATCCCGCTACCTACCCTTCTCTATTCAAATAACTGAATAACATATCCACCACTCAAATTACTTCATATTTCACTATACTGATTTTCAACACTAATCCTTTATGGGTTCCGGAGTAGCATGCTACTTGCCAGAAAAGCACTTCAACACCCATCAGGGGTAACAGGTGCTATATGAATGCAAACCTTTCTTCCCCTTCTATCCCTCCGCTATCCTTCTCACTCCAAATAACTGACTAATATACACCACTCAAATTACTTTCATATTTCACCATACTAATTCACCACTAATCCTTTATGGGTTTCCAGAGTAGCGTGCTTCAACACCCCATCAGGGGTAACAAGCGCTATATAAATACAAACCTTTTTTCCGCTTCTATCCTTCTACTATCCTTCCGAATCCAAATATCTGACTAACCTATCCACCACTTAAAATTTACTTGCATGTTTCGCTATACTAATTCAACACTAATCCTCTATGGGTCCTGGAGTAGCGTGCTACTCGCCGAAAAAAGCGCTTCGACACCTCCTCAGGGGTAGTAAGCGCTATACAAATGCAATTACAATACAATACAATACATGTTCCTCTGGTGAGCCATAGAGCTGGCCATACAGGGAGAGGACCTCCTGTGCCAGCAAGTTCAGCTCCTTGGGAGAGTAGGCAGGGGCCCTCTCACTTTTTTGACTAGCCATCATTGCTCCCAGAGGTAAGTAACAGCAGCAAAAGTGGAGTAGGTCTTGATTGCAGCAGTGTTAAGAGGCAAATTAGCTTTTTTCCCAACCGCCACTTACATGTATGCGACATATGCGATCTTCAGCCTATACAGACACAGCCTTTGGCCTTCGTATGTTACTTTCACCAATGTTAGCCTATGTATCTGTCCGTCGTTGACTTTAACGCCCACTACGCTTTCAACTTCTGCCACACCTATCTGATTCCAAATGCCCTAACAGCGAGGTCAGGCATCTGCCATTTTAGAATTTCAAACAGTGTGTTTGTGACTGTTAAATGCATCACCATCACTCAAAATCGGGGCTAGTTTGTTTACATATTCAAACATGGATGAACACTAATTCTTTTAAAAATAAACATTTATGTGTAGTGCATTACTGTGCAGAAAAGCGATATTAGCGCAGTGTTGTTTACACCTCCGTTAACGGTATTTTTGGAGGAATTTGTTTTTACAAAAATAATGTGCAAATAATACATTTGAAAAGTGTTATTTACACCTTTTTTAAACCAATTCTTAGGATAAAAATGTAATTTGTGAAGAAAAAAGACAAAAAGCTAATGTTTTATTACAATATGTAGTGAAACCATAAATATTTTGTACAACAACATGACTTTAGTGCTAGTTATCAAATATGTTGCTGTGGAAAATGTTCAAATGTTTTACCAATGCAGACATATGAACCCTGGGAGAGTGAGGAGACGACAGCCTCAGGTGCACCGCCCATTTCCATACCTTGCCACCATGGAAAAAATGGATATAATCAAGAAGTTCAGATTGAATAAACAAACTACACTGGATTTATGTCATCAGCTGGAGCCAGATCTTCAGCCTCACAACAGAAATCCCGCATCTAATACACCAATTGTCAAACTCATGTCAGTACTTCATTTTGTGGCCACAGGATCCTTCCAATATACTGTGGCAGTACCTGGTGGAATGTCAAAACCAACTTTCAGTATGTGCTACTAGAAGTTATATCGTCAATGATAAGACACATCAACAGCTTCATCCAGTTTCCATGTCAGCAGGATTTAGCCAATGAGAAGGGGGACTTTTACGGTTTGGGTCACCTACCACATATAGTTGGAGCAATTGATGGCACACATTGTCTTAGTGCCACCACACACCAGTGAACAGGTCTACCGAAATCGGAAACACTTCCATTCAATCAATGTGCAATTTGTCTGCTTAGCGGATTTGAACATCACAAGTGCCTGTGTGTGTTTCCCCGGCTCTGCCCATGATTCCTTTGGACTGCAAAACAGCTCAATACCCCTGCAAATGTCACAACTTGGACCTGAGAGGGCATGGCTTGCTGGGCAGTAAAATCTTTCACAATATTATTTGGAGCATTTCTAGTTGTATAATCTGAAATTGTGTCACATTTTTTGGCAATTTTTTGTCTCCCATTTAGGAGACTCAGCTTATCCCAACCACCATGGTGGTTGGCACCGTTGAGGAATCCGACAATGCCAGGAGAAGTCTGCTTCAATGAGGCCCATGAAAGAACGTGGCAGCCAGTGGAGCGGGCTTTCGGGCTCCTAAAGGCCAGATTTTGTTGTCTGAACAAAACTGGTGGAGCCCTCCTCTACTCACCCGATATGGTGTGCCAAATCACCGTGGCCGGCTGCATGCTCCACAACATCGGCCTGCGACTGAACATCCCTTACATCGCAGAGGATAGAGACCATGAAGAGCCAACGGTTGAGGATACTGAAATGCTAAATGAGGATGATAGTGGTGAATAGGGAGGAGTTAACAAGTCAAGATGTCATTGACAACTTCTTCTCATGAGTCTAAGTATATCTTTACATGTTCTAACTTTCACCATTACACTAACTATTGATGAGATGATGAGAGAAGTATGTGGTGGTAATTTGTTAGGAAGGGCAAGTTCAGGGAAATTCTAGCCAAAGGTGTTTGTTGATCAAAGTTTTGACACATTGACCACTGTGTTCAGTTACATTGTTTATCTCTGATTGCTTTGTGAAATTATGTCCTCCAAAAGTTGGCGTTGTAATGTGTCTATTATGTTATGTTTGATTGGTGATCTTTTTGTTTTGAGGTTCCTTCACCATTTCATCCTCATTTGGCCATTTCAGAGGTGCGACATTTGCAGGTATATGGTGCTTTTTAAAAGTGCAAACGGAACATGGGCTGATCCTGGGAAAGAAAGACCTGACATTGGCTGTCAAATCTTGTACCAAGGCAACTTGCACTGTGATTGAATGGAAGATTTGAAGATTACATTGGACCTGTTCTCTGTCATGTGTTGGCACTAAGGCAATATGTGTACCATCATTAGCCACATGTTGTAGTGAAGCCACATAATGCTAAACTCCCTTCACATTGGCAAAATCCTCACTGTGTGTAAAGTCACGTGTATGTTGCTGTTGATGTGTCTCATCATTGTAGGACATACTTCTTGTGGCATACCATTGAAACGTGGTTGTGGCATTCCACCAGATACTGCAACAAGGGATTGGAATGATCCTGTGCCTACAAATTGTAATACTGCCATGTTTGAATCTATTGATGTTATTGATTTGGGATTCCTTATGTGAGCCAGAAGATCTGGCTCCAGCTGATGACATGGGTCAATGACAATTTGCCTATTCAAATTGATTGTTTTGGCTATATCCCCTTCCGTGTTGGCAAGGTCTGGAACGGGAAATGTGAAAACTGGCACTGAGCATTAGTGTCATGTATGGATTGTTATGTTAGTGAAAATGTTGACAGACAATTATTGGTCAAATGGAATAAACATAGTAGTGGAAGATTTAATTGGTATATTTTTTTGGGAGTCATGTTTGGGAAGTTAAGAAAACATTATCTACATGCAATATTTCTATGTTTACACAATTCTTTGATTTTTGTCATTGTAAACTTATGATGGAAGGAAACAAATGCATTGATAGAGTTGAGATATACAACACCCGTCTATGAGTTTTTGAGTTGTGGATTTATTGAACTAACCATGAAGAAATTAACCAAGGTGAAAATGATGAAACAAACCAAAAAGTGAAGAAGTCAATCATGGTGAATGAAATCATAGTTAAAGGGCCAAAATTGCTTGAAGTCCAATGTCCAAAATACGACTGGTATCAGAAAGGTAATTGTGTCCAGAAATAGTCCACAGAGTGCAGGAAATGAGGTACAGGGTTTCTTGCTGGTGGTGGCAGAGGTCTTGCCATTCTCACCTCCTGATGATTTGGATAGATGTCCCCTCCTGCGGATGAGGGGGGAATCCACAATTGCAGGCCCTGGGTTGGCTGCAGGTGGTTTTTCTGGTGGCACGGCCTACCTTCCTGTAGCTGTGGCAGATGTAGATGGATCAGATATTGTAGGACAACAGGAAGGGGTAGATGGTGCTGGGAAAACCCCTGCATATATGGGTGTAAATGTCCTGCAGCACCCCAGTCAGGAAGCCCACATTGAAGTTGTGAGCCTCCATCTGATAATTGAGCTCCCTCTGCAACTGCTTCATCTACTGGAGCTCATTGAGTACCTAGCCCATCATGTCTTGGGACTGATGATAGGCTCCCAAGACTTGGTCAGTTGTGGTCTGGGTAAGAGTGACCCCAGTGGCCTCACTATGCTGGCCCACATTATCCCTCTCATGACTCCTAACCCCACTACCCTGTGCCCTTGACCCAGTGTGCCCCATCTGACTGTATTCTGGGTGAGCTGGAGCTGGTGGTGCTGTAATTCTGGGTGAGCTGAAGCTGGTGGTGCTGTGATGTCAACATTACCCAGGACTGGGGGGGGGAAATGATCGGTGTTACGTTGAAAGGAAGCCAGGAAGTGGAGCCTTTGGTTAGCTGAGGTTTTACAGCTGAGGTGGGAGGTGTCGGTGTGGGCCCACTGAGACTCACTGGAGTCATCTACCCATGCTGAAGAGATGGACCAGGATCCTCATCGTCATCCAGGTTACCAGGAGTGTTGTCGTCACTGAAGGCTTGATCCTGGGCTGGAGTGAAGGTGTCTTCAGTGGCAGATTCCTGGCCATGTGGTCTGGCAGTTCGACCTATTGAGTGATCGATAATATTTTTATTAGTAAAAGTGTGTAGTACACCTCCAAATCTTTTGAGAAAAACAATGTAGCTTCCTAGAAGTAAAAAGAGGTAGAGATTATTATGATGATAGCTCTCAGTGGAATTGAACATATTACCATCACTTTTAGCAATTTCAAACAGTACAAAATCTAATAAGCAGGTAATAAGATGTCCTGAAATGTTTATGAAGTGATTAGAAAGTACAGCTAACATCTCCTAACCTTTCAACCCAACACACTGGAGAGGTGAAATGTGTAATGACAATTCCAAGGCCTGGCTGACTTCAAAACAGAAATTTACACAACTTGGATGGATGTTTGGCATTAGTCATCTTGCAGACAGTGCAGTCATTTTTTGCAATTACCACTTATATTCAGCATAGTAATGTTCATACCTTACAATTTTTGGTCAACACAGTTTGATTTGTGAAACTCATGATATCAGTTCAGTTGGTTGAGGAGAACAGGGCAATAATAAGAAAACAATACAAACCATTTTCAGAAGAGAGCATTGAATAGAGATTGATCACTGCATGGCCCCTTACCATATGTTGAAATCTGTTAGACAAGAAAGAATGAGCAATACGACATAGCAATATCTTTTCGACAAAACAGAAACAGGGCTTAATGGTAGTTGTAGTTATTTCAAAGACAACTTCCCAACACTTGCAAACTGGTTAGTGGAACATACCTGCGGATATTATGCTGTTGAAATGGGACGTACAATATGTCACACATATGGGTAATGGGTTATTTGGTGTTGTAACACCTACAGGCACCATACCATCATGTTAGGGAGATTGACACCTGTAATCATAAGTGCAACACAATACATTCACACAAATAAACCAAACTATCTGATACTGATAATTTGATGTTTCTCTGTGTTAGACCTGGCATCCTTGGCGTGGTTTCCCCTGACTTTTTGCCTCTACCTCCTGTATTTTTTGACACTGTGCTGGAATTCGTTTTTGCTGGTTTAGATGCTTTGGGCACTTTGCCACTGCTGATCAGTGCCAAAGTGCAAGTGCTCCCTGTATAAATTGTTATTGTGATTGGTTGTCCAGGATTGGTATATTTGTTTTATCAGTAGGCCCCTAGTAAAGTGCACTGAGTGTGCCAAGGGCCAGTAATCCAAATGCTACTAGTGGGCTTGCAGCACTGATTGTGCCACCCACAGGAGTAGCCCTAAAATGGTGTCTCAGGCCTGCCACCGCAGTGCCTGTGCGCAGTCTTGAACTGCCATGTTGACCTGGCCAGTGTACCCACTTGCCAGGCCTGACCCTTCCCTTTTCTTACACATTGGACACCCCTATGGTAGGCCCAAGGTACCCCCCCCCTGGGCAGGGTGCAGTGTATGTAAAAGGTAGGACATGTACTAGTGTGGGTGACATGTCCTGATAGTGAAATACTGCCATTTTCGTTTTTCACTATTGAAAGGCTATCTTGCCCATAGGACAGAATGGGGAAAATGTGTAACATGTTTACCTGCATATCTTCTAATAGAAGCAAGATAGAAAATTGAAATCTGGTATCCCTGAGCTCAGAATTTAATAACACATCTTTTAGGAAGGATGGTTTTTAAATTCTGTGTTTGAAAATAGCACTTTTAGAAAGTGGCTATTTTCTTGTTCAACCTTTCTGTGTGCCTCTGCCTGTTTGTGGATTGAGTGTCTGGTTTGAGAGTGACAGGGTTTGGGGGTGGCTTCAGGAGACTGGGTGAGTCAGCACTAGGCTGAATAGACCTACCTGCATTTGGAGTGGTGGGAGGAGTAGCACCTGGGCCTGAATAGGGCTGTGCCTGCCTTCCACAATGCTGGCTCCACCTCCTGCGGTGTGTCTGATGACCCTGGCCCACACTCACAAAGGAAGGAGAGGTGCACTGGCAGAATGCACCCAGAACTGGTTTGGACTGGGTCCAGGACCTCTCACACATAGAGAACAAAGACTTTTGGGGTATAAAAATGAGAGCTGAAACCCCTGAACTTTAGACTACTTTTGGAATCAAGAGGAATCCCTGCCAAAGAAGATCAGCTGAAGAGACTGAGGAGAAGTACTGCCCTTGCTGTGTGTCTGGGGTTGGCCTGCAGTTTGCTGTATCCACTGAGGAGAGTACTAAGGGACTTTGCTGTCTGCTGGGTCCCCCTGCTTGAAGAAAGGACTGTGCTGTGTGCTGTTGTCCTGAAAAGAAAAGTCTCCAAGGGCCTGAGAAGAGCTGGCCTCCTGTTTCTGAAGTCCCAGGCACAAAAGGACTTCACCCCCAGCTTCCCTGAACTTCCTTGCTGGGAGTTCCAGTCTGCCAGGAGGACCTGTAACTATGTGTGAGGTCTTCTTGCTTCGGGGAGCTGGAAGCGCGACGCAACGAGAGAGAAGCGTGACGCCGCCGCAGCAGCCGCTGTCGCATCATCGAGGAAGCATGTCGTTGCTGCCATCGCAGCACCGGAGAAGCGTGTTCGCAGTGCCATCGTAACACCAGAGAAGCGTGCCGCCGTCACAGAGGGTACCGTCGCATCACCGGAGAAGCGGGTCGCAGAGCCGTCGCATCGCTGAGGCAGCCCGCCGCCGCTGATCGCCACCGCAACACCGGGGAAGCGTGTCGCAGGGCCGGTCGCGGGTCCAAGAGACTCACCGAGTTCACCGCACGGCCGTCGGGCGTGCACTCATCACCTCTACATTGTCGCATCGCAACAAAGACGCAATTTGGTCGCATCGCACCGGATTACCGTAACGCATCAAGGCGCCATTTTGTCGCACCGGAGCGCAAGAAGAGTCGACGCATCACCTTCGCTGCGCCCCTTTTGTTTGTTTTGCGTTACGCATCGCAGGTACTTTGAGACTAAAGTGTCGCTTTGAACATCTACAAGTCTATTTTTGCAACAACTCTTTTTTAAGACATTTTACTGGTTTTCTGTTTTTTTTATTTTTTTATTTTTTATTGATCCATGAAAGTTAAAGTTACAATACAATTAATACATTACACTAAGATAATCAATGGTATAAAATAGAGATAAGAGACACACACATCTACATGATCTTTTAAAAGCAAAGATTGGTTACAAAGCGGACATAATGGTTAGTACGTTCGATATTCACAGTTTATCCACAATTATTGCAGCTCTAAAGTGCAGGTGCAATGTGCAAAATATATCAAATATTGCTTTAGCCCAAAAGTGCAAAGTGCCACGTACACAGCATATCATAGATCCTTAAAAGACACATGCTTAATTTACAGAATGACACATCACCCATCCATAAAGGCAATCATCGGCCCCCAAATTTCCTGACCTAATTTCCTCTTTCGAGCCCCCTTTAATGCATATAAGCTATATTCTAGGTTAAACATGTTAAAAAATCTTGTCCTCCATAGTTCAAACATCGGGGCATCTTTATGAAGCCACATTGAGGCAACACACAGCCTAGCTATAGCAGTGGCCACAAAGATCAAATATCGATATCTGTATACCAGCTGGTCACATCCATCACCCTCCTCAACTCCCAACAACACGTGAGATGCAGTTAATTTTATTGGACCTCCAAGCAGTTCCGCTAGAAACTCTTCTAAGTGCTCCCAGAGTTTGCTTAAGTGTCTACACGAAAAGAAGATGTGCACAATATCTGCATCATCAGCTCCACAGCGAAAACACTTGCCGTCATTAACTCTACCCCATTTTAACAGCCTAGCTGGGGTGTAGTAGAGATTAAAAATGGTCTTGTAGTGTTGTGCACGGAGATTAGCAGACATCAATAACCTCCCCGCCAAATCAATAGAATATTCCACCCGTGTACCTTGACACCCAAGCCTATCGTCCCACTTGGTGTTATGTCTTTCTAAATCCTCACCCTTGGTCTCTAACAATATATTATATAACGAACCAATGCGTACATTTCTCTTTACAGCTTCAACTACAGGATTTAGAGCAATCTTCCATTGGCTCTTACATAGGTAATCACGGATTTGCAAATATTTAAAAAATTCGTTTTTAGGGGGGTTGTATTTCTCGACCAACATCTCAAAGGACATCAGGCCCCCATTATCATATAAATCCCCGATGTATTGAATACCTCTTGTCCGCCATCTGTTTATGGTCCTATCCCAAAATATCGGAGGCAAAAGATTGGTGGCATCAAACAGGGTATACTGAGTGACCCTCTCAATTCTGTAACACTTTCGCACCACTTTCCACACCTTATAGGCAGCATTTAAAACCTTGAACCTGGTTTTTATAGTAGCTGGGCTCCAAGCTTACAAACAGCCGATTTTTCGCATTGCTACCCAACAACATTTGATATATCGAGGGTGCCTCGGCTATACTAAATGGTTCTACTCCTGTTAATTAAATATTCATACGCTGTAACATACAAACCAGATAGTATAAAGTAAAATCAGGCACTGCCCATCCTCCTTTCTCCCGCGGTAAAATCATATAGCGCATTGCTCTTCGGGGTTTCCCTTGTGCCCATAAAAACCTAGCACATATCGACTGCAATGCAGCCAATTGAACACAAGAAATTTCTAGCGGCACGGATCTAAAAAAATATAAAACTTTGGGTAAAATTAGCATTTTAAGAACATTGCACCATCCTACAAGTGTCAGATGTAAACATTCACACCGGTCTAGCTGCTTCCGTACCGAGGTTAGAATATTGCACCAATTGACCTCAACCAATGCCTTTAAACATGTCCTTATTATAACCCCTAAGTATGATACCTCATTTAACACCTGTTGATCATTAAAGCCGATTTGGTTTAGACACAAAATTTGTGTCTTAGACACATTCAGCTTATATCCTGACGTGGCTCCAAATTCTAGTGCTAGCTGTTCTATCTTGGAGATGGCTCCCTCAGGGTTAGTTGTAACTACTGCCACATCGTCAGCATATGCAAAAACTCGATAATGCTCTTGTTTCCAGATTACCGGTTCTATTCCTGCGCTTTGCTCCAACATCATTAAAAAGGGGTTAATATATAATGAAAATAGCAAAGGCGAGCAAGGGCACCCCTGTCTTGTACCTCGTGTTATATATACCAAGTCTGACTCAAGACCCATAATGCATATCTTAGCAGTCGGGCGTCTATATAAAACTTGAATGGCTAAAAGAAAGTTTGGCTGCAAGCCTGCCTGTCGTAATACTGCCCATAAAAATTCCCACGAGACCTGGTCGAACGCTTTTTCGGCGTCTACTAAAATCAAACTGAATTTATTCCCCATTGTATTAGCAATATCCAGCAAGGTTACCACCCGACTAATGTGGTTAGTCGTTCCCCTCTTAGGTATAAACCCATGTTGCCGAGTTGACACTAACGGGGTAATTACATCAGCTAACCGGGTCGCGAGTATTTTGGCATAGATTTTGCCATCTGCTTTTAATAATGATATTGGGCGATACGAGCCTGGTTGTTCGGCAGGTTTATCTTTCTTTTTAAAAACTATTATGTTAGCCTCATCCCAAGTCCCGGGGGCAGCTCCTGTTTGTGCCTGTAAAAAAGTGGTATGCATATCGGTTTTAATTTCACTAAAAAAAGTTTTATATATTTCCAGCGGAAGCTTATCGGGCCCTGCTGCTTTGCCGGAAGCTAGGCTGTTAATAGCTCCTTCTAGTTCTTCCAGCGTGATAGGTTCCTCAAGTCTTTCTGCATCTAGCGGGTCTACTTTTTTACAATTAAGGCCCTGCAACAGCTTTTCCCTGACCTGTGCATCAGAGGGATCCCCAGCATAGAGTGCCTCGTAATAACCGTGGAACACCTTTAATATCTCTTCACCCATATCTACCATATTCCCCCTAGCATCTGCTACTGGTCCGATTCTTTGGGCCGCCTCTTTTGATCGCAATCTTTGCGCCAAGCAGCGTCCAGTTGACTCCCCATATTCATAACTTTGGTTCCTGTTGATAGAGTATTTCCTGGCTATTTCTTTACTCCAATATGAATTTATTTTGGCCTTACACCTGGCTACGTGCATCTGGATTTCTGAGATATCAAGTCCAGCCTGAATCCCCTGCATAAGATTTCCTTCGGCTATTGACAGATTGTCACATAATTCCTGTACAGCTGCTTGTATCTGCTTCTGTAGCCCAAAGCTAAGGGTTTCACCCTTTATACCCGCCTTTAGAGCATCCCACACTGACCCAATCTGAGACGTGTTACGATTTATAGCCAAGAATTACTCAATCCACTCCTTCATATGTACCACATATTCATTATCCAGAAGCAGTTTTCTATCAAACGAGAACGTTCGAGGCCTACTGTCAGTCTTGGGTATACCAAGCTTCAATACAAGAGGGCCATGGTCAGAAGAAATCCGTGGGTGTACCTGGATATTAGCACCTGACAGTAATAACCCGGATAGAAAAAAATAGTCTAATCTTACCAACTTCTGGTGCGGATGTGAATAAAAAGGTATACCCAGGGTCCGACCCATTCAAAGCTGCCCATACATCCACCAGACCATGATCTATCACTAAGGACTGCAGCGCTTTAAAAACTTTCGGTTTCCTCCCATTATAAGATTTACTGTCATCATATAGCAGCCCTATCTCAAGATGTATATTTAAAACTCCACATAAAATCAGTGGTGTGGGCCATAATGCTAGTTCCACATTAAGCCCTTCTATTACTGAAGCCTTATCAAAGTTTAAGCCATATATAGAACAAACAGTGCATTTTACATTGCCGATCAAACATTCTGCAATTGCCCACCTCCCCGCTTTATCTGCTAATACTCTACCGGTCCTCTGTATATGATTTTTAACCAATATCGCTACCCCTCGTATAGTAGTGGATTGCTCTGTAGATACCAATACATTAAACCCTGATTCCGCCAATAATTTTCTTTTGCCCCATGGAATGTGGGTTTCTTGAACACATACCAGATCTGGTTGAAGCAATCGCAATTCTGCCGAGACCCGTTGTTTCTTATTATAATTGTTCAAACCGCAAACATTTAGGGAGCAGAGCCTAATGGCAACATTTTTACGCCTATCCCCCATCTCTATTCCCAGCAAATTTAAGCACAAGGATCACAGATCTAAAACCATTGAATTTCTTAAACAATCTTACTGCACCATCATGGATTCTTTTTACCCATGGCCTCCCCACCCCCCACCCCCCCCCACCCTTTCCTACACGGCTTCAGCCGAAGCCGTGCCCTCCCCCCACCTTCCCCCAAAAACGAGGCTAGGAGGCACAGGGCCTCTGTGATGGAACGAGCCTAGCCCCCCAGATCCCTCCTGCCCGACCACCTACCAAACTCAAAATCACCAATTGAATCACCACATCACACAAGATCAGAGAAGAAACGAAAATACCACTTCTCAACTAAATCTTAATTTGATCTATACATATATTTCTAACACATTTAATCATGCGCATACTCTAAAGCTTCTTCCCCTTATCACTATTTACATTGTATGGAGGTATTCCTTAGCCGCTGACTCTGTCGTGAAGAACCGCACCTGCTCCTTTTAAATAACCTTGAGCTTGGCGGGGAAAAACCTGCGCATTCTTATCTCGAATTGGAGTAATGAGCTGGCGCAATTGCCATCTCTTTTCAACGGTAAGGGGACAGTAATCGGGTCGCACGAAGAACTCTAATCTCTTCCCACATTTCTTTCGGTCCGGCCGCGCCAAATCATACACTGCCTCTCTTGCCAAGAAGTTATTCAATGATATTAAGATTGCCCTTGGTCTACTTGGTCTGCTAGTATTCTGGCCTGCTCTATTGCACTGTGTGAAGGGGAATCTATGTGCTCGTTGGATCTCCCGGTCCCAATCCCATTGGGTTAACCCAGGAAAAGCCTCAGAAAACAGTTCGATCACAAATATCCGTACATCCTGCCCCTCCACCCCTTTCGGAATGTCCAATACGCGGAGATTGTTGCGCGGCAGGCGATTCTCCAAGTCCGTAATCTTCCAGAGGGTGTCATCCTTCTCTGTGCGCAACGTCTCTGTTGTCGGCCGTGAGAGCGGCTGAGTGAGCTCGAGCTCCCGGAGTTCTCCCCCCTGCCCGATTTACCGTATTGCTGGCGGTGGTCCTCTGAGATTGACGATAGGCATGCGATTCAAGAAGAAAGGCTAGCGGCTGGCCTGGAGTGTGTGACTCAATGAAATGCTGTGGAGCGCCTGTCAAGCTCCCCGTGTGGCTGTCTGGCGGTTGCTGATCCTCGCTGGGCAGACTTCCGGGTGTACGTGCTGCGGATCCAGTGCGCGTGGAGCGCTGACGAGATCTGACGCTGTCGCAGAGACTTGGACGCTCAACGCTGTGATGCCCCCGAAGGCAGGACGGGGGAAGGCGAGACACATGGAGGCAGCTGAGAATGGGCCAGCGCGGGAGATAGAGAAGAAGAAACCCAATTTAAACCCTGAGAAGACCCGCGTGGAGGGCGGTAAGAAGTCCGTTCCTGCTCTATTTCTCGCTGGGAAGGTAAAGAAACTATTAGCCCCCACACCTATGAAGAATATGAATGTGCATCCTGATGACTCTACACTAGATAAAGAGAGCGTGGTGGGGGTCAATTCCTGTGAGATAGTTAAAGAGGGGGAAAAAGTTGGGAAAATAGGTGAGACGCCTTTGGAGAGTGCGGAGCTGGGGGCAACTGGAAATAAGGCTGGTAATTATGACACTGCAAAGGAGAGTGATTCAGGGGACTTTCCTTTTTACTCAATGTCGGACCTTTCGGATACTTCGGGGGATGAGATAGATGAGATAGACGTGAGTATGCAGACTAAGCAGAGGGATGGCCTCCCTAGTACTGTGCGTAAGAGGGCCGACTCAGGTGTGGGTGCAGGCCTACAGATGGCGGAAAGCACTGATTCCTTCCAGTGGGATTATTCATTTATGGGGGAGACCGGGGACGGGACCAATGGAGCGGCTAGTGGGGTACAATCTGGTCTAAATATGATGGAGAATCCTGAGGATATTTCCCTGGCTCTTATTTATCAGAGCATAATGGCGCACAGGGAGGAAACCCATACAGAGAGCCAGCGCACACAGGGAGCATGTCGTAAGCTCCAGAATTCAGTGCGGAGGGTGGCAAAATCATGCTTCGAGTTCGTAGAGAGGTTCAATGAAGCAGAGACACGCATCTCGAACCTAGAGGATGAACTCGCTGCACAGAAAGTTACTGGTTTTCTGTATGTTGGATTTTTGTCGTTTTGGTCTTGTTTAGTTTAGATAAAGATATTTTATTTTGCTAAACTGGTGTGGTGTCCATTTGTGGTGTTTTCACTGTGTTACTGTGAGTGTTGGTACAAATACTTTACACATTGCCTTTGGGATAAGCCTGTCTGCTCGTGCCAAGCTACCAAGGGGGTGAGCTGGGGTTATCTAAAGTGTGTATCCCCCTTACCCTGACAAGAAGCAAGGGTCCCTATTTGGTCAAAGGTACCTACCTCTGCCAACTAGAGACCCCCAGTTCTAACATTGGTGGTCAGCGGTGAGGATTTGAACTTGTATTTGTACTTGACCCACAGTGATTGGTGTACATCACTAGATTAGTGCAGACCACTACGCAACCACATACTGTGTTTCCTTTTTTTTTGTTCTATTTTTGATCCTTGAGTCATCCATGCATCATATCTTGTTGTATTCCTCTTAGGGTGTCCATAAACGGGCTTTCCAGAATCATGTCCTTATATAGGCACAATTCGCCCTGCCCTTATATAGGCATAAAATCCCAGCCCTTATTTAGGCATTAAACCGTGCACTCCAAATACAGGCATGGTCTCCGACATCCGTCCACCCTAACGTCACAACGAGTTCATGAAGAACAGACCCTTAGGCTGCGGGAGTTTCCCTAGCCCAGGACTATTGATTTCTTCAAGGACTCATATATTATGCATGAACCATTATTCCTTAGGGGTTCATTCATGACGTCTTCCGCTGTCGGACTCACGTCAATGCTAACATTCTGAGGTAATTCTCAGGTATAAATATACCTTCCCTAGCCCCTGTAAATCAGAGGAGACCTCGACTTCAGAGGAGCCTGTTTCCCGGCCTGACGCACTGAGAAGACGCTGTCATCCCTGCACGCAGAGAGTCCAGCTTCCAGTGATCTGACTTCCCTTGCGGGGTGTTGGAGTTCGAGTCTGGCAAAGAGATTCCTACCTCTCTCATTCTTCAGGTATGGAGCAGACTAGAACCTAGAGGGACTCTTGGCATACTAGGCATACTGGGGTTAGCGTACTCTTAGTATACCATAGTAAGGAATACTTCACCTACTTCATACCTCTTCCTATACCTATGTTAGGTTAGGTACTTTGGGGTAGAACTAGATTAGAAACGCATCATATGAGTACTCGCATTTTTAGTCTGTGTTATTTATGTAAAAACATATGTACTAAAAGATAATGCTCTCGCAGTATTATTTATTTCTACTGCTCACACTGTACATTATTTATCTCGCATACTGTCTTGTGATCGTAACAGCACATTTTACTTACACCAGAAACAAGACTGTTCAATACATCTTTTATTGAAACGCCCGTCTATTTCTTTCTGTGTAACTTGGAGAAAACTAAGCATGCACGACTGAGCTGAGTGAAATAGTTATCTATTGTTTCCACGACTCTGGGACACGTTCTGATTCTAAAGGGAAACACAGTGGTCATGTTTTGCGGCTGCCAGAAACTACTCCCTTCTTGTTGTCAAGGAGTTTCTAGTGGCCTCTGAGCTAGCTGGCACAAGTAATTAAGTTTAATATACTCGATAGGACTGACCTTAGTCCTATGTCAAACCTATAGGATATATTATTCCAATGCGCAGAGCCTATTAGGGAAATAGGAGCTACACTACATGGCGCCCAACGGTTTGGTAAGGCAGTAATTCAACGTTAGATACTGAGTAACTCAGCCGTGCTTTTTCTCTCAAGAGACCCCTACCCATATACTCCAAAAGACGTCTGGAGTGGGCAGGGTTTAGTATCCGCCACGGCTACATAGGGCAGTACCCTATATATTAGCTGTTTGGTTTGCTCAACGTTGAAGGGTACAGTGTTCCAAAATATTGTGCACCTTATCTTTGTTTCCTTGAAACTTGTTCTACATTTTTCAAAAAAACAAAATGACTGAAGACGCCGGAAACGGTGTAGCTGCGGCTGATCCAGCCCAAGCAGCAGCTTTTAACATTACAGGTTTAAATGAAACCGAGGAGGGTGTTATAGACATCGCTCCAAACTTAAGAAGAGCCATCACTCTAAAACTTATAAAACATGGCCTACCACCAAGAGGCAGTAGAGCAGTTTTCGTGATAGAGGCACACGAATCCTTTCAGACAGAGGTATTCTATTCATGGGTAATATTTCCTGAATCCAATCCAGTAACACAAATGTTTCACTTCTACAAAGAAGATGAACCACCAGAGGAATACATTCCTTTCGAGGATATAGAAATTCCATTAACGTACCAGGAGCATCAGCTCTGGTTTAAAGGCGCCCTAAAACATCACAGAAACATTACCAGGCTCGGTCCACTAGGTAGACCAGGAGCAACATGGCCGATTCTAGCCGGCTACACACCTCATCCTGAACTGGATATAATGTCAGATGAGGACTTACTTGTTCAAATACAAGAATTAATAAAAATTTACAGACAATTGGTCCAATATGTCATGCGGACTTTCACAGTCCAACCACCATTAACACTTCCAAATCCAACTCCCCAACAGGGGAATACACTAAAAATTACACCACAGACACTATACACAGTCATGGGTAAAATGCCCACAAAACGTGAGCAAATTCCATTCTGGATAGCTCAAAAAATTACTCAAATCGAAGCAGTATTTCCAAATACTAGCCCGTATGAGAAACACAGAATACTGACAATCAGTTTACCAATGGGGATCACACCACAACTAGAAGACTGCACCACTTGGGGCTCAGTCTTTGCTGCCATCTATACTAAAACACATGGCATTCCGTCAATTGCGGTAATACCTGATGTCCTGAAACAAATTCAAAACGAATACGGGGCAGAACCTGCTCTAAATTTAGGTATGAAATTACTGAAAAATTTCGACCAGGTCTCAACAATAATATTATCTAATATTAAAGGGGAGGCAGCAGCAGTGGCGATCCGCCAAAAATTAAGGGAATTTGATGTTACAGAACATCAAACTGAGCTACCCAGAATTATAGAACAATCTTATGCAGAATTAGGCAGAGATAGTTTGGGTGGAAGACCAGTGAAGCCGAAGCTATCTGACAGTCCTGAAAAGGACTCAATTAAACAAACTCCTACATCTTCTAAAAAGAAGTGGGAGTCTACTAAACAAAATTCAAACAAGAAACATTCTCAATCCCGAGGTAGGTCTCCTCAAAAGGAGCCCTCTGAAAGGAGGTATAACCTCAGGAATAGGGATAATTTGAGAAAACCTGATAGGTATCAAGATACTGATACACGTTCCTCTCATCCCTTTCAGATCTCATCACAGACTTCGGAAAGAAGAGGACGATCGGAACATAGAGAAGAACGCGTGAAATCGAAAGACGACAAACACGCTCCACAAACTAAAGCAAAACCTCAATTCTCCAAAAAGAAAGTAGCAGGTCTAAAGATCAGACATGCCGAGAATACTGAGAACACAACTCAAGAACGGAGAATGGGCTCAGACAATGCTGGACAGTGCAGTAGAAGTCACAATAGTTCGCCAGAACCTGAAGGAACTTCTGGAGATAGTGGACTTGAATGAGTACATCACAGTTGAGACTGTAGACACCAGGGTTAGTACTCCACAAAAGTTATATGAAATAACACTCCGGATGGAGGGAGACAAACCTAGACAGGTGAAAGCACTTTTTTGGGAAAGACTATCAAGGGGCTATGACATACTTCTAGCAGAAAAAGACTGGCCACCACAATTTGTAAGGGAGTGCCCACATGGCGAGGACATTATTATGCCTGCCTTCTCCAACCATATACCAATGCATCTAAGATATACATATGCTAGGAAATGGGCAGTGGCCCAGGCCCCAGCATTATATAAAAATCATGTAGGATGGGATGAGGACTCACCTCACCATAAAATACATCTGAAACATGAACCAACTGCACAACGGCAGTACCCAATAAAGCAAGAAGCTAAAAAACAGGTCAGGGAGATCTTAGATCAACTTGAATATCAAGGGGTGATTGAAACATGCACCTCCTCAATGAACAATCCTTTGTTTCCTGTCTCCAAACCAGACAATACATATCGTCTAGTTTTGGACTACAGACACCTAAACACTTGTTCTAAAACTTTTGCAGTGCAAAATGCACATAGCACAGCATTAATGAATAACATTGTGCGTAAAAAATATAAAACAACATTAGACATCTCAAATGGTTTCTTTTGTCAAAACATAGCACCTGAAAGCAGGTACTTAACAGCGTTCTCCATAATGGGGACCCAGCTTCACTTTTGTCGACTCCCACAAGGGTTCAAGAACAGCCCGGGTTTATTCTCAGAGAGGGTAACGGAGTTACTATAAATTTATGACAATGAGGCATTGTCCTATGTCGATGACATATATCTGACAGACGATGACCTGGAAAAACACTTGAATAGGGTGAGCACCATTATACTGGGTTTCGCCTCTGAGGGCTACAAGTTCAACTTTAAAAAGTCCCGAATTGCCCATCTCAATGTCCTATTTCTAGGATATGAACTTTCAAGTGAAGACAAGAGCTTGGCAGCTAACTTTTTAGAAAAATGTGCGCTGTTCCAACCTCCAAAAACGCTAAAAAACTTACAATCCATCCTGGGTTTCCTAAATTTTGGAAGAACATACATCCTAAATTACGCAGAAAGGGTTAAACCTCTCTACGCATTAATCAAACCTGATTTTTCGATCAGAAACTGGACAAAGGAACACACAGAAATCTTGCGTTCACTCCAGGCTAACATGTTAGCAACAAATCACTTACAAACACGCGTAAGTCAACGCAATTTGGTGATCCGAATAATTTCGGGTCAATGCGGATTCACCTACTTAACCTTCAATGAGGGTGAGAAAATACCAATCGCATACAAATCCCATTTGTACACACAAGCGGAAATGCGCTTCAGTTCAACTGAAAAATTCTAACAGCAGTTCAAACCGCTGTAGCAAAAGAAAGAGCCTTAGCCCAAGGGAAACGCATTATTGTCGTAACCCCAGTACCAGCTTTAGAAGCGGTCACAAAAGCTAGCATTCCAAATGCTAAAGCATTACATCCAAGATGGATACAATGGGTTAATTCTCTTGCTGCAACAGATGTTGAATATGTTTTTGATCCAGATTTAAAAACACAAGCATTCCTGCAATATGAACAAGAATGTCCTCTGCCTACTGAAATTCTGCCTCTCGATCAGTACGAATTCATAATTTACACTGACGGATCCGCACAACCCGCAACAGGGAGTAAGCAAGCTTACAGTGCAGTGTGTGCAATCGTTAAAGGTCGCATGCAAAATGCCATCTTCAGACCCATGGTCACAAAAACTCAATCTCTAGGAGATTGTACAGCTCAGCGAGCTGAACTACAAGCATTCAAACTGGCACTTGAAAGTACAGATCGAGAATTCCCCACACTAATAGTGTGCGATTCCTTTTACTGTGTTCAGTCGTATAAAGACTACATACGAAACTGGCTTGAAAATGGTTTCAAAGATGCGAAAGGTGGCACAATAAAGCACAAAATGCTTTGGGAACAAGTAGTTCAGTTGAAAAACGAACTACCAAAGGCTCACGTGATCCACACACTGAGTCATCAACGTGATGGCGTTCACGTTGCAGGGAATTCATTGGCTGACGAAGCCGCAAAGGGGGCTGTTCAGACGGCTTCCGTAGCTGCGATCACTCGTTCAAAAACAAAAATAGACGGTGAGATAATGTTAGCTGTCAATGCATCAAGCAAAGGCAGCAGTGCAGTGTTACCAAAAAAGTTTCCACTCAAGTACTCTTATGTAATTGATGCGAACAACGTTCCTTTTGCTCGAATCCCTGGAGTGGGGGATAGGGTAATTCCAAACAAGGAACGCAGATTAGGACTAATCCTAGCAGCACATGAAGGGATAGCTTCTGCCCAAGCAGGTGTTTCAGCGACAGTATCTTTACTCAAGCAAAGATATTGGTGGCCTGGCATTCGGAAACAAACTAAAAACTATGTTTTAGAATGTGATATTTGCCAACAGATGAAAGTCTCAACAGTGAAACGTCCTGCGCAGACAACCCTGTTAATTTCAGACAAACCATTAGCTTGTGTTTACCTGGACCACTGCGGTCCCTTGCAAAGGGACGGTAACTATAAATACATCATGGTTGCAGTGGATTCATGCTCTAGGTTCCTATGGTTATGGCCTCAGCGCTCGGCTGACGCTCGAACTGTTATAAAAGATTTGCGAGTCTTTATCGGCACATACGCAATAGGCACACTACATTCTGACCAGGGTCCTGCGTTTAGCTCTCGGGCTTACAAAGAAGCCATGGCCAGTCTGGGCGTTGCATTGCGGTACTCCTCTCCATTCCATCCTGAGGGAAATTCTGTTGTGGAAAGGAAAAACCGGGACATAAAGCAGTCTATAACAGATAAGGTATTAGGTTCGGGTGATGGGTAGGTCAAACACCTTAGTGGGGTTCAACGCTCATTGAACAATCTGCCAAGAAGTTCTCTAGGGGGGGTCACTCCATATGAGGTCCTACTTGGGACAATAATTTGGGTACCAGACCTTGAACACGTAGGCACAGTGGTGGAAAATAAACCGTTTGATATCAAAGATGGTTTGGCTGTTTTACAGGAACTCAATAAATTAAGAACGAAACAAAGCAACGTATTCCTACAGCCAACCACCACTGGGGAAAAATCAGCGGTCCCAGCAAGGCCTGTCTGGATTCCAAAAGTTGGGGATCTAGTCAGAGAAAAGATTGCGGACAAGAAGGAATTTGGACCTTCTTACAGACAACCAGTACCTGTCCTAGCAGTTCAAGGAACAAGAACAGTACTTCTGCCGCCCCTTGCTGGAAGAAAGGAGAAAAGATTTGTGTCCATCGACTTCATCAAACCACAGTATGTGGCCAATACTAAATAGTAGGCCTCGTGGACTCCGACCTAGTAGCAGACACACTCCTCTCGCTACTATCCAAGAGGTTCAGACTGAAAGACTGATAACAATCGAGAATTCAGCTGTAACTGATAGAGGACTAAGCAACAACGCTATGGAACTCATCCCTCTTGACAACCAAGTAACAGTTCATCCAAATACACCTGTCTACACCAACGTGGCAAGTGATGAACTGGTTCCAGTGATTTCTACAAATCCTGATGCAATTCCAACAATTGATAGAACTGCTTTTGGCTATTTCATTAACTTTGATACGTTCTCAGAAGATCCGAGTGAACCTGAAACGACGCCAGCGTCATTGAAATTCAAGCAGCAAGTACAAGACTTTCTTCACTTTCTGAAAAAGACTTATTTGGTTTCTCCATGGATTGAACTCTGGATTATATCTGGACTTTTTGTTTTCCTGCTCTGGCTAGCTTTGGTAACAACTGTGAGCGTGCTTATAAGTGGCAGATACATCCATGTGAACACTGAAGGAAAAGACGTGAACGTACTTTTGAAACCTCATAAATCTTCCCATCGTGAAGCAAGAGACTTGTCATCAGTGAACATCACAGCTGTTCCTATACAGGATGGTATAGTGTGGGACAAAACAGATTTTGAAATCTTCGGTCCAACGGAACAATTGAACATACCACATTTGTTTAAAATTTCACTAAGTGATCTAATTTTGTCCAGTACCTAT
Source organism: Calotriton arnoldi (assembly GCA_963921515.1). Taxonomy (NCBI): domain Eukaryota; kingdom Metazoa; phylum Chordata; class Amphibia; order Caudata; family Salamandridae; genus Calotriton; species Calotriton arnoldi. Next base: position 515,607 of record CAWUFW010005164.1, read on the forward strand.
TCAGATGATTGGGACTTTGAGACTGTGAATGACATAATGTTTGACCTAGAAAAATCTGCTGCATTTTCTAAACATGAATATTTAGAGGGTTCATCAGACTATGAACAAATGTATTGTTATAACCACTATGGTCATCATTATTTGCATAAATCTGCATATCCAAGAAATGTGTTTATGTTTAACCAATGGGAACATTGTCCTACACCACCTAAAGGTAGTTCAAAAACATTTGCTAGTAAGTTTCCATATTTTTCAGGATACAATACATTTGAACCAGAAATGTTTTACTATAAAAATGTAAACAAGACAGGGCTGAAAATTATGTTAACAAATACAAAACAGATTTACTCTGAATTATTTAATGCCCAACTGTCTAGACAGGGTTTCGACTTTTGGAAAGACACAATAGACACAAAAACTGTGTGGGGTACTAAAGAATGGCAAGTGCAGGGGATGGAAGCTTTATTTAGAGCCTGCATCATCCCTGAACAAATAATGTTTTTGAATGAAACCATCCAACAAACATCTTGTCTTGGATTAGCCAAGATCAAAGAAATGAACTCACCTTCTGTACCAACACCTGCCAGAGATAACAATACACAGGCAGTGGTGACAGTTGACAATATACTACAACTCAACAGATCTAATCCTGAATGGAAAAAATGGTTGATCTGGCCCACAGACACGAATAACTGTCATGAAAGATTCCTGAATAAAACTCAGGGCTTTACTATTAATAGGCCAGACCCAAGATACGTCCAAAGACAACATCCGGGGGTAGTAACAACATACAGTGTAGGAAAATTATGCCTCGATTGGCTGCATAAGTCTATACTACAGGATGTGAAACAACACTTAACCTTACTTAAAAAGGACGCAGACCTTAGGGAATTCTTGCTTGGACCAAGAAAACCGCGTCAAAAACGTTTCATATATGCCGGCATTTATGCTGCCTATAATGAAGCATGGAAAGTATCACAGATGGAGGCTGCAGAACGAATACGTGAACTTGATCGTATTAATTTAGAGAAAACACTCTCTGTGGTCGACAATGGGTTAACAACTTTGTCCTCCAGAATAGATTCATTGGATGGCATTGTATCCTCTGCTATCGACATACTAGAACAAGATTTGGCGATGTTACAGCAAGGCCAATCTCAATTACGTCCTATTATGTTATTAAGCTGGACGCTGCAATCTTTGCGAGTGGGCTATGTGCCTTGGCGTTTCATCAACACATCGGCTCTGTTTGCAGAATACAATCTAACTGATAAACAGATCGAATTGGCACAAAGAGGAGCAAGGTATACAGTGCTGAGCATTGAAAAACTGGAAAAGTTACCATTCACAGTGGCAGAAAAACCAGCTACAGAATGGCTTATTCATGGCAAAATAACATTACCTGTGAGTACTTTTCGGTTTCAGTATTGCCTCAAACAAATGCAAGCAGGCAAATATGAAAGGTTGGGTAAGGAATACATTAAGACATCTTGGGATTTACCGTATACATATAGATGTTGGAGTGGGGATCGTGAAGTGTTTTTAAGCGGTACACACTGTAAACGTGCACTGAGCGGTTCACTTATATGTCAGGACATTTCTTTACTTGTAATGGTTCTGTGGCAAATTTGTCTTGCCATCAGCAGGGTACACCAGCTGCTGTGGTTAATCCAACGTTTGGACAACTTTCTAATGGGAGTTACCTCATGTTGAATGATCAGAGTTGCTGCGGCATGTTGCCAAGCATCCCATATCTAGTAACGGTCAACTCCAGGGTCACTTGCTGTATGCAAGTATTGTTTGCCCCAATAGACACAGTCAGGGAGTCGCCTCTATGGCCTTCGCTGAACGTCTCTTTTATAAGATTTGATACTTTGAGCAGAATGAAAGCCATGCTTTTACAGCAAACAGTGCCTTTGACCTCGGCCAAAGAAACCTATGATCTACAAGTAGCAAGGACTTCGGCTGAGATACAGACTTTAATACGTACAAACTGCCCTATACATTTCATAGAAATGATAACACGTATCTTCAACATGTCTGATACAAGTGGAATTATACATGTATTTAAGAGCATCTGTACCGGTCTGTTAGCACCTTTCCAGGCAATACTCGGAATCATCCCGAACTTTGCACATTCGGTGTTTGGTGGCATACCACTAATTCTAGCACTTGTTGCCGGAATTTTATTTCTCTTCCTGCTATTGCACTATGGCCAGCCTATTCGCAGACATCACTCCGAGCGAAATGGAGAAAGCTCTCCTTGAACGAAAGTGCCGTGAGCGAATAGTACAGCTATTGGGCATGACTCGTCTACGGGACCTTAATACAACTTGGTTCCTGTCATTCAGACCAATCTGGCAAGATTGCATCTTACCTGTTCTACGCTGCCTGCTATGCGGTGAAGAATGCGTGTTGGACACCTGTCTAACATTTCCATCAGCAACGCCAACGGATGTCGATACTCTGCTGGACCCGATAACGGCCCATGCTCTGTGTTGTCCCCAGAGGCTTCCAATCCTGATGTCAGCATTCATTGAGATCTCACGGATGCTTCTGGCTGCTGCTGAGGTACGAGAAAGAACTACAGGCACACAGGTAACAACGGACGCGAACTTTGCTGCGGCACCCTATGCTGGAAGCGAAGCTTCACATCTCTGTGCAATTAATCTTCTACACGAGGTGTTCCAACTGACACCAACTACAGTGGATGATGTTTTGTCTATAGAAATAGATGATCTTATGTTTACACCAGACCCGTAAACTGACTCTGATTCAGCATACAGTGTTCCAGAGATGCAGTAACAATTTGGCCTTCATTCTACAAAAACTTGGAACTCTACCAAAATTGAACTTTTTTCCCATTTTTCGAACGAAAATGGCACTACAATCTGCTTAAAGTAGAACTAGCCTTATAATACAGACTTCAAGGTACTTCCGCGGACACTTAGTCTTCTTGTGTGTCTAAAACAGTTTATTAATTTCCATGACATGAAATGACTTTGATTTTTGAACAACTTATCGATCATTTTCTGTCACATGTAAATATTACTGCTTATTTCATTCCAATTGCATTTATTTTCGAACGTTATGCCTGAAATGAAAAGCATTGCTTGATATGTACAGTACCTTTTGCATTTTTTTAATATGTTTTTTAATGCTTTTAAGAAATATTTTTTAATATGCAGTACTCCATTTAATGTTTAGCATTTTAAATGTTTAGCATTTTAGTATTATCGTACACACGAAAGTGGAGTGGGTGTTGTATTCCTCTTAGGGTGTCCATAAACGGGCTTTCCAGAATCATGTCCTTATATAGGCACAATTCGCCCTGCCCTTATATAGGCATAAAATCCCAGCCCTTATTTAGGCATTAAACCGAGCACTCCAAATACAGGCATGGTCTCCGACATCCGTCCACCCTAACGTCACAACGAGTTCATGAAGAACAGACCCTTAGGCTGTGGGAGTTTCCCTAGCCCAGGACTATTGATTTCTTCAAGGACTCATATATTATGCATGAACCATTATTCCTTAGGGGTTCATTCATGACGTCTTCCGCTGTCCGACTCACGTCAATGCTAACATTCTGAGGTAATTCTCAGGTATAAATATACCTTCCCTAGCCCCTGTAAATCAGAGGAGACCTCAACTTCAGAGGAGCCCGTTTCCTGGCCTGACGCACTGAGAAGACGCTGTCATCCCTGCACGCAGAGAGTCCAGCTTCCAGTGATCTGACTTCCCTTGCGGGGTGTTGGAGTTCGAGTCTGGCAAAGAGATTCCTACCTCTCTCATTCTTCAGGTATGGAGCAGACTAGACCCTAGAGCAGAGTTCTTCAATCTGTGGGGCGCGCCCCCCCAGGGGGGCGCAACACCATCTCAGGGGGGGCGCGAACTCCACCATAAGAGCTCACCTTTCACTGTTTCCCAATCGATGGGGCATGACGTGCCCATACTTTTGTAATTTCGAAAGAACGCTAATTCCAAGAGCTGAAATGCTTCAGCTGCTGTGGGAGGCACGGAGTCTCCAGTGCTGTGAAACCGAAAGCGAAACATTTCAGCTCTGGAAATTAACTGTGCCGGGATGGTTAGTTTTTCACAGAAAGGAAGCAAAGTTTCTCTTTAAATTCTCTTCAAATTACGTAAATATGGGCATGCCATACACTCAGGGTTTTCTTTCAAAATTACAAAAGTAAACATTTAATGTAGCCATTTTAATGCTTGTTTAATACATTGTGCTCAAAGAGCTCACTTTTAAGACAGATCTTTCTTTAAAATAGGCTGAAAACAAATGGCTTAGGGGATAAATGAAGGGCAGTTGGCTCATGCTACTCTGGGGTTTGGCAGCTGAGGTTCCCTCACATGAGAGAGTGTAATCAATTAAGCAACTACCATTTTATTTGTACTAAGTGAATGGAATTCAAGTGGAAATGGTGCTGGGAGCCTCAGAAGGCAAATAAAAGAAAGTGAGAACTATGAAGAAGGCCATTCAGTGGCAAGGTTGACATCCTTTGAGCATGCGGCCCTGAACCTAAATATTCGATATATTTTTTTAAACATTTACATGTACTGATTGTGCCATGCTCATTTTGTGTCAGTAGCAAATGGACAGTTATGTGAATTGCAAGCGTGGCTAGTTCGCACAATTTGCAGCTGTCGCATTTTGCTCCCAAATAAATGCTTCATTGTGATCCCGCAACAACGTGCTTGAAAAGTAGGGTTTCTCCAGTCTTGCGGAAAGGCAGAAGAGAGCGTTTGATGATAGGAAATTTCAGCAGCCTTTCCATGCCTGTGTCGAACGGAAGGATTTCTAGCAATGTACGCAACTCACGCCTTATATTTATTTCTTACTTTAGCACCTCTGTAAAGCGCCACTTGTTGCCTGACTGAATAATGTCTGCACTTTATGCGGCATACAATTATATAGTAACGCAATCAGAAGCATAAAGGCAATGAACACAAATGACAACATGATTAACGTTGCAGCGCATAGGCGGCAGTGGCGACTGGGCCAAGGGTGGTTCTGGGGCAAAGGGCGATCTTACAAACAGTGCTTCCAACTAGTCCATTCCTGACCTGACTCCAATGTGGGCAGCGCTTCCTTTATATCGGAGGTGGCAGGTGGTGGCCCCCGGTACTCATTTTTAGGGGCCAAGAATTCCTTTTCAGCATCAAACTTTGACCAAGAGCAAGAGAGAGCAAAGCAGAATAGGGGAAAAAACAGGGCAGGTAAGCTGTGAAAACAGAGACAAAGGGATAAAGCAGAGATGAAAAACAACCTGCAAGAATGAGACAGAGGCCGAAATAAGAGGGTGGAGGAAGAAGGAGGCGTGTGTTGGTTCGTTCAAGACTCGGCAGTCCTAGTATACAGCCGCCCTGGCAGGAGCCAGTGCTGGCAGAAGTGACGTAATAAAAGATTTGGCACCTGTACTTTTTTATTATTATTAATTAAGCACTGCCTTTGGGCACCCACCATAAACCCTTTCAGCCTCTAACAATCTTTTCTACTTTCTGCCTAGACCCACTCCCTGGAGGCGCACACATCAGTCGCGGCTGGTGCAGGCAAGCGCGGTGAGGTAGTGGAGTGGGGCGGGGGACCGAATAGGTTTTATTTATTTATTTAATTTGACCTATTCCATCGTCTGTCGACTTCCCGCCGCCGCCTCACTGCATTTACCTGCGCTGGCCGCCGCTGTATTTACATGCATTGCAATGCTGCCAGTTCACTGTGCAGCTGGACCGAGATCCATTTGATCACCACAAAGTCTGTCAGACAACATTGCTCTGAAGTAAAATAGGCAACATCATTCAGTTTTTATTAGTTCTATTTTTTAAACATAAGCCTGACATGTGTCTTAAACCCCCACTCAGGGCACAAGTCCTAAAAAACAAGTGGGGGGACTAATTAGCATAAGCAATGCACATTGGTGTCACAGGACATCACAGGAAGGGATGTCAGCACCATGTGAGATCCTTCTTTTTAAAATAAATGTGCTAGGCTTTCCTTCCTTGCTTGCTATGGAAGGAAAGGTATTTACCTGACTTGAGGGTAATTACTTCGGAGGTGAATGGGCTGCTCCAGATAACACTGTCCCATTGTGACTCAACCCTACTAAAAATAATTTGCGCACATTTTATCTTGGAAAATTTAGATTTGGACTGGTTAATAAGCATCTGTCATTTAACCACACCCACTCACAAACCTGCAGTTTACTAAACACTCTTACTGTGCTTAACATTATTCGCCGGATATGGCCTAGGATATGCGGATGGCAGTTCATTATGTAGTGTACCAGATTCCCGAAATTTCTGTCTGATGGTGGGGGGCCCGACATCTAAAAAGATTCAGCTGGGGGGGCTCAACCTAAAAAAGTTTGAAGACCTCTGCCCTAGAGGGACTCTTGGCATACTAGGCATACTGGGGTTAGCGTACTCTTAGTATACCATAGTAAGGAATACTTCACCTACTTCATACCTCTTCCTATACCTAGGTTAGGTTAGGTACTTTGGGGTAGAACTAGATTAGAAACGCATCGTATGAGTACTCGCATTTTTAGTCTGTGTTATTTATGTAAAAACATATGTACTAAAAGATAATGCTCTCGCAGTATTATTTATTTCTACTGCTCACACTGTACATTATTTATCTCGCATACTGTCTTGTGATCGTAACAGCACATTTTACTTACACCAGAAACAAGACTGTTCAATAAATCTTTTATGAAACGCCCGTCTATTTCTTTCTGTGTAACTTGGAGAAAACTAAGCATGCACGACTGAGCTGAGTGAAATAGTTATCTATTGTTTCCACGACTCTGGGACACGTTCTGATTCTAAAGGGAAACACAGTGGTCATGTTTTGCGGCTGCCAGAAACTACTCCCTTCTTGTTGTCAAGGAGTTTCTAGTGGCCTCTGAGCTAGCTGGCACAAGTAATTAAGTTTAATATACTCGATAGGGACATACTGACCTTAGTCCTATGTCAAACCTATGGGATATATTATTCCAATGCGCAGAGCCTATTAGGGAAATAGGAGCTACACTACAATCTCAAAGTGGTAAAGCAGCAACTGAGAAGGCAGAATTGGAGTTTCACATTGAGGATTTGTATTCCTACAAGGTAGATCTACTCAAACAGTTTTGCAAGGATTTGGGATGTCCCACAAGGAGTAGCGCTAAGAAGGATGAGCTACAGAAGGCCTTAAAAGCCTGGTGGGAGGCCAAAGGAGCTGAAGAGGGTAATGATGCAAATGTGGATGAGGATGAGCAAGGGGGTGGGTTCGGGCCACAGGATTTGCCTGTGCCAATAGCAGCCTCCAGGGCTGGCAGCATCCATTCCGCGGGGAGTCTCTCCCGGGAAGAGAACCAAAGGATCAGAGAACATGAGCTGGAGGTCATGAGGCTCAAGGAGAAGGCAGAGGAGAGCAAGAATGCTCATGCCTTGGAAGAAAATAAATTGCTTTTGGCTCATGAGTTGAGCATGAGGGAACTGGACCTTAAAGCCAAACAACTGGAGTCCAGTTCCAATGGTGGCAGCGCACAGCCAGTGCAAGGGGGTAAGGTATACATACCCAAAGATTTAGTGCAGAATTTCCGGAAGGGAGAGGATATTGATGCATGGTTTGAATCATATGAGCTTGCTTTGAGTATGCATGAGGTGCCTGAAAAAAACTGGGGGGCGGGCCTGTGGAAACATTTTGAGACGTCTGGGACAGCGGTTTTAACACCATTAGAGAAGGAGGGTGCCCTGACTTATGCCAAGATGAAGGAGGCTTTATGCCTCAAGTATGGGCTCACCCCTGAACAGTACAGAGTGAGGTTCAGGAACTCAAAGAAGAATGATTCAGACACTTGGGTTGAATGTGTGAGAGTGTACACCCGCGCACTGGAAGGTTGGATGAAGGGCAGCAAAGTTACTAATTATGAGGGGTTGTGCCATCTAATTAGTTGGGAGCACTTGAGCAGTCTATGTGTTCCAGAGCTGCGCCACCATCTTTTGGACAGTAAGTTAACTGATCCCAGTGAGCTTGCTAAGGAGGCGGACCACTGGACCAGCACCAGGGTCCACAAGGGGATTGTGGGTACCACAGCCAAAGGTGGGCAGGGTCCCCAGCAGAAGAATGGGGGGGACAAAGGTAATCAAAAGGAGTTCTCTAAAGGGCCCCAAAACAGTTCCGAGGGAAAGGAGTCCCAGACCCCCCAACCTAAGACGTCGCAGCCTCCTAAGTGCGGGCGTAACTTTCAGGGTCCCCCCAGGTGTTACAACTGTGGTGAGAATGGCCACATTGCCCCTAAGTGCCCCAAGAAGTCCCAAGCACCCACTGGTGCTCAGTCACCGGGTTTAGTGAGTGTAGCTTTGGGAGAGGAATTAGTTTCCAGTGAAGGGGAGGAGCAAGCAGTTATGACCCTTGTCTCTTTAGGAGTCAGAGAGATGGTCCAGGAGACCTACCTGTCTGAGAACACTAAAAAATACAGGCAGTGGGTGACCATCAATCGTAGGATGCTGGAGGCTCTGAGAGACACAGGAGCCAGTGTGACATCTGTTAGGTGTCAGTGGGTGTCTGAGGAGCAGGTCATTCCAAATGCACTTCACCCTGTAGTTGCAGCGGACAACTCCGTGCGCCTCTGCAAAGTGGCGCTAGTTCCCTTAGAGTGGGGGGGGTCTCAGGTTCCATGAAGGCCGTTGTGAGTCCATCCATGCCTGTAGACTGTCTGCTAGGAAATGACCTGGAGAGTTCCCCATGAAGGGAGGTGGACCGCCAGGCTCATTTGGAGATGTTGGGTCTGCCTGAGTGGGTTTGTGTGACCACTCGGTCAATGGCAGCCAGTAGGGGTAATCAAGAGGACCTGGAGCCTGAAACAGTGACCCAGGGACCTGCCAGGAAGAGGAAGGGCAGGGGGCGTGGGAAACCAGCCCCCACAATTCCCACGGTCCAGGAGGAGGCAGAACCTGAGGGGGATACCCTGAAACCTACAGGGGAACAGGTAGCCGAACTGGGAGACCTGCCTGAGCTGACCCATTGGCAGCAAGAAGGAGGCCCCTCCAGGGAGGAGTTCTGCAAGGCGCAGATGGAATGCCCTTCTCTCATTGGTACGCGGCAACAGGCTGCAGACCAGGCAGCACGTGGCGAGTCCAAGAATCCTCTCATTTACTGGGAAGATGGATTACTGTATAGTGAGCCTAACGTCGCTGAGCCGGGAGCAGCCCGTGTGCTGGTGGTACCCGAGCGCTTCAGGGCCTTCCTACTGGGTCTGGCTCATGACGTGCCTCTCGCAGGACATTTGGGGCATGACAAGACCTACCAGAGGCTTGTCACCCACTTTTACTGGCCCCAAATGAAGACGCACGTCGGTACACATTGCAGGACTTGCCAGACTTGCCAGGCAAGTGGCAAGAGTGGAGGGAAGTGTAAGGCTCCCCTCCAACCCTTTCCTGTGGTGAGCACCCCTTTCGAGCGGGTGGGCATTGATATTGTGGGGCCACTGGAACCCAAGACAGCCTTAGGCAACAAGTTTATCTTGGTCTTGGTGGACCATGCCACCAGGTACCCGGAAGCTGTCCCTCTCAGGACAATCACAGCCCCCGTGGTGGGCCGTGCATTGATGGGGATCTTTTCCCGTGTGGGGTTCCCCAGAGAGGTGGTCTCCGACCGGGGTACCAACTTCATCTCAAGGTATATGAAGTCTTTGTGGGAGGAGTGTGGGGTAATTTACAAGTTCACCACTCCTTACCATCCTCAAGGGAATGCGTTGGTTGAGAGATTCAACCGAACCCTGAAAGGCATGATAATGGGCCTTATGGAGCCCATGAGACGGAAGTGGGACGTCTTTCTGCCGTGCCTGTTGTTTGCTTACAGGGAGGTACCTCAGAAGTCCTTAGGGTTCAGTCCCTTTGAACTCCTGTATGGTCACCCTGTGAGAGGACCTCTGAGTCTGGTGAAGGAGGGTTGGGAGAAGTCCACTGGTAAGTCCCCCCAGGATGTGTTCAGCTATGTGCTGGCCTTCTGCAACCAGACTCACAGCTTCAGGAAACTCGCTCAGGCGAACCTGGAAGCTAGCCAGGAAGAAATGAAGAAATTGTATTACTGGAATGCCACTCTGGTCGAATTTCAACCTGGGCAGAAGGTGTGGGTGATGGCGCCAGTGGAGCCTTGTGCGCTCCAAGACAAGTGGACTGGGCCATTTGAGGTGGTGGAGCGCAAGAGCACCTCCCAGGAACCCTTTGAGGGTCCTACATGTGAACCGCCTCAAGCCACACTTTAAGAGGTCCGATGTCACAATGCTCCTGGCTACAGATGATGGAATGGAGGAGGAAAGTGACCCTCTTCCTGACCTCCTGTCAGCAGAGGAGCCGGATGGGTCAGTGGATGGGGTAAACCTCTCACCCACACTGACCCCAGAACAGCAGAGGGACTGTCGCCAGGTGTTGGGTCAGTTCGCCTCCCTGTTCTCCCTGACACCAGGAGTCACCGATTGGTGCATCCATGACGTGGACACTGGGGACAGTCTACCTGTGAAGCATACATTTTACAGGGTGGCTGACAAAGTCAGGGCCAGCATCAAGGAAGAAGTTTCCAAGATGTTGGCGCTAGGGGTAATTGAGCCCTCCAGCAGCCTGTGGGCTAGCCCAGTGGTATTAGTACCAAAAGCTGCTGCACCCGGTGCCACTCCAGAACTCCGGTTTTGTGTGGACTACCGTGGGCTCAATGCGGTCACCAAGACTGACGCACTCCCCATCCCCAGAGCTGATGAGCTCATGGATCGGTTGGGTGCTGCTCAGTACGTTTGATTTAATATCTGGGTACTGGCAGATTGCCTTAACTGAGGGGGCCAAAGAGAGGTCAGCGTTTTCAACACCAGAGGGGCACTTCCAGTTCCGTGTCATGCCCTTTGGGTTGAAAAACGCCCCTGCCACATTCCAGAGACTGGTCAACCAGATACTGTCCGGGCTGGAGGAATTCAGCGCCGCATACCTGGATGACAAGGCTGTGTTCAGCTCCAGCTGGGAGGAACATTTGCAACACCTCTGCGAAGTGTTGAAGGCTCTGCAAAGAGCAGGCCTCACTATCAAGGCCAGTAAGTGCCAGATAGGGCAGGGATCTGTGGTGTACTTGGGACACCAGGTAAGGAGCGGCCAGGTAGCGCCCCTACAAGCAAAGATTGATATCATTCTGGCTTGGGAGCCCCCCAAGACCCAGACAGAGGTGAGAGCCTTCTTAGGTCTCACCGGGTATTACAGACGGTTTGTCAAGGGGTATGGCACCATTGTTGCCCCTTGACAGAGCTGACTTCAAGGAAGCAGCCCAGGAAAGTGATCTGGACTGATGCCTGCCAGACCGCGTTTGATGCCCTGAAAGCTGCCATGTGCACGGCACCCGTGCTCAAGGCGCCTGATTTCTCCAAAGAGTTTGTGGTGCAGACAGATGCTTCAGAGCATGGTGTGGGAGCAGTACTCTCACTAATCAACGACGAGGGCTTGGACCAACCCATAGCTTTCATTAGTAGAATGCTACTGCCCAGGGAACAGAGGTGGAGTGCAATTGAAAGGGAAGCTTTTGCTGTGGTCTGGGCGCTGAAGAAGCTAAGGCCCTACTTGTTTGGGACTCACTTCCGGGTTCAGACAGACCATAGGCCCCTCAGATGGTTAATGCAGATGAGGGGTGAGAACCCAAAACTGTTGAGGTGGTCCATCTCCCTACAGGGAATGGACTTTACGGTGGAACACCGCCCTGGTACAGAACACGCCAATGCTGATGGTCTGTCCAGGTTTTTCCACCTTAGTGATGAGAACTCAAAAGAGGGTGGGTAGTTCTCCCCACTTTTCAGCTGGAGGGGACACGTGTTAGACCTGGCATCCTTGGCATGGTTTCCCCTGACTTTTTGCCTCTACCTCCTGTATTTTTTGACACTGTGCTGGAATTCGTTTTTGCTGGTTTAGATGCTTTGGGCACTTTGCCACTGCTGATCAGTGCCAAAGTGCAAGTGCTCCCTGTATAAATTGTTATTGTGATTGGTTGTCCAGGATTGGTATATTTGTTTTATCAGTAGGTCCCTAGTAAAGTGCACTGAGTGTGCCAAGGGCCGGTAATCCAAATGCTACTAGTGGGCTTGCAGCACTGATTGTGCCACCCACAGGAGTTGCCCTAAAATGGTGTCTCAGGCCTGCCACCGCAGTGCCTGTGCGCAGTCTTGAACTGCCATGTTGACCTGGCCAGTGTATCCACTTGCCAGGCCTGACCCTTCCCTTTTCTTACACATTGGACACCCCTATGGTAGGCCCAAGGTACCCCCCCTGGGCAGGGTGCAGTGTATGTAAAAGGTAGGACATGTACTAGTGTGGGTGACATGTCCTGATAGTGAAATACTGCCTTTTTCGTTTTTCACTATTGAAAGGCTATCTTGCCCATAGGACAGAATGGGGAATGCTGTGTAACATGTTTACCTGCATATCTTCTCATAGAAGCAAGATAGAAAATTGAAATCTGGTATCCCTGAACTCAGAATTTAATAACACATCTTTTAGGAAGGATGGTTTTTAAATTCTGTGTTTGAAAATAGCACTTTTAGAAAGTGGCTATTTTCTTGTTCAACCTTTCTGGGTGCCTCTGCCAGTTTGTGGATTGACTGTCTGGTTTGAGAGTGACAGGGGTTGGGGGTGGCCTCAGGAGACTGGGTGAGTCAGCACTAGGCTGAATAGACCTACCTGCATTTGGAGTGGTGGGAGGAGTAGCACCTGGGCCTGAATAGGGCTGTGCCTGCCTTCCACAATGCTGGCTCCACCTCCTGCGGTGTGTCTGATGACCCTGGCCCACACTCACAAAGGAAGGAGAGGTGCACTGGCAGAATGCACACAGAACTGGTTTGGACTGGGTCCAGGACCCCTCACACATAGAGAACAAAGACTTTTGGGTTATAAAAATGAGAGCTGAAACCCCTGAACTTTAGACTACTTTTGGAATCAAGAGGAATCCCTGCCAAAGAAGATCAGCTGAAGAGACTGAGGAGAAGTACTGCCCTTGCTGTGTGTCTGGGGTTGGCCTGCAGTTTGCTGTATCCACTGAGGAGAGGACTAAGGGACTTTGCTGTGTGCTGTGTCCCCTGCTTGAAGAAAGGACTGTGCTGTGTGCTGTTGTCCTGAAAAGAAAAGTCTCCAAGGGCCTGAGAAGAGCTGGCCTCCTGTTTCTGAAGTCCCAGGCACAAAAGGACTTCACCCCCAGCTTCCCTGAACTTCCTTGCTGGGAGTTCCAGTCTGCCAGGAGGACCTGTAACTTTGTGTGAGGTCTTCTTGCTTTGGGGAGCTGGAAGCGCGACGCAACGAGAGAGAAGCGTGACGCCGCCGCAGCAGCCACTGTCGCATCATCGAGGAAGCATGTCGCTGCTGCCGTTGCAGCACCGGGCAAGCGTGTCGCAGTGCCATCGCAACACCGGAGAAGCGTGCCGCTGTCACAGAGGGTGCCGTCGCATCACCGGAGAAGCGGGTCGCAGAGCCGTCGCATCGCGCCGCCGCTGATCGCCGCCGCAACACCGGGGAAGCGTGTCGCAGGGCCTGTCGCGGCTCCAAGAGACTCTCCGAGTTCGCCGCACGGCCGTCGGGCGTGCACGCATCACCTCTACATTGCCGCATTGCAACAAAGACGCCATTTGGTCGCATCGCACCGGATTACCGTAACGCATCAAGGCGCCATTTTGTCGCGCTGGAGCGCAGGAAGAGTCGACGCATCGCCTTCGCTGCGCCCCTTTTGTTTGTTTTGCGTTACGCATCGCAGGTACTTTGAGACTAAAGTGTCGCTTTGAACATCTACAAGTCTATTTTTGAAACAACTCTTTTTTAAGACATTTTACTGGTTTTCTGTATGTTGGATTTTTGTCGTTTTGATCTTGTTTAGTTTAGATAAAGATATTTTATTCTGCTAAACTGGTGTGGTGTCCATTTGTGGTGTTTTCACTGTGTTACTGTGAATGTTGGTACAAATACTTTACACATTGCCTTTGGGATAAGCCTGTCTGCTCGTGCCAAGCTACCAAGGGGGTGAGCAGGGGTTATCTAAAGTGTGTATCCCCCTTCCCCTGACTAGAAGCAAGGGTCCCTATTTGGTCAAAGGTACCTACCTCTGCCAGCTAGAGACCCCCAGTTCTAACACTCGGTTATGAAAATATTTGAGGAGCACATCCGCAACAGCTAAGTTAAGAACAAACAGGACCTTGAGGTTTAGTGGTGAGACTTTGTAAAGTGTAACTCACTAGACTCCACTCCACCAGGGATTTCTGTCAAGCCTTCAGGATCTAGGGTCTGCAAGACGTTCTCCTCCCAGGGCAAAAGTTGTAAGGTATGCCTGGGAGAACCACCACCAGTCCTCTGGGCCTCCATGTGAGGCTTGGAGGCCAGGCAACGTGCCCCGCTCTGCAGGTCATTCAACCTCTTCGTAATTTCATCCTGTGTGCGCAGGTTGTTAGCTACAGCATTCGCTCTGTCAACTATTCTGGCCCACGTTTGCCTTTCCTGAGATATGGGAGTGTTTTGGACTTGGGCTCCAAACAATTGTGACTCTACTCTTATGATTTCATCCACCATGACTGACAATTCTCCCACAGTAAAACATGGATTTTTGGGGCCTGGCAATATGCAAAGAAATATGAATAAATAAAAAATTAACCACAAGGTAATAAATAAAAATGAAGCACAAGGTAATAACCTCACTTAACTGGCAAAATCTCTGCTAGAAAATGCAGTGGTGCAGTGGAATGGCAAATAATCATGCTCTGAAATGGAGTGTGTTTTATAGTGTGGTATGCAGGTGTTTCCATATGGCCAACGGAAATCAGGTGTGTTCTATTAGCATCCATCCAGTGGCCACAGTGATGGTGCATTGTTGAGCGTGTACCACAACAGACTCCCTCCATCAGGGAACCGCTGCTAGGAGACCACCAGCACAACTGTGAAATCAAAATCTGCTCAGCGGGAACCCGCCAGCCTGACGACAACAGAGTACTATTTGCCAGCTTTGGAGTACGCCGCATTGGCAGCGGTGTGCCGTGACCAAGGCGAGAAACACTCTGTCGACGCAGATGGCGAGTCAGCCTGCATACATGTACATATGGCGGGTGAAAGACCAGTGGCTTGGTGGAGTAGCTGGCATTGCCCCTGTGGCAGGACAGTGGTAAGACCCTCAAGATCTAAATCAGGCCCTAAGTTTGTGTATAAAATGTTTTGGGTTTATTTGAAGTAATTGTTTTATGTAAATATTGTTTTTATAAATGTATTGATTATTTATTTTCGCAATAATATTGTAATCTATATTGTTTGAATCAATATTTTTGACATATATTTTTAATTAAAAGTAAGAATATTTTTTGTATTGGATATTTTTGTTTCAATATAGTTAAAAATGAATATTTTTGACAACAATATTTGTGTTCTCGATATTTGCGGTTTTACTAGTGGAGTATAGGTCGATATTTTTGTTATCTATACTTAATTTCCAATATTTTTGTGTTTTGATATTGCATATGCATTGATATTATGTCAGTGATCCCAAGAGGGCAAACCTAATGTAACCCTTGGCAAACTGAGGCGAGTCTGAAGGTGCAAGAAGATGAAACATGAAAACTTAATTCTCTTTAAGGAAGATTGAGAATGTTTTAATTCCAATTGCAGTGGCATAATAACAAATGCACCAACCCCCACTGACACTGTGCTCAAATATCTTGGCCAGAGAGACAAAGATCAATAAATGTACACTGTGCCAGACACACCACCTTCAGATGCCGACCACAGTGCACAACTACTTAATTTAATTAATTCTACACTCTAAGGGCACTGATTAACCTGATCACACCATCAAAGTAACTATGGATTAAACTTGCAGACCAATTCAAACACCACCAACATCTGATGTGTTCCTCAAGTACTGGTTTCACACTACTTACCTCTTGCAAACTGGACAACAGAACCTCCTCAATGAAGCACCAGTCATCAGGTCATCATGACAAAACAAAGAATAACAATGTTGAACAGTTCTAAGTGAATCTCCCTTGCCCAGCTGGGTGAACTTATTAAAACTAGTAGAACACAATGATTGTCTTTCTATCCTTTTCCACCCACAATTTAAGGAATTATTATCACCTGACCCTTTGTACCAGGACCTTTCTGCATTCCAATCATTAACTCTCTCTAGTCTAACATATGGCAGGAATTTAAAACTGTTCATATCAAATCTCTCCTCAATAAGCCATATATTGACCAGAATACTCTACTGAACAACTGTGGTATACCTAGCTACCTTTCCCAGCCATCCTCGTTGAAAGATTCATGTACAACTACTTTGAAACACACACTTTACTTTAGTCAGCCCAAATATATTTCTGAACAATGCATGGAACATAATTTAAGCCAGCATCATATGAGATATTGCAAAAAGTATATGTGACATTAATTGGGCAGTGATCTCATCTGCCACATTTGTTCACATATTTCACATGGTTACTCTTCTACCACTGATATCCAAACTCAGTGACTGGCATTCAAAGACCCATATCTCATCTGGCTCAGATCCTTCCTCATGAATAGATCACAAATTATGCACTAAGTTCCATGATTTGTAAACATAGATCAAAAAACCTGTGAGGTTCCTCAAAACCCAGTGATATACCCTTTCCCATCAGCTCATACATGACACCACTATCAGTGTTCCACTCTCCAGTGTAACATGCCATAACTATGCCCATGACACACTGAAAATACATCAAAAGAACACTCTTCACTGACCAACAAAAGATTCAGGCCCAGATTTACTAAGGCTTTGCAACAGTGTTGGATCCCTTTTATGGCACAGCCCAGACACATGCCTTTTTGGCATTTATTAAGCCACAAAAGACACTTTGCACAAGGTAGGCAATACACGGATAGAGCATGGGCATTCCCATGCATCCACCCATGGATTTTGATGCAATCCTAGATTCACTACGGTGAGAAACCTAGGACAGCCACAAAACTCTACACCTCCCTGAATCAGGCCTAACAAGGAGACATCTATTTATTTCTCTCAGTTAATTCCTCTTACTATGCATGCTGCATTCTGCCTGTTAGGGGCCACCTTTATTTAAAAGGTGACAGTTAGGGAGGCACTGCAGCAGGAAAGGTGTCTTGTTAGAAGCAGCTTTAGAAACTATTTTTTTACCTAAAGCACTGGATAAGGAGAATGTGAACAATTCGTTCTGAGGTGGTCCTGAATCAGCAGGAGAGTGGCCATGAACCATCAGGGAAGTGCCCTCAACACCTGCCTGCTATTTGCCCTATTGAATAAATTGTCTATGTGCCACTGTGCAACCTGGCTGGTATTCATCCTTTTGAGTTCTCAGTCTATTCCTGTGCACATGTGCTGCCTATGGTATCTATATTTTACAAGGGAGGTTTGCATTTTTCCTTGCTTCCCCCGCTGTATCTGTTTGTGAAAGTGAATTGCACAGCTCCTTTCTTTCCACAGATTATCAGTTTTGTGAATGAGTCTCTTGCAGTTCGCTGCCAATAATTTTTATGTTTTGAGAGAGAGAAACATGCTTGGCTCCTGCGTGTGCTGTATATTTTGTTACAAAGACTTGGACTGATTCTTACCATACTGTACCACTTTGTGTGACAGTGTTTTTCATAGCAGGTGCTGGTACTGCTCCTTTTCAATCTGAGGAAAGCATGCACTCATGCTGCTTGTGGTGTTCCTGTTCTCTGCGTACTTTGGTAAATAGGTCTATGTTGAAGCAGTGGTGTAGCTAGAGCTACTGCCACCTGGGGCAGCCACTAATTTTGCTGCCCGGTGCAGGTAAGAGCGTGGGAGGGAGGGAGGAGAGGAGTGGTGTTGGCCGACGGAAGACTTGTTCCGGGGGGTGGCGGCCGACAGACAACTTGTTCTCGGGGCGGTTTTTCTTTTCTGTCAACAGGGGATAAGCTATGCAGGACCATTACAGAAAGCCAGGCTTAAACCTAGGGTTGTTTGTTGTTGGTGGATTTTGGAAGCATTTTGTAGTTAATCCTGACAACCTATTCAGGATGCAATTGTGGCAGATTTTAAGTCACTGGATATCATGCGCTTGGGCATCTTCATCAGACTTTTGATGGATACTGATGCTGCTGTCAGCTCCAAAAGGCTTCATTGAGATGTTAAAGATGATGGGGAGCAGGATTACTGGAAGTTTCTATGGTCTTGGGGCTTCCACTTGCATGAGTCAGTGTAGTTTAGGAAGAGAGGAGGTGAACCACTATGCCAGAGAAGCCCAATGAAGTTTTTTGTTGTTTTGGTCTTGTTGAGTTTAGATAAAGATACTTTATTTTTCTAAAATGGTGTGGTGCCCATTTGTGGTGTTATCACTGTATTGCTGTCTGTTTTGAGTACAAATACTTTACACTTTGCCTTTGGGATAAGTCTGTCTGCTTGTGCCAAGCTACCCAGGGGGTGAGCAGGGGTTACCTAAAGTGTGTATCCCCCTTACCCTGACTAGAAGCAAGGGTCCCTGTTTGGACAAAAGTACCTACCTCTTCCAACTAGAGACCCCCATTTCTAACAAGGCAGTTTAATTGTTTGTTTTTGCCAATGTGGATTCTGATTTTACAGTGCACTTGTGACTGATTGTGAGATTTATGGGTTGCATGGGGACTGACACTTTGTTCGATGGCTTTAGAGACTGTTTTGCTTCTCTTGGTCACTTTGTGAGTGGTAGCCCTGTTGAAACTGCAATTGGCTCCACTGATGAGTGATTGACATTCAAAGCACAGTGCTTGGGAAAGGATGAGGTAATGTGGCCATTTGGTGTGTTTCCACTTCTTTTCTTGTATTAACATGGACTGCTTTTATTGAGAGCTTTTGGGTGTATAGTGCTAAAGGTTTGGTTCTGGATGATCGTGATTTCGAAGCTGTGTTGAAGTCTACTTGGCTTGATTTTTAGAATAGTATTATACATATTGCGGAGTATATTGATATGAACTGTAGGTTGGTGGGAGTTTGAGAGCTTGAGATCTTCTTGGAGAAACGTTTTAGGGGAGTCCTTGGAGGAGCAGTATGCCTTCTCACATTGGTGTGGCGTGAAGGCGAGAGAAGGGGTTCGTGAAATGTTCAGCCCAGTCCACGTGTGCCAGGAGTGTGCATTGAGTTAATTGGAAGGTTATCATGATGAGATGGATTGTTTTCACGTTGTAATGGGCAGGTCTGGTGACATGCTGCTTGATTTTGAGTGCGCTGAGGAATAGGTTGAGAGAATATTTCATGCTCTTGCCCGTTGAGGACATTAAAATCTCCAAGAATATTTCATATGACCATAAATTCAGCTGAGGTTACCTGTGCCACATTGCTACTAGGCAAACTTGGCATTAACTCATGCAATGAGACAGGATTTCTTCACCATTGGACCTTTGTTCCATTAAAAAAAGTAAAATTCAAAACTGAACGCAAGATGGAATAAAACATGACTTTTAGTAAATGGGTGGAGATAGTAGTGACGGCGACATTTAATTTCCAATGCCTATCCCCCAAAAAGTAACTCCCTGAAGACAATTTTCTGGAGGGTTAACTTAATTTTAAAATATGTGGTATGAGAACGATTATTCTACTGCCGCTTGTACGGGTTGTGGCTGAGGAAACTGAACACATTAGGTGCATGTGTGGACGTGGACCCTCACTGCAGCTTGAAGGGGACCCTCCGAGGTTTTGTTACGCCATATTAAGTAATATTTAAAAAGGATAGAGCAAAACCAGTTCCCTCCATATTTCTTGCCCTAGTTTGTAACGTGGATTAGAGCAAATCTTTTTCGCTGCAAAACCTATACAGATTCACTAAAATGGTGCAAAAGGGCATTTGCTCTATTTATGGCGGACTGCAAATTGTATTTACTCTGACCCACTGTCAATGGGGCCGATTCACAGAACTAGCCTGAGACAAAATCCTAAACTTACTACTTTTGATATTCACAGAAGGCATTTAGTAGTAGTAAAGTTAGGATTCCTAACTTTACTACTACTAAACTGAGACAAAATCCTAACTTTACGACTTTCGGTATTCACAAAAGGGATTTAGTAGTAGTAAAGTTAGGATTCTTAACTTTACTACTAATAAATGCCTTCTGTGAATACCAAAAGTAGTAAGTTTAGGATTTTGTCTCAGATTAGTTCTGTGAATCGGGCCCCTTGTGTTTTTGTAATAACTGTGAAGAAATTGCCGAGCACAGATTCAGTGTAAACTGAGGTTTCTTCAGAGAGCAGATTATTAATGAGAAAGGAGGGGATAATTAGACTTTCATAAGGAAGCAAGGGAGTTGGCGAGTATCTGTACAGCTCCTGGAAGTGACAGAGCCCATAATGAATATGAATTACTCTTAAACAATTATGTACATGGAAGACCAGGCCAGCGCTTTCCCTTAATGAATCTCCGAAGGCGAAATCTCACTGCATCTGGAAAAGCTACTAGAGCTAGTTTCGACGCTGCAATTTAGTTGCTAAAGCTTCTTTGCATAACAACCTGTAATTATTTTTTAATGATTAGTATTTAATGATTACTCCACAGACAAGTCATTCCCCTTCTCAGTGTATCTGGTTTTCATAGAAACTGGAAAAGAGGAATGCAGGCGACTTCAGAGTGTTTACTTTATTGTTGTATTTCGAGAAGACAGGGTTTTCCCGACACACTGCAAAGAAAGGGGAACCTTTTAGAGATCTTCAGGGTCATTGAAGGTGATTTCAGACAGCGGCTCCTGTTCAAGCAGCCAGCATCTTGGAAGCATTGATTACAGCAGCCAGTGAGTGTCCTTTAGAAGCCGCATCTCAAGGTTACAGCAGAGCTGCGCCGATAGGACAGAGCAGAGGGCAGGGAATGCTGCCTCCCATGCAGCCCTCTCATTTATCACCAGAATACATAACAAATAGAGATGGATGAATAGACTTTGGCGCATCGCACTCGGCCGTGATAACACATTTCATGCTGGATGCGTTCAACTTCACATCACGTTTGGAACAGTAGCTGGATTCAGAGGGATATTTTTTTCTTTTTGACAACGGGGCATTCATCATATTTCAGAACATGCACATTTCGGGTTCCACAAATGGGCCTAATCACAAATGCATTTGGAGCAATTGAGTTGAGTAATTCTTTATAGTTTTAGTTAAGTAAAAACTTTTTTAGACTAAACACTAAATTAAAATGGTATAATTCCTGTGGTATAAGTTTTTAAATTGCACATCCATTAGTATTAACATTTCGTTTTTGTTGCTTTAAAAAAATTTCTACCATGGCTAAACATTTCACGGTACATCCAATACATTTGGGAGAAAGTAAAGTAGTACTTCCGAAGTACTGGTTTGCTCTCGTTTGCCTTTGTGAATTATTCCCAAAACAGCTAAAATGGGATTAAAATGGGAATAGTGAGGGAATATTCATATTATAGTATCACAACTAGGAATGAGTGTGCCCTTCTTACTCTTTTAGGAATAGGGAGCTGCACGCTTCAATGCGGAGCGAGTCACAAAGACATGTATCAGTACGTAAAGAATACTCTTGCAGTACCGTTTGCCGTGCTATGGTTTTGTGCATCGGCCCCTATGATGTCACTAATCATCTGAAGCTAGGAACTTGCCTGGTGTTCCAACTACAGATGGTAGCTGCCCCCACTTGTTACTTTGCTTAAGCTTGCTCCTGAGCTGTAGTTTATCACCAATGTTTCTGTATAGGTGGTATTTCACCAGTGGCACTGGGGCATATTATCAAGGGCTTTATCGCCGCTTTAGCGGCACTTTTTGCCGCTAAAGCGGCGATATTTTTATCGCCCTATTAGCAAGCTGTCGCTAACAGGCGTTAGCGACAGCTTTTAGGCGTTAGCGGCCGGGATTCACATCGCCTTGCATGTCAGCGATAATTATCGCTAATGACATGCAAGGAAGGCGTTCCCTACTAAAAGCGACTGAAAACAGTCGCTAACACCACTACCCCCTATTAGCAAGGCAGGCGAAGCGATAAAATAATTTGCGCTAAGCGCGTTTATCGCTAGATTTTATCACCTGCTAGTGAGGATGACTTACCTGTTTAAAGTATAGGAGGTGGATTCTAATGCTGAATCCACCTTTGCGATAATGCGAGAATATCGCTGCTTTTCCAGCGATATTCTCACATTTTGCGCTATCGCTGGAAATGTTATCGCTATGGAGATAAACCTTGTTAATAGGGTGTTATCTCAGCGATATTTTCCAGCGATAGGCGGCGTTAAACAAAGTCGCGCTAAGCGCGGTTAGCGATAAATATCGCTATTCCTTGATAATATGCCTCAGTATTCCTTCTCAGTTTAAATGTTTTTTAGTATTTATGTTTTACTTTCTTTAAACATGTTCACATTTGAACGAAAAGGAAAAAAGTAAATTTATAAAAGTTACTGTAAGTCACAATGTTTACTCTTTATGTTAAATAACCGTAGAACCTCAGTAGCACCTGTGCGGTACATAGGTAACACAAACATTTATTAGTTGGCATGGTTCCATGTACATTACCATTTTACACCACATTGTTACAACATACACCTTCCAGGAGAGACAGGTAAAAAAATCCTCTTCATGACTAACATGTCTCCAATGCCCCACTTTTTTCAGAGGTCGCTTCCAAACGCTACTCTTGTGTGGGAATCCCCGATTCTGATCGATTGGGGTTTTCAAACTTGCCCTGTCACCTTCACCTATATTTCTAAATTTTCAACTATTTTTTCATTTTTCTTGGATAATTTGTAAGCTCCAAGGGAATCCCAATGGCTGTTGTTAATTTTGCAATTACCACCAACCAAAAAGCAGCGATCAAGAGGCATGACCATGTCAAGTGTAGGAAAGAGGCTCTATCTAAGCTACACCTGGAACACATGGCAGACAGTCCCAGGTAAAGTGTGCTCAGTATAATCAGCATCAGGTAGATGAGGTGCAGGAAATTAAACTGAAGCAGTTTAAACCTAGCATTCCCCGAGACCCAACTTACCCAGGTACAGGCAACTCCCAATCCCTATCGCTTATCTGTTCCCCAATCTCATCTTCCCAGACCACTTCCAGTTTAATGGCTGGTCTTGGTTTAGCCATTATTCATAACCCTGTACATCTCCGTCACCATATGTCGACCAGAACCGAACTGCAAGACAGCCTCCAGGGTCTTTGTGGGTGTGGGGGCAGCAAGAAAACCAGTTCAGATCTCCCTCACTGTCACAGCTAGCTAAGCATATTGCAGAAAATGGCCAGGGCCCATACCAAACATGTCTTGAGCCTTCAGAAAAGTGAGAGAGGCCTCACCAGAGTATAGGTTTCCCAGAGTACTACAGCCCACTCCACCATCGCAATTGACATAGTCTCATCTATATGTTTAAATAATTGCAGTAACGAGATGTGTAACTCCATCACAAAGGGTGGGAGTTTGAGTACTCACTTGGTAATTCTTTCCCATACCTTGCAAGTCTGACGTATAATATAGGGGTACTCCCCAGGGATGTGACTGCCCTTCATGAGCAGTTATAGAAGAGAGGCCTCCTACACAACCCCTTTAACAAATGTTTCTCCCAGTTATCTTTGTCTGCAGCCCACCTCGAAGCATGCTGAATGTGTGCTGTATAATAATATAGTTCCAAGTCTGGGAGACCAAGGCCTCCCTCCTCCAGATCAGGTTTCAAGACATCAAACGTCATCCTTATTCTCTTCCCTGTCCATACTAGGGAAATCAGTAAACCTTTAAAGGGCACAGAGGTCATCTGTGGAAGTAGACAGAGCAAAATTCTGGAGTCTATATAGACATCTGGGGAGGAAACCCATATTGGTTACTGCCACCTGACCCATGGAGGTAAGCGGGAGGGAACTCCAAATTTTCACTGATGTCTCAAGTTGCAGCATGGTTATTTGCTATTTTACGTTTATTTACAAGTAAGTTTTAGTTTAAGAATAAGTTTTACTTACTTCGTCAGGTAGCTGTCGAGATATATATATATTTCTTCTTCAAGGGCCTGTCCAGAGGATCCAGCAGAGTTTCCTTGTCTTGCAGCGAGTGTTGTTTTTGATGTACTTACTTTATTAAATTACTGTGCCTTTTATATTGTTGGTTTAATTGTTTGCCTGATTTTATTGTTTAAAGTTGTTTATAGTTTGATTTTATTGGTTAGCTTAGTTTCGAATATAATTTTATTTGAATATTTAGGTTGTTGGCTAATGTTTGTAGTTAATGCAAATCTTCTTTTTTATTGTTATGATTTTAGTTATATGTTTTTATCGGGGTAAATTGTAAATATTTTGATGATGTAATATATTTATTTTTAATTTAAACTTGTGTATAAAATGTTTTAAATTTATTTTAAATAATTGGTTTCCATAAAAAGAGTTTTTTTAAATTTATTAATGAAAATGTATTATTTTTCAATATTATTGTAGTCGACATTGTGTGAATAGATATTTTTGACATGTTATATGTTCATTTAAAAGTGAAGATATTTTTGTTTCCAATATTTGTGTTGTTGATACAAGTAAAAATTGATATTTTTAACAACGATATTTGCGGTTTTAACAGTTAAATACAGGAAGTGGATATTTTGGTGAATGATATTTATTTTCCGATATTTTTGTGTTTTGATATTGTATGCATTGATTACGTCAGTGAACCCCATGACTGGAGGAAGCCCATCCTACCAATGTGTGGCGTATAATAAATCATGCACACTATATTTTCAAGCTGGTAAAACTCCTGAGATATACCCAGGTCACCCCGCTCCACAAATAGCTAGTCATTAATAGGTAGTATCTAGCTGGCCAAGTAATATAATTGATGTCCGCTATCCCTAGCCCCCCCATCATGCGAAGACAAAACACACCTCTGAAAGGCCTGTTTACCTGTCCACAAAAATCCTGTAATCACCAACTACATGAAGTTGAAGAAGGACCTTGGGACTTCATATTGGAAATTTTGGAGGACCTTGAGTAGGTAGGGAAGGGAAATCATTTTAAACAAAGCTCCCTTGCCAGAGATGCAAATCAGAAGAGAATGCCAAGCCTCTATGTCACATTTGACCCTAGAAACCAGGTGTAAATAATCATCTCCCAAGCTCTCTGTGGACATAGAGAAATGTACATGCCCAGATATTTAGAGTGATCTGTGGCTCTTTTAAGGTTATTTGGCAGTTTAATATATGCATGATTTCCTGTAACTGCCACATACATGGATTTATTCCATTTGACAGGCTGGCGTGCTTCCACAAATTTCCAGCATTTGTGTCCATCTGGGCAGAGATGTCTCTAGGTAGCATATGTAAAGTAACACATTGTTGGCATATAGAGATATTCTATCTTCCCAGAGTGTTTCCCAACAGAATCCCCTCAGCTATGCATCTCTATGCACTCATTCAGCTGGAGGCTCAATAATGACTGCAAACAAATCCCTGCCTAGTGCCAGGTTCAATTTTAAATGGCAGAGACATAACCCCATTAACCCTCTCTCGTACCCAAGGGTCATTATAAAGGATCTGTATGGACCTCCAGAAGAGCGAACCAAAGTTCAGGCGTTCAAGCAAGCGCATCATAAAGGGCCAATGGACCACATCAAAGGTTTTTTTAAAGTCCAATAATACCAGTGCTCTACATTCAAAGCCAAACATTGGACCTTCTGGCATTACAAAGTCTTTGAATCCAGTGACTTGTATTGTGCCCAGGCATAAACCATTTTGGTCGTAAGGGATTAAATTAGGCATCCTGCCATTTAGTTTGTTGGCAAGACGATTCCCTAATATTTTGGTTTCTAAGTTTATCAAAGAGATCAGCGTATAGAAGCCACATACCAGCCAGGGCTTTCCTGGTTTATGGATCACAGTTATAATAGCACCTCTCAGGTGTTGGGTAGAAAGCCACGTTGCTAGGCCTCCTCATACAGTGCCAGCAGTGGAGCAGTCAAGTGTGATGCATATTGTCTTAAAAACCACAGCAGAAAACCTATTTGGACCAGGTGTCGTCACCAAGAGAGTAAGCCAAGCAAATTTATTATCTCATCTGCACTCAAGGGAGCGTTGAGTCCTTGACTGCCCTCCAACTAAAGTCAGGAAACCTCTAGTTCTTCTATGATGGGCCTATCACACTGCCCTGAGGGGGATTCTGGGCCATGTACAGGATTTTATAATAGTTTGCAAATTTGCGTGTAATGTGAGAAGCATCGGTAATGGTTTGTTTTGCAGCAGCAATGAAACTGGGGAATCTGAGTTCCAGGTCTCTGTTGGCCAGCCTGTAGAGAAGTTTGCCGGCTTTGTCCCCAAGCAGCTGTATGCTACAGCTTCTGTTACAGTGATATTCGTTAGTGTTAGAGGAAACATATGATCACCTTGTTGGAAGACTCCACTAATTCCTGTTACAATTTTCAATAGTGATTCCCAGGTCACTAATCTCTTCAAATTTTTTTTTTTTTGCTGCAGTCTGATACGAGATACCTTGGTCCCAGGCAATAATTTTAAAAGTCTCTCATAGCATGGAAGGAGACTTACAGAACCAGTGTTGAATTTGTAATAGTCAACTATCTTCGTAGAACTAGCGCCAAGAAACCGTTGGTGAACGTGCGCTTTATAAATGTTTTTTAACATAACAACATAACTTCGTATGAGGAATTTCACAAATTCATCATCCCGAAGCCATCACATCCTCTCTCCACATGTCGTCTTGAAGACTACCGGCTCTCTTAATGGAGATCCATACTGGGTTGTGGTCAGTCAGGGCACATTGTAGGATTTGTGCAGTGCTAAGGCATCTGATGTCTGAAGCAGGTATAAAAATATGGTCAATTCTAGAGGAAGAGCTATGTGCGCATGAGTGAAATGTGAATTTGCTGGCAGGTTGCATTTCCTGCCAGACATCCGACAAGCCCAGAGATCCCGTCGAAGCCAGCAGACCAATCGATTTGCTTGGAACTGCTGTGCCTCAAGTAGCTAGAAATGGATCTATTAAGGAGTTGAAGTCGCCTCCTATGACAGTTGTCTCCAGGGGAAGTTGAAGCAATGCGGTTGTGAGCATTTTCAAGATGCCATCTACAAGGGTGCCCTTGATTCCCGTGTATCTGCCCATGTCATCATTGTGAGTTGCCCTGACATGCAAGGGGAACTGTTTATGCAAAAGTATTGCTGTGCCCTGGGACTTATTAAAGTAACCCGAGTGAAAAACTCTAGTGTAGCAATAACAAGACAAAACCGGGCATCCTGTGCCCAGCAAATGCATCTCTTGGAAGAGTAAAACTGCTGAAGCCAGATGTTTGATGTATTGAAGAATGGCCCCTGTTTTAATCTTATTATTAAGACCATTCACATGCCAAAATAACAAGTTAAAGGTTGTACATTGAGGTGTCATGGTGGATCTGACCAAGAGGCAAAGTGAGAAGTGATAGCTACATTGTGCTGTACTTAAAAAAGACTTGTAACATAAACCACAATATATAAAAACAATCTGTGAGAAAACAGGGTTTTTTGCAGATGTCCCCCCACTTTTTGCCCCCTTCTGGACTACTAAATGCTGGTTTTCTGACTATGACTGTGCCCTGGGCTCTGCTAACCATGTCCAGGGCCAGGCTTCTGTTAAAAGGTACATGGTAATTAGGTGCAATTACCATTAGTACTGACAACCTACCTGTAAGACCCTAGTATATGGTAGGGCATGTATGTTTAGGTGACTAGTAGATTTAGTGCACTTAAGAGTGCACTGCTGTGGTGCCTGCTGTTATTTTAAAATCCAGCCCTGCTTTGCAGGCTATGTTTAAAATAAAACTAAGTCCAGATTCAACTTTGGAATTAAAGGTACTTCTAAAGCCATAAAATACCTTATTTTTACATATATATCACCCCTGTGGTTTGCCCTATGTGCCCCTAGGTTAGGGTGCCATGTTAATATCAGCAGGGACCTTATAAAATATGTTTTATATGCCCTGGTGAGGAAAAAAATGCCAATTTAATTTTTCCCAACTATGGTACATCAACTACATAGGCTAACATGGAAATGCTTTATTTAACAATGTAACATTAATAAAGTCTATCTTTTGACAAGAGTGAGCTAAAATAATAATTCAACGTGCAAATTAACAGTTGCAATGAATCCAACAACTTGCCAAGGTTGGATTTAATATAACGTTTCTAGGAAAGAAGTTATAGAACTGTTTTCCTAACGTTACCCAATTCAGCTCTGTAGCAGCCTCTTCTGATTGGTTAGCCTTTAACAGGCTGTGCCAAGCTGCCTTAATGAGGTTGAAGTGGCCTGAACTAAGATGAAGGAGACATCTGGTGGGAGGAGATCTGCTGCCTACAGATGTCAGGAAAGGAAGACTTTGAGTAGCCAAACTGGCCTTCAAGGGGTGAAAGACAGTGAGGACAGGAAGCAGGCCCACCCCCTCTTCCTCCAACCCCAGCTAGATGGGAGACCCTGTAATTGAATTTAGAGCGGGCTGGATGGGTAGTGTAGGGAAAAGGTATCCCCACCTCTGGGTGGGTTTAGCCAGACCTGAAGCTTAAAGAGAGATTTTCTCAAGTTTTATCTTTGTGGAACAGTGCTTTCTGGGAAGAAATATGCCACATTTCAGGAGAAGTGATCATCACATCGGGTGGCACCCTGCACCCCATTGGTTAGGGTTACCCCCCATTCTTGCCAGCCCAGAAGCCGGGATAAATATGGGAGAGCTGCCCAGCAACTTAGATCCCTACCTGGAAACAAGAAGAAGAAGTAGGACTGCCCTGTTGAACCCCCGGTCTGCACCAAGAAGAACTGAACTCATAAGGACTGCACCTGCTGCACACTCTGGGTTTCACAAAAGAGGACTTTGCCTTGCTTTAAAGTTTAAGGAGTCGACTCCCTGAAAGCAGCAGCTACAAAAGAGCTTCAAGAAGTCACCTGCATCAACTCCACCAGGAAGAGCCCAGCTGACCAGCATCCAGTGGACTTTTAAGGATTTGACTGAGTGCATTGTGGGAATTGTAGTCCCAATGCTCCAAGGAGCAACTCTGAGCTTCTGGAACCTTGGCCGGTGCTGTGAACCCTTCAATACTCCAAAAGGACCTTCTGGAAGAAGATCCAGAAGTTTGGAATCATTTGGAGAATGTTTGGTAAAAAGCCCCAGAAGTTGACTGCCCCATAGTCGAGAGTCAAGCAGGCGACGTCAAGCCATGACTCGGCATGAACTTCAGGTTTTCCCCACAGAAATTTCCAGAGCTCTTCGTAGTTGACAACGAGAACCAAGACCTCCCGAAATCATGAGGCCTCATGCTGAAGCAAGGGCTGTCATCGAACCACAACCCGGTCTGCCGAGGACATTTGCACGATGTCAAGAGAAAAAGAACTAAAAAAGTGACTAAGTGCAAAGGTAAACTTTTGACTGGCCCCAACCACCACATTCTATCTGACCCGCGCTACATCGCGGTCAGCCTGAAACTTTGACTTGGTCCTGGTCAAGCATGACCAGATGTCCCCGGTTGGCGCTTTATGCTTTTAAGCACTAGAAAGCCCATTTTTACATTTGATCTTTAAAAATTCATATCGCCGGATCCCTACATTGGATGTTTGTCATTTTAAAGATAAAAATATTTTATATTGTTTATAAATTTGTGTTGGATTTTCATTGTGTGTTGTGGCTTACTTAGTTACTGTTTTGGTGATATTAAATTCTTTACACACCTGTCTCCTAAATTAAGCCTGACTGCTCATGAGTCAAAGTACCAAGGGTTGAGCAAGGATTAATTTATTGAGACTTTACTGGGCCTTATTTGTGATTGTGGTGTTATTACTAGCTGTAGTTACCTACCTGTACCTACTAATAAACCACCTTCTAACCAATCCCAACACCCCTCTCCACCCTCCACTTTTAAACATGAAATATATGTCGGCCTTCCCTAATATTTGAACGTTATTGGCAGGGGAACATTAATCTTGATAGCTGATTAAGCAATGCAGAATGAAGACTATTCCTCACCCAGCCAACTAAAATATTGCATTGCAAGGACCCCTGGGCACAAATCGGGTACCCCTTCACCAAAGGGCCAAACACAAGAGAATTGAATCAAGCAAAAGATATGCCTAGAGTCCAACAGGAGAAATGTCGTCCAGACACTTAGGGGTCAATTCCGATCCCGGTCGGAGGCGTACCTAATACCATTCGGCCGGGAAAAAAGCCAGGCGAATGCGTGTTTCCCGACCGATTCGCACATACGTCCGAACGAGCAAGTACGATGCGCACAACTGCCCAAATCCCGACCCAGTCGTACTCACCCAATACAGGTCCTGTTCTCCGACCGATGCGGATCCGGAAACGCAGAATCGAGTCGCACGGAAGCCAAAATGCAGCCCCGTCCGGCCGGACAAGTACGATGCGCTTTCCGTACGCGCCGAACCCGTCGCTACGCACGGCATGTCAAAGCATCCGGGAGAGGCGCACATAAGCTCCGATTCGCACCACAAGACGATCCACGGCTACGAGACGAACACGCCAGCGACGAGGCGAAGCAAAGAGAAAGACGAACGAGACGAACCAACCATGAATCCCATCGTGCCGATCCTACCAATATTCTACATCTATTACCGGAACAGGCACGGACGCGTACGGCGCAGAAGGTAAGTCAGACACCAACCACAACAACAAAGTACACGTACCCGACATATCACACACACACATAGGGATGCAGAAATTACTTGCAACAGCAGCACCATAGGGGCGGGATGGCCATCACCAATGCCACATATACACATAGGGGCCTGGATGCCAACAACTAACACCACCCCTACCCAGGGGGTGCTAGATGCCTGTCACTACTACCACCTCTACCCATGGGGGACTGGATGCCTACCAATACTACCACCCCTACCCAGGGGGTGCCAGATGCCTACCACTACTACCACCCCTACTCAGGGGGTGCCAGATGCCTACCACCACTACCACCCCGACCCAGGGGGTGCCAGATGCCTACCACTACTACCACCTCCACCCATGGGGGGCAGGATGCCTGTCACTACTACCACCTCTACCCATGGGGGGCTGGATGCCTACCCCTACTACCACCCCTACTCAGGGGGTGCCAGATGCCTACCACTACTACCAACTCCACCCATGGGGGGCAGGATGCCTGTCACTACTACCACCTCTACCCATGGGGGGCTGGATGCCTACCACCACTACCACCCCTACCCAGGGGGTGCTAGATGCCTGTTACTACTACCACCTCTACCCATGGGGGGCTGGATGCCTACCACTACTACCACCCCTACTCAGGGGGTGCCAGATGCCTACCACCACTACCACCCCTACCCAGGGGGTGCCAGATGCCTACCACTACTACCACCTCCACCCATGGGGGCAGGATGCCTGTCACTACTACCACCTCTACCCATGGGGGCTGGATGCCTACCACTACTACCACCCCTACTCAGGGGTGCCAGATGCCTACCACTACTACCACCTCCACCCATGGGGGCAGGATGCCTGTCACTACTACCACCTCTACCCATGGGGGCTGGATGCCTACCACTACTACCACCCCTACTCAGGGGGTGCCAGATGCCTACCACTACTACCACCTCCACCCATGGGGGGCAGGATGCATGTCACTACTACCACCTCTACCCATGGGGGGCTGGATGCCTACCACCACTACCACCCCTACCCAGGGGGTGCCAGATGCCTACCACTACTACCACCTCTACCCATGGGGGGCTGGATGCCTACCACTACTACCACCCCTACTCAGGGGGTGCCAGATGCCTACCACTACTACCACATCTACCCATGGGGGGCTGGATGCCTACCACCACTACCACCCCTACCCAGGGGGTGCCAGATGCCTACCACTACTACCACCTCTACCCATGGGGGCTGGATGCCTACCACCACTACCACCCCTATCCAGGGGTGCCAGATGCCTACCACTACTACCACCTCTACCCATGGGGGCTGGATGCCTACCACCACTACCACCCCTACCCAGGGGGTGCCAGATGCCTACCACTACTACCACCTCTACCCATGGGGGCAGGATGCCTGTCACTACTACCACCTCTACCCATGGGGGCTGGGTGCCTACCACTACTTCCACCTCTACCCATGGCGGGCTGGATGCCTACCACCACTACCACCCCTACCCAGGGGGTGCCAGATGTCTACCACTACTACCACCTCTACCCATGGGGGGCAGGATGCCTACCACCAACAACACCCCCACTCATAGGATGGCCAATGCATGACACAACAAGCACACACCAACATAAGGAATGCAACAAAAAGACATCCCCCCAACACCATGACAAGCGTGTGTAGACTGTGTCAAATGCCTACAACACTGAACATGACTTTGAACATACAATGTGACCCCCTATCACATGTGTCACACATAAATGTGTGTGGCCCCCACAATGCAAGCAGACCATGACCACTGTGGCAATGGGGTCCAACCCCCATCATCACAGTGACCAAAAGGTAAGTGTGGGGTCCATAGCAGAAGCACATCTTGAACATTGTGGCAATGGGGTCTAAACCCCCATCATCACAGTGACCAAAAGGTAAGTGTGGGGTCCTTAGCTGAAGCACATTTTGCACATTGTGGCAATGGGGTCTAAACCCCCATCATCACAGTGACCAAAAGGTAAGTGTGGGGTCCATAGCTGAAGCACATTTTGAACATTGTGGCAATGGGGTCCAACCCCCATCATCACAGTGACCAAAATGTAAGTGTTGACATTGAAAAAGCTGCAACTGCCAAACTGCATGGATGATTCCTGGTCACAGAACAACAAACACATCAGTGGCAAAGTAGTGC
Organism: Calotriton arnoldi; assembly: GCA_963921515.1. NCBI lineage: Eukaryota > Metazoa > Chordata > Amphibia > Caudata > Salamandridae > Calotriton > Calotriton arnoldi. The sequence continues at coordinate 548,397 of CAWUFW010005164.1, forward strand.
TTGTGTCCCATAGCAACATAGATTGTGTGAGGCAAACAGTGCAGTGCAAATAAGACATACCTTTGGCCATGTGCAGACAAACATCACCCATGGGGGCTGACACTGTCAACATCCATCAATGACACAATGACAGAAGTGACCATCATAATGCAGACCCACATATTTGCACCAGTGGGCACACAAATGTAGATACCCTGTGGAGACTGTAGATGTGAGGTGAACAAATAACATACCATGGCAGCAATGGGACACACACACAATGATCATTGTGCTGACTGATGACCTAGGAGTCCCAGGGACAGCAGGTGAAACCCACCAAACAACATACAGCCAATGGCACACTAAAGATATGCCAATGCAGTGGTGCAGATGCACAAACACAAACAGGCAGCCCCACACTGCACATCAAACACAACAGGTGAGGGGGGGGGTGCCAGTGTCCCCAAGCAACCACACAACAGATGATGAAACCTGAATACCAATTACACAGATGCACATACAGTGCCACACAAAAGTAACTCATGGATCCAAATCCCCTATGTGGGCAATCAGGCATTGTTAGATGAGAGGGACCACAAATTACACATGTCACACAAGCTTGTAGGAACAGCAACTAAGACAGCAAGAGACAGACACACCACAGCACTACCCCCAGGGACCCCATATTGTGCTGACACTAGCCTGCATGATAATCCCACTGTGATGACAATGTTAGATGTCGTTCACACTGTGAACCCCAGCCATGTGTCCTGAGCAACTAACTACCATCACACCTACACAAGCTCCAATCAATCAGCACGGCCTGCCAGCCAAGGCCAATATGGAGGTAGGGGTCTGGCCGTGCAACAACTCACTTTTGCACACACTCAACACCACACACCCTGATCTCCACCAATGTGCAGCAGTGAAGCTCACATGGACTGGTGACATTGCACATGCACCCATGACAATACCAGGGGTGGTGGTGGGAACCAAGGTGCAGAAACCCATCACACATGGCCAGTCAACAAGACTTGTCAATGTCTGACACACAGCACAGTATGCTGTACATGGGCATGATGTGAAATCCACCACAATCAATGGGATCCTGGCCATAGTCACACACCAATGAAGAAGCCAAGGTGACACACGAAGAACACACGTACACAACTACCAACATTGCAGCTCTGACCCTGAGGAGTGGCAGCAGTCACACACACAACGTGTCACAATCACTGAAAGCTAACACAAACTGTAAATCACATTACTCGTGTAAACAACAAGTGCCAAGGGGAATCCTGAATGTGTCCCATCTGCGTTTGCCCACATCCCCAGCACTGACAACAAAGACAACCTGGGATGACAACCTCATGAACATTAGTTTGCCATGCACCCACATCACAGAGAAACCAGGTCCAAGATGCTGGATGAACACAGAACAACTCAGCAAGCATCACGAACAGGAACATCCCTAGGGACACAGCCTGTGTAGGAAAAGGGAAGGGAACACGCACAGACATGCTTACACAACACAGGCCCATGCAATGTCACCAGATTACACACTGCCATGAGGGAAACCACTCCTGTGGAAGGTCCGCTGTGCCAAACCTTGTCTGTGCACGACCCAAACATGTCAGCAGAACACTCCGTCAGTGAGTCAACAACCACAACACACAGAAGGCTCTGCTCACATCAGCCTGGGTACGGGGGTGTCACGTCAGTCATCTGCACACACACCAAACACGTGTCAAGCAAGTTGCACTGTATACACAGATGAGTCCTTCGACATTGATGTGCAAAACTGCATGTCCAGTGGAGCTGGGCACACAGTCAGGAAAATCGGAACATTGAACAGTGGTAAGCCCAACAGATGTGCATCAGTGTAAGACAAAGATGTTCATTTACAAATGCAAAAAGGACATCCCTGTGTCAAATGCTGAACATTACACCCTCAGACTGTAGCAAAGTATGCCATAGATCCAGACTACAACAGGACACATATCCCATGGACCACATGGAGTCCATCACTGCAACACTTCATCGTCCTGATGTGAACACTATTACAAATGCAAATGCAGGATGCTACTCATCCACATCATGTTCATCTAAAGAAAACCCAAAAGTAAACAAAAAGAGGCTTTATTCAGCAAATGTCAGGGTAAAAACGGAAGTCCAAAAGAAACTAAGGCCAATGGCCAGTCCAAAATCACAGTACCAACGGGGTGAGAAGTGACAACTGGTCACACATTGCTTGCCTGCACTGGTACGGTTGGGGGACATCACCCTTGGAGGGGCATACAAGGGGCAGGCCAGGCACCGCAGGGACAGGATCAGGGGATGGCAGAGTGAGGCAGTGAAGGGGTGGTGGGTGCAGGAGTGTCACCGGCAACTGCAGTGGAGGTGTCTGACTCAGGGGGTACCGGCACCACCGTGGTACACAAGTCAGTTGGTGTGGGTGCCGTAACCACTGCAGTGGGCTTGACTGATGTAGTGGACTGGGTACCCACTGCAGTGCCCGAGTCAGTCGTGGTGGTTGTGGACTCCACTGCAGTGCATAACTCCAAGGGAGTGGAAGGGTGGGCAGATGGGGTGGGCAGGACAGAGGGGGGGACCCGGTCCCCACAACAGTGCCACTAACAGGCAGAGCATCTGGGTTGGGGGTGGAAGAGCAAGTGGCGGGGGGAGGGCCTAAGCAGTCTGGGGATGCAATATCGGTGTGTGGGGGAACCTGGGGCAGGGTGTGGTGGGGGAACCTGTGCAGTGGTGGCCTGGGGGATGGAGGAGAGAGACTGGGCGCTGGAGCTGCGTGGTGGTGGTGGTGGGGTCTTGCTCTTCCTGCTCCGGGGGGACTTCCGAATGGGCTCCTGTGTCTGCCTGCGCCTGGGGGAGGGTGTATGGGGGTGAGGGGCACTCCTCTCTGGGTGGGTGGACTTCCTCTTCCCCTGGTGTGCTGGGTCAGCAGGAATGGTGGGGAAGAGGCCGAGGTCACACAGGAAGACCTGCTGTGTAGGTGGGGTAGCAGGCGAGGCAAGGGAAGGGGTCTTGGAGGGAGAGGATTTGGAGGACTGCGGAGTGGATGTGGATGCCTGTGTGTGTGTGTGTTCCCCATCCCCTGTGTCTGTGGTATCAGTCCCCTGAGGATGCTTGTGTGCACGTCTTGCCTTGCTCTTGGGTGTGTCTGTGCTGCTCGTGTCTGTGTGTTTGGGTGACTGTGCAGGTGTGCTTGTGCTTTGGACAGGTAGGGGGGCAGGAAGTGTGGATGGGGCAGAGGTGGGAGGTGTGAGGGACTGTTGGAGGAGGGACACTGCTGCCGTCAGGGAGGAGTCCATGGACCTATTGCTCCTCTGTAGGGCAGACATACCCGTCGAGATGCCCTCCATGAACGACACCAGCTGTGTCAACAGAGTGGTGTGTGCATGGAGGACACTCAGCATTGCTGTCTGCCCTACATGGAGCTGCCGAAGGAGGTACACAGACTCTTCACTCAGGGCAGCAGGGGACACAGGGGCAGGGGGTGCGGTGCCTGGCACGAAGGAGACACGCTCCCGAGCACGGGAGCCTCCACGGACCTCAGGAATGGGAGCCGATGGGAGGGCGGTGGTGGTGGTGGTGGTGGCGGGGCCAGACAGACTAGCTGGCCTTTGGTGGCTGCCGAGACCCGCCTCTACAAGGGAGTCATCCTCCGAGCTGCTGTGGTCCCCAGCTGAGGTGGATGGTGCTGAGGACTCCTCTGTGTGGCTCCCTCGCCCTCCGTGCCACTGGGTCCCTCTGACCACTCGTCCGATGCTGACCCAGTCTGGCTCCGCTGCTCCTCCTGGTCCGTGGAGCTGTCCCCTCCTGTGGCCGTGGATGTATCTGCAAACAATTAGGGAAACAGACAAACATCAGTCACCTACACTGACCGCACACACCACAGTGAGTACAGCACATTACGGAGCAAGCCCTGGCATCCTTAGTTGAACATTGCCTGAAGTCCTCACACAGATTCGGGAAGCCAATTGTCAGTCTGATGGTCAACCATGGGACTCACACCCCTCCTGCCCTTGCACCCATCTGTCTGGTGCCTGTCTGATGGTAAGACCCCAGTGTGGACACATGCACCACCTACACAGTTGTTGGACATTGCAGGGAACACAGTGAAGTATGTGAACATGCACACATCACATCTCTTGCCACTGAGTCAGTGCAGGTGTCCGGATAAAGGGATGGCCAGAGTCTAATTAGAAATGCATGTGATGCATACCAGCACCAGACACCATGATGCACCCTTGTCCGGATAGTCAATGCCACAATGGGGTGCATGTTGCACATGTCACTCCCCTGCAGGATCAGTCCCAGGAAGTTTAATGCCATGGCACAGGAATGCGTGCAAAGTCATACATTACTGTCTCAAGTCACATGTCCATGGCAGCCAGCCAACAACAGTCTGCACTGTGTCACAATCCGAGGGCATGGGGAATGCAAGTTATGTGACTGACAAGTGCACATGTCCATCCCCCAAAAACCACTTCATCTGTACTACCATTTGTCCACGTCATACCAACTGGACATATCGGGGACATGAAACACAACTCTCTGAACATGAGCACCTCACAGTGTGCTGTGAATGTAAATACAGCTGCCTGAAAGTCACAGTCGCAAACACCTGTGTGCACAGTCAAGTGATCAGACACCTATGAGTCACAGAAGTATCGTCTATCATGGTCACATCTCAGATGGCATGCTGAGCCCTAACCGATAAACATACCAGTAGTCCTGACAATGAAGACACAGCACAATGAGACAGAGGCAGACACCTGAGGGTACATTTCACTGATCACAACATGCCAGATGATACACGGGAGTGGGAGTACAGAGTGTATTGTATGCCCTGGAGTAGGCATGACTGTCCAGCTCCACCTGTAAGAGGGATGAGTCCTGGACAGTAGGCAGGTGGCTAAGCATGTGTGACACACTGGATACACATACTCCTGAGGCCCAAATATTGTTCCCACCAGCAGCATGGGTGTGTGCCAAATTCCCCAGGGACATGTGGTGAGTCAGAGCAGCAAGCGGACCACATATCAAAGTTACACCCAGATCACATGTCAGAACTTAGGCATTGTGTAAGCAATTGACCCACCCATGAATCGCACAACATAGTCACGGGAACAAATGCTGTCCCCCACCTTGAGCAAAGCAAAATGCAATGACACAGTCCCCAAATGACACAATTTCCTGACTATAAGGGCCACACATATGCGTATCAGAGGAGAAGTGGGCATGTCACAAATGAGGGACATGGGTCCTGGACCACATGACTGATGTACTGTGGAAGTTTAACCAGGCCAGAGGAGGGCACATAGCATGTCAGACAAAGTGCACAGTGCAGTCATGGACTCACCCCCTCCTTGCTGCTGTCTGTCCTTCAGCTGCCCATCCAGGTCAGGGAAGACCACCGCCAGGATCCGGAGCATGTGGGGGTCAGGGTCCGGTGTCCGCCCCTCCTGCGAGGAGGCGACAGCTTCAGCTGGACCCTTGCGATCCTCCGGGTCCAGCCACGAAGGTCCTGCCACGTCTTTTGGCAGTTGCGGATCCTGCGCCTGTAGACCCCCACGGATCTTACTTTCCGGGCGATGGTCAGCCAGATGTCCTGCTTCTGGTGGGCATCAACCTGTGAGGATGACAAAGTGAAAAGGCCATTACTACACATGCAACATATACGTGTATCACACAGTTGGATATACATGTCTCAATCACAGGGGCATATGATGTACACAGGCAGTGCAACAATGGCTATGAACAGTTTTCCAGCAGTCACTACATGGTATCATTGCATGGGAAGTAAACCTAGTTGGAATGCACTGTTACTGCACTGTACCAGTTCAGTGCATGTAACTACACACTTTGGGGTGTGACAACTACTCAGTGGGCATGCTAGCCAGTGGTGTGCACACTGAACGTCCTGCTAGTCAGACAACATGCACAATTAGTGATGCAGTGGACAGCACACTCACCTGCTCCCCTGGTTTCCCATACAGCTTGCTGTACTGTGGAAGGAGGCTGTCCAGCAGGGCCTGGTTCTCCTCAAGGCTGAAGGCTGGGGCTCTCTCCACAGTACGTGCCATTGCAGGAGCCAGAGGATGCATAAACAGCAGCAGTGTTGGTGGCAGATGTCGTCCTGGAGCATGTAGTGCAGGCAAGTGAGCTCTCAGGGGAACAGCCAGCATTATATGTGTGCTGCAGAGGCAGATACTGTCCCATGTGTCCAAAGTGATAGGTCCAAGTCGTTTGCATCTTCTGAATCTGACCAATCCATGGAATAGCAGCACTAATACACGCCCACAGCATCCTTCAAATCTTCAACTTCATGACACCCATGATTTTGCAACATTGTTGTGGCTGGCCAACTGAATTCACTGCATCAGACTCGTTGGAGCTTCGAAAACGCGTCCGTTGCCATGCCAGGCCCCAGCCAATGTGTGCGCACCATTCGGTCCATTGCTGTACAACGCGTACCCGGGATACAACGCGTACCCGCTCACATTGAATGCAATGGGCCGGCCGGGCACACCGATCGGTCCATTGCAGTTCAACGCGTACCCGGGATCCAACGCGTACCCGCTCACATTGAATGCAATGGGTCGGCCGGGCACACCGATCGGTCCATTGCTCTACAACGCGTACCCGGGATACAACGCGTACCCACTCACATTGAATGCAATGGGCCGGCCGGGCACACCGATCGGTCCATTGCAGTTCAACGCGTATCCGGGATCCAACGCGTACCCGCTCACATTGAATGCAATGGGCCGGCCGGGCACACCGATCGGTCCATTGCTCTACAACGCGTACCCGGGATCCAATGCGTACCCGCACACCTTGAATGCAATGGGCCGGCCGGGCACACCGATCGGTCCATTGCTGTACAACGCGTATTGCGGATACAACGCGTACCCGCTCACATTGAATGCAATGGGCCGGCCGGGCACACCGATCGGTCCATTGCTCTACAACGCGTACCCGGGATACAACGCGTACCCGCTCACATTGAATGCAATGGGCCGGCCGGGCACACCGATCGGTCCATTGCAGTTCAACGCGTACCCGGGATCCAACGCGTACCCGCTCACATTGAATGCAATGGGCCGGCCGGGCACACCGACCGGTCCATTGCTCTACAACGCTGCACTGGATACAACGCGTACTCGCTCACATTGAATGCAATGGGCCGGCCGGGCACACCGATCGGTCCATTGCAGTTCAACGCGTACCGGGATCCAACGCGTACCCGCTCACATTGAATGCAATGGGCCGGCCGGGCACACCGATCGGTCCATTGCTCTACAACGCGTACCGGGATACAACGCGTACCCGCTCACATTGAATGCAATGGGCCGGCCGGGCACACCGATCGGTCCATTGCAGTTCAACGCGTACTCGGAATCCAACGCGTACCCGCTCACATTGAATGCAATGGGCCGGCCAGGCACACCGATTGGTCCATTGCTGTACAACACGTATTGCGGATACAACACGTACCCGCTCACATTGAATGCAATGGGCCGGCCGGGCACACCGATCGGTCCATTGCTCTACAACGCGTACCCGGGATCCAATGCGTACCCGCACACATTGAATGCAATGGGCCGGCCGGGCACACCGATTGGTCCATTGCTGTACAACACGTATTGCGGATACAACATGTACCCGCTCACATTGAATGCAATGGGCCGGCCGGGCACACCGATCGGTCCATTGCTCTACAACGCGTACCCGGGATACAACGCGTACCCACTCACATTGAATGTAATGGGCTGGCCGGGCACTCCGATCGGTCCATTGCTGTACAACGAGTATTGCGGATACAACGCGTACCCGCTCACATTGTATGCAATGGCCAATGCGTGCGCACCGATCGGTCCATTGCTGTACAACGCGTATTGCGGATACAACGCGTACCCGCTCACATTGTATGCAATGGCCAATGCGTGCGCACCGATCGGTCCATTGCTGTACAACGCGTCCCTGTACAAGTCACTGGCATATGTCACCATGCCTGTCACAGGTGAACATATGCCAGCCACATATACTTCCCAGGGAGTGAGGGGCACACCTACAACACCACAGCCTGTCCACACTGTATCCTAAGGCATGTAAGGCTGCATTACCTGTTCCGTGTATGGGTGTCAACATGTTGTTTTTGGGTGGCACTTGGGGGCAGCCACTCCCAGGCTGTGCACGTGTTCATGGGGACAGAATCCTTGGTGTGTTGTGCACATGAACACTGTGGTGTGCAACTGTTCATTTCAGGGCATGTGGCATGGTCACATTTCACGGTTGTGTATGTGTATGTCATGTCACATACCCCCTGAGTCCCATGTGGGATGGTATGTACGTCCCAGGGTGACCCATTGCCACAATAGTGATGGCCCTCCACAGTCTGTGTGCATGTTGTGTTTACAATGTCTCTGATTCCATGTGCACAATGGGAGACAGTCTCCACATCCACGTTGTTTGTGCATGGACTTTGATGTTGTGCGTGTGTGTGTCACAGACGTCCATGTCTGTCCTGCCGCGGCAACAGGGACCACTACCTCTGGGGGTCATGGTTGTTTAGCTGTGGTGTATTCATGATGCACCATATCATGCCAGTGTCCATGTGGCAATACAGGGTCCCTGGGAATCTACCTGTCGATGAGCTGTGATGCCTGGGGCACATCTGTCCTCACATGTCACTGTGGTGTGTGTTTGGAACGTGACAGCAGTACATGGGTACTGTGACACAGCCTAATGATATCCCATAGCACAACCTGGGACTTGTTGAGGACACATGTTGAACTGTGATGTTAGATGTTAGCCATGTAGGTGCCATACATGCCTTACGGAACGGCACACGCATCATGTACTTGTGTCTCGTAATGATGTATCATGTGATATTGAGTCTGGTCTATGCCACATATGTGGGGTGAGTGACAATCTTTCTTTCTTCACCTATGCACTGCAGGGCACCAGCTGTCCATCGGCCATTCCCTGACCTTGCAACAGTGGTTGAACGGGACTGCATCCGACGGTACCGCTTCACCAGGCCACTGATTGAGGAATTGACGGTGCGGTTGGCCCCACATTTGCAACCTGGCCGGACATACCCTAAAGCACTGACCCCCAAGGTGAAGGTGATGGCAGCCCTACACTTCTTTGCCACCGGTACCTTTCAACACACTGTGGCGTCTGCTGGTGGGATGTCACAGACCATGTTCAGCCGTGTGCTCCGCGATGTTTTGGAGGCTATGTTGAGGTACCTGAACCAGTACATCTATTTCCCTAGACTTCAACAACTCACTGACGTGAAGAGTGACTTCTATGCCCTGGGGAGGATGCCGCATGTCATTGGCTCCATTGATGGGACACATGTGGCTTTGGTACCACCACAGGCCCAAGAGCAGGCATACAGGAACCGCAAACACTACCATTCGGTCAATGCACTGGTGGTATGTCTTGCAGATATGAGCATCTCACACGTCTGTGCCCGTTTCCCCGGTTCTGCACACGATGCCTACGTGATGAGGAGTAGTCGCATCCCGAGGATGATGTCACAGATGCGGAACCAGCGTGCCTGGCTTGTTGGTGTGTACTGACTTTGTAGCATTGTGTGTGTTCTGCAATGTAGTGTTCCACCCTCTTTTCCAAATCAGCTAATGTGCAATTGTCTGTATATAGGTGACTCCGGATACCCCAACATGCCATGGTTGCTGACGCCCCTCAGGAACCCTGTGACACCAGCCCAGATGCGCTACAATGAGGCACATGGTCGGACCAGGAGAGTGATTGAGCGGACATTTGGTCTCCTGAAGAGACGCTTCCGCTACCTAGATAAGACAGGAGGGGCCCTCCCATATGCCCCAGCAAAGGTGTGCAAGATTGTCATCGTCTGCTGCATGGTACACAACTTGGCAGTGCGGAAGGAGTTGCCTCTCATCCTGGATGACGATGACCAACATCCGCCACCTGTGGAGGATCCTGGGCTGGACCACGATGACAGTGATGATGATGATGATGAGGGTGATGTCCGCACACAGCTCATCACCAACTTCTTCAGCTGAATGTGAGTATCCAGGGATGTTATGTCAATGATGTGAGTTTGCATGATATGTGTTGGTGGTGCTCTGGTGCTGTTTGAGTGTGTCCATGTGCTACTTGACAGGATGCGTGCAGCGATGTGTCCTTACAGGTAGTCTGTACTCCACAACAGTGTTGACATGCTAACTTGGTTCTGGGTGGGTATCTTGTGACATGTATTGGGCATGAGTATTGCAGTTCTGTCCTGTTCTTCAGTGCTTTTGACTGTGTGTCATTTCTGTCCTTCACAGGGTACTTTCAGAGTTGTTTGGTCAACTGTGATCCCCCGACACCGTGAATCAACTTCCAGGGTGGTAGCTGTCGTTTCCCTACAGGTGATGTGCGCCACACCCATGGACTTCCTTTCTTCTACACTTGTTGACTGTGTGCCCACTGCCAGGTGGGATCACCTTGCATCTGTAGTGGTTACAACATGTTGCAAATGTGTAATAAACCTGTGCTTCACTTTGTGATGTGCGTTGTCTGTGGTCACACATCTGACTGACATTTGCTTACTGCACCAGTGGGCTAGTTAACACAGACTGTGAATAGGTGTTGGGTCTGTGCATTGCACCGTATTTCCTGGCAACATCAGTGTAGGCGATGAGTCAGATGGCCCTGGTGTGTATGTGTTGTGTAGCCCTGGTGGTGTGTCTCACTCATATGTGTCACGTCACCATGACTCACATGCCGGTGTTGTATTTGCTGTAGCAGTTAGCATGCACCGTGTCATTTCACAGATCATCATCTCCACTTCAGAAACAACGTTGGAATCACAACAGAGACAAGTATGGTGTATTAGTGAGTTTATTGACATACATGTGTGAGTATAGTGCACAGGATGGTGGGTGCTGTACATTGTGATTGTAATCCAAAGTTCCTAGATGATTTGGAAGTCCTGATAGCATAAATGTCCTGAGTAAAGTCCACAGTCATCTGATACATTGGTCCAACTTGAGCTCCCCATGTCATGTGGGAGAGTTGTGTTGCATTCGACAGGGTGAAGATTTTGGGCACAAAGGTGATTTTCCAGAACAGGTGTTGGCTTCCTGGGGGTTGTGCATGGCCATCAGCCTCTCAGTTGTCCTTCCTTGGACGACCCCTCTTCTTTGGGGGGGGACCCTCAAGTGCAGGCTGCTGCGGTGCAGGGGACTCTCCACCAGAGTCATCCTCCCTCCCTGTGGCATTTGCAGTTGTTGCAGCACCAGATGTTGTGGGCACACAGGGAGGTGTTGACATGTTGGTGCAAATCTGGCGGAGGCATTGTAATATGTCCCTATGCACCGCCGTCTGTTCTTGCACTGTGTCCCACTTGGACTCCATGCGGGACATGTGTAAGTCCAAGCGGGCATGATGGGCAGCGTGCTGCTGTTGAATGTCCCTGAGGATCCCCACTACCTGGCTGAACTCTCCGGTGCTAGTCTGGTACGCATCAGCTATGCGTACCAGTTGTGGGTCATCATGCAGTCCAGACCCCTCTGCAAGCAGCGACCTATGTCTACCACCCCTCCCACCACCCCTGGCGACACGTGAAGGACCTGCGGTGGCACGCACAGGTGACCCTGGGCCCCCTTGGGGGTTGTTGCTGGTGTTGGTGTCCGTAGCTCCACGTTGGGCCGGGGTCCGTGTGCTGTTGGTGGTGGTGGTCCTTGGTCTGTCCGTGTCGGCAGGGGTGGTCTGTGTGTTGGCAGTTGTTGGAGGGGTGGGTGCAGGGGGTGCAGCTGGTGGTCCTGCTGGTGCTGCATGATGACTCACTGCGGAGGTGCCAGGTAGGTCTTCGTCATCCGAGGTGGGCAGAGGCTGTTCCACACCAGTGAGCTCAGTGTCCCCCGGAGCCTGGGACAGGGACTCCTCAGCGTCTGCTGCTGTGTTCCCATCATCACCTGTATTTGGAAGAGACACACAATGTATGTAATGTTTCTACAGGCATCAATGGTTCAAACACCTGACAGTTGTGACTGTACCTCTGGATGCGGGCCTCTACATTGCATTGTCCTAAGTTGTCACAGTCAGCTGTTGATATTGGTGTAGCGCATTGTCCTGACAACATGAAGCATTTCAATGTGAATGTTGAGGTGTGTGCATGGCCAGCATTGGTGGTATTTGGTTGACATCCGGACATCTTTCTCCCTCCAGCCCAGTTATCCCACCATGAAGCATGCCACCTTTGCAGTGGGTGCAGGTTGACTCTCATGATGTCAGTCAGTGGTGTCCTGCTGTTGGTTGGTGGCCAGTTCCCATCAGGACCTTGTGCTCCCCACAACAGAGCACCAGTGTCAGACATCTTTGATGGGGCTTTCCACTCTCTGTGAGGTGTGCATGCTTCAGTGTGAGCTTGCTGGGCCATGTGGGGGGGGGGGATGTTGAACTGTGACTACCACTCCCATCATGCTATTGCCTCCACCCCCTTCCCAGCATGCCCATACTTCCTTCCTTTTGAGTGTACTTCACTGTGTGTGGGTGTGACAGCAATGGCAAGATGGCTGACGGTGGTGTCCTGCTGTTGGTTGGTGGCCAGTTCCCATCAGGGCCTTGTGCTCCCACAACAGAGCACCAGTGTCAGACATCTTTGATGGGGCTTTCCACTCTCTGTGAGGTGTGCATGCTTCAGTGTGAGCTTGCTGGGCCATGTGGGGGGGGATGTTGAGCTGTGACTACCACTCCCATCATGCTATTGCCTCCACCCTCCTTCCCAGCATGCCCATACTTCCTTCCTTTTGAGTGTACTTCACTGTGTGTGGGTGTGACAGCAATGGCAAGATGGCTGACAGTGGTGTCCTGCTGTTGGTTGGTGGCCAGTTCCCAGCATGGCCTTGTGCTCCCCACAACAGAGCACCAGTGTCAGACATCTTTGATGGGGCTTTCCACTCTCTGTGAGGTGTGCATGCTTCAGTGTGAGCTTGCTGGGCCATGTGGGGGGATGTTGAGCTGTGACTACCACTCCCATCATGCTATTGCCTCCATCCCCCTTCCCAGCATGCCCATACTTCCTTCCTTTTGAGTGTACTTCACTGTGTGTGGGTGTGACAGCAATGGCAAGATGGCTGACAGTGGTGTCCTGCTTTTGGTTGGTGGCCAGTTCCCAGCATGGCCTTGTGCTCCCCACAACAGAGCACCCGTGTCAGACATCTTTGATGGGGCTTTCCACTCTCTGTGAGGTGTGCAAGCTTCAGTGTGAGCTTGCTGGGCCATGTGGGGGGGGATGTTGAGCTGTGACTACCACTCCCATCATGCTTTTGCCTCCACCACCCTTCCCAGCATGCCCATACTTCCTTCCTTTTGAGTGTACTTCCCTGTGTGTGGGTGTGACAGCAATGGCAAGATGGCTGACAGTGGTGTCCTGCTGTTGGTTGGTGGCCAGTTCCCATTAGGGCCTTGTGCTCCCCACAACAGAGCACCAGTGTCAGACATCTTTGATGGGGCTTTCCACTCTCTGTGAGGTGTGCATGCTTCAGTGTGAGCTTGCTGGGCCATGTGGGGGGGATGTTGAGCTGTGACTACCACTCCCATCATGCTATTGCCTCCACCCCCTTCCCAGCATGCCCATACTTCCTTCCTTTTGAGTGTACTTCACTGTGTGTGGGTGTGACAGCAATGGCAAGATGGCTGACAGTGGTGTCCTGCTGTTGGTTCGTGGCCAGTTCCCAGCATGGCCTTGTGCTCCCCACAACAGAGCACCAGTGTCAGACATCTTTGATGGGGCTTTCCACTCTCTGTGAGGTGTGCATGCTTCAGTGTGAGCTTGCTGGGCCATGTGGGGGGATGTTGAGCTGTGACTACCACTCCCATCATGCTATTGCCTCCACCCCTTCCCAGCATGCCCATACTTCCTTCCTTTTGAGTGTACTTCACTGTGTGTGGGTGTGACAGCAATGGCAAGATGGCTGACAGTGGTGTCCTGCTGTTGGTTGGTGGCCAGTTCCCAGCATGGCCTTGTGCTCCCCACAACAGAGCACCAGTGTCAGACATCTTTGATGGGGCTTTCCACTCTCTGTGAGGTGTGCATGCTTCAGTGTGAGCTTGCTGGGCCATGTGGGGGGGATGTTGAGCTGTGACTACCACTCCCATCATGCTATTGCCTCCACCCCCTTCCCAGCATGCCCATACTTCCTTCCTTTTGAGTGTACTTCACTGTGTGTGGGTGTGACAGCAATGGCAAGATGGCTGACAGTGGTGTCCTGCTTTTGGTTGGTGGCCAGTTCCCAGCATGGCCTTGTGCTCCCCACAACAGAGCACCAGTGTCAAACATCTTTGATGGGGCTTTCCACTCTCTGTGAGGTGTGCATGCTTCAGTGTGAGCTTGCTGGGCCATGTGGGGGGAGGGATGTTGAGCTGTGACTACCACTCCCATCATGCTATTGCCTCCACCCCCTTCCCAGCTTGCCCTTACTTCCTTCCTTCTGACTCTGCTTCCCTGTGGGGTAGTGTGCCTGTGCTGAATGGATGGCTGACAGTGTTGTCCTGGCGTTTGTTTGGCTACAAGTCCCATGTGTGTCACTGTGCTTCCCTCACCATGACCCAGGGTGGTGGTTCTTTGTAGGATAATTAATTTTAGTGTGAGGCAATGCATTTTCCCACGTGAGTTGTGTGTAGTTTGTGTTAGGGGTGTGTGTGGGAAGAGCTGCTGGTAACTATGGTCATAGCTGTCAGTCCTCCTTCCCACCCAGGCAGATGTCCCACCATGGAACGTGCTTCCATTGCAGGGAGTGCAAGTTGGCTTTCAGGATGTCAGTCAGTGGTGTCCTGCTGTTTGTTGGTGCCCAGTTCCCAGCAGGGCCTTGTGCTCCCCACAGCAGTAGCCAGTGTCAGCCATCTTGTCAGTTGTTTTCCACTCCCTGTGATGTGAGCATGGTTCAGAGTGGTGTTGATGGGCGTATTGTGAGGGTGGGCAATATCTGTGACTACAACTCCCATGATGCTATTGGCTACACTGACTTGACCAGCATACACAGAATTCCTTCCTTTCTGTGGGATTCCCTGTGTGGTGGTTTTGTAGTGGTGGCTACATATCTGACAGTGTTTGTTGGTTATATTTGTGCCACTGCCTAGCTTTATTTGTTGTAGGGTTTGTACATGTCATGACACAGTTACATATCACTATGAGATGGCATGTATTGTGTTTATCTGACTGACATACACATCTTGGGATGATTCTGGTTTTGTTGCTGTGGATTTGCTAAGGGTGCATGGTTTGACTATCCCCTTGACAGTGATGTGTGTGTGTTGTCACACAATATTGGGTATATTGGTTGTGTACTCACCAGGCTCTGGGTTGTTTTCTAGTCCATATACGCTCACTGGTGGTAGGATGGCCCGCACCTTCTCCTCCCAGGGCCTGAGGTATACTGGTTTGGCAGGAGGGCCACTGCCGGTGTGTTGGCTCTAGAGGTAGTCCTTCTTCAGTAGGTCCCTGACCCTCCTGCGCACGTCATACCACCTGTTCTGGATGTCTTCCTTTGTGCGCAAACATGGTGATTGTGCGTTCACCCTGTCGACGATTGTTGGAAATGGCCCTTTTTGCAGGGTCACCCCTAAACTTTTTGCCTGCCTCCTGTATTTTTGCTGACCTGTTTCTGTTGGTTTTATGACTCTGGGCACTTTACCACTGCTGTTCAGTGCTAAAGTGCATATGCTCTCCCTTTGTAAATATGTCTATGTGAATTGGTATATCCCTGATTGGCTTATTTAGTTTACCTGTTAGTCCCTAGTAGTGTGGCCTGTGTGAGCCCAGGGCTGGTAAACCAAATGCTGCTGGTGGGCATGCAGCGCTGGTTTGCACCACCCACAGAAGCAGCTTGTAAAGTGTGTCTCAGACCTGCCACTGCAGTGTCTGTGTGCAGTCCAGAACTGCCATCTTTGCTGTGAAGTGCACCCACTTCCCAGCCCCTGAACCTTCCCTTGGCATCCTGTAAGTCGCCCCTATGGTAGGGTGCATTGTATGTGTAAGGTAGGACATGCCTTGGTGTGTGTAGCATGTCCTGGTAGTGAATTACACCCCATTTCTTTTTTCACTACGGTAAGGCTACCTGTTCTTCATAGGCTAGAATGGGCAGTTTGACTATTACATTCTATAGTCCTAACTGACCCCAGGAACATGGTAGAAAAACGAATTTAGTATGCCTGAGCTCAGAATATTAAAATACATCTTTTAGTGAAGTTTATTTTTATATTCTGTGTTTGAAAATACCACTTTTAGAAAGTAGGTATTTTCTTGCCTAAGCCTTCCAGTGTGCTCTGCTGTTATGTGTATTGGCTGTCTGGTTTTGGAGGGGCAGGGCAGGCTGAGTCAGACCTGGGTTGAATAGAGAGATCTGCATTTAGAGTATGGGGAGGGGTGGCTCCTTGACCTGAATAGGGCTGTGCCTGGCAAGGTGAATGCTGGCTCCACCTCCTACTGTGTGTCTGCTAGCAGACCCCCTCTTTCTGAAAGGAAGGATGCAGCCTGGTAAACAAAGTGCTCCAGGCCTGAGCAGAACTGTTTCTGGCTAGGTTCAGTGACTGGTAGCTTCTAAGAACAAAGACTTTGGGGTATAAATATCTGTGCTCAAACCCCTACATTTTGTATTGCTTTTGGATCTGGAGAGGAAACTCTGTCCGTGCCACTGGAGGAATCTGCAGGAAGTGACTGTCCCTGTGCTTGTGTGTTGTTTCTTGCACTGGCCTGCAGCAGTGACCACTGGCCCTTGAAGAAGAGAGAAAAGGACTTTTGAGAGAACTTTTATTTTTGTTACAGCAATTACCCAAGGGCTAGGAAAAGAGCTAGCCTCCTGCTGGAGTCTCAGGCACATCAGACTCCACCACCAACCTCCTGCTTCCTCCCTGCGAGGATTGCTATCTGCTGATGAGGCTCCTGTGAGTTCCAGGGCCTCTAGTTTGCTTCAGAGAAAAGAGTGCTGGAAATCGACGCTAACGCCCCTTTGCGAGCCGCGGCAGCCGAGAGCGCTGGAAAATCATCGCGCTGCTGCCGCTGAGTGCTCGCAACACGAAACCATCGCTAACGCCTCTTTGCGAGCCGCTGCAGCCGAGACGCGCTGGAAAAATCATCGCGCTGCTGTCGCCGAGCGCTCGCAACCCCTAAAGAAATCATCGCTTCAAGACATCGCATTGCTGACGCCGTGCGTCCGCCATTTTCATCGCATCGCACCGGATTTCGTCGCTCCCTGGCGGAGCGCCATTTCTTCGCATCGCAACACCATCACACAACGCAACATGCTCGTCGCATCGACTTCTCCCTCGCGGCAAGAAAGTCATCACATCGGCGGCCTAGCGTGCAGAAGTTGGTCGCATCGTCTCCGCACGCATCAGCAGATCGGCGCATCATCCTCCCTTGCGGCAAGGATTTAACACATCGCCGGCCTCGCGTGAGGAAAATCATCGCTACCACTTCTTTGCGACATTTTGTTGGTTTTGCTACTGAATTCAGGTACTTTGTGAGAGAAAGGGTCGCAGAGACCACTGCTTTGGATTTGAACCTTATTTTTGCAACCTCTGAACGAGAAAGGGCGCAGAGACCCCTGCTTTGAATTTGAACCTTATTCTTGCAACCTTGAACTATTTTTGACAGTCCTTCAACAGCTATCCTATTTTTGACAAGTATTGTGGCTTTTACAGTTATTGGTCTTGTGATAAATCTGCCTTTATATAAATATACTTATTTTTTATAACTACTTGTGTGGTGTCCCTTTGTAGTGTTCCTCACTGTGTTACTGTGTATGGTCATAAATGCTTCACACACTGCCTCTGAGATAAGCCTACCTGCTCGTGCTACGTTACCACAGGGTTGAGCAGGGGTATTAAAGAGGGTAGCCCTCTCACTCTGACTTAGGAAGAAGGGTCCCTACTTGGACAGTGGCCAGCCATTGCCAACTAGAGACCCCCATTTCTAACATTGGTGGTCAGCGGTGAGGATCTGGACTTGCATTTATGATCGCATACAATAATTATAGTGTACACTACTAGTGAGTGCAGACCATAACGTACCACATACATTTTTGAAGGTTTTTTTTATTCTATTTTTGATTGATATTGCCCGTGATTGTTACAATGGGCAAGCCTATGTTTTATTGATATTGCCAGGTGATAGTACCCGCATACATTTTTGAGAATTGTTGGATCCTATATTGTAATTGATATTGCCTGTGATTTTTTACCAGCATACATTTTCTTGAGAAGTTTTCTTCTATCTTTTATTGATATTGCCCGTGATTGTTACAATGGGCAAGCCTATGTTTTATTGATATTGCCGGTGATAGTACCCGCATACATTCTTGAGAGTTTTTGGATCCTATATTGTGATTGATATTGCCGGTGATTTTTTTTACCCGCATACATTTTCTGGAGAAGTTTTCTTCTATCTTTTATTGATATTGCCCGTGATTGTTACAACGGGCAAGCCTATTTTTTTATTATTGATATTGCCAGTTATTGCTACAATGGGTCTTACTGAAATGAGACCTACCTTTTATATAGATGATCTGTTAACCTACAGTCTAGAGGAGCTAAGGGGGTTCTGTGAGGAGAGGGGCTTAGCAGTGAGTAGGAAGGAGACTCAGCTATCCCTGCAGACATCCCTGAGACTTTGGCAACAAGACAGATGGAGATTCTTGAGTCCCAGTACACCTACCAAGAGGGTAGTTGGTCTGAGGGTGGCTCTGGAGAGTCTGAAGAGGAGGAAGAAAGTGTTATGGAATATCTCATAGGTGGGGAGTTCCTTGATGAGTCTAGTGCCTATGGTAGTGCCAGATTCCCCTCATGGTCCCCAGAGGAGTTGGGGGACAGGCGGGAACGTCCCATAGGTAGGAGTCCCTTGCTGGATCTAGTGCACAGGTAGTGCCCAATCCCCTTCATGGTCCGCAGAGGAGTTGGGCAGACAGAGGGAGAGGGAGTACCAGCTGGAATTGGAGAGGCTCCAAATAGAGATTGCCCAGCTGGAGGCGCACCTAGCGCAGATAGCAGAAAGGGAGAAGTTAGCTCAAGAGGGTAGGTTACCCCTGGAGCGCAGTTTTAATTGTCTGGATTCCCAAGAGAGGGTGGGGTCCAGTGGTGGCAGCAAAATTGAAGTATATAGTGATGACAGTGTAGTACACCCACCCAGAGATGTAGCACCTGACTTGAAGGAGGGGGTTGATCTACACCAGGGGATTCAAGGATATGAGGTAGCTCCATTAGTGTGCAGTGTCCCTGAGGTGGATTGGGGAACTAGCGCAGGGGCCCATAGTCCGAGTGAAGGGAGGGACACTCTACCGACTCTGGATGAGAGGTGCAGGGACAGGGGTTCCCCCGTGGTTGAAGTCCTGGTGTATGAGTGTGAGGACCGCCCAGAAGAGTGTGGGTTGAGTGATAGAGACAGTCAGTTAATGTCTCGCCCATTTCAAGAGAGTGGTGTGGGGTACGTGTGTGAGACACTGGATTGTGAGGTAAAGGTTAGCACCTGCGTGGAACTGTGTAATCCAATTGTGGGAGAGCATATTGTGAGTTCCTATTTTCCAGAGCTAAACCAACATGTGTTAGAGTGCGAGTTCTCTGATCCTAGGGAACTTGCGCAGGAGGCAGACCTCGGGTGAGTACCAGAGGCTCTGTAGAGGCATTAGGAATGACCCTAAGAGAAGTGGTTCAGACGTTTCCAACCCAGAGTGCTGGGAAAGGTTAGGAGTGTTACAGCTGGGTCCCCTTGTTGTGAGGAGGTTGTAGGGCCTCACATCCTGTCTCGTGGGAGCAGGAGTGAGACTGGGATAGGTCCCGAAGTGCCCCAGCCTCAGTCCCCAGGACTGGATGGTTCCAAGAGGGAACACCAGGTGGGGAGCCTAGTCTGCCTGGATGGACCGTCCATTGTGGGGGGTACCCCAGTGTTAGGTGAGCTGGTAGTGCCTGTAGTCAGGCCTCCATCAGTTCTTGTGCCTGGCAGTGCCACTCCTAGGGTGAGGGTACGGAAGTCCAGTCTGAGGGATGAAAGGGGGAAGGAGTCCCCAGTGGGAGAGCCAGTGGGTCAGGGGCCAGTCAGAAGGGCTGAGCCCCTAGGAGTGACCATGGTGACACCACTTCAGTCCTGGTTGGCCAGGCAGTTGTTCAGCCACAGGGGTTGGTCCCTGGGTTGGTAAGTCAGATCCAGGAGTTGTCTGCTCTGGGAGGGAGGGACAACTGTAAGCAGTGTCCCGACCATTTTTCTAAGAGCACCACTCCAGGTGGGAGGTTGCAGTAGTAGCTGGAAGGGGGTGCAGAGGAGGGAGTCCTCGCCTCTGACCCCGGTGCAACCTGAGGGTTTTTCAGGTTGGTAGGTCAGTTGCAGGGTCCAGGCCCTGAACTGGTGGAGGGGTGTGTTTCCCTTGAGGGGGACTGTGTGCTCCCCAGGAAGTCCTGGTTGGCCAGGCAGTTGTTCAACCACAGGGGTTGGTCCCTGGGATGGTAAGTCAGGTCCAGGTGTTGTCTGACCTGGAGGGAGGGACAACTGTAAGCAGTGTCCCGACCATTTTCTTTTTCTAAAAGCACCACTCCAGGTGGGAGGGTGCAGTATGCTAGAAGGGGGTGCAGAGGGAGGGAGTCCTCGCCTCTGACCCCAGTACCACCTGAGGGTTTTACAGGTTGATGGATCAGTTGCAGGGACAAGGTCCTGAACTAGTGGAAGAGTGTATTTTCCTTGGGGGAATTGGTGTACTCCCCAGAAGTCCTGGGTTGCCAGGCACAGGCCCAGCCTAAGGGTACAGACCCTAGGTTGGGGGCCAGGTTCAGGGTGTCCCCCTGATCTGGAGGAAGGGGCAACTGCTAACAGTGCCCTCCCGGTTTAGTGCTATGGAGGCACCTCTCCAGGTGGGAGGGTGCTGGGCCCCAGTAAGGGGGCGGGGTGAGGGCAGCCTCACCCCTGACCTCCGCCCAGTCTAAGGGTACAGACCCTATGCTGGGATACCAGTTGCAGGATAGAACCCCTGAACTGGTGGATGAATTATGCAGGACACCTGCCTCAGGTGCCCTGACAACTCTGGGAGGGGTACCGCTCCAAGTGGGAGGGTACCGAGCCCCAAAGAGAAGGACCGGGCGTGGGGAGCCCACCCCAGTCGCTGGCCCCACCGTTGGGTACAGTCCCAGGGCTGGTGGGTCAGTGTCAGGACGCGTTGCCTGACCTGGACAGGAGGGAGAGTGGACAAAAGGTGCTAGACACCTGGGGTTACTGCCCCTCACTCTCTGATGCCACAAAGTTTGAGAGCCCTGAGAGGTATAGGGCTTGGATTTCATCACTGACTACTGTCAGTGACTACTGGGGCTTGTTGTTTATCTGTTGGGACACACCTGGGGGCCAGTTAAGGTTAGATGCTGCACAGGTGGTGTCCACAGGTGAGGGGAAGAGTTCCCCATTGGTTATCTTAGTGGGCCCTAGGAGTGTGGACAGAGGGATCCACAGGGGTTCAGATTGGAGTAGAGCTGGCATATGCCCCTGCAGTTGCGGGCCAGTTCCGTGTCCTATCGCCCGAAGCAGGGAAGCCCATCAAAGTAGTGATTGGTCTACCCTGCGTTTTGGCTGGAAGGGGGTTGTGTTGGAAATGGCCCTTTTGCAGGGTCACCCCTAAACTTTTTGCCTGCCTCCTGTATTTTTGCTGACCTGTTTCTGTTGGTTTTATGATTCTGGGCACTTTACCACTGCTGTTCAGTGCTAAAGTGCATATGCTCTCCCTTTGTAAATATGTCTATGTGAATTGGTATATCCCTGATTGGCTTATTTGGTTTACCTGTTAGTCCCTAGTAGTGTGGCCTGTGTGTGCCCAGGGCTGGTAAACCAAATGCTGCTGGTGGGCATGCAGCGCTGGTTTGCGCCACCCACAGAAGCAGCTTGTAAAGTGTGTCTCAGACCTGCCACTGCAGTGTCTGTGTGCAGTCCAGAACTGCCATCTTGGCTGTGAAGTGCACCCACTTCCCAGCCCCTGAACCTTCCCTTGCCATCCTGTAAGTCGCCCTATGGTAGGGTGCATTGTATGTGTAAGGTAGGACATGCCTTGGTGTGTGTAGCATGTCCTGGTAGTGAATTACACCCCATTTCGTTTTTCACTACGGTAAGGCTACCTGTTCCTCATAGGCTAGAATGGGCAGTTTGACTATTACATTCTATAGTCCTAACTGACCCAAGGAACATGGTAGAAAAACGAATTTAGTATGCCTGAGCTCAGAATATTAAAATACATCTTTTAGTGAAGTTTATTTTTATATTCTGTGTTTGAAAATACCACTTTTAGAAAGTAGGTATTTTCTTGCCTAAGCCTTCCAGTGTGCTCTGCTGTTATGTGTATTGGCTGTCTGGTTTTGGAGGGGCAGGGCAGGCTGAGTCAGACCTGGGTTGAATAGAGAGATCTGCATTTAGAGTATGGGGAGGGGTGGCTCCTTGACCTGAATAGGGCTGTGCCTGGCAAGGTGAATGCTGGCTCCACCTCCTACTGTGTGTCTGCTAGAGACCCCCTCTTTCTGAAAGGAAGGATGCAGCCTGGTAAACAAAGTGCTCCAGGCCTGAGCAGAACTGGTTCTGGCTAGGTTCAGTGACTGGTAGCTTCTAAGAACAAAGACTTTTGGGGTATAAATATCTGTGCTCAAACCCCTACATTTTGTATTGCTTTTGGATCTGGAGAGGAAACTCTGTCCGTGCCACTGGAGGAATCTGCAGGAAGTGACTGTCCCTGTGCTTGTGTGTTGTTTCGTGCACTGGCCTGCAGCAGTGACTACTGGACCTTGAAGAAGAGAGAAAAGGACTTTTGAGAGAACTTTTATTTTTGTTACAGCAATTACCCAAGGGCTAGGAAAAGAGCTAGCCTCCTGCTGGAGTCACAGGTACATCAGACTCCACCACCAACCTCCTGCTTCCTCCCTGCAAGGATTGCTATCTGCTGATGAGGCTCCAGTGAGTTCCAGGGCCTCTAGTTTGCTTCAGAGAAAAGAGTGCTGGAAATCGACGCTAACGCCCCTTTGCGAGCCGCTGCAGCAGAGAGCGCTGGAAAAATCATCGCGCTGCTGCCGCTGAGTGCTCGCAACACGAAACCATCGCTAACGCCTCTTCGCGAGCCGCTGCAGCCGAGACGCGCTGGAAAAATCATCGCGCTGCTGTCGCCGAGCGCTCGCAACCCCTAAAGAAATCATCGCTTCAAGACATCGCATTGCGGACGCCGTGCGTCCGCCATTTTCATCGCATCGCACCGATTTCGCCGCTCTCTGGCGGAGCGCCATTTCTTCGCATCGCAACACCATCGCACAACGCAACAGGCTCGCCGCATCGACTTCTCCCTCGCGGCAAGAAAGTCATCGCGATCGGCGGCCTAGCGTGCAGAAGTTGGTCGCATCGCTCTCCGCACGCATCAGCAGATCGGCGCATCATCCTCCCTTGCGGCAAGGATTTAACGCATCGCCGGCCTCGCGTGGAGGAAAATCATCGCTACCACTTCTTTGCGACATTTTGTTGGTTTTGCTACTGAATTCAGGTACTTTGTGAGAGAAAGGGTCGCAGAGACCACTGCTTTGGATTTGAACCTTATTTTTGCAACCTCTGAACGAGAAAGGGCGCAGAGACCCCTGCTTTGAATTTGAACCTTATTCTTGCAACCTTTGAACTATTTTTGACAGTCCTTCAACAGCTATCCTATTTTTGACAAGTATTGTGGCTTTTACAGTTATTGGTCTTGTGATAAATCTGCCTTTATATAAAGATACTTATTTTTTATAACTACTTGTGTGGTGTCCCTTGTAGTGTTCCTCACTGTGTTACTGTGTATGGTCATAAATGCTTCACACACTGCCTCTGAGATAAGCCTACCTGCTCGTGCTACGTTACCACAGGGTTGAGCAGGGGTATTAAAGAGGGTAGCCCTCTCACTCTGACTTAGGAAGAAGGGTCCCTACTTGGACAGTGGCCAGCCATTGCCAACTAGAGACCCCCATTTCTAACAACGATCCTCGCCCACATCTTGGTTTTCTGCGACATGCGGGTCTGTTGGACCAGTGTACCAAACAGCTGTGGCTCTATCCTGAGGATCTCATCTACCAGGACTTCCAATTCACTATCTAGGAACTTTGGATTCTTCTTTAGGGGCATGGTGATGGGTGGTGGTGGTGAGTGAGGTGTGTGGGGGTGTGCAAGTGAGGGTGTGTGAGTGTGTGTTTTGCTGGGTGTATGTGAGGGTGCTATTTGTTGAGGTGCTGATGGTGTGTGGCTTGTGTGATGGATGAGCTGTGAGTGTGTGTGTGGTTGCTGTCTGTTGGTGTTGAGTGCTGGCAGGTAATTTGAATTTGCAAAGGATCATGGTAGGGATTTGTGTCCTTTATATGGGTGGAGTTGTGGGTGTGTCTTTGTTCCCTGTTTCCCCAGTATTTATTGCCTTTGTAATTGCTTGTTTGGCCTTTTTTGTGTGTTTTTCCCTTTGTACTTTTTGTGCATGTAGGAGACGTTCTTCTGACCGAGTCGGACCCTGCAGTTGTCTCGTGCGAGCTTCTCCGATTAGTTTGCGCTGTGTTTGTGCTGTTTTCTGTGCTGCGTACGCGTCGGTTTTGTATGCGTGTCGGTCGTACGGCTTGGGCGCCGTGCGACTCGGTCGTGTTTTCCACGCGTTGCATCGTACTTTGCGGGTCGGATTTCGCGGGTACGCTTTCGCTCGGGATTCTTCCTGGTGCGTGTCGGTCGGTTCGATTTGGCGTGCTTTTCCGGCCGGATAGCTGTTTTCCACGCGGTTCGGTCGTTCGTATTGTGTTCTGTACGAGTCGGTCGGATTTTGCACGCTTTTCATCGTACTTTGCGGGTCGGGCTGCACCGGTACGTGTCGGTCGGAATGAATTCCGGCTCCGAGTCGGTCAGTACGTTTTCCGGCCCGAATCGGAATCGGCCCTTAAGTCTGTGGGGCAGGGTCTGTAGTCGAGGATTTCCTCTTTCTAGACTTGGCTACCGTTCTTCTGAGTTTGAGGCAGCACCAACTCCAGACCTGAGACCGCACCTACGAGTGATAGGATGTCCCTTCTTGCGCTGGAGCGAGAACCTCCAGTCCCCCTGATAGGACAGGTAAACATCGGCCCTATGGCAGTCGTCCACCAGGCCTTCACAACTCCAGCAACTCTCAAATCTCCAGCAGTCTCTCAAAAAAGTAGGTTTTCCCATCATAGATGACCTTCATCTTAGTCAGAAAAAGTAGTATCCATGTGAATTGCATTGATTTCAGCTTCTGATTAACTGCAAGAAAGGATCTCCTCATCTGTTGGACCTGAGCCATGTAGTCAGGATATATGCTGACACGAGAGTTGTCTATAGCCAGGCGTATGGCAGGAGAGGCACAGCACTGCGTTTCTAGGGCTCTGTCAGCATATTTTAAAAAATGCACAATTATGGGTTGCCCCCTCAGTGGTCATGGAGACTTAGGCCAGTGTGCCCTCTCTATTACAAAGCAGACGAACAGGACCTCGCTCAGTACCAAAGATTCTCAGCCAAGTGGTAAAAAAGTGTACCGGACTAACACCTTCCACACCCTCTGCAATGCCTACAAAACAGAAGTCATTCCTCCATGATCTGCCCTCCATGTCTTCAATTAAGCATTTGAGATGACGAACCACCCCTTTAAGGTGTGATAGAGCAGCAGTCAGTGTTTTCTATAGAATTCTCCATCGTTTAAATTTTGGTCTCCACCTCATTGACCCTCTTCACCACTTTTGTCAAGTCTTGTCATAGGAGGCCCACCTCCACCCTAACTTCCCCAATCTGCATCTATAGGATAGCGTTGGTAATACATATGACTTTGAAAATTTGTTCTGTGGTGGTGTGTGATTTGGTGGGTTCAGAGGCACATATGTTCTTCTGTATTATTTTAAACCACTGTAGCATGCTATACTTGTTGCAGATTCGCCATTGAGTTTCCTGCTATGGTTGGATGGGCCTATATTACAACAGGGTCAGACAGTGCTAATTGCATGGGGAGCAACACTTCAGGTTATGCACTGCAGGGGAGGGAAAGAAGAACAGATCTGCCCAATCAGGAGACAAAAGTAATTCACAGTTAAGCTTAGTAACTTGTAAGACGGTGCAGAGTCCCAGTCAGTTTATGGTTAAGAAACATTTGGGCTCCAGGTCCCATTTACAGACTCGCTGGTGATGTACCATATGGACCCACCGATCCATGCCACAGTAAGGGCACTATGTATCTTTGTGTCCTGGGACAGCCCTTATTTGTGGATGAGTTCAGCAAACAGTTCAAATTATATCCACCAGTAGGTACCTCTGTGTGGGAGATTATAAAATATTTAATTCCAAGTTAGCACCACAACTTATCATATCATCTACCGGACCTTCACCTTCCAGAACGCCCGCACCGGGGTCCCAAGCACATCATGGTCAATCTACTGAAGGCTGACATCTCTGTGTGGGCACATCACTCAATATCTACCAAACTGGTCCCATCCAAGGCATGTCCGGGCTGCCACATATGAACCCAGAGGTGCCGCTCCCAACTCCAAGCTCTGGTGCCTTGTCTTTGTGGGTGGTCTCTCCCTGGCTCGACCCCTGTCCGTAGTGCCTCTGCCAAATCTCTCCTACTGGCACAAGTGTTCAGGGCAAGTAAAGCCACCGAGCCCCCATGCGAGTGGCATGCCACCCCATGATGATCAGCACCATGAAGCTTTATTCGCAATGCAGGCCCCCACGTGGTTTCCTGGAGACCGACTCCTCCGGGCCTCCGTCCGAGCCAAAGAGCCGCAGCCCAGGCCAGTGAGTGTCGCAGATGTGGGGTGGATCTTCTGGCCTGTCCTCGGCCCACTGCACACAGCGGGCCCTGAAGCCAAGACCTGCCATCACAACCACTGGGGGAATCCTGGTAATTGCATTTTTAAATGCACTGCAGTTGCTGGGTCAGCAGGATCTTGGCAGATTGCAGATTGCTCAAGGGATCTCTTTTTTATTGCAGCCACCATCTTGTGGTAGGCCAAGCCCCATTCTTCAGCTGTATGCTCTTAATATGGTATTCTAGCTATAGTCAAATGGACGTCTACCTGTCTAAGCACCCACCTCCTACTGACTTCAGTGTTGAGAAGTTGAGCAAAGTGAATAGAATTTTTATTTAGTCACCAAAAAGCACTACTCAAAGTGCACACTTTCTCAGAGATCATAGATGCCATCAAGGACACTGTTGCTGCAGTGGACATTGCTTGGAAGTCTTTCCTTGAAGGTCATCACTATCACACTGCCTTGGTATAACCTACTCTGAGATTACACTGATGGATACCACGCCAATTGAGCATAAACACAGAGAGAACTGTCCTGAAGTGCAACAGAATCATCAATCCCATCACTCTCATCCCACGATTGAAACAGCTGATATATAAAGGACACAAGGGCACTACAGGAACACATGCAAAATTAAGGTGGAAAAAGTATGATTCCCTGATGAAAATATAGTTAACGGCTACACTCTCTGATCTCAATCGAAATGCACCTCACAAGCACAACAATAAAGCAAGATTATCACCTGACTCTAACAATTATTGATTTACTGATGCACCTCAATACCACAGGATCGTTCTCTAAATTGCAGTTAAATGCAGAACACCACCTGCTGCAACTTGCCAAGGTCAGCAGATAGTTCTGTAATTTTTTCCACTCACTTTGATACATACACTTGTCTTTTTTAATCTCATCAGCAGCTGAGTTGTTTCAAAATGCCATCCACTGGGCCCTGTCTGGCCTTGAAGGTGTCTTGAATGTCAGCAACAGCATTTTAATATATGCCACACTCCTTGAGCACTGCCACTTTCTATGAGGAGTCCGGTGACGCATCTTAGAATGTGGTTGAACACTTCATCAAGCCAAATGCCAGTTCTTAGAGCAGACCTTTGTGGTTTTCTTGTATGTCTTTTCTGTTGAAGACCTTCAGGCTGGCCTGAAAAAGCCACAAGACCAGGAAGAATGCTAAAATGGTATGCATTTTATTGAAATAGCCACATACTGTGGATGCATTATTTCAAACCTGGTGACACCCATAAAGCAACTTTGCAAACTTACCAGGGCAAAGATTGAATGGTGATGGTCTGAGAGACATTACAAATCCCAAAGGTGAGTGCC
The DNA here is from genome assembly GCA_963921515.1 of Calotriton arnoldi. Taxonomy (NCBI): domain Eukaryota; kingdom Metazoa; phylum Chordata; class Amphibia; order Caudata; family Salamandridae; genus Calotriton; species Calotriton arnoldi. Next base: position 576,532 of record CAWUFW010005164.1, read on the forward strand.
TCAAATCTTCGTGTTCCAGCCCCCACGGAATACACATGGAATGATTTTCTAAAAACTAACTTATGCTTCAACATGCCCTGTGAAGGGCGAGAATTGAACTATAGTTACCACCTGGCCTCATTATTGTAAGATGTTCCAGGATCTCCTTTCCACAAGCCTTGATGCAACATGTCCTTCAATTTGCCCACCACGGGAATTAAAGATTGTAAGAACCAACACCAATTTGCAAAGAATGTCTGGTGCCTGGTCACAGACACCATTATCAAATACACTCTTTACCAAGCCACTGAGTGCCTCGATCCTCAAGAACCAATAATCACAGAGGAGGAGTTGAAGTACAGTCCTTGAGACCAGACTCCATTTTGAGCAGGCCAAGAGTCATTCATCAGCATGGCCGGCTTTCATGCGGATGCTATCTATATTTAGCTTTCCAAGAATCTGTGTAAGTGTCAAGTCATACATACAATGACACCGATAAGACACCTGATGCACAGACAATGACACTGAAAAGACACCTGATGCGACATCAATCTGGGACAAGAGCCGAGTTATCTCTATTTCAAAGTCTGACAATAAAAATATTATAAACAATATAGTCTAAATTGACATGTTTTACCTTATTTGTTTATAAAATTGTGTCTAAGGCTTGCATATTGATGCACACAGGTTATGTCAGACATTCCTAAGATTATGTCAGATATTCCCATATCAGATAAGCCACTGTATAAAAGGCTTGTCAAGTGACCAATTGGCAGTAGAGGTCCTTGTATTGCCGCAGCCTCCCATTCTGGGATGAAAGCTGATATTCATCTAAGTCCGGGAGGAGATGCGCTCATGCTGATGTGTCTTTTCCTTGCAAGAGAACACTCTCTCCCTGCTACTGATAACTACAGCCTCTTGATGTAAAAGGTATTCAGTGCTTTGATTCTCCCTAAGAAAATCCAGATGCAAGTTACGCTACTCCATGCTTTTATACTATAGCTCATAGAAGTAGGTTTTAGGATGTTAGGAGGGTAGATGAAATTGCCACTATGGTAGAAATGTTCATATTGTTTTTGTTGTTTGCAACATGCTTTAGTGCTGTTTTAATCATATTCTGTGTGGTTATTTTAAATGTGCTAAGCACCAGGTTAAGCCTGTTGAATTAAACACGTTTACGCATTTAGTGTCTTTTCTTAGTACGTTACTTGTGTGTGATATTGTACAGAACGAAATTGGGCTTTGAATTTGCCACTGCATCCCTGAATCCCTTTTTAGGGGCTATTAGTAACCTGGAAAGCATTGACACCACATCAACCATGTATTGAGTGGGGTTGGATGAGGCTACAACAACCTGTTTTTCAGATTCAATTGCTGGTGCATTGAACTAAGTTCACTTGTGACACCTGTGGGTGTAAAAGCAAACCTTGTGTAGCTGAGTCAGAGTCTTAGTTTACACAACAGATTGCTGGTATCCATTGACAAAAATCAGACTTCTGTACCTCCCCAGATGACCAACACCATGCTGCTAAGTGTGGACTCATGCACCAAGTCCCCCTTTTTGGCATTCGTTGACTCGACATGGTTTGAGATCATAGCACCCAAGACAGAAAAAATATTTGCCATGCATAGAGTGTGAAGTGAAATTAAAACAAATGATGGTCCTCTAGGGAAACGGGCTCCCGAGGCACTTTTACAAATATATAAGGCAAAGTGCATCTCCATCGCTACCTATGGGGCGGGCATTTGGGGTCACGAGGAGGTTCACCCATTACAACTAATTGAGAATAAGTTTTTAAGATTTCTTTTGCTTGTTCCACAGAGTACCTCTACCTATATTTGTCACATGGAATTGGGGATGACCTTTTTATCAGATATTTGTAAAATTCAACCTGTACTTATGTGGCATAGGATTTGGACGACGGAACAGTTGGGGCTGAACCGACAGATATTACAGGACTGTGGCAGTCTCGATGGGGTGGCGCACATAAGATGGCTTATGTATATTAAAAACTTTGTGTGCACCTTAGGCCATCCCGAATATTTTCTGAATCCAACAAGCTTATGTGATATATCGAGGAAAGATCTGAGAGCCATATGTTTGAATCATTTGGAGGGTATTAGAAGCAATGATGAATTGAAGAAAGTATCTGTATTAGCCAATCAGCTCACTGTGTCTACTGACAGATTCCAGCCATATTTAGGTCTGATGATAAGTGATCATAATAGATTTTTATTGACCCGACTGAGATTAGGATTATTCCATAGATTAGTTACATTCCCGGTGCAGAACGATTGGGCAAGGATGTTGTGCAAATGCCCCTGTGACGACTCGTCTTCACAAACGACAATCCATGTCCTGTTTTTCTGTAAATTTTACTCCTTTTATAGGAAGAGGTGGATTTTCCCAATTTTAAGAAACAGTGGCTTAAGACAATGTCGTCCAGCATATTTGATGTTACAATCCTTAGTGGATATACAAATAGTTGCTACTGTTTTATCATTTTTAAAGAATGTTTTAAGATGTAGGAAATCAATTATGATGTGATGAATTTTATGTGTATTAATATGTGAATTTTATATATGTGCCAACTTGATGTTTTTTCTTAACTGTGCTTTTATGATTATTTTGTAATAATCGAATAAAGCTGTTTTGATTGATTGATTGATGGTCCTCTCATTCAGGTAGATGAATTTCCAGAATATCTACACAACATCAGCATATTATACTGACAAAGAAGCCCAGGTGCCCCTAGGTGAATGGGGAAGTTGAGCACTTTATGAGAAGATTGAAAAAGAGGGTGCATGCAAGCTGTTTAACAAACAAATAATGAATGAACCGTGTACAGTTTCTTGGTCACCTACCACTGGCTCTACCACTGTGAAACCAATGACACTCCAACCTTCATATTGTTCAGAAGAACCATCCATGACACCATCCCCCAGTGCCTGAATGGTCACCCACAACAATGACAAATTCCGAAAGTGAATGACATCACAGATGTCACAATGACAGTATCAAAGCAGGTTAAGAGCCGGGCCATATTCTATTGGAGTGGGTAGCATGGTACTAGTCCAAGACCAAAAACCAGGTGGCAAGTTCTGAATCCCATATAAAGGTATCCCCCCGGACAGTAATGACAAGAAATGGGACCATGGTAATTCTCAAAAGGAGCAGAAGAAGGAATGATCCCTCCAGAATTGTTTGCACATGCAAAACTCAAGCAGCCTTCTATGAGCCCTTGGACATGCATCTAGTTTTTCCACATGGCTTCTAAGTCTCTCGGTATGCTACCGAGCTGCCTGGCAGCATTTGGCAGCCAGCAAAGTCTCAGCACTTTATTGAATTTCAAGGGTGAGGAGCAGAGGATGCTACTTTGTAGTACCATCGGGGTTATTGCGCATGCGAAAGTCAAACAAGATTGAGCACACCACAGCAATAAATCAGCTAGTTTAGGATGCGGGGGGGGGGGGGGGGAAGATACTTGGCAGCCCAGTCAGCAGCTGATTGTGCCAGGAAAACGTATGTTGTAAATGTCAATACTGCTGCACCTTTGTTTATGAAAGGGCTGACAAAACCGAATTTTTGTTAAAGTGCAAGACTTCAGCCTACCATCCTCTTCACCCTGCACCACAAAACGTTTGAAAAATCCTACTGCTTTCTCCCCCAAGGCAAGGTCACCTTAATTATTCTTCAAACAGCCATTCTAAAAATAAATTACAGACATGACTGCAAAGAGCTGTTCAATGCTTAATTTAAATTAGCATTGTCTGCGCTTGCCGCAGGGGAACACTGATACCTGCTATGAGGCTTATCATGTTCAGCACTGTTTACATTTCCTTGTTGTGACGTGTTCCCAGGTCATCTTGCAATCAAACAATATAGGCTGCCACTTCTGCTGTTCGAAAGTTTAAACACACCACTTGTTGCTGGCTTCCCAGTCAAGAACAGAACTCCACTCCTTTGGTGATTCAATGCACTGGGATGTCCTACACAGTGGTTGTTCCAAAGTGCTGCTCTTAGGCCTGTCCTTTCATTGTAGCTAAATGACCACTTTTCATATTTCACAGCATAAGGCAGTCATTATGTTTTACCCAACAGCACTTTGCATTGTCACGGAGGCACTTACACAAAGGACACACATTCCCTCAAGATCCTAAACTCTTGTCTCAGAAAAACTTTTGTCCTAGATCATGCCTCAGTCACAACCAGATAAGGCTGGCAATCAACCGAATTTGGGCCTGCCATGCCCCGAGGAACTGTGTGAAAATGTCCTTGCTATGTCAACTGCCTGGACCGTATAGAGAATCATTTGTCTGGCCTTTCTAAATAGCAAATAAATACTAATAGTGGAAAATGCCCCTCCCCCAGTCACAATGATTATATTTGCCTCTGTCCAGGGAATAATACTTCTTCAGAAACAGCAGCGCAGAATGCAGCTGCTCCACCTGGCTCTCGTGTATATTTACCTGACCAGTCAGCTGGTGGCGCTCTGTGCTCTGGTGCCAATGGTAAATTAACTTGCAATTTAACGGAAGAGCGTGACTCAGGAAGTACAACATGTAGAGACAATACAAGAATTGAGTATGTCCCTGATAACGTGACATTGAACCTACCCCCAGCAGCATGTCCATATGTGCTGGTGTTAGCTGGTGTTCCCCTCTGAGATGTAACCAATCTGAATCATGGGAACAATTGTGTAATAGGACTACTAATATACAAGGGAACTTAACGAAATCATAATAATACGTTGAGTTGACTGGGTGGGGCCCTCAAGCAAAAAAACATAGAGGGAAACTGTATTGTGGTAGATTTTAGACATCAGTCTTGTGTGAGAAATATATTTAGGACGAATGGGGAGGGCTCTCATGTCGGCTCTAGGATTGTTACACTAACTTTGGGGTATTTTTATAAGCCAAAGGCAAGTCCAGTGCCCCCTTATCTATGTAGCTATCCTCAGCCTAAACCACTTCTGAATGCAGGAATACATTTGCAGTCTTATCCGATCTCACTGATATTGATTGACCGGGGGGACAAAAGGCTGTGAACCAAGAATCAGTGCCTAATCAGCCGCCGTCTATACCTCGACCCAGTGCCTTAATTTCTCAAAATGCCACCCATAACCCACATGTTCCCCTTTTGAGAATATTAAGCTGGAATGTGGAGGGTCTCCGCTCTAAGATACATCTTCTGGATTGGCAACTCTTTGTAAGAAGCTATGATATTTAGCTGTTTCAGGAAAACCTGGGACCTTTAGCCTATGGCGCTTGATGGGTTCCAGTGTTTCAGGGTGCCGGCTGTACCGTCTCGATCTGGCCATGCATCTGGAGGCCTAGCTGCTTACTGGTGGCCGCGCTATGCCTTGGGAACGCCCAGGAAGGATTTCAGGTTGTACATTTTATGGGGAGATTGAGTTTCTATTTGGTTAAATTTTATAAAAATGATTTTATTAATATTTCCAACACCAAATTCCACGTCTTATTTGACTACATTGACTCATTGTTAGAAAAGTTACTGATAAGGGGTTCAGGCGCATCTTTGCCTAACAGGTGATTTTAACGCAAGGTTGGCCCAGAACACTAAATTAACCCGTGATAAGAGCATAGTAGAGGGTGCTGACCTGAGAGGCAGGGAGTTAGCGGCCTACCTCGCATCACATGATTTGAATAATGCAATGGAAGTGGCTGGTGATTCTGGGCTGCCTATCTTCAGGGGTAGAGGTAGTTCCTCTGTAATAGATTGTATCTTTATTTCTAGCAGCCTAATTGAAATATTCCCTCATGGAGTAATCATCCCTTCAAATTTTGGTGACCACAACCCCATTGAAGTAGCCCTGTCATTAACTTAAAGGGTAACATTTAAAGTGGACACGGGGATCAGCAAACTGTAGCCGTCCACAGATATTCTTAGATTGATGTGGAAACTCCAAGACCTAGCCCAGTTCTTCGGAAAAATAATAATTCAGAATCAGGCGCAGGTCAGGAGTTGCCTGATGGAAGAGGCTGCTTAAGAATGGGTAGTCAGTTTGTTTGCTGCCCTCTGTTCTAATATAAAAAAAAGTCCTTTTAAAACCATCCAGATATGCACATGCTACACCAAGATGGTTCAATCATGACTCTTCTGCAGCTAATCCATCTTTGCGTAGGGCACTTGCTGCCAACCCCAAGGTTCCCTCAATGGTAGCTGCATCACGCAAGCAGTATAAAGAGGTCACCACAAAGCGATGAAAGGAGGTTAATAGACAGCAATGGGATTGCGGTATACAAGAAGGACAGTAGTCCTTTTGATCCACTGTAACTGCTATGAGAAGTATAAATCAAACTGTGACTTTGATTAGTTGCCACATTACTAGCAAGGATTGGGAGGCTCACTTCTCTAAAATATATTCTGCTATAACATTGATCACTGAGCCTAGGTCATAGCCAAGCTGCTATAGAATACCTATCTCTCTTATCGACACTACAGTCAAAATATTAGCTAGAGTCCTATATAATAGGATTAAAGAGTGGGCTCAAGAAAAGGCAATCTTACATCCCTGCCAATATGGGTTTAGAAATTGTGTAGGCACAATCGAGCAATGCCTGAATTTAAACCTGATTTTAGGCATGTACACAGTAGCCAAGCAGACACCATTATATTTGGCATTTATGGACTTGACCTCGATGTTCGACTGTGTAAATCGGCCTAAGCTGTGAAAAGTATTACTCTCAATGGATGGATGAAGCACTTGTTCACTTCATAGGATATTTGCACGAGAACATGAAAGCCAGGATAAGGATTAGTTCTAACGGAGAAGTTTCCACTGAAAAAAAGGTCTCCCGAGGTGTGCGTAAAAGCTGCATGCTAGCCTCCCTATTGTTTATATTATATATAGCTTAGCCCTTTTTTATCTATCATCACCCCGGATGTCCCAAAGGTAAAAGGTGTTTTACTCCCCACACTTCTATATCCAAATAATGCAGTGCTGATGGCTCACGTACCAAAAGCACTGTGTATACAGGTGCACTCATTTGTTAAATTTATGGCTGCTCTTGACTTGCAAACTGATTTTTCTAATTTATACATTATGGCCTGTGGCCCCAAGTGCACCCAGCTTTCCACTCTCGTTTTTGGCACAAATTGTTTACAAAGCACTAACACTTTTTCTTACCTAGGGGTTACATTCGATGCAGCTGGCTCATGGGCACCCAACATTTTACAGATTAGGGTGAAGCTATCCAGGGCAGTAGGCTCCCTTTTTAGTCTACCTCAAACTCTTTCGCTATGACAAAATTATGCCATGCAATGTGTTCCCATTGCGGCACATGGGGCCGAGATATGGGGCATTGGAAACTGGGAAACTATTCAGGTGGAGGAAAATCAATTCCTATAGAAAATCCATCTCTGCCCCTTTATTGTCCTCCTATTTTATTGCCATGAGGAGCTGGGTTTGACTCATTTGGTTGATCACATTAGAACTCGCCCCTCCATTGCTGTGGCTATCCATTTGGAAAACTGAGGCGGTATCCTTAACAAGAGATATTATTAATGATTGTCTTGCATGCTACAAAGGCCTTTCTATCCCTTGGATAGCATACTGAAGAAAACTTTACTGGAGATCAGCCCGATCTCCAGTAAATGCCTCATGCATTTTCTGATCCTGACTCTAGCAGTAGCATAAATAACAAGTATTGGCAAAACCAATAGGTCGCTGCAATGCCCGAGCTATTGTCCTTGTCAATTTGAATGTCTTTTAGCCATGTTGTCTAGCAGCACATTTGCTGTTCAGCATGGCTGAAAGTCACTGGAAGCCCAGAATCACAGGATGTTGAGCCGGCGCCAAGTCTCTTTGCCCCCCCAGGTTGAGTTTATAGTCCTGCCCCTCATAACACAAAAAAAGCTTTGACATGGCCTGCGCTGGCCGCATCCTAGCGTGTTTTTTCAGTGACTTTCAGCCATGCTGAACAGCAGATGTTCAGCCAGACAAGATGGCTGAAAGTGATTCACATTGACACGGCCAATAGCTCGGGCATTTCTGAGATCTATTGGCTTTGCCAATGCTTGTTTGGTGTTGACAGGGTCTTGCTGAACAAATGTGGAAGTGATAGTGAGAAATAGTTGAGGAGCTTTCAAATGAAGTGAGGTTGTGGTGTAACGGACAGAGCTGCCGACAGGGGAACTAGGGAACCAGGTTCGAATCTAGAGGTCGGCTTAACAGTTTGTGATTCTGGGCAATTTACTTATGCTTCCCCCATGTATGAAAATTAATTTGTCATTGTGTAATGTAACTGGTGAGCACTTAAAGTGCTCCAATAGCATCGACTTGTGTTAGCACTAAGGCAAGATGGAGGACAGAACAAGCACTCCAATACTATTGGATCGTGCCAAAAAATAAATAAATAAACGCAGCAGCAACGAGGGAGGTATTGGGGGGACTGATCAAGCAGGGAAGCAGGAGGGGATGGGGAGATAGGCAAGCAATGATGGGAGAGGGTGGGAGGAAGCAACAATGAAGGGGTAAAAAATTAAGCAGGATCAGCGACAAAAATGAATGTGTTTCATTGTGGAATGTAACTGGTGAGCACTTAGAGCACTCCAATACCATCGGCTCGTGTTTGCACTATGTCAAGACGGAGTTCAGAGCGAGCACTCCAATATCATTGGATCGTACAGAAAAAAACAAGTGCTGGTAATTTTGAACAACTTTTTAAGAAATGCTTTTGTTTATGTACATGTGCATGCATTTTAGAGGTTTGTGTGTACAAGGGAGATGGCCTGAAACATAAGTACTCCTATGGAATGCCTAGAAGTGCTTGAAAATAAAGAAAAAATAGATGCGCAAACCTGGTGCAGTGAAAGGAGACATGTACTTGGTCCAGGCACTATAGGAGGCCCAAACACAAGAAGAGGGCATGACACCCGCATGCCATGACAAACGGCATAAAACAAATGAGAGAGATGCTGAAATTTACGAATGGTAGGACATGGGCGGCCTGTAAGCCCACAGATTGAACACAACATGTCTCTTCGAAACAGCACATGCGCTGTCTAGCCGAACAGTGCTTCCGCTGTCTAGCCGAGACCTAAAAACAATAGATTTTGTACAGCCGAAACCTACTGGCTTTGCCAATGCTTGTTGTGTTTAGAAACAGGGAGATTAGGGGCCTGATTACGATCTTGGCAGATGAGATACACCGTCACAAATGTATCCCGTCCGCCGTATTACAATTCCATTATATCCTATGGAATTTGTAATACAGCGGACGGGATATCGGTCTGGTTTGTGATGGAGTATCCCATCCACCTTGATCATAATCAGGCCTTAAGGGATTTATCGGAATCACAAAATATAGAACTGAGATCGAGGGTAGCGAGATGATATGGTGTCCTTTTGGGAGAGGATGCGGCATAAGGGCCAGAGCTGCCGACTGTGGAGCTGGTAAACCGGGTTTGAGTTTCGGCGTCGACCTAGCATCCTTGATCTTTGGCAAATCACGTATTCTTGCCGTGCCTACAAAAATGAATGTGTCATTGTGTAAAGTAACTGGTGCTAATGTTAAGCCTTCCAGTCCCTTCAGCTGGTGTTGGCGCTATATAAAACTGCACAAAAAAAGTAACTGGCGCTAATGTATAGCGCTCCAATATGTTCAGGTGGTGTTGACGCTACATAAAACTGCACAAAGAAATGTGAAAAAAAGAGTCAGTGGAGGAAGGGATCTTTGCAATGGAGTCCAGTGAGGGCAAGCAGCGATGGGCGGGAGGTGGACGGGCAACCTACAGCAAATATGGGCAGCCACGGGGAGATTAAGTGATTTGCCCGTAATCGCAAAATGTGGAACTGCAGCCTAGGCTAGGGAGACGATGTGGCGTCCTCTTGGGGAGGATGTGGTGTGAGGGTCAGGGTCAGGGCTGCCGACTACAGGGCTGGGAAACCGGGTTTGAGTTTTGGTGCCGGTTTAACATCCTGGATTCTGGGCAAATCATTTAATCCCCCATGCCTGCAAAAATGAATGTGTCCTTGTGTAAAGGAAATGGAACAGAGGCCTGCACCCAATGGGGGCTGAAGGAGGTGGCGTCTTAAATGGCGCCAAGGCCCGGAAATGTGGGTCATGGAGGAATGGACAATGTCCAGGAAATGACACCTCTACCCCTAAGAGCAAAGGAAGAGGGGGAGCAGGAAAAAATGGCCCCAAAGCAGGCATGATAGGCACAAATCACGACGGCCAATGGGAAGGCCGGGTGGTATTCAAAATTCACCTTCGGGGTAGCTAAGCCCCTTTAAAAATACAGCAAGCGCCCATGCCCACTTATCACTTCGGGACAGGCGCCGCAACATCACAATGACAGAAGAGAGATCATATTGGGGAGGGTCGGTGGACTGCGGCTAGCGCAGCAACTGCGGCAGACTAACTGGCCTGTCTTGGGAGCCCGGAGAGCGGACACCGTCACTGAAGCAAGCCACCGAGAGGAGATCACAGCGTCTGCACTGGGAGCGGAGGAGAGATCACTGCTTGCGGCGCAAGTAGCTGAGGGATCAAGGACCGCAAGATCATATTGGGGAGTGTCATCGGACTGTGGCCACTGCGGCAGCTGCAGCGGAGTAACAGACCTGTTCTGAGAGCTCGGGGACCGGACACCATCACCGAAGCGAGCAGCAGAGAGGAGTTGACCACCGCAGCACCGGAAGCCGAGGAAAGATCACCGCTTGCAGCGCTGAGAGCTGAGGCATCAAGGTCCGAAGCAGAGAAGAGCCAGCAGACCAACAAGCAGCCACAGCTGCAAGGTTAGAGGAGCAGCATGGAGCATGGGCGTGCAGTCAACTACAAGCGTCACTGAGGCCTACCCTCTGAGCAACGAGTAAATAGAGCGGGGGTGGGCAGGACCCTATGATAGAGGGAACCAGGATTTAAGGAGACAGACACTGAGGCCTGTGAAGGAGGCGAGGAGCACCCTCTGTAATTCACGCATTGGTTCCTTAAGCCTGGTACCTCATCAAAAAAGGGGCAGCAACTACTGCAGGGAGCAGCACTCCCTCGGGCATTGCTAAAAAGCAAGAAGTGAAAAAAAGGGGACAGTGAGGCTTGTTTGTGGCACCAAGTGAGCCTTAAGTAAAGACTAGCAGGTCGAGAGGCTAAAAGGCACAGAGTGAAGTAAAGGGGACAGCAAGGTTTGTATGCGACACACTATGAGCCTCAAATAGTAGTTTGAGATGCTGAAAGGCAACAAGTGAAGGAAAGAGGGCAGCAAGGCTTGTTTGTGGTGCACAGTGATCCTTAGGTAAAGACTAGCAGTTCAAGACTGCCTGGTGACAAAACTTTAAAAGCAAACAAACTTGTGCAAAGTAAGCTCATGCAAAGCAGCTACTATGGACCCCTGGGCAATAGGTGACTATGTCGAAGTGCAATAACCCCAAAGTAGATCAAAAACGGGCAGCAAGGATGAGGGGAGCGACCACCAGGGCAGCATAAAGCAGTGAGCACCCCTTACGTAAACAGGGGTACTCCAGAGCTGCAGCTCCCAACAAGCATTACAAAACTCCATCATAGATCTGCGGGGCAGCTGACCAAGCGACCAGGTGCACGTGGGGACAGCCCACAAAGGGCAACTCGACCCACAGTGCGTGAGGCCAGGAGAGGCCAAAACAACAGCTGGGGACATCTCCCGCTGGTTGACGTGACCCAAGCTATTGACAAGGTCATAAAGGGTTCGCAAGACAAGAACCACAAGCACAGCAGCAGGGACAACCAATTGCTGGTGACGTGATCCATCTGTGCTCTAGCTGCAATCAGCAACCTGAGAAAGATGGCGGAGTCAGGCAGCAGCACACAGCAAGACGTGATTGATAAGATCATCAACGCAGCGAGAACGGCAGCAGCCACGCATGGCAAAGATTGGCTGACGAGGCAAAGGAGAGGGGAGCAGAATGGACGGAGCCACCCGAAAGAACCCAGTGACAGCAGGGAAATTGAAGAACGATGAGAGGACCGCCCAGAGGAGAGCAAAGTGAGAGAAGAGCCAAAGAAATGCCAACACAATGCCAGACTCACACCACGGACCAGGGGCTTTTTCACTGCACCGCTCGGTGCAGAGCCCTCGCCCAGATGGGACAACAGCCCTCTGTGCTCCTTCTTGCCCCCCTGGGTGCCTGCGGGAGGTAGGGGTGCCGCCAACAGACATGACTCTTGTTGTGTCCTGAGTTTTTCGGCGTCGTTGCCTTTTCTCCCCGGGGCGGCGGGGCAGTGTTCCCCTGGACTTCGTACCCTAAGGTCTGAGGTTGACCTGGCGGGGGCTCGTGAACGCTCGGGTCATGAGGAAAGACAAGGCCTCACGCGCCGCATCAACGCAGATGCTGATAGACCATTACACCACCCGCTCCAGCAGTTCCATCTCGGGTCCCCTGGATCCCGCAGACTCAGACAAGGCTGGGGCCCCACCCAATGACCTCTCAGTCGTTCTGCAAGCAATCCAAACCTCCCAGGCTGCAGTGGAGGCCAGAGTTGGTGATGTGAAAATGGATGTTGCATTGCTCTGCCAAGACCTCTGCAATGCCAAAGTCAGGATCACAGAGACGGAGTCACTGATCTCCACATCCGAAGACGACGTCTCAACTCTCAAATTCCAAGTTTCAAAACTCCTGGTTCGCACAGCGGAACAACACGTGCGTGCAGAAGATGCGGAAAACCACTCATGGTGTAATAATGTCCGCATCGTGGGGGTCCCTGAGTCCGTGGGGGATGCAGCCCGCAACAAATGGCAGACCTCATAGAAAAATGGCAAAAGTCCTGGATGCCTGAGGGGCGCCTATTCCCCTGGTTTGCGGTCGAAAAGGCCCACCGCTCACTGGCTCCGAGGCCTCCTCCAGACTCCACCCAGTGACCCATCATCGTCTGCATCCTGGACTTCAGTGATCGTGATCGGTCCTTGGCGATACACACACCCGGCCGGATCGCCAATGTAGTGGCACCAAAGTCTTGGTATTCCCGGACTACACAAGGGAGGTCCAGCAGCGCAGGGGATCCTTCCAAGATGTCAAATAGAAACTGCGGAACATTAGTCTGCAGTATCACCTCCTTTTCCCAGTCATATTCCGGAACAAGTCCATCTCTTCTTTGACACACATGAGGAAGCCTGGCAAAGGCTAACAGAGGAGAGGCCGCTGCAGGAGTGCTCCTCCCCCTCCACCAACACCCAAGGCCTGACTATTGACCCCGCCGCATGCTCTCAGCCCTGTTCAAAGGGACAGTGTCACCTCTCCTGGAGGCAGTGGGACCCACTCGGCCTCTCCACTGGGTTCCCCCTCATCGCCACTCCGTATCGAAAGAGCCCCAACTAAAGACCAATTGGCGGGCGAGAGCAGTGACCCCGGTAATGCCATGCACCCTCTGTCTCCCTCCTTGAAAACATCTTCGGTCCCTCAGCCAGACTCGGACCTTTCCCGCGGTCCTGTACTTAGCCCGACTTCGGGCGTGGAACATGTCACCTGACGACGTCACCATAGATCCCTGGAGCTTACCGGGGCACAACTGACCCCTTGCCTTGCCGCCTCAACCAGAAATTAAATTGACTCTTCATTAGCAGCTGGCATTAATGAATCCTGTCTCCACATTGGTTCACCCCAACCCTCATTGTGGACTCATCAAGGCAAAACTTTATGTTGACTTAAATGTTTGTTTCGTTTTCCTTGGGCGACAGATACTTCTGAGGTAGAAGTATGGGGAGGGGTGGTAGTTGGGGGGTGGGGTTTTTGTTATGCATATGTTTATTGTTTATGACTTTTTCTTCCCCTTAGGCACAGGCACATTTACTAGTCTCCCTTGCAACCGCGATCCTGCAGTCCAATTCATTCTCAGAGCCTCCCGGAAACCTGCTACATTGCCACACTGGCTCTCCCAGTGGCCCCCGCCAGGCGCTCAATTCGCCCCACGAGCACACTTGACCCCACCCATTGCATTTAAGGTATTATCATGGAATGTTAACGGTCTGTTAGACCGGATCAAATGCTCGGCGGTCTTTGCATTTGCCCATCGCCACTTGCCAAAGGTCCTCCTCCTTCAGGAAACCCACCTTCAGGGCGAATACTGCCCTTTCCTGTCCCGCAAAGGCTACGACAGGGTCTTTCATGCAGGGTTCTCACAGGGGACAGGGGGATCGCCATCCTCCTACACCGTTCCTTCCAGGCTTCTTACAGACTGGTTCTCCTCCTGGAGCCTCTGTGATGCCTGGCGGTCCTGGCACCCAACACTCTAACAGTACACGCACACTTCAGCCTCCCATCACACACACTCACGCATCGACCTGATTCTCCTGCCGGCTCCAGACTGCCAATAGCTGAACCACATCGACATATTGCCCAGAGGGGTCTCAGACCACTGCCCCTCACTCCTGGGACACTCCCCCCTGGCACTGAGCCCCATGTGGTGCATCAATGCGTGGTACCTCCAAGTCAAAACTTTTGTTCAAGCACTAAGAAAAGAGCTCCAATCCTACTTCCTTAACAACTCTGAATCGGTGGCCCGAGTGAGTACGCTCTGGTCCGCCAGCAAAGCTACCATTTGCGGATTTGGGAAACAATTGGTCAGGTTGCGGAAGCATGAGTGCCATTCCCTTAACACACAGTTGGAATCCCAGGCCTCCCGTCTGGAACAGCGCCTTCTCTCTGACCCACGGGAAGCCATTTCCCCCCAGTTGTGTCTCGTCCAAGAGGACATACGTCTTCATTCTCTAGAAGTGGCCAGGCTTCTCTGGTATGCAACCATGGCCAATATCTACGGCTGGGGTGATAAGAATGGGAAAATGCTGTATTGGCTGGCCTCACACCAGCAGGCCAATAGAATAGTCCCAGAGATTAGAGATGAAACAGGCCATACATATCAGGCCCTGCCGGACATTGCCCGGGCCTTTGCCCTCTATTTCAAGGAATTATACTCCGTGCCGAAGGACAGGGATTGGGCGACTAGTGATTGCCTCTTGAACGCAGTCGGCCTCCCATCCCACCCCCGGGAAGACTCCCAACTGATGACGATCACATCACGATGGAAGAGGTCGGAGACGCTCTCTCAAGGCTGAACCCTGGGAAAAATCCAGGCCCGGATGGGTTCCCCATGGAATACCTGATGAAAAACCGAGACTTACTGCTCCCTCATCTTCTCGCCCTTTTTGAAGAGGAGTGTCACCTGGGCTCTTTCCCAGAAGACCTAGGCTCTGCCACTATAGTGGTGATCCCAAAAAAGCACAGCCCCCTCCACCTCCTGTGCCCACTAGCGTCTCATCTCCTTGCTCAACTGCGAAACAAAAATCTTTGCCACAATCCTGGCCAACAGACTGAAAAGAGTGCTACCGATGCTCATCCACTTGGACCAGTACCGCTTCATGCTGCAAAGAAGCACACAGCACTGCATTCGACGGCTACATGTGGCCCTAGCCCATCGCCACTCCTTACCACACGACTTAGCCTTGCGATTTTGAGAAGGTGTTCGATACGGTGGCCTGGGACTACCTCCGCAATGTGCAAACCTGTAACGGCCTTGGCCCATGTTTCCGAAGCATGGTTGATGTGCTTTACTGCCATCCCTTGGCCCGAATGCAAGTAAATGGTGTCCTTCTACATTAGGCGTGGTACGAGGCAAGGTTGCCCCCTGTCCCCCCTTCTCTTTGCCTTAGCAATGAGCCCCTAGCTCAGCTCATTCGTGGTGACCCGCTTTGCAGAGGATGGAGGTGGGATACCAACCATGAGGACCGCATCGCCCTATATGCAGACGACGTCCTCCTGTATTTTGCGGACCCAGCAAAGAGCGGCCCCCGATGCCTTCACCTGCTTGAGGCCTTTGTGCTAGCCTCCGGCCTGAAAGTGAACCCATCTAAATCAGTGCTGGTTCCCCTGGCCCCATCAAGGGACTGCTTTGACTGGCATTCAACCATCCCTCTCAGCAGACTGAGTTTCAAATATTTGGGCGTGTGGGTGGCACTGCACCCAGAGCTCACCTGGGCCCTGAACCTACAACAGTTGCTCCGGAAAGTAAAAGTGGGCCTGACCATGTGGCAAAGCCTCCCCCTTAATGTGATGGGCCGTGTAGCCTTGTATAAAATGGTGATATTGCCCGGCTTCCTCTATATCCTCCTCAACCTCCCTCTCCAGATTCCAAGGTCTTGGTTCCAAAAACTAGAGGGTGATGCACGCACCCTTTTATGGCATGGCTCACGGCCGTGACTAGCGCTCATCCACTGTCAGTGAGGCCCCTACGACTGTGGGCTGGGCATGTCCAATTTGTACCTTTACTATCTGGCCTCTCAATTCCTTGTCGCCCACGACTGGTTCAACGGCGGGGGTGGTCAGACCCGGCCTATAAACTAGAACTCACACAGCTTGGCTTCCCTACTCTGCAGGCACTGCTGTACAGCACCCCAATCCACTCCCAGCTGCTCACAGTCACACGAGTAGTACTTTTAGCTTGGCTCGCCGCCTTACAGTGGGATGGTAAACTCGCACAACAAACTCCGCTATAGCACGGTACCTGGCTGAAGGAAGTGGCAACACTCACCGGCTTCAGAGCATGGGATAGCATTGGGATTTCTCAACTAGGGGACGTTTGGTCAGGAACACACATACGCTCCTTTGCAAGTCCACAGGAATCATTTGCCCTCACACGCTCCCAATTCTACAAATATCTCCAGGTCAGGCACACCCTCCATACTCACATACGTGACACAGAACCCCTCCCAAAGTTTAAGCCACTTGAAGCCAAAATCCTAATGGGTAACCTGGGACGCGGAGGTGTCTCACAAATCTACTGCACCCTCATAATAACTCCCCCAATTCACTCAACCATCTACGGACGCAATGTGAGGCTTGGGTGGGTCCACTAGAAGAAGAGGATTGGCGCAACGCCCTGATGGCTCTCTGCAAGCTCACCATCTCCTCCAAATTGAGGCAAATACAAACTTACTACCTTCATGTAGCGTAGCTACCACCCTCACGTCTACACAGGGCTGGTCTCCGGCCTGACGCCACCTGCCCCAGATGCACAGCTGCGCCTGCAGACTTCTTCCACATGGTCTAGTCCTGTGTTCCAATATAAACATACTGGGCTGCATTAACAAGAGAGCTAGCAGAGGTGCTGGGATGGGCGGTTCCCCTATCTCCCAACATGATCCTTCTGGTAATAGCAGAGGGTGCTGGGGGCACTAGGGCTGAGAGGGCCTTCCTAAGTTCAGCCTTCGTGACATTGCAACAAAATGGATGAACCCCATTCCCCCTACCATCGCATACTGGCGCCGCGGGTTTGACTGGTGTGCCCAGCAGGAGGGGGTGGTGTTTGAAGCGAGAGGTTGTCCCCAAAAATATTGTCCTGTGTGGGGGAAGTGGTTACACCTTTGACCTGCTGCACCCAAACCGCAGCTCTGGAGATACTCAGTGATCTATTTATGTATATGTACTGGCTTGCTTGGTTGTAACCTGTATATGTGATACTGAAGGCTTAACTTGTGCCTAGATCTTGCTGGCTGTTAAAACCCAATAAAATCATTTATTTAAAAATAAAATAAAAAAAAAACGCTTGTGCCACTGCTATTTCCCAACACTGGGGAGGGGGGGGCAGACAAGGCAATGGGTCCCGGGAGAAACAAAACTAACTGTGGGGGACATGTGAGCACTGCAAGCACAGCCACACAGGTCCCAAGCAAAGCAGCTACCCTTTAGGTGACACCATCAACAACCAATGCACATCCGGCCCCACAGATGTGTGGGAAAGCACATCAGGGGCAGAGTTCAAGGCCATACTGGGGGCGGTTTAGCACCAGAGGCCTACATGAGGAGCACACTGGGGCACCCATTCATTGTGATAAGGTCCACGAGCCTAGCGAGCTTGATACCTTTTGGCAGTTAAGAGCGCATATGGCGTGACGAGTTTATAAATATTTTCACGCTCCTGGAGATTCAAGTAGAAGGGCTAAACCTTACAACATGTGAGAAAAAGGATGAGGACAGGAGGAGAGGGTGCGTGTCAGAAAGGAAAGGATCTTCGATACCTGGCTGGACGGTTTTAGGATAATGGCTTGCATGATAGTGGAACGGTTCCCACATAGCACAAAAGATTTATGGTTATACGAGTCCAAAATACATGAAGCATATAGGCAATTTTCATGGGTTGGATTATGATAAGGGCAGACCCACCCAGACATGGAGTGGAATGAAGAGGACTGTCGGGTTACATGCATAAGATGATATAGCTAGGTAGAGTAGGCACTGGTCAGGGAAGCCTGAACAGTCTTTTTGAGAAGACCAGTTTAAGGGGCATCAAGAAAATAGGAAATCCTTCTTTCAACAAAAGCACTTTTCAAGTTGGGAAGGAGGGCCACCAGGGAAGGGCTCCCCAGCGATATGTTTCAAATATGACAGGGATGAATGCACCTGGGGCCCAGCATGTATGATAAGGCACGCGTGTGCTACCTGTGGGAGGGGCTTTCAGTAGTCGACTGCAGAAAAGGTAGAGGTGACAGAGAGAGAGAGAGAGAGACAAGAAAGAGAAGGAGAGAAGGAGAGAAGGAAGTAGCCCGGCGGATGCTAGGATGCAAATGGCATGGAGGTGACTCCAGCTAGCCAACATTCCCGTCAATACACACAGAGGCTAAGACAGATAGCTAACCAGTATGAGATTAAAGCGTTCATTGAATGAAATCAAAAATACTGAGGCTACGCTACTTTTTTAGGCTGGGAGCTAATAATAAATTCAGGTTTTTAACAAAAAATTGGGGGTTGTATTTAAGAGAAAAATTGACGGCTTATCTTAAGCAAAATCATCGAGAGTTGTGTTTTAAAACTGTAGTTTTTAACTGAATTTGAATGGTGCTCTAATAAAAAATTATAAAAGAAGGGGTGGGAAACATTGAAGGCTACCTACCACTTCTACCTTCTTCCCCGCGCTGTTCTACTGGATCCGCTTGACGGGGGTATTTAGGCCGCAAGCTGGTGGGACGGTGCAGTGGGCACCGGAGCGCCAAAGGCTCATCAGCATCCCAAGAGTGGGCATTAATTTAAAATTTTAATTTAAAGCTTATAGAGCGCACAGCTACCTCCAACGGAGGTGTCCCGGCGCTAACGGAGACAAGAGAAGGAGTAGAAAGCCACCAGCCATGCTGCCGGGTTGCAGCCAGAAACAGCGTCATTGGCCAGAGGAAGAACATACTGTAGCAAGGAGCTAAGGGAGCTTAATCCAGAAGTGGAACAAGCAATATTTAGACTACAGAAGGGAATAACCAGATCAAACCACCAGAATACAGAAATCAGAGGTGAGGAGGGGCACTTGGGGAAGAGTAATGAAACAGAGAACAGGGATAACTGGGGGAACCTTAAATGTGGTCTTATTAACGCTTGCTCATTGGTGAAGCACGCACATGAGCTCTATTTGCTACTAGACGCATCTGACTGGGACATGTTATTCACAACTGAGACCTGGATTCCCAATGGCGCAGAGATAGATTTGGGACATATGTGCCCACCAGCATATAAAGTAGTAAATCAATCAAGAGCTCATAAGAGAGGAGGAGGAATATCTATTATTTTCAAACAAAAGTGGGAAGTGGAGATACTCCCAGTTGATGACATTCAAGGGATAGAAACCCTGTATTTCTCCCTGAAAAGAAGAGGGTGAACTGCACTGTCTTGGATTCTTTGCTATAGGCCCCTAGGAAACTTCCTAAATGACCTCCAAACCCTCTTGAACATAATCTCAAATCTAACCCTAACCCACTTCAAGCTATGAGTACTAGGAGACTGGGCAGAAAATAGAGCCCAGGCCCAAATTAGTAACTTCCTTACATCCTGTGAAACTTTAGGACTAGAGCAAACAGTTAAGGGACCTACAAACCAGGATGGACACACCCTGAACTTGGTACTGGCCCCCCAGAACATGGTGGTTATAGAGGATGTGGTCCCGATCCACTGGTCAGACCACTACCTGATCAGGTTTAAATTAGTGGAGCTTACCCATAGAAAACATTAAAAAAAAACACTAGAGCAAGGATACAGAGAAGAGCCTAGGTGAAACTTAAGAACATGTAGGGTAAAAAAATATTCAACACTACAATTTGCTTCCAAGAAGGAGAGATGGTAGACATCAATTATAACTGTCTACGAAATGAAATCACAACCACACTGAATTAACTCATTCCGTTAAAATAGATGACACCAAAACAAAAACCATCGGCCCCATGGTACACGGAAGCCCTGAAGGAAAGAAAAGCTGAGTGTAGAATACAAGAAAGACAATGGCGACGAACATATGTAAATAATGATAAGTTGCAACTAAAGATGCAATAAAAACTATATCATAAAAGTCAGAAAAGCAAAAGAAAACTATTATACCAATACCAGTACCCCTGCAGCAAGGAAAATAAAAGAGGTGTTTGAGATTGTTAGAGAACTGGGTCACCCAGACTGCACAAAACAAACAGTTGGACCAACACAAGAATCATGTAATAAACTGTCAGATTTCTTCCATAACAAAGTGGAACTAATTATAAAAAACATCAGCAAAGAGAAACCTCCAAAGCAGACAAAAACCCTAAAAGCATGGACCTATTTACAAGCATGCCAAATAGTCCCAACATAATGCAACAGCAGGGGAAGCCTGGTATAAAACTCACAGAAATAGCCTCATTAAATGAAGAGGATTTTAGGGCACTAGCAATGTCAATTTCTTTGTGCTCGATAGGGGAAATTAACTATTCCTGGCCTTACAAAAATTATGCAACCAATCACTTGTGACAGGGTTGGTCCCAGGAGGGTGGAAGAAATCTCTAGTCACCCCCTTGGTGAAGAAACCCCAAGCTGACTTACAAGATCCTTGCAACTTCCAACCCATTTTGCAGCTCACCTACCCGGTCAAGATTATAGAAAGGCACACTAGTAAAGCATTAGCAAACTTTCCAGATTCTAATCACCTACTTTAGCCCAAAATGATGGGATTTCGACCAGCCCATGGCACAGAATCTGCCCTAATCATAGCAACAGATGAGTGAAGGTGGCGAGTTGACGAGGGAAAATCAGCAGTCCTGATCTTGTTGGATCTATCGGTGGCGTTCGACACCGTCAACCACCGAATCCTACTCAACAGACTAAAAGAGATTGGGGTGGAAGGCACCGTCCTAAAATGGATTGAATCCTATTTATCAGAGAGATGGCAGGCTATCTCTCTCCCCCTTTCAGATCAGAGTTCAAAGAGCTGATGCATGGAGTGCCACAGGGGTCAGCACTGAGCCCTATTCTAATTAATGTGTATTTACTCCCCTTACTAAACCTAATTAAATCATATGGGTTGACTTTCATAAACTATGCAGACAACACCCAGTTAATCATATCCCTGGATAACGAGGACACGAACCAGCTGAATAACTTCCATGATTGTCTTACTGAAATGGCTCAGTTACAATACATTAAAATTTAACTGAGACAAAACAGAGTTCCTGTGCTGCTCTCCCAATAAAGTACCCGACCAACTCCCAGATAACTTTTGGCCATGGACAAAAGCTGGGGATCTGAGTAGGGCTTAGTCAGTGCGAAATCTAAGAGTGCAGATTGATATGAAACTCTACCTGTCAAGGGTTAGTGAGAAACCTTAGAAAAATCATCCCCTTGCTCCCACAGCCAGCCAGAAAGCTGGTGGTGCAGTGTACAATTCTTAGCAGGATTGACTACTGTAATGCCCTTTTACTGGGAATTTCAGACTATCTACTAAAAGACTATGTAGAATACAAGTAGCGGTGGCCAAACTAGCCCTCAACAAATCATGGGCTGACTTCGCTACTGACACCCTGAACGAACTCCACTGGCTGCCAGTAAAAGAGAGAGGCACTTTCAAAGCAATGTGTATAGTCCATAAGGCCCTAAATGGATCCGGACCCAGACTCCTACAGGATAAATGTACCTACTATAAACCCGCAAGGAGGCTGACCTAGTGCAGGTGCCCAGGGTCAGGAAAACTAGGGTTGGAGGGGGAGCTTTTCAAATTAAGGCAGCTCAAGCCTAGAATAAGCTGCCTAACTCCCTCAGATCAAACACAGATCTATTTAGCTTTAGGAAGAGCCTTGAAACCTGGCTCAATCCTAAATAAATCAAGAACGGAAGTCTCCAGTCATTTCTGACCTTCTTGGATGAATGTGGATAGCGCCAAGATGCCTGCCAGGTGAACGATCAACGATGAACGATGAACGATGCGCTTTACAAATGAACACTAATAATAATAACAATAATTAGGCAGATGCATGCTTACTATGTGATGGCTTTGAGAAGGGGCCCAAAACATTCCAGTGGCAGGACACATCAGGTTGTGGGAAGACAAAAACCTTTGCTCAGTGCTCCAGCACCCTGAGATAGTGTGCAAGAAAATTCTGAAAGAGAAAGAACTAGGTAGGGTAGAAGGTCCCCTGGGTGCAGCGCATCCACCAGACGTGGCGATGTCTACCCTAAGGGTGGTACCCAAGATGGCCAACTGGTAGAGCACACCCTAGCGCCCAAGATAGCACAGAGGTAACCACATACAAAGACAGTTCAGAGGGTCATTGGGGTGGAGTCATTTCAGGGATGCACAGGGCACAGCCGGAGCTCCAAGCCCAGCACAGAACAAACAACCGGAAGAGGGAGCAGTAAGCCCACAAGCAGCGTGGCAGTAAAAGGAGTTAAATAAATAGAGTTTAAGAAAGTTTGAAAGGCCACACTCAACCACGCCGGGTGGCAGACCAGCCACTTAGAGTTTGTGGGGACATAAAACACGGCACTCACAGCCCAGGCAAGCCCGTCGTTGAACCACACTGAGTAGGCGAAGGTAGCGAGTTTGGCCTAAAAGAGATTGTGTAATTACCCCCCACACATATGGAAAAACTCCAGCTCAAAGACTCCAGTGGAGATTAATAAACGTCAGAATGATTATTGGGTGATTTATGCCTTAATGGCACGGCAACAACATTCCTATATGTTTGATTATGGCATGATTTATGACCTAATGACAAGACAGCTTTACTCCTGCCTGTTTTGATTTATGGCATGATTTATGTTCGCTATGTAGCCTAAGGGCGTGATGTTGATTTATGATGCAAATTATAATTGACAATTATCGTTCTGATAGGTGGGCATGCAGAATGATTTATGACCCCCTAATAAAGTTGAAGCAGGGTACCTATTGTTCAACATTGGTGATAATAAAGCTGCAGCCAAAGACTTCCAAATTCAGCTTGTAGTGTTTCAATACGGAATGGGAGTGACCGTATTCGAAGTATAGAACAGAGGCCCGCATCCAGAGGGTGCTGAAGGGGGCGGCGTCTTAACCAGCACCAAGGCCCAGAAATGTGGGCCCCGGAGGAATGGACAATGTCCAGCAAACGGCACCCTGCCCCCAAGAGCAAAGGAAGAGCGGGTGAAAGAAAAAACAGTACCAAAGCAGGTGCGAAAGGTCGAATCCCGCCGGCCAATGGGAAGTCTAGGCTGCATTCAAAATTCAGCCTCGGGGCAACTGAGCCCCTTTAAAAATACAGCAAGTGCCCATGCCCGCTTATCACTTCGGGAGAGGCACCGCAACATCATGAAGACCGACCCACCTACACCCAACAATGAGCCCGTCACAGCAGCAAAGGTCAGCAGTAACAGGAGTTAAAAAAATTGCGCTTAAGGCGATTTGAAAGGCCACACCCGACCACGTAGGTGTGGCAGACCAAGTACTTTGCATGGGATGCCTCATGGCAGGGTAAGGTGGTCAGAGATGGGGGCAATACACATCCCAGGCTCGCCAGTCGGCAGACCACACCAAGTAGGCGAAGGTTCCAAATTGGGTCTAAAAGAGATTCTGGAATTACCCCCCCCCCCACACACACAGAAGTAAAACTCCAGCTCAAAGACTCCAGTGAACATCAATGAATGTCAGAATAATTTCTGGTGTGATTTATGACTTTATGGCAAGGCAACAACATTTCTAAATGTTTGATTTATGGCATGATTTATGACCTAATGACAATCCAGCTTTACTACTGTCTGCTTTGATTTATGGCATGATTTATGTTGGCAATGTAGCCTAAGGGCGTGATGTGTGATTAATGGTGCCAATTATAATTGACAATTATCATTATATGACAGGCTGGCATTCCGGGTGATTTATGACCCCTAATAAAATTGAAGCAGGGTACCTAATATTCAACCTTGGTAATAATAAAGCTGCAGCCAAAAACTTCCAAACACATTCAGCTTGTAGTGTTTCAATTCAGAATGGGAGTGGCTACGTGTGAAGTTTAATGTAAAGCGCTTCAATACCTTTGGGTGGTGTTGGCGGTATATAAAACTGCACACAAAAAAACAGAAAGAATAACAGTGTTAGGCTGGTTTACAGTAGGGAACCTGAGGAAATACATTGCATTGGCAACCACATTAAAAGGACTACTTTTGCCAAGGACACTGAGGGGCAAGCAGACCTTGATAACATCAAGAGTCAGTCTGGCTCCTTTGAAGAGAATTCAAGTTAAGCAACAATGGTGCACTGAAGCACTTCACCGGTGAATGCGGAAAAAGTAAGAAAGTGTCCCGACAGTATAAATTTGAAGAAATAAAGTCCCACCCTATGAAATGAGAAGCAACAAGGTGTGACACGAACAGTTCAATCATTTCGCACAGGAGAAACATGGCTATGCAATTCAAGACACAGGTACTTTAGAAGCTCTGACATGCCCTGTGCTAACGGATACCTGATTCACTTGAGGTCTGATTTTCCAGCTATAAACATCATTGCCGAACGACCACATGTAGCGTAAAGACTCACACACACCTAGTACCTTCGCAGGCAGAAAATAAATGGAGACTACACGCGTGCCAAGTAATTGCAGCCATGCACACATGCTCCAATCAGTACGTCAGCTATAAGCTAATAGGACATTAAAAGGCAGAAGATCAACACACTAGAACGAAACAGACTACAATAGGAAAGTAGGGGGAGGGCTTGATCTCTGGATGGGGCATGAGAGTGGGTGGGAGGAGATGGAGCTGGTAAAAGCACAAGCACTATGTAGAGGGCTCGGGAGCGTAGAGAAGGTGTGTGACTCCCCCGCAATCTACATTTGGTGAAACCAGGAGCCAGCTGATAGCTGACGTCGGCAAGCTGACAATAAAGAGCAGAGCAGTGAGCCGGGGAAGCCGCTCCTGCTGGGCTGCAGGCCGAGAATGAGACTAGGGAGCACGGCGGATGGAACTAACCCAGCTGAAACGGGTCCTGGTGTACAGGCAATACCAGTCCCACGAAGTAACGACGGGACAACCAGGAGATCCGGAAACGGTGGCGCAGCCCGGGGCAGGAAATTACAAAAGAAAGTAAAGTTGCAGCCAACGAGAAGAGCTGCGCCTCAGGCCTGGGACTGAAGAGAAGGCCCGGGGCCCAATCGACCGAGAGAGCCTGGTGATTCCTGAGGAGGAAGCTACAAGCACGAGTCAGAGGCCAGGAGGAAACTACGACATTGACCTCGTGAGTAACAGAGAGCACACATTGCCAGCGCTATGGCGCAAGGGGACAGTGAGCGCCGGGACCATTGCCACCCGGCAGGGGTGTGGCGGGCTCACCCACACTGATAGCATACACCACAAAAGGCAATCGAGGGGAAACGGGAAGTAAAGGAATTCAAACCCTGATACATCTTGGGTGGAAAAGCGCGGCAAGAAGGGGCGTAGAGCTGTGAGCAGAAGAACTAGGGAGAAGTGAAGAGCAGCTCAGAGGAAAAGTGAGGTGTACTGGCTGACTTAAGTACGCAAGGTGCATCATTCAGTATCCAGAGACAGGAAATGGTGAAACCAAAGGCACCGTCCATGATTCAAACAAATAAAATGGACAAATACGCAGTAACAAAGCCACTCGCAGATGCTCAGGGAGTACGTACGGAAGAGATAGGGACATAGGAACCCTCGCTGACAGCCATCATGGCAGCTCTAACGGATCTCAAAGGCACCCTTGAACCCAAAATTGACACTGTAACGGTTGAAGTAAATCTACTGAGAGTAGATCTTCATAAAATCACTGAAGAAGTAACGATGGCGGAAGGAAATATAATGCAGCTACAAACCACTACAAAGTTGATGTAAGACCAAATTAAACAACTCCAGCAATGGCAAGGGGCGATGGCAGCAAGGCTCGAAGATCAGGAAGGGTGCGCCCGACGGAACATCATAACGGTGGTGGGCGTCCTGGAGGGAATGGAGGGGCCCAGTGCTGATCTCTTCCTAGAGGATCTTATACTAAACCATCTACGCCCTGTACGATTATCAAACTACTTCACAGTGGAGCGTGCACACAGAGCCCCAATACCAAAACCGAGACCAGGAGCACCGCCACGAACAATTATTGCAAGGATACTTAATTACAGAGAATCAATCTTAGAAGCCGCAAGGATTCATGGAGACCGCCTGCATGAGAATGCGACTATACGCTTTTTCCCTGACCTTACACTACAAGTGCAAAAGATGCGTCGAAGCTTTGAATCTGTGAAGCAGGAACTACGGAAGAAGGACATTCAATACATGATGCTTTATCCAGCCGGCTGAGAATGATGGCGGAAGGAAAGTCCTGGCTTTTCGCAACACCTGAAGAAGCATGGGAGTGGTTAGAAGGGCGGAGAGTGGTAAAACAGAAGTCATCCAGGGTCGGGGACCAGCGTCGACTCACTGGCTCTGAGGGGAGCGACAGAGAAGAAAGAACTGGGTCAGAAAAGCCAAAAGACAAATGAGACCAACCAGGTGAAGAAGACGAACTAGACTCAGCATGGTCAGATCTGCTATATTAAATTCGCTCTGGTGGTTTAGATGAGAGGGTTCGGAGGGGGGGCTGCCAGACGAGACTGAGGCATGGAAGGGGAAAGAGGGAGGAACAGTCAAATACCCTGTGCAGGGAAAGGATATAAATGTATACGTTAGGAAGGGTTGGAATACAGGAACTGAAAACCAGCAGCGGACTCTAGCCTACCCCGGCACGAAGCAAGTTTGTATGGGGTGACAGGCTCTCTGCATGTTGGGGTGGTGGGTAGTTTTAGATCTGTCAAGCAGGGCAGCAGGGTGGGGGGAAGAAGGGTATGGGAGACTACTTGGCCATGTTGGGCGGGTTAACATTGTTGTTTTTTATGTATTACTATAGATCAACATGAACACACATGGACACAACCCATCAAGTACACAACTGATCCGAGCTTAGTTACAAATGAAGCGATTGCCATGAGGGAACTTGGGGCTGAGCACTGGATGAAGGGGCTAAGCCAAACAGGGATATCAGGAAAGTTGTCTCACTATGGCACTAAATGTTATGACATGGAACGTCAGTGGACTGGGCAGTACGATAAAATGCACTCTGGTTCTGCAGTACTTGATGCGGCAGGCCACGGATGTGGTGCTGCTCCAGGAGACCCATCTGAAGGGAAATCATTGTAAAGCATTGGATCGGTGGGGATATAAACTTATGGCACATGCAGGATTTAAATCAGGTTCTCGAGGAGTGGGGATCTTAGTGAAGACGTCAATTCCCTTCATTCCTGGCAGGAATTGGTGCAACAGCTTGGGCAGATATGTTGCTCTTACGGGTACATGGGAGGGTAGGACACTAAATCTGTGCTCCGTTTATGTTACGCCAAGATTGCACTCGCAAACCCTCCCAACACTGGGAGATACTTTGCTGGAACTGCCCCGGGCACGCTTATACTGGGAGGAGACATGAACGCAGTAATGGATCCACAGATAGATAAACTATCAGGGCAGCAAGCACAGGTGGAAGGGAACCCCTGGTGGGAGTCATAACAGCAATGGGAATGATTGACTTGTAGCGTACACATAACCCAACAATACACACACACCTCAGCCAAACACAACAGTCACTCCCAGATAGATTATCTGTTCACATTTAGAATGCAGGTGGGACAATTTAAGAATACGTCGCAAAAAGCACGAGGTATCTCAGACCACTCCCCGATAGAGGTAAAGATACAAAGACCAGTCAAAAGTAAATCTCTGGCCCCGAGACTGGAGCCATGGTACTTCAAGAATAAAGAATTTGCACAAAAAGTACAGGCACGAACGGAGCAATATTTCTAAGAAAATGAAGGGTCGGTCAGGATGGTATCCACCCTATGGGAGGCATATAAAACAGTGATTAGGGGATACATCCAAGCACAAATAGGCATTAACAAGAAAGAACAAAAAAGAGAGTCGGAAGAGCTCGAGAAAGAGATAGGGCAGCTGGAGAGAGAGTCATGGGAGGGGAGGGACTCGGATGAGTCCATAAAGCGTTGACTTCAGCATAAGCAAAAGGAATTGAGAAACTTGGAGGAGCAAAGGGTAAGAGCGCAAGCATTAGCAACACAGAGGAAACTATACGATATTGGCGATAAAGTGAATACAATAATCGCATGGCTAGATAAAAGAGATAGGGAACGAAGTTGGATCCTGGAAATACATACGTTGAAGGGGACAACATATCGGACGGGAGAGGAAATAGCGGAGGCATTTGCACAGTACTACGAGGCACTCTATACCTCCTCCACTAAGCGCACAGCAGCGGACCGTTCAGAACTACTGCGTGAAGTTAATCTTCCCACATTAACGGAAGAGGATAGAGAGACACTAGACCAGGACTTCACGGTGGAGGAGATAGCCAGCACACTCACTGACCTCCACTCAGGGAAGGCAGCAGGCTCTAATGGCTTGCCAGTGGAAATGTACAAAAGTGTAGCAAGTAAAATAGCACCTCATTTGCTGAATATGTATCAGGAATCCAGGGAGAGAGGGGAACTGCCCTTGGACATCCGCACAGCAAGGATAGTGGTGATACCTAAAAGGAAAACCCTCTGATGACTGTGGATCCTATAGACCAATATTGTTATTAAATACTGAGGCAAAAGTGCTCGCCAAAGCGTTGGCGACCAGACTACAGACAGTCATCACTACTCTGGTCCGTCCTAACTTTAGGACTACTAACTTCTGTGAATACCGAAATGAGTAAGTTCATTCTGTGAATACCAAAATGAGTAAGTGTATTCTGTGAATACCTAAAAAGTACTAACTTTACGTTTACGTTTACGTTTTTGACGTAAGTTAGTTTTGTGAATCAGGCCCAATATGTTACATTTATGGCATGAAAAGAGAGTGTTGGAATCTACTGTAATATTTGTGTAAGAACGATGTACTGAGCGGAAATTAATAAAAAGATGTTTAAAAAAAAAAAAAGTGAGCATTTAAGCATGCCTGGTTTTGTCTAAGAGAGTAATTATTAACCCATAAGATTCATGACACTACTTTCAACCCTTTGAAAGATTTCATCAAAAGAATAATTTTATGTAACTGGCACAAACTAATGTGTAATTTGGAAAAAAAACTCATTGCTTTTAAAATAAATCAGACTATTGAAGATCACAAAAAAAAAAGAATGGATAAGAGATTTGTTTTGGTCTAGCGTTTTTAAAATTTCATCCATAATGTGAGTGAGCACCGATTCCGTGCTGTGACCACTTCGAAAACCAGATTGATGTTGATCCAGGAGTTGGAAATTCTCTATGTGCGTGCAGAGTTGCAATTGCACACATTTTTCTAGGAGTTTAGCCAGAGTGGGGATGTTGGAGATAGGGCGGAAGTTGTTAAGATCAGTTCTGTCTGCATTCGTTTTTATAGAATGGGGTAAACTTGAGCTGCTTTTAGGCATTCAGGGATCGTGCCTTGTGGCAATGAAGAGTTGACAATCTTTGTCCAAAGGGGGATGCAGGCATCCTTAATGTCTTTGAAGATGGGCGGTGGCAGCAGGTCGCTGAATTGATTAGATGGGTTGATGCTAAGAAGAGTCTTGTAAATGTCTCTTTCGCTGAGGGGAGTAAAGGTACACCATGAGGCATTGTTCTTGGCGCTAAGACTAAGTGGCTTGAGCCTCACAAAGTGGGCTGGAAGAGACGCAGTCCCGTAGGATGGAAGAAGAGCCTCCTTAGATTCCAGGTCAATGCTGATGAGTTTTATTTTCTCCGTAAAGAAAGCAGCCAGTTCGTCGCATGAAGGAGGGCCATCACCTGGGTCAAGGCAGTTGAGTGTTTTCACCGATTGTTGTTTAACAATTTCAAAAAGTTTCTTGGGGCGATTTGAGGCTTGAAGACAGAAGTCCTCATCCTCGGTACCACCCCTTCTGCATGGGACAGCACCTGGTGGCCGACCGCCCTCGGAAGCCCACCTATCCCCTCAGACCACGCCAAGAACCTCGGCATCGTACTCGACTCATCACTCACCATGAACCGACAGGTCAACGCCGTCACCTCCAGCTGCTTCAACACCCTCCGCATCCTCCGCAAGACCTTCAAGTGGATTCCCTGAGTCAAGGAAGACAGTCACCCACGCACTCATCACCAGCAGACTGGACTATGGAAACGCACTCTACGCCGGCATCAACAAGTCCCTACTCCGCAAACTCCAGACAATACAGAACACCGCCGCCAGACTCGTCCTCGGCATCCCCGACACGAACACATCAGCCAACACCTACGAAGTCTCCACTGGCTCCCGTGGAGAAAGAGTCACTTTCAAAATCCTCACTCACGCCTACAAATGCCTACACAACAACGGACCCAAATACCTCAACGACAGAATCAACTTCCACGTACCCAAAAGAAACCTCCGATCTTCCAACCTCGCACTGGCCGAAACCCTGCGCATCCACAGAGCCAGAGCAGGCGGAAGATCCTTCTCTCACATTGCAGCCAAGACCTGGAATGAGCTACCGGCAGACATCAGACACGCCCCCTCCCTGAACACCTTCAGGAAGACCCTCAAGACCAGGCTCTTCGGCTAAACAGATCTGCGGACCCGCCCACCAGCGCCTTGAGACCCTCACGGGTGAGTAGCATGCTTACAATTCCCTGATTGATTGATTGATTGATTAATTTGGGATCTGAAGGAATCGGCCTTAGCACTCTTGATTTTTTTTATTATAGGAGCTCCTTACCGATCTAAGGACTTTTAGATGATCCGAGGAGGGTTTGGATCTCCAGGATCGTTCAGCTGCCTTTAAGTTGCGGCATTCCGAGTTTAGGTTGTTGTTGAACTAGGGTTTGGAGATTTTTGTAGAGGCATTTTTTGTTGTAGTGGTGCTATGGAGTCCAGGATACTAGAAATAGTAGAATTATAGAAGTCAGTGAGTACATGAACATCTGTCATGTCAACTTGGGAAGACAAGGCATATTTTCGGTGGGTTGCTAGCTCTTCCGTATTGATATTCCTGAAGTCCCTTTTCCATTTCTTCAGTTTCTTCGGTTGATCCCTCCTCAGGGACACCTCCCTGTTAATAAAGAAGAAGATGCTGTAATGGTCGGACCAATTACATGGGGTAATGGCATCCAGTGTGATGGTGTTTCCTTTTGATATGATGAGGTCCAGAATTTCTCCTTTCTTATGAGTTGGCTGGTCACAGAATTGGGTCAGCTCGTGATCCAATAAGAATGATTTTAGGCAGATTACAGCTTGGTCATTAGGGTTAGACCAGTAAAGGTTGAAATCACCAAGGAAAATTTGGGACACTGAGGAGTTGTCATTGCAAGAGATGATTTCCATTATTTGTTCAATGAAGGAGAGATTGTCTCCCGGGAGGTGGTAGAATGTATGTAGTTTGCAAACCGGGAAGTGGTTCCTTGAAATGTTGAGGTAAAGGCATTCACTGGAGGATGGCATGGTGGTCTCTGTGCGGGAAACCAAGAGTGTATTCCGGTGTATACAAGCTAGTACACCACCCTGCTTCTTAGATCTGTCTAGACAAATTATGTCATGGCTAGGAGGAACTAGGAGATCTAGGATAGGGGTGGAAGAGGGATTTAGCCAGGTTTCCATGAGGATGATGATTTCTAGTTCATTGTTTTGGATGAGGTCAAAGATATCGGAGATGTGTTTACTGGCTGATCTGCAATTCAGTAGTACGCATTTCAGCAGTACAGGCGTGTGGGAGATATGAGTCTGAATGATGTTCACTCGCTTGAGGTTGTCACTATTTGTGACTCTGAGGTTGTGTGAGGGTTCCCTGTGCGGGTTGCCGTGAATGGCTTGAATTTGACCCAGAGGAGTCATGTCGGTGTCTAGAGTGAGAGAGTAAGGGAGGAGTAGATCATCGATATCACTGGTCGCAAGATCAGCCTTCATTCTTCTGGGGAGGGAGGGGGCGATTGGGAGGGGTAAGGTTTTAGAGATAGGGTGAGAGGAGTGATGGTCAAGGCCAGGGATTGTGCTAGTGGAGACTATGGGCAGCTTTCCTATGGAAATGAGAGAGCTGAGCAGGGGTAGATGCTCAATTGAGAGGGCTTTCAGTTCATGAAGTTCATACGAGAGAAGGTGCAATTGGAGGGATATCTCATCCAGATGCGCCGCCAGGCCTGAGTGTTGGTTAAAGGATAGAGGTTGTGTGGAGAGATCTGGCAGAGCAGAGGGGCCTCGAGGGATGCCTGGATGGTCTAAGGAGGTAATGCAAAGTTCCGGGAGAGTGAGTGAGTCATTAATGTCTTGCAAAGTCCCTGTTCGCTTAGATGGAGTGACTGGGGAAGGTGGGAGGGTGGAGGGACAATTGTATTGCGTGTAGGAGGTGCTCAAGGAGAGGTTGCATGGGTTGGGAAGATTAGAGTCCATAGAGGGCAGTCGCCTGGACTCCGACAGAGAAGAGAATGTAGGCAGTGGGATCATGGAAGGGAGTTCACCCGAAGAGAGCAAAGGTGGTAGAGCATGAGGGGACATCCCGACTCGGGAATCACCGTGTATCTGACTTGAGATCGCCGTGGAGAGTGAAACAGTAAGCCCGCAAGCCATGTGAGTCGGTGGTTGATTGGATTGATACACTACAACATGGGACTGAAAGGCTCCAAGATCAGCTATGGAGTGAGTAGAGTTATGAGAAATTGGAGTACTCCTGGGTGTGGTGGGGGTGAGCTGGTTAAATCCTGTGTACTAGGAGGGTATGGATAGGGATCAGTGGATTTAGTTCCTATAAGACCTATATGGGATCTGCGCGCTTAGACAACAAGCACTGTGGGACTGGTGTCCAGACTGATTCCAGACACCCCCACCGGGTATGTTGGCCTGTGTACCAGCTAGCTCCCGATGCCACTATTACTTCCCCTTACCAAGGAGAGAATAGTTCTTGGCAACTATCGAACATGACAACCCTGATCCCTCAGGACCGTGGAAACAGTACCTTACTTTTCGCTCAGTCACTCGTGCTCACTTGTTCTCAGAGAGATACACAGAAAAAACGGTTAGGACGTTTTCAATAAGTATTTATTGAACAGTCGTTATTCTAGTGTAAAATAAGTGCACTGAAATCACCAGTAGACAGTAGCATATATAAATGAGTAGCAGCAGTAAGAAAGTAAACAGATGGTAGGTTTCTACCATTTTGCTAAAATCATAACTACAGGCAAGTATATAAAATACATGGCAATAAAATGCGTACTCCTACGATGCACCCTAACTAGATGTACCTAAATGTACCTAGCATGTGAGTAGGTGTAAAGCCAAGAATCCCTCTAGGATAAAGCCAACCCCATTACCTGATGTGATACTGCGGGACCCCGTTCTGGTCTCGAGCTGAACACCCCACAAGGGATGTCAGACCACTGCGAGCTGGAGTATCTGCATGCAGGGACCTCAGCGTCTTGTGTCAGTGTGTCAGCCAGGAAGTCCTGATCTCTTCTGACTATCTGAGCAAGATGTGGTGTTTATATACCCTAAGGTATCCCCAGGGGTTCTACCATGCTGTGCCAGTGTCGGACTTAGGATGACGTCTGGAATTAACTTTATACACAGTTATTATGCAGGAGATGATGGTCCTGCTGTGATTCCAAGAAACTAAGAATCCTCATGCATAATTTATGAGGCCAGTGTCCAGGGAAAAACCCTACGTACTTGTGTGTTGTATTGTAACTCAGTATAAGGTCAGTCCTTCAAATCCGTTATGGATGTAATATAGGAGAGAATGTAGGTGAAGGGTTATGATGTTACCTAGACCTATATCGGGGTACCTATATGAAATATAACAACCGCTTTCTTGAGTGTAGGGAAAATATTGTCCATCTTAGCTAGATTGACATTAGAGGCTTGGATTAGGATGATACCATTGTTGTAAAGGGTGATGGTGGCATTTGGTTTGAAGATGGGCGAGGGCGACGCTGTTAATTTGAGACCATGTGGGGTTTTCCTAGTGCCTGTTATTCGAAGCATGGAGTAGAGGACATTCCGCCAACATGCCCATTTTCTGGTATAGAAGTTGAGGTAATTAGATAGAATACCCTTGTTTGCGCAGAGGTAGACGTCTGAGATTAATGTTTCAGGTCTAGATTTGAGTAGGCGATGTTTGTGCTTTTTGGCCGCATTTTTGGAGAGGTTAGGCGGGTAATTGATAATGAAGGCATAGGTTCCTGTGGGGTCAAGACTTATATCCATTCTGAGAAAGACCAGAGTGAGTCCTAATGAGGAAGGGGGCCCAATTACAAGTTCATGGAGGTGAAAGTGATTTTATCTCTAAAATAAGGCATATATAAATAGGCAAAGATCCTAATGGCCAAGCAGAACAAACTGTGAACAGATAATTATGATGAATTATTTAAATTTCCGAGTGGATCAATTGGCGGTGAGCCTGAGCCAGGAGAAACTTCAGGTGGTATCTAAGGGGACAGGGAAAAGACAGACAGTCCTACAGAAGGTGATGGAAGAAAAACCTTAAAGTATGGCCGATCCTTGGGTTGATCCAACTAACAGAGCCAAAATATAAAATCAGGATGGAGATAGTGTTTTATTATACAGTTGCAACGTAGATAAATTAGCAATGGATCTAATGACAGAGCAGAGCAGTATGAAGAATGTGAGAAATTATGACTTAATTTAATTTAAGACTGGACGATTTGGCTGTGTGCCTGAGCTACGAGAAACTTCAGGTGGTCTATAGGGGGACTGGGTAAACATGTATTCATATTGAAAGCACTGAGAGAAGACCCATTACAAGATGTCCGAATTATTAGATTGTGCCAAAAAGGAAGTCCTACCTTTGTCTTTACTGCGTTGTTTGAGAGCACGAAGAATAGTCCTACCTCCCTTTTGAAAGATGCCCAAACTTCGGTAGATTCACTGTAGGGCTTGGCCTGTATTTATATGCCTGGAAACGGGCGCCATCATGAAGAGGGGATTCCTGGTAAAAAAGAATGCACCGTATCCATTAGCCAGACATGGATTAATAATAAGCAAATCAGATTTGATCCTACACCAATAGAAATATTCAAGCTTGAACCAATAGGCCACATGTGAGCGTAACGGGGCACAAGTGCAATTCCAGATCAGTTTCACCTCTGTTGAGCCACATTAATATTGTATGGCTTATGTGTTATAGCACATTAGACTCTAGAACCCTCTAGTAAGCATACCCTTTATATTTAGGGTGGCACACTGAGAAAAATAAAAAAATGGATGGAATGCTTAAATTGTCAAACTGATTAGTATATGATCATGAGGAGTGAATTGTTGTAGCATGAATTGCAGGTATAGCCTGTCCATGATTCTACAATCTTCTATGTACCAAGTCTATCAATCAAAATTTCAGTTGGCCCAGTGTGGATTTCCAGATCCTTAACAAAAAAATGATATGCAGCAGCCACTGCAAGATTTGAACCACTGAAGCCTGGGTTCAGAAAAACAAATGTGTGGGAGTTATAAAGAGAAATAGGAAACATACCCTGACCCAAGGGAGAATGTGGGGCGACACCAGAGGAGTAGATAGGGTACCTCACAAAATGAAGGAAAAAAGCTTAGTTTGTTGCCAAACTCACCTAACCTTGTGTGCAAATCCTTCTAAGCATGGCTAAAGGCTGTGCAGCTGGTTTTGGTAGTATGAGACCTGGTGCAGGGCCTGACCATGGGTCACAACCAGTGCCCAGAGATTATTGTAAATAGTTAGAGGCCATGTGCAGCATGTACTAACGAACAAGGCCTGGGTGCAGAACTGGGCTATAGGTCCAGCCCTACCCAAGCCTGCTCCTATTTTGTTGGTGTGGAAGGAGGGCTGAGTACATGGACATACCATAAGCAAGTTCCTGTGCCGGAAACCACTATCACAGTCAAGTGCTTTGCACAGCTGGTTTTGGTAGAGACTAGAAAAGGGCATGGAACTGCGGGCAGGCCCTGAGCCCAGAGACTGTTGCCAAAGGTTGAAGACCATAAGGTGAGGTACGGCTGCTTTGGTGGTCCAAAGGCTGGGGTGGTCATAGACCAGGGGCTGAACACAGGCCAGGCCCTGAGCCTAATAATGCTACTGGGAGCATGGGGTGGTTTAAGGAAATCCCCTGCTTCCAGTCCACTCAGTACACGTCCAAAGAATGTGTTTCCTTGGGTTTGAGGGCTTCAATTATGAAGGAAATTGAAAAGAATTTGACAGGTTTACTCGAACAAGTGTTTGTGCAGCTGTCTATTAAATTTGACATCTCAAACCAACTGAATCCGAAAGATGCCATGCAGTGCCAGTCTGTATGAAATAGGGTATGGGTGAAGGATGAGGACAAAGATTACCCCTTTTGGAGGCAGTCTCCAGCTGCACTGGAAAAATAGGGATGGATGTAGAATTGCAGTGTATCATAAACCTAGGTCATGTCCTGCACCCAGACTCCACTACTTATTGCAGTTTTGGGGGTAATTTGTGGGGTTTCACCCATTCCCTAAACCTTCAATTGCAAGAAGAATTAGTTCACGTCCATGCTCATTGAAAATAAATCTCGGTTAAGGTTAAGTTACAATAGTTTTGGAAGCAGTCAGATGATGTACCCAGACAAATTACCACTAGACTCAGACATGTCAATATGTTTGGTGTCAGTAGGGACACAAGTAGAACATTATAGAACGTTCTTCACACACAACTGCCTCAAAATGCAACACTGCTCTTAACAAATCTGTTTTGAGACAGAAGAGGAAAGCTTGAACTCAAACCCTTTAGGAGCACAACACAGGACGATGCACCCTAAACCCTAAAAGAAATAAATGTGTTTGAATACTTCAGGATCAGAATACAGGTGTTCCCAGAGAGGGTGGTGGCCATCTTCTTGTTACCAACAATCCACATTCCAAGTAACAGTACTCAGTCATAAGATAGTTTGTAGCTTTATTTATAGTCCGAACATGCCAAGACTGGGCAGAAACCACAGTAATCATTCCATAATTCCTTGTGGACAATCAAATGCTGAAAATAGCCCTTGAGCTCATAAGCGTTATACACGTAGGAAAATCCTAATTATTTGTTGTTGAAGGGCTCCCCATAGCTGCAGTACTGCAAATACATACTCGGACACAAATCCTGTGTGCTTCTCTGAACCCGAGGAGAGACTCTTAAGTAGAAAATGCACAAACTTAAAGCAACACCACAGCTCAGATCCACTGACCAGAGATACTATGTCTGCGCACGATCAGCACTAGGACCAAGCTATTATTTAATTACATTAATTTGGAGTCAACACATGACAGCCAGGGCTCTATAATAGTACAATCACTGTATGTTTTTTTCTGGCCTCAAAGTCATGTTAGCGAATGCATAACTTTTCATTTAATGATTAATGAATAAAAGAGAAAAACGAAGACATAACTCACAGGTAGAATTCGTAAAACGCTATTATCGCTATTCAGCACCCACTGTGATACATGAGAGCATCGCTATGGCCATATTACACAGGGGCCTGCAGTTCCTGGATAAACCCTGGGGCTTATTTACAAGGCCCTTGCGCCACTTTTGCGTCATTTTTAACATGGGAAAAGTGACGCAAAAGTGGCGCAAGGGGCTTGTAAATCTGCCCCCCTGTCACCTGTAGAATACACAGTTAGGGAGCTGCTCCACTGTAATATTGTATTACATTCTAGTTGTGAGGTCAATATGCCTGTCGCCAGCAGGTAGGGTGAAAGGGAGGTCATTAAGTAGAATTATGATTTCTGTTTAAACATTAAAAAAAAAAGCGCTTAAATAGCATTTTCCTAAAATGAACACCAGTTAGCAGGAAATAGCATTTTATGGCAGCCTGTTTATTTTTGTAACCTCTTTGGTTCTTTGCACTACACACGAATCTTTCTGCATGCTGCCATGCATTACTACCTACGGTTATTTTTTAAAGTGACTTACATTAAAATGCATTTAAGATGTTTTGGCAACAAATGACTAGCTTTGAATCTGTGTGTGTTTGCACTACAGAGTCTATGTTTATTCTACAAGGTTGTTCATAAAAAGCAGCAGGAGACAAAGTATTTCGGACATTTTGGGGGAAAGGTCAGAATATGACTATGTATGATGAGAAATGAAATTCCCTCTGAGGATGCTAAAAGAATATTGCAAATCACCTTGGAGTTCCATAAATATATGAAGAAACTAAACCTTCAGCCTTGTTCCTTTAGATGGTCATAGAACTCCTCGTGAACTTGAAATATCCTTATAAGGCAAGACTGTGGAAACTTTAAACCCATATATTATGTCCTAATGTCTCAATCAATCAGGGGGTTTAAAGCACGCTACTCACCCGTGAGGGTCTCAAGGCGCTGGGGGGGAAGGGGTGCAGCTCCGGATCAGCCGAAGAGCCAGGTCTTGAGGCTCTTCCTGAAGGTGTGCAGAGTGGGGGAGCGTCTGATGTTGACTGGGAGCTCGTACCAGGCTTTGGCTGCTATGTAGGAGAAGGCTCTTCCACCTGCTCTGGTTCTGCTGATGCGCAGGGTTTCTGCTAAGGCGAGGTCGGCAGAGCGGTGGTTCCTTTTGGGTACGTGGAAGGAGACTCTTTCGCTGAGGTATTTGGGTCCGCTTTTGTGGAGGGATTTGTAGGCGTGGGTGAGTAGCTTGAAGGTTACTCTCTTCGCGACGGGGAGCCAGTGGAGGTCTCGTAGGTGTTGGGTGATGTGCTCATGCCATGGGATGCCGAGGACGAGTCTGGCTGCGGTACTCTGGATGTTCTGGAGTTTGCGTAGCAGGGATTTGCTGATTCCAGCGTAGAGGGCGTTTCCGTAGTCCAGTCTGCTTGTTATGAGTGCGTGGGTGACGGTCTTTCTGGCTTCGGGGGGGGGGGATCCACTTGAAGGTCTTGCGGAAGATGCGGAGGGTGTAAAAGCAGGTGGAGGCGACGGCGTTGATCTGTCGGGTCATGGTGAGGGATGAATCGAGTATGATGCCGAGGTTTCGGGCGTGGTCTGTGGGGGTGGGCGGGATGCCGAGGGCAGAGGGCCACCAGGAGTTGTCCCACGCGGAGGGGGAGGGTCCGAGGACTATGACTTCTGTCTTCTACCAGTTGAGTTTCAGACAGCTGCTGCTCATCCAAGCTGCGATGTCTTTCATTGCTTCTTGGAAGCTGAGTCTGGTGGTTTCGTGGTCCTTTGTGAAGAAGAGGATGAGCTGGGTGTCATTGGCGTAGGATACAATGCTGAGTCCATGCTGTCTGACGATGACGGCGAGGGGGGCCATGTAGATGTTGAAGAGTGTGGGGCTGAGAGAAGATCCTTGTCTGAGTCCGCACACCCAATATCTTTTGTCGTTCGGAGAAAATTGTTAATGGGGCTAAGATATTTTTATTTGCAGAAATGTATACTGTATGCTCTGAAGAGGGGGGTGACCAGAAGCACAGGACATGTCAGGAATGTTACTCTGTCACATTATGTACTAATGTTTTGTGTGGAAGTAAGTCGTTGCATCCTAGGATTGCTCTGGTGGCAAGAATGGATCCAGTGCAGGGCAGGTGGGATGTTGATAAAGGTAGCTGGTCATCTCTAACTGCTGGGCTAGGCAGCTTGTCTTTAACCACCAGCTTAAAACAAGAACATTGATATGTTGAGCCTCACTGAGCCTGTCTCGAATTTGGCTAAGATGCATAGCCAATGAATTGGCCCTGAAATTGTACAAATTCAGTCATTTTGAGTTCATAATGAAGAAGAGGGTTTTCCTATATGCCTGCGCTAGCGAAATCTAAAAAAGATGTAGATGTCACACAGCTTTTAATGTAGATATATGATCTCATTGTTCAGACTCCATAGGAAGTGTGTCAGTTTAAGGTACAAGAAGATTAGATTGTTTGCAGCTCTCAGAGAGAGGTATCCATTGCTTTGCTTGCATTGCCCAAACTTTTTTCATCCTGATTTTGCATTATCAGGTCACTTACAATGTGATAAAGACCTACATTTCCACCGCTCATCTAGGAAGCCTTCAAACAGTTGTTGGGGTCACAAATGTAATCCTGCATGGGCTTTTTGGCAAATATTTGATTGCAATATATGTGACCAGTGCTTGATTTGAGCCAGTGGTTGCTAGTCGGGGCTAAGGGCACTCATGTTTAAGGATGGGCACTTATTTTTCCACATCAGATATTTACTGCAAGCAAGGGAGGGAAACACACACAAAGCAGAAAGAAAGAGGAAGGGAAAAAAACTGAAAAGCCATCACAAGGGGAGAAGCAGGGACCTGCAAGAGAGAACTAAAGGAGCAGGGAGTGGATGATAGTGAATTAAAGAAGCATGAGGTGGAGTTAAGACTATACAGCCTTGGTATTCAGCAAACAGGCATTGTTTTGCACTGACCGTGGGCTTGGACACCGGCACTCATTCTTTTACAAATTAAGCACTGTGTGTGACAGTTGAGTAATGTGCATCTCGATTGTCCCAGTGCAGGGGGTTGGTTTTAAGATTGTTGCTTCAAGTCTCTTTGGTTAGTGCAGTTACTATTCTGTGTTGTACCTCGCTGTAGGCCAGTTTGTTTAGTTGGATATACTTTACTTATCTGCATACGAACTCAGAGGCTACCACACGGCATTGCTCTATTATAAGTAACAACATCGAGGTGCGCTTGAATAATGCATTGCCAACCCCTGTCCGGGCTCTGAATTTAAGAAATTAGTTGGCAATCAAGTGTCACGTTATATAATATTTGCTAGTTGAGTAGTGAATCTGGTTTGGTCTGTTTGTTTCATTAAACCTTTTATCGCTCTTATCCTCCCTTTTCACTCAGAAAAATGTGAGCCATCTGTGCAAAAAATGGCACTTTCACCCACCCGGATTGGGTGCTTGTATTCCTCCCTGGTGAAGATAGATAGGAGCTGGTGCCTGAGTTTTTTTCCTTCTTGGGCGCAGCATGTTATAGCTCTCTGCATGTGACCATCAAAGCCCGACCTGCGCATCTTCTCTTCAGCCAAGTCATTAAAGCTTGTCTGTTTTTAAATCTTTTTATTGTTTTATTCAACAGAGTACAGCAATCAAAACCCAGCATGCCTGTCAGAGGAGAATCGTTACACAATGAGCATCATAGCACAACCACGTCAAATAGAGTTAAAAACTTGCTGTTTTAAAAAAAAATGAAATAGCTCTATATATTAAGGGGTTTATTTACAAGCCCTTGCGCCACCCGTATGTCACTTTTCCCATGTTAAAAATGACGCAAAAGTGGCGCAAGGGGCTTGTAAATCAGCCTCTAAATGTTTTTGTTTGTCCAGCTGTTCAGTTTGTTTGCTTTGCTCTAGTCCCAAGAAGACCAAGAAAGATTGATTTTATACTGTCCATGTTTAACTCTTTCTCAATATGATATCCTCAGTGTTCCAATTGAATAGTATCTGCGATATATTATATATAATCTTGTCTTTATCGGTTTAAGGTTTCACAAAAAATCAGCATATAGTTAAATCATTTCATTTGAACCACTGTTATTTCAAAAAACAAAAGGGACATCCAACTAAATGAGACAGTTGCATGTAAGGGTACTCCACAACAAAAAACAATTTGGTGAAGGCATTGTAAGAAATTGAAGTACTAGTTGATGGGGCGAGTAACCACCTCAAATAATAATCACAATCCTTGTCAGGGTGAACTACTAAATTCACTAAAAAACCTGTGCACAACCCTCTGGCAGCTTGGGAAAGAGCAGTCAGGCTTAACTTAGAGGCAATGTGAAAAGTACTTATGCAGAACTCAGATAGTAATAACGTGAATACACAACACAAATTAATCCAAACCAAACTAGAAAATTAGAAAACATTTCAACAAATCAAATGAAGCTAAAATTACAAAAATCCACCTAGTGGAACTGGAGACATACGTTTTTAAAGTTTGAGAAAAATTTGTGCAAAAAATGCTAACAGCGGGAATGTGGTTATGCTACAGGGGTCAAAGTCAAAAGTTAAGGTTGACCGCGATGGAGGGCAGGTTCATCTTGGTGGAAAGTTTACCATCTGACTTAGAAAGTTTCCTGGAGAGAAAAGTTGTCATTGACAAGTGATTGATGGGGCAAACTGCAAGCTGGATCCAAAGAATGGCTAGAAGATGACAGGGAACCGCTGTGTAAATTCTCGGAATAGATTGTAGTAGTGCCCTGTGAAGCTGTCAACGGAGCTTGTCGGTGTCACCTGGGTGCTGCTCGGCAAAGAATCCAGTGAAGTCTTCGAAGAAGGTTGTTGCGTCACGTCTGGTCAAGCTTACAGTTAGGCATGGAGGAGTACACTCTGATCACAACCAAACCCCCAGGACCTGAAGAACAGTACTTGGGAGTCAGGACTAATTCCCACAGAGGACTGGTGAGAGGATCAGGTCACGGCCAGTTGGGTCTGGTCAGCTGGAAGCAGAAAATGCATCTGGACGCTTGTTGTGTCCCTGTAGCTCAAACAGAATGTCAACCAACTGACCCTTGGAGTCACTCCTGGGGTGTTTCATTTAAGGCAAGTAGGTCAAGTCTTCAGTCAGCAGGGCAGTCCTTCTGATTCTTCTCAGGTCCAGGCATTTCCTGAGGAGATGTCTCTGGGGTCCACATTTGTGCCCAGTGCCAGTCTGTTGGTGGAGGTCAATTCTTTTTCCACCCCTAAACCAGTTATTGTCAGTTCCTCCCATCCCACTAGGTTTGGAAGCAGCCTGACTTGCGAGACAAAAGGGAGGCAAGCCTAGGTATGAGCTTCATCTATCAGTGACAGGATAGCCATTCTTTGAAGCTCAGGAAGGGGCTGGACACAGCCCAATGTCATCCTGTCATGGAAAGAGACCATCTACCCACACTCAGACCCCTTTGTCCACTGTCTGGGAGCAATACACATCTCAGCACAGGGGAGGCATCAGGGGTCAGGTGACTTCTGGACACTGGCAGAAAAGCCTTTTGGGTTTATGCTGGGAAATGAAACTTTCTAAAAGTGTAATTTCCAAACTAGTAATATAAAATCTGACCTAACCATTATGTTGTACTTTAAATTACTAATAAAATAACCCTTTAAATATTGTTCTAGCAATTCCCAAACTGAATTTAGCAATTATTAACTGTTATAGTGTAAACCAGTGTTAACCTGTGGGGGAGCTAGCCTTGCCACAGTGAAAAACAACTTTGGAGATTTTGCACTGCCAGGCCACGAAAAACATTAAATATACATGTCCTACTTTTAAATACCATGCACCCTTCCCGATGTGTTTTCAAGGTCTACTTTAGGGGTGACTTATACATTTTAAAAAGGAATGGTTAAGCCTGGCAAAAGGTTTATTTTACCAGATCGAAATGATAGTTTAAAACTGAACACCCAGGCTGCAGTGGCAGGTGTGGAGATGTGATTTACAAGGCTACTGCAGTGGGTGGAATAATGAGTACTACAGCCCACTATTAGCATTTATTTTACCGGTCCT
The DNA here is from genome assembly GCA_963921515.1 of Calotriton arnoldi. Classification (NCBI taxonomy): domain Eukaryota; kingdom Metazoa; phylum Chordata; class Amphibia; order Caudata; family Salamandridae; genus Calotriton; species Calotriton arnoldi. Next base: position 620,136 of record CAWUFW010005164.1, read on the forward strand.
GGGTACAGATCATATCATTCACTAGGGACCTATAAGTAAATGAAAAGTGCCTATTGGGTATATGCCAATTTTACCATGTTTACAAAGGAGAGCACAAGCACTTAAGCACTGGTTAGCAGGTGAAGAGTGTGTAAAGTTCTATGTTCAACAAAAATGGGTTCAGCAAAAATAGGCGAAAATCTGGGATTATTCCTCAGAAAAGATGGTCATTTCCAACAGCACCAGAAATTAAATCTGATAACAATCAATAATAAATAAGCAATATTTCTGATTTTAAAACAGGTAACCTCATAAGCACCCAGGTAAGATATTCCTCTTGTCTCACTGTGAAAAGAAATATCCAGCTACAAATCCGTCATGATCTTTGAAATGCTGTTGGGGTAGGATACTTGCTACTAATGGACCATTATAATATTTCACAATATTTTGGTTACTATTGGAGAGGATATGTTGCCATATTCCGGCATTGTTGAAAATTTCATCACTCGAACAAGCTCATAGGAACTGAGAATCCTGATGTCAATGGAAACAATAGTTGAAGCACTTACTTTGTGCACATCTGCGACTTCTGGAGTGATGTGAGTCTATTTTTATATCAAAGTTTCTTCTTACCAATGAATTGCTCTTTTTGTTAGGGTACTGATGGAGCACAATGTCACCTGATGAAAATCCTGGCCTTATAGGTGTTTTAGTGACGAGACCTACATCCAGCTAATGAGCTGCAGGGTACCTTGTTAAAAAAGATTTTTTTGAGAGATTGATAGCATCTAATTTGATGAGATTCCCAAATGCAACATCTGATACAGGACAGAATTGTGAAAATTATGTCCCTAGAGATGCCATTACATCTTTAGCAGGGGCTGTCAATAAGGAAATATACCAGAAAGCCATTGTCCAAAATCGCTTTTACAAAAATATCATGTTAATAATAGAAAATCTACATTTAGTGAGACATTATTTTTGTTAACAATATTTCGGAAATGATGAATTATGCTAAACAATATTTCTGACAATGATATTCTGAAATATATCCGTAGATATGCAAAATGGTAGAGGGAATATTCAGCTTGAGAACAATACAAATTGTCTTGGATTTTCTGGAAAAGGTAGCTGGGAAGATTTTTATATCTCATAAAGCACAGCATGGGGTTCTAGATGCTACTGATCCAGCGCTACACTTTATCAGGGATCGATACTCATCAATATTTTCATACAAATGGCCCATACACATTCACCCAACTCATAAATCCCTGTTGCACTGGGGGTCAAGTTTCCTTCACAGATTCATGTTTATCATTTCTAAATACATAACTAGACCTGTATATCAACTCTCTTTTCTCTCGGTCGACGGACCAATTAGTTGAGTAGTCGATGGTAATAATAGAACTAACTAACTATCTAATCAGTTAAATGATCACAGACTCTCGATAAGATTAATAAAGTTTATCGCAAATAAATGTAAATGATCAATGCTCATCGCATACAGGTTACAATGCAAACAAAGAATCTCACATAAGGAAGAGAAAATCAATCAACAATGCAAACAGTCATACTCATCATCAATAAACGATATGCACATGAGGGAGAGGATAGATGAAGAGACATACGTTTCCTGCAAAATAATGCAAAACAAATATACATATGACGGAGTGGATAGATGAAGAGACATAAGTTTCAGAGACGAAATACATTTGCAAGTAAATTATGCAAAGTACGAGTCAGAAAAATAATACAAACCTAAAGGATCTGTGAAATACCACCCCCCTGGCCAAGGGAGTAGTGGGGGTCTCCTGAAATAGAGTCAGGAGACAAAGATTTCAGGAACTGGACAGGACAGGGATAGGAACGGCTAGGCCTCTCTGCAAACCGACGGACAGCGACGAAATCACCCCTCTCTCCTCTGCAGCCGACCTATGACTAACCTAACCACACCCCCAAATGGACCCCCAGTTATACCCTAAAACCTACATGTCCAACCCACATTAGTTGAAACAATTCACTGGATTCGACTTTCTATTGGTCAGTTTAGGAGGTAGTGTATCACACCACCAGGTTCCCATTCACAAGTTCTGTATATTCATTGTTCTATATCCTCTCTCATTACATCATGTTTGACTCGCTTGTTTAATTCAATACTTGATACGTTTACATTAATTCACATGTATTTCTCTGCTACGTCAGCGGAAGAAGTCTTGGATCCCACGGCCAGGCTCATCCTTTGGCAGGCGAACAATGCTCTTTGAGCTGGTTAGCCTTGAACCTTTACACTTTCTCTGCAGCGCTCAACGCTTCAGTCTGCTTTGTCATGTCATTTTTGTTCACTCTCCAGTCCCTCATCTATCCGGTCAACTTAAGAGATTTCAGGCCCATTCAACTCACTATGGCAAATAGAACATAAGCATTCATTAATTACATGGTAATGCACTTTTAACTGTTTACCACCCACTTTTGCACTATCCCCTGTTAATATTTTTCTTAGCATAAGCTCCATGCAAAGCAGCATTATTTATTAGCATTTAAGGCTAGATGCAAGATGCGAAATGCGGCCTAAACATGCATTAGCTTTGTTTCTTTCGAAACGCAATGTAAAATAATGCCTTGTTCTTTCATGCATTTAGTTCACATTAGTGCACGCATGCGCAAAGCGGTTTCCCACGTGTTCATGTGATTTGCATTGTTAATTTTTCACTGTACGCTATTAGTAAGTATTATGGGGGAGTTAATTCGAGCAAGTTTCCTTCTGCAAAACCTTGCTCCATCAATCCCCCCTCTGATGGCTTCCTGAAGCCATCATAAAATACCCACCATACCAAGTGCCATCTTTATTTATCTAAAGATCAGTATTCTTTTCTCTTCTCTTCAACTTCTTATCTAACTCCTTCATTTCGTCATAGTAATCTTCTTTCATATCTTCTGGTTCTTTTTCATCTCTTTTTCTCTTTCTTGCTTTTCGTTTCTTATTTGATTCTGTCATCTCTTTTCTTCCACACTGACACTTACAACATTTATATATTTTTATTATTACTAAGGCTACTCCAGCTACTGAAATCATTGGCATTATTATTTTTTCTAATAAACTACTTCCAAAGTTAGAAAACCATTTACCTACAGAAGAGAAACTCTTACCAAGTCTCTCCCAGACACCGTCAACCTCCAGTTGGGTCAAATCTTCATGTAGTTTCGTAATATTCTTAATATATCCCTCAATACCTTTACTTTTGTCAGGGATATAAGTACAGCAGTGTTGAGTTTTCAACATGCCACAGACTCCACCCTCTTTTGCCAATAAGATATCAAGGCCAAGTCGATTCTGCAAAACCATTGATCTGATTGCAACCATTTCGGTGTCAATCATCAAGAGCCCACCAGCAGAATCTGTCAATAAACGATCAACCGCTGTGGACAATTTTCGAATTTTATGCGAATTCAGAACGACTCCAACTGATGGTATCAGTGCACCAAAAATATCACCTACTATTTCTGAGAAACTAGCTCTCTTCTTACGTATTAGTCCTTGTTTTATTTCATTGATTCTATTATTACTTTTGTCTACATTGTAGACCTTTGGGAAAACAATTGCAAAGTAACAACTACCATACCAATGTGCAGGCAACCTGTAATAGGCTTTCTTACCACACACATAATAAACTCCTGGGAAAACAGGATCAGTTCCACCCTTCAATCCCCAACCTTCAGTAATTTGGAAAGTATGTTCACATTCACTAGAACCAATGAAATAATTATTATAGTTAGTTTTTTGTCTAAGCAAACATATTTTTCCCTTTTGATACCAGTTCAGGGACATTGCAGCATATGTCTTGCCTTTCTCATAATTTCCTTCTCTAAATGCCCATGGTGGTACCTGTGACTTCTGTTCAGCAGCTTTTCTTTGGAAACTTTCTCTTCTATATTCTACCATATCTATGAACACTTTTTCTTCAACCCGCAAACTACATGTTAGATTGTTTTTTAAGCATATCCTATATCTAGTGTCTTAGTAATATGGAAGAATTCTCCCATACAACGTGCATTTTTACTACTTAAAACCTTGTTCAGTTCCTTTATAATAGGTATCTCTGAAAATACTAAATCTATATTGGAATAATGATACTCCAGTTTTCCCGTCACGTAAAATAGACTGGTTAAAACACTGCAAGACACACCATATGTTAAAGGTCGGTGATGATAGGTCACCCCCTCTGAGACAGACGAAGGTATTTGCATGCACACATAACAATCACTCACATTCATTGTATTAACATACTCGTACAACAATTTTGTAAAAACATTTAACGAGAAATCACTAATTGATTTAGCATGATGGAAAATACTTCCATCTATCTGTTCTATGTTAGTATTAGGGGTTTCTTTAGTACCATCACTCACTCTTTCACTTACTACATTATTAGTATTGTTTCCATTATTAGTTACCATTAGAATAGGTACAATGACTGTTAATAATATCCACATAAATGTCAGTAAAAAGACACTACATAAGCAAGCTTTAATACATCTACGTTTTAGGCTAGATTTTGGATGTTTAGTCACTTTTGCTTCGGCCATTTTTGTATTCTACTAAAAATAAAGAAATCTAAATCTATAAAAACTCTAACTTTACTCAAAGATTTCTGAAAAATAGTGTAATCCTACACTTCAAGGCTTTCTTCTTTTACCCCCTTCTTTCGTTTCTCTTCTCTAAGTCTTCTGAGTCTTTCCATTCATTTCGTCTGGCAAGGTTTCACCTTCATTTTTCACAGTTCTTTTAAGGTGGTTTCAATTTGCTTTCATCCACTTGCTCAGTGTCAGTACAGTCTTTTTCTCCACTTAGATCTGAGCTTTCAATTTCTTCCAAGATCACGTATGTCCATTCCGGTGCTGTGTATTTCTTGCTTGGAATTCTTACTCCCCTTGTTTTTCGTACTGAATTTTTTCCCGACTCTTCTTGTTCGGTTTGACTTGAGACCACATTAAGTTGCTCTGGTCTTCTTTTTTACTTTCTCCTCGCAAGATTGTATTTTAGTCTTTTCACTACATTTGGCCAATTGTCACCTTTTCTCTGTCTTTTAGGTTGAACTATTTTTTCACCTTCTTCATCTGGTTCACAGGTTCTTTTATTTGGCCTTTCTTCTATTTGTTTTCCTTCTTGACTTTCAGTAACTTCCCTTTCTTCTGGTTCTACAGCAGTCTCATGAGACCCAGTAACTGGTGCCCACTCTACTTGACTTGTGCTTGGCTGTTCGTCATCTGTTGTTCTTCAGAATCTGTCACTTTAGATTCTTCAGCTTCACATACTTCAGCCTCTGGTCTTTGGCTTTGGTTTACCAGTTGCTGCCTTTCTTGTCTTTCAAGTGGACTTGGGACTCATCTGGTATGGCTCGCATGAATCCAGTTGAGCAAACCACCACACTTCACTGCTGTCGTCGTCACCAGAATTACTTGGTAAGGTCTGTTCCACCTGGGTTCTAAACACGATTTCCTCACGTGTTTCTTCACGAGAACCCACTCCCCAGGACTCAGATCGTGAGCTTGATTCGGCTGTGTTGTAGTGGCAATTTCTCCAACCTTGGTTAGACACAGAATGCACCAGATCAGCCAATCCTCTGCAATAGTCAAGCACTAGATCATCATATATATGCATCAGTTTGTTCGCTGGTATAAATGCTTGTCTCATTGCTCTTCCCATTAGGATCTCGTGAGGACTCAAACCCGTCTTTTTGTCAGGAATGCTTCTAAGACTCATGAATACAAGGGGTAAAGCGTCAGGCCATCTCAATGTTGTGGATGCACACACCTTTCCTAACCTAGATTTTATTGTGCCATTTATCTGCTCAACCACTCCTGTTGCTTTGGGTCGATAGGCACAATGCAGCTTCTGTTCAATTTCTAATGCTGCACAAATCATCCGAATTATCTCATTGTTAAAATGGGTTCCTCTATCCGTTTCTAAAGTGACTGGAAATCCGATTCTCTTAGAAGTAGCTTGGCGACTGTTAGACTGTCATTTCTTCTCGTTGGATAGGCTTCCACCCAGCGAGAAAACAAACAGACGACAACCAACACATATTTCAGCCCATTGCACGGGGAGCTCAATAAAATCCAACTGGAGTCGGGTGAATGGTCCTGCTGCCTTTCCAATTCGTCCCCAACTAACGACTGTCTTTCTGCCTGGATTTTGTTGCTGACAGGTGGCGCACCTCTGGCAGAGACTCTCTGCAGTGACCCTAAACTTTGGGTTGTACCATGATTGCTTGAAGAGCCTGATCATTGCATCTCTTCCAACATGTGCAATTCCATGGTATACCCTTGCCATTTGGGATAGTAAACTATCTGGCATGACTGGTCTTTCATCTATATAGACCCACACTCCGTCTTGTGCTCTCTTTCTGCAGCCTGAATTCATCCAAATTCCCTTTTCCTCATCACTTGCTTCTTCCTGTAACTGTCTAATTTCATCCCAAGTTTCAAATGAAGAAGAGAACATAAGATGGCAATTGTTTATTTCTTTTTCTATCCCTCTGTTTAGGGCAATTAAATTTTGTGCACAGAAACGCGCTACTTGGTCTGCGTATCTGTTGCCCTTCGTCACATAGTCATCTCCTGACTTATGTGCAGAACATTTGACCACTGCAATCCTTTTGGGCAATTGTAAAGCATCCAATAAATCTTTTACAGTTTTGCTGTTCCTTATAGGGGAACCTGAAGAAGTCAGAAATCCCCTTTGCATCCATAGCTGACCGAAGTCGTGGACAACCCCGAAACCATATTGACTGTCAGTAAATATGGTTACCCTCAGGCTTTTGGCAATTTTGCACGCTCTAATCAGAGCTATCAATTCAGCAATTTGGGCAGAGTTTACCCCCTTTAAACAGGATGCTTCTAGAACTCCCGCTATGGTGCAAACAGCATAGGCAGAACACAATTCTCCTTTCTCATTTCTTAAACATGATCCATCAACAAACATCTCACAGTCGGATTCTTCTAATGGGAGGTCCTCAATATCGGGCCTGGGTTTTGTGCACAACTCTGTCACATCCAAACAATCATGATCCGCCTCCTCTCTCACTTCCTCACAATATGAATTCGGCAACAGGGTTGCCGGATTTACGGTTGTGCACCTTACCACAGTCACATTTTCAGCACCCAAGATCACTCTTTCATACTTAGTCAGCCGACTAGAGGTCATATACTGTGTCCTTGTGCGCGTCAAAAGGATCTCAACTGAATGTGGCACATACACCTTAACTGGATGTCCCATCACAATTGCTTCACTCTGTTCCAGACTCACACAAGTGGCAGCTACTGCTTTCAAACAGCCTGGTAACGCTGCGGCCACTGAATCCAAAGTAGCAGAAAAATATGCTACTGGACGTCGTGCCATTCCATGTTTTTGAGTTAAAACTGAAAGTGCACACCCATCTCTTTCACAACAATACAATGCAAAATCCTTTGCATAATCAGGCATTCCCAATGCAGGTGCTCGACAAAGACTATTTCTAAGTTTAGTAAAAGCTTCCATACTTTCATCATCCAACACAATCGGATCTTTCACATCTTTTCGTGTCAATCTCTGTAGAGGTTTTGCAATCAGTGAGAAACCACTGATCCACTGCCTGCGGTATCCAATCATTCCCAAAAACATTCGAACCTCTCTCTGAGTTTTTGGTGGACTCATTTGTTTAATTACACTAATTCTTTCTGGTGTCACTTTTCTGACTCCTTTTTCTATTCTGTGTCCTAGGTACTGGACTTCCTGTTTACAGAATTGTAATTTTGCTGGTGACACTTTGTGTCCTTCTTCTGCCAAATGGTTCAGTAAGGCAATGGTATCTGTCACACATGCCTCTCGTGTCTTTGATGCCACTAGTAGGTCATCAATATATTGAACCAAAACTGAATTTCCTGGCATGACTAAAGTCTCCAAACATCTTTTCAGAATCTGATTAAAAATTGAAGGACTCTCTGTGTACCCTTGAGGAACTCGGCACCATGCCAAAACAAGCTCTCCGAACCGGAATGCAAACAAATACTGGCTTTCTGAATGTAAAAGAATCGAGAAAAATGCTTGGCACAAATCAATCACTGTGCACCATTCAGAATCACGTGGGATTTGGTAAAGGATTACTGCTGGATTTGGTACTACTGGACAACAGGGTACTACGATTTTATTGATTTTTCTTAAATCCTGCACTATTCTATATTTTCCACTGGGCTTTTTAATTCCTATAATAGGCGAATTACAAGGACTACTCATTATTTCTTTCAGAATTCCCTGTTAAATCATTTGGTCAATCACAGGAGTGACTCCTGCAATTACTTCCGGACTCATTTTGTACTGAGGAGTATTTGGATATATGGCACCCTCTTTCACTGTAATCTGAATCGGATCTACATTTGTCATTAGGCCAATCTCCTTTCCTGTAAAATCCCATACATCCGTCCTCACTGTACTTTTTAATTCTTCGGGCAAATTCTCTTCTGTGAGAAGTGAAAACAACTCATCCACTTCTGTCCCTTGCTTCGCTAACATCATCTTGAATTCAACATCCTCATCAGGTGTCTGAAACGCAATACCATCTGGTGTACAATAGATGGTACAATTCATTTTGCACAATAAATCTCTTCCCAAGAGATTTACTGGACTCGAAGTCACATACCACGAAACGATGCATGTCTCTGAAACTCCCAATATGAACTTCTATTGGATTTGTGACTGGTGTTCTAATTTGCTTATTTGAGACTCCTACAACTTGGATAGTTTCTCCCGAGAGGGGTAGGTTCGAAATTTCTGCTGCTCTCACAGTAGAACGGGTAGCACCAGTGTCCACTGGGAATGTAATATTATTACCTTCCACCTTTCCGTCAACAAATGGACCTGACTGATCTACCGCTAAGGATGCGCCAAGTACGCACTCTTCCTCCCCCTCAGGCACCGTCATTGAGATGAGTCTGAATCACTCTCATTGCACTGCAACCAGTATTGCGGAACCATTTGCACATTTTGATTCTTACCAACTTGATCACCTCCATGAAATCCAGTGTTCGCACTGTACCTCTGCACTTGAGTATTCACATTATTGGGCATAGGAGCTTGTGGAACCTGTAACTGTGGGGCAACTACCTGCTGCTGTTGATTCACACCCACCTCATTCTGCATCTGTGGATTTAAATTTTGATTTACCCCATTATTCTTTTGAGAAGATCCACACTCGTTCTTCCAATGTCCATACTTTCCGCACGCATGACAAGGAAATTTTTTCTAAGCCTCTTCTTTGCTCATTTTACTTCTACCTCTACTGGATACCTGTCCATTTTGATTCTGACCACTCATTTGATTACCTGTTTGAGAACTGTTGCTTACTTCTTGCTGCTCTGCTACCTTTACTTGTGCCCACATCATTTTCTCCTTTAACTTTTTATGTCTTGATTCAATGTCATCACTACAATATTTTGCATACCTCAAAATTTCGTCAATTGTTTTGCTCTGCCAACAAATCAAATGCTGTTGAATCATATTACTAATTTCTGGTTTCAATCCAAACACAAAACGATACACAAAATGTCCCATATCTTTGTCTCCAATGTTCTCAAACCCGCTGTACTGTTTAAACACCTGCAATAACCTTTCATAATAGGCATGTACTGACTCCTTTGGTTCTTGAGTTGTTCTGTCTATCTTAACCCAATCTGTTTCCTTAGGGGAAATTTTTCCTTTCAAAAAGGTGATCACCTGATTATACTTTTTCATCACCTCCTCAGATGGTGCACCTGTTTTAGGATCTCTAGGATATTCTTCTTTTGGCCAATCAACAGTAATTTTACATTCTGTCCACAAGTCAGCTAGTACGACAATCTCAAACAAACCATCTAAATCTTTTAACAAAACCTTTGAAACTTTCACAAACCTCTCTACTTGTTTGTACCACTCAACTGGTTTCTTCCTTAACCTGGGCAAATCATTCGTAAAAGACAATATATCCTGCCTTGTCCAAGAGACGTGCACATATCCACCACCTGGAACTTCTCTCATTGGACACTCCCTTTCAACTTGTTCTGTCTCTCTTAACGGGAACATCGATGCTCCTTTACCAGCTGCCTCTTCTTTCTTTTTCGTCCATCTACCTTTCCACCGTTACACATCTCCCCATTTTTTCAGAATATTCATCAACTCTTTTATCTGTAACCTTTTCCAGACGCATTCAAACTCTCCAAATCTTTTTCGGTAAAGGCCAATCTGTACGATTTCTGCAGCACCTTTGACTTCTCTATATCTATTCCATATTCACTAGCAGCCTCTGCTATTTTCTCATGAAGATTCCTCGCTCTCCATGTAATACTTTTACACAAAAACAACAGCTCTTCATCTCGGTAAGTCCCTAGTCTGTCTGGACTTATTGTACCAATAATCATCTCTTCCAAATCTACTTTCAATTGGCTCACATTTATACTCTGTGGTTGAGGTTTTTCTTTTCCATTCCCTTTATCCAATCATTTAATTCTTCTGGTGAAGGACCTGCTGAACTCCCTGTCATTGGAATGTCGCTTGTCCCTATTCTCCTTGGATCTATTTGTATACTTCTTCTAGGGGTTTCTGTTATCATCTCACAAACCGGAAGATCTAACAATGTAGTATTTGTGCCAGCCTGTCCATCCTCATTCGCTACCGTCACCATTCCACTCCTGTCGCTACTCCTTGGAACTGCTAATGTATGTACTTTTGATATATTCTGTTTTTCTCCATACAATGGAACTACAGGACCAATTGTTACCGGTACCGTCAATGCTTCCGCATTTAGACTTAACTGATTTATTTTCTGGATCTGCTCTACTCTTGTCTTATTTAATATGTCCAATTCTTTTTCTCGTACTACTCTAGCTATGTCCATAATCTGTGGAGTTAATGGAGTTCCCATTAGTGGTGCACTCGGAGTCACCTCAACTGAATTTTCTTGATATGGCGGAGGTCTTTTGGTCATAATGTCTTCTAACAACTCATCATCAGATTGGTTCGGGTCCTGTCTTAAACTTGAAGTTTCTATATTTTTCTTTTTCTCTTTACATTTGCCTCCTGTCTGATCTTCAGCAACTAAAACTGGGTACAAACCCTCAGTTATCGCAGCTCTCATCCACCTTTTCATCATATCTTCTCTTCTCTCAAAAGGATATCTAGTCATTAAATTTCTGTATCTCCTACCGCCTCGATATTTTTCTCTTTCAAATGCTTCTACTTCCCATTCCTCTAGCGCTTCATACTGGGTAGGTCTGGGTTTTGGCTCTAGTGAATTCATTCGATTTCTCAAATTCTGCAAAATCCTTATATTAAACGAACCATGCTGTGGAAAAGCTATAACACCATCATCCTTTGTGTATTCCACCCAATTCTCTAACCAAGTACACGTATGGTATCCTCGCTCCAACATCATATAGGAAGCAGGCGTTCCCGGAGGTGGAATAAGAATTCCCTCTCTAGTCACTATTGGTTTATCCTTTTTAAAGAAATTCTTTATTTTCTTTAGCAACTTCATTTTTCTGACTCTTTATGCTAATGTACCTCAGCAAAACACACAAGGAAAACCTTTCCGTAATTCTACCTATTCTATTTGTCAGTTCTCGTCCAATATCAGCGCGACTCACACCAACTGTCCAATCACGGCTCTCTACGTATCTGCTATCTCAATCAATACCAGCGCAGCTCACACCAACCGGCCAATCAGAGCTTACTTCATGTTCGCTGCCTGACCAATGCCAGCGTGACCTTTTTGTGACGTCAGTATTACTCCTTCTACTGACCCTCCCTTTACAAAATAATACAGCAATATATTTCTAAGTTCTCTTTATCAAAATTCTTGTTAGTAACAACACAAAACAATGCTACCTTGTCTGTTCCTCTAAATAAAGAGATAGTTTTTTTTTTCACTTCAAAACAAGAAATTCTTTTACTTCAAGTAAAACAACGACCAGCGTTACTTTACACCCAGACAAGCTACAGGTGGACTTGGTACTCCTCTAGGGATAAGGCCAAAGTTTCGCAAGAGCACTTTTTGGGGTAAAAGAGGTCTTGGTACTCCTCTGGGGATAAGGCCAGAGTTTCGGAAGTGGACCCTTCGCTATTTCAGACACTCTACTCACATACAAAATTTTCCCTAAATATAACACCTACAGCCTTCCGCCGTACAGTATTATAACAACAGACAAAGTACTTCTGCAGTGTGATTTCTTTATCCACACTCTTCTTCTGCCTACTTCTGGCTCAATTTTCATTCCCGGGATTCCCCAGGTAACTCCGTACCTGTACTTCTAGACAACATAGAACAGGACACTAACTTTCCATGTTAAGAACATATAATCAATAATCAATAATTATTACCCAAACTAATCAATAATTAAACCTTCCTCTGCTACCAGAAAACTGATCCAGCGCTACACTTTATCAGGGTTCGATACTCATCAATATTTTCATACAAATGGCCCATACACATTCACCCAACTCATAAATCCCTGTTGCACTGGGGGTCAAGTTTTAATGACGTGAAAAATTGTTTCCTTCACAGATTCATGTTTATCATTTCTAAATACATAACTAGACCTGTATATCAACTCTCTTTCCTCTCGGTCAACGGACCAATTAGTTGAGTAGTTGATGGTAATAATAGAACTAACTAACTATCTAATCAGTTAAATGATCACAGACTCTAGATAAGATTAATAAAGTTTATCTCAAATAAATGTAAATGATCAATGCTCATTGCATACAGGTTACAATGCAAATAAAGAATCTCACATAAGGAAGAGAAAATCAATCAACAATGCAAACAGTGTCATACTCATCATCAATAAACGATATGCACATGAAGGAGTGGATAGATGAAGAGACATACGTTTCAGCAACATAATGCGAAACAAATATACATATGACGGAGTGGATAGATGAAGAGACATAAGTTTCAGAGACAAAATACATTTGCAAGTAAATTATGCAAAGTACGAGTCAGAAAGATAATACAAACCCAAAGGATCTGTGAAATACCACCCCCCTGGCCAAGAGAGTAGTGGGGGTCTCCTGAAATAGAGTCAGGAGACAAAGATTTCAGGAACTGGACAGGACAGGGACAGGAACGGCTAGGCCTCTCTGCAAACCGACGGACAGCGACGAAATCACCCCTCTCTCCTCTGCATCCGACCTATGACTAACCTAACCACACCCCCAAATGCACCCCCAGTTATACCCTAAAACCGACATGTCCAACCCACATTAGTTGAAACAATTCACTGGATTCGACTTTCTATTGGTCAGTTTAGGAGGTGGTGTATCACAACACCAGATTCCCATTCACAATTTCCGTATATTCATTGTTCTATATCCTCTCTCAATACATCATCTTTGACTCGTTCGTTTAATTCAATACATGGTAGTGCACTTTTCACTGTTTACCACCCACTTTTGCACTATCCCCTGTTAATGTTTTTTTTACCATAAGCTTCATGCAAAGCGGCATTATTTATTATCGTTTAAAGCAAGATGCAAGATGCAAAATGCGGCCTAAACATGCATTAGCTTTGTTTCTTTCGAAACACAATGTAAAATAATGCCTTGTTCTTTCATGCATTTAGTTCACATTAGTGCACGCATGCGCAAAGCGGTTTCCCACGTGTTCATGTGATTTGCATTGTTAATTTTTCACTGTACACTATTAGTAAGTATTATGGGGGAGTTAATTCGAGCAAGTTTCTTTCTGCAAAACCTTGGTCCATCACTACTACAGCCAAAAAAAGATGTGCGTCCACAAAATGTGTTTTTTCCCAATTTCCGTTGTTACACTGCATAAACTTCTCCTTTTCCTTACTGTAGGGATGGAGGAGGGTCCCCTGTGTATCCCTAGAGAGTGTGTTCCCCTGTCTCTGGTCCTGTATGGCAAGCAGTCAAACCAGCACACATGACAATTACGTGTGTGCACTGAAGTCTCCCTGTGATATGGAGAAGGACTATAGGGATTGAAGGGCACACCATATGCATCTTCCTTTTTGAAGAGAGTGACTACTGACTGCTCACTGGGCAGTAGAGGGCTGTCAGTGGTGCTAGTGAAGTGAATTTAGTAGCAAGGCAGGCCTTTCTATCTGCCGTCTGCCTGGGAGAGCACATATGTTTTAATTGTTCTTCCAGTACCCTGCAATCTGTTTCTTTCGTCTTTTACATGGGACATAGATATCATGAGTATGTACATCGCCTTGTAAAGGATACATGTGGAATGTGCATGGCACATGTGGGTTCCATTTTGTACTGGCTATACTTGAGTGGTACCTAAGATGGAGGATTAGTGGGAAAGCCAGACAGCAGATGTGAATTGCAGGACTTGCCCCAGATCATTCAGGGATCTTTTGTAGTTGGTTAGATACAGAAGGATGTTTGGTAAGTTCTGAGTCTCTTACCCCACACCATTTTTCTGAGCAGGCCTTGTACTGCTTGACTGCGCTACCCTAAGAGTCAATTGCTAGAGAGGTGTCATTGATGATCAGTTTTCTATCAAATAGTAAGGTTATCCCCAGGGACATCAGTGTTAAAAAGCTCTGATACCCTAAAACTGAGCCCAGTAACCCCTGGTTGCCCTGACTTCTGAAATTTTTTCCACACCTACTGATTCTAAGCAGTAGGCATCCTCATGTTGGAATATGCCTTGTCAGAATGTTAATGAATTAAACGTAATGGAGCTCATTTTACAATAGTATTACTTCATTATTTTGTCATTTTTACAATGTTCATGAATTTTACAAATCTCGCAGCGTGGCCTGGTGGCACACAATCATCACTTGCCTACATGTACAGAGCCCCAAGCGGTTAAAAAGAGGTTTTAAAAAGACACACCACTCATTTATATGCAAACTATGTGGACAACAGTTTCCCTTTAACTGTTACAGAATTTGCAATTTATAGCAAGTGTGTCTTTTAACCCTTTCGGGATATATTCATGAATTCGCAGCCCTCCCATCCGGTTTTACAACAGTTTATGTTTCTTAGAAAAAAAGAGGCTCAGGATTGGATGGGGACGCATCTTCTCGTAGTCAATTAAGGTCATCCAGTGATGAGCAAACGTTGCCACCTTGCTGCTTGCCCTCCCATCAGGATTGTCGCACAATAGATTTTGTTAACGCTCTTTTGAAACTAGGGAATGTTACCGGAGAAGTCAATAAACTCTATCTGAAACTTATATAATGACTTGTTGAGATAGAAACGTGCCATTGTCTTCTTAATCGGAGTGAAAATTACCAGCCACAGTTGATGCTCTAGTGTGTTTTCCTTAGCCCCTCTCTTAACTTAAAGCAGGTTTATAGAAAACCTTCCGATGTTTCTAATAGTTTGCTTTATTAGGCCAAATCCCAGCCGAATCTGAGCTCGAGAAAGCCCCAAATCGAAATTAGGCAGTAGTTACGTGGATCAACAGATTTTCCCATTTAAAGCTAGGATGGATTATAGCACCCGGCCAAGAGTATGGAATTTGTTGGGTAGCCACACAGTAGATGAAATGTGGAGTTAGCACACACGTCTAGTATTCAGGATTGGATTTAAACAGGAACTGGAGCAGGCCATTTGGTCCTGGGGCATCATCGGTATGTGTTGTCTAGATGATCCCAAGCACTGTTTTTCATTGTATAGCTAGACACTTCCACTTTGTTTGTTCATTGGCACCAGTTGATTTTCCTGTATAAGAAGATTGTCTTTTAGGGCTGTCTCGTAACCCTTTTAGTTATGGGCCATGAAGGTGACCCATTCACTCCCTGTGATATTTGCCTTATTGGCTGCGGTGCACTCCTTCTCCTACTTATTTATGACACTGCAAAAGGCCTTCGCGTTCTTAGCTGTACTTGCATGGAGCAGTCGTGCCCACAATATATAATTTTCTTCTCTCCTTGCACCCATATCTCTTTTAAAAAAATGTTCCTCAGTTTTTAAATTACAATAAGAACATCTGTGTGTTGCCCCCAGTGCCTTGAGACCCTTTCTGTTGAGTAGGCGCACTTTACAAGAGATTGATTTTGGTGAACTTCCCAGAACTCTCAGCTGCCTGTTAAGTTCCTTTTCGATTGATTTTACTGCAGTAGAGAACCAGCTAGAATGGCTGCTGTTAATGGTTAATGTGTAAACCCTCTTTGATTTGAGGATGGATTCCTTTACCAGTTTTTGCACTGCTGCCTCCCACACGTTTATCAGACAGTCTAGAATTTTAGCTAAACTATCCACTAGCCGTTAACTGTTCCCTACCATGCTATCAGCTAGCTGCCCATTCCACTTTAACTTTTTTAGGTTCAGGGAATTAATCATGTCTCCAGGATCTCTTGCCATTGAATAGGTGCTTACCGAATCATCTAACTCCAAGTGCTGTCGGAAATGATTGCTTTTGGGGCACTAATCAATCTTATGCACTTTTATGTAGTTAAATATGGAAAGACTAAGTAACTTGTACTCTATGATGGATTCAGATTTTATTGAAATACGTGTAAAAGCTGGTGGCTTGTCCTTTTGCGCCCTTCCATGTATAAAACGTGAGCCTGCTTGGCTGCACAAGCTCAGCACCCTTTCACCCAATAAATTCCTTCATTTAGGGTTTGGCGTAATTTTTTCTGGAATATTCCACAGCTCATCCTGAAGTATTACCAAATCATATTCACAGGGAGCATGAGATAAGTTCATATTAAAATGATGATGATGATGATGATGAAACGGGATTTGTACAGTGCACAGCTACTCCAAGGAGTGTCCCGGGGCTCAACTCATAGAAAAGACCACTGATTTTGAACAGAAAGCCATGTTTTCAACCTCTTTTTAAAAATCTACATTGATTCAACTTGCGCGGAGATCTTGAGGGAGCTTATTCCAAGCTAATGGCCTCAAATCTATCTTTTGGGTGAGCTCAGTTCCCCTGTTGAATTTATATGTCCTCCCATAGTGGCCTTATAGTGTTTAAGGTTTTGAAGTCTATTATCCTTGGTTACTTGGAGATTTATTGTGTGGTAATCAGATCCATTCTTGATGTAGTTGCATGCTCCTGAGTTCTTGTGAGTATTTTTGTCTCTTGCATGCCTGCTAGACTGGATAGAATTTCCAACTGGGTTTACCGGAAGTTGGCTAGCATCTATTGGAGTTCAATCCGTAAATTTAACCCCTTGGTCAGTCTTTGTCGAGTCCACACTTCCTCAGCTACCTAGGTTACATTCTTCTACAGGGCCATTGGCAGTGAGGTTTTCCTTCTACCTTAATGTCTGAATCATTGTTTTCCTTATTTGCAAGCGACGCGTCTGTTGTAGAGCCATCATACATATTGGTCACTGACAACCCGCTTACTAGCTTAGCTCTAAAATGTTCTTTTGGGAGTGGTACAAATGCCTCAAAATTTTCTATGGGATCTGTTTTTACCCCACTTGTTATTGGATCGGTCTGGATTACTCCAATCTCACTATTGTAGGTGTTTTGTGTGTTTACTGGCTTCGTCAACTGCTCCTTTCTCGATTCAAAGATACAGCAGATTTTTATAGATCTTTTTTCCACTGCGCCTAATTGATTGGTGCATTTGTTTTCTCTGTCTTTTACACTCATGTTTTGTGTGGTTTTTTTCCTGGAGTGACAGTGCTTTCTTTTGTTCATATTGAACACCACTTAATGAGTGGCTAAGACCTGTTTGTGCCAATCCTAACAGTCCTACTGTTGGTCGGTCATTCTCCTCATATTCATTTACTGACTAGTTAGTGCTACCTGAATGTTTTAAGTCTGGGGGTGTTTTGAATTAATTTTGCATGTTTTTCAGGTGTGATATGCTCGACGATTTCCTACTTGTGTACGATCTCTTCATTTAGTATCATCGCCCTCTGATTCAGGGGCACCACAGATGTTTCTTTTTGTAGTTGTAGCATTCGGGGAACATCTGTTCGTCCTACAAGGTGATCCCTTAATGGTAGAAGCACAGCAATTTAATATTTTAATTTTTTGATAATTGTAGACAAAGCCTCAGGTAATGTACTGTGTTTTTTAAGACAAGGGAACAAGCACAATGGCTTATTTCGATATTTTTGGGGTCCACGTTTTCCATGTAGGTCCCAGGGGCTCGAATGATCAGACTTTTAGGGCTTCTAACTTGGAGTCAATCCTTGAAACAAATACTGCTAAGGTGTTTAGTAGATTGTCTTGGACCTCTAATTTATCAGAATTTGTTTTAGTGAGTTCGTCATGGTTTGCAAGATAGACAGTAGCATCGACAAGCATTCATCCTTCTTGCTGTTTAACAGAACACTCTTATCATTGCCCAGAGTTACTCTGTCCGATTCATTACCCATGTCTACATCTGAAAGGTCATGCAACCAGTCCACGTCTAGGAGCCAAAGGGCTTAAGGCTGCACACTCTGTTCCTGATTCACATGTTCTGAGTAGCCCTTACTGAATTGGTTCACATGTGTGGCCACGGTGTACTCAAGGCTTGAGTATAATGATCATATGATCATTTTGTTTCTGCTTTTCATTTATCATCCCGATAGAGCAGAACATGTTAGACAATATTAACCTTACACGGATGCTAAAATGTCCCTTGACAACAACATAGAGAATTCTCAACCAACAACAAAAGATAGGAAAATTTGCATTTCTTAAATGTGAAAGAACAAACGTGCAGCTTATTAGTTGGCAGAAAGCTCCCATTTTCATCGTGCTTACATAACTAGACCTCATATTTTTTCTTTTTCTCCTTTCCCTTTAATAAAATAATTCCTTTTAGAACTGTTGATTTATTCCAAAATGTAACTGTAATATGTGTCATTGTCAGAAAATGTGCTGTTTCAGAAAATGTATTTCTTTCTTTCCCCACACCATATGATTTCCTCGTATCAGATCAAGTCACCTGCTATGTGTTATAATAAATAAAATGTTTAGTAGAATTAAGGGTTGTTGAAGAATTTTTTTTTCTCATGATCTAACCAGGACATTGCAAATAGAAAATGTTTCACTTATTAGACTAGTTCATTGGACAATGGGACGTTGAACAACTAACAGAATAGGTTTACTGAGAGTTCTCATGAGAACCTTCTTCAAATGTATCTACTTTGTAAAGCTTTAGCAGTCTTCAGATATCTTTAGGTCAATCCGCATTCTTTCCGTGGGAATGGAGAGGAGAGGCAACAGACCATCAGCAGATCCTTCTACATTGGCTGGAAATGACATAAGCACCTGTTTTTGCAACATATGTTTTGTGCCTTTCTGTATAGTATGTGTTCCTACCTAGAGAGTTAATGCATTCTATGCACACCTACCCTGCCATGCCCCTTAACACCTTGGTGTGCTTGCCCGAATTACTGTAAGCTACTGCTAATAGTGATTTTATTGTTTTCCTTACCATTCGTATGGAAACTTCCTTTCTTTATGCTGAATTATAGCTATTGCTATGATCAAATTCCTTTAAATTCGGATTGATGGTTGTTATTCCAACTATCGGGGAGCTCGGCTGAATTTCCATAACTGCTCCTAATGAGGAGTTTGTTCTTTTGCGACTATTAGCTTGATGCTCCGAATCCTTGCTCTTTTCCACAAGGAACTCTTTAGGGGTTTCATGCTAGGTTAAGTCCTTTAGATTAAGATAGCGACTGATTCCTTTATGGAACATGCTGTTATTTTTCATGCTGCCTCTAACCAGATTTTTCTAGATATTTCTGTAACTGGATATATCTGACTAATCTGAATAAAAGACAAAAATTATTACTAATCTCTTAATGAGAAATAAAACTTTTAAAACTTTACCAAATCTCTCATCATTTACTGAACTCTAAATTGCTGTAAGTTGATGAATTTTGAGTTGTGCTCCATTCTAACATGGTGGCAAAGATCTGTCGACCGAGAGATGGAGTTGGCGCAGAGTTGGGGATCTCTGTCGCAAGTTAAAGGGTTAAAGTATTTATAAATGTCTGCGCTATCAACCCCGGGGTCTGACGTCTGTCCCTCTAAAAGGTCACGGTCTTGGGGGCTAAAAGGACCAGAGTTTCCAGTGGGGTTTTTTCCTTATTGTCGTCAATATTGGCTGTCTGGTCAATCAATTCTAGAGTCACTGGCCATGGGGTTCTTTCAATTTGAAAAATTCAAAACACGTTGGCATCAGTCTTTCCACCTCTCACTGCTATGAAGATTTCTTTATGACCCTTGGTACATTTTGGCTCAGTTCTGTGCTTTTATTTGCTTTAAGTGAGCCAGGTACTATTCTCTTTCTGTGCGCCCGCCCCAGGCTTCCTCTTTGCTTCACGGATCTCATACTCCACTGGCTATACAAAATTTGAGCTATAACCTTCTGTTAGAATACTGCCATGTTTTAGGAGCTTCAGGTATTGTGGTTGTAGCAAAGACAAACACAAACAAGCAGTATAACAATATTGGAACCTTATGATTAATCTCCCACACTGAATTTGTAGTTGGTCTCCAGCACTGAGGTAAAACATACGTTTAGACAGGTGATCCCTTTTGCGAGCGGGATAATTTTCCAGCTGGTAACACCTCACTGTCTCAACAGACGACCCAAAGCACAGGCAGCCAGATCTTTCCCAAGCAGGCCTCCGAAAAGGCCCAAAAGCCCCAAAAGCATTTCTCCAACCATATTCGGGGGACACTGGGGAGCACCTAGGGCACAAACCGCACCGGCACCTAGGCCCACCGCTTCTGTGCACCATCATTGAGTCTGTGTCATGCTTGGGAATGCAGAAGCTAAGAGCAGGTGTGCATGTACACATGAGTAGGAGGAAGGCCCTGCATCTCAGCAATAAGTATAGTTGTATTGACATATCTAGCCCAAAATGTCACCTTAAATGATCATTAAATAATCTCAGTAGAGTTTATATCTTTTTCAGTTCTTTTTAAAAAAACAGTGGAATGCTCAGTCACAATAAAACCAGGGTTTTGCAGTATGTTATTACTTTCGCTGCCTACAGGTATTGCTGCTTTGCGAACTGCGCGTTGTGTTTATTTAATAAATGTGTTTATCATTCTCTTTGGTGCTTTTAATACTTTGACACACTAGACAAGGAAATTACTAAGGCAAGGACGTAATACAGAGCCTATTTTCCAGCCTCCCAGCTGACAAGGTTTAATTGCCCTACAACAACTCAACAAGGGGGTGGTGAAATTCAGACATTTGCTACTGCTATTAAACATAGGTAATCCTCGATTGGGATTTTAGACAAAATATTCCTTCTCCTCCCTACCCCTTCTCTTCTTTCCCTCCCCTCTTCTTTCCCTTCCCAACATTCATAAAGACTTTAATGTTTTTCATAGAGTGTATTAGTTGGTATTTGCTTGCTATTTCATCATTCCTATTTATGTAATAATATATATTGTTATATTAAATAAAGTCTTTTGAACACAATAAAAATTGACTGGACTGCAGGTTGAGACAAGCGACCCACATCAATAAGTGAAGAAGCTGCTCTGCATTTTTGACTCATGTTCTTCTCTTTAGGGTGCAATTGTGTCGCAGCATAGCTGTCAATGGCTATGATCAATATAAATTTGATAAGTATTACAGCACAATAGTGTTGTAGGTATGAATGTCAGGGCCGGACTGGCGTAGCGGGCACCAGGAGTTTCCCCGGTGGGCCTCCAGGGTGGGGGCCGGTTTTTGTTACTGGGGTTCGGCAAAATCGGCCCCCTGTAACAAAATCGTCTGAAACCGGCCTTAGCAAACAGTTCCGCTGCATCCCCCCTCCTTTGCCAGGGCAGGTTTCAGTTCCCAATCCGGCCCTGTTGAATGTCCAATTTGTACCCAGATTACGGTGGTGCATTTCACTGCCAACATTACCTTGTAGCAAGTTTGAAAGTGTTACAATGAGTTAAGTTGATTTATATTTTTCACCACTGTTCACCATTTCGATATTAATGCCAATATTATCTGTGCTTTATTTAGAATACCATTACAAATTAGGACCCGATTCATATAATTCTTTTCACATTTAGTTAGGTTTGAGCTTGAAAAGCTGCCTTCACTAATAAACGACAGATTCAGATGCCCATACTCAGGATGTGTGGACATTTCTGTGCACAGGTGATGCACTGTGGGAAATTATTAGGTAGACATTTTCTCCAAGGTCATACGTTTATTTAGCATTGTGTTAGAAAGTCACCCTTTTTGGCCTGTTCACCCCCATTTTTTTTATGCTGAATGGAACTGGTGGTAACGGACTCTGAATATGTCCTGTGCTCTGCTAGCCAGGCCCAGGGCCACTGCTATGTTAAACACAAACATATACATTGAGGTACTCTTATAATTGGCATGACCTACTCTATAATTCCCTTGTAGATAATACAGCAAGGGGATAAAAACTACCTATAAGTCCCTAGTATATAATAGGGTATTGCAGTGTAGACGCCAACAGTCTTTGTTGCACTTGCATGTGCGCACTGCTGAGAGCCAGAGGTCATGTTAAAAGCAGTCTTGTGTTGCAGCACTGCTTTTAAAAGTAAAATTCAGTGCAAACTCGACTTTGGTGGTATGGGCACTTTAAAAGTGATAATCTCTCTAATTATACATTGTGGGTACCCCAAGGTCTCCCCTAGCGAATATATACTTTTACTTCGCATGTGTTACATCGCATGCCTTTACAGCGTGGTCGTTACAACGACCGCGTTGTTACAACACGAACTACTACATCGCAAGTCATTTCAACGACTTGCTGTAGGGGGCGCGCTGGACTTAGGAATAGTATAATTTACTATGCCTACTCCAGTTTGTGCAACAGCAGGGAAGGTGTTGGATTCTAAATCCAACACCAGTGCGCCCCCTAAGCAAGTCGTTGAAACAACTTGCGATGTAATGGTTCGCGTTGTAACAACGCGGTCGTTGTAACGACCGCGTTGTAAAGGCATGCAATATAAGGCATGCGTTGTTATGGCTGTTTCCCCCCCTAGCTGTTCCAGGGCTGTAGGGTCAGGGAGCTATAAGCAGGGCCCCTATAAAATATGTTTTATAAATCCTGGAGAGTGAAAGTTGCCCATTTTATTTTTCCCCAGTGTAGGAAATTCACCACAAAGTCGCCTTTGGTGCTGTGGGCACTGTGAAGTGCAGATTATGAGCCCCCCAGGTCTCCCCGAGGTGTTCCATGAGTTGGGGGTCCTGTAATTATGAGCGGGCGCTTTATAAAAGAGGTGTTATAAACCCTGGTGAGAAAGAAATTGCACATTTCATTTTCCCCATTGAAGATACTTGGCCTCATAGGCTAAAATGCCAATATTTTATAGACGCATAACTATTGCTAGGAAAGTATGAAATATTATTCAAAGACCTAACATAATGGTATTGATAAATCCAACAGATTGTTCTTGTACAGAAAAGAAGTTATAACACTTTCTTATCTGTACACCAAAATCCAGACTTCCTGCAGTCTTCCCTGATTGGCCAGTGCTAATAGGCTTAGCAAGGCTGCCTTGATTAGGTGATAAATGGCTATGCAGGGGAGAGGCTATCTGCTGGAGAGAGCTCTGCAACTACACAGGAATGTTAGGGCAGGGGAGAGGGGTCATAAAGCATGAGGCTTCAAAGGAGGGTAGGACAGGCAGGGAATGCCAGGCTTCCCTACCCCCAGGCTTAAGGAAGGAATTTGAAGATGTTAGGGGGAGGCAATACTTAATTTGTAAAAAAATAAGTGCCAGGGCCCTTGAAGTATGACATTTCAGACTATTCCAGACCCCAAAGCTACAATAATGGCTTGGGCAGCAGATATTAGTTATTTATGACTTTCATTGAAATAATAAACAACTGTTGTTGTGTTTAACTCTAATTTAGATAAATAGTGCAGACTTTCATAAGTGACGGTGTTGACAATTAAGTTCCGGTGCTGAGCACTGGAAACCACCGGCTCGATTTAGGCACTGGGGGGAGGAGAGCTATGGAAAGGAGCCACCCTAAGAGTTGGTTTAGTTAGCTCTTGTTGCTCTGCTGAAATTTCAGCCATGATGGATTTTGGAGGAATGGTGCTTTCTGGGGCAAGAAGATGCCACACTTTGGAGGAAGTGGTCATGCGCCTGGGTGGTACCCTGTATCCCATTGGTCAGGGGTGCCCCACCTCTTGATGCCCAGAAGCTGAGATTAAGCATGTGAGCGGTGCATAGCCTCTCATTTCTGGTGCCTGAAACTACAAGATGAAGGAGGATTGTCCTGCTGGAAACCTGAACTGCACCCAAGAGCCTGCCTGGGGAAGACTGCTCCTGCTGCACTAGCTGGGCCTAAAGCTCTGAGGACTTTGCCTTACTTCAAGAAGGAGTAAGGAGTGAACTCCTGCAGCTACAGGTTAACAGAGCTTAACTGAACCTTCTCCAGCCAGAGACCCCCTCCTGGACTGCGTCCAGTGGAGTTTTAAGGGGTTGACCAAGTGCTTTGTGGGAAGTGAATTTCAGGCTAAGGACCATCTAGGAGATTTGAGACCCTTGGATTTGTGTTGTGGACACTTGGAACCCACCAGGAGACCTTTTGGAAGGACCTCCAGAAGTTTGGGTTTTGGAAAAAGCTCCAGGAGGTGACCGACCCAACCACGAGAGCCAAGCCGGTCACCTTCAACGTTGCCCAGATTCCAGGTTTGCCCTGCTGAGGAGCTCTGGAGGTCTGACTTCCAGAGTTTGACCAGGAGCTCCCTGAAATTCAAGCCGGTGAACCCTCACTGAATCCAAACTGGTGGAGAGCGGAAAGGGCCCTCGGCGGAAAAGGCTCCAGAAAAGTTTCTAAGTCCGAAGGAATTTTTTTACTGAGGCCTACCACAAGGGGTATCCAAGCAGGACTCCAGTGCGGTCTGCCTCAAACTTTGACTTTGGCCCGGTCAAGCATGACCAGATGTCCAGAAGTGGCACTATTGGTTTCTAAGCACTAGAAGGTGTTTATTTAAAAAAAAATCATATCTCCGGTTCCCTACATTGGATTTTCATGGTTTTGGTGTCATTTTAAAGATACACATATTTCCTACTTTTATAAATTGGTGTGGGATCTTTATTTTTTATTGCGTGTTGTATGTTACTCATTTAATGTATTGGTGTTTTCAAATGCTTTGCATGCCTGTCTCCTAAGGTAAGCCGTATTGCTCGATGTCAGCTACAAAGAGTTGAGAAAGGGACTCATTTTTAGAGACTCTACTTAGGACCCAGTATCGTGTTGGTTGGCCTTGTTGCTGGTGTTAGGTGCCTACCTACCCCTCCCAATAACCCATCTTCCAACACATTGGGATCAAGGAATGTAACTGAATCGACAGAGGTGAGACTAGTGAGGATGTTTCCAAATTTAACACATTTGTGCAGTGGCATTTGGCGAACAAGGCAAAAAATAAAGTAAGATGATATTAAAAGTAAATGAAAGGAGGACTTCAAGCCAAGATGGCAACAGTCAAAGGATTCAAGCGCGGTCCTGCTGACCTTGTTCAACCTGCATCTGCCGCCCTGACATATATGTGATCGGGTGATTTTATATTTTAATAAACTCATTTTATTAGTTTATATTAATAAACAGCTACAAAAATAATCCAAGAATGACTTCCCAACCAGACCCTACCTCCCCATCCTCCCCCAATTGTCAGCAATCTTGGGAAATCCGGAGCGCCGGTTGGCACATCCTCTAGTGTAGAAGACAACCCATAATATTCCCACCATCTACTCCAAATTTTGTGGATGTTCTGAGGACTCCCTCTAGTTGTTAGATTGATTCCTCCTGTTTAGTGCACGAATCCATGCACAATCTCCACATAGCTAGACTAGGCATGCGTGGCAGCTTCCAAGTTTTTGCAATGTCTCTTTTAGTCACTAGCGTAGCCAGTCCCACCAGTGTTCTCTCTCCCCTCATACCCCCAAACTCATCCAGAAGGCCCAGGAGAGCCTTCGTCTGTGCCAACAGGATAGGCCGTTCTAGGGTCCTGGAAAGAGTGTTGCCTATACGGTTCTAGTATTGAGCGATCAAAGGACACTGCCAAACCATATGAAATAAGTTTGCCCCTGGGGAAGAGCAACGGATGCTAACAGGTTCAAGGACAGGCCCGTATGCAAAAGTCAAAAGGGCATCATATATGTAATGTGTAGGTAGTGTATTTGGACCACTCTGAGTCATGCAGACATGGCAAGTCCTCTAGGGCCAAACAAGCCTCCCGCCATTCAACATCTTCCAACTCCCCAACCCATCCCTCTCAACTCTGTCACATACGACCCAGTGTCTAAGGGCCATTACATACCAGGGTGCTGTATAATACAGAAATCCTCCCACGACCCAAGCATCCCAATAATAGCCTCACCCGCAGGTGGATATATTCGGACAGTGAATTTAAATGAGATCGATAGTGGCCAAGTGTGTGGCTGTGCCTTACTTGCAAGTATATGTGGAACTGTGACTATTCAAATTGCACCTGCAGCTCTGCAAAGGAGTGCATACAAAAACCCTGCTACATGACACTCAAAGTTGTAATCCCAATGTGGTCCCAGCACTGGAATACCTCCAGTCACGCAGTGTGAGCCGACCAGCGCCCTTTCCAAAGGGGCATCTGGTGTGTTAGTTTCCTGTACCATCCTAGTAGTCTGTTGGTCGCTCGCCATAACAGGAAGACTGAATTAGTAACCTCTGCGGTGTCGCGATGGTTAGGTAAGCTATATAGGTAGTGCATCACCCCATCCAGGCCCAGCCTTGACAGTTGATACAACAGGTCACCCCACCCACTGGACAGCCACTCATTGATGACCAGGAGTTAAGACTCCCACTAATAGAGCGGACATCCACTGCATGCAGGCTACCGTCATACAACGATCTATGACATTTGTCAAACGCAATGCTAGGGGGGCGGCAACACCAAAGGAAGGCCCAGAGTGTAGCTGTGACATCAATAAACCATCTGTTAGGGACGTGTAATTGAAAGGTTTGCAGCATGTACAGAAAGCGAGTAAGCAACATCATCTTCACAAGGGCAATCCTCCCTAGAATATTAAGGGGCAAAGTTGGTCAGGCAGTGAGGCTGGTTTTTGTGGTTCAGAGGAGAGATCGAGATTAAGGCTGCGCCTGAGCTCGGGCATCGTAGAAACATGGACCCATAAATATTTGAAACTGAGACGAAGCAGTGGCATTTCTGTTTGTCAGTCATACATGGTGCTGTCTCACAGGAGCAATTTACCCCAGTTTATTTGTAGCCCTAACACTTCCCCATAGAGTCGCAGGATTTCTAGTACACATAGACCGGATAGGGAAGGGTCAGTCAGGAAAAGAAGGAGATCATCTGCATAAAGGCTAATCCTATACTCGAGCAATGCGCTCCATCTCCAGCCACGTGGCTGAGCATTGCTGCGAATGATACAAGCCATGAGTTCCATAGCAAGAGCAAAAAGGAGGCAGGAAATTGGCATCAAAACCCATATATTGCAAGTTATCGGGGGACTTTGTGCGATAACTGACATATGTTAGATGACAGAGCAGAGACTCTATGGTCTCTTAGCGGTAGATACAGATGGAGCAAGATGGTGGTCGCAATAATGCTCGAGACAGTACATGCCGAGGGACGAGGAGTATTTTGAAGCTGACATTAGGAGAGGGGATCCTCCACTGTTGTTATGAGTGGTGGGGGAGCTGCCCACTCACAGGATTGTGTTAACTTAGACAGCTGGTGGCTGATCTTGATATACTCAAGAAAGAGTAATCCTGTGTGTTGAATTTGGACCTTTTTGCAGGGTCATCCCTAAACTTTTTGCCGTCACCCTCCTATTTGTACATTTAATTTACTTGTAAGTATCCTCAGAAAAGGAGTACCATATGTACCCAGGGCCTGTAAATTACATGGTACTAGTGGCCCTTCAGTACTGATTGTGTCACCTACTTAAGTAGCCTTTAAACTAGGCCTGGGCAGAACTTGTGGAATTCCACTCAGCAGAATTATGCAGAGTTACAAACAAACTCACCGAAATTCCACCAGCGGGAGGAAAATGCATGCCATGCTGCTCACGCTCTGATTTTAGAGCCAGTAGCGCATTCTGCACTGAAAAATCAGTGCAAATGGCATCACGCTATTTTCAAGCTGATTTTACTGCCGCTTGAGTAGAAAATCTACTTAGGAAACTGCCTTCTGACCACGACTGCTTGCGACAGAGTGCGTTCTTAAAATCTCACCGGAGGTCCTCCTAGCAACCAGAAACCACACTAGAGAATGGCAAATCTCGCTTACGCTACCCAGCTTACATTCTGAAGTCTTGCGTTGTTCCAGTTGTCATCGCATTGGTCGAACGCATAAAAATTTCAACCACATAGCGATTGGCAGAATTTAGCGTGAACTCTGTGTTACAATAGTAACGTGGAGCCCCCAAAATGTTAAAATTCCACTCACAGAATTAAAATTCCACCTGGGTCTCCTTTAAACATGTCTCAGACTTGCCATGGCAGCCTGTATGTGCATTAAACTGGCATTTTAACCTGGCAAAATAAACCTTTTGGCAGGCCCAAACCTTCTTTTTTGATACATATAAGTCATTACTAGGGTAGACTCTGGATAGCCCAGAGGACAGGGTGCAGTGTATTTAAGAAGTTGGCCATGTACCTTTGAGTTTTACATGTTTTGGTAGTGAAAAACTCTTTAGTTCATTTTTCACTACTGCAAGGCCGATCTCTCACATAGGATAACATTGGGTTAACTTATTACATTTAATAAGTGATAACTTTCAATTGGGAGTAGGTGAGAATCTTGAGTTTGGTGTTTAAAGAATTGTAGTTTAAAACCCTCTTTAATGGTAAAGTTGGACTTCAAGTAACTATTCTGAAAATGCCACTTTTAGAAAGTGGGCACTTTCTTGTCCCTACCAATTGGTGCCTGTAGCCGGTATCCTGGGTCACATGCTCAAATGCAGTTAGTCTTTGTGCATTGCTCTGAGACAGTGAGACAAAGGGGGAATAAGTGTTGTCATTATGGGCCATCTCTGACTTAATGAAGGTCAGGAGCTGTCACCTACCACACTTGCACATCACAAAGGCTTCACGAAGCACACTCAGAAAAGGTTTTGACACTAGTCTTTTCTGACACCAGACAAGCTGGGAGCAGGGCAGGGAGGCAGGATATTCCAGGAACCTCTGGGGGTAGAAACCTCTGGAACCTTCTCCTACTTCAAAGTGGACTCCAGGTATAAATAGTGGACCATCAGACCCAACTCTTCAGTATACCACTGGACCTATGGAAGACTCAGAAGGACTACTGTGCTGCTCTACTTCCCTGTTGTTTGACTGAAAGGACAGGACCTGCATCTTGATCCCAGGACCCCCAGAGTGACTACAAGGGCTAGTTGGCTGGCTTCCTGATCATAGCCTTAAGAACATAAAAAACTCCAACCACCTCGGACCCTGCATCTGGACTCAGTCTGCTGTGAGTCTTGCCCCCCAAGTGCTGCCACCCCAGTCCTCAACCCTTGGAAGTCAGCCTAAAGGTGCTCTGCCAGCCCAGTTGTGGCCCTGTGGGCAGAACTGATGCAGCATACTGCATCTGCTCACAGCTCCTCTTGAGAACCACCACAGCGAGATGCATCCCTGGCTCTGGACTTCGCATTGCAGCCTCCAGTCTCCTCAGAACTGCTCCTGTGCGATGCATCCTCCACACAGGTCTTTGCATTGTAAGCCCCTCATAAATGGCATCCTTGACAACGACACAGGACTTCGCATCGTAGTGCAGCAGCTTTCTTGGAACTAGTGGTGCACAACGTATCTTCGAAGCAGGACTTTGCACCGCAAGCCCCTTGTTGGTGGCCTCCTCAACAATGACGCAGGACTCCGCATAGCACCCCCGCAGCTTCCTTGGAACCACTGCTGCATGATGGATCCTCCACGCAGGATCTTGCAACGCTCCACAACCAAGATGAAAGGTACTTTGTTCCTGCGGGCCACACTTGGTCCTTGTATCTAGCTCACGCTCCATTGCAGTTGGTCTGAACTTATTACTCTGTCCCAGTCCAGAGTGACCAGATGACCAAAGTTGCGACTTTAAGCTTCTAGGCACTTACTTCACTTAAATCTTAACAATTACAGATTTCCAGTTTTACTGATTGGATTTTTGTCGGTTGGTTCTCAAATAATCTATTCAATTTTACTCTATTTTTTATAATTTGGCATTGACTATTTCTTGTGTTGTCACTTTATTATTGCTTGAAGTCCTGCATAAATACTTTACACATTGCTTTTAAGTTAAGCCTGATTGCTTGTGCCAACTACCAGAGGGTTAAGCACAGGATACATGGGGCTTGCTTGTTACTTCACCCTGACAGAAACTGTGGTTGTTACCTGAATGAGGTTTCACCCCCCCCCGACAAGTATATTTTCAACACTGTGCTGACAAATTAAGATAATCATCACAATATTTTAAGACACAGCTGTAGCCACAATCAAGAGGAGGAATAAGAAGGAAACAGCCTTGGCAATAGGAGATGATGAGAGAATCCTTCCCAACTCTAACAGAGAGACTCTGACAGAAACTAAAAAGTGAGACCAAAGGGAGGGACTCAACCCCGAGAAACTCTGCCTTAATAGGCCTTATTCTAATTTAGGAGCATACAAGTGCCCTGGTAAATACACTAAAGAAAAAGACAATGGACCTAGAGGAGCCACACTTCTCCTGTGTTCCTAAACAGTTACCACATCAGAAAGTCAGTTCCTGTCTGTGTGCAGTCCCGATATGCACCTTTTACCAAGATGAAACCCTTAGAACAAGGACATCCAAATTATACAAAATAGAGGTGCACCACATTCAATAGCATCATATGAATAAAAAGATTTCTATTCAAATTCCCAAAAACGTCCAGTTCTCCTCTTTATTTTCTTGTTCTTATTCTTTTAAAACCATCACACGTTTACAGCGAAGACAGCCAATGCGTTTTGTCCATAAAAAATGGGCTTCTTCAGGTCACATTCATTTTCAATATCCTAGTTTGCAATCAAAGTTTGTCAAAGCAACACCACTTGTAGTTTGAACATTCAAGTTCCCAATCAAAATTCATCAGAAACAACACCACTTTTAATCCCACTGTGATTCCTGCATTGGTAGTTGTTCTCCAACTGACCAGTTATTCACACAAGAATGTCAGTTCTTGAATTGACGTTCAACAATCAGAATCCAATGGCATTCAGGTCAGTTTAATGGACATGATGAATTAGCATATATGTGAATAGAAAGGATAAATCCATCCTGTCCTGGAACTACAATTGGTGCTGACAACCGCACAGGAACACCCTCTCTCACATCTTGTGTCGTGGAGTGATGTCAACCTGAATGATATTGCTATATTGGGGTAAATACCCCAAATCTGCCATCTCCGGGGAGGGTGAATTAGAGAGACTGTTTGGCACTTAAGGGGTGGAAGTCTGGCTGGATGCCTAGGCAGGACGTCCCACCCCATTTGTTTTAAGAAACAAAACATTCCCTGGTTTATAGTATGCGTTCTGTCCCCCCTCTTGTGGTGGTTTATTTATTTATAGGTTTTATATAGCGCTAGCTAGACCCGAAGGTATTAGAGCGCTTTACATATAATGCAGGATCGTTTAATTGAAGTACATACATATATACAGACCAAGAAAAGCGTTGTTGTTCAGTCAATGTAGTTACAATATGAGGACATAAGAACAGCACACGTTATTGGCGTGAATGAGATTGAAGAAGCTTAAACAATCAAATGACCGCCCTAAAGGGTCTACAAGGATTGGGTGTGATCTTCGGAAACATAACTCAGTTTGTTTGAGTATTAAAGTATTTGTTGAGCACTAGGTATTTAAGGTCCCGTTTGAAGCATGAAAAGGATGGGTCACAGCGGAGATCTCTAGAAAGTGAGATCCAGATCCTAGGAGCATTTCCAGAGAATGAGTGAGTCTGTGAGGATTTCTTTTTCAGTTTGGGAGGTATGAGAAGAAGTTTGAGCTTCGCAGAGCCATGGCTCTTCCTGCTTTGGAAAGTTTGGAGCCTAGGTAGTTTGGGGTGTGAGTGTGTTTTGTGGGTGATGCAAGCAGTCTTGTAGATACTTCTTCCTTTAATGGGAAGCCAATTGAGGTTCTTGAGGGCCAATGAGATGTGCTCAAATCGTTTAAAACCTGTTAGTAGCCAGGCAGCCGTGTTGAGAACTGTTGTAAACTCTCAACATGTTTAGGAGTAAACTCGCCAATCCACCCCCAGAGGGGGCAGAAAGACAATTGGGCCCTTTAGAGGTAGGGTTAAGACGCAGTTCCTGGATGGGCCACCCCACTCCAACCTTATAATAATCGATGGTTATTAGTAGGCTTTCTGCCCGCAAGGAAGGGCTGATTGAGGGTAAGCCGCCATTGTACCCTCCTAAGAGTGGAAAAAAGTCTATAGGTCCCTGCTCACATATACTCTCCATACCTATCCCATCATTAGGTCTTCAGTACAGGGTCTGAGTAATTTCAAATTCAGCCAGAAACTTTTTTTCAGACAGCATTGGGATTTACAAGACATGCATGAACGCCGCATTCTTGGTAATTCAGCATTCCGCCTGGGCTTTTCATCAACTAAAAGGCAGTACAATCTTCATGTGTGAATGGCCTGTGAAATAGTTAATTATAGCAGAAATGAGGTGTAATATTCTTGAATGCCCTCCTATTCCCCCATTTCTTAGAGGACAACCAGGATGTTACTCTTAATTGGTATGTAATTCTTGCTTAACAGTTTTGTGCTGTCAGGATATCTCTTACTAAAGAACCTGAGAACTAGGTGACTACCCAGGTTATGATTTGGAGTTCCCAGAAGTGAGGAGGAAATTGAGCATGGTCTTCAGAATGTGAAGTACAGTTTTTATAACCTGAAATAAAAAAGGGAATAAAGGAAAGAAAGTCTGCACTAAGCAGGCACTGGATATTTAAGACATACTGCCAAAGGATACACAAAATGTATGACCACAGAGACATTTTTAGAACATAAATAACCATTTTGTTTAGAAACATATGCAATAGGTGCTAAAAGTGTAAAAGTAATAAAATGTAAAAATACTGCTGTCTTAAGGTGGCATGAATGTTTGAATAAAAGTAGATTGTAAACCATTGAAAGAATAAATTAAAGAAGATATGAAATGAAACCACAAATTCACCTATTAGACCTGGCACTGAAGCTGACTCATTTTTAGGTGGATATGCACATGTGCAACATGAAAATGGCATCATGCCCAGTGAAAAGAGCCAATCTCTGAAGTGAACTGGCCAATTGTCCAAAGCTGGAGCCTATGGAGAGAGGAAGCAAAGTGTGAATTGTACTTGAACAGACCAATGGATGAAGAGGGCTGACTGAAACCCTTATATGTATGCATTTTATTATGAATGTTTTGGGAAACATGAGGCTTCAAGACAGCTAAAGCTGTCTCTAGTTCTGACAAAAAAAGACATAGGATTTTTTCTTTAACTGGCATCTATGGAATAGGGGTAATTCAGGAAACATGCAGATCATTATCATTTGGCATCAACATTGTCAATGCAACAAAAAAAAGGTAATGGAAGGAATGCTTGAATTAATCTACATCACTGATGACTGCTCAGGACTGCAGTCCAGTCCATCCTTTTTCCTCCCAATATGCCACGCTACACACAAAGACCTGCCACATGCAAATCATTCGTGGTCCAGATCCAATAGGATCTGTGCAGCCCAAACTGCAAGGCCAGATCCCTTTCAGAAGCAACCCGAGACCGGTTTTGACCTGATTGGCCTTGTGAATACGATGCAGCTTGAAGGCACAGTGAACGCAGCACCCACATCTGGGCATACTCGTCTGCTGCATCTACTGCAACAAACAAAAAGGCGATGGAAGGAATGCTTAAATTAATCTTAGCCAATGGCAAGCACTCTGATCTGAATTCAGTCCACTATGTCACTTTAGATAAAGACCTGCCATATCTAAATCAGTCTTTGTTCTTTTCCAATAGGAACAGTTCAACCTGAACTGCCAGGTGAGGTCCTCTCCAGATGAGAACATTAGCACCCAGCCCGGTTTCAGCCTGATCGGGCCTCGTCCATAGAGTGAAGGTTGAGTTGGCATCTGTATGAGGTTGCATAGGTGGGCAGAAAGCATTTTATTGCAGCCCAGAGTAATTACCAGTGGCTGAGATTAATTTAAAGAGTTCACGCTTCATCTCTTTGTTATCCTCAGAGCAACAGATATGCCCAGATGTGGATTTTCTCTATTACTTTTTCCACATGACAAACAAAAGAATCGATTATGAGTGCCTCGTAAACTTAAGACATCCTTGCAAACCAGTGTTGGGTGCAAATTATAAGTCTGTTGTTAAAAATTGTTTTCCCTCAAAAGGTGTTGACTGGTCAAATGTGTGAAAATGTCCCTAATGGAAAAGGCCTGGTAACTAGTGGGACTTGTACATTTTGGTGCTGTTATCACCAAATTACACGTTTTTCCTGATTTTTACATGGAAATTCATAATTGGCGTTTGTTGGACTTGGCCCTTTTTGGCAGGTTCACCCCTAAACTTTTTGCCTTTTCTGTGATATGGTGTTGGTGGTTTTAGGCCTCTGGGCACTTTAGCACTGTGGTCCAGTTTAAAGTGCGTGCGCTCTCTGTGTACGTTTGGTAAAGTTGGGCTGCCCTCCCATAGGAATGCATGGGGGATTCCCTGATTAAGTGTGTCAGTGGTAATTCCTGGAATGGGAGGAGCAGCGTGGTCGAGTTTAGTATGTATGAAATTGTGAGAATAAATGCTGCGCAATGGTGTGCGCAGATTTATTATGACTATGGGAGAAATGCCACTTTTAGAAGTTGGCATTTCTGTGTGCTATGTGTCTGCCTGCCTGATGTGAATTGCATGTCTGGCTTGTGAGTGACAGGGGCTGAGAGGTGTGTGTGGCTCCAGGAGGGGCAGGGTGAGTCAGCGCTAGGCTGAATGGGACATCTGCAGTAGGATTAGTGGGAGGAGTAATCCCTGACCCTGAATAGGACTGTGCCCAGCCTGCATAATGCTGGCTCCGCCCCTGTGGTGTGTCTGATCACCTAGCCCCCACCTGACAAAGGGGAAGAGGAGCTTGGAAAACAAAGTGCTCCAAATCCCCCATGAACCAGTTGCATCTGGTTCCCCCATGCCCTGTCCTGCAGACAAAGAGATTTGTGGTATAAATATAGGGGCTGTGACCCCATGAAACTGTTCTGTGCTGTTCCTGAACCTGCGGGGGCGTGCTGCTGCTGGGGCCCAGGAGGAACCACCATGAGGGCTTGCCTCCCTGGGCCCAGCCTTGCCCCCTTGATTTCTGAGGACTTTTGCTGTTGGAGCTATGGCTCCTTGCGCCCTGTGAGCGATACACCTTTTGTTTTCCTGGTGCCCTGGGAGCGCAATATTTTGCCAGGGGAGAGGAGCGCGTGGGCTTTGCAGCGCGGCGCTGGATGAAGAGAGAGAGAGAGAGAGGGAATACCCGGCATAGGGATTCCCCCCGTGATGCTGGAAATGGCGGGTGCCCACTCCGCTTATTTTGATAGTAATTGCGGGTGCCCACCCCGCTTAGGTGCTCTATGAAAAGCGGGTGCCCACCCCGCATTGCCCGGCCAAGAGAAATCACCGCCGCGGCCCGAGCGAGGAAGGCCGCCGAACAGGAAGTCAGGCACCCGCGCCCGACTGTGGGCGGGGCATGCCGAAGGAAGTGCGGCCGGAAGTCTGGAGCCCCGTGGGCTCCACATCAAAGACCCGGGTCTCAGGAGGGGGCCCGGGTGAATTGAGGAGAGAACCGGAGGGAGAATCCAGGCGGGAGCCCACCCCGCACTGGGCGGTGCCGGACGAAGAGCGGGAGCCCACCCCGCCTCCGTGCACGCCGAGAGGAGCAGAATGGTGCCGGAGGAAGAGCGGGAGCCGAACCCGCCTCCGGGCACACCGAGGAGAGCCTGCAGAGCCCGTTGAGTGGAGCTTCAGGGTGGCACAGCGTAAGTGCCTAGCTGCTGAGCGGACCCGCAGGAGAGCGGGCCGCTCCAACGGTGGGGGCCATTTTCATTTACAGAGCCCCAGAGCAGGGCCTCTTTGCCTATTCACAGCTGCACCGCTGTAGCTGGCAGCTGCAACCCTGGCTGCAGTTTGATTGTAGAGTCCCAGTGTGGACCCCTGAGGGCACCGAAGTGCCAGTGCCTTATTCCTTACTCACGAGGGCACAGTGATGCCCTGGTTAATTCCGCAGGGGGCAGTTTGTGGTAGAGTCCCTGAGTGGGACAGAGGAGGCACAGTGGTACCAGGGCTGATTCCTTTTCCCAGCTGCACCGCACCAGCGCGGGCAGCTGCGACGATGGTGCACATTTGTTGAGAGAGCCCCAGTGGGGGCCCAGAAGGCACAGTGAGTGCCATGCCTACCGTGATGATCACAGCTGCACAGCAATTAGCATCAGCTGCAACGTTTAGGCCATCAGTTCTTTGGGGGCATTCTTTGTATGAGATAGGAGTGAGATACACTCCTCTGCCCCAGTGCAACTGCGCACGTTGATACTGCTGCATTGGCAGCCCAAGCCCTGACTTTATGGACATAGGGCATTTGAGCCCTGTGAGGAGGCCAGCTGGCCAGGGGGACTGTTAGTTTAATAGGGCGCCAGGCCCTAATGTGATTTATATGGTGCGCAGGAAATGTGATTTATGTGATGTGATTTATGCACCCTGATTTATGCCTCTAATGTGTTTATGCTTATGAGGTTATGGCATACCTACGTGTATGCTGGTGAGGCCTAATGCATAATGTGTTTATGCTTATGAGGTTATTGCATACTGCGTGTATGCTGGTGAGGCCTAATGTCTAATGATGTTTATGCTAATGAGATTATTGCATACTGCGTGTATGCTGGTGAGGACTAATGCGTAATATGTTTATGCTTAGGAGGTTATGCTCTAATAGGTTTAGGCTTATGAGGTTGGCGCATAATGTTTTTTGCGCCTGATGTGATACTGTGCATAATATGGTTTATGTTGCAGGAGATAGTGCGGAGTACAGTGTTTGCCAGTAATTACTGGTTGTGTTCTACGTTTATTATATGTTCTACATTTACTATCTTTACTAAGTGATGGTTCTGACAGTGGCCCAATTGGCCCTGTCAGGTGTATATAATCCCCTGTAAATAGTGCCTAGTGCCAGTTGGCACAGTGTATATTGTGTGATTACTATTCTAATGTGTTTATGATAATACAAAGGCTATTTTTGATATAACCTTGTGTGGAGTTCCTTTTGTGGTGTGCCTAGTATGTTGCTGCTGTGTGTGTGTTGCGCAAACGCTTTACACATTGCCTCCGGGATAGGCCTGACTGCTCGTGCCAAGCTACCAAGGGGGTGAGCAGGGGTTATCTTCGGCGTGTAACTCCCTTGCCCTGACTAGAGTGGTGGTCTCTGCCTGGCTTTGGTGCAAGCCTTAGCCAACCAGAGATCCCATTTCTAACATTGGTTGTCAGCAGTGAGGATAGGACTTGCGTTTGCGCAGTACCACAGCGACAACTGGTTGCACTACAAGCTCTGCATTTTAGATAGTCACATGTATGGGGATTATTGTTTCTGAGTTTGTTTTAAGTATCATTTCGCTGAAATGTGTTTTATTGTTGCACTATGAGTTGGGGGTCCTGCCAAGGACAGAAACCAGAGAATCTGAAGGAGTGACTGCCCTTGTGCA
This sequence comes from Calotriton arnoldi, assembly GCA_963921515.1. Taxonomy (NCBI): domain Eukaryota; kingdom Metazoa; phylum Chordata; class Amphibia; order Caudata; family Salamandridae; genus Calotriton; species Calotriton arnoldi. The sequence continues at coordinate 657,745 of CAWUFW010005164.1, forward strand.
GACTGCTATTTCTTGGGTTGGCCTGAAGCTGAAGGAGTGACTGCCCTTGTGCCATCGTGCTATTTCTTGGGTTGGCCTGAAGCTGAAGGAGTGACTGCCCCTGTGCTGTGTGCTATTTCTAGGGTTGGCCTACAGTGGTAACTTAATTGGCATGGAGTAACTAGCTCGGGAGGGTAGATTATCCCCTAAGTGCAGTTTTAGTTTTCTGGAACCCCTAGTAAGGGTGGGATCCAGTGGTGGCAGCAATATGAAGTCCAGTGCAGGAAGTCCCATCCCAGTTCCCAGAGTATGGTACCTGGTTCCCAGTTAAGAGGGGGACAAGTTGAGATTCAGGGGCAGTAAGATACTGTCTCACCAGTCTTGGGGGGGAGTATGTGGATGAGTGTTCTGGTGCACTGGACGTTTGGGTGATTGGTTAGCACGGCAAATGGTGTTAAAGGGCTCTTTAATCTGTTTTGTCAGAGAGAACCTGCCCCGTAATTGTTTTCCGGAGTCGCGCCAACCCCTGTTGGAGTGTGTGAGTTTTTTGATTCTAGGGAGCTTGCATTGGGGAGTGATCCTAGAGGAATGGTGCAGGTATCTTCCAACCCAGAGTGGTGGAAGTGGTTCAGAGTAGCCCAGCTAGGTACCCTTATAGCAGGGGTCTTCAAACTGTGGGGCGCGACCCCCAGGGGGGGCATGGAGACATACAAAGGGGGTCGCGCATTCCCAGTCGCACTCCTGTATTGAACTGCCTGGATCCGGAATCCAAAACATTTGCTCTTTGTTTTGGATTCCGAAGAGTGCATCTCAATCTGCTCTCTGATTGGAGGACATCGTAAAAGAATACAACATCATCCACGACTGTCCTCCAATCAGACAGACTGCAGGATGCACACCAGGAAATGCCGGGAACTGGGACCATAAACATGCACCTGTGGAAAGAACAAGAGTGCATCAATATTTTTTTTGTCGCTACCTTGCACCCTGTTGCCTTTCCTGGACTTCTTCGTTGTTGCTGCTGCTGCTGTGTAGTTCCAGCTGGTGCCCTTTCCGTGCCTCTTCCTCGTGGCTGCTCCTGGAATCTGATCGCCTTGCTGTTTCCTAGTTCCCAAGGCAACGGAAGCTTCGAAGAACTGGTGAGTGAGCAGCCTCTTCCCCCCTCCTTCCTCCCATCCACCATGCCCTGCTTTTCACCCCTCAGACATACACACACACACACCCCTCACCTTTTTTCTTTCAAACTATGCTATTTCCGAAACCTGGCTACATTACAAAAATAACGTTTATTTATGTTCACTTTCACACTGACTGCATAAGCCTTTTCTCTCTTATTCTGCATGGTCCCTAGATTACTTTTACATCTATTTTTAACAGCATCATTCCGCTGCTACTAGGTGACATCAAACTACAGCAAAGCACTGAAATGATGTATGGGCTAAGAATACATATGTGGGTCTATTTTCCAAAATCATGCATTAGGAATGGATTATGAGATCGTAGTGATCTGGGTCTGGTGGCTCAATGAACTTTTGTTCATGCTCCAGGAGTTTCTCTTTGACCACATGGTCACAGGTTCGAATTCCGGTGAGTCCACTCTGCCTTCCATCCTTACGAGGTCGATAAAATAATTACTGTTGAGTTGGGTAAAAATCAACATCCATTATCTGTCAGTGGCACCAAGGGGCCTTCTTGGGGTGAGCTGGATACCAAGTGAATGAGCATTCAGGCATCAGAGGTAAAACTGAAGAAAGCGGCAGTGTGCCATTGTTTCTACTTTGCACTGAAATGTCTTGGCCTGAATAGTATTTATTGGCTTGAATGTATATCGTGGGGAAGGTATTTTAAGTTTTTAAATAAAAATCTGCCCAATGTTTTGTTCAAGTACTCTTAGCCAAAAGGTGGATGGAAGACACACTGATAAAGTTAACATGTTGATGGACCCTCCTGTGGCTCAGAACATACCTCCACTGCACTCATATTTTGATCTTCATTATTATCACAATATATTCTGGCTACATTATGAACAGTCTTTTACCAGTTATATTCTTTATTAGAGCACACCGCATCTTGCATCAGTGGTTCTTTAGAGGCTTTCCAGAGACCCAAAAATTATTTTGATACTGTGATGTGAAAGGCTCTTAGACTCCATGATCACTCTTCCTATAGCACGGAAGCAACGCTCTTCCTTTCAACGCGGATAGACCAGAGCAGGCAATGTCATTTGCTTCATGCAAACATAAATCCACACTCGAATTGGCCTATTATGGGAGATGAAAAAAAATTGTTGTCCTCAGGTATTCAAATTATTTAAAAATGTGCAGTTACATTCCACACATCTTACCTGGCCATTATTAGTCGGTAAATACCCAAAAAACAGTTTGAAGATTACTGCTTTCTTTATTCATAGACTTGTTCATTTATCAAGTGAGTATGGAGCCAAAGCTGATGAACACCAATTCTGAATATCAATTAAAGAGTGCAATAAAACATGCCAACAGTGAACGTTAGAGTTGCAGTGCAAGAAAGGCAACAAGGTATAGACTTCAACAAGCATATTTGTGAAACAGGAGACAATAGCTGCAAATATTTGCAATACTTTTAGAAGGAAAAAAGTGAGAAAAAAACAGAACACCAGTCCACGAAGGAGAGAGTTCATGGTCAGGCTCCAGAGCCTAATCGACTTTACTATCACAGCTTCATGTGGGCTTATTTGAATTGTAACCATTTAAGGATCACAGTTTGTGGAGGTTTTTTTGGGTGGAGTTTTGTATAGTGCGAACTAGACCCGAAGGTATCAGAGCGATTTACATGAGCACCAGTTACGTTACAGACAGACACATTAAGTTTTGTTAGGCATGAGGAGATTAAGTGATTTGCCCAGAATCACAGAATGTTGAGCGTCCCTGCCGAGACTCGAACCCGGTTCCCCAGCTCCGAGGTCGACCGCCCTAGCCGTTAGGCCATATTCTCTCCCCAGTTTGGTGTGATAGCACTTGGCACAACACCAAGGAATGTTGTCTAAATGTTCAAGACACCAGGAAAATCTCAATAAAAGCATTCCTGCTCTTGTGCATGACCCGTAAATCATGAAAGATACCATATCTAGAATATGATGGATTGTCACATTGCTCTGTACTTTAAGTTGCCTCAAGGTTAAGACCTGTATCTTAGTACTGTAAAAAGGCAAGCAACATAGTGGTGATGTAATGAAAATAGTAAAAAAAAAGATATGGACGGCCTTCACACATGCCGGAATTGGGTACAAACTGCAGCAAATTTGTATTTTCTGTTGCTTTGCAGCGTATAGGCTCACATAGAGTAACTAACTGATGGAGGACATTATGAGGTTGGTAATTCTGTCATTTAGGGTACATCGAAGCAGTTCATTTTGGGACATACATCTTTACACGATCAAGCCTGTAATCTTCTGGTCACAACTGTACAGGTCTGTTGAACAGACAGGGTTGTATAAACTCTCAATCGTTTGTGTAGGTTCTTCACAGAACTTGTGAGAATGCTGCCTCTTCCCCCACCTTTCTCCACATCCACCATGCCCTGGCTTTTCACCCCTCAGACACACAAACATAAATGCACGCACACACACACATTCTTATTTACAAGAATTTTCCTGAAGATGTTTCCCATAATACTTTATTCCCCTGGAAGATTTGTTCATTTAAAACAATCCGCTTTCTACTGCTGATGGCACTGGTTACGTTTCCATCATCTCTCTGTTGCTACCCTCACTCCTTTATTTTCGCACTCACCCTTTCCCCACTGCTGTCTTTGGTATTCCTCTGCTCTGCCCCCGCTGTTGCCACTCTCCTGTTTCAGTTTTTGTCATGCTGGCTTGAGGAAAGCCCTCAAAGGCTATACTGGGACCCTGGGGGCGGGGGCGCGGGGGGTGAGGGGGTGCTGCACCACCGAAAGGAACAATCTGTTCAAACAAAAAGGGTTTTTTGAAGACAAAACTAGCCATTTCCAACACAATTCAATTGTGTGTTATCATTGAGTATTAAACACATGAAATAAGGGGAATCCAGCCAGAGGCATCACGTGTTGTGTGCACTTGGACCCGAGCTCTCAGGGGGCTAGGGTAGTGTCTTTTACTTTCTTTCAGAGGCAGGGTTGGGCCAGTGCAGCTGTGGTGCCGACTGCAGATGCTCTGCCCCCTTTAGAAATGGCATTGCCATCATGCAGCTGACCGAAAAGCAGTGCGCTTGGTGAGGCCGGGGGGGGGGGGGGGGACTTGGAGAGGGCATAACACTGAAGGGATGAAGGGGAAGAGCCCAGTCTGTGTGTGATTATTAGGTATTGAGAGACTGGGCCAGACATACTTTAATTGACAGAGATGAGAGGGATGGAAGGGAGGGGGTGGGAGAAAAGAGGCATCGGTGAACTGCTTAACTCTGCACAAGACCTCTAGGGTTTTAAGGGACCACTACTGCTCCCGGCCAGGCCCAGGTGAGCTTCTAATGTGGCGACATGTATTCCTGTGGAGTGGAAGGCCCTTCACAAAGGTTGACTAGACATCTTTCTGTTGTTCATTGCTGTATTTTGGTTATAAACTGGTACTGATGAGGTGAAATCTTGCCCAGTGTTACCGTGTGTAAAACATTTCAAAATATTGAAGCAATACTATCCCAAAATGTGCCTCATCACATAACATTATTTACATTTTCTTACCACACAATTTAGTCAGCCCTGCCGCATCATAATTGGTCAACCCCTGCCTCATAATTCCAGTTTCCTGCCTATCGGGCAGGCTGGCAGTGCCCAAAGGGGTAGCCAGTCAGGTCAGTGTGTGGGCTTTTTTTGCTGCTTGCTGGCCTGGTTTATGGTCTGGTGGACTGTTTTTACTCTTGAATTCTCTGCTACTACCACAAATATTGTCTGCAGGAAGCACAAATGCATGCAGTCTACCATTACTTGCAGAACCCTATACAGCTCAATCTATTACAAGTTTAAAACTGCCTGCTTTACAAACAAGGGACTCTTTTTTTAGTTCTCATATACACTGCCCTCACACGCAGTAAACTTCATTGTCCACTCCGCGCTATATCCCTTATAGCTCAGTGAGCTCCAGTGATGAGTGAGAGGGGAGGCGACACATGGTGGTACTGGCGGAAGCCAGAGTGTCAAGCTGGTCGCCAGGTTCAGAAATCATGTCTATAGGTGACAAAAGTGGAGATAATTTTTGCCGGCTTTCATCTCAAGGTGTCACGAAGGCGAGGATGGTCAGGTTTGAACTGTGTAGTAAGTCTGTGACTCCAAACCACAGTCACCCACAAACCTTTGATTTGCTAAACACTGTTTAATAATATTTCCCCACCGTAAAAATGATTTGCCGTGGGAACTGGGGGGCGTTTATGCTTGTCAATGATGAGGAGTACCAAGTTCTAGAAATTTGTCAGGAGGGGGGTCCTCAAGCCTGAAAATTTTGACAGGGGGGTCTCGGCATCAAAAAGTTTGAAGACCTCTGCCTTATAGTGAGGAGGTTGCAAGGCCTCACATCCTGTCTCGCAGGGGAAGGTGTGAGACTGGGCTGTATTCCGAGCCTCAACCTCAGTCTCCATTACTGGATGGTTCCTAGAGGGAACACCAGGTAGGGAGCCTAGTCTGTACTGTTGGACCGTTCTTTGAGGGGGATCTCCCCGTGTTAGGTGAGCTGGGAGTGTCTGTAATCAGGCCTCCATCAGTTCTGGTGTCTGGCAGTGCCACTCCTAAGTGGAGGGTGCAGAAGTCCAGATTGAGGGGTGGGAGGGGGAAAGAGTCCCCAGTGGAAGAACCATTGGGTCAGGGGCCAGCCAGAAGGGCTGAGTCACCAGTGATTGACCATGGTGACGCGAATTCTGTCCTGGGGCATCTTCATGCACTGTCAGATGGACAGGAGGTTGTGAGCTCTGCGCCAGGCAGACTGTCACACGACACATTAGTTGTGTGTCACCCTCGGGGGGGTATATGTACTCCCCAGGAAGTCCTGGTTCGCCGGGCAATTGTCCAACCAAAGGGTACCGTCCCTGGGTTGGGGAGCCAGGTTCAGGTGTTTCCTGTCCTGGAGGGAAGGGCAACTGTAATCAGTGTCCTGACCGGGTTGTCTTCTAGGGGTACCACTCCAGTTGGGAGGGTATACAGCTCTGGAAGGGGGTGCAGAGGGAGGGAGTCCTCGCCTCTGACCCCGGTGCAGCTGGAGAGTTTAGATCCCAGGTGGTAGACCAGTTGATGGAGAGAGGTCCTGAACTGGTGGAAGAGTTGTGTTCTGGGGGTGCTTCTCCTGGGAGAGTGCTGAACCCCAGAATGAAGGTAGGGTGAGGAGACGCTTCGCCCGTGACCTCTGGTCAGCCTGAGGGTGCGGACCCTAGGTTGGAGGATCAGTGGCAGTTGGAACTCACTGAGAAGCAGAGTTGAGAATGGCTCTTATGTGCCAGGGGTTACTGCCCCCCACTCTGTGGATTGGCAAGGACCGGAGGTCTCTGGATGGTCTAGGGCCTGGTCCTGGCCGTGGACAGCTAGGGAGTACCAGTGGGATAGCCTAGTTGGTCCTGAGAGTTTTTTCAGAGGGAACCACATGGGTTCATAGTGGCGTAGAACCGGAGGGTGTCCCTGCAGTGCGGGCCCGCGTCCATGTTCTATCGCCCGAAGCAGGGAAGCCCATCAAGGTAGTGATTGGTCTACCCTGCGTTTTGGCTGGAAGGGGGTTGTGTTGGACTTGGCCCTTTTTGGCAGGTTCACCCCTAAACGTTTTGCCTTTTCTGTGACATGGTGTTGGTGGTTTTAGGCCTCTGGGCACTTTAGCACTGTGGTCCAGTGTAAAGTGTGTGCGCTCTCTGTGTACGTTTGGTAAAGTTGGCCTGCCCTCCCATTGGAATGCATGGGGGATTCCCTGATTCAGTGTGTCAGTGGTAATTCCTGGAATGGGAGGAGCAGCGCGGTCGAGTTTAGTATGTATGAAATTGTGAGAATAAATGCTGCGCAATGGTGTGCGCAGATTTATTATGACTATGGGAGAAATGCCACTTTTAGAAGTTGGCATTTCTGTGTGCTATGTGTCTGCCTGCCTGATGTGAATTGCATGTCTGGCTTGTGAGTGACAAGGGCTGAGAGGTGTATGTGGCTCCAGGAAGGGCAGGGTGAGTCAGCTCTAGGCTGAATGGGACATCTGCAGTAGGAGTAGTGGGAGGAGTATTCCCCTGACCCTGAATAGGACTGTGCCCAGCCTGCACAATGCTGGCTCCGCCCCCTGTGGTGTGTCTGATCACCTAGCCCCCACCTGACAAAGGGGAAGAGGAGCTTGGAAAACAAAGTGCTCCAAATCCCCCCTGAACCAGTTGCATCTGGTTCCCCCATGCCCTGTCCTGCAGACAAAGAGATTTGTGGTATAAATATAGGGGCTGTGACCCCATGAAACTGTTCTGTGCTGTTCCTGAACCTGCGGGGGCGTGCTGCTGCTGGGGCCCAGGAGGAACCGCCATGAGGGCTTGCCTCCCTGGGCCCAGCCTTGCCCCCTTGATTTCTGAGGACTTTTGCTGTTGGAGCTACGGCTCCTTGCACCCTGTGAGCGCTTCACCTTTTGTTTTCCTGGTGCCCTGGGAGCGCGATATTTTGCCAGGGAAGAGGAGCACGTGGGCTTTGCAGCGCGGCGCTGCATGAAGAGAGAAAGAGAGAGGGAATCCCCAGCATAGGGATTTCCCCCGTGATGCTGGAAATGGCGGGTGCCCACCCCGCTTATTTTGATAGTAATTGCGGGTGCCCACCCCGCTTAGGTGCTCTATGAAAAGCGGGTGCCCCCCCGCATTGTCCGGCCAAGAGAAATCACCGCTGCGGCCCGAGCGAGGAAGGCCGCCGAACAGGAAGTCAGGCACCTGCACCTGACTGTGGGTGGGGCCTGCCGAAGAAAGTGCGGCCGGAAGTCCGAAGCCCCGCGGGCTCCACATCAAAGTCCCGGGTCCCAGGAGGGGGCCTGGGTGAAGTGAGGAGAGAACCGGAGGGAGAATCCAGGCGGGAGCCCACCCCGCACTGGACGGTGCTGGACGAAGAGCAGGAGCCAACCCCCCCTCCGTGCACGCCGAGAGGAGCAGAATGGTGCCGGAGGAAGAGCGGGAGCCGACCCCGCCTCCTGGCACGCCGAGGAGAGCCTGCAGAGCCCGGTGAGTGGAGCTTCAGGGTGGCACAGCGTAAGTGCCTAGCTGCTGAGCGGACCCGCAGGAGAGCGGGCCGCTCCAACGGTGGGGGCCATTTTCATTTACAGAGCCCCAGAGCAGGGCCTCTTTGCCTATTCACAGCTGCACCGCTGTAGCGGGCAGCTGCAACTCTGGCCGCAGTTTGATTGTAGAGTCCCAGTGTGGACCCCTGAGGGCACCGAAGTGCCAGTGTCTTATTCCTTACTCACGAGGGCACAGTGAGTGCCCTGGTTAATTCCGTAGGGGGCAGATTGTGGTAGAGTCCCTGAGTGGGACAGAGGAGGCACAGTGGTACCAGGGATGATTCCTTTTCCCAGCTGCACCGCACCAGCGCGGGCAGCTGCGACGATGGTGCACATTTGTTGAGAGAGCCCCAGTGGGGGCCCAGAAGGCACAGTGAGTGCCATGCCTACGGTGATGATCACAGCTGCACGGCAATTAGCGTCAGCTGCAATGTTTAGGCCATCAGTTCTTTGGCGGCATTCTTTGTATGAGATAGGAGTGAGATACACTCCTCTGCACCAGCGCAATTGCGCATGTGGATACTGCTGCATTGGCAGCCCAAGCCCTGACTTTATGGACATAGGGCATTTGAGCCCACTGAGGAGGCCAGCTGGCCAGGGGGACTATTAGTTTACTAGGGTGCCAGGCCCTAATGTGATTTATATGGTGCGCAGGAAATGTGATTTATGTGATGTGATTTATGCACCCTGATTTATGCCTCTAATGTGTTTATGCTTATGAGGTTATGGCATACTGCGTGTATGCTGGTGAGGCCTAATGCATAATGTGTTTATGCTTATGAGGTTATTGCATACTGCGTGTATGCTGGTGAGGCCTAATGTCTAATGATGTTTATGCTAATGAGATTATTGCATACTGCGTTTATGCTGGTGAGGACTAATGCGTAATATGTTTATGCTTAGGAGGTTATGGTCTAATAGGTTTAGGCTTATGAGGTTGGTGCATAATGTATTTTGCGCCTGATGTGATACTGTGCATAATATGGTTTATGTTGCAGGAGATAATGCGGAGTACAGTGTTTGCCAGTAATTACTGGTTGTGTTCTACGTTTATTATATGTTCTACATATACTATCTTTACTAAGTGATGGTTCTGACAGTGGCCCAATTGGCCCTGTCAGGTGTATATAATCCCCTGTAAATAGTACCTAGTGCCAGTTGGCACAGTGTATATTGTGTGATTACTATTCTAATGTGTTTATGATAATACAAAGGCTATTTTTGATATAACCTTGTGTGGAGCTCCTTTTGTGGTGTGCCTAGTATGTTGCTGCTGTGTGTGTGTTGCGCAAACGCTTTACACATTGCCTCCGGGATAAGCCTGACTGCTCGTGCCAAGCTACCAAGGGGGTGAGCAGGGGTTATCTTCGGCGTGTAACTCCCTTGCCCTGACTAGAGTGGTGGTCTCTGCCTGGCTTTGGCGCAAGCCTTAGCCAACCAGAGATCCCATTTCTAACAGCGTTAAGTATCTCTTCTGATAAATAACCTTCCCAGGGTATCAATTTCTTGTATATGATAAATAATGCACCAATGGCGAAGTTCTCGTAATTGAGGTCTAAGACTCTTGGCACACTGTGGAAAGGTTTTCAGGTTATTTACCTGCTTAGTGTAAAGTCAAATCAGTCAAAGTCCGCAGTGATTCTTGCGAACTTGATGATTGTAGGCCTTTGAACTTGTTCCCACTTCAGGTTCATGGATAATGAAACTGTGCTACCCCCTCTTAAATTGTTTACTATTGCCGCTCACTATTAACATGAAACCCCCTACCAGCTTGAAACAAATGGGGATAAAGTCCGGCGCAAACAAACGAGTTTTAATAAAATGGATAAATAAATTATTACATTTAATACTCATGAACAAACAATGATGAATGTTACAACGAATAAGGCAGAGAGGTTTTTGACCGAGTATTTTGTTAACAAGAATCAAGGTGGCCTTTCAGCCGGAGTATATGTGCAGCAGAGTGATAGATAACATGTGACTGCATTTGAGTAATGACGTTCGGAATGCTTACAGCCAGAACGCGCGTTGTACAGGATAAAAAGTACAACAGCACAGTCATTCCAGCGGTAAAGATGACGTAGCACTGGTGGCCCGTACACGAACATTACTCTGTGCAGCTCTTTATCAAAGGTTTGATTGAAGGGGGGGCGTGGCTTAGCGCCCAACGAGTATGGCGGCGTTCATGTGAGGCTCCGGAGACTGGTGTCGGAGGGACGCGCTCTCAGCAACTCGGCCGTGACGACGGACGAAGAACGAACGCGTGATGTGTTGCTCGCTTCCAGGCTGACTTCGTTTGCGGATTTTGCCAAATGCAAGGAGGTTAATTGTGAGGTAACGTCCAGCTGCGAGGCCGTTTTTACAGCGGCCGCCATTTTGTATAAATCATCGCGCTGCAGTTAATCCTTGCACCACAGCGACAAGCAAAAGCCCTTTGTTATTTGCACAATACTATTTGGCATTTATGAGCTCCCAAATGCCCCTCACGAGCAAGGACTGATGGTGATGCAGCACCCTCACTTTACCTTTCCTTGATGTCGTTTCTTAGTAACAAAGGTGCGGCCGCCATTTTGCGAGAGTACTTTGCGCTATAGATACTCTCCTTTATATTATAGCAACTAACAGGATTCTCATGTCATTTGGACAACTATTATTTGCTTCTGCGAGCCCCTTGTTTATTCAATGTTAATAAAGGCTGAAGCGGTGAAATACCCACCTTTTACCTTCCCTGATGGTGTTATATGGTAACAAGGACGCAGCCGCCATTTCATATGGGCATTTCGCGCTGCTGATAATACCCTCCTCACTACAGAACTAATGAAGCTTCTCTTGTGGGTCTGAGCAACAACACAACGTTTCTGCGAGTTTTGCAGCATTCATTATCAGTAAAGACTTAAGGTGGCGAGGCAACCTCATTTTACGGCACCCTGCTGGCATTATATGGTCATCATTTTTCGGTGCGTCTATCTTGATTGGAATGCGATTGATATCACGCATGGTTCCGGATAACTTGACTCTTTACCTTGCTCACTCCAGCAGTTGATGGGGAGAACGAAGAGAGTTCTTTGTACTATCTCCAAACCTAAACGCTTTTTGTCAAGAACTCAAAACTGTTTTCAGAACTCTCTAGATTGGAGGATTCAGGTCTGTTCGAGACAGAAGATACCCACACAAATATGGATTCCACACCAACAATATCAGGAAAATCAAACATAAAACGTTTGAAGAAGGACCCACCCTCACCACCCAAACCAGCATCTCCAGTTTCAATGGAACTGTTATTACAGGAGATACGAGCCCTCAGGCCCTTCGTTGAGGAAACCAATTCCAAATTGCAAATTCTTTCAGACAATTGGTCTTTACTCGACACAAGACTCACAACAGTGGAACAAAATGTTTCTTCCTTTACTGAAACTTCCAAAAGTGTTACATTCATGCAGACCCAAGTATCATCGCTTCAAAAGCAGGTTGAAGATCTTGAGAACCGCAACAGAAGAAATAATTTACGCATTTATGGCCTCGAGGAAGGAGCTGAAGGTGCAGACTCTATCGGTTTCTTCAAATCCTTTATCCCCAGGATTCTTCACCTTTCTGAGGACGTTGTGTTAAACATACAACGCGCCCACAGACTGGGCCGTGCTCCCACCATTAGTTCTCCCTCACAAAGACCAAGAGGAGTTATCCTGTATTTTCTTGAGTACACGGATTTATTGAAAGTTCTATCGGCTGCCAAAGCTATCCAACGTATTACATGGTCTGGCTCTACGTTGTTCTTCGCACAAGATTATTCTAAAGCCACAGCAGCCAGACGCAAAGCTTTCTTAAACATGAGGCCTGACCTTCGTTCTATGGGTGCAAGATATGGTCTCTTTCACCCTTGTCTATTTAAAGTCACCTACAACAACAAAACAACATCTTATGAGGATCCAATTCGCCTACAAAGCTTCGTCAATTCGCATAAGACGGCTCATATGGTCACATCTGGCTCCCCTTCTTCAAGCAAAACCTGAATCTCACGGAAAGTACTTTTGGCATGTTATTGTTCCTTTCATTGCTAGTTCTGCTTCGTTGTTCACTCTCTTTCGACGTATCAGAAGCTTACCTCTGTTCAATTTGTAGTTTATGGTTGTTTCTGTTAATCTGACTCTTTGCTGTTTGGGTTTTTTCTTCGCAGGTACTTCGTTCTTCGTTCGTCGCAACGTCACCTATGTCACTTTTATTTTTTGCTGTTTTCTCTTTTTACAGTCCTGTTCTCGGTATGGCGTGGCTCTCCCCCAGCTCTGTTCAGTCTCCCTGACGGTTCGTCTGCTCCATGTGGTTCTACCCACCCCCACATCCATGTTGCCTTTGTGTATGTATGTTTTTTGTTCTGTCTTTTGTTCTTTGTTCTGCACTTCATTTCCTTATTTTTTTATATCTGGATGTCTGTATTCCCTTTACCTCCTTGCTCACTCGTATACTCGACCTTGCATCTATTACTATATTTCTGATCTCTCCTTTACTGTTGTTTTTTCATCGCTTGCGTGCAAAATTCCACTTTCTTTGTGTTGCTAGTCTGGTATCCTCTTCTATGGCTTTACTTCTCTGTTCTTCCTAATCTCTTCTGGCTCAAGAATTCCTCACCTACTTACTTCTTTCTTTTCTATCTCTACACTCCTATATTGGACTTTACTGAATCGGACTCTTATTTCAGCTTTCTTTATCAATCCTTTGCTGATATTTCATGTCATTAAAATTAATTTCTTGGAACGTGAGGGGATTACATTCCCCAATTAAGAGACAGAGGGTCTTAACCCATCTTGCTAAACTTGGTGCTGATATTGTTTTCCTGCAAGAAACACATCTTACGGAGACTGAATCCTTAAAATTGAAAAAAGGCTGGGTAGGGGAAAGTTTCTTTTCACAAGGTGATGGTAAACGTAATGGAGTTATGATATTATGTCGTAAATCTCTACCTGTTACATTTATGTCGCAAGACTCAGATGCGGATGGCAGATGGTTACTTGTTAAGATGTTATTGAGGGGTGTTCCGGTTTCTTTCCTAAATGTCTATGGCCCTACTGGAGGAGATGCCTCTTTTTGGCCCACCTTAGCTAAACACATTTCCCAATACATGGAGGACAATTTTATACTAGCAGGTGACTGTAACCAAGTATTAGACCCATTTATAGATAGGAACTCCAAAGTGTCTTTTATTCCTAATAAGTCCCATAAATCCTTTGTTCATACTATTACCCAACATAAACTTCTGGATGCTTGGCGTCTTTGTAATCCAGTCACCAGAGAATACACCTTTTATTCCCCAACGCACCAAACTCAATTAAGGATCGATTATATTTTTGTTTCTCATAATATCTCACAGTCCCTTTCTTACGCTGACATTGGTCCTATTCTCCTGTCCGATCACGCCCCTGTTTCAATTGGCTTAGATATTTTACCTAAGATTAACGCTCCCAGAAGATGGCGCTTTAACAATGCGCTTCTATTAGATCCCAAGTTCACCGCCTCCTTCACTGCCTTTTTTAGTGATTATTTTCAGTTAAACCAAAATGAGTCCATGCCTTTCTCCACTATTTGGGATGCTTTTAAGGCCTCAGCCAGGGGCTTTATCATCAACTTTGTTGCACAGAAATGAAAAAATGCACGCAAACTCACCAATGCTCTCCTCAATGACATTAAGAAACTGGAGCACTCCTACTATGTTTCTCATTCGCAGGAAAGTCTAACAGCTCTCATAAACGCTAAGTTGCAATTTAATAAGTGCTCAACGGAGGTTGCCTCTTTATATCTTTTAAAATCTAGTGCCAAGTTCTATGGCAGCAAAAACAAGGCAGGGAAAATATTAGCTAACTATTTAAAAGTTCGAGCGGAACAAATTAAATATTGATTCTGTTTATGATGACCATTCTGTTTTAAAATTTAAGGATAATGAAATTGTAAGCCAGTTTTCTCTCTTTTACCAGTCACTATACACATCTGAAACACAGCCGTCAGATCACTCTTTGTCACAATTTTTCTCTAATATCCAAAAGCCTCTCCACGACCCACTGGACCTGCATTCCTTAGAAGCAGAATTAACACAACAAGAACTACTAAAGGCTCTCCTACAACTTAAAAAAGATAAGGCACCTGGCCCAGATGGCTTCACTGTTGAGTTCTATACTCATTTCTCTAAACTGTTACTGCCCAAGTTACATACATTACTACAGTTTTTTAACTCTGCGAACAGTTCCACAGGTTCCTTCTCAGAAGCACACATTTGTCTCATTCCTAAAGAAGGTAAAGATTCTAAATATTGTAAAAATTACAGACCTATCTCATTGGTCAACATTGATTATAAGATTTTCTCTAAAGCACTAGCAATACGCTTAGATTCCTACCTACCAACCTTGTTGGGCAAGGAACAGTCCGGCTTTGTCAAAGGTCGGGTTATAACAGACAACACACAACTTTTCTTTAATGTCATATCTAAGTCTTCTCATTTAAACACTCCCTGGCAGCAATAGCACTGGACGCAGAAAAAGCTTTTGACAGGGTTGAGTGGAAGTATTTATTCTATACTCTCAGATGGTTTGGCTTTGGCCCGAATTTTATAAACTTACTTTCTCTTCTTTACTCCACTCCACGGGCTGCAGTCTGTGCTAATGGCCTGATTTCTCCCTTTTTTAATTTGGGGAGAGGTGTGCGCCAAGGGTGCCCTCTCTCTCCTTTCCTTTTCAATTTGGCACTAGAACCTTTTTTGTCCAAATTGCGTCAGAACCCAAACATATATGGTTTTCAAACTTCGAATGTCCACATTAAAATGGCAGCCTACGCCGATGACATCTTGCTCTTCATGTCTAAACCGGAAGACTCAATTCCTTCTTTTTTGGAAGAAGTGAAATCATACTCCCTCATATCTGGCTACAAACTGAATGCTGACAAGTGTGAAATTTTGCCTCTAACCAAATATACTTTTAAAACGGAATTTAATGCCTCCAAATTCACATGGAGTTCCAATTACATTAAATATTTAGGTTTATACTTTACTCCCTCAATGTCGGATACAATAGCATTATGCATGAATAGATGTATTCAAAAAATATCAGAGTTAACTGCTAGGTGGCACCCCTTATATTTATCCTGGTGGGGTCGCTTAGACACTATCAAGATGATGCTAACACCCATAGTCTTATATACGATTTCCAATATCCCAATCCCAGTCCCCGCTAAATTCTTAAAGAAGGTTAACTCCATTCTCTCCTCCTTTTTGTGGAGCAACAAAAAATCACGCATGTCTATTTTAAAATTATCGCGCCCCAAGACAGAGGGAGGAGTTAACTTCCCCGATTTTCAGGCCTACCAGAAAGCTTTCCTTTTACGTCAAGCTTCTCTTTGGCTGCTTGATTCTACAGATGACTGTCCTCTTTGGACTTCTGTCGACCACCTTTTTTAACCCCCTTCTCCTTCCATGAATACCTTTCCTTCTCACGTAAACCACAATCTCTTTCCACCCCTATATTAAAACACACCTCGAAACTTCTCGAATTAGTTCCCCCCTCAACTCGTCTCACTGCTGACTCTTTCCAGAAATCAACAATTTGGCACAATAAAAACTTAACTATCCGAGGTAAACCATTTTATTGGAAGACGTGGAGACAAAAGGGATTAATTTGGGTCCATCAGTTATTTTCACATTCAAATTTTATACCTTTTAATACACTTAGCCATTCTTTTAATTTACCTTCCTCCTTTTTCCACAAATATGATCTACTCAAGAAAACCATTATGGATATTTATATTCAATTACCATCGAGACTCGACACGCCTGTTATTCTAGATTCCTCTTCACAACTTCATGCTCTCTTAAGAGCCTCGCCCAAAGCTTCCACCATCTATAAATATTTACATGGTGTCGCTGGTGTTAGACAAAAGCCCAAAGCAGAGGAAGCTTGGGAACAGGATTTTGCAACAGAGTCAATCAATCAATCAATCAATCACAGAATTTGTAAAGCGCACTACTTACCCGTGAGGGTCTCAAGGCGCAAGAGTGGTCAACACACCTTTGGGATAATCTATGGACTAAGCTACGCAAGTCATCCAGAGCAGCTAACACAACGCAAACATTGTTCTTTGTTTATAACAGACTCCTATTAACACCGGCTACCTTGAACAAGAGATTTTCAACTGTACCAGACACATGTTGGACCTGTACGTCATCAAAAGCTGATTTATTTCACATGCTTTTTTCCTGCTCACCCGTCCAAGTTTTTTGGCAACAAGTATGGTCTCAAATTAATTTAATCTTTGGCACTAAGTTTTCTTTTTCCTTTATTCACGTTTTTCACGATATTTATATTCAATTACCATCGAGACTCGACACGCCTGTTATTCTAGATTCCTCTTCACGACTTCATGCTCTCTTAAAAGCCTCGCCCAAAGCTTCCACCATCTATAAATATTTACATGGTGTCGCTGGTGTTAGACAAAAGTCCAAAGCAGAGGAAGCTTGGGAACAGGATTTTGCAACAGAGTCAATCAATCAATCAATCAATCAATCACAGAATTTGTAAAGCGCACTACTTACCCGCGAGGGTCTCAAGGCGCAAGAGTGGTCAACACACCTTTGGGATAATCTATGGACTAAGCTACGCAAGTCATCCAGAGCAGCTAACACAACGCAAACATTGTTCTTTGTTTATAACAGACTCCTATTAACACCGGCTACCTTGAACAAGAGATTTTCAACTGTACCAGACACATGTTGGACCTGCACATCATCAAAAGCTGATTTATTTCACATGCTTTTTTCCTGCTCACCCGTCCAAGTTTTTTGGCAACAAGTATGGTCTCAAATTAATTTAATCTTTGGCACTAAGTTTTCTTTTTCCTTTATTCACGTTTTTCTGGGCAGTCTTTCTTCCGTTTGGGAAAATGTTACATTTAATTTCAAAATTATTGATTTATTGCTAGCAATTGCTTTCCAGCAAATTACTGTTAATTGGAAAGATTCTAACAAAATTTCCTATAAAGCTTGGTGGTATGCTGTCTGCCATAACCACAGATTGGCTACCACCTTTGTTTACCCTTTGCGTATGGCAATGAAACGTGTGGATTTGTGGTTACCTGTTACGAACTATATTGATGCAAGCGCTAAAAAATTCTTTAAACCACTGCCATCCCAACAGGAAGTTCCTAAACCACCTTGATTCCCCTAACACGTTCCTAATATGTTTTGTACTCAATTGACATTTACATATCACTCCGTTTGTTTGATTTCTCCATTTCTATAGGTAGTCCGATTCATTCATTTTCACTGTCACAGATTTAAATTGTATTGATGCGAGTTTATTATTCTGTACTGTTTACAGACATCTTTTATCTCTTAATAAAATCTTCTTCAACTTAAAAAAAAAAAGGTTTGATTGAATGTAAACATTCACTCTCGATGGTCATATGAAAAAGTTTGCAGCTGTTTCATTTTTGACAGCCAAAGACACGAAAGAACAAAAAAATATACCATAGAAATCGCCGCACATTAAGCCGAACCAGCATTTGTAGATTCATTCATCTCCATGGCGGCAAGAGGTACGGTCTATTTTATGCCTTCACGATACAAAGAAACATTGCTACGGCATTATCAACACATGCTCCCTTTTTTATTTATTTGGTATTTTTGAATAGCGTACCCAAGGCCCAAAAGCATGTGAATTCTTTACAAAGAATACTTTATATAGTAAAAAATGTAGGCAGTAACATGAGTACAGTAAAGATAACAAATAACAAATCAAAACTGCACAATCAAGTAAGATGTATTCAAGCAATATATATGAAAGTGGGAGTCCATCAACATTTGCTTGTGCTACAATAATGCAAATAAAGGTGAGGTGACCAAACACTCAAGTTGGACTCCAGGCTTCAAAGCTCAGATTGAAAACCTGGAGAGAGGGTGGAAGGGAATGGCGATTAAGAAAGACTGGAGAAGCCGTGGTGTGGATGTCTGGTGCAGTGGTGTACATCCAAAAATTCGTCGAGAGTATGTCTTTTTTTTTTTAAAGAAGCAGTTTCAAGTAAAATGGTGTCCAAACTGCTGGTTGACCTGGAACTATCAATAACAGTTGGAGAGCAGTTTAAGATATTTACAAAACCCAAGCCTCTTTTGGACAGGGGTGACAACACAATGGGGCAAAATAATTTTAAACTCACTTGTGTTATGAGTGTATTTAAAGTGATGAGGGTTTCATGATCTGTAGTATTGAAATCCCCTCATGTCAAGCAATATCACCAGTCAGGAGTAGCTACTGACATGTGGAGAGTGCCGCAGGGGATCCTGAGACCTGATTGGAGCGCATCAAGAAGATTGTTGCAGGTGACATGTTTGCTGTGGAGAACAAGAAGTTCACTCCCTCCGCATTACCTTTGGAATATGATGTACTTGAAAGTCTCGTACTCCTTCATGTTTAGAGATTATTTTTTTTCACTGTGTGACAATCAGCGCACACAGTGCTGATGTCACACAATGAAACTGTATGCACTCAGTGCCATTATGGGCTGACTGCTTTCAGTTTCAGGGCCCGAGCATTGATCAAATTGGGAGAGGTATGGTTAAAAAGGAACAATGTCCTCCTTCAAACTGTACCTCTCCATTGTGGATCCCTGCTTGGGGATGGCTGCCGTAGGACGATCTTACAGATGGCCATTGCTCATTCCCAGGAAATAAATGAATTTAGTCTTTCTGCCCCCTGGTGAGGGGGATTGGGGGCCACCAACAATTTGCCTCCTTTGGGGCGAGGTGGGGCTGAAGGCTACTAAAGTCAAGGATTTTTTATATTAAAACCATAGTGTGGGAGCAACCATCCTGGCATCGAGCCTTACCCCTACCACTAGAGGGCCCTACAGACTTTTTTCCACCCTTGGGAGGGTATACTGGGGGGCTTAACCTCAATCAGCCCTACGTTGCTGGCAGAAAGGCTACTAGTAACCATGGATTATTATTATTTAAAGGATGGATTGGGGTGGACCATCCAGGCACTTGGTCTTAACCCTACTTCTAAAGGGCCCACCAGTCTTTTTGCCTCCGTTGGGGGCAGATTGGTGAGTTTACTCCTAAACTGCCACAGAGGAGGGGGCCAGAACGCCCACTAGAAACCAGGGAATGTTTTGTTGATTAAAACAAATGGGGTGGGATGTATTGCCTAGGCATCCAGCCAGACCTCCACCCCTTAAGTGCCCAACAGTCTCTCTAATCCACCCCCCCTGGGGATGGCAAATGTGGGGTATTTACCCTAATATAATAACCCTGTCACACAACCCTGAACTCCCCACGGTGTTTAGTTTTCAGAAATATTTGGGTTTGGTAGGTTTCTGTGTGTGACAGTTGAGCCCTGACCCAAATACTGCAGCTACCCACATAGCCAGAATGAGTCAAATTGCAAGAAGAAGTCTTGGGACCTCCATGTTGCATTTATGGCCTGTTTCTTTCATGGAATATAGGTCCAGTCACACAAGTGGGGTACCATTCGTATTGGGAGAAGTGCAAATGATGGGTGACAGACATTTTCGAGATCTCCACAGATTCCAGAATTTCCATACAGAAATATTAGGAAAATTTGTGATTTTAGCCAAAGTTTGATGAAATTCTACCACAAGCGATTACCAGTGGTTAGGCAATTTGCGAGCATTCTTCCATCACCTTTTGTGTGTTTGGTGTAACAACCAATGAACTCAAGGAATTGACCAAACTTGGGTCTTGTGCTCACCATGCCACAGGAACCAAGCTGCACCCCACTGAAGAGACCCAAAGAGGCCAAAACTGGTCTTGGGTTGCTTGTATTCCATTTCAAGGGGGACCTGGCTTGGCAGTTTGGGCTTGACTATTCATATTAGAACAATAGCAGGGCTGTTTTGCATATGGCTAGCTTTAATCTCTGGTGGTGTAGTGGGTAAAAAAACAATGCACCTAAATGCTACCCCTAACAATTACCAGTGGTTAGAATACTTACACACGTTCCTCCTGTCAGCGATGAGAAACCCTGAAGGAAATACTGGCAGAAGATTAGGAATGTTGAATCATGTTAGGGGATAAAATGTAAAGATGTTTACTATGTTTTTTGCAGGAAGCATCAGATGAGCAGGCATGTTATTTATGGCTACTCCCCATGCTCGCCTCACCCTTAGTCTTCCTACAAAATGGCTGAAGCTAATGACAAGTGGAAAGATGTAGGGGTCATATCCATCATAAATCTGTACATGGGTATCAACAGTATACAGTCAGGTATATGACAACATTTTTAGCTTATGATGTTAATTTCATAAAAAGCTATCAATGTACATGATAAAACTAATCTGCATGAGTCATAAAATATTCGTCACAGCAGCAAGAAAGCAGCATCTGAGAACAAGTTGATGATGCCTTAAAATCAGCTAAAAAGTGTCCTTAAATCAGAGTGAATTATCAGTCAAATCCAAGCATGAAATATCATATAAATGCATTACTTTTGTCCCAAAAATCAGCTTGTCAATCAATATATTAACTCGTTGTTTATAAATGCATTTCCCTCCAACTGCAGATGGAATCTTCAGTGAATACACTGATATTTTCACCAAACATCAGCATAATATTTCCTGAAAATACTCTAATTTAGCAACATAACTCCTTAATTTTTAGAAAATAAACATATTTGGTCCGAAGTTTTAACTTTTTTGAAAAATACAATGATTTCTGTCCCTTAATATCAACTTGCCATTTTCAGTATGGTATGTTATGTTATGTGAAGTTTATTTGTTTAGTCCATGACTCACCCAGGAGGGTATTCTGGCGCTGAAGCCAAAGCTGTATGGGAAGAGCCATGGACGGAGCAAGGTGAAGAGCTAGGTCTTCAGTTGTTTGCAGAATTCAAGAACTGAGGAGGCGGCTCTGATGTTCCAGACTTAAGTTGTGAGTTAAGAAAAGGCACTGACGCAGTGCAACACATCTCGATGTAGGACCTCACTCACTCAAACACAACTTCCTGATGACTAATCAATCAATTAATCAGGGTTGGTAAAGTGCAGCTACTCACTGCGAGGGTCTCAAGGTGCTAGGGGGGACGGAGGTGGGTAGCTGCTTTGAGTGCTGGGGTCATGCGAAGAGCCAGGTCTTGAGGTCCTTCCTGAACTGGAGCAGTGTAGGCACTAGCCAGACGTGGAGGGGGAGGTCGTTCCAGGCCTTAGCTGCGAGGTAGGACTTTCCTCCTGTTCTGGTCTTGTAGATGAGTGGAATGGTGGCCATACAGAGGTCAGCTAATCGGAGGTGTCTCTTGGGTGCGTGGAAGGAGAGGCGGTTGTTCACGTATGCTGGTCTGATGTTGTGGAGGGCCTTGTATGCATGAGTGATGAGCTTGAAGGTTATTCTTCTTTCGATGGGGAGCCAGTGGAGATTGCGGAGGTGTTGGGTGATGTCGTTGTGACGGGGATGTCTAGGATCAGTCTGCCTGTGGCGTTCTGGACGGTCTGGAGTTTGCAAAGTAGTTTCTTGTTGATTCCGGCGTTGAGATCATTGCCGTAGTCCAGTTGCTACTGATGAGGGCGTGTGTGACCATTTTTCTGGACTCGGTTGGTATCCATTTGAACATTTTTTTAAGTATGCAGAGGGTGTTTAAACAGGCAGAGGATACGGCATTGATCTGGTGGTTCATCGTGAGTGATGAGTCTAGTATGATGCTGAGGTTTCGTGTGCGGTCTGTCGGGGTGGGGGTGATTCTAAGGGCGGGGGGCTACCAGGTGTTGTCCCATTTGGAGGACCTCAGATCGCAGCAACTCGCAGCACCTTGCAGCCTCTTCTGAACCGACACAGGACCTTACATCACAGCACCTCACAGCTCCTGATCGGTGGCCTCATCGGAACCAATGCGGCACGGCACAACTAGATTCAGCACCTCGCAGCTCCTGATCAGTGGCCCCACCAGAATCAACCCAATTTGACGCAGTGTGACGCAGGACCTCACATCTCAGTCCAAGTACAACCAGGTACATTGCCCACTGGGCCAAACTCAGTCCTGTATCCGGCCAGTGCTCCATCACGGTCGACTTGAACTTGTGACTTTGTCCTGGTCCAGTGCAACCAGATAGCCCCAGTTAGTGTGTTGTGCTTCTTGGTGCTATTTATACCTAAGGCTTTGAAACTGCATATCCCCAGCTCTACTGATTGGATTTTTGTAATTCTGCTATCATTTTATTCATTAAAATCACTTTATCTTTTAGAGTGATGTGGGATTTTTCCTGTGTTGTGTATTCTCACTTTATTACTGTTTGAATGCTGCATAAATGCTTTACGCATTGCTTCTAAGTTAAGCCTCACTGCTTTTGTGCCACGCTACCAGAGGGTTAAGCACAGGTTAATTTAGTGACTTTTTCTGGTTCACCCTGATGAAGATTGTGGTTGTAGCTCAAGAAGGGTTTAACCCCTTCTCAACCAATAGCCACATTTTTCACACAGGCCAAGCTGACCGACTGAGTGCGCCCTGTCAAGAAGGAGCAAATCCAGCAAAGTGCAGATCCTTGGATGCCAGCTTTGTGCAGTCATCGGATAAGGATGGAGTGGGAGACAGTCTAGAAGCTTGCAGAAAGGTCCAGTAGGATGAGGGTGGCGGTGTCACCTCTGACCATGATCATTCGAATGTTGTCTGTGGAGGCGATGAGGGTGGTCTCTGTAACATGGTCAGGCCTGAATCCGAATTGAGTGGCATCCAGGAGTTGTTTGTGTTTGAGGTGGTTGACTAGGCATTTTTTTTTCATCTTTTCCATGACTTTTGATAGGTAGGGTGGCAGAGAGATAGGCCGGTAGTTGGCTAATATCTTCAGGTCTGCTAAGGGTTTCTTGAGGAGGGGGAGTACTGTGGCCTGTTTCCATGCATCTGGGTCAGTGGCCGTGACCGATGATTGATTCATTCAGGATCTGGGTAATGGCTGCGCTGATGGGGTCAAGTCCTTGATGAAGACGTGGTGAAGGCAGGTGTCCAAGGGTGCTACTCATTATATGGACTGTATGATAGTTGCAATTTCTTGTGTGGTGATGGTGGGCTAGGTGGTTAGGGGGATCCTCTCATTGCTGATTGGGGGTTTCCGAGGGCGAGGGGCCACCAGGTGCCATCCGGATGGGGTGGATCCAAGGATGAGGATTTCTGTTTTCTCTGAGTTGAGTTTCAGGCAGGAGGATGTCGCTGAAGTTGAGGTTCGGGGGCAAAGAAGGACCAGGAGTCCCGACGCTGGCCCAAGACGGGGTCCGAATAGACATAGATGGTCTTGTCTTTGGCACGCCTTCGGTGCGGCTGTGGTGTGCCTTCTGTGCATCTGCGCTGCAGCAGCTAATAAGAGAAGATGGTTTCACTGGGGAACTAGTGATGTCGCTTCCTGTGCAGATCGATGATGGAAAATTCAGTGATGTCATTGCTGCAAATGCAGTAATAGTGACCATAAATAGAATTCTTCCTCATTAGGTAAATAGATTCATGCCTGAGATTACTGTCATGTTCTTAGATATAATGCTCAATAACCCAATCAATTGGCCCACCTTGCCATCATAAACCTAGTTATCTTCTATTACATGTCAGCAAATGTCATGGTGTAGGTCAGGTCTTTTAAGGATTGAAGTATAGGTGGGGCATGGGTGATACAAATGTTTAAATGGAAAGCAGGGAGTTATTAGCTAGGAGAATTGATTCTCAGTTCGACTTCTTTCATAAACCTGTGTATATGCAGGTTATTTCAGTTGATGTAAAATAGGTAAATAAGCTGAGCAAAACTAAGTCTATCATTTTCAAGAGACACACTTGAATTCTAGCTTTCCAGTGTACCTGAAAACATTCTGATGGGCCAAGAAAACAATTCATTCCATAGCACTCTTGGCAAGAATATGATTTGTGCTTATATTGAGTAAATGTAAAGGTTTACTATTCCTTTTTAGGTTGGATTCAGAAACTTACGTGGTCGTATCCTTACAGGTGCAGAGTCGCCCTGACCACACCTGAATATAGGTATTACAGAGTGTACTGAGTGTCGCTGTCTCAGACCCCTGTACTTCACTCCTTACACTTTGCACGGTCCTGAAGAAATGCCATAGGATCCACTAGGGACCTCTAGAGGCATGAAACATGTCAACCTAGAATCATTTACTTTCATCACCACTAGCACTAAGATTAGCAGAAGGAAAATACTCACGCTTCTGACTCTTAGATCAAGAGTATTACTCTTGGCTCCAGTTTTTAACCATACCACACGGACCCCTGAATAAAGCTTTCCTAGGGTACCAGTGCGGTATTTTTAACTCACTCACATCACTCCTCACACACCCGGACTCCCCACTGCAGCGTTCCTCCAAAAGAGCTCCGATAAAGAGCCCTCTCGCTGGGCCCATGGGGGACAGCAGCGCCACCCCCACGAGGAGCAACGCCTGATGATGAAGCATGACACCTGCTTGGGTGTGTGAGGGCACTTCTTCAACAAGGAGGAATTTCCCCCTGTGAGACTATCATATCCAACCTATCCTTTGAAAGAGTCCCTTTCATCAGTCCTTTCAGCGACCTAATAGGTCTGCTTTTCTCTTAGGAACAGTTACCCTCCAGTGATTGTAACGTTAACTTTGGTAGCCCGGGTACTGGACCTTTCTTTCCATTTGCTCCTAGTCCACCCTCTTTTTGTGTGTTTGAAACCCAGCCAAAGGTCTGCAAAAGCAGGTTATTTTGAATAAGAAAACATGCTATTATTTTCTGATATTTCCTGATTGCCTTCACTACTACAGTTATTAATTTGAAAGTTTTCAGCTACAAATTGCTTTATTAATACTAGAAACCTTTCTTTGACATTACACTTTACATTTTTCTACATTGTCAAGCACTCTCTATATGGCAGATGAAACATTTAAAAAGATAATAAGTCAGTGCATGTTACTTCCGCCAAAATGAAGCAAGTAGCTTCGCAGTCACCATTTAGATAAAATTTGAAGGAAATTCAAGTGCTATGTAGGATTACTGATGCCATAAATCTGGACATTAAGCATATTCAAAGAGATTTTGCTACACTATCTATGAAAGTCCTTGACAATGAGATTAAAATTTGAGATATTTACATTTTATTTTTTGAATTATCTCCTCTTCTTTCATAAATTCCTGCAATTGCAAAACACCTCCTTGATTTGGAACATCATAACGACAACATAACCTAAGAATTTTCAACTTGCCTGAGACTATTGAAGCTCAAAATTGTTGTGCTTATGCGGAAACTTGCATACTCCAACTACTAAACGTTAACTGCCCAGAAAAATTTGAAGTTGATAAAGCTCGTCCCATTTATATATATAATCGTTTATTTCGGGCACAGCCCATAAAACACATCTAAACAATACAATAAATATACATTTTAAGTTCTTTGAGAAGATTATACAATATAAAAGGAAATATCAGCAAAGTACAATAACTCTGCTGTAAAAAGATAAAATCATTAAATTGGAATAAAAAGATTTAAAAAAACAAGACATCATCCCAATACAAAACATGATCCTAACATAGTAATCAATTATACATCTGGGTGGGGATAGACCCGGCCAGTCAAGAGATAATCAGAGAGACCAACGGGAATATTGTGCAAAATAGCAAACATTAAAAAAACGTTATAGTATTGAAGAATTACAGAATTGTTATGTGCAACAATTAACATATAATATAGAAGAGAGAAGATATAACAATTCTCTATCAGGATTCAGATTTGTGAATGGCCTTCTTTCTCAGAGCCCAAGCGATATACAAATACTTAGAGACTGCAAACGTTAAGGGGTCACTGGTATCACTTTTAAACAGTCTCTCTGCTTCCCAGTAGTGTCTGACACCCATATTGTTACAAACAGCCACGAGCCATTTTTTCCTGATCTTCCTATAAAGAGGACAGAATAGCATAAAATGGGACTCTGTTTCAACTATGCTCGGACAGTTTGGACAACAATCAACCTGGCCCATGGCATTGGCCCATTTGGAGGTGTGTGATCTCAAAGGAAGAACCCTGCACCTGTATTGCACGTAAAGGCATTTTAGCGGATGGGGTGCATTGTATTAAGGTAGGGTTCTAACCTAGGCAAGGTTTTGTGATTCAAAAATTTGCCTGTGATAGAGTTAGGCTGATATATTTCCCACGTTTGAAGTAGGACTGCCTCCCAGTAAGACTGTTTGATTTTTGGAACAATGCCTTTTACTATCGTCTCCGGGTAGTCCAAAGCTCACTCATTCCAATTCTGAGCGTTAGATCTTTTATATATTTTAACCATGGAGTTCTCAGGTTTCTATCAAGAGACACACGTTCTTTAACACACTCCCTGTAGGTTACTAATTCGTTGGTTGACCATAATCTAGCCCAATATAAAAAAGGTTTTAATAACACTATTAAATGGATAGGATTGAGGGCCAGGTCAAAACGTAACAGTGTGGTAGGAAAGCTGAGGGGAAGCCTAAAAAGTGATTTAAGGAACCTGTTTTCTATTTTTGTTAGACCCTCAGCATTGACATAGCCCCAAATCTCGGCACCATAAATCACTGATGCTACGGCCATAGAGTTGTATACAGTGATAACTGGAGAGACGGCCCCACTAGATGCTACTTTGTGTCTCCTCACTATTGTGAAAGCTTTCTGATGGAGGATGGTTTTACTTTTTTCCATCTGGGGACCCCAAGCTTGGGTATCACTGAGCCTTACACCAAGGTAGTCAAAATGATGAACTACCTCTAGCGGATGCCCCTCAAAGGTCACACTGCTTATATGTCCTTTATGTGGATTTATTTTCATAACTTTAGATTTTGAAGAATTTAGTTCTAAGCCCCTTTCTCCACAAAAGGAGAGAAAAGCATTTAATTCAGACTGGAGGCCCATTGGGGTACGGGAGATCAGCAGGGTATTGTCGGCAAACATTAATATGGGAGATGGAATTCCAGCCATTCTCGGGGCATCGTGTTTGCATTCCATCAGCCTCTTCACTGCTCCATTGATGTATAAGCTGAACAGTGTAGGGGCGAGGACGCACCCCTGTCCCATTTCATCACATATGAAAGCCAGCCAATCTAAACCACAATAACTAATATTTAAAGTACTGGGCCATCATTATCTTGTCATGATCATGAAGACTATCCGGGAAATACCTTTTCTAATGGTTAATTGTAATAAGTTCTATATCAATCAAAATTTTATTGAAGATATGGTCGTCATCCGCAGAAATATTTCTTCTCTTCGACTAAAAGATTTAGAGTACAAATATGACTTATTTAACCCTTCAACCATAAGAAAATAGAATGATTGAGCAACAAAGTCCTTCAGCACTCCTATAGGCTCAATTGACGTCCTCGATTTACGTCATCCCACTGCTATGGAAGTCCTGGAAAAAGAGGATCTTTAGTTATTCAACTTATACTGCTAAATCCTTTATCACGTATCAGTTTTTTGAGTCTGGTGTACAGTGTACCATCCCATCTTTCTTGTGTTCACCCCGCTGGGCTTCATTACTTTTGAATGTTAATTTTTCAATGTTTGTATGTTCTATGTTGTTTGTTTTGTTTGCTCCTCATAAGTACTAAGCTACCTTTGTTTTTGCTTTTATCAATACTTCTAATTTGCCTTTTTCTTATACTCCTTCTCTTTCTTTTAATTACTCTTATCCTAGATTGCCAGCTTAAAGGCATGAATATCACTCTAGGCATAACTCAGATACTAATATCTATATGATCCAAGAAACACATATGAATGATAAGATTTATCCACAATGCTAAAAGGTTAGTTCTTCAATTTTTTCTCTTCTCCAGCTGCTAAAAAGAAAAATTGGTGCCAGTCTTTCAGATTTTGCATAAACATTGCAATGCTAATGGTAGAGTTACACATGTCAAATTGCAGATTGATAAGACTATGATACATTCAGTGAATATTTATGACCCAACAGCAGATAGTCTAATTTTTGGAAAGATTATACTACTGAATTGTTGCTTTAATTGCTGGAGGAAATTAATCTTATAACAGATCCGCTAGTGGATAGACTTTCTACATCCAAGTTTAAACCCCTTGAATGTTTTCTGTTTTTAAATCTTTTTTAAAACACACAATTATTAGATATCTTGGAGACTTTGGTTTCCCAGTTATAAAGAATGTACTTTTTTTTAAAATCCTCACTCATCACATTGTAGGATTTAGAAGTTTATGTCAGTCAGTCTACTGTCCCAAAATACATACAATTGATATCTCAATGCCATGATATCTCTCTAACTAACATAGATGAACTCTGACTCCCTAGACATCGCTGGAAAATTAATGCTGATCTTCTTAAAGATGAACATAAAAACAAATTATTAAAACTCTATTACAAAATGTTGTATTTTTAATGGAGACAATGATAGCTCTAATATAACCAGTTAGGATGCGCTCAAGGTTTATACCAAAACTTTGACTATTATGGGCCATGAAAACATATTATTTTGCTCTTAAGTTTCTAATTTGGAAAAAGACATTCCTAAATATGAAAGAATATTTATCTCCCAGAATACCTGGCTTATAAAACATAACTAAAGAAATTAAGATATGACTATAACTCAGTGCTTAGTTCAAGAACTGGCTTGCAAATACCAAACAATAAAGAAAAGTCTTATTTTCAAGCTAACAGATCTGGGAAGCTGCTAGCTAACTATTTGCCTATAGAAAATGATAAACTAGAAACACATGCTATTCACTCTCACTCTGTTCAATTAGTGACATCTTTCAAAGATATTTTATCAGAAGTTTAAAAATACTATTTTTAGTTATAGCACAACCCTGATAAGACTGATTCAAAAGTAATTGAAGAATTTTTCTTGTCATGTAATATGCCTTTTCTTACTCAAGATATTAGAGATGCCTAGTTGTCACAATTTCTCTTTCTGAAATTCAATTTAACATTAGTTCACTTAATTCTGAGAAATCTCTTGGCTCTGAGGGCGTTTATCCAGAATTCTATAAATCAGTCAATGTAAAATTTGCACCCTATACTCTTACAATGTTTACAGATTTTGCAAAAAATGTGAAGGCAGCTAGCTCTTTTCCCAAAACTTTAATTGCAGTTTTTTTTCTAAGCCAGATAAAGATCCTACTGTTGTCTTCAACTACAAAGTAATATCATTAATCAATCAAGATTGTAAAATCTATGCTAAAAACCTTGCTGGTAGATGTTCTAAAGGTCTTGATCAGTCAATTCACACTGTCCAAGTTGGTTTTATGAAATACAGATTATCTGTTCACAGTATCAGATTGGCCAGTCATGTCATTTCATTTAAAAGTAGTACTCACCCACCTGCAGGTTTACTTGCATTAGATGCAGAAAAAGCCTTTGAAAAAGTGATTGCCAATTTTTATTTAAGGTTATGGAGTGCTCTCATTTCAGTCAGCCATTTATTAACATGATTAAAGCTCTTCATGTTTTTCCTACAGACAAACCTTTAGTTAATGGCTATACCTCCAACTCCTTTTGTCTTTTTTGAAGAACTAGTCAGGGCTGTCCCCCTTTCTCCAATTCTTTTTCATTTGGCTATTGAACCACTTCTTAACCTTGCACGGAATTCTCCACCTAATAAAGGCATTAGGATTGGTAGCACTGCTAATAAAACTTTAGCATATCCTGATGATGTTCTATTATTAATTTCTGATCCAGTAATATATATAGATATAATCAAAAACTACTCAGTATTCTCTGACTACATGCTAAATGTAAATAAGACAGATTTTTTTCTTTAATTATATATTGTACATCTAATATGATTAAAACTTATAATATTGTCTGGTGCCCAAATAAACTCAATTATACTGGAATTCTTTTTGCAAATACTTTAGAGCATACTTTCCAACTAAATAAGGTATTCTCTTGGTTTGACAATGTGGGGAAAATTCAATCAATTAAAATGCTGATTGAACCCCAAATATTATATATATTATCAATGTTACTATTTATTTCCCAATATCTATTTATGTAGGACTACAGAAAAAAATAATCAGCTGTTTTTGAAATAACAAATCCCAAAGTATAAGCTATTCAAAACGTCAGCCAGTACTAATAATGCTCATGGAAGAATGCCAAATTTTTGATTATTTTACATTTTATGATTATAACATGTTGCACTACTTTGCTAATAGGGGGTGTCGCATGGTTGGTACACAGGCGTTCCCATGCTACCACCCATGGTTTTTGATGCAAAGCCATATCCACTAACAATTGTAAATGGCTCCTCAAGACAAAAGTAAAGTTGGAGAAATCTTTTAATTTCTACAAACTTTTCCTTCATTGCATGTGTGCTGCAGTGCTTAATTTGAGCTGGTGGTTTCCAGTGCTCATCATCAGCACTTAATTGTCAACACCAGGGCTTGTAACTGTCTGCCTCATGGTGGTGCAGTCTATCTAATTTAAAGATGAGCACAACATGGGTGTGGCCAGGATGGTGGAGTGAGCGGACGCATTTCGCTCAAGCTCCGTCCCCGCAGGGCCCAAAGCATTCTCATTGCACCCGCATCCTTCCTTTTTGATCACCGGAGGTTTCCCCCCTGCCTGGGGTCCTGTCATCATTGCTGCGAAGCCCCGGGGGCAGCCCATCCCCGTTCGAGATCCGGAGGTTCCAGGAGCGGACCTCCCTTGGGTGCCGGTGTGTCTTGACGGGTAGAGTGGAGGGCGCTGGTCGGTCCACGTGGGACTGCATCTGAGCCCACGCCAGCACTGCGAGGACATCGAGTGTTCCCCCATCTGTGACCCGAGTGCTGAAGAGATGGCGA
The DNA here is from genome assembly GCA_963921515.1 of Calotriton arnoldi. NCBI lineage: Eukaryota > Metazoa > Chordata > Amphibia > Caudata > Salamandridae > Calotriton > Calotriton arnoldi. Next base: position 688,700 of record CAWUFW010005164.1, read on the forward strand.
GTACCCGACTCAGGCAGTGCGTGTGTAGGCTGTAAGCCGGATCGCCTATGTTGTGCGGCTGAATGGTTGTTGGGCCTTATCGGCTGATCCTGGGGGCGGCCCGGTGCCGAGTGGCTGTGATGGTCGGGTGGTGCCTACCTGGCTTTTCGTTGCTTGGAGCCCGCAGTGTACTGGGCCTGGTTGGCGCTCCCTGTGGTGCCCAGCGGGGGCGGCAATGGACGTTGGCCCTTCGGGGTAGTGCCGACCGGAGTGCGGCTGCTGTGGCCCACAGGAGGAGATGAGCGGCGGTGGGCTTGGGGTGCGCCCGGTGCTTAGCTTGCCTGTGCCATTGCCTTAGAGATCCAGCCTTTGCGATCCAGCGCTGCCCCTGGGGGGAGCTGCCTCCAGCAACGATCCATGCAAATACTGCGGGCGTACAACAATAGGTGCTCAAGAAAGGCGTGCTCAGCCGCAACATAGCCTGGAACTGTTGGCCTGCTGTGGTGCCCCCCTGTGATATTGACTTGGCCTGACTGCAACGGACTTCTGCTGGCATATGATTAGACTTTGCTGGAGGGCTGTGATGTACGATCTGCCATATAACTTTTAGCAATACCTGGCAATAGCAATACCTGGGAAGCTTGGTGAGCCCAAGGCCGGATTCGCACGCCTGTGGGGTGGACCTGTTTTGGAGTGCTGTCTTCGCTGGTTCCCCCGCTGTGTTTTGTCTAGAGCGACCCGTTGTCCCGCATTGGGGGCAGTCTGGAGGACATTTGCTGCTGTAAGCCCCGCAGAGCTTGCTTAGACCAGGCCTGGTATCTGGTTATCGCCCTGAGAGTCGCACTGGTGGGGGGGTGTGGTCCTGGCTCACAGTGTCGGCTTACTGGGGTGCCACTGACGAGGTGCTTCAGACGGACCAGGTCTACATCCCGGTTCGGGATCACGCATCAGCCTCCACCATAGAGGGCCCAGCTCACTTAGTCTTTGCTTCAACCAGCACGGCGATCATAGAGTCCTTATTCGCCTCGCCGCGAGAAGACATCCTGCGGTGAAGACCGTCCTGCAGGCAGATTTGAGAGAGGTGCAAAGGGATGTTGACGCAGTGGGTGAGAGGGTTACAGCCCTGGAGGAGTCCATGGTGCCCAGGGATGAGGAGATTGCTGCACTCCAGCAGGAGGTCATTCGTCTGCAGGATCAACAACTAGAACTTCAATCGCACTCTGAGGACCTGGAGAATAGGTCAAGAGGGGACAACATCCGCATACGCGCTGTCCCACTGGTGCAGAAGGCGATGACCTGGAGGGGTATGTATAGGCCCTGTTTAACTCTGTCTTGGGCACTCCAGCGGAGAACGCAGTCAAGATAGATTGCTGCCATCGGGTGGACCCCCGTCAGGCTAATCGACCCCCGCGGACATTTTGATCTGCGTGCAAGATTTTAAAGTGAAGGAAGCTATCCTCAAGGCGGCTCGCTCCAACCGAGCACTGCAATTTAGAGATTACTCCCCGCAGCTTTTTCAGAACCTGGCAGCAAGCACCCTACAGAAGCAGACAGACTTCCGAACCGTAACTAGCTATCTACGTTCTGCCGGAATAGCCTACTCCTGGGGTCACCCCTTTTGCCTAATATTTCGCTAGGAGGGCAAACTCCATCAGCTTCGCTCCCTGGAGGAGACCTGTAAGCTTCTCAACCTTGACCTCGACGATGGGGCCTTGCAGACCGCTCCCGCTGGGGGCAGGGCCCCACTTGGTCGCCGGCTTGGCTCAAGGTCCGAATCCAGGCTCAAGCGCTTTCGCCCTGATCCTGCCATGATCGTTAAAGAGCGATCGGAAGTGATTCAATCACTCTCTGGCGCTGAGGGTGGAGCCTCGGACCCTCCCTGTTGAGGTATTTTTAGAAGGATGAGGTGCATTGTTCGATTGGGCTTGGCGGGGGCGGCTGCCACGACGTTGATGAATGTCTCTTGCCCTCTTGGTAGCCCCCATACTTATTGGTCCCCCTTTTGGGATGGACTTTGACTTTATTCTGTCAGTTATTTTCTTTCTTTGCATTGGTGTTTTGTTGGGATTGTTTCTGGGTTATTTGGGGTCCCTTCCGGCGAGCCTCCTTGGACACATCCTCCATGTATGTTCACTCATAGTAGTTGGGAATACACACTGCATCCTTTTCTTGCTTTTCTTGAGATTAGCAGAGCACTAGCCGTGCCTTCTAGGTTCTACCAGTACCATTATGCCTATGGAGACTAAGATAATTAGCCTCAACGTTTGAGGTCTTAATAACCCTACTAAGAGAAAAGCAGTACTTTCCCTGCTGGAGCAATCTGGGGGGGATATATGTCCGCTTCAGGAGACTCACTTACTTTCCAAAGACGCACACAGAATGCAGGCCAGAGGGTTTCCACAACAGTTTTGGTCCTCCGGGAGGAGCAAGAGGGGCGGAGTGGCTATTTTGTTCTCCAAACATTTTAGGGGCACTGTTCTGCATCCTGTGGCCGAAATCAAAGGCCGCCTGCTAGCACTTCGAGTGCAGATGGGCACATTTCACTTCACGTTGGCCTCAATTTACTCCCCTAATGAGCACCAAGACGTTTTCTTGCTGGAAGCCATAGCTAAGGTGCTTCACACTCCGGATCCGGCAGTCATTGTGGGTGGGGATTTAAATGTGGTGGTGGACACTGAGATGGATCGCTCTGGACAGAGGTCTGGCGGCACTGGGACCTTGTCTTCTGTGGGTCGGGAATGGCTGGAAGACTGTGGGATGTGGGATGCGTGGCGCACTTTACACCCTGGGGAACGAGACTATACATTTTATTCTGCGACCCATAGAACTTATGCTCGGTTGGACCATTTCCTGGTCACCCCCGCCACTTGGGAGCGCGTCCGGGCCTCTTCTATTAGTGGAGAGGTATGGTGCAGCGGCTAGGGTAGCTGACTTCGGAGCACAGGGCTCATGGTTCGATCCCCGGCTCCGGCGGCAGCTCAGCTCAGCACCATGTGACTCTGGGCAATAGCTCACTTAATTTCCACGACGGCCCCCAGCGCCTTGAGACCCGTAAGGGTGAGTAGTTCGCGCTTTACAAATACGGATTTACATTTACATTTTACATTTCTATTGAGGCCCGCTCGCTCTCAGACCATGCACATATCATCTTGACCATACACACCTCCCCCCCTCAAACCACGGCCCCAGTGGCGCCTAGGAGAGTCCCCTGCAACTGTTACCATGCTCCGGAACACTATACGAGATTACTTAACGCTTAATGATGACGGTTCCAATGCCTTGTCCTCGATCTAGGAGGCCTTAAAGCTGGTGGCACGGGGTGCTCTCATAGCTAAAGCAGCACATGAGAATAAGGTGAGAAGGGCTAAGAGAGAGGAGCTTGAACTGAGAGTGAGGGAGCTAGGGCCAATGCATAAGCGCTCCAGTGCACCTCGGATCTGGAGGCAGCTTGAAAAGGAACAGCTTCACCTCCAACGCATTGATTTGGACAGGGCCGAGCATGCCATAGTTCGCTTAAAACATAAATATTTTGTAGGGACTAATAAAGGGGGTCGTATGCTGGCCCATTGTCTGCGCAGTAAGCAACATACACAAGCAGTCAAAACGGCTTAGGGGGCGCAAGGAGCGGAGGCTACTGATGATGTTGGCATAGCTGATACTTTCTGGGCCTATTACTCTGAGTTATACTCTGCTGATTCCACGATCTCGGGAGATCCGCACGCCTACGTAAACGCCATGGCGGCACACCCCTTCCTACTAGTGAAGCCAAGGGCCTCGATGCGCCCATACGCACGGAGGAAGTGATTTCGGCGATTGCCCGGTTGAAGCCCCTGAAGGCGCCCGGCCCAGATTGGTTTAGTGTGGCCTTCTATAAAGCCTTCGACCCAGAGGTAGCTCCCATACTCACTCGCTTGTTCAATCCCTTTGCCGACACGGGCACGCTCACAGAAACGATGCTTCAAGCCTCGATCACAGTGATTCCAAAGCCTGGTAAAGATCCTAAGTTCTGCAGCTCATACCGACCGATCTCACTGCTGAATATTGATGCAAAATTATTTACCAGCATTTTAGCTCAGCGCCTTAACCCCTTGATGCCTGGGCTTGTAGATCCAGACCAGGCTGGGTTTATTCCCGGTCAGCAGTGTGGGGATAATACCAAACGTCTTTGTAATCTGATCGATAAAGTCCAGCGCTCCTGTGAAGAGCCTTGTTGCTGGCGGTCGACGCTGAAAAGGCCTTCAACAGGGTGCACTGGCCTTATCTGTTGGCAACTCTCGAACGATTTGGATTGGGTACACGCTTCCGGAGTTGGATTGCGAGCATTTACAGCTCCCCCAGCGCTTCGGTCAGGGTAAATGGGGTTCGATCTAGTGGTTTTACAATCGGCAGAGGCACGAGGTAGGGATGCCATCTATCACCGTTGCTCTTCGCCCTTTACATGGAGCCTTTTGCACAGCGACTCCGAGATAACCCTAACGCTATGGTCATTCCCTTTGGGGCAGACCAGCACCTGATCAGTCTCTATGCCGATGACGTTATCTTTTCCCCTGCTCACCCTCTGACCTCGCTCCCGGCCATAGTGGCAGATCTTAACGCATTTGGGAAGGCCTCTGGATTCTGGGTAAATATGCAGAAATCGCAAATATTGAACTTGACTGTCACTCCACAGACTGTGGGTTCTCTGCGCACTCAGTTTGATTTTGATTGTGTCACTGAGGAATTACCATACCTCGGTCTAGTTCTCAACAGGAGCTTGGCGAAGACCGCTGAAGCCAACTATAACAAGTTACACGCATCCATACGCAAGGATTTGACGCAGTGGCAGCGGCTTCCGCTGTTGTGGTTTGGCAGGATTGCTTCTGTGAAGATGAACATTCTGCCCAAAGCCTTATACATCTTCCAGACTCTCCCGTTGCTACCGCCCCCGGGTCTGCGTCCTAAACTCCAAAGGGAAATTGAGCATTTCATCTGGGAGTCAGCCACACCCAGGTTGCAGAAACATCTCCTGCAACGCCTGAAACGAGACGGCGGCCTTGCGATTCCCAACGTGACTCGCTATTATCAAGCTGTGCTGCTGCGCTACTTGGTGGAATGGAATCGCCGGTTTAATGAGAAACACTGGGTCTTCATGGACCAGAGAGTTGCAGGATGCCATATATGGAAGGAGGTATGGTTGGCTAGGTCCTCCCGAGCTTGGGGGCTCTATTCTTCTCCTGTGACACGGCTGACCTTCCAGGTTTGGGACAGGGTAGCAACTACTGCGGGCCCCACTACGTTCCCCTCACCTATGACCCCTTTATTCTCGAATCCAGATTTCCCCCCAGGCATGGCTAGGGGTGTCAATAGTCGCTGGGTAGAGGGAGGCTGTAACAGCCGGGTTTTATTTTTGACCATAATAGCCCTATTCAATTCACACAACTTATGGAAGACTTTGACCTCTCTGATCCAGACCGTTTTCTCCACTCGCAAATGCAGAATTGGGTGCTGGGCGCGGCTGTACGCCCCCAAGCGAGCAGACCCATGTCACCATTCAAAAAGTGGCTGCTTCTTAAGAAAGATGATAATAAAACTCATCTCTGAAATCTACTCGTTTTTATCCCAGAACTTGCACAAAGATAGATCTTCTGGCCAGAAGCGGTGGGAGGAGGAAATCGGCTGATCATTGTCAGACAAGGAGTGGGAGAACAATTTTTATAGAACTCATCACACAGCACACTCCACGGGACATACTGAAACATCTTATCAAATTATTTCATATTGGTATTACACTCCCTCTCGGATAATGAAGGGGAACCCACAGTGTGACGGGCAATGCTGGAGTGGCTGTGGCAATCCTGGCACACTGCTCCACCTTCTATGGAATTGCCCAAAACTTACTAGATATTGGGATAAAATTTTAGACGACATCGACAGGGCCTTCGACACTACCATCCCCAGGTTCCCCGCTTACACGCTACTGGGCCCAACCAACGCATTAACATTTCCGCTTCGCTCAAGAAAGGGTAGGAAGAGGGCCCTGGCACTTAATACCGCCCATCGAACTGGGGGGGGGGCTGTGGCAATCCTGGCACACTGCTCCACCTTCTATGGAATTGCCCAAAACTTACTAGATCTTGGGATAAAATTTTAGACGAGATCGACAGGGCCTTTGACACTACAATCCCCAGGTTCCCCGCTTACACGCTACTGGGCCTACCCAACGCATTAACATTTCCGCTTCGCTCAATAAAGGGTAGGAAGATGGCCCTGGCACTTAATACCACTCATCGAGTGCTCTTGTTTTGCTGGAAATCTGATAGAATCCCGGATCATACGCAGCGGCTTCACCAGCTGTGGATCCTTCTTGGCATGGAAAGATTGTCGATTGCAAATCTAGGAGATAAATCTGAATACACAAAGATTTGGGCTCCCTTTATATATATTCTCTCTTGTGAGTTTCGAGGATTGACCTGTCCTATCTATCTGTGCATTTTAAGATTGATCCCGGACCCTCAGGAGGAGAATGATGCTACTGATACCATGCCACGGCTAATATAGCCCTGTTTTTCTTTGGGGCACTGTGTCTTGGCTTTGGCTCACTCGGAGGGGACAAGGGTGGGGTGGGTGGGGGGTCTTTCCTTTCCCTGGGTCTTTGTTGTTTTTCTGTTTGGAAATGGCGGGTTGGACGGCTCAGCAGCTACCCCCTTCATGTGAGTAGCATTTGGGGAAAGATACGCAATGTATATTGACTTTCTCCTTTGCTGAATGTATATAGGCTCTGGTTAGCCTCCTTAGTCCCTCTGTTGACGCGGCTGGCCCAGGTTGGGTTGTAGGTGGCTTGCTGTGTAACCCCTAAATTGCATAGTGCTACCAATGGTTCTGGCCTTGTTTTTTTGGTAACTTTTGTTGCGGCCGGCCCACTTGGGTTGTAGGCGGTATGCTGTGTATAGCTTCATTATGCGTTCTGCTAATAAAAATTCATTTAATCCTAAAGATGAGCACAACAACAGTTGCTTATTAATTTAATATACATTAAAAACGACTATTGTCTGACGCCCAAGGTGATTCTTATGCTTTGGGGGTCTCGAATAGGCTGCATTGTCACACTTGTAGGAGTGTGATGAATATTAATTGTGTTGTTACTGCCATTTGCATTCCTGGGAGGGTCAATGTGTGGTGCAAGCTGCAGTTACCTCCTGATGAGGGCCCTGGCACTTTTTTTTTTTTTAACAAATTGAGTACTGGTGTGCTGCACTGTACTGCACACAGACAATTCTGGAAAAGATTTGAAGTTTGTCTAAGCACAGTATTTTGTACCAAAGGGGTACCTTTCCAGTATACAACCTATGCTATAAATCATGCACACTCCTTTAAAATGTAGGCCAAATGTGTGAGCATTGGTGCTAGAAAGTCTGTTTGAGGAGCTGTGCAGGGGATGACAGCAACAACACAATATCTTTGTAGAAATGGTTCTAGGTAAGGTCCAACAAGCCGGGTTTTCCTTCTTGTGAAAAGCAGCTCAGAAATGTTGATTGTTGTCCTACACTGTTCATCTTTTTAATAAATCTGCCCCTATGTTTGCTGTTTGGTACCTTAGTTTTGGGTTAACTATTTGACCACGGTTGACTTTGGTAAAAGGGTCGGACTGGCCTATAGGTCAAACATACAGTGCTCGATGGGTTGGTCTGACAGGTTGGTGTGCGGGTTGGTTTTTTGGCTGTTTGTGGGCCTGTTTTATGGTCTGCTGGGCAGGTTTTTACTGTTGATTTCCCTGATATTGAAACAAACATTGCCCTCAGCAAGCTCAAATCCAAGCAGTCTTCCATACCTTGCAAAACATTATACAGCATGTCTTTACAAATTCAAAACTTCCCAAATTTGCAAACATGTGCCACTTTTTAGCTATCTAATTCACTGAAGGGGGCCATTTTTAGGTCTCGCCTGAGCCAGCGCATGCGCTGCTCTGGCGAGAGTTTTAGTAAGCGGGTTTTGGAAGTGCAAACGGTTGCTTTTGATGGCGACCAGCTTGCGTTCACGCGCGATCAGGCGCCATATGGCTTCCCTCGCGATTACTTTCACTTTCGCGCCGCGCGGCCGTGTCAGTTTCACGGCCGCGCGGCCAATGCTTGTTGTAAACTGTTTTTGAAGCTGTAAAAATTAAAACAAATCTTATGATAAATTAGTCCTAGGAGTCAAACTCTTGCAATGTCCTGATTGTATTCAAGTTGTGGAACTTCGCGCTGTCCTTGCTGCTACTTACTCTTCCTGTTAAGGGAAATTAATTTTCTGGGATTTGAGCACCTTTCACAACCACCCATTATTTTCATTTACTGTTGTAAACATCCATTTCTTTATGGTTTTTAAATTTCTCATTTTATTTAATTCACTTTTGAAAGAGATGTGCAGAGCATCTATATGTAATCCTATACCATACACAAGAGCGAGGTTTAACTGCTTTGTTTTTGTGACTGGAAGTGCGATAACTTAGTGTGAATACCTCAGCGTGAGGCTCAAAGGCTTTGTTCAGCTTGGCCGCGAGCGTGTTGTGGAGGTGTTCTCTTCAAACATGGCGGCGCCCCGATCACGGGTTCTAAGCAGGGTGGGTTGTTTGTCTGCCACTTGCTCGAAGAATTCTTTGTTGGAAGAGCACAGCTGCTAGACCAGAAACTAATATACTCTGAAAGGTTTCTCAGTTTGACCACATGAGCCGTCTGTCGGCATCTGCGTCAGTGTGTTCTCCCTCGCCCTTCAGTTCAAGCCCTCTAATCTCCCTCTGCACCCCCGTTCTTCCTAACCAGCGAGTGGGTGCACGTCACTGTCGTTGTTTTGCTTCATTATTTCTTTCTTTTCCTCCGCCTAAAACAACAAGCTCCAGCACCCTCTTGCCGGCATTGTTTCTGCCGTCCTTCTCGCCCCTCCCTTGCTCGTTTTAGTTACCGACTTTACTCTGCTCCGATAGTCAGAAGGTCTGTCAGAAGCACAGAGTTTAATTGAATCCCCAACTAATCCCCCTTAATAAGCCTGAAATTCTTTCTGGCATTGTAGTGTTCAGCTTCTTGCAAGGGCTGGTTGTGGTGTTCAGCTGTCTATTTGTGTTTACGACTTCCCGTCCTGGGTACTGTCTCTGTTCAAGCTGCTTTCCTTTGTTTGAGGTGGCGGCCATTCTATTACAAATAATCTTTAATTCATGACATTGTTGATCAAATTGTTTGGTTGCCCACCATCGGACCGGAACTGCATTTGTTTGCACTGCATGTCCTAAAGGCTAGCAGAGCAGTACACCATACCCACTCAAAATGGTTGTTTTTAGGAGCCCGTTTAGTCTCGAAACATTCCTATTTTTACAAGAATTCCTTCTCATTTGCAGTACCTGTAAACATAGCAGCTTTGACTTGCATGATACAGCCCTCCTGCTCTGTTCAAATTCAAACTGGGGCGGGGTGGGCAGTGGGTGATGCAACACAAGGTTGGAAGGGTTTAGACATGTTTTGGTCGGCATTATACTGCATATCACCCATAATAATCTATGTTGGGAACCTAAAATACGTGAAAAAGCTCATGCTTTCCAGGTGACACTTTTCTCGAGGTTAATTACTTTGTCTTGCCAGCCTTTGGTAATGGTCATGTTTTCAAGTTTACGGATTGAATACGAGCCGCTAATTATGTATTTAAAATGCCCGCAATGGCCATTTGAAGTATAATACTCAAATTCTCAGGCATATCCGATAGATAATAAACATTGGGGCATATTAGCAAGACCGGCGATAAAATTATCGCCGTTTTAGCGGCAGGAAACTGCCGCTAAAACGGCGATAATGGGCTTGCTAATATGCGTTATAGAATTCCAATAGAAGCCCAGGTTAGATGTGCAGGACATCTAACCTGGGCTTCGATTGGAATTCTATAACGCATATTAGCAAGCCCATTATCGCCGTTTTAGCGGCAGTTTCCTGCCGCTAAAACGGCGATAATTTTATCGCCGGTCTTGCTAATATGCCCCATTATTACTAACCCATCCAGTGACATGCCACGACTAATTTTAAAGGGGAAACTTTGCTTGACATGCAAACGTTAACTAAGGTTGGCTGTGAATAACCTCGGCAACGGTTTATATGGCGGGCTGTAAAACGGCAGATGTGTTCACAAGATAGTGCGACCAGATGTTAAACCAACAAAAACTGGCACAAATAAAAACAAGCATTGGCATAGCCAATAGGTCTCGCTTTTGGGATCTTATAAGTATTTAGTTATGCAGCACAATATCCTTGGTGTAACAACATCAACTGTTGCATGGCCAAACACTTATAAGGTCCCAAGGGCGAGACCTATTGGCTATGCCAATGCTTGTTTTATTTTAATGCTGGGACCTATTTTCTGATCCAGTCTGACCATGTATGCAAAACAAATATGCTGTATGTAGTTGTTCAGGTCAATAGATTTCTTTCTAAAGCACAAATCAAACAGGAGAGGTCTTTCTCCTGAATAAACTTTGTTTTTTATGAAGAATCCAAAGAAAATAAATATTACTGACATGCATCCTGCAGCTCTTGGGCAAACATGAAATCGACTTCTTTGTGTAGATGCTTACGCCTAACAACGGGTTTATTGTTGTGTGGGTGCGACAAGCGCAAGGGGATGATACCAGGACTCGTCTGCAAACATCCAGCGGGCGTCACGTGACAAGAACTTAAATCTCGTAGCAGTGAGGTCAAAGCTTTAACTGCTAAATGAATCACGGTGTTGACGCACACAATGTGCCATCTATGTGCTGGTATAATAAAACAAGACGCTCCACTAATCTCTTTTGTAGAAAGATTTTAGGACACAAATCAGACGGGAACATCAACGAGCCCGCTCACAAAGTGGAGATTAAAATGAAATGTGGAGTCTGCCGGATCAGCCAACAGGCCAGATTCGAAAGATTAGAATGCAATTATGAGGAGAGTGGCAACTAATTAGACGGAAAAGTGAAGTGTGTTGGGTGCCACCGTTTCCCGCCCTGCACTGCGAGGGAGACGCGTCACAGGGCGCAGATCATCAAAGTGACTGTTGAAGACAGATAACAATGCGGCAAAGTTTGCCACGCGCTCGAGCGTAATTAAGGCAGACTCCTGGCAGACGGTGGGAGCATTTTAGACGCCATCGTCCTGACATATTGCGAAAGGAACGGGAATATTCAACTGTTACCCATGGAATGCAAACGCATCATTATATTTCTCCTGTTTGACATTGCTTTTTAGAACTAATCCAGTATCAAATGCGCCAGGCTCCATTTAGCTTAGGTCCCAGGTGCGCGGGTTGTTCTAGAAATCTCTGCCCTTTATCTCAATTGAGGGAGGTTTGTTAGGAAACAGAATTCCAGCACAAGCGCGGTGAAATGACCAATTAGCAGCTGAAATATTAAGCATGAAGTGGGTATGTAGATGTGTGACTCATTTCTTGTCTTTTTTTTAATCATATCTTATATTCCTAAATCATGACATTTTAGCTGTCAACTTTTTTATCGATTTGAAACCTTCGGTGTAAAAAATCAGGTATTCGATGTGTTTTGATGCTCAAAGGTGTGTTTAACTGGACTGTTGCCTTGATGCGTGACATACGCAAAGAAAGCCTACTTTTGAAGAAGCTTGAATTATATTGATGGATTGTTTGCAGCACTACCCACGCATTGAGCGTACGCATCCCACATTTGTCGAGGTTCCACATCAAGCAGACTCAATACATTGCTACCAGTACATCTGCCACGCCTATTACTCGATTGCCACATCTTTTCTTCCTTATGTTTCGTTACAATAAAAGCTTTGTGCACAGGGTAGCAGTGCAAACAATTCTTCGTAAAGAAAATCCTCTTGGCTACCATCTTTCTGTACGAATGATAGAGTTTGCCCCCACAATATGCAAGTACTAGACTGTCGATCTCTAGACAAACCCTCCTCATTCAAACTCTTCCTCTTCCTCTCCATCGTCCCACAGAAAGTGTCGATTGCACTTGTGGTTAGTCCATTCTGCGGCGTCCTGCTGTCTCTCCTGCCACCTATCACCTCAGCCTTCTTAGTTAGAAACAACCAATCATACTTCACAAGAAATATTCCCTTCTAAAACACACAGGCAGTGAGTGGTTCGTGGGCACAAGGGGCCTAGTTTAAACTTTGTTACATCAGGTGCCAAGCTGCAAATCACCACAAACCCACATTCTAACAGCGCCATTTAAAGTTGTGGATCTGCTGTTTGTGCGCAGGTGAAGCCTATGTCAGGTTTATTTCTGTAGAATAATTGGCAGCAGCCCATCCTCATAGGCCTTCTGCTTTTGTGCATCGGGGGTCTGCCAGGACCATCGGAGGGAAATAGCCTTGACACACAGAGAGAACATTCCCTATGCATCTAGGCCATTATTTTCCAGAAACTAATCCCCACTTTGGGGATTTGTTTCTGAAAAACAAAAAAAACATGCTGAGTGGTCATCACTGAATGGTGGCCAAACCCAGTATTCAGTTTTGTCAAAAGGTGGGGATGCCTAAATAGGACTGCTGGTCCTCCACACAAAGCGCTTAGCCGAGGTCTCTGCCAATCTGATCTTTTTACAGGTCCCATTGCATGATCCTTGATGGCATGCAAGGCAAAGATGTCCCCTTTTTTTTAGGTCTTCACAGGCCACAGGTGCGTCAGGGATTGAGTTATGAACCTTAAGATTGGTAATGCTTTTTCTGGACCCTTCATAATCCTTGAAGGGCAATGCATCTCTCGTGATGGTGCACCTTGGCTGTTAACATCTAAATCATGAAGCTTTTGCCCATTGATACAAGTAGGAGCTCTACAGCAAAAGGAGCATCAGATTTCTTCTTTTGCTGCTAATCCACCAGCATCCATTCCTGTGGTTTGATGCCCTATTCTTTGTTACCTCACAGTGTCTCTTCATATGCTGCTTTTATTTCCTGTACTTTTGAGGGATTTCTTTTCTGTTGATGTCATCCTCTTTAGTTTTCTTGTTTGATTCTTCCTTCTAAGCATCAAGTCAGTTGAACACTTGGATGTAGTGTTGTCAGGAATGGCGTGATATGCTCTCTGTATATGATACATATTTTTTGCAGTGGAGTCTCACTGTCCTCCTGGTTGCTGTATTGCCTGCTGGAGGGTGCCCATCAAACTCTACTATTCAATTGGCTTGTGGTCACAGTGGAATGGTCTTCCGGTGCTGAAAGTTCAAGGCCTCCCCAAATGTTTGCAAGCTTGTGGCCAGTGATTGATGATCCATAGTCTGTTTAGATGGTGATGGAAATTCTCCTGGTCATTCTGGCCCAAAATGTCTTCTGTGATCAGAATGACCTCCTGCACACTTGTAGACGGAAAACACTGTGCTGTGGAAAAACAAGAATACCATCCATTATTATGAGCAAGTACTTCCCTAACACCATAAGCCAAACTTAATCTAGTGCCACCAGCTCCTACATTCCTCTGGATTAGTCAGTTGCTTCTGAGAGTTTCTCTTTCAGTGACATTGAAGGCACCATTTTAGTGTCTCTCCCACAAGCACTTCCAGTTGTGGGAAACATGCATTCCTCTCAGTGCTTTCTTCATGTCCACTATCCTCTGTGGCCCTCATTAGGTAGGCCTACCAGTTATTTCCTTAGGCCATTAGGGATAACTATTCATATGCGTCCCAATATGATGCCACCGTGTGTAATGGACAATTGATCTGGCACATCCTCGAAAGCAACTATTTATGCTTCATCAGTCCCTGTACCATGCATCCAAGTGTCCTTGGAATGTGTGTCTATCAGGTGCATGACAAACTGCAGGTGGGTTTCAGCTTCAGCTTCAGTCTCATGCTCTAGATGGTTATGTGATACTGAGAAAGGTGTGCTAACCTATATGATGGCACTGAGTTATTCCTCTTCTAGGGATTGTATATATTAGTGTCAATATATGTAGTGAGTTGATTTCTTGTCTTTCCTTGGTCTACAAATGATTGTGTAACAATGCATTTGCAGTGAAATTCCTGTCCTCCGGAATTTTAGCTTTAGGATTCTCAAAGATTATGACCAAAGTTTGATGATCAATGACTATTTGGAAAAGTTTGCAATATAGGAAAATATTGCAATTACTGCATGTCCACACTGCAAACACACTCTCTTGTTTGGGCTTGGAGTATGCTCAGTCCACTTCTAACACACCTCAGCTGCTATGTGACATAATGTAGTGAATCTGTCTGTGTGTTGCAATCTGCCAGTGCAGACTTACTTCTACCATTACCACCAGCTCGGTGTCCACGGTCAGGTAAATTTATGCCAGGTGGTTTGTATTCACAACTTAAATTTTTAATAGCATATAATGCTTTCTCATATTACGTGGACCACAATAATTCCAGGCCCTTTTTCATCAGCTCCCACAGAAGTGTAATCACTGTTTCAAAATCCTCGCAAAATTTGGTGATGCAATTAGCCATGCCCATGGAAGATCAAGGTGTTTTTGTGTTGAATGGTGGTGGCACTTGCACCAGTGCCTCAGCCTCTGCTGGATTGGGCTTAGGAAGAACTTGTGTCCATAAAAAGTATGCTTCTTTCTGTGCAATTTCTTTAGATAAGTGGTGAAAGTGTGGTTGGCCTCTTTCAGCACAGCCTATGCTTTATGTAGCTCTGTTTGATATTTCTCCTTTCTGGTTCCAAAAACAAGGACTTTGTTGTTGTAAGTGAAAACACTCATGATGCGTCATGTCATCTTTCCAATGGCCTTCTGAAATATTTCTGCCACTGATAACACTCCAAAGTTGAGTCATTTGTATTACGAGTCCCATATGTGTTGAATGTTGTGATTACCTGGAGTTTTCTTCCATCTCTAACTAGTGGTAGCCCATTTTTCAAGTCAAGTTTCAAGAACACTTTAGCCTCGTTCAGGGATGCTTCATGATATTGATATGTTAGCCAGGGTGCCTTTCTCATTCAGTGGTTTTGTTTGTTTGGTGCATGTCCACTGCTCCACACTTATTTGGACTATCCCACTCTCTGTTTTGAGCACTGCAACTATAAGGGAAACCCAGGGTTTGGAGCCCCTCTATTCATCTCTGATATTAAATGCTATTAATGCTTGAAGTTCTTCCACCAAGGTACCTTATATATGGAATGTGTCCTCTGATGTGGTTGGGCTACTCGTCTTACAGGCTCATTGATGTACAGCTTGACTTGAAGCCCTTCATTTTTTTTCAGGCGTATGGAAAGTGTTGTAATTTTACTTTGCATTGAAAGTCACTTGCCTAAAATGTATTTGAAAGTATGAGGTCCATCAGTTACTATGTTTCGAAGCAGGATAGGAAGGGATTTGGGTCGCTATTTTGTCATTTTTGTCTATCAGCGTCAGGGCCGGACTGGCTACCGGGCGTTTTGGCATGCTGCCGAGCTGGGGGCTGATGTCACTGCGGTGGGGGCTAATTTTGTTGATGGAGACCTGCGTGTGCTTCGAAATAAACAAAGCAAAACGAATTTCGTTCAGCACACGCAGGTCCCCATCAACGAAATCAGCCCCCAGCTCGGCAGCATGCCAAAACGCCCTGTAGCCAGTCCGGCCCTGATCAGCGTGCTGTGGCAATGACCCATGCATTTGAGTGATTTGGATGTAGCCCATGTATACACAAGTATGTCTGACTCTTTAAGTGCTGGTGAGTTTTTCATCTTCCTGTATGTATCTGCACGTGTGATGCTGAGAGATTCCTCACTCTCTAGGCTGAAACATGATCAGTGTCCTCTGACACATAGGTCAAGGGCAGGGCATTTCTTCTTGCCCAGTCTGATAGAATTTTGTCACAATGTATTTGACTCTGTCCAGCCCCAGCTCGTTTGCTGTTTGGAGGATCTGAAAGTTCAGAGCAGGTACCTCCGGAACATGCATGATTGCGACCATTCACTTTCTTCTGCATTGTAGTTGTATTGCAAACTTCTCTTTGCATGTCACTAACTTGGATTGTGTCTAAAGCAGTATTTGACTGTTGGCTGCCTCCATTGAGTGTTTTGGTTCTTGTGTTAAATATGCTCTGACATTTGACATTGATGAATGCCTCATTATTTTGCACAAAGCTATTCAAGCTTTCCCCCAGTATTGAGTCAGCAGTGGGGCAGTTAGAGCATTGGTTAGCTCTTGTCTCTCTGATATCATGTACAAATAGTTATCCACATTATTGTGGATTGATACGTCTGACTACTTAGACCAGATGGGTAGAGGAACCTTTGGGCTATTTTGTTAACTGCCTATAAAATTCATCATGACAGCCTACTTTGGTGATACGTTTAGAAAACGTGAATGTATAATATGGCTTGGCCATGGCCACCAACTGAAAGTAATTGGCTTTACTGCAACCATGGTAGGTTTACCCTTTTGCCAGTCATTGCCTGTTGTGTGGGTATGCCTGTCCGCATCTGAAGCATTTGCTTTTGTCACTTGTATGTTTGATACATTCAGGGCCGGACTGGCTACCGGGCGTTTTGGCATGCTGCCGAGCTGGGGGCTGATTTCGTTGATGGGGACCAGCGTGTGCTGAACGAAATTCGTTTTGCTTTGTTTATTTCGAAGCACACGCAGGTCTCCATCAACGAAATTAGCCCCCACCGCAGTGACATCAGCCCCCTAGCTCGGCAGCATGCCAAAACTCCCGGTAGCCAGTCCGGCCCTGGATACATTTATGCTAAGGTTTGTCTCTGTTTTCTGATGTCGTTTTTGCTGGCTTTTGCCATGATTTGCTCAGCTTAGCCTGTATGAGCAAACACAACATTTGCGGCCTGCCTCTCTGCTCTATCATATGCCTGGACCATTTGGAGAATTTTGCAAGTGCACATGTCCTCTTTGTGCAGACATTGCCTAAATGATTCAGTATGATCGATGATGCACAGCCACATTGTTTCCTCCTCATTGAATTCATTGAACCCACATTCTTTGATCAGCTTTCCTAGACTAGTGGCAAACCCATCTAAAGACTTGCCCTTCATTTGGTGAGCCGTGCTAAACATGTATCTTTCATAATCAACATTCGTTATTGGTTTAAGGAATTCAATAGCACTCTTGTTGCCCCTATGTATATTTCAGTTTTGTTTTTGCAGAAAATATCTTCAGTACGTTTTTGACCAAAACGATTTTTGAATAGTCTTCATATTTGCTTGTGTATGGCTTCTTCTATCACCCCTGACAACTCAACAAATGGTTTCAGCCTCACACCTCATCTGTACCCAAGATTCTGATAAATGGCCATGTCAAAGTTGGCTGGTGGATATAAAAAGATACAGCACTACTTGTGGGTTGCCTTTAATAGACATTTTTGCCTGTGCAAACAGTGCTTGCACTTCTAGGGCAAGTACCTTTGTTGTCCGTTTGTTATTGGTATGTCGAACTAGGCAATTTTAGTAGCATAGCAGCAAAATCTTTTCTCCAATTAATGAACAGGTGAAATCCTTTTCATTTTATATATTTAGCAATTTAATTTGCTCTTGAGTGTAGTTAGTTGGTGTATTGGTGTGTGAGAGCTATTGGAAGCACATATTTATCTTGTTTATTTTTGTGGAGACCATTTACAGTCGAGCAACATTGCCCAGTTTATTCCCCTTTCTTTTATTTTGTGCGTAAGTGCTCAGGTTCGGCACACAGCCAATTCTTTGTTACTTTCTTTTTCACACCCAATATAGCCACTGCAGCCCCAAGACCTCACTCCTAGCTTTCACTGTACCCTGTCCACTTCCTCAACTGGATGTGCACAGTGTTCTATAAGAATGTGGGGGAAGGATGACAACTGTCCACCTGTTAGACCTGACATCTGTAGCGTGGTATTCCCCCAAACCTGTTTGCCTTCACGCCCTTACTTTGCTGAACTTGTTTTTGTTGGCATTATGACTCATAACCAGTGCTAAAGTGCTCGCGTCTTCGTCTACGGTACAATTGGACTACACCTAATTGGCACATTTAATTTACTTGTAAGTCCCTAGTAAATGGTACTACATTTACCCTGGGCTTGTAAATTAAATGCTACTAGTGAGTTGCAGCAATCATTGTGCCACCCACTATAGTAGCTATTTCAAACATGTCTCAGGTCTGCTACTGCAGCCTGTAGTACAGTTTCAAATTGATATTTCAAACTGGCAAAGTAAGCCTTTTCAGTGATATCTGGGGCGACATTACGCCCCAAGGCCAGTGGCACAGCTAGATTCGGAAGTATACGTCGCTTTAAATTTGTCCATATTTCACAAAATCATCAATGTTTAGTTCCTCGTTTCTATGTTCAACCACTTTTAATCCACACGTGGGAAATCATGCTATTTTGCAAGTTTCAAGTGATCTTGATGTGACCATCCGGACCTCTATCAAAAACACTACCAACGCATTAATTCGTCCAAGGCATGTTCTTTATTCAAACCCAATGCATTTCGGACTACACGAGTCCTTCCTCAGGGGTAACTACAAATGAAACATTGCACCGTTACTACTTGCTTGTATACATACAATAATACATGTTTACTATTTGAAAGGCTGTTTATAAAAAACGACATGATGGTAATCCTGTGGTGCACTAACATAAACATTGGTGACTTTATCTTCCCCCAAAATGTATAACACAACCCGAGTTCCTCATCCATTTTTCACCCCGTGCTGCTTCGTGACTCCAGTCTTCTGAACCATTGTCAACCAGCTCTTTTAAGACTAACCATACCTCAAACGTTCCTCCACACCAAATGTCCCATGTTCTCTCAACATTCGCACTTCTCACACTTCCACATTCTGTCTTGCTACATTCCTCCAAACCACATATCCCATATTCTAACACCAATCACCCTTCTCACCATTGAACTCCCTGCCTATCTACGTCCTTCCCAACTTGCCCGACTCTCACCCCAATCGTAATCGCTGCAAACAACCCCCCTCCTCTGACAAATCATCAGTCGACCTCCTGTTATTGCACCCACTGCAAAATTCTCCAACACTCCTCACTTAACCCCCCACTGCCACCGCGCTCTTTCTCTCCACACCCACAAACTACAACAATGCTAACAAACACCGCATTATCCCCAAAGCCACACATACATGGACGATTATAGAAGAGAATGGTGTGCATCCCAGCATCTTTTTGAACATTTCCAAAAGTAAGCCTTTTGCCAGGTCTAAACTTTCCTTTTTTATACTTATAAGTCACCCCAAAGTTAGGCCCCGAAGCCTCATGCCACAGGGTGCATAGTGTTTAAAAAGAGGATGCATGTGTTTAACTTTTACATGTACTAGCAGTGAAAAACTCCTAAAGTCATTTTATACTGTTATAAGGCTATCTCTCCCATAGACTAACACTGGGTTGCCTTATTACACTTAATAGGTGCTAATGTGACGCTGGGGGAAGATAGCGATATGTTGCTTACACTCAAATGAATTGTCATTTAAAATCCTCTCTAATGGTGAAGTTACAATTATGAAAGTGTCACTTTTAGAAAATTGTCATTTTCTTGCCCAAACCAACTGTTCCTTCTGCCAGTGTCCTGGATCGCATGACTGTGAATAGCTCTGCTGTTGTGGGTTGTGTCATGCTTCCAAATAGTGAGATAAATAAAGCCTAGGTGTGAGGGGAGAGAGTCCTCCTGACATAGCTGGGCAGGAGCGATAGGTCGCTGGCTATTCACTTATGTCTTAGTTCCTGTTTGCCAAAATATGCAATTGTAAGACTGGCATTGCACAAATTATTTTTGGTATCTCACATGCAGTGGTGTATTTTTGCCATGTGAAACATTGACAAATGTTATTGTTTGGGGGGGTGACCTAACATGTCTTTCTTGTGCATATATCTTGGTCATAGATAAACAAGCCGCCAACAAGCAATTTGATATGCTAGTACTTCTGTCTAGTCAGTATGCTAGGAAGATGATGAATTATTTGTATGGGCTGGCATAATCCAATCATACCTGAATGGCTCAATTCCTAGATAGGGCTGATGTTGGCTTTCACTTTTGGCTTTTTAAAAGCACTACTAAAAGTGGAAGATGTAAATTATTCAATTGCATGGCAAAGGTGACTAAAGTGCTTGACAATGTCAATCTTTGTCATATCTACTGTTGAAATATCATGTTCAGTAATTGAATGTACATTTTCTTAACATGCATTCATTATTCCTTCATATGATCATTATTCTTTTTCAGTGGACAGTGAAACTAGAGAAGAACAGGTCCTGTGGCAAATATCAACACACATTTTGGCTGGTAGGTATGCACAAAGACTTAAAACCACTAATGAGAAGGAGGAACAAAGCACCAGCAGAGAGTATGCACCCACCAAGAGACTCACTTGCTATGCTGCGAAAAGACTTTGGGCGAAGGCTGTTGAGTCTCAGGGCAAGGTGAAGAGATAGACAGCAAATGCCAGGAGATGGTGGATGGTGGGGTTCCTCCTGGTCCTGGAGATGATCAAAAAGCAGTGTCGCAGGAGCAGACCCCATCATTATCTGAGCCATCTTCAACCTCTTCCATCACTCAAGATGCCCCTATGATAATCGGGCCTCCAGCTGCAACCCCTTGCTTTGCCCCCTCCTCCTTCTCTAGGTGTCTATAAGGAAGAATAGTGGCCAAGGAAAGCATTATCCCCAGACACCCGTAGGCACTTAGATGATGACCCCCTCTTCCCTGAATATGTCACAATGGCTGCTTTCTAGGAAGCCATGAGAAAGATACTTGCCAGTCAGCCAGTGCTCACTTGGGATAAGACGAAAATGACAGAAGAAATAAGGGCCACCTGAGGCACGCTAGGTGAGTAACATAGAGTACTATTGTTAGATTTGGGGGTCTCTAGTTGGCAATGGTTTGCACCTTTGTCCAAATAGGGACCCTTGCGTCTAGTCAGGGTAAGGGGCTACACTCCTAAATAACCCCTGCTCACCCCCTTGGTAGCTTGGCACGAGCAGGCAGGCTTATCTCAGAGGCAGTGTGTAAAGCATTTGTGAACACATACAGTAATACAGTGAAAACACTACAAATGGACACTACACCAGTTTAGAAAAATAAGTAATCTTTACTAGACTTAACACAAGGTCAAACGACAAAAATCCACAATACTGTAATCAAAAATGAGTCTTTCAAATGGTAGAAATAGCTTAGTTCAATGTAGATGGTAAAGGCGACACTTTACTCTCAAAGTACCTTGGATGCGTCACGCAATACAAACAAAAGGGTCGCAGGGAAGATGATGCGTCGGTTCCTTACACTCAGGGGAGTGGATGCGTCGGTTCCTTACTGCTGCGCAGGGGAGTTGAGGCCCGCTTCCTTACTGTGTGGGGAGTTGATGCAGCGGTTTCTTACTGTGATCCGGTGCGATGCGACAAGATGGCGCCTCGATGCGATGACGATCCGGTGCGATGCGACAAAATGGTGTCTTGGTTACGGTGCGACAACGTAGATGCGATGCGTGCATGCCCGATGGCCATGCGGCGACTCGGTGAACTTCTGAGCCGCGACAGGCCCTGCGACACGCTTCTCCGGTGATGCGACAGCGACCTCTGCGGCGGCGACACGCTTCTCCGGTGATGCGACACGCTTCGTCGGTGATGCGACGGCGAACAGCTGTGGTGGCGGCACGCTTCTTCGGAAATGCTACGGCAACTGCTGCGGCGGCGACACGCTTCTCCTTGTTGCGTCGCGCTTCCAGCTCCCAGCGACACGCGGTCTACAAGAGGGCCCAACAGAACAGCAGGCACCTCTTTGCAGGTAGAATTCCCAGCAAGGGAATTCAGGGGAGCTGGTTGGTGAAGTCTTGTATCCCTGAGACTTCAGGCAGGAGGCAAGCTCAGTCTTCAAGCCCTTGGAGATCTTCTTCAAGATGATGAAAGTACACACAAAGTTCCTTTCTCCTTTCTTTGGCAATAAAGTAACCACTGCAGGCCAACCCAAACAGCACACAGCACAGGGGCAGTCTCCTCCTTCAGTTTCCTGGTTCTTCTCCTCAGCAAAGGTTCGTCTTGATTTCCAGAAGTGATCTAAAGTTCTGGGCCCCAATATTTATACTCAGAAAGTCTGGAGGCAGAGAGTGTCTGTGCCTGACCAAAACCAGTTCTGTGCAGCTTCTTGGCAGGAGGTGGATACAGCATTGTTTGAGAGCAGACCTGGCCCAGGTAGCTGAAAGGAAATCTCCTCCCCCTACTCTCTATTCTATGAGGTCTCAGGGGAGTGAAAGGAAATCCCCGCCCCCTACTCTCTATTCTATGAGGGCTGAGGTCAGTGAAAGGAAGTCTCCTCACCCCTACTCTCTATTCTATGTGGGTCCTAATCAGCCCAGCCCTGACCCATCAGACTGCTGTCACTCACAAACCAGACAGTGAATACACAACCATAGCAGAGGCACACTGGAAGGTTAGGCAAGAAAATACCTACTTTCTAAAAGTGGTATTTTCAAACACAGAATGTAAAAATCACCCACACTAAAAGATGTATTTTAACATTCTGAGTTCAGGCATACTAAATTCGTTTTTCTATCTTGTTCCTAGGGTCAGTTAAGGATTATAAGATGTTATAACCAAACTGCCCATTCTGGCCTATGGGAACAGATAGCCTTGCAATAGTGAAAAACGAAATTGGCTGTAATTCACTATTAGGACATGCCACACACACATCAGGGCATGTCCTACCCTTTTCATACAATGCACCCTGCCCTTGGGCCTACCTTAGGGGTGACTAACATGTAGAAAAGGGAAGGTTTAGGGACTGGCAAGTGGGTGCACTTGCCACATCAGCATGGCCGTCCCAGACTGCACACAGGCTCTGCAATGGCAGGCCTGAGTCACACTTTACAGGCTGCTTCTGTGGGTGGCACAACCAGTGCTGCAAGCCCACCAGCAGCATTTGATTTATAGGCCCTGGGCACTCAAGGTGCACTATACTAGGGTCTGACAAGTAAATCAAATAAGTCAATCATGGAATCACTAATCCATACAACAATTTACCATAGGGTGCTCTTGCACTTTGGCACTGAATAGCAGTGGCAAAGTGCCCAAAGCATCTAGACTAGCAAAAACATCGTAAACACAGGAGGCAACAGCAAAAAAAAGTGGGAGACCCACGCCAATGGTGCCAGGTCTAACAACTATTAACCTTCCTGACTTTCTTGATAGCAAATAGTTTGTCATGCCTGCCATCCAAACCCTACCTACATGCTGTTGTCTTGTCATCCAACATGTGCCTACAAGTTGTTTACACCACTAACCCAGTGTGCTCAGTACCTCAGGATACGTCAGGTCCTGCCATGCACAGAAACCTGTCTGTATTTAAGGAGGAACTTGTTGCTACTCAGAAACCCCCTGCATTTGGGGGGACTGCTGTTTTCTGTTGGACATTTGACTTTTATTTTTGCACTTAACTTTAATTTGGGACATTCTGGCTACATGATTGGACATTTTGTTTTTGACTATTATAATTTAACATATTTTTTTCACTTTCACCCATAAAAAGAGGCTTTGCCCATTGTGTACCTAATGTGTTTGCCCAATTGCCTCCAAGTTGTCATTTCCTATCTGAACTCAGGCAACATTTTCTTTCATTAAATTAAAAAAATAAGATATTTCCTGAAAATTATGTAGAAAAAGATATGGTTAAAGAAAACACAGATGAGATTGCGGTATTTAACACTGAAATCCGTCTTTTGTCTGTGGCTAGTCCACATATTGGCGAAGTACTAGTACGAGAAGTAGAGGAGGTGGCAGGTGCTGGATAAGATGATGATCCAAGACATTTCAAGAGGAATAAGACATGAGGAAGATTAACATGTTTGTAGCCCATTACATGACAATCTAAACTATAAAGAGTGAATTATCTCAGCATATTTTTCAACACAAGTAATTAATGGTAGCACCAAGGATACAACAAAGAAAAATTTGAAATTTCCATGTGATGTGAGGTTGACCTTAGTGGCAAGTCCTGCTGTAGATAGTAGTACTTCTGCCCCAGATGTTGCAACCACTAAACCTATATTGGGGTCAGTAGGGAAGAAATTAAGAACACGTAGATATTAATAAAACTAGTTTCCTTTCTGAAGAGTGTGGGGTTTTTAGGTTAGCATGAGAGACATGAGCAATATTTCTGCCTGCCTGTGTAGGTGGGGGTAAGAAGAGTGATGAGTGATGTGAGAAAAACGACTTTGGAGAGAGTGATGTTGAATTCTTACCTGACCTTACATTGTCATTCCCAGGAACAGCCAGGCAATACAGCTGTTCAGAGTGCATTGTGAGAATGCACTGCTTGACAGGGGTGAGACTGAGGCAGGCCCCAGGTCTCCCTCTAAAAAGAGCACTGGCTACCATAAACAAGGCAACTCCTCCTTCAAATATGCAGGTAGGGTACTTTTCACATATCAATTAAAAGTTCACAGGAAAGGGGTAAAGTAATCTGAACAAACGTCAAATAAACCCGCCAGACCTATAATTTATTTTGATCAATGATCAAACCAGGGTGGGAAAATAACTTCTTCCAAGATCACATCAAACTCCTTTATTATTTTATTTATAGAATGATCATAAATTGTATTGTACAGAATGATCATAAATTATATTGCATATAAATATTCATAAAAAAATAGTATGAACTCATATTCACGTATACAGAATTCAGACATAACAACAATTCACTAATATGACTCTTTTGTTTCTATACAGAAAGTTGTTCATACTGTATTTATACCTACATCATAGTTACAAAACTGCCTACACCCACAACCCCAAAAATCACCACTCAACAACATTCATGCCACATTCATCATTCTTTCATACATATACACAATATTAAAATTCACCCACTCAATAGAAGTAGTCAACACTCAAAATGTTGCTATAGAACACTACAGTTGTCTCCTTCTCTATTTATGCTTCAATTGAATATCTCCTTCCGATGGAATCCCTTTATCCATCTACTTCCTTCGGAACCAGAAAGAGCATTTCTGTGAAGCCATAAAATCAACCACCTTCCTGTTTCTTGTGTTAGGGGCGAGGGTGCAGGAAACCTAAAATTATTACTTCCAGCAAGAAAGAATGATATCTTGCCTCTGTGGCATCCCAAGGCCTGGCAACCAACTATATCATTTTATTAGCCAGCACTTCATTGCAGTCCATAAGGGTACAAACCCAAGAATGTTCTTGTTTTCCTTTCTTTCTCTTTGTTTCGTTTTTTTGTCTATTATCCTCAGAACAACATCAAGTTTGTGCATTGAACATGAAGGAGTGGATTTTCATTTGTTACTTGTATCCTAAACACTCAAATATATGTGCTGCGTAATGAAATCTCCACCTGCCAGAAAAAGCATGAACTTCTCCTGCACCTAACTCCTCTCCTCTTGCCACTTTTGTTTGTGGTCCCTCGTGGTGTGTGTCTCTGCTGCAATGCAGTCACCCTCTAAATGATATCCTGCCTTAAGGCCATCTTCTCGTCTCCACCTAGGCAGACCTTGCCCTTCCCTGTAGTGATCTACAAGGGTAATGACATCTGTCTCCTCCTCTGTGAAGATTGTCTTCCTCTTAAGTGATGTTGGTTGCACCCTGGTGAATGTAATAGAGCTCCAGGGGTGTGGGTATTCTCACAGGACAAGGAGAAGAGAACAGAAGGTAGGTTTTGGGATGTATTTAAGTATTTTGGGGGTTAATTGGTATCAGGTGTGTGTCATCTAGGTCAGATGTATATTTTCCCTATTCCCTACCTTTGGGAGTTCCAATTGGCGGAGATGTCCACCCTGGTCATCAGAAATCTACCCAGACGCATAACAGAAATTCGAATCTAAAGTTACTTGTACTCTACAGGCATGTATACAGTCGTAGGACCCTCCTTCCCCTCATTTGAGGTGGTGGACACTCACACCTACTTTTAAGAGGCCAATTCAATCCAGGATTGGTGAATTCCATCCATACGGAAAGCTCCATCTAAACGTAGAGGCAATCTCCACAGATGAAGACATGAAGATTTCCCTATGGAAAATTTAAAAGCCTTTGTTCTGTTTGTGTTGTGCAACTGCCAGTATGTTTTTAAATTTTACTTTATTCTGAAAAACAGAGGTGTCTTATGTGCTGGCTCTGTCTTGCCAATAGAATTAGGACTTGCCGTTGTGACAATTTATGCATTTTCTGGAACATAACTTACAGTTAGAGACAAACGTTACTCTAAATTTGCTCCTCTTTACCACTGTGGGCTGCATTAAAGTAGTTACTTAAATCACCATGTAACTGTAGAGAAACCAATATGCAACCTTTTAAAATATGACAATTACAAACCACTACAAATGTATGTTTTCTATCCAGTATTCCAAAAATGTATTTATTGAAACCTATTTAGGCTAGAACAAACCAGTATTGTTCTTAATCTGATTTCTAGATCATTACAGTAGCTAAAAAGTAAACCAGAATGCATCTCACAGTGTAAACCCATTTGGGCACTGACCATACAACCAAAACAAAATAAAAACCTGTGGAATAGAGTTAATAGATTATGATTATATCTTAAAGAAGAGAGAAGAGTAAGGTTGAAACTGAGATCACCGAAACCTTTAGGCAAAGTAAATGTGTAAGTAAAAATGTGAGTATGACATTTAACAGCAGCGAGAAAAATGCAGTCCTGGTATATGAACATGATAGAGTTTCACAGAACTTGCTCTGTAAATGTTAATACATTCAGAAATACTAAACAGTACCCAATAAAGAGAAAGAAAACATGTATCCTATCGGAGGGAGAAAAATGTCACCGTTTGGGTCATTTATAACCCGTTAACAAACACCTAGGCACACGTTTACTAGACTGAAGGGCAAATGTCTCGAAGACTTGTCACAACAGACGTAAATATAGGAGAGTCTCCAATACAAGCGCAATGTTGTCCTTATTCAGAAAGGTGGGTTCAAGACTTTTTTAAAGTATCCCAGAGATCAGCAAAGTAGGCACATGTTCCTACATTTGCAAGTGGCACCTTGAAACCTTCCCATGAGAGTGGGTGCATGTCAGAGTATAGTGTACAGAAATATTGTCTGAAATAAATATCATGCTCAAATAGCATTTACACAAATATTGTCGCATTGGGTATAGATTTTTAATATTATCTCCAATGGAGTGATATTTATGTATACGATATTTAGGACACAACATATATGTCAAGCCATATTATGACAATGATATTCTGCTGCCACACTTGTCAAATGCTAATTTGGTGAGCATGTACAGGATTGTGTCTTTGTGGGGTGTCAGCAAGATTTGCAATGGTTTTCTGACTGTTATCTGTACTGCCAAACTAGTACCAAAATTAATCAGGCTCAAGAGCTGCAGAAAGTGTGCAAACGTGCACGGAACATTCTCATTTTGTTTTTTTACCAAGGACGTGTCACGCAATGGGAAACTGAATATGGTAGGATGTTTTCAATTTCGATTCATTTCCATGTGAAAAAACAAGACATTTTTAAAGCATCCCAATGGTTCTAACAATGTGCATGTAGATTTTTCACAATGCAGAGAATGATCGGCGCCACCCGCACCTAGGGGCGTGGCGCCCTTAGTGGCATCTCGTGCGGGAGCCGGCATGGTTTCTTCAAGGCAGGAAGGAGGCAGGGAGGAAGAGGCGGCAAGGTAGAGGGTTAGGCGTGGCCCCCGTGAGCGCAACGTCATCAAAGGGCGCAGGGTCGACCTCCCCTCCTCGGTGGGTATAAAAGCGTTAGGAGATACAGATTAATCCTCTTTGTCCTCTCCAAGCAGCTACGGTGGCAGCAGACCAGCAACGAGTTACCCACCCACCCATCCCTAGAAATAAGGATGAGAATGGCGGGGTCCCAGGCAAGAAAAGGGTGTGGACTTCCTTTTTTGGCATGGACTGGCTGACCCTGCACAGGGCAAGCATTCATTGGGGGGCTATGGGCTGGCGGGAGGGGGACTGACCTGCTGGTGGTCCTGGACTCTCCTGCCCTACCCAGGATACCTGTATGTATGTTTAAGAAACGTTGGAGGGGGTATACCCCGGTGCGGGGGGGGCCAAGGCGTAAGCAGTGCCCTGGTGGTAGTGCCTCTCTCTGGGAGGAGGACTAACACGGAAAGTTACAACTGGAAAACAGTGCAAGTTGGGGCCTGCTGGCGCAACGAGCACAGGGGCCATGACGAGGATGTATGGCCATGATTGGAATGTAAATAATATCGTTTGAATAATGTATTCCTTGGAACAGGGCCGGACTGGCTACCGGGCGTTTTGGCATGCTGCCGAGCTGGGGGCTGATTTCGTTGATGGGGACCTGCGTGTGCTGAACGAAATTCGTTTTGCTTTATTTATTTCGAAGCACACGCAGGTCTCCATCAACGAAATTAGCCCCCACCGCAGTGACATCAGCCCCCAGCTCGGCAGAATGCCAAAACGCCCGGTAGCCAGTCCGGCCCTGCCTTGGAATGGAAATAATCTAATGCTTTTGATAACAAGCGGGTTGTGTGTATACCTTTGCCTTGAAGAAATGGTCAAGTACCTTAATCAAAGATGAATAAAGTATTAGTCTGCTTTAAGATTTAATAAAAGACTACGCAGTGATCAACAACAATCTGCTTCATGTCTTTTATGTTGCCGTATGAGTTTGGGAGGAGGGATAAAAGATGTTTGGTCTTCAGGCAGGAGGGGCGACTCGCGCGCTGTATGCACACTATACGTAAGTTTAGACAAGTCACTGTTTCCTGTCATATGCCTAATGGGTGTGCAAATCATGTAGCCAGCAGTAAATCTACACAATCTATATCAAAACGTGTCTATGCTCAAACGTTTTGCAAAATCTAATGATTCTACATACAATTAGTATTCACTGAAGGCAGGGAGTCATACGTGTGCCACATTCCCAACTTGTATACAATTTAAATTGCCGAATCATCCCCAGTTTTTCATGCAGGAGCTCTTGCTTTATAGTCTTGTTTATTTTTTAATGGTATGATGTGAGACTTCCTTTCATTCCAATATTGGTGTATAATTCACTTTGCATCTGATGCAGACACCCAGAACTATATTTCTCCTTTGGCGGCTGTATATAAAAATAATCCTATTATGTACCGCATCCCCTCCTCTTACCATTTGTGTCTGTCCACAAATTAGATTATTGTTGAGAGCAAAAGTCAGCTGGCATATTTTCCCTTCGTCATTTCCTTTTGTGTTTTCGTGGCGTTTTGTCTGCGCTGCTGTTTAAAGTAAATAAATTGTTTATCAAAAAAAGAAAGAAATGAGAAGATTTTCAGTTGTTAAATAAAGAGCCGGGTAATCCGCGAATGGGAGTATACAGTGATGCCTGGATGCTACCCTGTGACGTCCAGCCGTTAAACTGAGGATTGCATCACAAATGCTTTCCAACACTCCATCCAGGGATGAGTATCAGAAAGCAATTCATAGTAACGCTTTTGAAGAGGCCTTGATTGTGCTATAATGTAATGTCTATCAAGTAAATGTGTTGTAGCAATATCATACAGTGCATATTTCCTTAACATTGCAAAAAATAGAGAAATATACAGACCTTGAAAGGCTGTATGTCAGGATATCGTTTGCAAAAAAATTATATGAAAGAAATATCGTGTCCTAAATATCCTTTTCAACAATATTATCAATTAGGTGAAAAAGCTTCTGTTATTCCCCCCGATGGTGTGGAAAGTTTGTTAGTGATTTTCAGGATGCGATATTTCTATCAGACATTTTATTTGGTTACGATATTCTAGTACAATTATTGCACCCATTGTAAAAGGTAAAATGCAATTAAAAGATGAAGAAAGATTTGGGCCATCAGTCAGAGGTGGTCAGGAATTGCTTGTCGGAAATATCATGACTGCGGGTTGCAGTATCTCCTCTGGGTAGTTAAATGGAAAATCCTCAGTTCTTGTATGTCAGAATGGGACATAACATGAACTTTTAGGGCCTGAGCCAAAAGAGCAAATTCAAGTGTGTATATTTACTTGTGTAGATCAGGGGTGTGTGAAATGTACATATTTTACTCTAGCGAAATCATGTGAAATTCACAAAAAAACTATGCAAACTTACACATAAATACAGCGATTTTGATAAGGGTAAGGCACTACTGACTCGAGTCTGCTCCTGGCTGGGTGTTTCCTTGTGTTCCCGTGACCATTCCACTCCATCACTTCCATTCCTGTCCACCTTTCCCATTTTTCTAACTTTATTATCATTTTTTATCTACTTCCTCTGCGCTTTTGCTTTTATTTTACATTTTTTCCCGTCTGTCTGCTTTTTGTTACCCCCTCCGCACAATTATGGCAGAGGCAGGCAGTGGCCACGGGAGGGAACCTTTTCCGACATCAGTGCGAGAATGTTAACCTTCACTACATTTTTACGAGTAGTAAGTGGCAGCATTTGTTATTTTTAGTGTCGCACCGGCTTCGCCTCATGTTGGTGGAAGGTGGCAGGCCCTGCAAGGGGTACTGCTTACCCTAGAAAAAGGTACTGTAGTGACAAGTGTGGAGCAGGATGCACACCTCACGAGAGTCGAATGCACCCAGCGTCAGGGGATGCACCACTGGACCTAAGTCCTCGACCACCAGTAGGACCTGTTTGGCACTGAGGGAGCAATGCTGACAGATAAGTGATGTTTTTAAAAACTGTTTATGTTATCTTTATTACTTAACTTTATACATATGTACATATATATGTGTATATATGTATGTGTGTGTGTGTGTGTAATATTCTATTTTTCTAACTATAACATCTCTGTAACCTTTTGTTTTTTCACTGAAAAAGCGAAAGGCTACAGAGATGTTATAGTTAGACTCACATTTCACTCAAACAAAACCAGTGAAATCTAACACTTATAGTTAGCTGAGCTAACTATAACTTACGCCTCCACAATGCACTGCTTATGACCTCACATATTACATCACTCATGACATGGTCAGTGACATCATTGATGACATCACTGATGACATCATCCAGTAAGTGTGTTTTCTAAGAGTTTATGAGTAATAAAGATATATACTAACCTACTACAAAAGTTAGATTAGTAAACTAGGTTTACTACTAATGAGTGATACTACGTCTAACATATATTATAAGTAGGGCTCCCTGTTTTATGGTATTTTTTTTTGTTTGACATTTCCATCTGTATTTATCCATATTTATTTTTTGCTAATTTTATCTGTATTTATCCATATTAATTTTGGTCTTTGTGAAAAAATGAAGCTGAGATTAGTATATTTCCACATTTATTTAACTGATAAATATGCACTCATGCTTGAATGCATGCCAGGTTTCAGTGCTAGGAACACCCGCTGAACTTAAATCAATGCACTTATATGAAAACATGCAAATTACAGTATCAGCCTTGTGTATATCTTTCTGCCTTTTAAGCCTCTTTTACTAAAATCCCTTTCTTTTTTAAACCCGTTTCCGATCAACCCACACAGCTATTGGCTTGGCAGTCATGGGAGACAGAATTTAGAATTACTCAAAAATTAACCCAATTTCCGTTTTTATCCACATTTAAAAATAAATACAGACACAAAAATAAATGTTTTCCGTCTGTATTTATCTGTAAAAATTGGAAAACTGAAAACAGGGAGCCCTAATTATAAGAGTGACTGTGTGTATCTGTGTGCGAATGGGTGTCTGAGTGGCTGTATGGGTGTGTGACTGGGTGTGCGAGTGGCTGTATGGGTGTATAAGTGGGTGTGAGTAGCTGTGTGGATGAGTAAGTGGCTGTGTGAGTGACTGTACTGGTGCATGAATTGGTGAGTGATTGGCTCTAGGGGTGAGTGAGTTGCCCTATGAGTGGCTGTAAGGGTGGGTGAGTGGGTGCCTGAATGGCTGTATGAGTGAGTGAATGGGTGTGCAAGTGGCTGTATGGGTGAGTGAGTGGCTGTTTGAGTGGGTGTTGGTTAAGTGAGTTGGTGTATGAGTGGCTGCATTGGAGAGTGAGTGTCTGTGTGAATGGCTGTATGGGAGAGTGAGCAGATGTGAGTGCTTGAATGAATGTGTGAATAGGTATGTAAGTAATTGTGTGAGTGTGTGAGAGTGTGAGTGCTTGTATGGTTGAGTGAGTGGCTGTGTTGAGAGACTGTATTGGTTGGAGAGTGGGTGTGTGAGTGGCTGTATGGGTGAATAAGTGGGTGTGTGAGTGGCTGTATGGGTAAGTGACTGGTTGTAAGAGTAGCTGTATGAACGAGTGTATTGTTGTGTGAGTGGCTCTATGAGTGAGTGAGTGGGTGTTTGAGTGGCTCTATGGGTGAGTGAGGGGTTATGTGAGTACTTGTATGGGTCCATGGACGGGTATGTGAGTGGTTGTGTGGGCGTGTGAGTGATTGTATGGGTGGTTGTATAGGTGTGTGAGTGAGAGTGTGAGTGCTTCTGTGGATAATGCCATCAGTGATGTCATTTGAGATGTCATCAGTAATGTCATCAGTGATGTCATTGGCCATGGCTAATTATAACTGCTGAATTTCACTGGTTTTGTACGAGCAAAATGTGAACCCAACTATAACGTCTCTATAACCTTCGTTTTTTTCAGTGAATTTCTAAGGCTTTTTAAATTCAGTTTCCTAACTATAACGTCCCTGTACCCGTTTGTTTTTTTCTATGCCTGGGCGTAAAATTCCAATCTGCTCACAGAGTTTGCAGAATTCGGCAGTTACTGATAAACTACATACTCTGCAATCGAGTGGAATTGTTTTTCCATTGGTGCGCTCGTCATGTCATTTCACGTGTGCGCAGGGACCGCGATGAGACTTGACGGCCACTCGCCAGCAGCCGGGCAACTCTCAGCAGCCAAGGGGAGTTAATCCATCAACCAGTAGTGCTCCAGGAGGCCCCTGTGCAGAGTGGTTGAGAAAGGGGGCGGGGCCTCCGACAAGGTCTCAGCAATCCTGCTGTGAGGGACTTACTTGTTGCAACAATAGGGGTTCTTGACCCCCAAAGCTCCTCATCAGCCAAGGGGAATTCATCCCCAAACCAGTAGTGCGCCAGGAGGCCCCTTTGCAGAGTGGTTGAGAAAGGGGGCAGGGCCTCCGATGATGTCTCAGTAATCCGGCTTTGGGGGACTTGTCAGAGCAATAGGGGTTTTGGCCCCAATGACCGTCAGCAGCCAAGAGGAGTTCATCCTCGAACCAGTAGTATGCAAGGAGGCCCCTGTGCAGAGTGGTTGAGAAAGGGGGCGGAGCCTCCAACAACGTCTCAGCAATCCGGCTGTGGGGGACTTACGTGTCAAAACAATAGGGATTCTTGGCTCCCAGAGACCCTTAGCAGCCAAGGGGAGTTCACCCCCACAACCAGAAGTATGCCAGGAGGACCCTGTGCAGAGTGGTTGAGAAAGGGGGCTGGCCTCCAACACGTCTCAGCAATCCGGTTGTGTGGGACTTACTTGCCGCAATAATAGGGGTTTTTGGCCCCCATCGACCCTGAGCAGCTAAGGGGAGTTCATCCCCCAACCAGTAGTACACCAGGAAACCCCTGGGCAAAGTGGTTGAGAAAGTGGGTGGGGCCTCCAACAACGTCTCAGCAATCCAGCTGAGGGGGGACTTCCTGTCACAACAATAGGGGTTCTTGGCCTCCCAACGACCCTCAGCAGCCAAGGGGAGTTCACCCCCAACCAGTAATACACCAGGTGGCCCCTGTGCAGAGTGGCTGAGAAAGGGAGTGGGGGATCTGACATGTCTCAGCAATCCAGCTGTGGGGGGACTTACTTGTCACAATAATAGGGGTTATTGGCCCTCAACGACCTTCAGCAGCCAAAGAGAGTTCATCCCCCAACCAGTAGTACACCAGGAGGCCCCTGTGCAGAGTGGTTGAGAAAGGGGGCGGGGCCTTCGATGACATCTCAGCAATCCAGTTGTGAGGGACATACTTATTGCAACAATAGGGGTTCTTGGCCTCCAACGGCCGTCAGCAGCCAAGGGGAGTTCATCCACCAACCAGTAGTACACCAGGAGGCCTCTGTGCAGAGTGGTTGAGAAAGGGGGCGGGCCCTCTGATGGCATCTCAGAAACCATCCTGAGTGGCAGACATTACCAAATGGGAGAGGGGTGCCACACGCCCCACCCCCGGGCCAATTTCAGACCTTTTATTTTTATTTTTTTTAATAGAGGGGAGGGGCCACGCAGCCCCCCTCCACCGGCCGATTTCAGCCCCGGGGAACCCATCCCCGGGCCTGGCTTTTTATTTTTTATTTTTTAATGAAGGAGGGGGGCCGGGCAGACCCACTCCACCAGCCGATTTGAGCCCCGGGGACCCCATCCCCCAGGGCCCAGCTTTTACCAAATGGGAGATTCTGGCCCCAAAGACCCCATCCCTGGGGCCCAGCCATGGTTCTCTGGGTGCCCCCAGGACACCCAGTCTGCATTGGAACCACCGGGGGAGCCTCAAGGCCCCCACGGTCCCTGCTGGCTCCCAGCCTCCTGCAGAAGCTGGCATTGCTTTCACACACAGAGGGCTGCTAAACATGCAGATCCCTGTGTGTGAAAGCAGTTCATCTGTTTCCCTGCTCACTTGACAGTGGGAAAGGAAACAGGAGAATGCTCAGCTTCCAGCAAGCGAGAGCATTTCTTCGCTCTCGCTTGCTGAAAGCGGAGTGTTTGTGGTGGCTTGGCTGGAGCTGTTAAAGCTCCCACCATGCCATAGCAAACAGCTATGTCCTGGGGTTTGGACACCCCAGGACATAGCAGGAGCAGGCCCTGGGTGGTGGCGGTCCCCAGGGTCATTATTGGCTCCAGGAGGGGGCAGCACAGCACCCCTCCTTTGATTCAGTAGGGCCTGTACAGGGGAGATGGTGGTCCCCGGGGACAAGAACGGCCCAGGAGGGGGGCTGCACGGCTCCCACCCATTTTCAAAAACAATTTGGCCCCGGGAGGAGGTGGTCTCTGGGGGGGGTCTGTGAGGCCTTCTCATTGCAAAGTATATAGCCCAGATGAGGTGGTGGTTCCCAGGGTATGGGGGGTCTGTGAGACCCCCCATTTCTTTTGAATTTGCCCCAGGAAGGTGGTCCCCAGGGCACAAGGAGGGGGGTCCAGTGCACCCCCCTCATTAAAATGTCATTTATGTCTGCATGACCCAGGGAACTGGCCCACCCGGTGGCTAAATAATAGAGAAGTGCGGAAGTCCACACCTCCTTTTTTTCCAGCGGGAGCCCCGGCTCCAGCGTGGCTCCTGCGGACAATTAAAAAAAATAATGTTTTTGGGCCCTGGAAGCCCCCCAAGAGGCCTAGGGGTCAGGGTATTCCTACCCTCCCCCTTTTCTTTTTTTGTAAACATTTTTTGTGGGACTCGGCTCCCAAGATGGCTGCCAACACTTCCTGGTTTGAAGTGTTGACAGCTAATCACATCTCAGCACGAGAACAGATGGGTTCACGGAGCCTTTTCATCGCTATATATTCCAATTTGAATATCGTTTAGTAACGCCGAAACTACTGAATGGATATGCACCAAATCAAAAAAGGCACTTTCTGGACCAACAGCTACCTTTCTACCAAATTCGATGTAATTCCATTCAGCGGTTCGGTCTATATCTGTGTCTAAAGTCCCTGTGGGAATTATAATGGGGAAAACATGTTTTGAGACCCCCCCTTTTGCTCGGCCCCCGCTTGGAAGATCACCTCAAAACTTTCAAGACAGCAGCTGAAGTGAGCGTCATACTAGTTTTGCAAATTTTGCAAAGATTCATCAAATGACACCAAAGTTATTGGCAAAACAAAAAACACTCTTCTTATGGAAACTATGTCCTAACTATAACTCCCAATTTGCGACCGCCAGTAGGTAATATATATGTGCATATATATGTATGTACATATATATCTATATATATCTCTCTATCTATATCTATCTATCTATCTATCTATCTATCTATCTATATATATATATATATTCAACAAGTATAGATGAATAATTACGCACTCTCAAAGGTCCAAATGCTTATTCCATAAGCTCTTTTTTCTCAAGCGTTACGCGTTTCGACACACAGAGTGTCTTGATCACACGATAAGATTGCTCCCCAGAGCCGTGCATAAATAAACAATAGACATGGAAATGAGACTCGCGGTACACAGTACTTGCAGTCAGCAGTAATTATGTCGGCCATTTTGTAACATGCAATATGTGTATACAGCAATTCATGTTTATGATTTTTAGTTCACAATTCACACCCCAGCTACATAAACAGTTCAATGACCGATATGTACATTTTATCTGGTGATTGTGCTGTGGTATCAAGGTCGTGTTGCTATACATCTGAAATACACAAACTGGTGTCGTATTGCCCCGGCTAGTCTTGCGGGTCTGAGCGTGATACATTCATACTCGCGGACAAGTGCCAGCGATAGTACTAACTTAGGTGGTACGGTAGCGGTGATATCGGACTAGTGCCCTCATTCATACGCTCAAAGTTGGTAGCACATTTATCGTACCAATTAATAACGCTCTATATTCCATGTGTATTTACATGTGTATATACAGGTGAAAGCGGACTAGTGCCTATGATCTAAAAATAGAGCGTTAGCTAAGTACTGGGTAAGTGCTAGACTACCACGTGAAATATTGAAAACCTATGCCTGCATCATGCGAGAAAAGTCCAGAGCCACGTGGCTTAAACCAGCTGAGTCTTCGCTCCTCCCATGTACTTAAAAAGAAAGGTGAAAACCAAAACTACACAAAGTAGAACCTGAAATGGTAAAGTGCTATTAAAATGTCTCTTATGTTGTGCTCAGTGCAGAAACCGGTCCCGGCGAAGAAAAGGGTAGGGAACCCGTGACATGATTTGTAGGGTGGTGGGTCCCTTCCTTTCCTCCTGTGAAAAGATCAAGACAAGAGAAATAATTAAAATACAATATACAACTCAAACAGGTAATAAATGTACATTACTGCTGTTAAAAATGACAAAAACAGTTATCTATGAGAAGTATAAAGCAATAGATCATGACATGGAAGTTAAACCGTGGCTACTCTTCGTGTAGGTGTGTTGCCAACTCCTCATCGAGGTTGTGGCCTCCAGGGAATCTAGTTTCTAGTTCCAGTATCCATTTGGACTCTTTTTTCCTCAGTGCTAGTTCCCTGTTACCTCCCCTGGTACCCAGATTTACTTGCTCAATGGCAAAAAATCGTAGAAGAGATTTTTTGGATTGATGTTTTTCTTGAAAGTGTCGGGCAATGGGGTAATGTAGATCAACATTGTTAATGGCCCTCAGATGTTCTTGGATACGTTTCTTAACCATGAAGGTCGAACTGCCTATGTATCTGAGTCTACACGGGCATTCTAAGACATAGATGACATAGCTGCTGCTGCATGTTAGGAACTGTGTAATAATTCTATTTTTACTAGATCCTGGGACATGGAATTCTTTGACCATGTGGCTGGATTTACATGCTTTACAATGCCCGCAGGGGTAAAAACCTTTAAGGTTATGTACATTAGCTTTACGGGATTCCGTAATGTCACCTTTGACTAAAATGTCTCTCAGACTTCTGCCTCTCCTGTAGGTCACCATTGGTCTATCACTTATGTTGGGGCCTATGATATTGTCTGTTTTAAGAATCTTCCAATTATCGGCAAGGATTTTTTGGACTTGTTTGGATTGGTGATTGAATGTAGTAATCACTCTGGTAATCGTCGCTTCGTTGGTACCTTCTTTCTCAGTATATGCCAGGGACTTTTCCCTGCTGGTCTTCTTTATTTTTCTGACCGCTTTACTAAGTACCCATTCTGATACCCTCGCTCCCTGAATCTTTTAAGCATGGTTTCTTGTTCCTCTTCGTATGTGTCTTCTGTGCTGCAATTCCTTCGTGCCCTCAGTAGCTCCCCTTAGGGGATGCTCCACTTAAGGGCATCTGGGTGGGCAATGAGGGCATGAAGAAGACTATTCCCTGCTGTCTCTTTGCGATGTAGGCTCGTGACTATCTTGCCTTCCTTAACTGTGATTTTAGTATCAAGGAATTCTATGTTCTCTTTGTTTATGTTGTGTGTCAGTAAAATATTGTATTTGTGGTTGTTAAGTTTATTGACGAAGTTGATAGCCTCTCTTTTGCTCCCCTTCCATACAATAAAAAGGTCATCGATGTACCTCATCCATACTACCACTTTTTCAAATTCTGACTGAAAAGCTTCCTCATTTCAAATTTTCTCCTCCCATTTCCCTAGGAAGAGGTTCGCAAAGCTCGGTGCGAAGCATGTACCCATTGCCGTGCCATGCACCTGCCTGTAGAGGTCACCATCAAACATAAAAATGTTATTGGTGAGACACATCTTCATCATGTCAACTAGCATACGAGTGTGTTCAAGGTAGCACATATCTCTCTCACTAAGGAAATGCATACAGGCATCTATACCCTGGGCGTGATCAATGATGGTATACAGTGAGTTCACGTCCAGGGTGATGAGAATAAATTCTTCTTTCCATGTAATGCCCTCTATCTTATTAAGAAAGTCCTTAGTGTCCCTTATGTAAGATGGTAATAGAACGACATATTCTCTAAGAAAATGATCTACATATTTAGATATGTTCTCATTCACATTTCCCACTGATGATACTAGCGGCCTACCTGGAGGCACTGTGGGATGTTTGTGAATTTTAGGGAGGAGGTACATTATGGGCAACTTGGGATAGTCTTTTTTAAAAAAAACAGTATTTGTGCCATGTAATGAATCCTGACTTTTGCCATTCTGACAGTTTTTCCCATGTGTCAGTGATACTAGCGTTATATAGAGTGGTATTGCACTGACAATAGAATCTGACATCTTTAAGTTGTCTGTGAGCCTCATCAATGTACATTTGTCTACTCCACAGCACTATATTACCACCTTTGTCAGATGGTCGTATCACAATATTCTTGTCCTGGGCCAGAGATATGATAAGTTCCCCTTGTTGTATTGACAAGTTAAAATTCATGTTATTTCTCATAGATCTATTATGTTTCTGTTTAGTGAGTTCTTTTGCAACTACTTCATGGAATGTATCGATCGAGTCATGTGGAAGAATCGGATAAAAGATAGACTTCGGTTTAAAGGTAGTGCATGCTGCTCTGTCAGTGGTAATGTCATTCAGATCTTCAGGTGATATTTCTTCATTATTGTCTACTGTTGAGTATTCTAGTTCATGCATGATCTGTAACATATTTGCATCTCCCACTGTCAAGCCTGATTGGGGTGTGGTATCAGAAATTGGAGCATTAGCATCTGGGAGTCTGCTATTCTTCAGAGTGTGCCATTTTGTGAGCTTCAGCTTCCTTATGAATTTAAAAATGTCCACCCGGGTATTGGCATAGTTAAACAATTCTGTTGGACAAAACGTTAGACCTAAGCACAGTGTGGTTTTTTCTAGTTGGGACAAAGAGCGTGATGAAAGGTTTACAATGATTCTGTTTACCGTTGTACTATCCATGGTTACTGTGTTTTCTT
Organism: Calotriton arnoldi; assembly: GCA_963921515.1. Lineage (NCBI taxonomy): Eukaryota > Metazoa > Chordata > Amphibia > Caudata > Salamandridae > Calotriton > Calotriton arnoldi. The sequence continues at coordinate 727,998 of CAWUFW010005164.1, forward strand.
GAAGCCGCCTCTTCTGGTTCCCATTGGCTCTCTGTTTTTTTCTCCTTTGTTTTCATTTGTGTCGCTTTTGTTTTGAGCGCCCCTGCCTCTTCCTCTTCCCCGACCTCGTTCTCGTCCCCTGCGGGGTGTTGTCGGTGCGGGTGTTGTTTTCCCCGTCTGTCGGCCTTTTCTTAGAACTCGAAATTCGTCTAAAAAAGTCGCCGGTTTGGTTATCATCTCTATGTCAGAGGAGGTACTGGCTGTATGCACTGAGATATCCGTATCCGAGTCGCTGGCGGGTGTAACTTGCGGCACATCTTCTGTTGCTACTGTTACACCTGGTTTGTCTTCCTGTATTGTCTGTTGGTTATATAAATGGTCATATTTATGACTGTAGGTTAAATACGACCATTTTCGTAGTCAATACAATCTCTGTGTAGCTTCCTTTGTTTACGGAGTTTAATATCCTCCTCATGTTTCATGAGTCTTCCTTTTAGTTCTTCCTTGAATTTTACAATGTTCTCTTGTTCGTTGCTTTTTTTAAACTCATTCTCGATTTCATCAATTTCTTTGATTATTCTTTCCCTGTGTCCCCACGCATATTTAATCAGTATGCACAGCATGTTTTTTTAACTTGATGCTGAATTTGCTGCCCATTCTTCAAGCATACACGGGTTGGGAGATTCATGTGATGGGGTAATGTATATTCTCAGTCCACGTGGCACCATTTGTTTATCCACATAATCCTGGAGGGAGATGGCCTCCCACCATTTAGATGATTCTTGTTTCTTTAATTTTTCATACCTTTTCAGTTTCGTATTCAATGAATTGTCATTTTCTTTACTGCGGGATAGTCCCACAGGTAACCCTTTTCCCGGTGCTCGAGCAAAAAGGGCTTGCGCCACCTTGCGCCTTTCACTTTCATCTTCCATGTTCAACTATTGCATTTTAGGTAGTTTTATAATTGTGCACCTTGTTATTGCACGTTTTAGTTTGGGGAAAAGTATGCGATGTTAGATGATCCGCTTCCCCCGGAGCACTTATGGTAGCATTGATCCTTCCCGCCTGTAAGTAGACAGTTCCTGATGCCACTTAATGTATCAAGTTATTGTGAGGATTTAAGAGGAAAAAAGTTCACATATGCATGCAGCAAGTGCCGCTTTGCAGTACTGTACCCAAAGCGTTTTTCCTGCTGTTGGCAGATCAACAGAGACGCAAGTACTTGACCCACCGGCGTTGCAGATGCGAGGGAGCCCGCCCGAGCACAAGTGCACACACGCCCCCTCTCCCAAGGAGCGCCACCAGGGGCCAAGCTTACCTCTGTCTTCGCAGCCTGCGTCTCCCACGAAATACAGCGTGTAGTGAATCCTCCCACTGGAATCGGTGGCCGGCTTACGATCCCTCCGTAAGTTTACAAGTCGATAGCGGGTCCTTCCAGGATCCGTCCCGTTGTCAGGTGGTGCGCGGTGCCGGTAAACCCAAACCGGACATCGATAATCCAACAAGTATAGATGAATAATTACGCACTCTCAAAGGTCCAAATGCTTATTCCATAAGCTCTTTATTCTCAACCGTTACGCGTTTCGACACACAGAGTGTCTTGATCACACAATAAGATTGCTCCCCAGAGCCGTGCATAAATAAACAATAGACATGGAAATGAAACTCGCGGTACACGTTACTCGCAGTCAGCAGTAATTATGTCGGCCATTTTGTAACATGCAATATGTGTATACAGCAATTCATGTTTATGATTTTTAGTTCACAATTCACACCCCAGCTACATAAACAGTTCAATGACCGATATGTACATTTTATCTGGTGATTGTGCTGTGGTATCAAGGTCGTGCCGCTATACATCTAAAATACACAAACTGGTGTCGTATTGCCCCGGCTAGTCTTGCAGGTCTGAGCATGATACATTCATACTCGCGGACATTTACAGGTGTATATACACATGTAAATACACATAGAATATAGAGCGTTATTAATTGGTACGATAAATGTGCTACCAACTTTGAGCATATGAATGAGGGCACAAGTCCGATAGCACCGCTACCGTACCACCTAAGTTAGTACCATCGCTGGCACTTGTCCGCGAGTATGAATGTATCACGCTCAGACCCGCAAGACTAGCCGGGGCAATACAACACCAGTTTGTGTATTTTAGATGTATAGCGGCACGACCTTGCTACCACAGCACAAGGGGTGCTCAAAACAAAAGCGACTCAAACGAAAACAAAGGAGAAAAAAACATAGAGCCAATGGGAACCAGAAGAGGTGGCTTCAAGAAAACACAGTAACCATGGATAGTACAACGGTAAACAGAACCATTGTAAACCTTTCATCACGCTCTTTGTCCCAACTAGAAAAAACCACACTGTGCTTAGGTCTAACGTTTTGTCCAACAGAATTGTTTAACTATGCCAAGACCGGGGTGGACATTTTTAAATTCATAAGGAAACTGAAGCTCACAAAATGGCACACTCTGAAGAATAGCAGACCCCCAGATGCTAATGCTCCAATTTCTGATACCACACCCCAATCAGGCTTGACAGTGGGAGATGTGAATATGTTACAGATCATGCATGAACTAGAATACTCAACAGTAGACAATAATGAAGAAATATCACCTGAAGATCTGAATGACATTACCACTGACAGAGCAGCATGCACTACCTTTAAACCGAAGTCTGTCTTTTATCCGATTCTTTCACATGACTCGATCGATACATTCCATGAAGTAGTTGCAAAAGAACTCACTAAACAGAAACATAATAGATCTATGAGAAATAACATGAATTTTAACTTGTCAATACAACAAAGGGAACTTATCATATCTCTGGCCCAGGACAAGAATATTGTGATACGACCATCTGAAAAAGGTGGTAATATAGTGCTGTGGAGTAGACAAATGTACATTGATGATGCTCACAGACAACTTAAAGATGTCAGATTCTATTGTCAGTGCAATACCACTCTATATAACGCTAGTATCACTGACACATGGGAAAAACTGTCAGAATGGCAAAAGTCAGGATTAATTACATGGCACAAATACTGTTTTTTGAAAAAAGACTATCCCAAGTTGCCCATAATGTACCTCCTCCCTAAAATTCACTAACATCCCACAGTGCCTCCAGGTAGGCCGATAGTATCATCAGTGGGAAATGTGAATGAGAGCATATCTAAATATGTAGATCATTTTCTTAGAGAATATGTCGTTCTATTACCATCTTACATAAGGGACACTAAGGACTTTCTTAATAAGATAGAGGGCATTACATGGAAAGAAGAATTTATTCTCATCACCCTGGACGTGAACTCACTGTATACCATCATTGATCACGCCCAGGGTATAGATGCCTGTATGCATTTCCTTAGTGAGAGAGATATGTGCTACCTTGAACACACTCGTATGCTAGTTGACATGATGAAGATGTGTCTCACCAATAACATTTTTATGTTTGATGGTGACCTCTACAGGCAGGTGCGTGGCACGGCAATGGGTACGTGCTTCGCACCGAGCTTTGCGAACCTCTTCCTAGGGAAATGGGAGGAGGAAATTCGAAATGAGGAAGCTATTCAGTCAGAATTTGAAAAAGTGGTAGTATGGATGAGGTACATCGATGACCTTTTTATTGTATGGAAGGGGAGCGAAAGAGAGGCTATCAACTTCGTCAATAAACTTAACAACAACAAATACAATATTATACTGACACACAACATAAACAAAGAGAACATAGAATTCCTTGATACTAAAATCACAGTTAAGGAAGGCAAGATAGTCACGAGCCTACATCGCAAAGAGACAGCAGGGAATAGTCTTCTTCATGCCCTCAGTGCCCACCCAGATGCCCTTAGGTGGAGCATTTCCTACGGGGAGCTACTGAGGGCACGAAGGAATTGCAGCACAGAAGACACATACAAAGAGGAACAAGAAACCATGCTTAAAAGATTCAGGGAGCGAGGGTATCCAGAATGGGTACTTAGTAAAGCGGTCAGAAAAATAATGAAGACCAGCAGGGAAAAGTCCCTGGCATATACTGAGAAAGAAGGTACCAATGAAGCGATTACCAGAGTGATTACTACATTCAATCACCAATCCAAACAAGTCCAAAAAATCCTAGCCGATAATTGGAAGATTCTTAAAACAGACAATATCATAGGCCCCAACATAAGTGATAGACCAATGGTGACCTACAGGAGAGGCAGAAGTCTGAGAGACATTTTAGTCAAAGGTGACATTACGGAATCCCGTAAAGCTAATGTACATAACCTTAAAGGTTTTTACCCCTGCGGGCATTGTAAAGAATGGAAATCCAGCCACATGGTCAAAGAATTTCATGTCCCAGGATCTAGTAAAAATAGAATTATTACACAGTTCCTAACATGCAGCAGCAGCTATGTCATCTGTGTCTTAGAATGCCCGTGTAGACTCAGATACATAGGCAGTACGATCTTCATGGTTAAGAAACGTATCCAAGAACATCTGAGGGCCATTAACAATGTTGATCTACATTACCCCATTGCCCGACACTTTCAAGAAAAACATCAATCCAAAAACTCTCTTCTACGATTTTTTGCAATTGAGCAAGTAAATCTGGGTACCAGGGGAGGTAACAGGGAACTAGCACTGAGGAAAAAAAAGTCCAAATGGATACTGGAACTAGAAACTAGATTCCCTGGAGGCCACAACCTTGATGAGGAGTTGGCAACACACCTACACGAAGAGTAGCCACGGTTTAACTTCCATGTCATGATCTATTGCTTTATACTTCTCATAGATAACTGTTTTTGTCATTTTTAACAGCAGTAATGTACATTTATTACCTGTTTGAGTTGTATATTGTATTTTAATTATTTTCTTGTCTTGATCTTTTCACAGGAGGAAAGGAAGGGACCCACCACCCTACAAATCACGTCACGGGTTCCCTACCCTTTTCTTCGCTGGGACCGGTTTCTGCACTGAGCACAAGATAAGAGACATTTTAATTGCACTTTACCATTTTAGGTTCTACTTTGTGTAGTTTTTGTTTTCTCCTTTCTTTTTAAGTACATGGGAGGAGCGAAGACTCAGCTGGTTTAAGCCATGTGGCTCTGGACTTTTCTCGCATGATGCAGGCATAGGTTTTCAATATTTCACGTGGTAGTCTAGCACTTACCCAGTACTTAGCTAACGCTCTATTTTTAGATCATAGGCACTAGTCCGCTTTCACCTGTATATACACATGTAAATACACATGGAATAAAGAGCGTTATTAATTGGTACGATAAATGTGCTACAAACTTTGAGCGTATGAATGAGGGCACTAGTCCGATAGCACCGCTACCGTACCACCTAAGTTAGTACCATCGCTGGCACTTGTCCGCGAGTATGAATGTATCACGCTCAGACCCGCAAGACTAGCCGGGGCAATACGACACCAGTTTGTGTATTTTAGATGTATAGCGGCACGACCTTGATACCACAGCACAATCACCAGATAAAATGTACATATCGGTCATTGATCTGTTTATGTAGCTGGGGTGTGAATTGTGAACTAAAAATAATAAACATGAATTGCTGTATACACATATTGCATGTTACAAAATGGCCAACATAATTACTGCTGACTGCGAGTAACGTGTACCGCGAGTCTCATTTCCATGTCTATTGTTTATTTATGCACGGCTCTGGGGAGCAATCTTATCGTTTGATCAAGACACTCTGTGTGTCGAAACGCGTAACGGTTGAGAATAAAGAGCTTATGGAATAAGCATTTGGACCTTTGAGAGTGCATAATTATTCATCTATACTTGTTGGATTATCGATGTCCGGTTTGGGTTTACCGGCACTGCGCACCACCTGACAACGGGACTGATCCCAGAAGGACCCGCTATCGCGCTATCGACATATATATATATATATATATATATATATATATATATATATATATATATATATAAAACAACTCCTTCCCTTCTCGCTCACTTTGCTGGCTGAAGAAAGAGCACAGACCCGGTAATTTTCTGCTGTCGGCTATTTTATTACAGTTGCTCCCAACAGACCATGTTAGCCATGACGCGTTTCGTCCCTCGCAGGGGACTTGATCACATGACGTATATGTATATATGTATATATATATATATATAATACAAAATGGCAGCTTCCAGGCTTTGTTAGGAAGAAGCACACACACTTCCAGCAGGTAATAGCAAATCCAGCTTTATTTGAGCAGCGTGCTCAACGCATTTTAACACAAAAGTGTCTTGATCACGAGTGGAGAGTGGAAGTGACAAAAGAACATATATACCATTATACGTGCATAGAAATAAACAAATGGTAATATAGTGTTGATGACTGCAGGGGGCATCTTGAGATATCAGACTGGCTAACAGTTGGGGCTTCGGAATCAAATTAAACCATAAATTGGGCAAAGAAAGAGTGGAAGGTTGGAGACCTAAATAAAACACAGTGGCCCAAATTTTGAGCCCAGCTGTTGCAGGCAAGGTAGGGTCTAAGCATATGATGACAATAATGGGAATATGCATCAACTATGAAAACAACCGCCTACTGTATTGCTATAAATCACCGCCCAAGTGAGATACAGTTATATCATATATAAGAATGGTGACCACTGGTGTCACAAAAGGTATTATACAATGAAATTATTATATAATGAAAAACCAATCACAGCACACGTTGGCAAATGGCACTGCACATTACATAAAAGAATGATAAAAGTAAGAAATCATGCAATGCGCTGTAACTGATAGCCCCAGTCGGAGGCGTTATAGGCAAACAAATGAATTAAACAATCATATGACATCATGTAATTATAAAGTGTTCTAAGTCCATCAATTATGAAAACAACCCCCTGCTGTATTGATGTAAATCACTGCCCAAGTGGACAATAGAACATACAGTTATATCATATATAAAAATGATACAATGAAATTGTAATATGATGGAAAAACGATCTCAGCCCACGTGGGCAAGGACACTGCATATTAGATAAAAGAATGTCAAGATAAAAAATCATACAATGACGCTGTAACTGATAGCCCCAAATTGCAGGGGTTATAAGCAAACAAATTAAACACTCATATAACATCATTCCATTGTAAAGTGTACCAACAAAAAATAAAGAGAGCCAGGTAAGTCAGGGATAGGCGATTCCAGATCCCGTATATCCAGCAAAGACAGGTTCTATTCGTCCCAGTGAGCTTCAAGAAAACAATGTGTTTGGGACATCCATACAATTATGTTCGATGTGATAACCACAAGGAGGAGTCAAAGAAAATTGGAAACATACAGCGCTATATAAATTCAAAATATTAAATGGCAAGCAAATTATGCTAAAACAGCTAAATAAACCGTGCAGTTCCAAAAAAAGTGGCAAAATCGGCATGCACCAACCAAACTCATGTATTAATAAATAATCATCCTTAGTTAAATGATTGGAGGCCAATTTGCAGTCACCACCCAGTGTTGCGTTTAACCTGCGTGAAAAATTGATAAAAACCATTAAAACCAAATATAGTCTGGTAAAAAAAATCCAGATAAGAAGAAGGAAGCAGGAAACCAATAAATTCATTTCAGCCTAAGTGAACAGATAACTCCTCATCCATGTTCAAGCCAGTCGGATGCATGGTATTGAATCTGATAATATATCATGATTCTAATCTGCGAAGGGATAAAACTCGTTCCCTCCTAAGAATGTTAGGGGGATCTGTTCAAACACAAAATACTCAAGGAGACTACTGTTGCTGGCATGATGATCTTTAAAGTGCCTCGCAACAGGATATTGTTTGTCATGGTTAGTGATGGCTCTCATGTGCTCCAGTTATAGTTTTCTGAACTTTATTTATGGTACTACTGATGTAAAATAAATTGCAGGGACATTTGAGAGTGTAAATGCAAACATCAGAGTTGCAGGAAAGACCGATTCGGATTTTGAATAATTCCCCAAAGTCAGTGATGGTGAAGGATTGTACTTTCTTACTTGATCTGCATGCTTTGCAATTGAAACATGGCGCAAAGCCTGGGGTCCGAATACCAACCTACTGGCCTTGGGTCTTAGTGATCATGTTTTTACAAAGCATGACCTTGAGGTTCAGATTTTGCAAGTATGGGATACTGGGCTGGGAGGACTTGGTAATGTTGTCTTCGATATTAAGTGAATGCCAGTGTTTGGTGAGAGTCTTGCTTATGTTACCCGCTTGTTTACTAAAGGTGGTGATGAACCTGATTTGTTCCTCATCTTTGGGTGCCTGTTGTTTGGTCACCAATGTGTCCAATCTATTGATCCCCTCCACCTTTCTCACAGCTATAGACAGTGTCTCATCATCATTACAACTAGCACAAAATCTGTCTAACACCCCAATTTTCTCCTCCTCAAAGGCCTTATCATTGTTGCAATTTCTCCGTGCCCTGGTTAGCTCACCAAATGAGATGCTACGCACCAAATGTTTTGGATGACCACTGGTAACATGGAGTATGCTATTGCCAGCAGTACTTTTGCGGAACAATTTGGTGTTTATGTGTGAGTTGTACACCTGCAGTTGGAGATCAAGAAATTCCAAAGACCTGCTATTAACCTGGCTGGTAAATTTCAGATTAAGTTAATTATTATTTAAGCTCTTCATGAATGAATTGGCCAATGATTCTGACCCTCGCCAGATGACAAATATGTCATCTATGTACCGCGCCCAGAGCGCCTTGTGGTCGTCACAAGGATGGAGTGATGACGCGGCCCATTCCTCCCACCAGCCCATGTATAAAGATGCATAACTGGGGCGAAACAGGTCCCCATCGCGATGATCTGGGTCTGATGGTAAAATTGACCATCAAATATGAAGAAATTGTTCCTTAAGCAAAAGCTGATCATATCCAGGCTCATTTCATTTTGCAAAAACATTAGAGTGATCTCCCTTTAAGGAAATAGCGTCAAGCTTGCAGACCTAAATCGTGTGGAATGCATGTGTATAGGCTGCAAACATCTAGTAAGAAATCATCTTCCCAGACAATACCTTTGATGATTCTTAGGAAATCCCGCTGTCTCTGACAAATGATCTAAGGGATTTCACCAGTGGCTACAAAAAGTAGTTCACGTATCTCGAGGTGTTCTCAAGTAAACAGTTCATAGAGGAGACAATGGGACGACCTGGTGCATTGATGGGATCGTTGTGTATTTTGTGGAGTAAATAAAGTACTGGGATTTTGGGATGCTTATTATAGAGGAACTGATACTCCTCCCATTCGAGTAATCCCTGGTCCCACCAGTCCACCAGTTTGTCCTAAAACGTCTTATTGGCCTTGTCAATATCAGTTTTCCTGCAGTGTAAGTAACATTCTGTATCAGCAAGTTGTCTATATCCTTCTGTCAGGTATTTCTCTTTGGATAACACTACAATATTCCCACCCTTGCCAGAACTGCGAATGACAGTATCATCCTTTGCCTGAAGCTCATGTGGATCCTGTTTCTGTGACCCCGTCAAGTTGCTGTGTTGGTTATTGCAATAGAACTGCAATTTCTTAAGATCCTTGCTCACACCCTTCTCAAATACATCAATGCTATCAAATGGCATAGTAGGGGCAAAACCCACTTGGACAGTTCAGATCAAGAGGGATACTGAAATTTTCCAAGTTAAGAATAGCATCTTCATGGTGATCAGAAAACTCATCCAAGTCACGCATCATATGTAGTTGATCAATGTCACTTATATACAAAGTAGATGGCTGAGGGACCTTACCACTACCTTAGGACCCTCTATTGTTCCTTATTTCAAACCATTTGTTCAATTTAAGCTTTCTAGAAAAATTGAATATGTCAATACAACTGTGTGTGTAATTAAAGTTAAAGGAAGGAGAGAAAGAGAGACCAAGTGAGAGCACATCAACATGGGTCTGGGTAAGGGGAAAGTCAAACAAATTTTCCACATTGCAGTCCTACTCCATTATTTTGGTGTGGTCGTGGCCCTTGACTCCATTCCCACTGAGCCGTCTTCTTTTCTTGTTAATAACTTGTCTCTGTCCATCCATGCATATTTAATGAGTATCTGAAGCATAGTCATGGAGCATTCATGTGAGTTCATAGACCAATCTTGTAGCATTTTAGGGTCAGGTGTTTCATAGGTAGGTACCATTAGAATCCGTAATCCTCTAGGAATTCTCCCACAATCGACATATTTTTGCAAAGACGTGGCCTCTCACCATATTGATAGCTCCTTTTTGTCAGTTTTTCCATTTTGTCCCAAACCTGTTTCTTAGAGAGGGTCCTTCCTCCCAGTGGGCAGGTGCATTATTAATCACAGCAACACTGACAACACTGCTTTCTTCCTGCCACTCATTGTGGCTTGGAAAGTGGCTTTTGTTACTCAACTCTGTGAACACTAGGACTTATATTAAGTCTTGAACATTTCATTGGCACTGCATGATTTCTACCCTCCCTTCTCTCTCTCTTTTATTGACATTTTCTCATTGAGGGGCTATTGACATTTCATGTTCATTTATCAATACGGGAGAGTGCCCATGCTTCCCTGGATCTTCACTGGTTACTAAATACAGGGCATCCCAGCAGGTGCATGTAATGTAAATGTGAGATGATAAGTTTAATTTTGCTTGTAGTTCTTCTGTGAGCAGGTAGTACTGCTATAATTTGTTGCAGGCAATTTCTCATTGTTTTAACTGGTTTTATCTTATCTTATTCACTTAGGTGTCTGCACTACATGTGATGCAGAGTAGCTGCCCAAGCATCTTTCATCATCGATACAAGAGCATTGCAATTTTTGATCATTGTCACATAACTATTTGCTGCATTAGCCCACTTGGGCAGAACAAGTTTATCATTTAGCAGCATGAGTTGCAGAGTTGTATACAGTAGCCTACTTGGGCATTGAGGGCCCGATTACGATTCAGTAAGAAAAGGCTCCGACCTTTGGTCGGAGCCATTCTTACCACATCGTAATCTCCTGTTTGGAATAGTTTCTGACCGACCTATCTTGATGGAGTCGGTCGGAAATTATTCCAAACAGGAGTTCCGAATGGCTTACGACGGGCTCGGAGAGCCCGTCCGCCATTTGGAAGGCCTTCAGTAATCCATCGGCCGAGGGATTACGATGGCAGCTGCCCACTGCCTTTATGTGCCGGCCTTTCCGATACAGAAAGGCATTGGGAATCTGTCTTTGAGGACCCCCAGCAGGGCCCCCTTGGGTGCAGGGCCCCCTTGGGTGCAGGGCCGCCGAATGGTGGCCTATAGGGCACCTATGGTGCCCCCCTGTTGATCCCTGCACCTTGAGGTGCCTGCCACGGGGTGCAGAGATGAACTGCTCTCATGGTAAAGAATAGGATTGCGACCAAACAGGATTTAGTCGCATCTTAATTCCTGGGCTGGAACCGACAACAGGAGGTCGTTCGGTTCCAGTTCCAAACTGATGTCGGACGACTCCAGTCCGTCCGACATCGGAATCGGGCCTGAGTGTTTCTTTTCTTTTTGTTACAGCATGTATAGTTGCATGTATTTAACAATCACACCTAGTTGAGCATAATATTGTATTTTACTGTGCGTGGCCCACTAGGGCTTTGCTGCTATATATATATATATATATATATATATATATATATATATTCACTGAAAAAACCATAAGGTTTTAGGGACAGTTATAGTTAGTTGGACATTGCACTCGTACAAAACCCGTGAAATTCCCCCGTTATAGTTAGTTCAGCTAACTATAACTCGCGCCCCCGCAATGCACTGCTGATGACGTCACATATTACATCACTCATGACATGGTCAGTGACATCACTGATGACATCACTGATGACATCTCAAATGACATCACTGATGACATCATCCAGTGACTGTGTGTTTCTGTAAAGTTTAAATATGTTTAATATATATAGGGAAAGGCGTATTGAAGAATGAGTGGGTGTAGAAGCGCCTGAATGGATGATTTAGTAGGTGCGTGACTGAGTCTATAAGTGAGTGATTAAAAGTATCTTACTGGATGCATGGGTGAGTGACTAAACTGTGTGAATGTCTGTATCCGTCTGTCTGTTGTTGTGTAAGCAACTGCATGGGTTTCTGACTAGCTAAATGAGTGTCTATATGGGTTATGGATTGGTTCTCTGAGTATCTGTATGGGTGCCTCAGTGTTTGTGTGGGTGGGGTGTGTGTGACTCTGTGCATAGATGTGTGAGTGGGTGATTCACTGGGTGCATGGTTTCAAGAGTGCGTCTGTGATGGACTGTATGGGTGGGTGAGTGTGTGTATGGGTGTGTTAGTGATTGAATGTATATCTCAGTGGTACATGTGTGAGTAACTACATATGTGAAAGGCAGTATATATGTGTGTTGGATTATATAAATGGCTATAAGTGAGAGTGTGTGATTGTGAGAGTGGCTATATGGATGAGTGTGTGCTTGCATCAGTGATTGCATAGGAGCGTAAGAATGTGCTAGTATTTTTATGAGTAAGTGAGCTGGTGTGTATAACTGTATAGGTGAGTAAATTGGAGTGTGATTAATTATTTGCATGACTGTCTAGGTGTGTGAGTACCTCTATGGATGAGTTGCGTTGTGTGAGTGTTTATATAGGTGTATGAGTGCATATGATAGTCCTGTACTGAGTGACTGTAAGTATGAGTGACTGTACGGGTGAGTGAGTAGATGTGTGTGTGTGTAGACCTAAGAATCAGTGAGTGGGTATGTACTTATTGGTATTGGAGTGTGTATGGTTTTGAGAATGGCAGTCTGTAATTTAGAGTGGGTGTATCAAAACTTATATTAGGGTGTGAGAAGATGCATTAAATTCTCACATGGATGATGTCATCAGTGATGTCATCAGTGATGTCATTTGAGATGTCATCAGTGATGTCATCAGTGATGTCACTGACCATGTCATGAGTGATGTAATATGTGACATCATCAGCAGTGCATTGCGGGCGCGAGTTATAGTTAGCTGAACTAACTATAACGGGGAATTTCACGGGTTTTGTACGAGTGCAATGTCCAACTAACTATAACTGTCCCTAAAACCTTATGGTTTTTTCAGTGAATTTCTAAGGTTTTTTAAATGCTAATTTCTAACTATAACGTGCCTGAAACCTATGGTTTTTTCAGTGAATTTCAAAGGTTTTTTAAATACTAATTTCTAACTATAACGTGTCTGAAACCTATGGTTTTTCAGTGAATTTCAAAGGTTTTTAAAATGCTAATTCCTAACTATAACATGTCTGAAACCTACGGTTTTTCAGTGAATTTCAAAGGTTTTGTAAATGACAATTTTTAAATGTATTAATTGTTATATTTATTTTTTCATACTAATTTACTACATTTTTAGAAACAATTTTTTTTACATATTTTATTTTTTAAATTACATAGTAATTACATTATACATTACAAAAATACTTTCTCAGAATGAATTACTTTAGTTTAAATACTTTGCACATAGGCAATAGACTTTTAAGTACAGTAGTTACAGTTGTTGCAATGGGCAACACATTTTCAAACACAATGCAACATTCAGCTCAATGTGAATTTCTAGTTAAATGCAATTAGTTACTTTATGGATTACTTTACTAACCACAGGACTGGATCCTAGATTCAGTCCTGGGACATCTCCTGTAAACAGTTGAGTAAAAGCGTTTTGGTTACAGTAGTGATTTTTAAGGAATATTATTGTATTTTAAAAGTTGACACTTTGAAACTTTTTCTCATAGAATCACCAATGTTATCCTATGGAAGGAAATTCACTTAGCAGGTAAAAACTGTTATCGTTACTTTTTCTTACTCAGTGTTGGATCCTGGATCCAGCACTGGTGCATCTCCTGTAAACAGTTGAAAGAATGCGTTTAAGTCATACAGGCGATTTTTAAGGAATATTTGTAGTTTGTGAAAATCGACACAACTTTTCTGCTGAAAACCAGACAATGGATTCCTATGGAAGAAAATATAAGTTACTGGTAAGTACGGTTAAAATTACTTTTCAGGGTCAGTGCTGGGCTAAAAGATGCAGCACTGAGGTCTCTCCTGATAACAGGTGAGTAAATCGGAATTCGTATTTCGGCTGATTTTAGAGGAATATTTTAAAGTTCCAAAACTCCACACTTAGAAACTTTTTCAGCAAAAAGCAGGCAATGATATCCTATGGAAGGAAATTCAAGTTACTGGTAAGTACGGTTAAAATTACTTTTCAGGATCAGTACTGGACTGAAAGATGCAGCACTGAGGTCTCTCCTGATAACAGGTGAGTAAATCGGAATTCGTATTTCGGCTCATTTTAGAGGAATATTTGTATGCTTCAAAAATCGACACTTAGAAACTTTTTCAGCAAAAAGCAGGCAATGATATCCTATGGAAGGAAATTCAAGTTACTGGTAAGTACGGTTAAAATTACTTTTCAGGACCAGTACTGGGCTGAAAGATACAGCACTGAGGTCTCTCCTGATAACAGGTGAGTAAATCAGAATTCGGATTTCGGCTGATTTTAGAGGAATATTTGTATGTTTCAAAAATCAACACTTAGAAACTTTTTCAGCAAAAAGCAGGCAATGATATCCTATGGAAGGAAATTCAAGTTACTGGTAAGTACGGTTAAAATTACTTTTCAGGATCAGTACTGGGCTGAAAGATACAGCACTGAGGTCTCTCCTGATAACAGGTGAGTACATCGGAATTCGTATTTCGGCTCATTTTAGAGGAATATTTGTATGTTTCAAAAATCAACACTTAGAAACTTTTTCAGCAAAAAGCAGGCAATGATATCCTATGGAAGGAAATTCAAGTTACTGGTAAGTACGGTTAAAATTACTTTTCAGGATCAGTACTGGACTGAAAGATGCAGCACTGAGGTCTCTCCTGATAACAGGTGAGTAAATCAGAATTCGTATTTCGGCTCATTTTAGAGGAATATTTGTATGTTTCAAAAATCGACACTTAGAAACTTTTTCAGCAAAAAGCAGGCAATGATATCCTATGGAAGGAAATTCAAGTTACTGGTAAGTACGGTTAAAATTACTTTTCAGGATCAGTACTGGGCTGAAAGATGCAGCACTGAGGTCTCTCCTGATAACAGGTGAGTAAATCGGAATTCGTATTTCGGCTGATTTTAGAGGAATATTTGCACAATGGTGAAGGGAGGGGCGGGGCCTGAGGTGACATCTGTGCAAACGCGCCCCGTGGCGCGTTTTGAGTTGGGGATTAAGTCCCTTGAATCATGAGGGTCCCTGGGGCCAACTAGCCCACCAGGAACCTCCAGTATGCGCCAGGGGCTGCGTTGCAGAGACGTGTACAGAGGCCACACCCCTTTTACACCTCTCTGCAAGGCAGCTCTGTGGCGCTTTTGGAAGTACATGGTGGGCTAGTTGGACTCCAGGGACCCTCAGGATTCAAGGGGACTTAATCCCCCAACTTAAAACACGCCACGGGCCTGTTTGCACACATGTCACCTGAAGCCCCGCCCCTCCCTTCACCACTGTGCAAACGCGCCCGTGGCGCGTTTTAAGTCGGGGGATTAACTCCCTTGAATCCTGAGGGTCCCTGGGGGCCAACTAGCCCAACAGGTATATCCAAAAAGCGCCACAGAGCTGCGTTGCAGAAAGGTGTAAAAAGGGGCGTGGCCTCTGTCCACCTCTGTGCAACACAGCCCCCTGGCGCATACTGGAGGTTCCTGGTGGGCTAGTTGGCCCCAGGGACCCCCAGTATTCAAGGGGAATTCGTTCCCCCTCTGCAAACACGCCAGGGGGCGCGTTTGCAGAGTGCTGTCAAAGAGGGGGCGTGGCCTCTCTCGCGATGCCGTTTAAAAATTATTATATTTTTTTTTTTTTAAAGGGGGCTGTGTGGCCCCCCTTTTTAGTAATTTTTGAGCCCTGGGGACCCCATCCCCCAGGGCCTGTCCCCCTTTTTAAAAAAAATAAAATAAAAAAAGGACTGGGAAGGGGACCGCGTGGGCCCCCCTCCCGTGGCATAGCCACCTTTTTTTTTTATTTGATGGAGGGGGGCTGCCTGGCCCCCCTCCTAAGGCCTCCTTAGGCCCCGGGGACCCCATCCCCCGGGGCTGGCCCTATCCTTTGGGGTCCGTGGGGGACCCCAACTCCCCACGGACCCTGCTGGCTCCCCGCCTCCTGCGGCATTGCTTTTCCACATGGGGAGCTGCTAATATGCAGCTCCCCATGTGGAAAGCAATTCTGCTTTGAATTTTGGAAGCAAGAGCAGCTTTCCCTGCTCTCGCTTCCAAAATTCAAAGCAGTTTGTAATGACAGGACGGGAGCCGCGAGGCTCCCGTCCTGTCATTGCAAACAGCAGTGTCCCGGGGTAGGCACCCCGGGACACTGCAGGAGCCGGCCCTGGGGGTGGCGGTCCCCAGGGCCATCACTGGCTCTAGGAGGGCCGCGCGGCCCCCCTCCCCACATTTTCAAAGCCCCGGGAGGTGGTGGTCCTCGGGGCTTGGGGGTCCAAAACGGACCCCCATTTTCAATTTTGTTAGTGCCCCGGGGAGGTGGTGGTCCCGGGCGTGTGGGGGGCTGGAGTCCCCCACACAGGTTAATTTAAAAATAAAGAAGCCCCGGGAGGTGGTGGTCCCCGGGGCTACGGGAGGGCTCAGAGCCCTCCCGCAACTTTTCTAATAAAGCCCCGGGGGTGGCGGTCCCCGGGGCTTGGGGGCCCTTAGAGGCCCCCATACATAAAATAAACCCCCCAGCATGCCCCCGGGACTTGGCCCACCCGGGGCAAATTGACATCGAAGCGCGGGAGACCGCGCTTCGATTTTTTATTTTTCGGCAGGATCCGCGCTCCCTGAGCGCATCCTGCGGATTTTTTTTTAAAAAAATGCTTTTTTGCCCAGGGGGTCCTTGTGGGACCCCTGAGCAGGCCTAGGGGTTAGGGTGTTTCTACCCTGCCCCCTTTGTGCGTTTTGCGCACTTGTTTCTTTTTTTTCTCGGCGGGATCCGCGCACCCTAAGCGCATCCCGCCGATTTTTAAAAAAAAATGCTTTTCTGCCCAGGGGTCCTTGTGGGACCCCTGAGCAGACCTAGGGGTCAGGGTGTTTCTACCCTGCCCCCTTTTGCGCTTTGCGCACTTGTTTCTGTCCCTCGGTTCTACCGAGGACAAAATGGCTGCCAACACTTCTTGATTTGGAGTGTTGACAGCCAATTAGCATGCAGCTCGTGATCGGGAGGGTACGCGGATCCGACGCGCCCATAGATATATATGTGATTTTAATTGTGAATTTCTCAGGAACTACTGAACGGATTTACACCATTTTAGCAAAAGGCACCAGTCTGAACCAAGGGCTACCTCTTTGCCAAATTTGGGGTAATTCCGTTCAGCAGTTCGGGCTGTAGCTGCGACTAAAGGTTCCTATGGAAAAATGAATGGGGAAAACGCGTTTTGGGACCCCCCTTTTTCTCGGCCCCGCTTGACGTATCACCCCGAGACTTTCAGGGTAGGAGCGGACCGGAGCGCCCCAACAAGTTGGAAGCTTTCGCGAAGATTCGTCAACCGGCGCCAACGTTATTGCAAATAGAATGTCGCGGATTTCCTATGGATAATAGGTCCTAACTATAACTATCTACTGGCGACCGCCAGTAGATAATATATATATATATATATATATATAATATATATATATATATATATATATATATATATATATATATATATATATATATATATATATATGTTTGTACCACCAGTCCCATAATGCAACGAGATCACTCACTGGAGCATTCATTGAAATAAAAGAGGGAATGTACTGGCTATGGTTGTCTGCCGTTAATCAAGTATAGGCTGCCCATCAGGAAGGGCGGTTGGCCCGAAACGCGTTGGCAGCAGAATAAGGAAGGGACTGTGTTTATGCAAGCTGCTTGTGCCTATGGAGCGATTATCTACCTGCGAGTGCTTATCCACCAAGGGGTAACTCTATCTTATATATATATATATATATATATATATATATATATATATATATATATATATATATATATATATATATATATATATATATATATATATATATATATATATATATATATTATCTACTGGCGGTCGCCAGTAGATAGTTATAGTTAGGACCTATTATCCATAGGAAATCCGCAACATTCTATTTGAAATAACGTTGGCGCCGGTTGACGAATCTTCGCGAAAGCTTCCAACTTGTTGGGGCGCTCCGGTCGGCTCCTATCCTGAAAGTCTCGGGGTGATTCGTCGAGCGGGGGCTGAGAAAAAAGGGGGGTCCCAAAACGCGTTTTCCCCATTCATTTTTCCATAGGAACCTTTAGTCGCAGCTACAGCCCGAACTGCTGAACGGAATTACACCAAATTTGGCAAAGAGGTAGCCCTTGGTTCAGTGTCGTGCCTTTTGCTTAAATGGTGTAAATCCGTTCAGTAGTTCTTGAGAAAATCAAAAGTAAAGTCACATATATATCTATGGCCGAGTAGGGTCCGCATACCCTCCCGATCACGAGCTGCATGCTAATTGGCTGTCAAGTGGCTGTCAACACTCCAAATCAGGAAGTGTTGGCAGCCATTTTGTCCCTCAGTAGAACCGAGGGACAGAAACAAGTGCGCAAGCGCAAAAGGGGGCAGGGTAGAAACACCCTGACTCCCTAGGTCTGCTCAGGGGATCCCACAAGGACCCCTGGGCAGAAAAAGCATTTTTTTTTTTAAATCGGTTGGATGCGCTTAGGGTGCGCAAATCCCGCCGAGAAAAAAAAATAAAAAAGCACAAGAAACACGTCGCCAAACGCAACAAGGGGGCAGGGTAGAAACACCCTGACCCCCTAGGTCTGCTCAGGGGGTCCCACAAGGACCCACTGGGCAGAAAAAAGCATTTAAAAAAAAAAAAAATCGGCGGGATGCGCTTAGGGTGCGCGTATCTTGCCGATAAAAAAAAAAAATCGAAGCGCGGTCTCCCGCGCTTCGATGCTATTTTGCCCCCGGGTGGCCCAAGTCCCGGGGGTATGAGGGGGGTGGGTTTAAATTTTATGTGGGGGGCCTCTAAGGCCCCCCAAGCCCCGGGGCTTTAAATATAAAATGGCGCGGGAGGGCTCTCCGCCCTCCCGCAGCCCCGGGGACCCCCACCTCCCCGGGGCTTCTTTTTTGTAATCTTAATAACCTGTGTGGGGGGCTCCAGCCCCCCCACAAGCCCCGGGGACCGCCACCTCCCCGGGGCACTTAGAAAACAAATGTGGGGGTCCGTTTCGGACCCCCGAAGCCCCGGGGACCACCACCTCCCCGGGGCTTGTCACAGGATGGGAGGGGGCCCGCGCGGCCCCCCTCCTGGAGCCTGTGGTGGCCCTGGGGACCGCCAACCCCCAGGGCCGGCTCCTGCAGTGTCCCGGGGCGCCTACCCCCGGGACACTGCTGTTTGCAATGGCAGGATGGGAGCCTGTGCACAGTGGTGAAGGGAGGGGGCGGGGCTAAAGGTGACATGTGTGCAAACAGGCCCCGTGGCGCGTTTTAAGATGGGGAATTAAATCCCCTTCAATCCTGAGGGTCCCTGGGGGCCAACTAGCCCACCAGGTACGTCCAGAACGCGCCACAGAGCTGCGTTGCAGAGAGGTGTAAAAAGGGGCGTGGCCTCTGAACACCTCTCTGCAACGCAGCTCCCTGGCGCATACTGGAGGTACAGGGTGGGCTAGTTGGACCCCAGGGACCCTCATGATTCAAGGGGACTTGAAGGTCTACACACACATCCACTCACTCACCCGTACAGTCACTCATACTTACGGTCACTCAGTACAGGACTATCATATGCACTCATACTCCTATATAGACACTCAAACACCGCCACTCATCCATAGAGGTACTCACACACCTAGTCAGTCATGCAAATAATTAAACACACTGCCATTTACTCACCTATACAGTTATACACACACCAGCTCACTTACTCATATAAATACTAGCACATTCTTACGCTCTTATACAATCACTGATACAAGCACACACTCATCCATACAGTCACTCTCACAATCACACACTCTCACTTATAGCTATTTATATACTCCAACACACATATATACTGCCTTTCACATATGTAGTTACTCACACATGTACCACTGGGACATACATTCACTCACTAACACACTCTTACACACACTTACCCACCCATACAGTCTATCACAGATGCACTCTTGAAACCATCCACCCAGTGAATCACCCACTCACACATCTATGCACAGAGTCGCACACACCCCACCCACACAAACACTCAGGCACCCATACAGATACTCAGACAACCAATCAATAACTCATATAGACACTCATGTAGCTATTCACAAACCCATGCAGCCAATTACACAGCAACAGACAGACGGATACAGACATTCACCCAGTTTAGTCACTAACCCATGCATTCAGTAAGATACGTTTAATCACTCACTTATAGAGTTAGTCACGCACCTACTAAATCATCCATACAGACACTTATACACCCACTTATTCTTCAATACGCCTTTCCCTATATATATAAAAAATATTTAAACTTTACAGAAACACACAGTCACTGGATGATGTCATCAGTGAAGTCATTTGAGATGTCATCAGTCATGTCATCAGTGATGTCACTGACCATGTCATGAGTGATGTAATATGTGACGTCATCAGCAGTGCATTGCGGGGGCGCGAGTTATAGTTCGCCGAACTAACTATAACGGGGGAATTTCACGGGTTTTGTACGAGTGCAATGTCCAACTAACTATAATTGTCCCTAAAACCTATGGTTTTTTCAGTGAATTTGTAAGGTTTTTTAAATGCTAATTTCTAACTATAACGTGCCTGAAACCTATGGTTTTTTCAGTGAATATATATATATATATATATATATATATATATATATATATATATATATTTATATATATATATATATATATATATTTCTGGGGGCACAGTTGATGAGTAGAGCTGGCACTGTGCAGTTTATCTTAAGCACGGAGGGAGAGAAAGGTTGGCTGCGTTTGCGTTTCAACATTTGTTATATGCTAATGCTGAGCTGTGACAACGTAAGGATACATTTCATGGTAATGCCCATTGAATGGGCGAGAATTATAGAGCTGAATTTCTCATGAATTATGATTTTCAAGTTGCTAAGATCTACATATTATAATTAATCATCTGGCAAGAGTATGCAGTTTCATATTCTATAATATGCAGTCATCTGTGTGGTGTATTAAGTACACTCGGAAGCTCATTTAAAGATGGTGGGTGTAGGGCCAGTTTACTCTTAACACTTTTCCAAAGAGTCTGTCTAAACTGTTCCCTTTGTATATGTCCACCTGTTCTATGTGCTACCGTAATTTGACAGTGAACAAGGCCAAAACGCATCAGAGAAGCCATTAAATGAGAGATATCTGCATATTTGGGTCATCTGAGTTTTCTTCACTGGAAGTGAAGGAACATTTACAGATAATATGGAAAGCCCGGAACCCGTCTAAGACCGGCGCATGAAAGCCTTGCAAAACTGTGAATTGTGGTTATATATATACATATATATATCGCGCTCAGATTCCGTCTTCATTCCCATTCACTCGCGGCCGGGTGCTTTATAACTAGGGCTCCCGGTTTTCCGTATTTACGGATTTTTACATATAAATACAGACGGAAATCGATATTTCCTTTGTCTGTATTTATATTTAAAAACGGCAAAATACGAGTAAATGTTGCCGCGCTGCCGTACTCGAGTGCAGAGTTTCCTTCCAATCAGGGTCTTTCAGTGCCCTCGTGTGGACCTATGGGCTCAGGGTCTTTCAGTGACGACTGTCCTCTTCAGCCAATCCTGGTCTGATCCAAGCGTCACTGTGTGGGCGTGCCAACACCTCCGGCCCCTCCCTCATAACTTTTGTCCTTTATTTTGGGGGCTCACCTGCCTATTTTTCCTGTTTGCCTGCACTACGGACCACTGTTTGCCTGCACTACGGACCACCAGGTGCCTTCCTGTTGCCACCATCAGCTTTAGCTCTGCGCCAGCCCGCCGCCATTCCTACTCGCAAGGTAAGTGCGTTACGACGGACATACATGGATGGACTAAAGGAACTGTGTGGGTGGGCCCTGGTCTCTTCTGCCCGTTTCCTCGGTTCTTTGCTTGGGTGTACACCGGTGTCTGTTTTGCTGTTTGGTGGAGACCAAGGGGTCGATTCCGATTCGGGCCGGAAAAAGCACCGACCGACTCGGAGCCGGAATTAATTCCGACCGACACGTACCTGTGGCGCCCGACACGCCAAGTACGATGCAAAGCGTGCAAAATCCGACCGACACGTACTGAACCCAAGCCGAACGACCGAGCCGCACGGAAAACAGCAATCTGGCCTGTAAAACACGCGAATCGAACCGACCGACACACACCCGGAACAAATCCAACCGAAACGTACCTGCGAAATCCAAACCGCAAAGTACGATGCAAGGCGCGAAAACCACGACCGAGTCGTACGGAGGACAAGCCGTACGACCGACACGCATACAAAACTGCGAGCCGAAGTAACACAAAACACCGCGACCGACGCGTACGCAGCATAGAAAACTGCACAAACACAGCGTGAACGAAACGGAGAAGACCGTACGAGACAACTGCAGGGTCCGACTCGGTCACAAGAACGTTTCCAACATGCACAGAAAGTACTAAGGAAAAATACACAAAAAAAGGCCAAACAAGCAATTACAAAGCCAATAAATACTGGGGGGTGGGGACAGAGAACAAAGACACACCCACAACTCCACCCATATAAAGGACACAAATCCCAACCATGATCCTTTGCAAATGCTATTCTACTGCCAGCACTCAACAGACAGCAACCACACACCCACAGCTCATCCCTCACACAAGCCACACACCATCAGCACACCAACAAATAGCTACCTCACATACACCCAGCAAAACACACACTCACACACCCTCACCTGCACACCAACACACACATCACTCACCATCACCACCCATCACCATGCCCCCAAAGAAGAATCACAAGTTCCTAGATTGTGAATTGGAAGTCCTGGTAGACGAGATCCTCAGGGTAGAGCCACAGCTGTTTGGCACACTGGTCCAACAGACACCCATCTCCCAGAAAACCAAGATGTGGGAGAGGATCATCAACAGGGTGAACGCACAATCACCATGTCTGCGCACAAAGACTGACATCCAGAACAGGTGGTATGACGTGCGCAGGAGGGTACAGGAGCTGCTCAAGAAGGACTACCTCCTGAGCCAATACACCGGTAGTGGCCCTCCTGCCAAGCCAGTATACCTCAGGCCCTGGGAGGAGAAGGTGCGGGCCATCCTTCCGCCAGTGAGCGTCTATGGACTAGAGAACATCCCAGAGCCTGGTGAGTACACAACAAATGTACACAATATTCTGCCACAATACACGCACACATCACTGTCAAGGGGAGAGTCAAACCATGCACTCATAGCAATTACACAGCAACCAGAACAGAATCATCCCAAAATGTGTATGTCAGTCAGATAAACACAACACATGCCATCTCAAAGTTACATTTAACCGTGTCATCACATGTACAAACACAACTACAACTACAGCTAGGCAGTGGCACAAATAGAACTAACAAACACATCCAGACATGTAGCCACCACTACAACACCAACACACAGTGAAGACCACTGAAAGAAAGGAATTCTGTGTATGCTGGGTAAGTCAGTGTAGCCAATAGCATCATGGGAGTCGTAGTCACAGATATTGCTCACCCCCACAACTGTCCCATCAACACCACCATGAACCATGCGCACATCACAGGGAGTGGAAAAGGACTCACAAGATGGCTGACACTGGCTACTGCTGTGGGGAGCACAAGGCCCTGCTGGCAACTGTGCAACAACCAACAGCAGGACACCACTGACTGACATCCTGAGAGACAACTTCCACTCCCTGCAATGGAAGCATGTTCCATGGTGGGATATCTGGCTGGGTGGGAAGGAGGACTCGCAGCACTGACCATAGTCACAAGCACCTCCCCTCACACACCCCCTCAACACAAACTCCACAGAACCCACCTGGGAGAATGCAATGCCTCACATCCTAACTCAAGATCCCACAAAGAACCTCCACCCTGGGTTATGTTGTGTGAAGCACAGGGACACTCTTGGGACTTTTAGCCAAACAACTGCCAGGACAACACTCCCAGCCATCCTGTCAGCACAGGCAGCCCACCCCACAGGGAAGCAGAGTCAAAAGGAAGGAAGCATGGGCATGCTGGGAAGGGGGTGGAGGCAATAGCATGATGGGAGTAGTAGGCACAGATATTGCTCAGCCTCACAACTGGCCCATCAACACCACCCTGAACCATGCTCACATCACAGGGAGTGGAAAACAACTGACAAGATGGCTGACACTGGCTACTGCTGTGGGGAGCACAAGGCCCTGCTGGCAACTGTGCAACAACCAACAGCAGGACACCACTGACTGACATCCTGAAAGACAACTTTCACTCCCTGCAATGCAAGCACAGTCCATGGTGGGATAACTGACTGGCTGGGTGGGAAGGAGGGCCGGCTGTCAACCAAATACAACCAATGCAGACCATGTTCACACCCCAACAAATACATAGAAATGCCCAAATAATGCAGGACAATGTGCTACACCAATATCAACCCCTGACTGTGACAACTTAGGACAATGCAATGTACAGGCCCGCACCCAGAGGCACAGTCACAACTGTCAGGTGTGTCAACCATTGATGCCTGCAGAAACATTACATACATTGTGTGTGTCTCCCAAAAACAGGTGATGATGGGGACACAGCAGCAGACGCTGAGGAGTCCCAATCCCAGGCTCAAGAGGATACAGAGCTCACTGGTGTCGTACAGCCTCTGCCCTCCTCGGACGAAGAAGACCAACCTGGCACCTCCGGTGCAAGTCAACATGCAGCACCAGCAGGACCACCAGCTGCAGCACCAGCAGGACCACCAGCTGCACCCCCTGCACCCACCCCTCCAACGACTGTCACCACAAATACCATCCCTGCCGACATGGACAGAACAAGGAGCACCACCAGCACAGGGACCCTGGACCAACGTGGGGCCATGGACACCACCACCACCACCAACCCCCAAGGGGGACCAGGGTCATCTGTGCGTGCCACTGCACGCACTGCACATGTCGGCAGGGGTGGTGGGGAGTGGGAGACAGAGGTCGCTGCTTGCAGAGGTTGCTGGTGTGCATGATGACCCACAACTGGTACGCATAGCCGATGCGTACCAGTCCAGCACCGGAGATCTCAGCCAGGTAGTGGGGCTCCTCAGAGACATGAAACAGCAGCAGGCTGCCCATCATGCCCGCTTGGACTCACACATGTCCCGCGTGGAGTCCAAGTGGGACGCACTGCAAGAGATGACGGCGGTGCACAGGGACATATTACAATGCCTCCGCCAGATGAACAGCAACCAGTCCACACCTCCCTGTGTGCCAACAACATCTGGTGCTGAACAAACTGCAACTGCCACAGGGAGGGAGGATGACTCTGGCGGAGAGTCCCCTGCACCGCAGCAGCCTGTACTTGAGGGGCCCCCCAAAGAAGAGGGGTCGTCCGAGGAGGGGCAAGTGAGAGGCCGATGGCCAAGTGCAACCCCCAGGAAGCCTGAACCTGTTCTGGATGTTCACCTTTGTGCACAAACTGTTCACCCTGTTGACGGCAACACAACTCCCACACATGACATGGGGAGTACAAGTTGGACCAATGTCTCAGACAACTGTGGCCCTGATACTGGGGATTTTGTCTACCAGGACTTTTAATTCACCTAGGAACTACTGATTGCAATATATATGTACAGCACTAACCATCCTATGCACTATTCACACAAATGTATCACAATAAACACACTAATACACCATACTTGCCTCTGTTGTGATTCCAACGTGGGTGCTGTCATGGGGATGATGAACTGCAAAATGACACTGTGTATGCGAACTGCAACAGCAAGTACAACACAGGCATGTGAGTAAAGGCAACGTGACACATATGAGGGAGACACACCACCAGGGCTACACAACACATACACACCTAGGCCATATGACTCATTGCCTACACTGATGTTGCCAGGGAAGACGGTGCAATGCACAGACACCACACCTATTCCCAGTTGTAGTCAAGTAGCCCACAGGTGCAGTAAGCAAATGGCAGTCAAATGTGTGACCACAGACAACGCACATCACAAAGTGAAGCACAGGTTTATTACACAGTTGCAACATGTCGTAACCACTACAGATGCAAGGTAATCCCACCTGGCAGCGGGCACACAGTCAACAACTGTAGAAGGAAGGAAGTCCATGGGTGTGGCGCACATCACCTGTAGGGACACAACAGCTACCACCCTGGAAGTACAATCACGTCGTCGGTGGACACAGTTGACCAAACGAATCTGAAAGTACCCTGTGAATGACAGAAATGACACACAGTCAAAAGCAATGGAGAACAGGACAGAACAGCAAAACTCATGCACAATACATGTTACAAGATACCCACCCAGAACCAAGTTAGCATGTCAACACTGTTGGGGAGTACAGACCACCTGTAAGCACACATCGCTACACACATCCAGTCAAGTAGCCCATGGACACACTCCAACAGCACCAGAGCACCACCTACACATATCATGCCAACTCACATCATTGACATGACACCTCAGGATACTCACATTCAGCTAAAGAAGTTGGTGATGAGCTGTGTGTGGACATCACCCTCATCATCATCATCATCACTGGCATCGTGGTCCAGGCCAGGATCCTCCACAGGTGGCGGATGTTGGTCATTGTCATCCTGGATGAGAGGCAACTCCTTCTGCACTGCCAGGTTGTGGAGCATGCAGCAGACGATGATAATCTTGCACACCTTCGCTGGGGCATATGGGAGGGACCCTCCTGTCTTGTCGAGGCAGCGGAAGCGGCTCTTCAGGAGACCAAATGTCCGCTCAATCACTCTCCTGGTCCGACCATGTGCCTCATTGTAGCGCATCTGAGCTGGTGTCACAGGGTTCCTGAGGGGTGTCAGCAACCACAGCATGTTGGGGTATCCCGAGTCACCTACGGACAGACAAGTGCACATTAGCTGACTTGGAAAAGTGGGCGGAATACTACAGATCAGATCACACACAATGGCACAAAGTCAGTACACACCGACAAGCCAGGCACGCTGGTTCTGCATCTGTGCCATCATCCTGGGGATGCGACTACTCCTCATCACAAAGGCATCGTGTGCTGAACCAGGGAAACGGGCACACACGTGTGTGATGGTCATATCTGCAAGACACACCACCAGAGCATTGACCGAGTGGTAGTGCTTGCGGTTACGGTAGGCCTGCTCCTGGGCCTGTGGTGGTACCAAAGCCACATGTGTCCCATCAATGGAGCCAATGACATGCGGCATCCTCCCCAGGGCATAGAAGTCACTCTTCACGTCAGTGAGTCGTTGCAGTCTAGGGAAATAGATGTACCGGTTCAGGTATAGCAACATTGCCTCCAAAACATCGCGGAGCACACGGCTCAACATGGTCTGTGACATCCCACCATCAGTCGCCACAGTATGTTGGAAGGTACCGGTGGCAAAGAAGTGTAGGGCTGCCATCACCTTCACCTTGGGGGTCAGCGCTGTAGGATACGGCCGGCCAGGCTGCAAATGTGGGGCCAACTGCACTGCCAAATCCTCAATCAGCTGCCTGGTGAAGCGGTACCGTCGGATGCTGTCCCGTTCCACCATCGTTGCCAGGTCTGGGAATGGTCTATGGACAGCAGGAGCCCTGCAGTGCAGAGGAGAAGAAAGCAAGATTGTCAGTCACCCCACATATGCGGCATTGAACACACTCAATATCACATCATACATCATTATGAGGCACAACTACATGAAGTGTGCAGTTCCGTAAGGACATGTATGGTACATACATGGTCAACATCTGTCATCACGGTTCAACAAGTGGCATCAATAAGTCCCAGGTTGGCCCATTGGATATCATGAGGCCGTGTCACAGTTCCCATCTCCTGCTGCCATGTCACAATCACCCCCACAGTGACATGTGAGGACAGATGTGCCCCAGGCATCACAGCTCAACGACAGGTACATTCCCAGGGACCCTGTATTGCCACATGGACACTGGCATTACATGGAGTATCATGTATACACCACAGCAAAACAACCATGACCCCCACAGGTAGTGGTCCCACTTGCCACTGCAGGACAGACATGGACGTCTGTGACACACACACGCACAACATCAAAGTCCATGCACACACAACGTGGATGTGGAGACTGTCTCCCATTGTGCACATGAAATCAGAGACATTGTAAACACTACATGCACACAGACTGTGGAGGACCATCACTATTGTGCCACTGGGACACCCTGGCTCAAACATACCGTCCCACATGGGACTCACGGGGTATGTGACATGACATACACATACACCACCGTGAAATGTGACCATGGCACATGCACAGATATGAACAGTTGCACATCACAGTGGTCATGTACACGTAACACCCAGGATCCTGTCCCCATGAACACGTGCACAGCCTGGGGGTGGCTGCCCCCAGGTGACACCCACAGGACAACATGTACACCAACATACACACAATAGGAAATGCAGCCTTACATGCCTTATGATACAGTTTGGACAGGCTGTCGTGTTGTAGGTGTGCCCCTCACTCCCTGGGAGCTATCTGTGGCTGGCATATGTTCATCTGAGACAGGCATGGTGACATATGCCAGTCACTTGTTCAGGGATGCGTTGAACAGCAATGGACCGATCGGTGCACCCGGCCGGCCCATTGCATTCAATGTGTCTGGGTACGCGTTGTACCCCTGTACGCGTTGTACCGCAATGGACCGATCGGTGCGCCCGGCCGGCCCATTGCATTCAATGTGTGCGGGTACGCGTTGTACCCCTGTACGCGTTGAACAGCAATGGACCGATCGGTGCACCCGGCCGGCCCATTGCATTCAATGTGTGCGGGTACGCGTTGTACCCCTGTACGCGTTGTACCGCAATGGACCGATCGGTGCGCCCGGCCGGCCCATTGCATTCAATGTGTGCGGGTACGCGTTGTACCCCTGTACGCGTTGAACAGCAATGGACCGATCGGTGCGCCCGGCCGGCCCATTGCATTCAATGTGTGCGGGTACGCGTTGTACCCCTGTACGCGTTGAACAGCAATGGACCGATCGGTGCGCACCCATTGTCAATGGCCTAGCCTGGCAACGGACGCGTTTTCGAAATTCGAACGAGTCGGTTGCTAGAAATTCAGTTGGTCACCCACAACAATGTTGCAAAATCATGTATGTCATGAAGTTGAAGATTTGAAGGATGCTGTGGGCGTGTATTGGTGCTGCTATTCCATGGATTGGCCAGATTCAGAAGATGCAAATGACTTGGACCTATCACTTTGGACACATGGGACAGTATCTGCCTCTGCAGCACATATATATTGCTGGCTGTTCCCCTGAGAGCTCACTTGCCTGCACTACATGCTCCAGGACGACATCTGCCACTGCACTGCTGCTGTCTCTGCCCCCTCTGGACCCTGCAATGGCACGTACTGTGGAGGGAGCCCCAGACTTCAGCCTTGAGGAGAACCAGGCCCTGCTGGACAGCCTACTTCCACAGTACAGCAAGCTGTATGGGACACCAGGGGAGCAGGTGAGTGTTCTGTGCACTGCCTTTCTGAATGTGCATTTTGTCTGACTAGCAAGGCTGAAAGTCTGCACGCCACTGGCTAGCAGGCTCACTGAGTAGTTGTCACCCCCCATAGTGTGTAGTGACGTGCACTGGACAGGTATGGTGCAGTGACAGTGCATTTGAACAAGGTTTTACTTCCCATGCAATGATACCATGTAGTGACTTCTGGCAAACTGTCCATGGGCAGCGTTGCACTGCAGGTGTACATCATGTGCCCCTGTGATTGAGACATGTATGTACAACTGTGTCATGCACGGATATGTTGCATGTGTAGTTATGGCCTTTTCACTTTGTCATCCTCACAGGTTAATGCCCATCGGAAGCAGGAGATCTGGAAGGACATCGTCCGGGCTGTCCGGTCCGTGGGGGTCTACAAGCGCCGGATCCGCAACTGCCAGAAGAGGTGGCAGGACCTTCGGGGCTGGACCCGGAGGATTGCATGGGTCCAGCTGAAGCTGTCGCCTCCTCGCAGGAGGGGCGGAACACGGACCCTGACCCCCACATGCTCCAGATCCTGGCGGTGGTGTTTCCAGACCTGGATGGGCAGCTGAAGGACAGACAGCAGCAAGGAGGGGGTGAGTCAAAGACTGCACTGTGAACTCTGTATTACATGCTATGTGCCCTCCTCTGGCCTGGTTAAACTGCCACAGTACAGCAGTCATGTTGTCCAGGAGCCATGTCCCTCTATTGTGCACTGCCCACTCCTCATCTGATACCCAGGTGTGGCCCTTACATTCAGGGAATTGTGTCACTTGGGACTGTGTCCTTGCAGTTTGCTTCACTCAAGGTGGGGGACAGCATCTGTTTCCCTGACTCTGTTGTGGGCATCATGGGTGGGTCCATTGTTCACACAACGCCTGTGTTCGGACATGTAATCTGCGTGTTGCTTTGATATGTGGTCCACTTGCTGAGCTGAGCCACCACATGTGCCTGGGGTATCTGGCACACACCCATGCAGCGGGTGGGAACAATGTTTGGGCTCCAGGAGTGTGCAGGTTACGTGTGTCACACATACATAGCCAGCTATCCACTGTCCAGGGCTCATCCCTCATTCATGTGGGGCAGGACAGTCATGCCTACTCCAGCCCATCCAATACACCTGTACTCCCACTCCCGTGTATCAGCTGACACGTTGTGCGCAGTGATTTGACCCCTCAGGTGTCTGCCTCTGTGTCAGTGTGCTGTGGATTTGTTGCCAGGACTGCTGGGGTGTTTCTCGGTTGGGGCTCAGCATGCCACTGGAGATGTGACCATAGGAGACGATACTTGTGTGTCACATAGGTGTTTGATCAACTGCCCGTGCAGACTGGG
Organism: Calotriton arnoldi; assembly: GCA_963921515.1. Taxonomy (NCBI): domain Eukaryota; kingdom Metazoa; phylum Chordata; class Amphibia; order Caudata; family Salamandridae; genus Calotriton; species Calotriton arnoldi. The sequence continues at coordinate 758,943 of CAWUFW010005164.1, forward strand.
GTATGCGAATGTGAAGTTCAGGCAGCTGTTTCCCATTCACAGCAGATTGTGAGGGGCTCAGGTTCAGAGGGTAGTGTCACAGGTCTCCCATATGTCCAATCGGTATGACCTGGACAGATGAGGGTTAAGATGATGTGTTGTGTGGGGGATGTACATGTGCACTTGTGCAGCTCCAGGACTTGCATTCCCCATGACCTACTATTGTGACACAGTGCAGAGTGTTGTTGTCTGGCTGCCAAGTCATACATCACTGAGACAGTGATGTATGACTTAGCAGTCATGCCTCCGCCATGGCATGTGTCTACTTATTGGTGATCCTGCAGGGGAGTGACATGTGCTACATGCACACCATTGTGGCGATGGCTATCAGGACATGGGTGCATCATGGTGTCTGTCGCTGGTATGCATCACATGCATTTCCTATTTGACTCTGGGCATCCCTTTCATCCGGAAACCTGTACTGACTCAGTGGCAAGAGTTGTGATGTGTGCATGTCCACATGCTACACCGTGTCCTCTGCACTGTCCAACTACTGTGTAGGTGGTGCATGTGTCCACACTGGGGTGCTGCTATCCAACAGACACCAGACAGATGGGTGCAAGGCCATGTGGGATGTGAGTGCCATGGTTGGCATCAGACTGACAATTGGCTCCTCCTGTTCAGTTAGGGCACTTTTAGCAATGTTCAACTAATGATGCCAGGGCTTGCTCTGTAATGTGCTGTGCTCACAGTGGTGTGTGCGTTTGGTGCAGGTGACTGAAGTCTGTCTGTTTCCCCATTGTTTGCAGATACATCCACGGCCACGGAAGGGGACAGCTCCATGGACCAGGAGGAGCCGGAGAGCCAGACTGGGTCAGCAGCCGAGGAGTGGTCGGAGGGACCCAGTGGCACGGAGGGCGAGGGGAGCCACACCGAGGAGTCCTCAGCAGCATCCACCTCAGCTGAGGACCACAGCGGCTCGGAGGATGACTCCCTTATGGAGGCGGGTGTCAGCAGCCACCACACCCCAGCTAGTGTTGCTGTCCCCGCCACCACCAGCACCACCACCGCCCTCCCATCGGCTCCCATTCCCCAGGTCCGTGGAGGCTCCCATGTTCGGGAGCGTGTCTCCTTTGGGCCAGGCACCGCACCCCCTGCCCCTGTGTCCCCTGCTGCCCTGAGTGAGGAGTCTGTGTACCTCCTTCGCCAGCTCCATGTAGGGCAGACAGCCATGCTGAGTGTCCTCCATGCGCACACCGCTCTGTTGACTCAGCTGGTGTCGTTCATGGAGGGCATCTCATCGGGCATGTCTGACCTACAGAGGGGCAATAGGTCCATGGACTCCTCCCTGACGGCAGCAGTGTCCCTCCTCAGACAGTCCCTCACCCCTCCTGCCTCTGCTCCATCCACACTCCCCAGCACCTTACCCGTCCCAAGCACACACACACCAGCACAGGCACACACCAGCACACACACGTCCAGCACACCGACACACACGCCACAAACAAAACGCACACGCACGCACAGTCAGGGGACTGAAACCAGACTCACAGGGGATGGGGCCCTGGAACACACACACGCATCCACGAGCACTGCGCAGTCCTCAGTTGCCTCTCCCTCCAAAGCACCCTCCCTTGCCTCACCTGCAACCCCAAAGACCCAGCGGCTCTTCCTCAGTGACCTCGGCCTCTTCCCCTCCGATCCAGCTGATACAGCATTCAGGGGGAAGAGGAAGCCCACCCACACGGAGCAGAGTGCCCCTCGCCCCCGGACACCCTCCCCAGGCGCAGACAGACTGAGGCCCCCACCCGCAAGTCCCCCGGAGTCGTAAGAGCAAGACCCCGCCGCCGCCCTGCAGCTCAGGCACCAGGTCTCCTTCCTCCATCCCTCAGGCCCCCACTCCACAGGTGCCCCCACCACACCCTGCCCCAGGTTCCCCCACCCACAGATATACCATCCCCAAGAGGATCCGGCCTTCTCCCCTGCCACTTGTTCTCCCGGCACCACACCCCCACTGCGCTTGTCTGTGCCACTGATGTGGTGAGGGTGTCCTCCCCCTCTGTCCAGACCACCTTGCCTGTTCCCCATTCTCCTCCCCTGGTGGTAGGCACTGCAGTGGAGTCCACTACCACCCTGTCTGACTTGGGCACTGCAGTGGCGGACCTGTCCACTCCATCTGCAGGGTCCACTGCAGTCGTGCCGGCACCCACAACATCTGAGTCATGCCCCCAGTTGTGCCGGCACACACCATGTCAGACACCTCCACTGCAGTTGTCAGTGGCTCTCCAGCACCCACCACCCCTTCCCTGCCTCCTCCTGGTGAGCCCTGATCCTGTCCCTGCAGTGCCTGGCCTGCCCCCCGGTTGCCCCTCCTAGTGGATTGTCCCTGGTTTTGTGCAGTGCAGGCATGCGTAGGGTGACATCTGCCACTGTCACCCTGTTTGGACTTTGACAATGGACTGGCCATTGGCCTTTGTGTTTTTTCTGGACTTTCACTTTTAAACACACATATGCTGAATAAAGCAACTTTCTGTTCTCTAGTGCTTATGCTTCTGATGTACATGTTGTTGATGATGCTAACCATGCCCTTGCTGCAGTGATGGTGATATTTGGTCTCATGATAATGAAGTGTTACTGTGCAGGAACACATGTGGTCCAGGGGGAATGTGTCCTATCCTGTGGTGTATCCATGTCATCCATAGCAGCATCTGAGGGTGTCATGTGTTCAGTATTTGGCAATGGGATTTCCTACTTACATTAGCAATTTCACATCTGTGGCTTCCACCCCTGCACATCTGTTGTGCCTGCCATTGTTCAATTCGTCTACTTCCCTGACCGTGTGGCCATCTCCACTGGACATGCAGGTTTGGGCATCAATGGGGAAGGACTCATCTGTGTTGTCAGTGCAACATTGCTATACAAGTGTGTTGGATCTGTGCTGATGATTTCGTTGGCACTTCCATGACCAGGCTGATGTGACGGGAGCCTTCATTTGGTGCTAATTGTTGATTGTGTGACCAAGTGCTCAGCTGACATGATGGGGCCCTACTGAGGCAACATATGGCACAGCTTTCCTCACACAGGAGTGGAGTCCCCTCATGGCAGTGTGTACTCCTGTGACATTGCCTGCGCCCAAGGTGTGTGTTGTATGAGCATGTCTGTGTGTTCACTTCCGTTTAGCTGTGCATGCTGTGATCCCTAGTGTTGTACCTGTTTGTGATGCTTGCTGAGTTGACCTATGTTCCCCCAAAGTCTTCTCCCTGGGTTCTCTGTGATGTGGGTGCATGGCACATTACTGGTCATCAGGGTGTCACCCATAGGTGTGTTTGCTGTCAGGGCTGAGTTTGTGTGCAGACGCAGATGGGTCACAGTCAGGTTTCCCCTTGGCACTTGTTGTTTGCACCTGTCATGTGATTTCCAGTTTGTGTTATCTTTCAGTGATTGTGACACGTTGTGTGTGTGACTGCTGGCACTCCTCAGGGTCCGGGCTGCAATGTTGGTTGTTGTCTTTGTGTGTTCTTTGTGGGTGACCTTGGCTTCTTCATTGGTGTGTGACTGTGGCTGGGATCCCATTGGTTGGTGTGGTATTGCCGTCATGTCCATGTTCAGCGTAGTGTGCAGTGTGTTAGACATTCAGGAGTCTTGTTGAGTGGCCATGTGTGATGTGTTTCTGCACCTTGGTTCCCACCCACCACCCTGGAATTGTCATGGGTGCATGTGCAATGTCACCAGTGCATGTGTGCTTCACTGCTGCACATTGTTGGAGGTCGAGGTGTGTGGTGTTGAGTGTGTGCAGATGAGAGTTGTTGCCCGGCTAGACCCCTGCCTCCATGTTGGCCTTGGCTTACTGGCCGTGCTGATTGATTTGTGCTTGTGTAGGTGTGATGGTAGTTTGTTGCTCAGGACACAGGACTGTGGTTCACAGTGTGAACGACATTTAGCTTTGTCATCACAGTGGGATTGTAATGCAGCCCAGGGTCACCACATTGTGGGGGCCCTGGGGGTAGTGCTGTGGTGTGTCTGTGTCTTGCTGTGTCAGTTGCTGTTCCTACGTGCCTGTGTGACATGTGTGATTTGTGCTCCCTCTCATCTGACAATGCCTGATTGCCCACATAGGGGATTTGGATCCATGAGTTACCTTTGTGTGGCACTGTATGCACATCTGTATAATTGGTATTCAGGCCTCCTCATGTGTTGTGTGGTTGCCTGGGGACACTGGCACCCCCCCTCACCTGTTGTGTTTGATGTGCAGTGTGGGTCTGCCTGTTTGTGTTTGTGCATCTGCACCACTGCATTGGCATATCTTAGGTGTGCCATTGGCTGTATGTAGTTTGGTGGGTTTCCCCTGCTGTCCCTGGGACTCCTAGGTCATCAGTCAGCACAATGATCATGGTTTGTGTGTCCCATTGCTGCCATGGTATGGTATCTGTTCACCTCACATCTACAGTCTCCACAGGGTATCTGCATTTGTGTGCCCATTGGTGCAAATATGTGGGTCTGCATTCTGATGGTCACTTCTGTCATTGTGTCATTGATGAATGTTGACAGTGTCAGCCCCCATGGGTGTTGTTTGTCTGCACATGGCCAAAGGTATGTCTTAGTTGCACTGCAGTATTTGCCTCCCCCAATCTATGTTGCAATGGGACACATGCACTACTTTGCCACTGATGTGTTTTATGTTCTGTGACCAGGAATCATCCATGCAGTTTGGCAGTTGCAGCTTTTTCTTTGTCAACACTTACATTTTGGTCACTGTGATGATGGGGGTTTGGACCCCATTGCCACAATGGTCATGGCCTGCTTGCATTGTGGGGGCCACACACATATATGTGTGGCACATGTGATAGGGGGTCACATTGTATGTTCAAAGTCATGTTCAGTGTTGTAGGCATTTGACACAGTCTACACACGCTTGTCATGGTGTTGGGGGATGTCTTTTTCTTGCATTCCCTAGGTTGTGGTGTGCTGGTTGTGTCATGCATTGTCCATCCTATGAGTGGGGGTGGTGTTGGTGGTAGGCATCCAGCCCCCCATGGGTAGAGGTGGTAGTAGTGACAGGCATCCAGCCCCCCTGAGTAAGGGTGGTAGTAGTGGTAGGCATCCAGCCCCCTGGGTAAGGGTGGTAGTAGTGGTGGGCATCCAGCCCCCTGGCTTAGGGTGATAGTAGTGGTAGGCATCCAGCCCCCCTGGGTAAGGGTGGTAGTAGTGGTAGGCATCCAGCCCCCCCTGGCTAAGGGTGGTGGTGGGCATCTGGCACCCCCATGGCTAAGAGTGGTAGTAGTGGTAGGCATCCAGCCCCCCTGGCTTAGGGTGATAGTAGTGGTAGGCATCCAGCCCCCCCTGGGTAAGGATGGTAGTAGTGGTAGGCATCCAGCCCCCCTGGGTAAGGGTGGTAGTGGTGGTGGGCATCTGGCACCCCCCTGGCTAAGCGTGGTAGAAGTGGTAGGCATCCAGCCCCCCCTGGGTAAGGGTGGTAGTTGTGGTAGGCATCCAGCCCCCCTGGGTAAGGGTGGTAGTAGTGGTGGGCATCCAGCCCCCCTGGCTTAGGGTGATAGTAGTGGTAGGCATCCAGCCCCCCCTGGGTAAGGGTGGTAGTAGTGGTAGGCATCCAGCCCCCCCTGGCTAAGGGTGGTAGTAGTGGTAGGCATCCAGCCCCCCTGGGTAAGGGTGGTAGTAGTGGTGGGCATTGTGGGGTCCACACACATATATGTGTGGCACATGTGATAGGGAGTCACATTGTATGTTCAAAGTCATGTTCAGTGTGGTAGGCATTTGACACAGTCTACACACGCTTGTCATGGTGTTGGGGGATGTCTTTTTCTTGCATTCCCTAGGTTGTGGTGTGCTGGTTGTGTCATGCATTGTCCATCCTATGAGTGGGGGTGGTGTTGGTGGTAGGCATCCAGCCCCCCATGGGTAGAGGTGGTAGTAGTGACAGGCATCCAGCCCCCCTGGGTAAGGGTGGTAGTAGTGGTAGGCATCCAGCCCCCTGGGTAAGGGTGGTAGTAGTGGTGGGCATCCAGCCCCCCTGGCTTAGGGTGATAGTAGTGGTTGGCATCCGGCCCCCCCTGGGTAGGGGTGGTGGTGGTGGTGCGCATCCAGGCCCCTGTGTGCATATGTGGCATTGGTGATGGGCATCCTGCCCCTATGGTGCTGCTGGTGTAAGTAAATTCTGCATCCCTCTGTGTGTGTGTGATGTGTCGTGTACGTGTTGTATGTGTTTTGTGGTTGGTGTCTGACTTACCTTCTGCGCCGTACGCGTCCGTGGCTGTTCCGGTAGTAAATGTAGAATATTGGTAGGATCGGGACGAAGGGATTCATGGTTGGTTCGTGTCGTTCGTCTTTCTCGTTGCTTCGCGTCGTCCTCGTCGCTGGCGTGTTCGCCTCGTAGCCGTGGATCGTGTTGTGGCGCGAATCGGAGCTTATGTGCGCCTCTCCCGGATGCTTTGACGTGCCGTGCGTAGCGATGGGTTCGGCGCATACGGAAAGCGCATCGTACTTGTTCGGCCGGACGGGGCTGCATTTTCCCTTCCGTGCGACTCGATTCTGCGTTTCCGGATTCGCCTCGGTCGGAGAACAGGACCTGGATTGGGTGAGTACGACTCGGCCGGATTCTGTGCTGTTGTGCGCATCGTACTTACTCGTTCGGTATGATGTACGGATCGGTCGGGAAACAGGCATTCGCATGGCTTTTTTCCCGACCGAATGGTATTGGGTGCGCCTCCGACCGAGATCGGAATCGGCCCCCAAGTGTCTGTGTTCTACTTTGATATCGTTTGATTGCTGAGGGTCCTTATAGTCTGAGTGAAACAAAAAAAACTGAAATTGTGTTTAAATCGTATCTCCTGCCTTTAGTAGCTTCGATGTGACGGCTCATCGATATCTCGATGTCTACACACACTTTTCCGGGTCGCAAGCCTGCCCTGGCCTCTGGCATCAGGCCCGGTCTGTCCCCACACACATGGATTGCACATCGTTGCCTCTAAAGCATCCTTTAAACCTAAATTAGTATAGGCGCGTTTTCTCCCCACCCCCACAATGGGAAAGGACTTGTTCCTGGTATGGGCAAACGTTGCATGAATTTCTGGGTTTGAAAAACACCCGGAAATTGAACGCGAATACCTAAAAACTTACAAGTGTTTGAACGTTCGTGAATTTTAGTGATATTGGATAAATCGCTTGTCAAATGGCTACAGGTCACTTGTGATTCTTTCACCAAACCCTGAGCAGAAACACTTTGCATGCTGGGGCTTTGAAGCTCTTTGACAAAGCTCCAATGCCTAGCAGGGTCGGCCATTAGCATGAGCGAGCTGGGTTTAGGCACAGGGCGCCAATTTTCAGAGGGCGTAGGGAGCTGTGTGCATTAAGGTAATGCCAGCAGCAGCGCCCTTCTCATCTTGCTCCAGGCTTGTCCTTGTCCCTGCATGTTCGTTTCTGTCTGATTTGCCAGCTTAAAGTGGTTTTAGTCCTTCATTGTCATATGGCCGTGGATGTTTTTAACACCCCTTAAGCCCCCTTCCTCGCCCTCCCTTCACCCTCTGACCCCTACTGACACACATCAACAAAAGCATCATCTGTGTGAGGCAGCTAAGCTATCGGGATTTAGGTGAGCTGAGGGAGGTGCAGGGATGTTTGTGTTCAGGGGCCAGTCACTGCTCAGCCAGGTACTGACCAGTGAGCACAAAGGCCCCCCTGCTGCCTCATTTAATTCACTACCATCAACAAGGGCGCCACATTTCTCTCCGCCTATCTTAGCAAAGGCCGGCTCTGAGGCCTAGAGGCTCGAAGGCCTAGAACAGTGGTTCTCATTCTTAACTTTTCATGAAAAACAACAGCGATTAGCATTGAAATGCAAGCTTTTTTTTGTCTAGTTAGAAATATTGCTTCGGTGGGTTGATTTCACTTTATATCGCTATTTGTTTTATATTGGGAGTCACAGCCTAATTACCAGTATTTTTGTCTCTCATTGTTTTTTTAAAAAATATTTATTCGCACAAAGCACAAAGCTATATTTAAGGTTACTTTTTCCGCGTCTCTTCTTCACTCTATTTAAACTCCACACCCCCACTCTTATTGTCTCTCTCCTTCTTCTCTCTCTCCCCTCTCTAATTCTCTCTCTACTTAACTCCACTCTCATAACTTTTCAGCATGCCGCACAGCAGCCACACTTCTCTACAGCACAGCTTGAAGACATTGGCAAAGTCAATAGCTCTAGCTAAACACTTATAAGGCCCCAAAGGCGAGACCTATTGGCTATGCCAATGCTTGTTTGGGCATGCTCCTTCTAGAGACACTTACCTTTTTTATCCTACTTAAAGCGTGGGCGAGAGAGGGTTATGGCTGACTCACACAAACATAGAGAAGTATACAGTCTATCACCAAATTGCATCGCCTTTCTTAGGCACTGAAGCCCAAGTGCCTGAAGGTGATTCAGTTAATAGAGTGCAATATGAAATGGAAAGTGTTACTAGGTATATGAATTACCATCTACGCCTTTTAGCTTAGGACACAAAAAAGCTGTTAACAGTGATAGGCTACCCGTGTTTATCAGAAGGCCTTGAGTGCCCCATTCAGAACACAGCCATAACAGGAACACAGACACCCTGAACAGTGACATCAGGTGCCGCAATTGGTCAGTGTTACTGGAAAAAGGTGCGCCCTGCTTATGTCGGAAATTATCAACACTGTTTGTGACAGCAGAATCTGGGAGTGTTTTAATTTGTTATTAGTGTGTGTTGCGTTGCCATTTTTAGTTTGTTGTTCCCTCTGCTCTCCGTGTACAAGCAGTTGCACATGTGTTTTTTGGGGCGGGTTTGACTATATTGGCATTATTTTACAAGGAAAATACTAATTTTGTACTGGGATGAGATCGCGCTGCAATCTTCATGGCTCATGTTTGCTTTTTATCTATGTGTGCCAGTTTATATAACTCGTAGGACTTTGTCTCTACCCCTTCCCTCGTTTGAGCAGCAGCCAATTTTGAAGCTGGCCTTAGGACTTCTGAGCAAAAAGCAGCATGACCAGTAAAAACAGATGGTCTTTGGACCCTGAGGTCAATCTGCTGCCTAGTTAGATTTGCACACCATTGCTTTGCCAATATAAAATGTTAGTTCTATGTCATTGTGTAGAAAAATTAACATTTATCAAAGTAGTGTGTGTGGAGGACAGAGCACTATGCTGCAACTTATACTGGTGTAACATGTGACGTACGGTGTTTGTAGGAGGTAATTCTGCACTATATGTGAGGGGTCTGTGTTCACTTTGTGTGTCTTGCTTTCAGTGTGTTGCACTCTCCTGACTCGCCTGCTGCTGCAAGGTCCTGACGTCACTTCCTGTTTAACACTTATTAAGGTAAGCCTGTTAAGTTTAGGGTTCAATACTTCCTTGAGGTGCCCCGTTTACCTTTGCACTTCCATGTAATTATTAGCACCCTGTTTAAAAGAGAGGTTGTCAATTTTGAATCGGTGGGCCCACTCGGCCTTTCATCCTTATCAGGTCGATAAAACACCTAGTTTTAAGTCAGTATGGTGTATGCCTACGGTGAGGGTAACTGTTCAGAGAAAAAGCATATCATAAAACAACAAAAAAACACCATTTGTCTAACTCTGTCTCCCCACTGGAAAAACTAGAATTTGAAACCTTAAATAAAGCTTTTTTTAACTCAGAGGAAATCCGGAACAATAAGGCAACCATGTCAGATTACATAGCACGTCACCATCGCCTCCATCTCGCTCGCCCACACTCCCCGCATCAGCAGAAGCACGAGCGGAGGATACTTCTTCTCCTATCTCACAGCGAAGACATGGAACAACCTCCCCCTCCAGCTCCAGACTGCCCCATCTATTCTGGAATTTCAAAATGATCTTACGACCTGGCTATTTAAATGAGTCTCTCGGACCCTGCAAAAGCCTGGACACCCTCTCAGGTGATTCGCTGAGCTCTATAAATCAACTTATTGAGTGAGTGTCTGAATATATCAATGAAGAAACAATTGGTATATGTGAACATATTTTGATAAAGAAGAAACTATTTGCAACTAAAAATGTACAAGCTAAGATCAACGAGAAACATTGATGGATTTGAATGTCTTTGGAGTAAAATTCCTACATACCCAATTCCGCAGTGCAGATAATGGCTGAGTATTTGTCATGGTCACATACAGTATTTTAAACATTAAACCAATGGCTGCTTAATTGTTGAATCCTTACATTTATAGAGATGGGCCGCAAACGCAAGGACATTGACGATTACGTACAGGAGTATGCAGAATTTGAAGCCGTATCCCTTAAAGGGATGAAAATGTTCACCTGCAAGTCATGTCGAACAACTGTTGACATTGAAAACAGGGCAGCGGATAATATCAAAGCCCACCTGAGCAGCAAATCCCACGAGAGACTTTCTTCTCCAGTCGTAAAGAAGGCCCGCATGGAGCAAATGACCATGGAGCAATGCACAACTCGTGCACGCCAAAATATTGAAGTGGCTGCGGATATCCCGCACAAGTTTGTGAAAGCTCTGTGTGAAGGTGGTGTTCCACTTCACCAGACTGATGGTCCAATTGGAGAGCTGATTAGGCAGCTGTGCCCTGCAGCAAGGACAATGTGCAAATCCAGCCAAATGTATGAAAAATATCTCCCCGAAGTGTTCGAAGCACAGCTTGGAAACATACGTCAAGCTGTAGCAAATGTCCCTATCTCTTTAACAATTGACGAAACCACAGAGGTGCATGGTGACCCAGCCATTGGAACATTGGTCACATATTACTGTGATGATGAAGAAAAGGGTCGCCGCTCAGCCTTAGTTGACATCACTGTATCTGATGAGTGTAATTCTGCTAAAATTGCCTTAATTGTATACAGTGTGCTTCAAACGTTGGGTAAATCATGGCATGATCTTGTTGCAGTATGTTCTGATTCTGCATCCTATATGACAAAGGCAGTAACTGATTTGCGCGCTGCTCAGAGGATTAATTCCATCCATATAAAAGATCCATGTCATCTTATACATGCTGCTGTTTCCTATGCTCTGTCTCAGCCTGAGAACCGGGACATGTATGATTTTGTTATAAAGGCTGGAGCAGTATTTAAGTATGTGCGAAACTTAAAACGCATTTATTCGCAAGGAAATGTAGACGGGAGAATGAGATATCCAAGGGCGGTTGTTGTGATCCGATGGTTCAGCTGGTATGAGGGAGCAGTAAGACTTTTGGAAATATGGCACTGCTTCCTTGCTTTTGTAAACAATGAAGAAGCCACTGGATCCAAAATTGATCACCTACGTAAACTACTCGGCCCCAACAGTGCAAACCACCAATCTTTCTATGTGAAGATGCATTTCATTGTTAAAACTCTCACTGGTATCATCCACATTCAGAAGAAGCTTGAGTCAGAAGAAACACATGCCCACCAAATATATTCAGCCATAGATATTGACATGGCTTTGGCATTGGAGCAAGACTATTCGCAAGACCCAATGATCACCAGCCTATTGCAAATGTTACCACCAAAAAAAGCAAATGCCCTAATAAAAGAGATGATTACTTTTAAAGATGCACTGAAAAACAAGTGGGATGCTGTCCTAGCTCGTAACATAACTGGGCAAATGAGTTATAGCTCTTTTTGGAAGCGGGTTACAATCCTGGACCCATTCAAGAAAGTTCAGTTTAGTCAGGATTTCAATGATTACAAAGATTTATTCATGTTGGTTGGAGCTTCTGATGATGTAATGAATGTTGTAGAAGAAGAATTCAAGAAATATATAATGCACCCTATCCCACAAAAAGACATCAGTGCAATGACATACTGGCGTTCTCAGAAGCAAGAATGGCCAACACTGTGTAATCTTTCTTTGAATCTTTTGGCCATTCCAGTATCCTCAGCAAATATTGAACGGGTTTTCAGTGGTCTTCACTTCATTAACAAACCAGAAAGAGCCTCAATGTCCTCAAAGTCTCTTGAAATGCACATGTGCTTGTACTACAATGGCAAAGTTTTCAGATGAATGTATTGTGTTGACCAATAACAACCGGGCGCAGGTGTGCCTTGTCAATTTAAATAAATGTGGAAAAATACTAGCTGTAGCGTCGTCTTTTGCTTGTGGCAAAAATAAATGCGGATTAATACAGAAAAAATGGCCAAAAAATAAATATGGATAAATACAGACGGAAATGGCAAAAAAATAAATACCATAAAACCGGGAGCCCTATTTATAACGTGGTGACGTACACCACACAACAATTCAAAGCTCGAGGTAAAATAAAATACCAGCACTCACTGGAACGTAGTCTCCCAGATTTTATTGGGATTCTTCAACACGACCAGACGCGTTTCGGCTGCCGCCTTTTTCAATAGTGGCCGGCGCCGACATAAAGCAGACTTTAAATATCATAAACTACTAAACATTAACAAAGGACACCGGACTTACTCCAGTCCAAAGGTGTCGGCCATTTGTAAACATGCAATCGCTTTATAAAACAATAACATAAAACCCAGGATTTATACCACATCTATCTCGCCCTAAATGGGCACTTCTTGTGTTATATTAAACCTTGTTTCATGTTCATGTAGTTGTGTTATTCAGCCCTGAATGGGCTCATGATTCTCAACATTTACCTCATTCTACCCTGTATGGGTCATTATAATTACACACAAGAGTTAATAAAACGAATAAGCAATGTTCATATCATATAATGTTGTAGCAATAAGATGAGATTCACACATGTAGGATGTATCCTTGTTACTCTCCCAACCTCTAAAGGTGTGCAGCCATCTCTTCCCCGCTATTCAGACCTCCTGGTATTTTAGTTTGGTTGTCGATAATATAGCTCGACTCCAATCTGCGCAGTTGTAACTGTCTGTCACCACCTCTTACATTGGTGGGTACCTGATCCATACAGAAAAAACTCAGCAAGTCTCTGTTGCTCTGATGGAATGCCTCAAAGTGCCTGGCCACCGGATAGGTTACATCCTTGTTATGGATGGCTCTAAGATGTTCTAAAATACGCACTTTGGTTGGATGTATAGTGCTTCCAATGTAACGCAAACCACACAGACACACTAAGCAATATACCGTGTGGCTTGTGTTACAGTTCATGAGTTTCTTGATTTTCTTTGGTTCTTCCAGACCGGGCACTGTATAGTCTAGCACTTTTTTACTATTTTTGCAGGCCCTGCATTTTAAGCATGGGAAGAACCCAGCTAGCCTACCAAAGGTTAATGGTTTGTTTTCCTGAGCACAGTGGCTTTGGACTAGACTGTTTCGCAGTGACCTTGCCCTCCTGAACGTCATAAGGGGTGCTTTTGGCAATTCCCTCCCTATTACTGTGTCAGATTTTAAAATATGCCAATTTTTGACAAATATCTTTCTGATGTCCGAAGCATCGCTAGAATACTCCGTGATCATCCTGAAGTTGTTTAGTTTTTCTCTTTCTTGGAGTCAAGGGCACTGTCATTTATCAAGTCTAGTCTAGGCTTCCTGTCCACTTTGGACTTAGCTTCTACTAGGGTCTCTTTGCGGTATCCTCTGACCTCAAATCTTTGTATACTCTCATTAGCTGCTACCTGATAATCACAGTCACGTGTACAGTTTCTTTTTATTCTAAGTAGCTCGCCGTATGGGATACTTGTTATTGTTTTCCCAGGATGGCAGCTGCTAGCGTGTAGCACAGAATTCCCTGCGGTTGGTTTTCTGTGCAAAGAAGTGCGCAGTCTGCCCTCTGCAGGGAAGACCTTGAGGTCCAGAAAATTCACAGATTTTTTACTTATTTCTCCTGTGAACTTCAGGTTGAGGTCGTTCTTGTTGAGCACCTCTATATATTCTTTAGCTGACTGTTCCGTGCCCCTGTAAATGATAAATAGATCATCTATGTACCTATTCCAGCTTACGACCCTACGGGTCCAATTTTCATTGTTCTCTGCCCAGGCCACCTGCTTCTCCCACCAGCCCACGAAAAGATTCGCGTAGCTGGGGGCGAAGCAGGTGCCCATCGCAGTACTGCGTATCTGTTTGAACAATTGTTCCTGGAATAAGAAGATATTGTTACATAGACAAAAGTTCACAAAGTCAACTAGCATCTTATTGTGCTCAACCAAGGTGATCGATCGCTTTCCTAGGAAATACTTAACTGCTTCAATCCCTTGCAAATGATCAATACTTGTATAGAGACTTGAAATGTCAAGTGTTATCATCACTAAGTCATTGTCCTAGATCAAACTCTCCACCCGTGTCAAAAATCTTTGGTGTCTTTGATGTATGAAACGAATTGTGTCACAAATCCAAATAGAAAGTGGTCCACAAACCTGGACATATATATATATATATATATATACATAGATATATATATATATATATATATATATATATATATATATATAACCTACTGGCGGTCAAAAAGCGTTTTTTCTTTTGCCAATATCTTCGGCGCCGTTTGACGAATTTTCGCGAAATATTCAAAACTAATGGGGTGCTCCGGTCAGCTCCTGTCTTGAAAGTTTTGGGTGGATTCGTCAAGCGGGGGCCGAGAAAAAAAGGGGGTCCCAAAACATGATTTCTCCATGTTAATTTCCATAGGAAACTTTAGACACAGCTACAGCACGAACTGCTTAACGGAATTACACCAAATTTGTCAAAAAAGTAGCTTCTAGTCCAGAAAGCACTCTTTTCATTAAATGGTGTAAATCCGTTCTGTAGTTCCTGAGAAATTCATATTTTAAAATATATTGATATCTGGTGACCGCGGTGGGTCCGCGAACCCTCCCGAGCTCGAGCTAGATTCTGATTGGCTGCCAACAATTCAAACGAGTCACAGGAAAAAAGGAGAATAAACATCAAGAAACGAGAAAAGGGGTCAGGGTAGAAACACTCTGACCCCCTAGGCCTGCTCAGGAGGTCCCACAGGAGGTTCTGAGAGTGTTGTGGGTCGTGATTCAAAATACGGAAGTAGGTTGCTTCCGGCAACGGACCCCCTCCCCTTAAGCAGGCATCCGCCCGCAACCAAACAAAGACGAGAATCTGGGAGGAATTTTGGCGGCAGCCCCCTACTGCAGTCGAAGAAACTTGCACCGGCCAGAGGACGACAGCGGCAGGGTCGGAGGACCCGTCAATGATCGAAATCAAGGCGGTGAGTGAGACGGCTAAGGCATAGGTGGGGAGGTACGATAGACGGCGGCAGTAACAGAAGCCGGTCAACACTAGGCTTAACTCACGCATAAATAGCACCTCAGCATGTCTGCGGACGCAGTACGCGAGAGGGAGGCAGCGGCAGACGAACTATTCAGCAACCTGCCTAAGGCAATTACAAGTTTACAGAGCTCTCATGGCAATGTGGCTAGTAAAGAGAGCGATGTGAAAACGCTATTAAGAACATTGGAAAAGAAGATGAGAAATGAGATTACCAAATTGTGGGAACACAAGTCTTTGACGAAATATGTGGAAGTGGGAAGAGTCCCACGAGGATTAAGAATTCTCCTTGCGCCTAGTTTTGACAACCCGAATCCAAATATGCTCAGAGAATGGGGTGAAAGCAATTTGGCAGCTTCAATGAATTTAGTAAACATCTTAATTAAATACGCCGAAATAGATCGCCAGGTACTATTAGAGGAAATTGATAAAATTAATAAAGAATTGAGTAAATCAGAAATGAAGGACTATATAATGACAACAAGGAATGAAATAAAAGAGCAACTAAAGAAGCATGAAGATAAAATCATAATTCGCAAGGCTCACAAATTTGCGCGCGACCAGGCCGACTATGAACAAGGCCAAATATTCACTTTCGCGCGTAAATATGAAAATGCCAAAAAGCTGAGATTTAATGACAGGACAAGAAGTAATGTTATAAAAGGGACACAGAAATCTGGTAATATTGTAGAATTATCCAGCACAGATGCAGAGTCCTTAACAAGCGAATCGGGCTCGGAATGTGGCAGGCTCAGCAGTGCAATAGAAAAAACTAAACTTAGCCTTGGAGAAGAGGTGGATTTTTTAGTCCTATAACGCTGGCAAACCCTGAGGCCAAGAAATCAAAAGAGGTCAACCGAAAAAGAAGGAACGCAAGAAGAAGGGCAAGGCGCAAAAGGCGAAAATACAAAACCGAAGAAAAGAACCCAATGGCGCAGAAAGTAACGGTAGACGATAAAACTATCATAAATCTTTCGTCCATTACGCTAACCAAGGCTGAAAAACAGTTATCACTTGGATTAAACTTCTGTCCAAAGAGCATCTTCAATTACACCAGTACAAGAGTTGATGTATTTTGTTTTATTCGCAAACTCAAGCTTAAAAAGTTCTTCACTATTAAAACTGGCCTGGAAAATTCAAAAACGGCGCAACACACTGAGGAAAGTAATATACAATTGCTCCAAGTATTGGACATTCCAACATTGCTAACTTTACAAGAATTAAGCAATGAAACAAACACTACAAATCAGGAGCTTAATTGTGAGGATTCAACTCAGGCAAAATTGAGGAAAATCGACATATCACAATGAGGTGCAGGGAGCAGTCCGTTCAGACCCAAATCCACCCTCCTTCCTGTCATGCCAAAGGATGCTGTTGACATCTTTCACGAGAGAGTTACGGAGGACATTAAAAAGTTATACCATCAAGTGAAACACAAAAAACGGAGTAAACAATACAACAAAATACAATATGCCAAATCTGATGAAGAAATTGGGAGACAATCAAGAGATCGTTATAAAGAAATCAGATAAGGGTGGGAACCTTGTGTTGTGGCCCAAAAAGACTACATCCAAGAAGCCAAGAGACAATTGGATAATGAACAATGCTATGAGAGGACAACTATGAGGGAATATAACAAAGCAAAGGAAGTCCTAAAGAAAGATCTGCAACAGTGGAGACGGGAGGGACTAATTTCATCTGATAAATATAAATTTATGTACAATGAGTTCCCAGTCCTCCCAGTTATATACTTCATTCCGAAGGTCCACAAGAACGTTGTACCAATACCAGGCAGACCCATCATCTCTGCAATTAACAGTGTGGGAGAACATGTTGCACAATATGCAGATTATTTCGTACAGGACTTGGCAAAAAGATTACCCACGTATGTAAAAGACACAGGGGACTTTCTAACGAAAGTTAATGGCATTGAATGGGCAGATGACTTGATGCTTATTACATTAGACATAGAGTCACTGTACACAAGTATTGAACACCAGACAGGTTTAAAAGCAGTCAGGCACTTCTTGGACACAAGACCCTGTGAGTATCATCAACACAATAAGATGTTGCTTGACCTTATCTCTTGGTGTCTACATAATAATTATTTTATGTTTGGCAAGGAAATTTTCAAACAACTAAGAGGAGTAGCGACGGGAGCCTGTTTCTCCCCCAGCTATGCATGCTTGCATGTTGGCTGGTGGGAGGAACAGGTTCTTAAAATAGACCATCAGGAGATGTATGCACAACATATAATGTATTGGCTTCGTTACATTGACGACGTTTTTATTGTGTGGAAAGGTGACGAGGGGAGTGCCAGGCAGTTCATCAGGGCAATTAACACTAACTCTGCCAACCTCAATTTCACATCTCACATGAGTAGATCCAACATTGAATTTTTAGATGTGAAAATCTATGCTAATAAGGGGAAATTAGAAACAACTTTATTTAGGAAGACAACAGCAGGCAATGCTACACTGCACGCAAGCAGCGCGCATCCGAAGCACCTCATTAGGAGTATCCCATATGGGGAAATCCTAAGACTAAAACGTATTTGTAGTACACAAACAGACTTTGAGAACTGTACACAAGAGGCACTCACTAGGCTTAAGAACAGAGGATACAGTGAGAAAATATTGAGGGAGGCAGTCAGCAGAGCAGAAGATAGGCCCAGGGCAACACTGCTACCAAGATTGGAAGAAAGAGTAGAACCCCCACTCGTAGATGAAGGCCCCCGCTTGATAACCACATATAGTCAGCAGGAAAGGAAAATAAGGTCCATAATAAGAAAGAACTGGCCCATAGTTCTCACCGATGGTGTCCTAGGAACTAGACTCCCCACATTTCCCAACATCACTTTTAGGAAATCACAATCTATGGGGTCTAAACTAGTCAAAAATAGCCCAGAATTGGGCCCTACTGGTACATGGCTTAAACCCAGACAAGGTTTTTTTAAATGCTCGTCATGCCGAGCATGCAAATTTGGAGTTAATATGACTCAGTTTACTACTCCATTTTGCCGAGAAGAGATTGCCATAAAGGGCAGCTATAACTGCAGAACAGAGTATGCAGTGTATGTTCTGACATGCACCTGTGGCTTGAGATACGTTGGGAGTACCAAGCTGCAGGTGCATGTCAGAATTCTGCAACATCTGAGGGCAATCGTTAACAACGATTCTTCATACCCTGTGGCACGGCATTTCAAGAGCATGCATAACAACGATGTAAACTGTTTGAAATATTATTTGGTTGATGCCATTCCCAACCTCCGCAGAGGCGGGAACAGGGAACGACTTTTGAGGCAGTTAGAAACACGCATGATTCTTGAACTAGACAGCAAAGCGCCAAACGGGCTCAATAATACTGAGGACATGCACAATTTCTTGTAAGACTTATTTTACATAAATTGATACCGCCACCATGTGGGGCAGCACTGTGGATGCAGGAGCAGGGTTTTTATCATGATGTAATGATTATTAATCTCTTATCCGCTGCCACCCAGATGTATTTATTGTTTTAACATCCCGGATGTTATTATTCGAGTTGAGGTTTTAGTAATAGCACTAGCACTTTATGTTTAGATTTGCACTTGTACAGCATTTTGCACTTTAATTTAGCATTTTTGCACAAATTGTAGATGTTGCTAGGCACGGAAGCACTTTAGATGAGTGAAAAAACAAAATAGATATTCAGTAATTATGAAAATCATAATAAAGAGGGAAAGAGAAAAGGACTCTTTAGCACCAATTAATTAAGGATATTATTTACATGTGGTCATTATACTATTGAGTGTGGGGCTAGGAAAATAGCATTTAGGCCGATATTACAGTTATTACAGCAGTAACATGGTGGATATAGAAACCAGCATTTATGCTGCAATAAGTATAACCGTGTTTATGTATGAAATAGGAATGTATGGGCCTTCAAAGGTACAAGTCTGTGTACATGTGAGTATCATATTACGATGGTTTTTGCACAGCTGAAATGAAATTCGTGTACTTGTCTTTTTCTATATGTTAAAAAATGTATATATATTTATCTATTTATTCATATTTATAGATATTTATCTATTTATTTATATACATGCATTACCTATATATCAATAAATTTTACGATGTCCCAGCATTTGAAAATATTTTCAGCATTGTTAACCATATGTAGTGATGTAAAGAGTAGATGGTGCTTTTGGTGAGTCCAAACTCATAGTGTTTCTTCTATGTTGATTAACACGTGACATTAGGGGGTGTGCACAACACATTTAAAAAAGTATGGCGGACTGCGTTCCGTGTGTGATCAAGGGCACTTGTTGCTCGAAACGCATCATCAGAGGAGTGAGGAAGAATAAAGAAGAACTTGCCATTCTATCCGGGTGTCCGTTACTCTCTTTTCGCCGAGAGGAGGTTCTGAGAGTGTTGTGGGTCGTGATACATATATTTTGGTGTATGAGCTGTGTATTACCAGCCCAATATCTCTTCAATTTGTGTGTTTTGTTGTAGGATGTGCCTGCAGTGTGTGAATACAATTGAAGTCTTTTTTGTATTCCATAATTACAATTGTGGGGGACGGTGTTCGTTTTAGTAATGTGGCGATGTGGTGTCTGCTATTTAGCATGAACATTATTTATAGCACGTTTCATGTTTTACTTAATGCAGTTTTTATTTTCCGATTCAGTTTTGGTTGGGCTGAGAGCATTGGCGCCATTACGTGTACAAACATCAAAGCACCTTGGCTTGGCATTAGGACATGCCCATCCTCAAGGCAGAGAATATATATATATACTCTTTCTGTGCTGTCTTTTAAAGTTGTTTATGCTCTATCTTTGGTGAAACAAACTGGCTGTGCAGTATGCTGTTAGTTACATTTATTTATCTACTGCACTTTGCATTTTATATATTTTCGCCATAATAAGCTTGTTTCAATAGGCATGTTTTATAATTGCGCAGTCCATTCTCTATGTTCACATATGCCTCAATGAAGGGGGAGGGCTATATAATCTTTGAATTTCATGGCGCCAAGTAGATTGACAAAGCCTGCTGTGCAGGCGAAACGCGTCTCTCTTTCAATGCGGGGTCGCGGGAGACCTGAAGCTCAATAAATAAGCCTTATTCTCACCTACCTCGTGTACGTGCCTCTTCTTGCTGGGAGTTGGATTGTCTTCATTGATTAAGCAGCGTTGGCGGTTGGCGCTGCACACGTACCACCAGTCGTTTTTGTGGCTCTGCTTCTGACCGCAATTGTTTTTGGAGCAGCATGGGAGTGCTATGTAGTGGAGCCCCCAGAGAATATGCCGGGAAGAGGACTAAGGATGACAACTGTGGGGTTTTCAGATTGCGGAGCGGGGCGGTCTTGCTGACTGCCAGCACGTATGTCTGTATTCCGCGGCTAGAAATGCCTTACCCAGGAGTCTGGCGTACTTTGGTGACTGGGCACCGTGGATGCCGAAGCAGAAACGGTGAGGTCGGTTTGGCAAAGTGAATTTATTTCCATCGGTCTCCTCCGACCTCGCATGTGTGCCCAAGATTGAGTAACATTTTCGTGCTATCTGCTTTTGTAGACATTTGTGACATTTACCAACATTGCCAGTTTGACTTTGGATCACGGCACCTAAACGAAAGTATCGTTTTGTTGTTGGCACAACATAAAACATCCGATATTTCAACCTTTCACACTAACATTTGTTAACGGACTTTGTATTTGCAAGGCCGTCAAAGGGGATTATGGGCTTTGTAGTCCTACTGGAAAGAGTCAATTATCCGGGGCCGGCACTGTGGTCGTAAGTGCACTAAGTTTGTGTAATCAGAGCCCCAAGGACTTATTACCAGCCCAATATCTCTTCAATTTGTATGTTTTGTTGTAGGATGTGCCTGCGGTGTGTGAATACAATTGAAGTCTTTTTTGTATTCCGTAATTACAATTGTGGGGGACGGTGTTCGTTTTAGTAATGTGGCGATGTGGTGTCTGCTATTTAGCATGAACATTATTTATAGCACGTTTCATGTTTTACTTAATGCAGTTTTTATTTTCCGATTCAGTTTCGGTTGGGCTGAGAGCATTGGCGCCATTACGTGTACAAACATCAAAGCACCTTGGCTTGGCATTAGGACATGCCCATCCTCAAGGCAGAGAATATATATATACTCTTTCTGTGCTGTCTTTTAAAGTTGTTTATGCTCTATCTTTGGTGAAACAAACTGGCTGTGCACTATGCTGTTAGTTACATTTATTTATCTACTGCACTTTGCATTTTATATATTTTCGCCAAAATAAGCTTGTTTCAATAGGCATGTTTTATAATTGCGCAGTCCATTCTCTATGTTCACATATGCCTCAATGAAGGGGGAGGGCTATATAATCTTTGAATTTCATGGCGCCAAGTAGATTGACAAAGCCTGCTGTGCAGGCGAAACGCGTCTCTCTTTCAATGCGGGGTCGCAGGAGACCTGAAGCTCAATAAATAAGCCTTATTCTCACCTACCTCGTGTACGTGCCTCTTCTTGCTGGGAGTTGGATTGTCTTCATATATATATATATATATATATATATATATATATATATATATATATATATATATATATATATATATATATATTATCTACTGGCGGTCGCCAGTAGATAGTTATAGTTAGGACCTAGTTTCCATAGGAAAAGCGTTTTTTCTTTTCCCAATAACTTTGGCGCCGGATGACGAATCTTCGCGAACTTTTCAAAACTAGTGGGGCGCTCCGGTCAGCTCCTATCCTGAAAGTTTCGGGGTGATTCATCAAGCGGGGGCCGAGAAAAAAGGGGGGTCCCAAAACGCATTTTCCCCATGTTATTTCCCATAGGAAACTTTAGACACGGCTACAGCCCGAACTGCTGAACGGAATTACACCAAATTTGGCAAAAAGGTAGCCCTTGGTTCAGAAAGCGCCCTTTTTTTTTAAATGGTGTAAATCTGTTCAGTAGTTCCTGAGAAATTAAAAAAATAGAGGTCAAAAAATCAATTTCCCAGAGGAAAGTTTAGACACGGTTACAGCCAAAACTGCTGAACGGAATTACACCAAATTTGGCAAAAAGGTAGTGCTTGGTTCAGAAAGCGCCCTTTTTTTTAAATGGTTTAAATCCGTTCAGTAGTTTTCGAGATATTAAAGGAAAAATATCTTTATATATCTGGGCGAGACCTAACTACACAAGCACGAGCTTGGCTCTAATTGGCTGCCAACACTTCAATTCAGGAAGTGTTGGCAGCCATCTTGGTGCAATGCTTTTTAGGTCTCGCCTAGCGACGCAGCACATGCGCTGCTCACTACACAAACACCACTGCACTGCCCTAAACCCTAAAACACTACCCCAGCACAACCCCCTACACTGCACGAACACCACTGCACTGCCCTAAACCCTTAAACACTACCCCAGCACGACCCCCTACACTGCCCGAACACCACTGCACTGCCCTAAACCCTGAAACACTACCCCCAGCATGACCCCCTACACTGCCCGAACACCACTGCACTGCCCTAAACCCTGAAACACCACCCCCAGCACGACCCCCTACACTGCCCGAACACCACTGCACTGCCCTAAACCCTGAAACACCACCCCCAGCAAGACCCCCTACACTGCCCGAACACCACTGCCCTAAACCCTGAAACACCACCCCCTGCAAGGCCCCCTACACTGCCCGATCACCACTGCACTGCCCTAAACCCTGAAACACCACCCCCTGCACGACCCCCTACACTGCCCGAACACCACTGCACTGCCCTAAACCCTGAAACACCACCCCCTGCACGACCCCCTACACTGCCTGAACACCACTGCACTGCCCTAAACCCTGAAACACCACCCCCAGCATGACCCCATACACTGCCCGAACACCACTGCACTGCACTAAACCCTATACACCACCCCCAGCACGACCCCCTACTCTGCCCGAACACCACTGCTCTGCCCTAAACCCTGAAACACTAACCCCAGCACGACCCCCTACACTGCCCAAACACCACTGCTCTGCCCTAAACCCTGAAACACCACCCCCAGCACGTCCCCCTACACTGCCCGAACACCACTGCACTTCCCAAAACCCTAAAACACTACCCCCAGCACGACCCCCTACACTGCCCGAACACCACTACACTGCCCAAAACCCTGAAACACTACCCCCAGCACGACCCCCTACACTGCCCGAACACCACTGCACTGCCCTAAACCCTGAAACACCAGCCCCAGCAGGACCCCCTACACTGCCCGAACACCACTGCACTGCCCTAAACCCTGAAACACCAGCCCCTGCACAACCCCCTACACTGCCCGAACACCACTGCACTGCCCTAAACCCTGAAACACCAGCCCCTGCACGACCCCCTACACTGCCCGAACACCACTGCACTGCCCTAAACCCTGAAACACCAGCCCCTGCACGACCCCCTACACTGCCCGAACACCACTGCACTGCCCTAAACCCTGAAACGCCAGCCCCAGCACAACCCCCTACACTGCCCGAACACCACTGCACTGCCCTAAACCCTGAAACACCAGCCCCAGCATGACCCCCTACACTGCCCGAACACCACTGCACTGCCCTAAACCCTGAAACACCAGCCCCAGCACGACCCCCTACACTGCCCAAACACCAGTGCCCTAAACCCTGAAACACCAGCCCCAGCACGACCCCCTACACTGCCCGAACACCACTGCACTTCCCAAAACCCTGAAACACTACCCCCAGCACGACCCCCTACACTGCCCGAACACCACTACACTGCCCAAAACTCTGAAACACTACCCCCAGCACGACCCCCTACACTGCCCGAACACCACTGCACTGCACTAAACCCTAAACACCACCCCCAGCACGACCCCCTACTCTGCCCGAACACCACTGCTCTGCCCTAAACCCTGAAACACCAGCCCCAGCATGACCCCCTACACTGCCCGAACACCACTGCACTGCCCTAAACCCTGAAACACCAGCCCCTGCACAACCCCCTACACTGCCGAACACCACTGCACTGCCCTAAACCCTGAAACACAAGCCCCAGCACGACCCCCTACACTGCCTGAACACCAGTGCCCTAAACCCTGAAACACCAGCCCCAGCACGACCCCCTACACTGTCCGAACACCACTGCACTGCCCTAAACCCTGAAACACCACCCCCTGCAGGACCCCCTACACTGCCCGAACACCACTGCACTGCCCTAAACCCTGAAACACCACCCCCGCACGACCCCCTACACTGCCCAAACACCACTGCCCTAAACCCTGAAACACCACCCCCAGCACGACCCCCTACACTGCCCAAACACCACTTCACTGCCCAAAACCCTGAAACACCACCCCTAGCACGACCCCCTACACTGCCCGAACACCACTGCACTGCCCTAAACCCTAAAACACCACCCCCAGCACGACCCCCTACACTGCCCGAACACCACTGCACTGCCCTAAGCCCTAAAATACCACCCCCAGCACGACCCCCTACACTGCCCGAACACCACTGCACTGCCCTAAACCCTAAAACAACACCCCCAGCACGACCCCCTACACTACCCGAACACCACTGCACTGCCCTAAACCCTAAAACACCCCCCCAGGCACCTCTCCCTACACTACCCGAACACCACTGCACTGCCCTAAACCCAAAAACACCCCCCAGCACGACCCCCTACACTACCCGAACACCACTGCACTACCCTAAACCCTAAAACACTCCCCCAGCACGACCCCTACACTACCCGAACACCACTGCACTACACTAAACCCTAAAACACTCCCCCCAGCACGACCCCCTCCACTACCCGAACACCACTGTACTGCCCTAAACCCTAAAACACTCCCCCCAGCAGGACCCCCTACACTACCCAAACACCACTGCACTGCCCTAAACCCTAAAACACTTCCCCCAGCACGACCCCCTACACTACCCAAAAACCAATGCACTGCCCTAAACCCTAAAACACTACCCCCAGCACGACCCCCTACACTACCCAAACACCAATGCACTACCCAAACCCTAAAACACTCCCCCCAGCACGATCCCCTACACTACCCAAACACCAATGCACTACCCTAAACCCTAAAACACGACCCCCTACACTACACAAACACCGCTGCAAACCCTAAACCCTAAAACACTACCCCCAGCACGACCCCCTACACTACACAAACACCACTGCACTACCCTAAACCCTAAAACACTACCTTACACTACACAAACACCACTGCACTACCTTACACCCTAAAACACTACCCCCAGCACGACCCCCTACACTACCCAAACACCACTGCACTACCTGAACCCTAAAACACTACCCCCAGCAGTACCCCCTACACTACCCAAACACCACTGCACTACCCTAAACCCTAAAACACTACCCCCAGCAGTACCCCCTACACTACCCAAACACCATTGCACTACCCTAAACCCTAAAACACTACCCCCAGCAGTACCCCCTACACTACCCAAACACCACTGCACTACCCTAAACCCTAAACCACTACCCCCAGCACGACCCCCTACACTACCCAAACACCACTGCACTACCCTAAACCCTAAAACACTACCCCCAGCACGACCCCCTACACTACCCAAACACCACTGCACTACCCTAAACCCTAAAACACTCCCCCCAGCACGACTCCCTACACTACCCAAACACCACTGCACTACCCTAAACCCTAAATCTACCCCCAGCACGACCCCCTACACTACCCAAACACAACTGCACTACCCTAAACCCTAAATCTACCCCCAGCACGACCCCCTACACTACCCAAACACCACTGCACTCCTCTAAACCCTAAATCTACCCTCAGCACGACCCCCTACACTACCCAAACACCACTGCACTACCCTAAACTGTAAAACACTACCCCCAGCACGACCCCCTACACTACACCAACACCACTGCACTACCCTAAACCCTAAAACACTACCCCAGCATGACCCCCTACACTACCCAAACACCACTGCACTACCCTATACCCTAAAACACTACCCCCAGCACGACCCCCTACACTACCCAAACACCACTGCACTACCCTAAACCCTAAAACCCTACCCACAGCACGACCCCCTACGCTACACAAACACCACTGCACTGCCCTAAACCCTAAAACACTACCCCCAGCACGACCCCCTACACTACACAAACACCACTGCACTACCCTAAACCCTAAATCTACCCCAAGCATGACCCCTATACTACACAAACATCACTGCACTACCCTAAACCCTAAAACACTACCACCAGCACTTCCCCCTACACTACACAAACACCACTGTACTACCCTAAACCCTAAAACACTACCCCCAGCACGACCCCCTACACTACACAAACACCACTGCACTACCCTAAACCCTAAAACACTACCCTCAGCACGACCCCCTACACTACCCAAACACCACTGCACTACCCTAAACCCTAGAAAAGTAACCACCACCCCATGCCCAATCCCCCTTACCTCTCACTCCTCGTGGTTCCTCTCTCCTCGTGGTTCCTGCTTCATGTCTTCTCTGAGGGGCGGTGCACGTCGTTGTGAGGAAACGGAACAGCCTCTGTTTCCTTACAACGACGTGGATCGTCTACATTTTTTAGAACTCATGGTCATTTACCATACATACCTTTACAACAAAATTTGTTGTAAAGGCATGCGTGGTAAATGACCATGCGTTCTAAAAAATGCATAGTAATGACTTTAGCGATGTACAACGCATGCGTGGTAATGCATGCGTTGTAATGGTATCGCGAAGTAAAAAAGTCGTTGTAACGGCTGTTTACCAATCGAAGCTGGTCCCTGTTCTTCAGTGAGTCGTTTATTTGATAAATTAGGAGGAAGGAATGTGTTTTTTTACCGAAAAGTGCATTCCCGGCTGTTGTATCGTGAAAGTGTCCGCGTGGCCTGGTTTCACTTCCGGTGAGATGGTGGAAGAATCTGTTTGGATCTAAAGGGGTTCTGCTGTTGGACGGGGCCGGCGCGACACGTCATCAGAAAACACAGCTAATGGAAAGCGTTGTCCCCGAAGTGTGGAGCAGTGCCATGAGAGGTCAACGAGTGTGCGTCCCACCGCAGTATGACCGTACCGCGTGACCCATGTGCCGCCTCCAGTGTACGGAAAACAGAAGCGCCATCCATCGCAGGTCCACTTGAAGACCGTTGTAGCATAATTCTACATTTTGGAACTAGGGCATTTTAACCTTGTTGTTCCTGCCAGATACAAAGAGAAGATCCTGTGTTATTCAGTGCCCTTGTTACCTTTTCTGTGGGTAGTGGTGCTTGTCACTTCGCTGCCCCGCCGGTGCACACGACTGGGCTCCCCACCTCGTGTGCCATCTGCAGGGCCTCTGCCCTCGGATCACTGGTTTCGGTTTCTGGAGTGGCAACATAAACAGTTGCTCCCAAAGGACTAGCCTGAACACTTAGGTGAATATCCCCTGCGCCAGCATTCCGCGGAAATTCTTTCCTAGCTCTCCCACGTCGACGACGATGTCATAATAGCACGGCTCCGCTCGCGACAACGTATGACGTCTTAGGAGCCGTAAGAGGACCTCGTCGGCGTGCTGACGTCAGTTCCACCCATTTTTTCCGTGCCACCGAGGTAAACAGGTGGACCGACACATTTTCACATGTATACATAGTATACTATATATATATACAAATGCATAACCAATAAAGGCATAAAGAAATAGCAACAGATCAAGCATTTCTCACTATTAAAACATAAGCATGATTAAGACATATTAAAAACATTCATGCCAAACAGTAAAAGCATCTTTTTGGTAGAAACAGGTGGACAACGGGGAGGCGGGTGGGACAGTGAGGAATCCACAGGCAGATACTGTATCCACCAGAAAAGCGTTACCGAAGGTAAGTAACTTGCTCTTCTGATGGATACTTCTGCCTGTTGATTCCTCACCTTTTGAATAGAATCCTCAAGCCGTACCTCACCCGGAGGAGGGTGTCCACCTGACTAGACCAAAAAATCTTGCAAAACAGATCGAGCAAAATGGCCATCCCTCCTAACCTCCTAATCCAATAATAATCGAATAATTTTTAGTCGAAATTATATTGAAAATAATACTTTAAAAATACTTTTATTAATAAATTTAGACAAACACTTAAAGGAAAACTTTTATTTATAATTAATTTAAAGATATTTCATGCTTTACAAATTACGCCGAAGTCGCGACCCCAGCGTGACTTTTCAAAATGGCTACCGGAATGCGCGCAGCCATCGTGTAGGGTGCGCGAAGGGTGATCGACTTCTGTATAATATTTAAAAAAAAAAAAGAATGAATATAGTTTTCCTAACTAAAAATTATTCACAATTTTTTAAAATATATATATATGTATATATATATATATATATATAGAAAATAAAAAAACATAGGATTGAGGTACATTAGACTTACAAATTTTCATTTAAAAAACCTTTGAAATTCACTGGAAAAACCATAGGTTTCAGGCACGTTATAGTTAGAAATTAGCATTTAAAAAACCATAGAAATTCACTGAAAAAACCATATGTTTCAGGCACGTTATAGTTAGTTGGACATTTCACTCGTACAAAACCATAGAAATCCCACCGAGAAAAAAAACGAAGCGTGGAGTCCCGCGCATTGTTTAATTAAGCCCCTGGGTGGGCCAGGTCCCGGGGACAATGCTTAATTATTATGTAGGGGCCTGCTGGGGCACCCGCAGCCCGGGGGACCGCAACCTCCCTGAGGCTTTGCTAATAATATCCGGGGGGCACGTGGCTCCCCCGCAGCCCCGGGGACCGCCACCTCTCCGGGGCTTTCTTGTAAATATAAATGCGTGGAGGGGCTTCTGCCCACTCCACGCAGCCCCAGGGACCGTCACCTCTCCGGGGCATTTTTTTATTAACATACGGGGGTCCGTTGCTCCTGTTGGGAGGGGGGCCACTCGGCCCCCCTCCAGGAGCCTTCCATGGCCCTGGGGACCGCCACCCCCCAGGGCCGGCTCCAGCAATGTCCTGGGGTGCCCACCCCCGGGATATTGCAGTTTGCTATAGCAGGGCGGGAGCACTGCTCCTGCCCTGCCATAGCAAACTTCTGCTTCGCTTCATGGAAGCGAGAGCAGAAAAACTGCTCTCGCTTACATGAAGTGAAGCAGAATTGCTTTTGGGCAAAGGGAGCTGCATGTCAGCAGCTCCCTTTACCCAAAAGCAATGCCGGCTCTCGCAGGAGGCGGCTAGCCATCAGGGACCGCAGGGGCATTGGGGCTACCCCTGCGGTCCCCACTAAGAGGCCAAGCCCCAGGGGATGGGTGCCCGGGACCCAAAATGGTCCAGGTAGGGGGGCCGTGGAGGCCCCCCTATCCATACCCCTACCCCTACCCTTTTTAAAAAAAAGTATTGACCATGCCCTGGGGGATGGGGTCCCCGGGGCTATATAGGCCTCAGGAGGGGGGCTGCGCGGGCCCCCTCCAAAATGTTAAAAAAATAAGGTAGAGGCCCGGGGGATCGGGTCCCCAGGGCTGAAAATGGCCCTGGTAGGGGGGCCACTCTGGCCCCTCTATTCTTTAAAAAAAAAAAAGAATTGGGCAAGCCCCGGGGGATGGGGTCCCCGGGGCCCAAAATGGCCCGGAGGGGGGTGCCCTCTCCCTTTTTAAAAAATGTTTTAAAAACATGGCAGGCCCTGTGGGATGGGGTCCCCGGGGCCGATATCGGGAAATGTAACTAGGAGGTATTTATAAAAAAAAAAAATTTCATGATAAGAGTCGCGACCCCATCGCGGCTCTCAGAGCGGTCCCACCTGTGTAACGTCGCGGTGGATTCGCGGATCTACCCTAAATAAATAATTTAATAGTATATAATTCAGACGGTAGTGTTGCATTTGTGAAGTTTTTTTATAGAGCTAGTGAGATTGAAGTTAATAATCACACCACATTTGATAGAGTTACACATAATATAAAAACATGAAAATTATAAGTTAAATTTGAAAAGTGTAGTGTGTTGTAGTACATTGAAATCGTGCTTTTTATTTTTGGAGTCGCAACGGGTTTGCAAATCCGGAAAATATTTGAAAAGAATATGTATGTTAAAAAATAAATAAGATTCCGTGTTGGGTTATAGGTTGACTCTAAAAAGAGCCGTTGTTTTCATTATGACTTTCTTCGAGCTACATGTAAGTGCGGATGCACAGCTTGAGGTTGTTGAGAAAAACTCTGTTTCCTTCATCTGTGAAATGAACTCCATCACTTCTGTAGATGTCATGCATATCAAAACGTAGATTGTTGTTATAGATGGAGCCCATCCTAAGATCTCTGAGGTAAGCAGAAACAGCTTTATTGACATTCTTCCTAGCTTTCTGAATCTGTGGACAGATTTGATTTGACCACTTCCATTTCTGTCTTTGGCATATATTAGAGTATACAGAGACAGTTTGAGGCAAAAGCGACATCAATTGTGCAAAGGTATCCTTCTTCAGCATTTCCAGCCCAACCCCAGTCAATGTGCTTAGGTCATTGCCACCACAGTGCACAATCAAGAGGTCAGGGGGTTGGAGATGCAAAAAGGTTTTAACCAAAGGCATCAATTGGTGCCACTTTAGTCCTCTCTGTGCAAACCATTTAATATCCACATTTTGCAAACCTAGGTCTTTGTCAATACCTCTGTGTTCAGCACACCTTTTGCACCAGAAAACATAGCTGTGCCCTACAATCCATACTGTAAGCATCTTGAAGGGTTGTCTGGAAGGAATCAAAAGATGTCTGTAGCTGAGGTAGTCAATTGGTAGAATGAGAGGTATCTAAAATGGTGGAGAACATGCTGTTTTTGAGAAAACTGATAACTGATTGGCTCATCATCAACATTGTGCACTCAAAAATAGGATGCAAGTTACTTGCCTGAAGAAGCATGTTTCTGATTGGTTATTAAAAAATGTTTGAAAGGTACAGTAGATAGGATAAGGTAATATTTTGCAAAAGTCAACCACACCTGCTATTTGCAATTGGAAGCTACTGTGCTGAACTTGAAAATATGATGAACTTGTGACCTGCCAGTAGAGTTGAATGTTGCAGAAACTGTTACTATGGAAACTGGCATTAAGTAGAGTGGGGGAAGGGTTGAAACTTAACTGTGGTATTAAAATATATAATCCTAGTTTAAATATAATTGATATGCTATTAAAGTTAGTTTTCCCAAATCAGTAGTATGTTTAGAAGTAGTGTGTTGTTAAAAAATAATACTAATATTACTAGAAATAGGTTTTTGAACTCCCGTAAGGGTTCGCGGCTCCATCGCAACGCTACACTGCGGCACCGCGGGGGAGTCGCGACTCCTTAAAATTATAGAAGCAGTTTGGGCACTTTTAGAAGACAGTTAGAAAGGGTTAATATGTGTAACCAATAGAAATGTGTTTCACAATTTGAAATAATGTAGGAAGTAATTTGACTTGTTACTTACATTTATTTGTGTGGAGAAAGAGAGGGAAAGTTTGCCATTACTGGTTTTACGTTGTTGAGAGTGATGCATTACATATATTGTGTGCAAAAGAATATCTTTTATGAGTTTCTGATATTTCATATTCTGCAATACTATTTGAAAGGTGAGTTACACAGTTGTAAGCTGTGTTATGTATTATGTAGTAGTGCTTTACTGTTTGTAATGATATTTTTAGATTTGAAAAGCTTTATTTTCAAAGTTTTTAAATTATTAGAGAAGTGTGATGTTTGAAATATGTTACAAAATGTACAGATGTGTATTGTAGTTTGTTTTATTGTACTGAAATGATGATTGAAATAGTTTGTGCATAGTAATATATGCACATTGGTAGATGGATTAGTGATTATGGTAGTTTGCATGAGTATGTAAAACTGTACAGTTGAAGTACGCCGCATAATTTTAGGTGTCTCTTTGAAATGGGAAGTGCAGTCTGTCAAGTTTTAAGGTCTGCATGGTCTTGTGACTGAGTTATGTCTCTGCTCACACATGGGTTCTCATACGTGTTATGCATCTAAAGATGTTAGACGTATAAAACACAGGTATACATCTATTTGTATGTTTCTTTTATAAATGATACCACTAGCAAAAGGTACAGACACATGCTTGCATGCTTTCAGGAATATGGTGAGACTTATAACAGAGATATGCGACGGGTTGTTTGTTTATTTTTGGATTGGACCAACACTCTGATTAGTCGCTGACTAGTGAAGCTGCAAGAGAAAAGTGAGGTTTAAGACATGCTGGCAGAGGGATTAGTGATTAGGCAACTTCGTATGAGTCTGTGGAAAGGTACACTTGAAGTACGTCGTATAAATTTAGGTGTCTGCTTGAAATGGGAAGTGCAGTCTTTCAAGTTGAAAGTACTGCATGGTCTTGTGACTGAGGTATGTCTCTACTTGTACATGTATTTGCACATGTATTATGCATCTCAATATGCAAGACCTATCTAAAACAAGTATATATCTATTTGTATGTTTTACTTATGTATGATGGCACTAGCAAAAGGCACAGACACATGCCTGCATGTTTTCAGGAATATGGTGAGACTTACAACAGAGACATGCGAAGGGTTGCTGCTTTATATTTGGCTAGGCCCAACACTCTGAGTAGTCACTGAATAGTGAAGGTGTAGGGGAAAAGTGAGGTTTAAGACATGCTGACAGAGGGATTAGTGATTTGGGTTCTTCATATGAGTTTGTGGAAAGGTACACTTGAAGTACGCAGTATATATTTTGGTGTCTGCTTGAAATGGGAATTGCAGTCCTTCAAGTTTAAAGGATTTCATGGTCTTGTGACTGAGGTATGTCTCTACTTGTAGATGTATTTTCACATGCATTATGCATCTCAAGATGCTAGACCTATAAAACACAAGTATAGTTCTATTTGTATGTTTCACTTATGTATGATGGCACTAGCAAAAGGCACAGATACATCAATGCATGCTTTCAGGAATATGGTGAGACTTACAAAAGTGACATGCAAAGGGTTGCTGCTTTATATTTCACTAAGCCAAACACTCTGAGTAGTCGCTGAATAGTCAAGCTGCAAGAGAAAAGTGAGGTTTAAGACATGCTGGTAGAGGGATTGGTGATTAGCAAGCCTGGGCGTAGTTCGCGGAGTTTTGCTACGTGGAACTCCACGAAGTTACAAAAAAACTCTGCGAAGTTCTTCGAGTGGCGGAGTGTAGTGCGAACTGCAATTTGTGCTGGTATTCCTGCTGCTCGGGTAGAAATTCTTCCCGAGCGGCAGCTCGCGCTCGCGAACTTAGTGTTCGCGATCGCGAGCGGGGAAAAAACTCCGCTGCACATCGCGAAGCTGAGTTTTCTGCACTCCTCGAGCTCCGCGGAGTGCAGAAAACTCTGCAAACGGAGCGAAGTTCACTGCCCAGGCCTAGTGATTAGGCAACTTTGTATGAGTCTGTGGAAAGGTACACTTGAAGTACACGTATAAATTTAGGTGTCTTCTTGAAATGGGAATTGCAGTCTTTCAAGTTGAAAGTCCTCATGGTGTGACTGAGGTATGTCTCTACTTGTACATGTATTTTCACATGTGTTATGCATCTCAAGATGCTAGAACTATAAAACACAAGTATAGATCTATTTGTATGTTTTACTTATGTATGATGGCACTAGCAAAAGGCACAGACACATGCCTGCATGCTGTAAGGAATATGGTGAGACTTACAAAAGAGACATGCAAAGTGTTGCTGCTTTATATTTCGCTAGGTCCAACACTCTGAGTAGTCGCTGAATAGTGAAGGTGTAGTGGAAAAGTGAGGTTTAAGACATGCTGGCAGAGGGATCACTGATTAGGCTACTTCGTATGAGTCTGTGAAAAGGTACACTTAAACTATGTCTTATAAATGTTGGTGTCTGCTTGAAATGGGAAGTGCAGTCTGTTAAGTTGAAAGGACAGCATGGTCTTGTGACTGAGGTATGTCTCTAATTGTAGATGTATTTTCAGACGTGTTATGCATCTGAAGATGTTAGACCTATAAAACACAGGTATACATCTATTTGTATGTTTCTTTTATGTTTGATGCCACTAGCAAAAGGCGCAGACACATGGATGCATGTTTTCAGGGATATGGTTAGACTTACAACTGTGACATGCGAAGGGTTGCTGCTTTATATTTGGCTAGGCCCAACACTCTGAGTAGTCGCTGAATAGTGAAGCTGGAAGAGAAAAGTGAGGTTTAGGACATGCTGGCAGAGGGATTAGTGATTAGGCTACTTTGTATGAGTCTGTGGAAAGGTACACTTGAAGTACGCCGTATTAATTATAGATGTCCGCTTGAAATGGGAAGTGCAGTCTTTCAAGTTGAAAGAACTGCATGGTCTTGTGACTAAGGTATGTCTCTACTTGTAAATGTATTTTCACACGTGTTATGCATCAGAACATGCTAGACCTATAAAACACAGGTATAGATCTATTTGTATGTTTCGCTTATGTATGATGGCACTAGCAAAAGGCATAGACACATGCCTGCATGCTTTCAGGAATATGGTGAGACTTACAATAGAGATATGCGAAGGGTTGCTGCTTTATAGTTGCCTAGGCCCAATACTTTGAGTAGTAGCTGAATAGTGAAGGAGTAGAGGAAAAGTGAGGTTTAAGACTAACCATGTGCAGTGAACTCCGCTCCGCCATCAGAGTTCACAGAGTTTTCCCCACTCCGCGTTCCGCTTGGAACGCAGAGTTCAGAAAAAACTCTGCTAATTCTGCGGCGTAGCGGAGTTTACCGGCGCTGCCGCTCACCCCTTCAAGTCTGACTCATGAGCAACAAGACGTAACTGCCTAGAGCGCCTCCACTAATACGAGCAACTCAGGGACTGAGGAACCTCGGTCATCCAATTAGACTGGAGAGACTAGAGATTAGTGTTTCACTCCTGCGCATGACTGTGTGTCTTAGCATAGAGAAGATGCGAGAGTGGAGCTCCATCGACAATTTGGATTCAGCCGCGTGCGAACCGCAAATGTGACCAACTAACGCACCCCATTTATGTACTGAAAGGCAGGGAAGGAACTCTGTAATATCTCCAATGCAGCCTGATATAAATAACTGTGCCAGAATTGGGGCCAGGTTCCCGACAGTGCGAGTCTATGTAGGTTCCCCGGTGCCTCCCTCCCTGCAGTCAAACAGCAACCGCCGGTCCGACAGAAGAACTTCAGTGAAGTCTTTATTTATGGACGGTAGAGTTAGAGACTGGCCTCTGTGCCCTCCTGCTATACCGGCGCAGCTGCTTTGCTCACTCAAGCTCTGTGCCTAGCTTGATTGATGGCTTCGAGGGTTTGGGGGTCTCGAAGTCACTACTGCAGTGCAATCCATCTGCCCACCATGATGAAAGACGTACCTCGGACACACAGTTTACCTGCTGCACGTCCGCCTTCCATTCATCCAAGGATCGCTGGCTCGTAGGTATCGGGTGACTCTGCACAACTCTCTCAGGTACTGTGACCGTCAAGGTCTGCTTTGTTTTAATTTTGGTGGCAGGGTTTTCTTTATGAGGGGTGTTAGAATGTCTTCAGTTCAAACGTGTACTATCAGGTATCTTCAAGCGTCGTCCCAGAATGAAAACATGAGGATAATTGTACTATATCTCCCATTGTATTTTGTGGAGCATGCTGGGGTAGCTAATTTTACTGCAGTACAGATGGAATTTTATAATATCAATTAAGCCTACAGTCTGTAAATTGAACGTTTGCACCGACCTACTGGCACAAATTGCGCACAATAGAAATGTGACGTATATGTCATTTTTACTTTTTGGACAATTTATGTAATCCAGGGCCTGCAGGGCTTTGTGACGAGCAGAGGGCATGTTATTGTTAATAAATGTAATGTTATTATTTTGTGGTGGCACGTATGGGTGACAGAGTAAAATGGAGAATTAAATTGGCGCCAAAATGTCTTTCTGTAATTTTCTCTTGAAGTGTCACCACTCCTAAGTAAGGAGAAAGAGAGAGCGCACTCGTTATTTTATTTCTCATAAATGAACGAGCAGGTGCTGTTTTTGGACACAACGGAATAGTCGGGCCAGGTGAAGCCCAAATTGCTTTCACACCTCATTTTTAGAAGATACAGTGCAGTACGTCTGGGTAACTGGCTCCAATCCCAGCTGGCAGAAAGAAAGCTCACCCTCACGAACAGCTAGTGCTTTGAACACAGCGTGTTCCTGTGAAAGCAGCTCTGATTTGGGATGTTGTTCCCTGAGAGACAGGCAATAGCACAATTTAGATTACCCCAGTTAGTAAATTTGTCAGATACACACCACTGATCTGGGCTCCACAGTGCATAATATGATTCGCCAATTTGTGTACTTGCTCCGCTTGGTCAGAACATTGTTTGTTTCAGCTGAACAGAGAAAATTTGTCCCAAGTAAACTAAGACCGAGCCGAAGTAGAGTCATAAGAGATTACTCCGCCCGAGCGCGGAACTCCGCGTAATCTCGCTGAGTTTTTTGGTAACTCTGCGGAATTAAGCGAAGTGAAACTCCGCGAGCTCCGCCCACCCTTATTAAAGACATGCTGGCGGAGGGATTAGTGATTAGGCGACTTCGTATGAGTCTGTGGAAAGGTACACTTGAAGTAAACTGTATACATTTTGGTGTCTGCTTGAAATGGGAATTGCAGTCCGTCAAAATTTAAAGGAATTCATGGTCTTGTAACTGAGGTATGTCTCTACTTGTACATGTATTTTCAGACGTGTTATCCATCTGAACATGCTAGACCTATAAAACACAAGAATAGATCTATTTGTATGTTTCTGTTATGTAAGATGCCACTAGTAAAAGGCACAGACACATGCCTGCATGCTTTTAGGAAAATGTTGAGACTTACAACAGAGACATGCGAAGGGTTGGTGCTTTATATTTGGCTTGCCCCAACACTCTGAGTAGTCGCTGAATAGTCAAGCTGCTAGATAAAAGTGAGGTTTAAGACATGCTGGGAGAGGGATTAGTGATTAGGGTACTTCGTATGAGTCTGTGGAAAGGTACACTTGAAGTACGCCTTATAAATTTAGGTGTCTGCTTGAAATGGGAACTGCAGTCTTTCAAGTTAAAATACTGCATGGTCTTGTGACTAAGGTATGTCTCTACTTGTACATGTATTTTCAGACGTGTTATGCATCTCAATATGCTAGACCTATAAAACACAAGAATAGATCTATTTGTATGTTTCTTTTATGTATGATGCCATTAGCAAAAGGCACAGACACATGCCTGCATGCTTTCAGGAATATGGTGAGACTTACAACAGAGACAGGCGAAGGGTTGCTGCTTTATATTTGGCTTGGCCCAACACTCTGAGTAGTCGCTGAATAGTGAAGCTGCAAGAGAAAAGTGAGGTTTAAGACATGCTGGCAGAGGGATTAGTAATTAGGGTACTTTGTATGAGTCTGTGGAAAGGTACACTTGAACTATGTCGTATAAATTTTGGTGTCTGCTGGAAATTGGAATTGCAGTCCTTCAAGTTTAAAGGACTTCATGGTGTTACGACTGAGGTATGTCTCTACTTGTAGATGTATTTTCACATTTGCTATGCATCTCAAGATGCTAGACCTATAAAACACAAGTATCGATCTATTTGTATGTTTTACTTATGTATGATGGCACTAGCAAAAGGCACAGACACATGCCTGCATGCTTTCAGGAATATGGTGAGACTTACAACAGAGACATGCAAAGGGTTGCTGCTTTATATTTTGCTAGGCCCAACACTCTGAGTAGTCACTGAATAGTGAAGGTGTAGGGAAAAAGTGAGGTTTAAGACATGCTGGCAGAGGAATTAGTGATTAGGCTACTTCATATGAGTCTGTGGAAAGGTACACTTGAACTATGTCTTATAAATGTTCATGTCTGCTTGAAAGGGGAAGTGAAGTCTGTCAAGTTGAAAGGACAGGATGGTCTTGTGACTGAGGTATGTCTCTACTCATACATATATTTTCAGACGTGTTAGGCATCTGAAGATGTTAGACCTATAAATACAGGTATACATCTATGTGTATGTTTCTTTTATGTTTGATGCCATTAGCAAAAGGCACAGGGACATGGATGCATGTTTTCAGGAATATGGAGAGCCTTACAACAGAGACATGCGAAGGGTTGCTGCTTTATATTTGGCTAGGCCCAACACTCTGAGTATGCGCAGAATAGTGAAGCTGCAAGAGAAAAGTGAGGTTTAAGACATGCTGGCAGAGGGATTAGTGATTAGGCTACTTTGTATGAGTCTGTGGAAAGGTATCATTGGAGTAAGCTGTATAATTTTAGGTGTTTGGTTATAATGGGAGGTGCAGTTTGTCAAGTTTAAAGGTCTGCATGGTCTTGTGACTGAGTTATGTGTCTACTTGCAGACATATTCTTATATGTGTTATGCATCTGAACATGCTACACGTATTTAGTACAGGTATACAACTATTTGTATGATGTGTCTAGTAAAAGGTAGAGATGCATGCATGTTTTCAAGAATATGGTGAGACTTACAACAGTAACATTGCAAAGATTGCTGTTTTGAATTTCTAGAATTCTCTTGCTTCTTTCTCCACTTCTCTTGACTATTTCTGCATCCTTCTTGTCTGTTTCTGCACCTCTGTTGCTTCTTTCTGCACTTCTCTTGTTTCTTTCTGCACCTCTTTTGCTTCTTTCTGCAGCCCTCTTTCCCATTTCTGCAGCTCCTTTGCCTCTTTCTACACCTCTGTTGCATGTTTCTGCACTTGTCTTCCGTCTTTCTGCAGCTCACTTTCCTTTCTGTGCATCTCTTTATTCTTTATGCACTTCTCTTGCCTCTGTTGCTTCTTTCTGCACTTGTATATCTCTTTCTGCACCTCTCTTGATTCTTTTGGCACTCATCTTGTCTCTTTTTGCATACATGTTGTCTCTTTCTGCATCCCTCTTCTCTCTCTCTGCACTTCTCTTGCCTCTTTGAGCATCTCCCTTTCCTCTTTCTGCACCTGTCTTGCTTCTTTTTGCACCCCTCTTGCCTTGTTGTGCACCCGTCTTCCCTGTTTTGCACTTATCTCGCCTCTTTCTGCATCTCTCTTGCCTCTTTATGCACTTCTGTGTTGTAGTTCCTATATTATCTATACAGGATCTGTGCGTTTGGATAACATAAACTGTGGGATTGGTGGCGGACTGATTCCGTGCACCCCCACCGGATACGTTAGCCTATCTGTATTAGCTAGCTCACAGTGCCACTATAATCTCCTCTTACCAAGGAGAGAATAGATTCTGGCAAACTCAGAACATGACACCCTGATCCCTCACAATCGTGGAAACAATATACTAACTTTCGCTCAGTCACTCGTGCTTACCTAGTTTGTCTCAGAGAGATACACAGAATAAATAGTCTGGTCGTTTTCAATAAGAATTTTTGAACAGTTGTTATTCTAGTGTAGAATATATGAGCTGCAACAACCATTAGACACTAGTAGGAATATATGATTAGCAGTACTACGAAAGTAAAGGGATGGTATAGTTCTACCATCTTGCAGAAATCATGAATATATACATGTACATAAAACACATGATAAAAAGTGCATACTCCTACGATGTCTCCCTAACTAGATGTACCTAAATGTACCTAGCATCTGTGTAGGTGTTATGCCAAGAATCCCTCTAGGATCTAGTCAACCCCATTACCTTAGAATGAGAGAATATGGGACCCCGTCCTGGTCTCGAGTTAGACACCCCGCGAGGGATGTTAGACCACTGCGAGCTGGAGCTTCTGCATGCAGGAACCTCAGCGTCTCTAGTCAGTGTGTCAGCCGGGAAGTCACAGTCTCCTCTATCTTCCTAAGCAAGTTGTGCTGTATATATACCCCTAGATCTCCCCAGGGGTCCTACCTTGCTGTGTTACTCTGTCGGCCTAAAGGATGATGTTGGGCCTGAACTTTATACAGAGATATTTTACAGGACATGGTAATCCTACTGTTAGTCCTGCTGTGCTTTCAAGAAGCCTCATGCATAATGTATGAGAATCGAACCAGGGAAAAACCCGCGTTTTGAATGCATTGTCATATCTAGGTAAAAGGTCAGTGCCTAAGAACCGT
Source organism: Calotriton arnoldi (assembly GCA_963921515.1). NCBI lineage: Eukaryota > Metazoa > Chordata > Amphibia > Caudata > Salamandridae > Calotriton > Calotriton arnoldi. Next base: position 799,094 of record CAWUFW010005164.1, read on the forward strand.
TATGTATGTAATGTAGGGAAGAATATAGGTAAAAGGCTGCAATGTTACCTGCGCTTATATGGGGTACCTATATGGAAAATAACACCCACTCCTCTTCCGACTGGACGACATATGTAACCTATTACTTTACTACTAGCATAACAAGATAGCGGTACGCACAAAGTTTATAAAAACATCTCTTTAGCTAAATTTTTTTTAAAACTTCTAAAAAAATTCAAAAAATGTAAAAAGAAAAATTTTCAAGCCCTAGCTCTAAAAGTGTCCATAATTATAGTCCGAACCACTATAAGCATTAAAAAGCCATATATGCCCAAAAAATTAAAGGAATGTCAATTTTGTTTTTGAGTTCCCAAATTGAGCTTGTTTAAAAAAGGGCGAATTTCTACCAGCACACGACGAGCCAAATGAGTCAAATGTTTATGTGTCCTGGCTGGTAGACGCAACATTTCCGCTGCTTGCTTCTGCCGTAGACGGCCCCTGTAACACCTCGCAGAGTATGTCAATTGAGCACAGATGATGTTCCACGCAGTCCGCAGCCGGTGCTGGGGCAGCCTGCACGCCGTCCAAAGCCTAGGTGTCAGTGGAGGAGCCGGTGTTCATACCAACAGGTGCAGTTACTACCTGCGGTGGCTCAAGGACTGCCGCCATCAACATTGGAATACGCTGAGGACACTGCAGAACATGGGCCGTTATCGGGCCCAGTAACGCATTCACGTCCGGTTGCGCACATGATGGGAGTGTCAAATACAGGTCTAACACGCATTCTTCTCCGCAAAACAGGCATCGGAGGAGAGGTAAGATGCAGTCCATCCAGCCTGGTCGGAATGACAAGGACCAAGATGCACTTAGTTCTCTTAGGCAAGGTGTGCCTAGTTGTTGTACCATGCGGTCACGGTATTTACTCTCCAGTAGTGCTTTTTCCATCTCCTTGGTGACTGGGACGTCCATTGCGTAGCAAATATAAAACAATCAGGATACCTGCTGCTAGGAACAGGATGAGCGGAAGTCCTCCAAAGATGCTTCCAAATACGGAGTGTATGAAGTTTAGGATAACTCCAAGTACCGTCTGAAAGGTGCTCAGAAGTCCAGAACCTATGGTCTTAAATAGGTGGACAATGCCTGTTGTATCAGACATGTTAAAGATACGATTTACCATTTCTGCAAAATGGAAAGGGCAGTTTGTATGAATGAGCGCCCGTATCTCTGCCGAAGACCTTGCGATCTGGAGATCAAAAGTCTCTTGAGCGGAGGTTAAGGGCACAGACTTCTGTAGAAGCATGGCTTTCATTCTGCTTAGAGTATCAAACTGTATTAAAGAAACATTCAGTGAAGGCCATAACGGCGCCTCCCTGACTGTATGTGTCAGTAGAAACAATACTTGCATACAACAAGTAACCCTGGAGCTCACGGTTACCAGATATGCGATGCCCGGGAGCATGCCACAGCAGCCTTGACTGTTCAGCATCAATTAACTCCCATTCGAAAGTAGCCTAAATGCTGGAGTAATCACCTAGGAAGGGTAAACCCAATACTAGTCCCTGGGACCTGGGTAAAGGACAGTACATAAGAACAGTGGTCCCAGAAAACGACCATACAACATTGCGCTGAAGTTATGTGGGGGCCTGTGTGGCTCCTAATGACTGAGAGAGGGAAAACAGCACCTGTGAAAATAAGGTGCAGAATCAATGTTTGGAAGTCTAAGTCTTGCTGCCAAGATCTATGAAATGGTTGAGCCAAAACATTTGTAAAGACCAGCAGATTAAAACACTAGTCAGCCAAAGCGAATAAGAGGCCCACTGAGAGCACTGTATGGTAGTAATGCTTAAAAAACGCGCCTTAAAACAACCTAAGGGTCAAAATTTAAAAGTGAGTTGAATCAAGTTGAAGCGCTTAGAAATATATCCAAGTAAGTTACAAGGAGTCAGAACCCCGCAATTCTAAACCTGAGAGAATGCAAATGGATGTCCCTTCTGGACTCCATTAGGAATGGTCTTAATGAATCAGAAATTAGTCATGCCCAATTTGCCTGTCTGCCTGTGGAATAGCGCATACCTCTCTTTCAGACATCTGAATGTGTATTGAGTCAACCTAATTACAGACCTTATTGTGCTTATTAATATGGGTTAGGTATTTTGTTTCCTTTCTGGCAATGTCCTAAGTGATTTTTTGACCTATGCACGTTATGGATATGTACAGTCTTTTATTTACTATATTCTATCTGTGATAACGCAATGCACCCCCTTATATTTCCAATCGGGGTAGAGCACTGTAAAACCTTGTATAAGGTTTTCCATCTATGTATTAACCATCTGTGTTATTTTTTCTGATAAAATCTACTGATATGATATCATATGCAGTTCATGCACACTCCATGAGCCTATGAAATGTATGAACTCATTACTGTTTCCTTAATTATTTCACATGACACCATAATTATGCTAATATGCCTTTTGAGATGGTAACTAAATACTGCATATGCCAATAGGTCAAGACACCCCTTAAGTGGCATTTCAATTCAGCTGGGGTCTCATTTGCACATGCCATCTTTTTAGTGTATTTTCTCATGTTATTTAAAACTTTGCTTGTTTCCCATTACATCGCACCGTTTCTGAAGATTTAAGTCTGTCTTCAGTGCCCCCACCTCTCCTTCCACAGTGAGATAGCATTCAGCGCCTGCACACATTGCCCTGTCATGCGTGATTCATGCCTCTATTTAACTCAGTAGAATCTAGCCCTCCGTGTCGTTCGTTCGCACGGATTTCTCCATAGAACAGCGGTGAGTCATCAGCCAGCGCGTGTGTTCCTTAGACGACCTGACTTTGATGGTTTGTCATTCGTGTATACAGTCAAATGTATTTATAATCCTTTTTGACCTGATTTGTAGACGCGCAGGAAACTTGAAAGTTCCAGCCCTTATTTCAAACGCAGGTAATTAGGTTTATTTAACGCGTTCGTCTTTCTTGTTAGTGCGATATTTTGTTGCATTCCCAGACATTATCCCGGGGTTCTGACTCCTTGTAACTTACTTGGATATATTTCTAAGTGCTTCAACTTGATTCAACTCACTTTTAAATTTTGACCCTTAGGTTGTTTTAAGGCGCGTTTTTTAAGCATTACTACCATACAGTGCTCTCAGTGGGCCTCTTATTCGCTTTGGCTGACTAGTGTTTTAATCTGCTGGTCTTTACAAATGTTTTGGCTCAACCCGGTTCATATCTGTGCTGACTTGACCCTTAAGACTTACACTGATACATGGAATCCTGACAAAGGCACTATCACATGCGCGTAATTTTATGGTGGTTTACTATCTTTGTGTGCATGCTTGCACGGTCCTGTTTAGCCCTCTTTTCTCTTTTCAGATTACTATATATGTCATCAGCCGATTGATTAGGCATGCAACAGTGACATCTACCCTTATAGTGAGTGATGCCTTGCTTTTCCATTTCATAGATCTTGGCAGCAAGACTTAGACTTTCAAACATTGATTCTGCACCTTATTTTCACAGGTGCTGTTTTCCCTCTCTCGGTCATTAGGAGCCACACAGGCCCCCGCATAACTTCAGCCTCTCATCAGAGGCGTCTTATGGTAATCTACCACTCCTTCCATCCTATAGATACATTATTTGATCTGTATGACTATATACTTTTTAAGTCATTTTTATGCTCTTCCCTAGATCCCCTCACCCACCCTCACACCACAGTCCTGATGAAGACATAAGGATTGGAATAGCCTACTGATATATTGGGGTCGAAACGTCGAAATTTTTTCATCAAGCCAGCTTTAGCACCAGAGATTTAGTACTGTGTTAACTATAACCATGGCTATACAAGCTTTTTTGTGTATATTGTGATTAATAGGCTCGATCAAGGAGCCACATGTCTTCTGAGTATTATATTGTTTTGTTTTGATGCAAACTACACTCTTGAAGTCACTACCCCTACCTCACCTGAATCACCATCACTCCACCTGTTCTTCACTCTCCCCTCTTTTCCCACCTAGGGATATCATTGTATATAATAATATATGAACTATGTCAATAACAGACCAATGCTCAGTGTGAATTAAACACTAGGAGCAATGAATACCTTGTGTCTCAGTTTTTATATTTATGTTGTAATTTTGGATTTTGAATTGTATGGTCGTTTTCTGGGACCACTGTTCTTATGTACTGTCCTTTACCCTGGTCCCAGTAATTACATCAGCTGGGGCACCCCTCAAATGGCAGGACAGGTTCACCACAGAACCATTACAAGCCCCGTGCAGCATTATATCCTGGCATATGAGTGATCCACTTAAAGCGTTCTCACAGATTGTTCCGCTCAGAAACACTTCTCGATCCCCACTCCGGCATCGAAATCTGTATGGTAATACCCATGATTCCCTAATGTATTCCTTACCCATTTCGTCATATCTGCCTACTTGCTTTTGTTCAAGGCAATACTGGTAAGTAGTGACCGGTAGAGTTATGTGGCCATGGATTAGCCATTCTGTGGACGGTGATTCTGCCACTGTAAATGCTAATCTATCCAGTTTTTTGATACGCAGCATTGTATATTTAGCTCCCCTTTGTGCCATTTCTATCTGTTTATCTGTTAGATTGTATTCAGAAAACAGAGACGTACTGTTGATATAACGCCAAGGCATGTAGCCTGCATGCAATGATTGCAGCGTCCAGCTTAATAACATAATAGAACGTAACTGTGATTGCCCGTGTTGTAATATGGCCAAATCTTGTTCTAGTATGTCTATCGCAGAAGATAAAATGTTGCCTAAGGAATATATCCTGGAGGTCAATGTAGTTAACCCATTGTCTACCACTGCTAGAGATTTTTCTAGATTTATACGATCTATTTCACGTAACCTGTCTGCGGCCTCTTGTTGTGGTATTTTCCATATCTCATTATAGACAGCATAATAGAAACATTTCTGACGTGGCTTCCTGGGACCCATTAAAAAATCCCTAAGATCCACATCCTGTGACAGTAAGGATAAGTGTTGTTTCACCTGTGTGAGTGTTGAGGTTTTTAGCCAATCGAGGCACAACTTCCCAACACTGAAGGATGTCACTACCCTTGGATGTTGTCTCTGTACATAACGTGGATCTGGCCTATGGATACTAAATCCTTCGGCTTTACCCATGAATCTTGCCTGACAACTATTAGTGTCTGTGGGCCAAATCAACCATTTTTTCCAATCGGGGTCTGATCTGTTGTATTGTATGATGCCATCTACTGTAATCTCTTCCTGTGATGTTATTTCAACCTTGGTGTGTGATGGAGTCGGCAGCTGAGGTGTGTTCAAGTCTTTGTTCTTGGCTAGTCCAAGGCAAGACGTCTGTTGCACTGTCTCGTTCAAAAACATGATTTGTTGAGGGAGGAGGCATGCTCTAAACAAAGCTTCTGTTCCCTGTACCTGCTATTCCCTAGTACCCCAGACTGATTTTAGGTCTATGGTGTCTTTCCACAAGTCAAAACCTTGCTCGGACAACTGGGCAATAAAGGAAGCAGAGTAAATCTGTTTGGTGTTTGTCAACGTATTTTTCTGTGCTGATGCTGGTGCAACCCTATAGTAATATGAGGCTGGGTCAGACATATTAAACCCTGAAAAATATGGAAACTTTTGTGTAAATGTTTTTGAACTGCCTTAATGTGGTGTTGGACAATGTTCCCACTGGTGGTATGTGAATACAGGTCTAGGATTTGCAGATTTATGTAAAAAGTGATGACCATAGTGTTGATAACAATACATATTCTCGAAATCTGATGTGCCTTCCAATGTTTCACTATTAGAAAACGCAGCAGATTTTTCCAAATCAGATAACTTGTTATTAACAGTTTCAAAATCCCAATCATCGGAAAATGTACTTGAGGTAATGATATTACTCAACGATATTTTAAATAAATGAGGAATTCTTAAAATTTCAGTCGGACCAAATATATCGAAATGAACCTTGTCCCAAGCTATACCATCCGGTATAGGAACTGCTGTAATGTTCACTGATGACAAGTCTCTTTGTTCTCGATGAGATGATAGGTGTGGTTTTAAAAGTAAGTTCACCTTTTGGGCTGCAGAGCTTTGTTGAAGGTATCTTCCATTAACAAGCATGCTAAAAACTATTACTAAGCCTACCCAGAAAAGAAAGAAAAGTATCCCGGAGATTATCCATAGTTCTACCCAGGGTGACACCAGGTAAGTCTTTTTAAGAAAGTTCAGAAAGTCTTTTACTTGCTGTTTGCGTGATTTTTTCACTGGCATCGTTTCAGGTTCGCTTGGATCCAAAGAAAACGTATCAAAGTTTATGAAGTAGCCAGAAGCAGTTCGATCAATTGTTGGTATTGCATCAGGATTTGTAGAAATCGTGGTTTGCTCTCGTCGAGGCATGTTGACGTAGACATCTGTATTTGGTCGAATAGCAATTTGTCTGTCATTTTGAGTTTGATTTTGAAGTTGAACTTCAGGTTCCAGGGGAACGAGTTCCATAGCATTGTTGCATAGTCCATCACTCCGTGCCGGGGACTCTTCGAACGTGATGAGTCTTTCCGTATGAACTTCTTGTATTGTAGCGAGAGGAGGGCGTCTGCTACTTTGGAGTCCACGTGGCCAACTACTCAGTATCGGCCACATAATGTGGTTTGATTAGGTCGATTGAGACAAATCTTTCCTCCTTTTTTCCGGCAAGAGGCAGTAGAAGTACAGTTCTTGTTCCTTCAATTGCTAGGACCGGTACAGGTATTCTGTATGATGGCCCAAATTTTTTTTTGTCCGCTATCTTTTCTCTGACCAGATCCCCGACTTTTGGGATCCAGACAGGTCTTGCCGTGACTGATTTGACTTCCCCAGTGGCGGTCTTCTTCAGGTGGACATTACTTTGTTCATTCATTTAGATCCTGTAAAACAGCCAAACAATCATGGATATCAAAAGGCTTTTCATCCGCCACTGCGCCTTCACAATCAAGATCAGGTACCCACATTCTTGTCCCAAATAGGACCTCATATGGAGTGACCCCTCCTAGAGAACTTCTTGGCATGTTGTTCAAAGCTCGCTGGACTCTATACAGATGTTTTACCCAACTCTCACCCGTGCCTAATACTCTAGCTGTTAAAGACTGCTTTAAGTCTCAGTTTTTCCTCTCCACGACCGAATTTCCCTCGGGATGATACGGAGAGGAGTACCGCAATGCTACACCCAATCCTCGCATGGCCTCCTTGTAAGCCCGAGAGCTAAACGCAGGACCCTGGTCAGAATGTAATTTGCCAATTGCGTATGTCCCAATAAAGACTCGCAAATCTTTTATAACAGTTCGAGCGTCAGCCGAGCGTTGGGGCCACACACATAGGAATCTTGAGCAGGAATCCACTGCAACCATGATATACCTGTAAGCCCCATCTCTTTGTAAGGGGCCGCAGTGGTCCAAGTAAACACACGCTAGTGGTTTGTCAGATATTATTAATGGTGTCTGTGCTGGATGTGTTACGGTGGAACCTTTCATCTGCTGGCAGATGTCACATTTCAAGACATAGGGGCCGATTCCGATCTCAGCCGGTAGGGCTCCGAATCGGATTCGGCTTTACCGGATCCGATTCGGAGCCCTGTTTCCCGACCGAATCGTACGCGGGTCCGGCCGAGCGAGTACGATGCAAGCGCCCGGGAAATTGCCGACCGACTCGTACGCGGCTTCAACACGCTCCGACCGACTCACACGGACCCGCCTCGCACCGCGCAATGGAGACGTTCTCCAGCCGGGTAAGTACGATGCGCGCCGCGAGCAGTCCGACCGAGCCGCGCACTCCGGCTCAAAAGAGCAGTCGGAGCCGTACTTTGGGGGTCCGTGTCGGACCCCCCTGTACGCGTAGCCGTGCGAGTCGCACACAGGGGGGGACCCATGGGTCCCCCCTACCTGTGCGTGTACGGCGTGAGTCGCTTCACCGCGTACACGCTGTAGGGGGCGCCCTTGTCCGCCTCGCACCTATTGAGTCAATGGGAGCCCGCGTACGCGTTGTACGACAGGCTCCCATTGACTTCAATGGGAGTCCGACCGAATCGAGTCTGATGGCATACGTGCGCATCGTACTCGTTCGGTCGGGCTGCACGGGTCCGATTCGGTCGGAAATCTCTCCGGCTCCGGCTCGGTCGGAGAGATTTCCGGCCCGAATCGGAATCGGCCCCATAGTCTTTAGTCTGCTTTGTTAATCCAGGCCACCAATAGCGTTGTTTCAACAAAGAAACAGTCGCCGTAACTCCTGCATGTGTAGAACCTATCCCTTCGTGTGCTGCTAGAATTAAACCTAACCTACAATCCATGTTTGGAATTACTCTATCCCCCACTCCAGGAAATTAAGCAAATGGAATGTTTTTGGCATCTAACTTGTAGGAGTACTTGAGTGGAAACCTTTTTGGTACTGCTCCGCTGTTTTTGCAACAAGCATTGATAGCTACCATAATCTCACCGTCTCTTCTCGTTTTAGAACGAGTGATTGCAGCTATGGAAGCCGTGCGTACAGCCCCCTTTGCGGCTTCATCAGCCAATGAATTCCCTTCAACGTGAACGCCATCACGCTGATGACTCAGTGTATGTGTCACGTGAGCCCTCGGTAGTTCGTTTTTCAACTCCACTACCTGTTCCCATAGCATTTTATGCTTAATTGTGCCACCTTTTGCATCTTTGAACCCATTTTGAACCCAGTGCTGCAAATATTCATTATATGACTGTACACAGTAAAAGGAATCGCACACAATTAGTGTGGGGAAATCTCGATCCATATTTACCAGTGCCAGTATCAGCACTTTTAACTCTGCCAGTTGTGCCATGCAGTCTCCTAGAGACTGCGTTTTTGTGCAGCTTGGGTGGAATTTTCCATCCCGCATGCGCCCTTTAACGATTGCACATGCTGCACTATATTGTTGCTTACTTCCTATGGCCGGTTGAGCTGATCAGTCAGTGTAAATTATATATTCATACTGATCTAGAGGCATTATTTCGTTTGGTAGAGGATATTCTTGTTCGTATTGCAGGAATGCTCGTGTCTTTAAATTTGGGTCGTACCAGTATTCTACATCTGTTGCGGTGAGAGAATTAGCCCATTGTATCCATCTCGGATGTAAAGCTTTAGCATTAGGAACGCTTGCCTTTGTCGCAGCCTCCAAGGCTGGAACATGAGTTACTACTATTATTCGTTTCCCCTGAGCCAGTGCTCTTTCTCTCACTACAGTAGTCTGTACTGCTGTCAGAATCTTTTCTGTAGGTGCGAAGCTCATCTCAGCATTTGTGTACAAATGTGATTTGTATGCAATTGGTACTGTTTCACCCTCATTATATGTTAGATAAGTGTACCCAGATTGACCCGCAACAATACGGATCACCAGGTTGCGTACGTTTACGCGTGTCTGTAAGTGTTTGGAAGCTATCATGTCAGCTTGTAAGGAACGAAGTGTATCTGTATGTTCCTGTGTCCATTGTTTTATTGAAAAATCAGGTTTTATTAAATCGTATAAAGGTTTTACTCTTTCTACGTAATCTAAAATGTATGTTCTACCAAAATTTAGGAATCCCAGAATTGACTGTAAATTTTTTAATGATGTTGGGAGGTTGGAGCAGCGCGCATTTTTCTAAAACATTGGCTGCCAGGCTTTTCCCTTCACTTGAAAGCTCATATCCTAAAAACAGGACACTGAGATGGGCAATTTTTGATTTTTTAAAGTTGAATTTGTAGCCCTCAGATGCAAATCCCAAAATGTTGGTGTTCACCCTGTTCAAGTGCTCCTCTAGGTCATCGTCCGTTAGATAAATATCATCCACATAGGACAATGCCTCTTCGTCCAAATTCTGAAGTAACTCAGTTACTCTGGCCGAAAACAACCCCGAGATGTTCTTATACCCTTGGAGGAGTCGACAAAATTGACACTGGGACCCTAGCGCTGAGAATGCTGTTAGAGGCCTGCTTTCAGGCGCTATATTCTGGCAGAAAAATCCATTTGAGATATCAAGTGCTGTTTTATATTTTTTCCGCACAATGTTATTCATTAATGCGGCACTGTGTGCATTTTGGTCTGCAAATGTCTTAGTGCAAGTGTTTAAATGTCTATAATCTAAAACTAGACGATATGAATTGTCAGGTTTCATGACAGGAAGCAAAGGATTGTTCAGTGGTGAGGTGCAAGTTTCAATCACCCCCTGGTATTCAAGTTGATCTAAGATCTCCCAGACCTGTTTTTTTAGCTTCTTGCTTTATTGGATACTGCCTCTGTGCAGTCGGAGTATTTTTTTAAAGGAATTATGTGGTGGGTTGAATCCTCATCCCATCCAACATCGTTTTTGTATAATGCCCGAGCCTGGGCTACCGCCCACTCCTGCGCATATGTATGTTGTAAGTGCCTGGGAATATGGTCAGAGAATGCCGGAAGAATTACCGTTTCTCCTTCAGGGCAATCCATGACGAATGCTGGCGGCCAATCTTGTTCAGCTAATAAAATATCATAGCCAAACGTCAGGTTCTCCCAAAAGAGACCTCTCACTGTTCTACATTTGTCCCCTCCATTTGGAGCATTATTTCATATACTTTATGTGGGACACTTACCCTGGTATCGGGTGTTTCTACAGTGATATAATCATTCAAGTCCGCTGTCACCAGAAATTCCTTCAGGTTCTGGCGAGCTATTGTTACTTCTGCCGCACTGTCTAGCATTGTCAGAGCCCATTCCCAGTTCAGTAGTCGAGTCCTCAGAATTCTGGGCATGTCTGATCTTTAGACCTGCAACTTTCTTCTTTTTGAACTGTGGCTTTTGCTTTGGTTTCTCTTCTTTTTTAGAAGTGTAATCCTGAGCGTGCTGCTTGTCTCTGGACTTTGTACGCTCTTCTTGTCTGTCTGACCGTCCTTCCCTCTCGGAGTTTTTCGATGAACCCTGAAAGGAACGAGAGGAACGTGTATCAGTATCCTGATACCTGTCAGGTTTCCTAATATTATCCCTATTCCTAAGGTTATACCTCTTTTCGGAGGGCTCCTGTGGAGGAGATCTACCTCTGGATTGAGATCTGTTTCCTTTAAAGTTTTGTTGTTTTTTATTGTCCCACTTCTTCTTTGTTAAAGCAGGTGTCTGCTTAGAAGTGTCTTTTTCAGGACAGCCCATCAGTTGTGGTTTTAAAGCTTTCCCACCCAAACTGTCTCTGCCTAATTCTGCATATGCAGTTTCAATTATTTTCGGTAGTTCGTGTTCTTGTTCTAAAGGACTGAACTCCCTTAGGCGTTGGCGGATAGCCACTGAAGCTGCTTCCCCCTTAATGTTAGCTAGTATTATGGCTCATACCTAGGCATAGTTACCTAGTAACATCATCCCTAAGTTTAGGGCAGGTTCTGCTCCATACTCGTTTTGTATTTCCCTCAATACATCAGGTACTACTGCTAATGACGGGATACCATGAGTTCTGGTATAAATGGCAGCAAAGACTGTACCCCAAGTGGTACAATCCTCTACTTGTGGAGTTATCCCCATGGTCAAGCAGATTGTTAGCATTCTGTGTTTTTCATATGGGGTAGTATTCAGGAATAATGCTGTCATAAGGTTTCTGCACATACACAGAGCTATGCACAGGATAATGGGACCCCGGAATACAGTGGTTTGCCTACCATATACCGTAGCACCCAAAAACCCCAACCCAACTAGCTTAGCATCCCATTAGCACCCAAGTACCAATGATTGGACAACCCAGAACACGGTATCTATATCTCAGGACTCGCAGAAGCAAGAACACTCTTTCGTCACTCACTCGTACTTGTCCACAAGGTGCGTAGGAAGAGACACTGGATAGGTTAAAATGTTTATTCCAACTTACGTGCTCTAAGGTACAGTACACGTGTCAGTACTAATAGCATAATGCATATGAATAATATAAGCAGCATGGTTACAATTCCATAGAATACAAACGGGGAAAGCATTTCATAACTCAGTGGATAAATGTCTAAATAACATTACCACCCTCCCCGTGCAGTAAGATAGTTTATTATAGAAATAGAAGACCTCTGGGCTTTGACTAGCGAACCCCCATACCTCAGTCTCTAGATGCAGAATTACATCAGCAGGACATCATAGCTCTTCTCACTGAAAAGGATTTCTCCAAGTGTGTCCAGCGCCAGTAAAAACCCCAGTATTAAAGGCACACAAAGTTTCATGTCATTTGCGCCTAATGTTATGTCTGGGTGCGCGAGACTGGCCATATCAGGAAGAACCGAAATACATTGTTATGCGACCTTGTACATGTTGTGCAGTCTGAGCCCAAATCGAACAAGAGAAAAGGTGAAAGACAGAAAGTGCAGACAGCGCAAAAGAACTTGGCAAGAGCAAAGGGCGAGGGAGCCCTGGCTCAGTGTAACATGCGCAAAGAAAAGCAGCATGGCAGCTAGTCCTAGGCCAACATAACAAGGCAGGCAACAAACCACAAGACACCCTCCCCTGGTCAGTCCGGCGTCCAAGACAGAGGGCAAGCAAAAAATTTCCAGTAGAGCACAGGGAGCGCCCAAACGGCGAAAAACAAGTCAATCCATGAAAGTGTAAGTGCAGAAAAAAGCCATACCCTCCAAAAGGGCATCATTGGAATCGTCAAAAAACATAGATGCCATCCAATCCAGGAGATCAAAAGAGCAGGAATGCTCCTCAGCAGAGGGAGCATCCAAAAGCAATGCGGGACAACTTGCGTGATAAACGAAACAGCTTTGTTGTAGGAGATCCTGGGCAGCCGCCCAGATATCCCATTGCGCCAAAATCCCCAGTGCAGCCGCACGCGCCATACAGCCGGCAACGGAACAGTCCTGCTCATGGACCTCTAAGGGACCCATCAACTGAACAAAATCCGGAACAGACAATGACGAATTGGAGAGGCAATAATCCAAGGTCCAGGTGAAAGGACAGCGGATGCAAGTCATTACAGGTTGCACGCAAGTGAAATACGCAAAGCGAAAGGAAAGAGTATATGACACACTCAGTGTCGCCAATGGCAAGACACCAAAACCAGCCAAAAGGCGCTCACGAAGCATCTGGAGGCGTTCTGGATCGAGCAGGTCCCATCGGGGAGCAGCCATTGTGCATAAAACAAATTAATAACAGGACACCAGCCGCCAAGGCGATGATCAACGGGAAACCGCCAAAGACGCTGGAAAAAATAGAATGAATAAACGCCGGGATGACACCAAAAATAGTTTGGAAGGAGGACACCAAACCAGACCCCACGACTTTAAAAAAGTGTACCAGACCTTCTGTGTTAGATGCGTTAAAAATACGATGAATTAACTCCCCAAAATGTTGGGGGAGATTAGTGTTCAAAAGGGCCTGTATTTCACTGTGGGTACTCGCCACCTGGAGAATGAATGTCTCCCGGGCGGACGTGAGCATAACTTCCTCGTTCAATAATAGTGCCTTTATTCTGCTCAGTCTATTGAAATCTGCCTCCATGGTAGGGATGGAAGGCCAAATAGAGATATCAACCTTGCTATGAGGGGGAGGAAAAAGCACATTTTTGCAGCAGACAACCCTGTGCGAAACTGTTACAATGTAAAGAATGCCAGCCTGCAGGCCACAACAGTTTTCGTTATTTAAAAGTAAATAACTACCATTGGAAAGGAGAGTGAAAGTAGGAGAAATAACAGGAGCAGGAATACCTTTCAGCACACAAGCAAGATTAGGAGCGGAAACGCTACATGAGCCATGCAATTTAATGTGTTTACAAATAAGCGAATGACCCATAGTCGAGTCGCAGTACTCCCCCGTGAGAAAGACTTCCTTGCCGTCCCGAAGGCATTTATACATGAAAGGCAAGGACCAGAGTTCATGCAGGAAAGCACTGCCCAAGGGCCGGTAACGGCCCACAGGATAATGTTTCATGCACGAGTCAAATTCAAACAAGGAAAAAGGTAAAGCGATAACCCCATGAACTAGCCACACAGCAGAATCGAGTTCTGCAACAGAGAACGGCAAAGGATCCATCTTTTCGATATGTAATAGAGTGTAAGTTGCATCTTTCATGGACATAAATTGCTGTTTGTCAGTTAAGTTAAAAGGTAGAAACAAGGCAGAGGTGTTCAAAAAATGCCAAGGAACTTTACCTAACTTAAGCGTTTGCAAAGTCCATGCAAACTGCATAACTGAACGCAATTGATTCTGACCATGATATAACACAGAAACATCATCTTGTACAATATCAACAACAGAGGACACAATATTCTCTAAAGTATAAATGCGAGAAGACAGGGTATTAATACTATTGTCAACAACAGCAAGCACCTTTTCCAAATTTGCTTGATCTATTTCCCGAAGACGGGAAGCAGCTTCCATTTGTGATAGCTTCCAGAGTTCATTATATGTCTCATAAATGAATCTTTTAGGTCGGGGACCACGAGGTCCCAAAACAAAGTCGGACAGATCAATATTGCCTGAAAGGAGGGACAAATGTTGTTTAACAGAGTCAAGGGACGAATGTTGCAGCCATTGTTTGCATAATTTACCAACAGAATATGTAGTGACAGTACGAGAAGCAGTAAATCTCGGATCAGGCCTATCCTGTGTGTATCTAGTACCTGAGTCGTGAAAACGCATTTGACATGCATTAGATGATATAGGCCATACCAACCAGGGTGACGGATCCAGTTCGGAAACATTAAATGAATTATTCTGTAATAGAGCCTGTAGGGTCGTCAGGGACAGGTTAAAACGTGAGCTATCATTGGGAAAACTCGACAGGGATGGAATTGAGGGCGAGTTCAATTGTTTAGTGGTAGCTAAGCCCCAACACGTAGTTTGATAGATGGAAGCATTTAGGAACATAATTTGGGTAGGGATGAGGCAAGCACGATGCAACGCCTCGGTTCCCTGTACCTGCCATGGCTTGGAGCCCCAAATAGATTTCAAATCTATTGTATCCTCCCAGTACTCATAACCACCCACTGCTAGGGCACTTAAAAAGGAACCCGAATAAAGCAATTTGGTGTGTGTTAACATAATTTTCTGAGTTGATGTGGTATTAAGTCTAAAATAATAGGATGCAGGGTTTGACCGATTAAAATCAGTAAAATAGGTAAACTTATTTCGAAGAGTTTGTGAGCTACCTGGCAAGGGGTTTGGACAATGTTCCCATTGGGTGTAGTTAACAGAACTACGCAGGGCACTTGGCTTATGGAGAAAATGATTACCCCAATGTTGGTAACAATACAAATCGGCATAATTCGCAGAATTCATATATAAATCTTCAGCATTAAAAGATGCATAATATTTTAAATCGGCAAACAATGCTTCAACGGCATGCACATCCCAATCATCAGAATGAATATTATTTTGTACTACATCACCCATTGAAACACGAAGGACATTAGGTACATTAATAATTTCCGTTGGACCATGGATTTGATAGTTCACTGCATCCCATACGATGCCATCAGCAACTGGAAAAGCTGAAATGTTCACAAATGTGTGGTCACGCTTCATGATGTGAGACGAGGAATGAGGAGCCAAAGTTCCAGAAACATAGTCTACAGCAGAGCGTTCAGGTAAATAGTGACCATTGATTAGTAGAAAAAACACTGTGACAAAGCCAATGGACATGAACAAAAAAATCAAGAAAAGTACCAACCAGATGTATGTCCAGGGTGGAATCAAAAAATTGTCTCTAAACCAGGATACAAAAATACTGAACTTGGATGGGACTTTTGAAGAGGTGGAATCCGAATCAAAGGAATAACGAGTCGGGCCAAGTGGCGTTATTGGTTGATGTGCCACCGATTCAGATGCAGGATAAGTATACTCGTCCTCGTCGATATTGGTGGAGAGTTGGGGATCAATTGTAGTTTCAGGCAAGTCAACCATCTCAATTACAGTATCAGCGACCGTTCGTGTAGATGGGCCACGAACATATGTCCGATAAATGGCAGGACAAGAGACCGCTGGTGTGACACTATTCAGGATCGGCCAGGCGCTGTAGCTTGACATTTTCCACTGAGATGTATCAGTTCTCCTTGTTACCAGGAAGCGGTGGTAAAATGACTGTACGTGTTCCCTTCAAGCCCAGAACTGGAACCGGTGCACGAAAAGAGGGGCCGAATTCTTTTTTGTTTTCAACCTTCTCTCGAACCAGTTCTCCAACCTTTGGAAGCCAGCCGGCTACCGGAATCTGCAACGCAGGATCTGTGGCTGAAGGCAAATGTGTAGTTGCAAGTTTGTCTCGGGCTTCTTGTAAGTCCTGTAACATAGCAGAATGGTTATCTACATCAAACTTGGCGGATTGCGCCGCGATGTCTGGACCCTCAAGGTCAGGCACAAACATTCTTATGCCAAAGAGCATTTCGTATGGGGTCCGCCCACCCAGAGGTCTTCTAGGGAGATTATTAAGTGCACGTTGAACGGTATACAAGTGGGCCAGCCAGTTCCTGCCAGTACCTATAACTCTAGCTGTTAAGGATTGCTTTAAGTCACGGTTCATTCGTTCAACGATAGAGTTGCCCTCAGGCCTATACGGAGACGAAAATTTCACCCGCACCCCAAGCGAAGCCATAGCATCCTTGTAAGCCCTAGAGGCAAACGCTGGACCTTGGTCCGAATGGAAGGTGCCGCATGCGAAAATTCCCACAAAGATACGCAAATCCCTGATTACATTTCGAGCGTCAGCACTACGTTGTGGCCAGACCCAGAGGAACCGTGTGCACGAGTCCACTGCTACTAAGATATATTTATAGGCAGTGTCTGATGAGAATGGACCGCAGTGATCCAAGTAAACACACCCAAAGGGTCTGTTAGCTATGCAGAGTGGGGTTTGTGGAGGGCGTGTTACCGTGGAAGGCTTAATCTGTTGACAAACGTCGCAGGAAAGCACGAAAGCACGGGTGTCTTTATACAATCCACGCCACCAATAACGCTGCTGCAAGATGGAAACTGTAGCTGACACACCTGCATGAGCAGAAGCCATGCCTTCGTGTGCAGCTGATATCAAGGCACTCCTGCGGTCCGCGTTGGGGATCAGCCGATCTCCAACGTCAGGTATTGTTACATAAGGAACCTGTTCGGGACTTAACTTGTAAGAATACTTGGAAGGGAACCCTGTAGGGTAATTAACACCTTCCTTTGTTGCAGCAATAGCTGCTAGAATAACAGAGTCAATTTTAGACATGGACCTGGTAACCGCTGCTACTGAACACGTGACTACTGCTGAACGGGCAGCCTCATCTGCCAGATCGTTACCAATAGCGTGTGCGCCCACCCGCTGATGGCCTAAGGTGTGAACCACCTGTGTGAGGGGCAGACGTTGTTGCAATTCTGCCACTCGAACCCAAAGCATTTTATGCTTAATTGTGCTCCCTTTTGCGTCCTTGTAGTCATTTTTCGACCAGAAAAACAGATTGTCATTGTAAGACTGTACACAGTAGAAGGAATCACATACAATAAGAGTTGTCTCATCCTGAGAAGCGAACTCAAGCGCAAGTAGCAATGCATGCAGCTCGGCCAATTGTGCGGTACTATCTCCAAGTGTGCGAGTGTGCACTACAGAGGATTTGAACGTTCCATTCACAAAGGAACCCGCAACAATAGCACATGCAGCTGAATAAGCGTGCTTGGACCCAGTGGCCGGTTGCGCCGAACCATCGGTGTAGATCACACATTTGTAATCCTCAAGCGGTAGTAAAAACAAAGGAGGAGGATGAACGAATTCATACTGCAAAAACTCCTGAGTCTGAAGAGAAGAATCAAAAACAAAAGTGACGTCCGAAGACGTCAAGGATGTAGCCCATTGTATCCAACGGGGATGCATTGCTTTTGAGTTCGGTACACTTGCCTTTGTTACTGCCTCTAGGGCAGGACAGGGTGTCACCACTAGAATCCGCTTTCCCTGTGCCAGTGCGCGTTCTTTTAGAATCGCCATTTGCACTGCAGTTAGAACTTTTTCGACAGATGTAAAGCGCAATTCAGCGGAAGTGTACAGATGCGACTTGTATGCGATGGGTACTGTATCACCTTCATTAAAGGTTAAGTATGTGAATCCCACCGCCCCCGGAATTATTCTAATCACCAGGTTTGTGTGGTTATCACGAGTCAAAAGATATTTAGACTCCAAAAGGTCTGTCTGCAAAGACTGCAGAATTAAGGTATGCTCAGGCAGCCAGCAAGACCTTGAATAAGTAGGTTGTATCAAAGCATACAAAGGCTTGATACGCTGGGCATATTCGGGAATGTAAGTACGCCCGAAATTCAGGAAACCCAGCAAAGACTGAAGTTTCTTCAGAGTATTTGGGGGGCACAAATGTGCACATTTTTCCAAGAAATGGGGGGCTAAGCCCTTCCCTTCGTTGTTGAGCTCATAGCCCAAGAACAGAACGGTAAATTCAGCAATGTGTGACTTAGCAAAGTTAAATTTGTAACCCTGCTCCGCAAATTCAAGAATAATGCGGTCCACACGGGACAGATGCTGATATAACTCGTCGTCTGTCAGATAGATGTCATCTACGTACGAACATGCGTCTTGATCAATGTCATTTAACAAAGAAACAACACGGGCGGCGAATATACCCGGACTATTTTTGTAGCCCATGGGTAAACGCCGGAACTGGAATAATTTACCACCGGAAGTGAATGCGGTCCATTGACCACTCTCCGGGGCTAGGTTGTGCGTGTAGAAACCGTTTGAAAGGTCAAGTGTCGTTTTGTATTTTTTACGAACAAGACTGTCTACAAGCGCAGAACTGTGTGTATTCTGTACCGCAAAGTTCCGACAATGGGAATTTAAATGCCGGTAATCCAAAACTAAGCGGTACGATCCATCGGGTTTAGAAACCACGAAAAGGGGATTGTTCATAGGTGATACGCATGGTTCGATTACTCCCTGATATTCCAACTGTGTCAGAATTTCGGAGACGGGGCCTTTTGCCTGCCGTTTGATGGGATATTGGGGTTGTGGCTGCGGTAGTGACCGCAAAGGTATTGCATGGGGAGGTGATTCTTCATCCCATCCCACATGGTTGCGGTATAATGCCGGCGCCAGGTACACAGCCCACTCAGCTGCAAGTGCTTCAGCTTTGTCTTTTGGGACATGCCTTGAAAAGCTTGGAAGGATTACCTCCTCTCCTTTAT
Source organism: Calotriton arnoldi (assembly GCA_963921515.1). Taxonomy (NCBI): domain Eukaryota; kingdom Metazoa; phylum Chordata; class Amphibia; order Caudata; family Salamandridae; genus Calotriton; species Calotriton arnoldi. Next base: position 818,191 of record CAWUFW010005164.1, read on the forward strand.
GTGCAGCTAAAACGAATGGGGGTGGCCAATCCACCTCTGCTAACAAAATGTCATATGAAGAGGTTAGATGTTCCCAAAAAATCCCTTTAATTTCACGCGGTATGTCACCTTCAATTTGTATGACTATGTTGTAAAGTCTGTCAGGGGGTGCCACTCTCGTGTCAGCTGTCTCTACAGTAACGAATGTTTCAGTTGCTGTCGCCTCCATATGAGGACGTAGCACCTCCCGCACTATGGTAACTTCCGCGGCGCTGTCTAGGAGGGTCACTGCCCACGTCCAATTCTGGAGTCTCGTTCTCACGGTCTGTGGCATATTTCGCTGTTACAGCGGAAACTTTTTTCTTCTGAAATTGCGGTCGAGGAAGGTGAAAATCTTCTGCTTTCCCTCTGACTTGTTGTCGAGGTTGGTCTCGCTCCTGGGGAGCCTCTCGGCCCCTTCCTCTATCTTGCCGTCCTCCTCCACCAGCCTGTGAAGACGTCTGGGCCTGTGAAGAACGAGGAGAACGCGTATCAGAGCTCTGAAACCTTTCTGGTGATTTAATTCTCGACCTATCACGTAAATCATAAGTACGTTCAGAAGAAACCGAAACTGGGGAAGCGCCTCTCGACCCCGGCTTCTTTTGTTGCTTACCCTGTTTTTTCTGTCTCCAACTCTTTTTAGTGAAGACTGGTCTATCATCTTTCTCAGATGTACTTTTTGTTTGTGTAATTTGTGGTTGCGATTGAGTTTGCATTTTTACAAAAGGCTTGTTGCCTAGGCTGTTTCTTCCAATTGTTTTATAAGCCCGGGCTATAATTTTCGGTAATTCGCGAGGCCTGTCCAACTCTGGGACCAAAGCCAAAGCATTCGCTACTTGAAAGTTCATTGCATCGCCCTTGACATTTCCAAGGATCAGTTCAGCTACTACATCAAACACTCCCACTAGTCTCATCCCTAATTCCACAGCCGCTTCAGGGCCATGCTCATCCTGTACTTTTTTAATTACAGAGGGTAGAACCGTCATGGAAGGAGTACCAAAACATTTTGAATAAACTGCTGCGAATACCTTACCCCAGTTTTCACATGATGTCAAATCGGGGATTAAGTCTTTTGGCAAACTTATCGTAAGGATGCGGTGTTTATCCACCGGGGATGTATGTGGAAACACCGCTTCTATCTGATTGAACTTTTCTGCAAGCCAGTAAGGATAATCGTCCTTATTTTGTGGACGTTTGCCCATCACAGAATTTACCATGACAGGACTTATGGTCACTCCAGCTGCAATAGCTGGTTGGCCAGCGACTACAGGAGCAGCTCCATGGAGACTACCTGTAACGTATGTCACTAAGGCTCGATGCACTCGCACCAGTTCTGTATGCATAGTGCGCAGATCCGCAATCGGTAATGCCAGATAATTTGGATGCGGGGTATACCCGGCCAATACAGGCCAAGTGGCCCCCTCAATGGATAAGGGGCCTAAACGAACTGCGGTATTTGGTTGTGGGAGGGCGCCATTAAACCAAACACGGTGCTGCCAAGCCGTGAGAGGCACTTCAAGATTAGTATAGGGTCGATAGGCAGCAGGAATAGCGGTGAGTTTATATTCATGAAACAGATTATCACCTGCATCCACCGCCTCAAAAGTGATCCAAGTGTAAAACACTTCAAAGTGATAAGCCGGATCGGCTTGAACCACAAAGACCAACTCGGCCCCAGTATCGGGCACTCCGTATACACCTAGGTGTTCTCGGAGTGGTCCTCGGCTATGTGCAGCTATCGCCACACCAGCCATAACTAAAAAATTGTATTCGACAACCTAACAGGGAGCACAAAATGGGTTTTTTATGTAACCTTTTTGAATAACTTCAAGCTTGAAAGAACCTATAAAACGTTCAATATAGGAGGTATCACCGTCACTTACGCCTCCGGAAGCGTACGTGAGGGTTTTGTGGACAAGCACAAGTACTACTCAAGCGTCTCGCAGATAAGCAGCCCCACGGTGGTCGCGCCATGTCATAAGGTTTCTGCACATACACAGAGCTATGCACAGGATAATGGGACCCCGGAATACAGTGGTTTGCCTACCATATACCGTAGCACCCAAAAACCCCAACCCAACTAGCTTAGCATCCCATTAGCACCCAAGTACCAATGATTGGACAACCCAGAACACGGTATCTATATCTCAGGACTCGCAGAAGCAAGAACACTCTTTCGTCACTCACTCGTACTTGTCCACAAGGTGCGTAGGAAGAGACACTGGATAGGTTAAAATGTTTATTCCAACTTACGTGCTCTAAGGTACAGTACACGTGTCAGTACTAATAGCATAATGCATATGAATAATATAAGCAGCATGGTTACAATTCCATAGAATACAAACGGGGAAAGCATTTCATAACTCAGTGGATAAATGTCTAAATAACATTACCACCCTCCCCGTGCAGTAAGATAGTTTATTATAGAAATAGAAGACCTCTGGGCTTTGACTAGCGAACCCCCATACCTCAGTCTCTAGATGCAGAATTACATCAGCAGGACATCATAGCTCTTCTCACTGAAAAGGATTTCTCCAAGTGTGTCCAGCGCCAGTAAAAACCCCAGTATTAAAGGCACACAAAGTTTCATGTCATTTGCGCCTAATGTTATGTCTGGGTGCGCGAGACTGGCCATATCAGGAAGAACCGAAATACATTGTTATGCGACCTTGTACATGTTGTGCAGTCTGAGCCCAAATCGAACAAGAGAAAAGGTGAAAGACAGAAAGTGCAGACAGCGCAAAAGAACTTGGCAAGAGCAAAGGGCGAGGGAGCCCTGGCTCAGTGTAACGTGCGCAAAGAAAAGCAGCATGGCAGCTAGTCCTAGGCCAACATAACAAGGCAGGCAACAAACCACAAGACAATGCCTCTAGCTGTGTTATTTTCTGAGCTACCCAGAATAGCATTTGGTCACGTTTTGTGGGCATTTTATCCATTTCCGTGTGTAATGTTTGTGGTGTAAGTTTAGTTGCTGTACCCTGAATTTGAGTTCCATTTGTTGCAGCTATTGCTAGTTGGACTGTAAGTGTCCTCAAGTGTCCTCATGACGAATTGCGTTTCTGTATATTTTAATTAAATCTTTATGTTGTATGAGTAAGTCTCCTGGTGGCATTGTTTCAATGTCAGGATGCGGTGTGTAGGCCGCTAATATTGGCCATATTGCCCCTTCTCTCCCGAGCGGGCCGAGTCTTACTCTTCTTCTTATGTGGGGTAGGGCGCCTTTAAACCAGTATAAGTGTTCCTGGTACGTGAGCGTAACCTCTATGTCCTCAAACGGACAGTATTCCGCTGGTGCATCTCCTTCTGTGTAGGAGTGAAATGTTTTTGTTCTTGCATTTGCTGCTGGGAATGTAACCCACAAATAAAATACCTCTATTCTGTTTGATTCGTGTGCCTCAATCACGTAAACTACTATGCCACCCCTAGATGATAAACCATGCTCCATCAGTCTCAGGGTGACTGTATTTCTAAATATTGGTGCAATTTGTATTGCGCCTGCATCTTCCTCGTCTGTGAGGGGCAGTTCTTGTTGAAGTGGATCTAAGACCTGGTTAGTCATTGCTTTTAGTACACTAAATAACTATTCAAGGGAACCAAGATAAGGTGTTTATGCACAATTTTAGGAACACTGTGTCCTTCAAGCTTGATTAACCAACAGCCAATAAATAGGATTTTTAGCCTACTCAGCTGTGGCGGAGTTTGTGCCCACCCACTCCAGACGTCTCTGGTGTTTTGTGAGTAGGGGTCTCTGAGAATAGCACGACTGAACTACTCAGATTCTACTATTAAATAAATACCCAACCAACGTTGGCGGCGCCATGTCGTGTAGTTCCTATATTACCTATACAGGATCTGCGCGTTTGGATAACATAAACTGTGGGATTGGTGGCGGACTGATTCCGTGCACCCCCACCGGATACGTTAGCCTATCTGTATTAGCTAGCTCACAGTGCCACTATAATCTCCTCTTACCAAGGAGAGAATAGATTCTGGCAACCTCAGAGCATGACAACCCTGATCCCTCACAATCGCGGAAACAATATACTACCTTTCGCTCAGTCACTCGTGCTTACTTAGTTTGTCTCAGGGAGATACACAGAATAAACAGTCTGGTCGTTTTCAATAAGAATTTATTGAACAGTTGTTATTCTAGTGTAGAATATATGAGCTGCAACAACCATTAGACAGTAGCAGAGATATATGATTAGCATTGCTACGAAAGTAAAGGGATGGTATAGTTCTACCATCTTGCAGAAATCATGAATATATACATGTACATAAAACACATGATAAAAAGTGCATACTCCTACGATGTCTCCCTAACTTGATGTACCTAAATGTACCTAGCATCTGTGTAGGTGTTATGCCACGATCTAGTCAACCCCATTACCTTAGAATGAGAGAATATGGGACCCAGTCCTGGTCTCGAGTTAGACACCGCGCGAGGGATGTTAGACCACTGCGAGCTGGAGCGTCTGCATGCAGGAACCTCAGCGTCTCTGGTCAGTGTGTCAGCCGGGAAGTCACGGTCTCCTCTATCTTCCTAAGCAAGATGTGCTTTATATATACCCATAGGTCTCCCCAGGGGTCCTACCTTGCTGTGTTACTGTGTCGGCCTAAAGGATGATGTTGGGCCTGAACTTTATACAGAGATATTATACAGGAGATGGTAATCCTACTGTTAGTCCTGCTGTGCTTCCAAGAAGCCTCATGCATTATGTATGAGAATCAAACCAGGGAAAAGCCCGCCTCCTGAATGCATTGTCATATCTAGGTAAAAGGTCAGTGCCTAAGAACTGTTATGTATGTAATGTAGGGAAGAATATAGGTGAAAGGTTGCAATGCTACTTGCGCCTATATAGGGTACCTATATGGAATATAACACTTCTCTTGCATGTTTGTGCACCTCTGTTGTTTCTTTGTGCACCCCTATTGTCTCTTTGTGCACCTGTGTTGCCTCTTTCTGTATTTATCACATTTTTCAGTAGCTGTGTTGTTCTTTGTGTATTTCTTTTCAGTGTTTCTAAACTTTTTTTCTTTCTGTCCCTTTCTGTCTCTTTCAGCACCTTTGTTCCTCTTTCTGCAGTTCTCTTGCTTGTTTCTACACTTTTGTTTTTTATTTGTAATAAAGAGAATAGCAATGTAATTGTAAGTAATTGCTTACTAGTTACTATGAATATTGATATGAAATTAATTTAAAATTGTTAATTCATGTAACAAACTATTGCAACAGTTTTTTGTTTTCTAGAAAATTATTTTGTTTGGATCACAAATTGAAGATGGCAAGAAAACATGAAAAGAGAAAACAACAAAAAAAATCTACTTCAGGAAATGTAAAAAGAGTGCACTAGAAAAAGACCAAATAAATACTGAGGATAAAGTCTGTTCTGGTAAGAGCACTAAACAGTTTCTTAGAACAGTTTCAGAGAGATTAAAGAAAGAGAATAATAATGAAAGGAAAAAGAAAAGTTTTATAAAAAAAAGCACAAGGAGAAGAAGATTTCTAATGGTAAAAAACATTAGTTTTTGGAAAAACAACACGTTATAAGAAGGCAAAATCTATTTAAAGAGATACATAATAGAATGTTTTGAAGTAGAGTAATTCAAAATTTATTAAAACATTGTAAAAAGTATAAAAGAAGATCAGCAGCGTATAAGAAGAAGCAACACATTGAAAGAGGAGTAGACCTAGCTTTTGAATTGAAACGAAAATTATTTACATTAATATTGAAGAGAATGAGAACATTGGATAAAGCAATGGTGTTTATGAAAGAGAAAAGCAAAAGAATAAGACTTGTTAATAGAAGTAACTTTTGTAAAACGTTTACTGGTGAATGGAAGCACACTTCTAGTACTGAGCCTTTCTTTAATGAAGAAAGCTACTTTCAACAGAACACATTGGTGCATGCAGTTGATACTAGTGGTCGATGCTATGAGATGAAATATGGTTGTCCCATTGCAAAAGAAAAAATGGTTGTTAGGAGTGTGGAAGAAGTTCAAGGGAAGCGTACACAAGCTCCTGTATATAAATGGGATTGTAGTAGTATTTGCAGTGTTCGACAGGAATCTCTTGATATATTGCAAATTGTTTTACGAGACTATGCAAAAAAATGTCTTAAACAGAAGATCAAGATGTTACAAGGACTAGATCCATGTAAAATAAGAAAATATACTAAGTTGCAGAGTCATTCTCTGGCTTGTCTTTCAAGAAAAGTGTGTAAAAGTACTTTTCATCATTTAAGAATGTTAACAGTACACCACTCAGAAATGCGGAAGTTAGTAAGGAGACTCTACTATATTAAAACTCCTGCATTATGTTTAAGTGAAACGAACAAAGCTCTTTTGCACGGTTCAGTTTCAGATGTACAAACGGTTTGTGATGATATACAGTTTCGTTTTTTTGGTTCACAAGAGGAGTGTGGAGAAAGTGAGAGCTTGATAAGTGTAGGTGTTGAAGAACATAGGAAAGACATTAGTATGGATGAGTTTGCAGAAGAAATTACAAAGTTTAAGACAGTTTCATCTCAAAAACCAAACGTTGGGGCTCATTACGATGGCGGGCGGACCAAGTCCGCCCACCACCGCAACGGCCAAAGGTGTTGTATTCCGCTTTAGGTGTCCGTATATAGGTTTTCCTGAAACATGTCCTTATATAGGCATAATTCGCATTGCCCTTATATAGGCATAAGATCCCAGTCCTTATTTAGGCATTAACCATGCACTCTAAGTTCATGGTCACCGACATCCATCCACCCCAACGTCAAAACGAGTTCTTAGAAACCAGACCCGTAAGCTCTTAGGAGTTCACCTAGCACAGGATTATTGATTTCTCCAAGAACTCATTTATTATGCATGAACCGCTATACCTTAAGGGTTCATTCCTGACGTCTTCCTCTGTCCGACTTCACGTCAATGCTAACATTCCAAGGCACCTACCAGGTATACATATACCTTCCCTTGCCCAAGCAAGTTGGAGGAGACCTCGACTTCAGAGGAGCCCGTATCCCGGCCTGACGCACTGAGAAGAGAAGCTGTCATCCCTGCTCGCAGAGAATTCAGCTCCCAGTGTTCTGACTCCCTTCGCGGGGTGTTAGAGTTCGGAGATCTGGAGGGAGATTCCCACCTCTCTCATTCTGAAGGTATGGAGCTGACTAGAACCTAGAGGGACTCTTGGCATACTAGACTATAGCATACCATACTAGAGTGTACTCCACTTACTTCTTACCCTGCACTACACTTAGGTTAGATACACTGGGGTAGAACTAGTTAGAGAAGCATCTTATGAGTACTCGCATTTTTAGCTTATGTTATTTATGTATCATATATGTGTCATAGCTAAAAGACAATGCTAGCGCAGTATTATTTCTTTCTACTGCTTACGCTGTACATTATATATCTCGCACACTGTCTTACGATTGTAACAGCTCATATCTCTTACACGAGAAACAAGACTGATCAATAAATCCTTTTATTGAAACGCCCGTCTATTCTTTCTCTGTAACTCTGAAGAAACTAAGCATGCACGATTAGCTGAGTGAAACTGTTATCTATTGTTTCCACGATTCTGAGAGTGTTCCGATTCTAAAGGGAAACAAAGTTGTCATGTTTATGCGGTTGCCAGAAACTACTCCCTTCCTGTTTACAAGGAGTTTCTAGTGGCCTCTGAGTTAGCTGGCACAAAGTAATTAAGTTTAATATACTCGATAGGGACATACTGACCTCAGTCCTATGTCAAACCTATAGGGTATATTATTCCAATGCGCAGAGCCTATTAGGGAAATAGGAACTACACTACATGGCGCCCAACGGTTTGGTAAGGCACTCATTTAATGCTAGATACTGAGTAACTCAGTCGTGCTTTTCTCTCAGAGACCCCTACTCACATACTCCATAAAACGTCTGGAGTGGGTAGGGTTAAATATCCGCCAAAGCTAAATAGGATAGGACAAAAAAATCCTTTATAGATTAGCTATTTGGTTTGTTCAACGTTGAAGGATACAGTGTTCCAAAATATTGTGCACCTTATCTTTTGTTTCCTTGAAACTTGTACTACATTTTTCAAAAAACAAATGTCCATACACGGGGACAATGATGCCGAGAACAGTGTAGCTGCGGCTGATCCAGTCGTAACAGCTTTTAATTTTACCGGTTTAAATGAAACCGATGAGGGTGTTATAAACATCCATCCAAACTTAAGGAGAGCCATCACTCTAAAACTTATAAAACACGGCCTACCACCTAGAGGTGGTAGAGCAGTTTTCATGATAGAGGCACACGAATCCTTTCAGACAGAGGTATTCTATTCATGGATAGTATTCCCAGAATCAAATCCAGTAACAAAAATGTTTCACTTCTTTAAAGAAGATGAACCACCAGAGGAATATATTCCTTTCGAGGATATCAAAATTCCACTCACATACCAGGAGCATCATCTCTGGTTTAAAGGCGCCCTAAAACATCACAAAAACATTACCAGGCTCGGTCCACTAGGTAGACCAGGAGCAACATGGCCGATTCTAGCCGGCTACACACCTCATCCTGACATTGAAGAAATGTCAGACGAGGAATTACTTACTCAACTACAAGAGTTAATAAAAATTTACAGACAATTAGTCCAATATGTCATGCGGACTTTCACAGTCCAACCACCAATGACCATTCCAAATCAAACCCCTCATCAGGGGAATACCCTAAAAATTACTCCGCAGACTTTACACGCAGTCATGGGAAAAATGCCCACAAAACGTGAGCAAATTCCATTCTGGATAGCTCAAAAAATTACTCAAATCAAAGCAGTATTTCCAAATACTAGCCCTTATGAGAAACACAGAATCCTAACAATCTGTTTACCAATGGGGATCACACCACAACTGGAAGATTGCACCACTTGGGGCGCAGTCTTTGCTGCCATCTATACTAAAACACATGGTGTTCCGTCAATTGCAGTAATACCAGATGTCCTGAAACAAATTCAAAACGAATACGGGGCAGAACCTGCTCTGAATTTAGGTATGAAATTACTAAAAAACTTCGACCAGGTCTCAACAATAATATTATCTAATATTAAAGGAGAGGCAGCATCAGTGGCGATCCACCAACTTTTAAGGGAATTTGATGTTACAGAACATCAAGATGAACTACCCAGAATAATAGAACAATCTTATGCAGAATTAGGCAGAGATAGTTTGGGTGGCAAACCTTTGAAACCAAAACTATCTGAAAGTCCTGAGAAGGACTCTATTAAACAAAATCCTACATCTTCTAAAAAGAAGTGGGAAACCAATAAACAAAATTCAAACGAGAAACGTTCTCAATCCTGAGGTAGGTCTCCTCAAAAGGAGCCCTCTGAAAGGAGGTATAACCTCAGGAATAGGGATAATTTAAGAAAGCCTGCCAGGTATCAAGATACTGATACACGTTCCTCTCGTACCTTTCAGATATCGTCACAGACATCAGAAAGAAGAGGACTGTCAGAACACAAAGAAGAACGCGTGAAATCCAAAGACGATAAACACGTTCAGAAAAATAAATCAAAACCTCAATTCACGAAGAAGAAGGTAGCAGGTCTGAAGATCAGACATGCCGAGAATACTGAGAACACAGCTCAAGAACGGAGAATGGGCTCAGACGATGCTGGACTGTGCAGCAGAAGTCACAATAGCTCGCCAGAACCTGAAGGAACTTCTGGAGATAGTGAACTTTAATGAGTACATCACAGTAGAGACTGTAGACACCAGGGTTAGTACTCCACAAAAGTTATATGAAATAACACTCCGTATGGAGGGAGACATACCAAGAAAAGTGAAAACACTCTTTTGGGAGAAACTTTCAAGGGGTTATGATATACTTCTAGCAGAAAAAGACTGGCCACCACAATTTGACAGGGAGTGCCCACATGGCGAGGACATCATTATGCCTGCCTTCTCCAACCATATTCCAATACACCTAAAATATACTTATGCCAGGAAATGGGCAGTAGCCCAGGCCCCAGCATTATACAAAAATCATGTAGGATGGGATGAGGACTCACCTCACCACAAAATACAGTTAAAAAAATCAAACTACTGCACAAAGGCAGTACCCAATAAATCAAGAAGCTAAAAAACAGGTCAGGGAGATCTTAGACCGACTTGAATACCAAGGGGTGATTGAAACATGCACCTCCTCAATGAACAACCCTTTGTTTCCTGTATCCAAACCAGACAATACATACCATCTAGTTTTGGATTACAGACACTTGAACACTTGTTCTAAAACTTTTGCAGTGCAAAATGCACATAGTACAGCATTAATGAATAACATTGTGCGTAAAAATATAAAACCACATTGGACATTTCAAATGGTTTCTTTTGTCAAAATATAGCACCTGAAAGCAGGTACTTAACAGCTTTCTCAATAATGGGGACCCAGCATCAATTTTGTAGACTCCCACAAGGGTTCAAAAACAGCCCGGGGTTATTCTCAGCAAGAGTAACAGAGTTACTATAAATTTATGATAATGAGGCATTGTCATATGTCGATGACATTTATCTGACAGACGATGACCTAGATAGGCACTTGAACAGGGTGAGTACCATTATATTGGGCTTCGCCTCTAAGGGCTATAAATTCAACTTTAAAAATCCAGAATTGCCCATCTCAATGTCCTTTTCCTAGGATATGAGCTTTCAAGTGAAGGCAAGAGCCTGGCAGCTAACTTTAGAAAAGTGTGCGCTGCTCCAACCTCCAAAAACGCTAAAAAACTTACAATCCATCTTGGGTTTCCTAAATTTTGGAAGAACTTACATTTTAAATTACGCAGAAAGGGTTAAACCTCTCTACAAATTAATCAAACCTGATTTTTCAACAAAACATTGGACACAAGAACACACAGAAATCCTGCGTTCACTCCAAGCTAACATGTTAGCAACAAATCACTTACAAACATGCGTAAATACACGCAATTTAGTGATCCGAATAATTTCGGGACAATGCGGATTCACCTATTTAACATTTAATGAGGGTGAAAAAGTACCAATAGCATACAAATCACATTTGTATACACAAGCAGAAATGCGCTTCACTTCAACAGAAAAAATACGGACAGCAGTTCAAACCGCTGTAGCAAAAGAAAGAGCTCTAGCCCAAGGGAAACGCATTATTGTTGTAACTCCAGTACCGGCCTTAGAGGCGGTTACAAAAGCGAGCACTCCAAATGCAAAAGCTTTACATCCTAGATGGATACAATGGGTTAATTCTCTTGCTGCAACGGATGTTGAATATGTTTTTGATCCTGATTTAAAAACACAAGCGTTCCTGCAATATGAACATGAATGTCCTCTGCCCACTGAAATTCTGCCTCTCGTTCAGTATGAATTTATAATTTATACTGACGGATCAGCACAACCCGCTACAGGAGTAAGCAAGCTTACAGTGCAGCGTGTGCAATCGTTAAAGGTCGCATGCGCGATGGTAACTTCAGACCAATGGTCACTAAAACTCAATCTCTAGGAGATTGTACAGCTCAGCGAGCTGAACTACAAGCATTCAAACTGGCACTTGAAAGTACAGATCGCGAATTCCCCACACTCATAGTGTGCGATTCTTTTTACTGTGTTCAGTCGTATAATGAATATATACAAAATTGGCTTGAAAACGGGTTCAAAGATGCAAAAGGTGGCACAATAAAGCATAAAACGCTTTGGGAACAAGTAGTTCAGGTAAAAACGAACTACCAAAAGCTCACGTGATACACACGCTGAGTCATCAACGTGATGGCGTTCACGTTGCAGGGAATTCATTGGCTGATGAAGCCGCAAAGGGGGCTGTTCAGACGGCTTCCATAGCTGCAATCACTCGTTCAAAACGAGAATAGACAGTGAGATATTGTTGGCTGTCAATGCAAAGGCAGTGGTGCAGCGTTACCAAAGAAATTTCCACTCAAGTACTCTTATGTAATTGATGCAAACAACGTTCCTTTTGCTCGAATCCCTGGAGTGGGGGATAGGGTAATTCCAAACATGGAACGTAGAGCTGCTTTGATTTATGAAGCACATTTGGGGGAGGGTCTGTCACATCAAGGGATCTCTAAAACAATATTAACATTAAAAGAGATGTACTGGTGGCCTGGAATGAATACACAGATTCGCATCTTCATCAATGACTGCATAGACTGTAATATACAGCGTGGTGCAGAATGCCATAAGACACCAGGCTACGAAGTAGCCTGCCCAGTACAGACACCATTGTTAGACAGCATTAGACTATCTACGCGCAGGCGTCCTTTTGGACGAATGCAATCCCACAAATACTAAATCAAGGTTCCTATGGATGTGGCCTCAGCGCTCGGCTGACGCTCGAACTGTTATAAAAGATTTGCGAGTCTTTATCGGCTCATACGCAATAGGCACACTACATTCTGACCAGGGCCATGCGTTTAGCTCTCGGGCTTACAAAGAAGCCATGGCCAGTTTGGGTGTAGCATTGCGGTACTCATCTCTGTTTCATCCTGAGGGAAATTCTGTTGTGGAAAGGAAAAACCGGGACATAAAGCAGTCTATAACAGCTAGTGTATTAGGTTCGGGTGATGGGTGGGTCAAACATCTTTATGGGGTCCAGCGCTCATTAAATAATTTGCCAAGAAGTTCTCTGGGGGGGGGTCACTCCATATGAGGTCCTATTTGGGACAAGAATGTGGGTTCCTGATCTTGAATGTAAAGGCACAGTGGTGGAAAATAAACCCTTTGATATCAAAGATCGTTTGGCTGTTTTACAGGATCTAAATGAACTAAGATCGAAACAAAGCAACGTGTTCCTGAAGCCAACCACCACTGGTGAAAAACCGGCAGTCCCAGCAAGGCCTGTCTGGATCCCAAGAGTTGGGGATCTAGTCAGAGAGAAGATTGCGGACAAGAAGGAATTTGGACCTTCTTACAGACAACCAGTACCTGTCCTAGCCGTCCACGGAACAAGAACAGTACTTCTGCCGCCCCTTGCTGGAAAAAAGGAGAAAAGATTTGTGTCAATCGACCTCATCAAACCACAGTATGTGGCCAATACTGAATAGTAGGCCTCGTGGACTCCGACCTAGTAGCAGACGCACTCCTCTTGCTACTATCCAAGAGGTTCAGCCTGAAAGACTCATAACCATCGAGAATCCAGCAGTAACAGATGAAGGACTAAGCAACAACGCTATGGAACTCGTCCCTCTTGAAACTCAAGTAACAGTTCGTCCAGATACACCTGTCTACACCAACGTAACAAGTGATCAACTGGTTCCAGCGATTTCGACAAATCCTGATGCAATTCCAACAATTGACCGAACTGCTTCTGGCTATTTCATAAACTTTAATACATTTTCAGAGGATCTGAGTGAACCTGAAACGACGCCAGCCCTAAAAACTTTCAAACAACAAGTACAAGACCTTTTTTGTTTCCTGAAAGAGACTTATCTGGTTTCACTATGGATTGAACTATGGATTATTTCTGGAATATTTTTCTTTCTGCTTTGGTTAGCTTTGGTTATGACTATCAGCGTGCTTATAAATGGCAGATACATCCATATGGACACTGAAAGTAAAAATGCGAACTTACTTTTGAAACCACACAAATCATCCCATCGTGAAGCAAGAGACTTGTCAGCAGTGAACATCACAGCCGTTCATATACAGGATCGTATAGTGTGGGACAAAATAGAGTTCGATATCTTCGACCCTACGGAACTTTTGAACATTCCACATTTATTTAAAATTTCATTAAGTGACTTCATTACCTCCAGTACCTATTCTGATGATTGGGACTTTGAGACTGTTAATGATATGATGTCTGATCTAGAAAGGTCTGCTGCATTCTCTAAGAATGAATACTTAGAGGGTTCATCAGACTACGAACATCTTTACTGTTATAACCACTATGGTCATCATTTCTTGCATAAATCTGCAACACCTAGAAATGTGTTTATGTTTAACCAATGGGAACATTGTCCTACACCACCAAAAGGTAATTCAAAAACGTTTGCAAAAAAGTTTCCATATTTTTCAGGGTACAATACATCTGATCCAGAAATGTTTTACTATAAAAATGTAAACAAAACAGGAAAGAAAATTATGTTAACTAATACAAAACAGATTTATTCTGCAGCATTTATTACCCAACTGTCTAGACATGGATTTGACTTGTGGAAAGACACAATCGACACAAAATCTGTCTGGGGTTCTAAAGATTGGCAAGTACAGGGGATAGAAGCTTTGTTTAGAGCATGTATCATCCCTCAGCAAATAATGTTTTTGAATGACACTGTGCAACAAACGTCTTGCCTTGGTTTAGCCAAGATCAAAGACATGAACACACCTTCTGTACCAACACCTGCAAGTAATAGCACTACACAGGGAGCGGTCACAGTAGACACAATACTACAAAACAACAGAACAGATCCTGGTTGGAAAAATGGTTACTCTGGCCCACAGACACAAACATCTGTCAAGAAAGATTCCTGAATAGAAGACAGGGCTTTACTATCCATAGGCCAGACCCACGTTATGTTCAACGACAACATCCAGGGGTAGTAACAACATACAGTGTAGGAAAGTTGTGCCTCGACTGGTTACAAAAATCTACACTCGAGGATGTGAAACAACACTTATCTTTACTTAAAGAAGACGCAGACCTTAGGGAATTCTTGCTAGGACGAAGAAAACCGCGTCAAAAACGTTTCATAAATGCCGGCATTTATGCTGCTTATAATGAAGTATGGAAGGTTTCACAGGCAGAGGCCGCAGAACGAATACGTGAACTTGATCGTATTAACTTAGAGAAATCTCTCTCTGTGGTCGACAATGGGTTAACAACTTTGTCATCCAGAATTTATTCATTGGACAACATTGTATCTTCTGCTATTGACATACTGGAACAAGATTTAGCCATGTTACAACAAGGCCAATCACAGTTACGTTCTATTATGTTATTAGGCTGGACGCTGCAATCTTTGCTTGCGGGCTATGTGCCTTGGCGTTTTATCAACACGTCATCTCTGTTTGCAGAATACAATCTAACAGATAAACAGATCAAACTGGCAAAAAGGGGAGCAAAGTATACAGTGCTGAGCATTGAAAAACTGGAAAAATTACCATTTACGGTAGCAGAAAAACCAGCTACAGAATGGCTTATCCATGGCAAAATAACTCTGCCTGTCACTACTTTTCAGTTTCAGTATTGCCTCAAACAAATTCAAGCAGGCAAATATGAAAGGTTGGGTAAAGAATACATTAAGACATCCTGGGATTTACCTTACGAATACAGATGTTGGAGTGGGGATCGTGAAGTGTTTCTAACTGGTACAAACTGTGAAAAGGCATTAAACGGTTCCCTCATATGTCAGGACATTTCTTTGCACGGGGCTTGTAATGGTTCTGCTGCAAACTTGTCCTGCCACCTGCAAGGTACACCAACTGCTGTGATTAATCCAACGTTTTGGCCAGCTAAAAGACAATGCTAGCGCAGTATTATTTCTTTCTACTGCTTACGCTGTACATTATATATCGCGAATACTGTCTTACGATTGTAACAGCTCATATCTCTTACACGAGAAACAAGACTGTTCAATAAATCCTTTTATTGAAACGCCCATCTATTCTTTCTGTGTAACTCTGAAGAAATTAAGCATGCACGATTAGCTGAGTGAAACTGTTATCTATTGTTTCCACGATTCTGAGAGTGTTCCGATTCTAAAGGGAAACAAAGTTGTCATGTTTATGCGGTTGCCAGAAACTACTCCCTTCTTGTTTACAAGGAGTTTCTAGTGGCCTCTGAGTTAGCTGGCACAAAGTAATTAAGTTTAATATACTCGAAAGGGACATACTGACCTCAGTCCTATGTCAAACCTATAGGGTATATTATTCCAATGCGCAGAGCCTATTAGGGAAATAGGAACTACACTACAAAGGGACCGCCCGCCATAGGTGCGGCGGTCCCGCCGTATGCATTAGGATGCCCCCGCCACACTGGCGGGCGCATCCCGCATTCCTAACCTTGCGGCGGGCGGTGCTGTCAGCAGCACCCGCCACAATGTCAGAAATGCATGTCACGCATTTGCATGCACAACGTGACAGGCACCGTGCGGTGCCTGCCACCTTGTCCATGCAAATGCAGGGGGTATCATAGGTACCCCCCATGTGCACCCCCACCACTCCAACACCCTGGGGGCCCGCAACGGGCCCCCAGAAGCAAACACCGTATGCCTTTCCATGGCAGCAACGCCACCATGGAAAGGCTGGTCACTGCCAGCATCATAATATGGATGGCAGTGTCTTGCAGACACCG
Organism: Calotriton arnoldi; assembly: GCA_963921515.1. Taxonomy (NCBI): domain Eukaryota; kingdom Metazoa; phylum Chordata; class Amphibia; order Caudata; family Salamandridae; genus Calotriton; species Calotriton arnoldi. The sequence continues at coordinate 834,505 of CAWUFW010005164.1, forward strand.
CCACCATATTATGCCCCTTTTTCGCCGGTTGACTAGTCGACCGGCGGAAAAGCGGCGGACGGTCTTTCCGTCCGCCACGGACCCCCCAGCCATCCTAATATGGCGGGGGGTCATTCAGGCAAGGATGGCGGGCGGATCGCCCCCGCCGGGCCGGCGGGGGCGATCCGCCCACCATCGTAATGACCCCCTATGTTTGTATTTGTTGTCAACGTACTCACTATAGAAGTCAAACTAGGAATGTTGATTTATATTTAAAAGTGAAAAGGAAAATAATGATAAGTGGCAGCAATTTGGTGCTTATTTGTTGGTAGAAGGTGAGTTTGAGTTGGCTGCTGATCAAGTTATTTGTAAATACTATTACAACAAATTAGAAGAAAACAAAATGCCAACTAGAGCAGTACATAAAAACTTAGAATTGGTAGCTATTCCTCAGGAACTGGCAGATTTGAATTGATATGAGTCCATTCTTATTCAATCTGTACACCCATTTCAGGCCATAGTTTGTATGGAGCCTAAAGATTGTAAAGATTTACAAAGAGGTCTGAAAGGAAGAGTTGTGTACTTACCTTTAGATTTTAAGGAAAATATTGAAACTGTTGGTGTAGACAGAGAAGAAAATGAGCCAGTAGTTATTCTAGTAAATGGTGTACCAACAAAGAGTCAAAAAATCTGGCAAGAGTTTGTAGATGTTAGTAAACTTCAAAAGGCTTCATTATATCTGGTACAGAATAATATTTGTTATAAGAATGTAAATGTTGATGAACCGGTAATATACTTAGAAGATGAAACAGTAATTTCAAGTGGCCAAATAGAAAAAGTGGAAAAGTCCAAGAGTGAAGATATTTAGGAACATTATACTATACATCCTCTACATTCAAAGGAAATGATTGGAATTAGTATTGAATTATTCCAAATGAAGGAAGCAGAGGGAACTCCCAGTAGTGTATGGGAAAAAAGTTTAGAAGCTCGTTGTTTTCCACAGCTATTCCCCACTGGAGAAGGGGGACGATTTGATGAGCGAGCTGTACGGATTCCAGCTTCTGAGTACAGCTCGACAAGATTGTACTCTGAAGATCCAAGATTTCGACAGTGCATTCCATATATATTTCATCTTCTGTTTGAAAGTTATTTGTCTACACTTTCATATGCAGTGAATCACATATTAAAAACAGGAGTTCATCTTCTACATGTTTCTGCAAAATAATTCATAGACAAAGTTCAACAAAGTGATGAAAATTTAGAATCTAAGTTAATTAATTTGATGGCATGTCAACGTGATACCAATGAATACTGGTTTTGTCGTCACGGTGAACTTAAATGTATGTTAAAAAACTTAGGTACCCCTACATGGTTTGTAACACTTAGCCGTGCTGAATATGCATGGGACGATTTACTTGAATTTCTACGAGAAGCAATTCAAATGTTAAAAATATTGAATTGAAGACATCTTGAGAATTCTGTTCCTTGGATCTTGTAAATGTCTGCAGGTATTTTAACCACAGGTTTCAAAGTATGATGTCATTTATCTGCAATAAAAATATTCCTCCTCTTGGAAAAGTTACTGATTTCTTTTGGCGAAAAGATTACCAAGCGAGAGGTGCTCCTCATATACACATGCTATTATGGATAAAGAATGCTCCAAAATTTGGAACTGATACTAATGAACCTGTTTTGTCTTTCATCGAACAGTATGTTACATGTACCATTCCAAGACAAGGAGGAGAAAAAAGCTTGAGACAACAAGTTTTACGGTTTCAAAGACATCGATTTGGGAATACTGTTGGCGAAAATACAAGTGTACAGGGAAATTTTATACAAAATGTAGTTTTGGATTCCCACGTCCAATAATTTCTAAAGGAAGAGAAAATAGTTTTTTGTCAGCAGTAAGGCATACAGTAACTCGGAAATCGCCGAAAAATACATGTAACTTAAAAAGAACCGAAGATTCAAAGTATATTAATAACTGCAATCCAGTTATTTTGAAAATGTGGAATGCAAACATGGATATTCAATATGTTGCAGATAATTCAATTGCTGTTGCTCGCTATGTTACATCATATATAACAAAATCTGAAAAGACAGAGATGAAAGAAATGTGGGAAGCAATTTTACAAGAGAAGAGTCTTAGCAAGAAATTGTACAGCTTTAGCTTGAAAATGTTTTCCGATCGAGAAATTGGATCCTATGCATGTTCGGATCGCTTGAGCTCTGCTAGTTTATATTCAAAGTCAAGAGGAATCATTTGGGTAAGTTTAGGTCTTGCCTCCACACGAAATAGAGTATTGAAATCTTTACAAGAAATCAAATACTTAGCACAGAATGAACCAGAGAGTACAGATATATGTTGGATACATACTATCACAAAAGGAGTCCACATTTCGAAAACCTATCTCTGTATGAAATGCTTCAACATTACAGCTTTAAAAGAAAAGTTACAGAAAATATAAAAGGAGAAATAAATATGAAGTAATTGGATGTGATGGATGTTTAGTAAAACATGCCAAAGGAAATCGTATTAACCACAGAAAACTGAGTTGCGAAAGTCCAGATGAGAAGGAATTTTTCTATTTAGCACTTCTGCAACTGTACAAGCCTTGGCATAGTGAAATGGAATTACTTGGAGATTTCGACTGCTATGAAGATTCTTTCAATTCAAGTAAAGATAGTATTAAGTGCCTTCAAAACAGCATACTCCCAGATCCCCAAATGTTACAACTTCAAAGTACTTGCTAATGGATACTTTTTTGCCATGGAAACCTGTTCACTGTTGGTACTGTGTGTTAAGCATGTCCCATCCACTAACAGTCAAAAGCACCAAAAGTACTAACAGTGAACAGGCAAAATAGTATCCATTAGCAAGTACTTTGAAGTTGTAGCATTTGGGGATCTGGCAATATGCTGTTTTGAAGGCATATATATATCGGAGCACCTTTCCAGAATCTCGAATTTGGACACCAGTGCCACCTACAGACATACCTACATGGAAGCATTGAGATTAAATTCCTGATTGTGTGGTTGTCGCAATTTAACCCTACAAGGCTGATTTTTAGTGAGCTGCGGGTACCCTGATGGTCAGTAGATAAACCACCGCCCCACTCACCTCAAATCATACATAGGGGTGGACATGATGAAGGTGGATGCAAATCGAAAATTTCACCAAAACGTGCCTTGACCTGGTTGTACCTTTCCCAACCCACAACACTACAACGGAGAGTTCTTTGATTTACTATCACTGTTCAAATCAGCAGTGTATGTGGATGGTTGGAGGGTCATGGATGTGATGATAGTATGATAGATGTTTGGTGTGCATGAGGTGAGAATGGTCATGTGTGGTTGATTATAGGGGGTAGTGCCTTTGTAATAAAAGATACATGTTTTTCATTGTTGGTTTTGTTATGTGTTCTTTCTGTATAATTAATTGTGTCACTATGTGGAAATACTGTATAGCATCTTTGGTGTATATGTGATTTCGGAAAATGTTTTTAACTATGTAATTTTGAACTACTAAATGGAAAAAAAATGTATCCTTGCAACAGCATATTATTATGTCTTTACAATTAAATAAAAGATAAATAACAGTATGCACATATTTAAGTCTTAATTTTGTCAGTATTGGTTATCCCATGGAGCCTTAGCAGGCCTACATAGAAGTAATACAGGTCGCGAGGGAATCTTTCCAGTTTTCATATACAATTGTTGCTACAGTATTCTTCTGCCATTTATGTCTGTTCTGGGAGCAGGGCTGAACCACAAATAAGGAGTGCCACAGAGGTTCATTGCTGAAGAATAACTTTTCTTCTGTCTCCATCACTGGGCTGGAGATCTCCCTAAGGGGAAAGTAAAGGGAAATTCAATATAGCTTATTATTTTTTTTTTTAAACATTTAGAAATAATTGAATGTAAAAAAATATTTATTATAAACGTGAAATAATAAAATAAAATGTTTCAGCACACTACCTAATCAAATTAAATGTGTACAAAATAATACAATGATTTAGATATATTAGTTTAATTTATAAATGTTCATTTTAAAACAATAATTTAAAAAAAATATTCACCCATTAAGAATTTTATTTGTAAATAATTTTTAGCAAGAATCATTAAAATTTATATATTTAATTCATTGAACTTCTTTTTCATTTATGTCTATATATTTATATGTATATCTCTCCCTATATATATATCTATATGTGTATACCTATATCTATCTCTCTATCTAACTCTATATTTATCTACCTATATCTACAACTTTGGCATTGTTTTATGAATCTTCACAAACCTTTCCAAAAAAAGGTTAATTCAACTCAGCTGCTTCCTGGAAAGTTTGGGGTGATCCGTTGACGTGGAGGTACCAAAATATGTTTTCCCCATGTAGTTTCCAAAGGAACTTCAGACACAGCTACAGCCAAAATGGCTAAATGGAAATACATCCGGTTTAGCAGAAAGCTAGATCTTTAACCAGAAAGGTATCTTTATGTGATTTGGTATAGATTGGTTCAGTAGTTTTTGAGAAATTAAGGTTCAAATTTGTAGCTATTTAGCAATGCAGTATGCCTGAGGTGTTCCAACTGGACTTCTGCAGCACTCAAGCAGGTCTGGGCGGACAAAATGTGATCTGAGTGGCTGGCCCCATGGGACTGACCGATGTGATTGGCTGGCTGGAACAGACAAAAACGTTGAAGTTGCCATTACAGGATTTGGGGACTTGGTCCCTAAGTCCTGGCAATGTTAATAAAAAGGGATATAAGGGGGTAAGGTAGGCATAACCTGATCACCGAGCCCCTAATGCCAAAATAAAAAAATAAATAAAATCTCATCACGGTTCAACAGGACTCCCGCATGACTCATGCACTGCCCTTGTGTGATCCTGTGGGAGTCCCATGGGCAAAAAAAAAGAAAGAAAAACACAAACACCAAATATACCACACACAGTCTACACCCTGTATAGAGGTCTTTATGCAGAGGTCGGTCCTTAACCAAACACAGCTATGCACAGCCTTTGCCCTACAGATGGCCATCTGTGGAGCGCTGTTGTTTGCTGCGGGAGGATGGGAACAAGGCCTGACCACAGATCAGGCCCTTCCAGCAACCTCAAGAAACGCATGGCTGAAGGCTGGATGCAGTGGAGGGTTGGCCGCTTGTGAAGTGTTGGATGCAGGGCCTGGCCGCAGGCCATGCTCTGTGGCCAACTAACACTGCACGCGGTATAGTGGGAGATGACTGCTTGCGGTGGGTGGGAATGGTAATAACATATTACTTTATAGTAAAACACCCTAGAAATTCTCTGAAAAAAACAAAGGTTAAAGTGATGCTATAGTAGAGTATGGTATGGTAAAAACATCTTAATTTACATTGAAAAAATCCTCAGAAATTCACTGAAAAATCCAAAGGTTAAAGTGACTTTATAGTTAGGTAAAAATATAAGTTAAAGCATAATGTTTAAAAAAAATATAATTTGAAATTCACGATTTATAGTTCAAACATGCAGCTCCCTCTCTGTCAAAGCAATTGTGCTTACTTTCAGCAAGTGAGAACATTTTTTGTGCTCTTGCTTGCTGAAAGTGAGCACAGTTTGCTATGGCCTGGCGGAGCGGTAAAGCTCCAGCCAAGCCATAGCAAACAGCTATGTCCCGGGGGTAGGCATCTCAGGACATAGCAGGAGCCGGCCCTGGGGGGTGGCGGTCCCCAGGGTCATCTTTGGCTCCAGGAGGGCGGCCGCGCGGCCCCCCTCTAATCTCTACTTTAGCCCCCGGGTGGTGATGGTCCCAGGGGGCAGGGGTCTGCAATGGACCTCCTCCATTATATTATTTGAGCCCTGGGAAAGTGGCGGTTCCTGGGGCTGAGGTGAGGCTGTGTGGGTCCCCTGCACTTCTATGTTAATTGCCCCGTGGAATTGGCAGTCCCTGGGGCTGGTGGGTCCACTCAGCCTCCCATTAATTAAAGCTAAAGACCTGGAGAGGTGGTGGTCCCTGGGCCTGCAGGGGGTACATGCAGCACCCCCACATTATTCAAATTTAAAGCCCTGGGGAGGTGGCAACCCCCGGGCAGTGGGGTGATCAGCACGGCCCCCAGCTTTGTTTATACATAAAGACCCTGGAGAGCTGGTGATCCCCGGAGCTGCAGGAAGGCCAAAAGGGCCTAATTTAATAAGTAGCCCCGGGAGGTGGTGGTCCCCAGTGCTGCCTCATGGCCCCCCCGCATAATTATGAAACACTACCCCCAGGATTTGGCCCACCCGGGAGCTTTCTATAAAAGACACGTGGAAGCCTGCGCATCTTTTTTTTCAATTTTATTGTGGGTCCACCTGCAAATTTGCGGCAAAATTGAATAAAAAATGCTTTTAACCCATCATATCTTGGGCGGTCAGGGTATTCCTACCCTGCCCCCTTTTCTTTATTTTTTACATTTTGTTTGGTAGTTGGCTTCTAGCCGAGTCCCAAGATGGCTGCCAACTCGTCTTGGTTGAAGTGTTGGCAGCCAATCAAATTTCAGTAGGATCCGCGGGTCCACTGCAAGGACTTGAATCCCCAGATATCTATATTTCTTAAACTTAAATATCTCTGAAACTACTCAATGGATTTACACCAAATCACAAAACGCACACTTCCTGGAACGACATCTAGCTTTCTTCCAAATTTGGTTTAATTTGGTTTGGGTTGTAAAAATGAAAAATCCCCATAGAGATAAGATGGGCAAAATACGATTTGGGACCCCACTTTTTTCTCACCCCCCCTGCTTGACGGATTACCCCAAAACTTTCAACACAGCAGCTGAACCAAAAAGGGAAAGTTTTTAGAAAATTTCGTGAAGATTCGTCAGGCAACGCCAAAGTTATTGGCAAAACAAAAAACACTTTTCCTGTGGAAACTTTTGGTCCCAACTATAACTACCTACTGGCTATCACTTAAACAACCAAAGTTTACAGGGACATTATAGTTAGGTTCAGATTTATACATCAAAACCACAGAAATTCATAATTATCTCCAGTAACTATAACTCATGCCCTAAAGTAACTATATCTCACTCCCCCGCCATAAACAGTTTTCTCATCAATAATTTCACTGCTAAGTTACATTGATAAGGTTATATTAGGGTGTGAGGAGGTGCATCAGATTATCACGTGTATGATGTCTTCAGTGATGTCATCAGTGATGTCATTTGAGATGTCATCAGTGATGTCACTGACCATGTCATGAGTGATGTAATATGTGACGTCATCAGCAGTGCATTGCGGGGGCGCGAGTTATAGTTAGCTGAACTAACTATAACGGGGGAATTTCACGGGTTTTGTACGAGTGCAATGTCCAACTAACTATAACTGTCCCTAAAACCTATGGTTTTTTCAGTGAATATATAAATATATACACACACATTGAAGTCCAGCCACTCCATTACTGCAGATTAGTAGTACAATTTTATTGGCACACAATGTTAATGCGTTTCTACTCCAAAGATTCTTGGTCACATGACCACAGTTGGCATTACTGGAACATAAATACTGCGTCAACCTAATGCGACAAAATTAACAAAAATAGACAAAAGACTTCCGCTCTACAACCTTATGGTCGTTCTGTTGTACATACACTCCACAATTAATGTATCTATATTTCGACATAAAAGCAGCCTCAAAATTAAGTGTGAACATTATAGTGGTCAATTTATAGTGTGAGCAGGAAACAAAACAAAATCATTAACAATATAATTTTGGGTTATCAGTATTTCTCGTGGCCTGGAACTACATTACACATGTTTACCCTCGCTATACCGGGTAGATGCTTCCTGTGCTATTCATGGACATCCGTAATGGCTCCACTTCACGTTTCAGAAATTGACTGTGTGTATTCTCCCTGTTTCTGCAATAGGTGAGTCATTCTTGGGGGGGAATCCCAAGTGGGGCTTTACGTGGGTTGAGTTCCTAGATGTAGGAATATCCTGCGAGCGGTGACAGGGAGAAGACTAAAGTAGCCTAGATAAACTGTCTTTCAGTTAATGTAACACTGTGGCTGGGGCTTTCTTCACTGCAGGGTGTGTCTATTCAGCAGGGGATGCAATCAAAAGAGTTCAAAGTTAAAGTAACCCATCTATTTAAACCTTAGCTTGTATCTCTGACCCAAATGAAGAGGTTCCACGGTGGTATCACTCCTTTGTGAAATTTAACTCCCTGTCCGTTGTGTCAATCTCTCCACAATTGTGTACGCACACCAGGATTCTATAGAAGAATAAAGACATTCAGATTTAATATTGAGACATTATGACAGTCTACATTCTACCAACTTAAGCGCAATTGGAACATGCCATTCATCTCATCCAGTATTTGGGAGGGCAGACAGGAATTCTCCATGTTATTCTAACTATATTGTTGCATCTGCTCTGTGCTGTAGTGATTGGGCAAAACTTCATTCAAACCAAACAAAAAAGGACAATCACACAAGAGGGGGAGGGAGAAGGAAGTGTTTATATTGGATTATCTGTGTATTAAAACAACAGCTTGTTCATAAAATAAACATCTGTGTACTGTGGTAAGAGGTCGTCAGGAGTTCCCTATAGGTGTGAATGCAGTTCCTCATCGTTATTCATTCTGTCAGGGATCAAGCAACCAGCTTTCAGAATGAACCTTGATTCTAGTCTGCATAAGGCAGTTAGTCTGTTTCCTCCTCTCGGGTGCCTGGGGACTGTATCAATGCCAATGAATTTGGCTTTCATCCAGTCACTTTGATGTTTCTCTTGGAAATGTTTTGCTGTACTGTAGGTCAAATTGTTATTTGGTCTGGCTCTCCAGTGTTCAAGAACTCACTTATGTACAGGAAAAGTGGTAGATCCAATATACCACTTTCCGCATTGGCATGAGCACATAGACGACAAAATCAGTTTTGCAAGTTATACGTTTGGGGATCTGCCAGGTCTTATTGACTCTTCCGAAGGTAACTTCTTGAATACTGCTGCTGTATCTGCAGGCCTTCCAATCACTGCAGTGTTTGAAACTTTTTATTTCATGTTGCCAGTTGGGTTTTTTGGTTTGAGGTAACTGTGTACCAGCATGCCTTTCAAAGAAAGATTGCGCTGGTATGTGATGCTTGGTGTTTTCCCCACTTTGCCCCTCAGGATATTATCTTGTGTCAGGATTCCCATTCTGTTTTTTTAGGACACCTCTCAATCTCCCAGCCTGATTTGTGTCCTAGTTATGAAGCAAGTCGGTTCACTCACTTTTTCACCACTGACTGGTGGGGGGCAGAATAAAGCCTGTACCCTCGATATACTGTCTGCCCTCTTACTGGCTGTTTTGAATGCTTTGCATGGATAGTCTCTCACTAGGAGTCTCTTAGTCATTTCTGTCTTGGTTTTGAGGTAGCTAGTTTCAGAGCTATAATTTCTTTTCGCTCTGAGGAATTCACTAAATGGTATGCTCCACCGGAAGCTGGGAGGGTGGCAACTGGCTGCATGTAGGATTGAGTTCCCTGCAGTGGATTTCCTAAATAGTTCTGTATGGAGAATCCCATCTGTGATTCTTATTCTGGTGACTAGGAAGTCAATGGTTTCCTGGCTACACTGCATGGTGAATCTGAGATTCACATCATTGATGTTTAGATTGGAGATGAAAATATTTAGATCCTTCTCATTGCCTTCCCACACAATTTTTTTTATCTATATATCTCAGCCATATGCGGATGTTCTCTGTCCATTTCACAAGGTCGCTGCTCCAAAGCACCTGCTCCTCCCACTAGCCCATCACCAGATTGACATAGCTGGAGGCGAAGCAGGTGCCCATTGCAGTTCCCTGTGTTTGCTTGTACAGATTTTTCTCAAAGAGGAAAACATTCTCTTGCAAGCAGGTTTCAATCATTTTTAACAGCATATGGGTATGTTCCAACATGTTTATGTTTCTCATGCGTAAGAAATGCTTGCATGCTCTCAACTCATCCTGATGTCTTATGCTGGTGTGGAGGCTTTCTACATCTAGACACACTAACCAACATTACTTCCCCCGAGACAAGTCTTCAATTTTCTGTATAAAGTCGTTGGTGCCTTTGACATACAAATTGAGATTTTGTACATAGGGAAACAGAAATTGATCAATGAAGATGGATGTACTATCAAAAATACTGTTTTTGGAGGAAACAATTGCTCAACCAGGGGGATTCGTCATGTTTTTACGTACCTTTGGAAGTAATTATAGAGTGGGTGGATGTAGTGTTCTTCAGAACTGGAGTTCATCCCAGTTTAGTAGCTGGGCATCGTACCAGCCCAGCATTAAATCATGGTATTTTCTTTGCAAATGTTTTACATATTTCATCTCTACCTCATGTAACATGCAGTGTTTCTCAGCTGTCCCTGGGCTTCTTTAATTTAGTCCTCCCTATTCATGAGGACTATAGTACCTCCTTTATTGGCCGCGTGGCTCCCCTCCCCATTGAGTTATGGGGCGGTCCCACTTCCCTATTAAAAATAGATATTTTTAAAGGCCAGGCCGTGGGAATGGGGTCCCCAGGGCCGAAATCGGACCAGAGCATTGGCTGCCATGCCCCCTCCACCATTTGATTATGGCCAGGCCCAGGTGATGGGGTCCCGGGCTGAAATTGGCCTGGGGAGGGGGGCTGCGTGCGTTATATCGAGGCCCGTCGAATGGAGTCCCTGGGGCTGTATGTGGTCAGGGAGGGGGCCGCATGGGCCACCTCTCTCTTTAATTAATGTATTGGCCCCAGGGAGGTGGTGGCCCCCAGGGGTTTGGGGGTTCCAAGTGGCCCGCTCACCATTTTTAAAATAAAAGCTCTGGGGAAATGGTGTCACTATGTCATGAGTGATGTAATATGAAGCACATTGAGGGGCGTAAGTGATAGTTAACTCAGGTAACTATAACTGCTGAATTTCTCTGGTTTTGAATGAGTAAAATCTCAGCCTAACTATAACGTCCCTGAATCCCTTGGATTTTTCAGTGAATTTCTAAGGTTTTTTAATTCTCTTTCCTAACTATAATGTCCCTGTAACCTTTGTTTTTTCAGTGAATTTCTATGGTTTTTTAACTATTTGTCATGTTTGCAGAGTGGTGGAGAAAGGGGGCGGTACCTCCGACCAGCTCTCAGGAATACCGTTGTGAGGGACTTATTGGAGGTAACAGGAGGGCTTTGTGACCCCCAAGATCCCTCAGCAGCCAAGGGGACTTAATCCCCCAACCAATAGTGCACCAGGAGGTGTGTTTTCAGAGTGATGGTAAAAGGGGGCGTGGCCTCTGACAACCTCCCAGCAATTTCGCAGTGTGGGTCTTACTGGGAGTAACAGGAGGGCTTGTTAGCCCTCAAGGACCCTCTGGAGCAAAGGGAACTTCATTCCCCAACCAGCAGTGCACCACGAAGCACATTTGTAGAGTGGTTGAGAAAGGGGGCATGGCCCCCGAAGTCCTCTCAGCAGTCCCGCTATGTGGGACTTACTGGAGGTAACAAGAGGGCTTGTTGGCCCCCAAGAATCCTCTTTAGCCAAGGGGACTTCATCCCCCAACCAGCACTGCACTAGGAGGCTCATTTGCAGAGTGGTGGAAAAAAGGTGTGTGGTCTCTGACGTCCTCTCAGCAATACCACTCTGTGGGACTTACTGGACATAATTGGAGGGGTAATTGGCCCCCAAGGACCCTCAACAGCCAAAGGGACTTTATCCCTCAACTACTAGTGCACCAGGAGGCGTGTTTGAAGAGTGGTGGAGAAAGGGGGCGTGGCCTCCAACAACCTCTCAGCAATCCCATTGTGTGGAACTTACTGGAGGTAACAGGAGGGGTAGTTGGCTCCCAAGGACCCTCTGGAGGAAAGGGGACTTCATCCCCCAACTAGTAGTACACCAGAAGGTGCGCTTGCAGAGTAGTGGTAAAAGGGCAATTTTTTTCCTTTTTTAATAACGAGGGGAGGGAGGCCGCATGGCCCCCTTCCCAGAGCCGTTTGCAGCCTTGGGAACCCTATCCCCCAGGGCCATGACTTTTTTCAATGGAGAGGGGGGCCGCAGAGCACCCCTTCCTGGCCAATTTTGACCCAGCAGACACATCCCCCCAAGCCCGGCCTTTGCATTATTTTTTTTTTTTTACAGAATAAGGAGAGGGTGGCCATGCGGCCCCCTTCCTAGGCTGATTTCAGCCTCGGGGACCCTATCCTCCAGGGCCCGTCTCTGTTGTGGGTATCCTGGTCCCACTCAGGGCACCCACTTGACAATTATGGAGACTGCAGGGGGAGCCTCAAGGCCCCCACGGTCCCTGCGGGCTCCCCACCCTCTGCAGGAGCCGGCATTGCTTTGACAAAGAGGGAGCTGCTAACGTGCAGCTCCCTCTCTGTCAAAGCAATTGTGCTCACTTTCAGCAAGTGAGAACATTTTTTGTGCTCTTGCTTGCTGAAAGTGAGAACAGTTTGCTATGGCCTGGCGGAGCGGTAAAGCTCCAGCCAAGCCATAGCAAACAGCTATGTCCCGGGGGTAGGCATCTCAGGACATAGCAGGAGCCGGCCCTGGGGGGTGGCGGTCCCCAGGGTCATCTTTGGCTCCAGGAGGGCGGCTGCGCGGCCCCCCTCTAATCTCTACTTTAGCCCCCGGGTGGTGATGGTCCCAGGGGGCAGGGGTCTGCAATGGACCCCCTCCATTATATTATTTGAGCCCTAGGAAAGTGGTGGTTCCTGGGGCTGAGGTGAGGCTGTGTGGGTCCCCTGCACTTCTATGTTAATTGCCCCGTGGAATTGGCAGTCCCTGGGGCTGGTGGGTCCACTCAGCCTCCCATTAATTAAAGCTAAAGACCTGGAGAGGTGGTGGTCCCTGGGCCTGCAGGGGGTACATGCAGCACCCCCACATTATTCAAATTTAAAGCCCTGGGGAGGTGGCAACCACCTAGGCAGTGGGGTGATCAGCACGGCCCCCAGCTTTGTTTATACATAAAGACCCTGGAGAGCTGGTGATCCCCGGAGCTGCAGGAAGGCCAAAAGGGCCTAATTAATAAATAGCCCCGGGAGGTGGTGGTCCCCAGTGCTGCCTCATGGCCCCCCCGCATAATTATGAAACACTGCCCCCAGGATTTGGCCCACCCGGGAGCTTTCTATAAAAGACACGTGGAAGCCTGCGCATCTTTTTTTTCAATTTTATTGTGGGTCCACCTGCAAATTTGCGGCAAAATTGAATAAAAAATGCTTTTAACCCATCATATCTTGGGCGGTCAGGGTATTCCTACCCTGCCCCCTTTTCTTTATTTTTTACATTTTGTTTGGTAGTTGGCTTCTAGCCGAGTCCCAAGATGGCTGCCAACACGTCTTGGTTGAAGTGTTGGCAGCCAATCAAATTTCAGTAGGATCCGCGGGTCCACTGCAAGGACTTGAATCCCCAGATATCTATATTTCTTAAACTTAAATATCTCTGAAACTACTCAATGGATTTACACCAAATCACAAAACGCACACTTCCTGGAACGACATCTAGCTTTCTTCCAAATTTGGTTTAATTTGGTTTGGGTTGTAAAAATGAAAAATCCCCATAGAGATAAGATGGGCAAAATACGATTTGGGACCCCACTTTTTTCTCACCCCCCCCTGCTTGACGGATTACCCCAAAACTTTCAACACAGCAGCTGAACCAAAAAGGGAAAGTTTTTAGAAAATTTCGTGAAGATTCATCAGGCAACGCCAAAGTTATTGGCAAAACAAAAAACACTTTTCCTATGGAAACTTTTGGTCCCAACTATAACTACCTACTGGCTATCACTTAAACAACCAAAGTTTACAGGGACATTATAGTTAGGTTCAGATTTATACAAACAAAACCACAGAAATTCATAATTATCTCCAGTAACTATAACTCATGCCCTAAAGTAACTATATCTCACTCCCCCGCCATAAACAGTTTTCTCATCAATAATTTCACTGCTAAGTTACATTGATATTATCAATGATATCATAAAAGATGCTGTGAGTGATGTAATATGTGGGGTAATTAGCAGTGCATGGGGAGAGATATAGCTATGTTAGTTACCTTAGGGCATGAGTTATAGTTACTTGAGAGATTAGGTGGTGCCAGATTTTCTGTGATTGCCCCACATCTTTGGAACTCTCTGTCCTCTGACATAAGATCTACAAATGTCTAATCCAGATTTAGAACACTTCTAAAAACCTGGCTCTTCAAGCAAGTGTATGGATAGACTCTTGACCTTGTTGTTCCTTCACCCAGCGCCATGAAACCTGTTTGGTGTATGCACGCTTTACAAATGCTGTGTAACATACCATAACTATACCTACTGAATTTCTATGGTTTGAGTGTGTAAAATCTGAACCTAACTATAATGTCTCTGTAACCTTTTGTTTTTTCAGTGAATTTATAAGGTTTTTTTCATTTTATTTCCTAACTATAACGTCCCTGTAATCTTTGTTTTTTCAGTGAATTTCTATAATTTTTAATGCTATTTACTAAATATAGCATCCCTGCAACCTGGGTGTGTGAAGGGGTGTGTGATTGGTTGTGTGAGTGGTTCTGTTGGTATGTAAGTGGGTGTGTGAGTGTGTGGTGGGTATGTGAGTACATGTGTGACTGGCTGTGTGGGTCTGTGAGTGGTTGTGGGAGAGGTTGTGTGTGTGTGTGAGTAGGTGTGTGAGTAGGTGTGTGGTTATGTGAGTGGTTTTGTGGGTCTGTGAGTGGATGTGTCAGTGTACAGATAAGAATCCAGTGCAGTGGGCTAAAATAGCCAAGTCCTCAGATCGTTGCAAAAAGTCAAGAGTGAATTGCAGTTCCTTAAGGCTGTGGGAAGAGAGTTCCACAGTTTAGGGCCGAGATATATAAAAGAACAATCTTTCATATGGGTTAAATGAAACCTCTGTACTGAGAACAAAGTTTGGTTAGAGGATCTCAAAGCACAAGTCGACTAGTAGGGAACCACCAATTCCTGAATATAACGAGGTCTTAGGCCCTGTTTAGCTTTAAACATAAAGCACAGTGCTTTAAGCTCAATGCGCTTAGCAATCCTGATCCAGTGCAGTTCCTGAAGGATATGGGAGACTGAGGCAGATTTTGGTAGATGAAAAAGCAACTTAACAGCAACATTTTGCACAGTCTGAAGGCAGTGGAGCCTTATCAACACCAAGGTACAGCACATTACAGTAGTCCAATCTATATATGATTAAGGCCTGAATCACAGATCTATGAGCCACTAGGGGAAGCAGCCAGAGAATCTTTTTCAGCCATTTGAGAACTGCAAAACAGGTGGCAGTATCTGTAGTCACTTGTGGTTTCATTGACAGTTTATGATTCATGAGCACACCCAAGTTTTTCACGAGGGAGATGGAGAGGGCAGAGCCCCAAGGGACTCTGGCCAATGTCTAGGCCCCCACAGAGAGGCATTCTTACCCATAACCCTGATCTCCATCTTATCACCATTAAGCTTGATTGAGTTCTTATTTATCCATGTCAAAATTTTACTCAAGCCCAGGTTCAGAATCCAAGAGTCATGGTTCTGTGCCGATGAAAATAATTCCGAGTATCATTGGCATATGTAAAAAGGGTAAGTCCACAACTCCCGACTAAGTCTGCCAATGGGCGGATGTAGATGTTAAATAGCAGGGGTATCAAAACAGAGCCCTGTGGAACTCCTGAAGTCTGGGCTTGAGGCTTAGAGCAGACATTGGACGAAAAGACCTGAAACATATGGTCTTTTAGAAAAGAAGCAAACCATCTTAAAGCTGAGTCGGCCAAACCTAATGTCTCCAGTCTAGCTAACAGGACTGTATGGGACATCATATCGAAAGCTGCACTCAAATCCAGAAAAATTAGCGCAGCAGTGCCACCATAATCTAGGTGTTGTCTTAGATGTTCTGTAACGCCCAACAAGATGGACTCAGTGCCGTGTTCAGTCCTGAAGCCAAACTGCGTGGGATGAAAAAGATTTTGGGTCTCAACAAATGCAGTGAGCTGGGCATTCAAATGTTTTCCCAAAACTTTGGAAAAAACTGGCAGCAAAGAGATAGGCAGAAATTTCAGCAAGCTTGAGGGACCCAAATGAGCGTTTTTTAATAGTGGATGCACCATAGCGTGCTTCCACCTCTGAGGTACGAACCCTTCTCTCAATGACGAATTGAGACGCTCCAGTACCAAAGTTAAAAGGGTCGTATCCAGTAACCCGAGCTGGTCCAGTGGAAGAGGATCAAGTGGGGAGCCAGATTTAATGGATTGCAAAACAGCTAACAAGGATGCCAAATCCAAAGGGAGACCACTTGCTTAATTTAGTGCACACAGTGCCTTCGGCACCATATGATTAGCTTCTGCTACCACCCAGTTTAGCGTATTCTTGTTTAAATTGGAATCAGCCTTTGCCGAATCTTTAGCCAATTGTATGTGAATATTTTCAACTTTTTTAGTAAAAAAAGAGCTTTCTGATTCATTACATTGAATCAGAAAGAGAAGGGGAGTGGGGGAAACTGAGCTAAAATCCGATAATTGTTTCACCACCATAAAGAGTGTCTTCTGGCAATTCTGAGCATTAATGATTTTTGCTGTAAAATAAGTAGCCTGAGCAGACTTACGGATGGCGTGATAGCCATTTAGTGACTCCCTATAGATGGTCTTGGCCTCTGCAGCATACAACTTTCACCATCATCTTCCTAGCGCTTTACTGCGTTTCCTTTCTGCTTTGAGTGCATCAGTAAACCAAGGGGCTGGATTGTGAATTCTACCTGCACATTTGATGGTGGTTGGAAGCAAGAAAACCCCTTGGTTCACCAACGAACTCAAGGAATCCAAGAAGAACTGCCGCACTCTCGAGAAAACCTGGCGACTCGACCAGACCACAGACAACAGGACCGCCCTCAAGCACGCCACCCGCAAACACCACCAGCTGATCCGTGCCACCAAGAAGGCGGCACTCAAAGAACGACTGGACAACAACGCCCATGACAGCAAGGAACTTTTCAGCATCGTCAAAGAGTTCTCCAACCCCAGCGCCGGAAACAACGACATCACCCCCTCGCAAGACCTCTGCAACTCACTCTCCGCGTTCTTCCACCGCAAGATCACCGACATACATAACAGCTTCGACGCACAAACAACGCACCCTACCGCCGAACCAACGCCCGCCACCACCACCCTCTGCAACTGGACCCCGATCAGCACCGAAGACACCACCCGCACGATGAACTCCATCCACTCCGGATCACCAACCGACCCCTGCCCACACCACGTCTTCAACAAAGCCGACGCCACCATCGCACCCCATCTCCGGGACATCATCAACTCCTCCTTCCACACCGCCACCTTCCCGGAGAGCTGGAAGCACGCCGAGCTTACCGCCCTCCTGAAGAAACCAACGGCGGACCCCACCGACCTTAAGAACTACCGTCCCATCTCGCTCCTTCCGTTTCCGGCCAAAGTTATCGAGAAGACCGTCAACAGACAGCTTGCCGCCTTCCTCGAGACGAATGGATCCCTCGACCCCTCGCAGTCCAGGTTTCGGGCCAACCACAGCACCGAGACCGCCCTTATCGCAGCCACCGACGACATCAGAACCCTAACCGACAACGGGGAAACAGCTGCCCTCATCCTCTTGGACCTCTCCGTGGCGTTCGACACCGTCTGCCACCGCACCCTAGTGAAGCGCCTCAGCAACATCGGAATCCGAGAGAAAGCACTGGAATGGATCATCTCGTTCCTCGCCGGAAGAACCCAGAGAGTCCGCCTCCCCCGTTCAGATCCGAAGCCACCGAAGTCATCTGCGGCGTTCCACAGGGATCCTCACTCAGCCCAACCCTCTTCAACGTCTACATGAGCCCCTCGCAGCCATCGCACGCCGACACAACCTCAACATCATCTCCTACGCCGACGACACCCAGCTGATCCTCTCCCTCACCAACGACCCCACCACCGCCAGAGCCAACCTACACGACGGGATGAGAGACGTCGCCGACTGGATGAGGAACAGCCGCCTTAAACTGAACTCAGACAAGACGGAAGTCCTCATCCTGGGCTCATCACCCTCCGCCTGGGACGACTCCTGGTGGCCCCCGGCCCTGGGCACCGCGCCCAAGCCAACGGACCACGCACGCAACCTGGGCTTCATCCTGGACTCCTCCCTGTCGATGACCAGACAAGTCAACGCCGTCTCATCTTCATGCTTCAACACCCTGCGCATGCTCCGCAAGATCTTCAGATGGATCCCCACTGAAACCAGGAAGACCGTCACCCAGGCACTCGTCACCAGCCGACTGGACTATGGGAACACCCTCTACGCCGGAACCACAGCCAAACTTCAAAAAAGACTCCAGCGCATCCAGAACGCCTCCGCACGACTCATCCTGGACATCCCCCGACACAGCCACATCACCGGACGCCTGAAAGACCTGCACTGGCTCCCCGTCAGCAAGAGAATAACGTTCAGACTCCTCACCCACGCACACAAGGCCCTCCACGACCTGGGCCCAAAGTACCTCAACGACCGCATGACCTTCTACACGCCCACACGCCAGCTACGATCAACCAGCCACGCCCTCGCCACCGTACCACGCATCCGCAGAACCACCGCCGGAGGAAGATCCTTCTCCTACCTGGCAGCCAAGACCTGGAACTCCCTCCCCACTCACCTTCGGCGAACCCAGGACCATCTCTCCTTCAGGAAGCAGCTCAAGACCTGGCTGTTCGAGCAGTAACTTACCCCCTCCCCCAGCGCCTTGAGACCCTCCCGGGTGAGTAGCGCGCTCTATAAATGCCGTGATTGATTGATTGATTGGTTGGCAGAGTAGCATCAATGGCCTCAGTGAGCCAGAGATGAATATCAGCTTTGTCTACATTGGTCTGTTGTTGTAGGATGGGTTTAGTGCTGTGCAGCTGTTCATTAAGTGCTGAGAGGTTAAGTTTAGACCAATCCTTGAATTCAGAGTTCAAGTTTGTCCATGTAGTAGGAAGGAGAGAAGACTCCTTACCGTACCGTACTTAATCGACCATCCACCAGGCACCACAGACGGCCCCCCGCCCCCCAGAAACACCAGCCAGCCCACCATCTCCAACTGTGCACCGATCACGGCCGAAGACACCGCCTCGACCATGAAAAGCATCCACTCGGGGGCCCCCACCGACCCCTGCCCCCCTCACATCTACCACAGAGCCGTGGCCGCCATCGCACCCAAACTACAACGCACCATCAACACCACCTTCAAAACAGGCACCTTCCCAGATGACTGGAAGCGCGCAGAAGTCAGACCCCTGCTCAAGAAGCCCACAGCTGACCCCACCGACCTCAAGAACTATCGGCCCATCTCGCGCCTCCCCTTCGCAGCCAAAGTTGCAGAAAAAACAGTCAACAGGAAACTGACACGATTCATTGAAGAGAATGCCGTCCTCGACCCATCCCAATCCGGATTCCGAAGCAACCACAGCACAGAGACCACCCTACTTGCTGCCACAGACGACATCCACACCCTCCTGGACCAAGGCCACTTCGCAGCCCTCATCCTACTCGACCTATCAGCGGACTTCGACACCGTCTCCCATCGCACACTAGTCGTCAGACTACACGACGCAGGCATACAAAGAACAGCCCTGGACTGGATACGATCATTCCTCACCGGAAGAAGCCAAAGGATCAGACTCCCACCCTTCCTCTCCGACCCCACGAAAATCACCTGCGGAGTCCCACAGGGTTCATCAATGAGCCCCACCCTCTTCAACATTTACATGGCCCCCCTCACAGCCATCGTCCGACGATACCCAGCTCATCCTCTCCCTAAAGACCCACCACTGCCAAACTCAACTTCCAGAAAGGAATGCAAGACGTCGCAGTCTGGATGACCAACAGCTGCCTGAAGCTCAACGCCGAGAAGACAGACGTCCTCGTCCTCGGTACCACCCCTTCTGCATGGGACAGCACCTGGTGGCCAACCGCCATCGGAAGCCCACCTACCCCCTCAGACCATGCCAAGAACCTCGGCATCGTACTCGACTCATCACTCTCCATGAACCGACAGGTCAACGCCGTCACCTCCAGCTGCTTCAACACCCTCCGCATCCTCCGCAAGACCTTCAAGTGGATCCCCCCTGAGTCAAGGAAGACAGTCACCCACGCACTCATCACCAGCAGACTGGACTCTGGAAACGCACTCTACGCCGGCATCAACAAGTCCCTACTCCGCAAACTCCAGACAGTAAAAAACACCGCCACCAGACTCGTCCTCGGCATCCCCCGACATGAACACATCAGCCAACACCTACGAAGTCTCCACTGGCTCCCCGTGGAGAAAAGAGTCACTTTCAAAATCCTCACTCACGCCTACAAATGCCTACACAACAACGGACCCAAATACCTCAACGACAGAATAAACCTCCACGTACCCAAAAGAAACCTCCGATCTTCCAACCTCGCACTGGCCGAAACCCCGCGCATCCATAGAGCCAGAACAGGCGGAAGATCCTTCTCTCACATTGCAGCCAACGAGCTACCGGCAGACATCAGACGTGCCCCCTCCCTGAACACCTTCAGGAAGACCCTCAAGACCTGGCTCTTCGGCTAAACAGATCTGCGGACCCCCCCTCAGCGCCTTGAGACCCTCACGGGTGAGTAGCGTGCTTACAATTCCCTGATTGATTGATTGAAGGTATAGAAAAATGGTCAGACCAGCAGAGAGGAAGAGGAGGCTCTGTCATCAAGTCCTTTACATTAGAAAAAATAGGATCCAAAAGATGCCCAGCCACATGGGTGGGAAATGAATTGAGTGCCATATTGAGTACCTTTAAATCTTCAAGCAGAGAGGCATTTTGAGTGCTCTCCAGATCTTCAAGATGGAGTTTAAGGTCCCAAAGTAAAGTAAAATTTGAGGTTCACAAAATGTGAGGAGCCAGTAAATCAGGTAAGGAGGAACACCATTTCCCAGCATACTCCAGGGGGCGAAAAATCAAAGCCCTGGAGAACGGAAATTTAGAAGTAAGGGAAAGTGTGAAAGTCAGAGCTTCACAATCAGGGATCAAAAGTTCTTCAAATTTGCATCTATAGTCTTTCTTAAAAATAATGGCCATGCCTCCACCTATCCGGTCTTGCCTATCTATCCTTACTAAGGAGAAATTAGCAGGAAGTGTTG
The DNA here is from genome assembly GCA_963921515.1 of Calotriton arnoldi. Taxonomy (NCBI): domain Eukaryota; kingdom Metazoa; phylum Chordata; class Amphibia; order Caudata; family Salamandridae; genus Calotriton; species Calotriton arnoldi. The sequence continues at coordinate 855,558 of CAWUFW010005164.1, forward strand.
CAATTATATCTGGCAAGAAACCAACATGTAGCCAGGTCTCAGTGATGGCATCAGTGATGTCACTGACCATGTCATGAGTGATGTAATATGTGACGTCATCAGCAGTGCATTGCAGGCGCGCCAGTTATAACGGCCGAATATCTGTGTTTTTGTAGAGTGAAATGTCAGCCTAACTATAACGTCCCTGAAACCTGTGGTTTTTTCAATGAATGTCTAAGGTTTTTTAAATGCTAATCCCTAACTATAACGTCCCTGAAACCTGTGGTTTTTTTCAGTGAATTTCTAAGGTTTTTTAAATGCTAATCCCTAACAATAATGTCCCTGAAACTTGTGGTTTTTTCAGTGAATTTCTAAGGTTTTTTGAATGCTAATTCCTAACTATAACGTCCCTGAAACCTGTGGTTTATTTCAGTGAATTTCTAAGGTTTTTTAAATGCTAATTCCTAACTATAATGTCCCTGAAACCTATGTTTTTTCAGTGAATTTCTAAGGTTTTTTTAAATGCTAATTCCTAACTATAACCTCCCTGAAACCTGTGGTTTTTTCAGTGAATTTCTAAGGTTTTTTAAATGCTAATACTAACTATAACGTCCCTGAAACCTGTGTTTTTTCAGTGAATTTCTAAGTTTTTTTAAATGCTAATTTCTAACTATGCCTACATAGGTAGGACATGTACAGAAAGAGGAAGAAAGGAGCAGAAAAAAGCAAGAGAAGTGCAGACAGATGCAAGAGAGGTTCAGAGAGTGGAAGAAAGTTGCAGAAAGAAGCAAAAAAATGCAGAAAGAAGCAACAGAAGTCCAGAAAGAGGAAGAAAGGTGGAAAAAGAAGCAAGAGAGGTGCAGAAAGAAGCAACAGAGGTGCAGAAAGAGGCCTACTTTGACTGTACCTTTCCACAGACTCATACAAAGTAGCCTAATCACTAAACCTTCGCCCAAGATGTCTTAAACCTCACTTTTCTCTTGAAGGTTCATTATTCATCGACTGCACAGAATGTTAGGCCTACCAAATATAAAACAGCAATCGTAAGCATATCACTGTTGTAAGTCTGACCAAGTTTGTGAAGGTATGCATGCGTGTCTCTGGTTTTAGCTAGTGACATGTTACATAAAAATAAACATACAAATACTTGAATACCTCTGTTTCAAACAGCATACTCTGTAATTATGTGTACAAAAAGGTGTATGTATTTCTTTCTACTCATAATACAGGGCACATGGGTATTCAATAGTATATTTGAGGGGCTCTATAACACCTAAATACATAAGGCATGTCTGCATGTGCAACTGAATGACAGAGCAGAACTGAGATTTGACCACCTGTAGGAGAAGTTACCCCTCTTTTTAAGCTACCATCTTCAGATGCATAACACATGTGAGAATACATATACAAGTAGACATATACCTCAGTCACAAGAGCACGCATACCTTTAAACTTGACAGCTTGCACTTCCCATTTGAGTACAGAAAGAGGCAAGAGAAGTCCAGAAAGAAGCAAGAGCGTTGCAGAAACAGGCAAAAGAGTTACAGAAAGGGGGAACAGGGGTACAGAAAGAGGCAAGAGAAGTGCAGAATAAAACACAAGAGGTGGAGAAAGAAGCAAGAGGGGTGCAGACAGAGGCAAGAAAGGTGCATAAAAAAGGAAGGGGGAGCAGAAAGATGCAAGAGGGGGTGCAAACATTTGCAAGAGAGGTGCAGAAAGAAGCAAGAGCAGTGCAGAAGGAACCAACAGAGGTGCAGAAAGAGGCAAGAGGGGTACAGAAAGAGACATGAGGGGTACAGAAAGAGGCAAGAGAATGGCAGAAACAGGCAAAAGAGGTGCAGAAAGAAGCAAGAGCAGTGCAGAAAGAACCTACAGAGGTGCAGAAGGAGGCAAGAGGGGTGCAGAAAGAGGCAAGAAGGGTGCAGAAATTTGCAAGAGAGATCCAGAAATAAGCAAGAGCAGTACAGAAAGAACCAACAGAGGTGCAGAAACAGACAAGAGGGGTGCAGAAAGAGGCAAGAGAAGTGCAAAAAGAAGCAACAGAGGTGCAGAAAGAGGCAAGAGGGGTGCAGAAAGAGGCAAGAGAAGTGCAGAATGAAGCAAAAGACGTGTAGAAAGAAGCAAGAGGGGTGCAGACAGAGGCAAGAAAGGTGCAGAAAAAAGGAAGGGGTGCAGAAAGATGCAAGAGGGGTGCAAACATTTGCAAGAGAGGTGCAGAAAGAAGCAAGAGCACTGCAGAAGGAACCAACAGAGGTGCAGAAAGAGGCAAGAGGGGTGCAGAAAGAGGCACGAGGGGTGCAGAAAGAAGCAAGAGAATTGCAGAAAGAAGCAAGAGAGGTGTAGAAAGAAGCAAGAGAGCTGCAGAAAGAAGCAACAGAGGTGCAGAAAGAGGCAAGAGGGGTGCAGAAAAAGGCAAGAGATGTGCAGAAAGAGGCAAGAGAGTGGCAGAAACAGGCAAAAGAGGTGCAGAAAGAAGCAAGAGCAGTGCAGAAAGAACCAACAGAGGTGCAGAAGGAGGAAAGAGGGGTGCAGAAAGAGGCAAGAATGGTGCAGAAATTTGCAAGAGAAATCCAGAAAGAAGCAAGAGCAGTACAGAAAGAACCAACAGAGGTGCAGAAACAGACAAGAGGGGTGCAGAAAGAGGCAAGAAAGTACAGAAAGAAGCAACAGATGTACAGAAGGAGGCAAGAGAAGTGCAGAAAGAGGCAAGAGAGTTGCAGAAACAGGCAAGAGAGGTATAGAAAAAGGGAACAGGGGTGCAGAAAGAGGCAAGAGAGGTGCAGAAAGAGGGAAGAAGGATGCAGAAAGAGTCAAGAGGGGTGCAGAAAGAAGCAAGAGAGGTGCAGAAAAAAGCAAGAGAAATGCAGAAAGAAGCTACAGCGGAGCAGAAAGAGGCAGAAGGGGTGCAGAAAGAGGCAAGAGAAGTGCAGAAAGAAGCAACAGAGGTACAGAAGGAGGCAAGAGAAGTGCAGAAAGAACCAACAGAGGTTCAGAAGGAGGCAAGAGGGGTGCAGAAAGAGGCAAGAGGGGTGCCGCAATTTGCAAGAGAGGACCAGAAAGAAGCAAGAGCAGTGCAGAAAGAACCAACAGTGGTGCAGAAACAGACAAGAGGGGTACAGAAAGAGGCAACAGAAGTGCAAAAAGAAGCAACTGAGGTGCAGAAGGAAGCAAGAGAACTGCAGAAAGAGGCAGGAGAGTTGCAGAAACAGGCAAGAGAGGTACAGAAAAAGGGAACAGGGGTGCAGAAAGAGGCAAGAGAGGTGCAGAAAGAGGGAAGAAGGGTGCAGAAAGAGGCAAGAGGGGTGCAGAAAGAAGCAAGAGAGGTGCAGAAAGAAGCAAGAGAAGTGCAGAAAGAAGCAACAGAGGTGCAGAAAGAGGCAAGAGGGGTGCAGCAAGAGGCAAGAAAGTATAGAAAGAAGCAGCAGATGTGCGGAAGGAGGCAAGAGAAGTGCAGAAAGAGGCAAGAGAGTTGCAGAAACTGGCAAAAGAGGTACAGAAAGAAGCAAGAGCAGTGCAGAAAGAACCAACAGAGGTGCAGAAGGAGGCAAGAGGGGTGCAGACATTTGCAAGAGAGGTGCGGAAAGAAGCAAGAGCAGTGCAAAAAGAAACCGCAGAGGTGCAGAAAGAGGCAAGAGAAGTGCAGAATGAAGCAAAAAAGGTGGAGAAAGAAGCAAGAGGGGTGCAGACAGAGGCAAGAAAGGTGCAGAAAAAAGGAAGGGGGTGCAGAAATACGCAAGAGGGGTGCAACCATTTGCAAGAGAGGTGCAGAAAGAAGCAAGAGCAGTGCAGAAGGAACCAACAGAGGTACAGAAAGAGGCAAGAGAGGTGCAGAAAGAGGCACAAGGGGTACAGAAATAAGCAAGAGAGGTGCAGAAAGAAGCAAGGGAGGTACAGAAAGAAGCAAGAGAGCTGCATAAAGAAGCAACAGAGGTGCAGAAAGAGGCAAGAGGGGTGCAGAAAAAGGCAAGAGAAGTGCAGAAAGAGACAAGAGAGTTGCAGAAACAGGCAAAAGAGGCACAGAAAGAAGCAAGAGCAGTGCAGAAAGAACCAACAGAGGTGCAGAAGGAGGCAAGTGGGGTGAAGAAAGAGGCAAGAGGGGTGCAGAAATTTGCAAGAGAGGTCCAGAAAGAAGCAAGAGCAGTGCAGAAAGAACGAACAGTGGTGCAGAAACAGAAAGAGGGGTGCAGAAAGAGGCAAGAGAAGTGCAGAAAGAAGCAACTGAGGTGCAGAAGGAGGCAAGAGAATTGCAGAACGGCAGGTGAGTTGCAGAAACAGGCAAGAGAGGTACAGAAAAGGGGAACAGGGGTGCAGAAAGAGGCAAGAGAAGTGCAGAAAGAGGGAAGAAGGGTGCAGAAAGAGGCACGAGAGGTACAGAAAGAAGCAAGAGAGGTGCAGAAAGAAGCAATAGAAGTGCAGAAAGAAGCAACAGAGGTGCAGAAAGAGGCAAGAGGGGTGCAGAAAGAGGCAAGAAAGTACAGAAAGAAGCAACAGATGTACAGAAGGAGGCAAGAGAAGTGCAGAAAGAGGCAAGAGAGTTGCAGAAACAGGAAAAAGAGGTGCAGAAAGAAGCAAGAGCAGTGCAGAAAGAACCAACAGAGGTGCAGAAGGAGGCAAGAGGGGTGCAGACATTTACAAGAGAGGTGCAGAAAGAAGCAAGAGCAGTGCAAAAAGAAACCACAGAGGTGCAGAAGGAGGCAAGAGGGGTACAGAAAGAGGCAAGAGAAGTGCAGAAAGAAGCAAAAGAGGTGCAGAAAGAGGCAAGAGGTGTACAGAAAGAGGCAAGAGAGATGCAGAAAGAGGCAAGAGAGGTACACAAAGAGGGAAGAAGGGTGCAGAAACAATCAACAGAGGTGCAGAAAGAGGCAAGAGGGGTGCAGAAAGAGGCAAGAGAAGTGCCAAAAGAAGCAACAGAGGTACAGAAAGAGGCAAAAGAAGTACAGAAAGAGGCAAGATAGTTGTAGAAACAGGCAAAAGTGGTGCAGAAACAGGCAAAAGAGGTACAGAAAGAAGCAAGAGCAGTGCAGAAAGAACCAGCAGAGCTGCAGAAAGAGGCAAGAGGGGTGCAGACATTTGCAAGAGAGGTACGTAAAGAAGCAAGAGCAGTGCAAAAAGAAACCGCAGAGGTGCAGAAAGAGGCAAGAGAAGTGCAAAATGAAGCAAAAAAGGTGGAGAAAGAAGCAAGAGGGTTGCAGACAGAGGCAAGAAAAGTGCAGAAAAAGGAAGGGGGTACAGAAATACGCAAGAGGGGTGCAACCATTTGCAAGAGAGGTGCAGAAAGAAGCAAGAGCAGTGCAGAAGGAACCAACAGAGGTACAGAAAGAGGCAAGAGAGGTGCAGAAAGAGGCACAAGGGGTGCAGAAAGAAGCAAGAGAGGTGCAGAAAGAAGCAAGGGAGGTACAGAAAAAAGCAAGAGAGCTGCAGAAAGAAGCAACAGAGGTGCAGAAAGAGGCAAGAGGGGTGCAGAAAAAGGCAAGAGAAGTGCAGAAAGACACAAGAGAGTTGCAGAAACAGGCAAAAGAGGTGCAGAAAGAAGCAAGAGCAGTGCAGAAAGAACCAACAGAGGTGCAGAAGGCGGCAAGAGGGGTGCAGAAAGAGGCAAGAGGGGTGCAGAAATTTGCAAGAGAGGTCCAGAAAGAAGCAAGAGCAGTGCAGAAAGAATGAACAGTGGTGCAGAAACAGACAAGAGGGGTGCAGAAAGAGGCAAGAGAAGTGCAGAAAGAAGCAACTGAGGTACAGAAAGAGGCAAGAGAATTGCAGAAAGGCAGGTGAGTTGCAGAAACAGGCAAGAGAGGAACAGAAAAAGGGAACAGGGGTGCAGAAAGAGGCAAGAGAGGTGCAGAAAGAGGGAAGAAGGGTGCAGAAAGAGGCAAGAGGGGTACAGAAAGAAGCAAGAGAGGTGCAGAAAGAAGCAAGAGAAGTGCAGAAAGAAGCAACAGAGGGGCAGAAAGAGGCAAGAGGGGTGCAGACCGAGGCAAGAAAGAACAGAAAGAAGCAACAGATATGCAGAAGGAGGCAAGAGAAGTGCAGAAACAGGCAAAAGAGGTGCAGAAAGAAGCAAGAGCAGTGCAGAAAGAAACAACAGAGGTGCAGAAGGAGGCAAGAGGGGTGCAGACATTTACAAGAGAGGTGCAGAAAGAAGCAAGAGCAGTGCAAAAAGAAACCACAGAGGTTCAGAAGGAGGTAAGAGGGGTGCAGAAAGAGGCAAGAGAAGTGCAGAAAGAAGCAAAAGAGGTACAGAAAGAGGCAAGAGGGGTACAGAAAGAGGCAAGAGAGGTGCAGAAAGAGGCAAGAGAGGTGCACAAAGAGGGAAGAAGGGAGCAGAAACAAGCAACAGAGGTGGAGAAAGAAGCAAGAGGGGAGCAGACAGAGGCAAGAAAGGTGCAGAAAAAAGGAAGGGGGTGCAGAAAGATGCAAGAGGGGGTGCAAACATTTGCAAGAGAGGTGCAGAAAGAAGCAAGAGCAGTGCAGAAGGAACCAACAGAGGTACAGAAAGAGGCAAGAGAGGTGCAGAAAGAGGCACAAGGGGTGCAGAAAGAAGCAAGAGAGGTGCAGAAAGAAGCAAGGGAGGTACAGAAAGAAGCAACAGAGGTGCAGAAAGAGGCAAGAGGGGTGCAGAAAAAGGCAAGAGAAGTGCAGAAAGACACAAGAGAGTTGCAGAAACAGGCAAAAGAGGTGCAGAGAGAAGCAAGAGCAGTGCAGAAAGAAGCAGCTGAAGTGCAGAAGGCGGCAAGAGGGGTACAGAAGGAGGCATGAGGGGTGCAGAAATTTGCAAGAGAGGTGCAGAAAGAAGCAAGAGTGGTGCAGAAAGAACCAACAAAGGTGCAGAAACAGACTAGAGGGGTGCAGAAAGAGTCAAGAGAAGTGCAGAAAGAAGCAACTGAGGTGCAGAAAGAGGCAAGAGAATTGCAGAAAGGCAGGTGAGTTGCAGAAACAGGCAAGAGAGGTACAGAAAAAGGGAACAGGGGTGCAGAAAGAGGCAAGAGAGGTGCAGAAAGAGGGAAGAAGGGTGCAGAAAGAGGCAAGAGGGGTACAGAAAGAAGCAAGAGAGGTGCAGAAAGAAGCAAGAGAAGTGCAGAAAGAAGCAACAGAGGTGCAGAAAGAGGCAAGAGGGGTGCAGACCGAGGCAAGAAAGAACAGAAAGAAGCAACAGATATGCAGAAGGAGGCAAGAGAAGTGCAGAAACAGGCAAACGAGGTGCAGAAAGAAGCAAGAGCAGTGCAGAAAGAACCAACAGAGGTGCAGAAGGAGGCAAGAGGGGTGCAGACATTTACAAGAGAGGTGCAGAAAGAAGCAAGAGCAGTGCAAAAAGAAACCACAGAGGTTCAGAAGGAGGTAAGAGGGGTGCAGAAAGAGGCAAGAGAAGTGCAGAAAGAAGCAAAAGAGGCACAGAAAGAGGCAAGAGGGGTACAGAAAGAGGCAAGAGAGGTGCAGAAAGAGGCAAGAGAGGTGCACAAAGAGGGAAGAAGGGAGCAGAAACAAGCAACAGAGGTGGAGAAAGAAGCAAGAGGGGAGCAGACAGAGGCAAGAAAGGTGCAGAAAAAGGAAGAGGGTGCAGAAAGATGCAAGAGGGTGCAAACATTTGCAAGAGAGGTGCAGAAAGAAGCAAGAGCAGTGCAGAAGGAACCAACAGAGGTACAGAAAGAGGCAAGAGAGGTGCAGAAAGAGGCACAAGGGGTGCAGAAAGAAGCAAGAGAGGTGCAGAAAGAAGCAAGGAGGGTACAGAAAGAAGCAACAGAGGTGCAGAAAGAGGCAAGAGAAGTGCAGAAAGACACAAGAGAGTTGCAGAAACAGGCAAAAGAGGTGCATAAAGAAGCAAGAGCAGTGCAGAAAGAACCAACAGAGGTGCAGAAGGAGGCAAGTGGGGTGCAGAAAGAAGCAAGAGAAATGCATAAAGAAGCTACAGAGGAGCGGAAAGAGGCAGAAAGGGTGCAGAAAGAGGCAAAAGAAGTGCAGAAAGAGACAAGAGAGTTGCAGAAACAGGCAAAAGAGGCGCAGAAAGAAGCAAGAGCAGTGCAGAAAGAACCAACAGAGGTGCAGAAGGAGGCAAGAGGGGTGCAGAAAGAGGCAAGAGGGGTGCAGAAATTTGCAAGAGAGGTCCAGAAAGAAGCAAGAGTAGTGCAGAAAGAACGAACAGTGGTGCAGAAACAGACAAGAGGGGTGCAGAAAGAGGCAAGAGAAGTGCAGAAAGAAGCAACTGAGGTGCAGAAGGAGGCAAGGGAATTGCAGAAAGGCAGGTGAGTTGCAGAAACAGGCAAGAGAGGTACAGAAAAAGGGAACAGGGGTGCAGAAAGAGGCAAGAGAGGTGCAGAAAGAGGGAAGAAGGGTGCAGAAAGAGGCAAGAGGGGTACAGAAAGAAGCAAGAGAGGTGCAGAAAGAAGCAAGAGAAGTGCAGAAAGAAGCAACAGAGGTGCAGAAAGAGGCAAGAGGGTGCAGAAAGAGGCAAGAAAGTACAGAAAGAAGCAACAGATATGCAGAAGGAGGCAAGAGAAGTGCAGAAACAGGCAAAAGAGGTGCAGAAAGAAGCAAGAGCAGCGCAGAAAGAACCAACAGAGGTGCAGAAGGAGGCAAGAGGGGTGCAGACATTTACAAGAGAGGTGCAGAAAGAAGCAAGAGCAGTGCAAAAGAAACCACAGAGGTTCAGAAGGAGGTAAGAGGGGTGCAGAAAGAGGCAAGAGAAGTGCAGAAAGAAGCAAAAGAGGTACAGAAAGAGGCAAGAGGGGTGCAGACAGAGGCAAGAAAGGTGCAGAAAAAAGGAAGGGGGTGCAGAAAGATGCAAGAGGGGGTGCAAACATTTGCAAGAGAGGTGCAGAAAGAAGCAAGAGCAGTGCAGAAGGAACCAACAGAGGTACAGAAAGAGGCAAGAGAGGTGCAGAAAGAGGCACAAGGGGTGCAGAAAGAAGCAAGAGAGGTGCAGAAAGAAGCAGGGGAGGTACAGAAAGAAGCAACAGAGGTGCAGAAAGAGGCAAAGGGGTGCAGAAAAAGGCAAGAGAAGTGCAGAAAGACACAAGAGAGTTGTAGAAACAGGCAAAAGAGGTGCAGAAAGAAGCAAGAGCAGTGCAGAAAGAACCAACAGAGGTGCAGAAGGAGGCAAGTGGGGTGCAGAAAGAAGCAAGAGAAATGCATAAAGAAGCTACAGAGGAGCGGAAAGAGGCAGAAGGGGTGCAGAAAGAGGCAAAAGAAGTGCAGAAAGAGACAAGAGAGTTGCAGAAACAGGCAAAAGAGGCGCAGAAAGAAGCAAGAGCAGTGCAGAAAGAACCAACAGAGGTGCAGAAGGCGGCAAGAGGGGTGCAGAAAGAGGCAAGAGGGGTGCAGAAATTTGCAAGAGAGGTCCAGAAAGAAGCAAGAGCAGTGCAGAAAGAACGAACAGTGGTGCAGAAACAGACAAGAGGGGTGCAGAAAGAGGCAAGAGAAGTGCAGAAAGAAGCAACTGAGGTGCAGAAAGAGGCAAGAGAATTGCAGAAAGGCAGGTGAGTTGCAGAAACAGGCAAGAGAGGTACAGAAAAAGGGAACAGGGGTGCAGAAAGAGGCAAGAGAGGTGCAGAAAGAGGGAAGAAGGGTGCAGAAAGAGGCAAGAGGGGTACAGAAAGAAGCAAGAGAGGTGCAGAAAGAAGCAAGAGAAGTGCAGAAAGAAGCAACAGAGGTGCAGAAAGAGGCAAGAGGGGTGCAGACCGAGGCAAGAAAGAACAGAAAGAAGCAACAGATATGCAGAAGGAGGCAAGAGAAGTGCAGAAACAGGCAAGCGAGGTGCAGAAAGAAGCAAGAGCAGTGCAGAAAGAACCAACAGAGGTGCAGAAGGAGGCAAGAGGGGTGCAGACATTTACAAGAGAGGTGCAGAAAGAAGCAAGAGCAGTGCAAAAAGAAACCACAGAGGTTCAGAAGGAGGTAAGAGGGGTGCAGAAAGAGGCAAGAGAAGTGCAGAAAGAAGCAAAAGAGGCACAGAAAGAGGCAAGAGAGGTACAGAAAGAGGCAAGAGAGGTGCAGAAAGAGGCAAGAGAGGTGCACAAAGAGGGAAGAAGGGAGCAGAAACAAGCAACAGAGGTGGAGAAAGAAGCAAGAGGGGAGCAGACAGAGGCAAGAAAGGTGCAGAAAAAGGAAGGGGTGCAGAAAGATGCAAGAGGGGGTGCAAACATTTGCAAGAGAGGTGCAGAAAGAAGCAAGAGCAGTGCAGAAGGAACCAACAGAGGTACAGAAAGAGGCAAGAGAGGTGCAGAAAGAGGCACAAGGGGTGCAGAAAGAAGCAAGAGAGGTGCAGAAAGAAGCAAGGGAGGTACAGAAAGAAGCAACAGAGGTGCAGAAAGAGGCAAGAGAAGTGCAGAAAGACACAAGAGAGTTGCAGAAACAGGCAAAAGAGGTGCATAAAGAAGCAAGAGCAGTGCAGAAAGAACCAACAGAGGTGCAGAAGGAGGCAAGTGGGGTGCAGAAAGAAGCAAGAGAAATGCATAAAGAAGCTACAGAGGAGCGGAAAGAGGCAAGATGGGTGCAGAAAGAGGCAAGAGAAGTGCAGAAAGAGACAAGAGGTTTGGAGAAACAGGCAAAAGAGGTGCAGAAAGAAGCAAGAGCAGTGCAGAAAGAACCAACAGAGGTGCAGAAGGAGGCAAGAGGGGTGCAGAAAGAGGCAAGAGGAGTGCAGAAATTTGCAAAAGAGGTCCAGAAAGAAGCACGAGCAGTGCAGAAAGAACCAACAGAGGTGCAGAAACAGACAAGAGGGGTGCAGAAAGAGGCAAGAGAAGTGCAGAAAGAAGCAACTGAGGTGCAGAAGGAGGCAAGAGAATTGCAGAAAGGCAGGTGAGTTGCAGAAACAGGCAAGAGAGGTACAGAAAAAGGGAACAGGGGTGCAGAAAGAGGCAAGAGAGGTGCAGAAAGAGGGAAGAAGGGTGCAGAAAGAGGCAAGAGGGGTACAGAAAGAAGCAAGAGAGGTGCAGAAAGAAGCAAGAGAAGTGCAGAAAGAAGCAACAGAGGTGCAGAAAGAGGCAAGAGGGGTGCAGAAAGAGGCAAGAAAGTACAGAAAGAAGCAACAGATATGCAGAAGGAGGCAAGAGAAGTGCAGAAACAGGCAAAAGAGGTGCAGAAAGAAGCAAGAGCAGCGCAGAAAGAACCAACAGAGGTGCAGAAGGAGGCAAGAGGGGTGCAGACATTTACAAGAGAGGTGCAGAAAGAAGCAAGAGCAGTGCAAAAAGAAACCACAGAGGTTCAGAAGGAGGTAAGAGGGGTGCAGAAAGAGGCAAGAGAAGTGCAGAAAGAAGCAAAAGAGGTACAGAAAGAGGCAAGAGGGGTGCAGACAGAGGCAAGAAAGGTGCAGAAAAAAGGAAGGGGTGCAGAAAGATGCAAGAGGGGGTGCAAACATTTGCAAGAGAGGTGCAGAAAGAAGCAAGAGCAGTGCAGAAGGAACCAACAGAGGTACAGAAAGAGGCAAGAGAGGTGCAGAAAGAGGCACAAGGGGTGCAGAAAGAAGCAAGAGAGGTGCAGAAAGAAGCAGGGGAGGTACAGAAAGAAGCAACAGAGGTGCAGAAAGAGGCAAAGGGGTGCAGAAAAAGGCAAGAGAAGTGCAGAAAGACACAAGAGAGTTGTAGAAACAGGCAAAAGAGGTGCAGAAAGAAGCAAGAGCAGTGCAGAAAGAACCAACAGAGGTGCAGAAGGAGGCAAGTGGGGTGCAGAAAGAAGCAAGAGAAATGCATAAAGAAGCTACAGAGGAGCGGAAAGAGGCAGAAGGGGTGCAGAAAGAGGCAAAAGAAGTGCAGAAAGAGACAAGAGAGTTGCAGAAACAGGCAAAAGAGGCGCAGAAAGAAGCAAGAGCAGTGCAGAAAGAACCAACAGAGGTGCAGAAGGAGGCAAGAGGGGTGCAGAAAGAGGCAAGAGGGGTGCAGAAATTTGCAAGAGAGGTCCAGAAAGAAGCAAGAGCAGTGCAGAAAGAACGAACAGTGGTGCAGAAACAGACAAGAGGGGTGCAGAAAGAGGCAAGAGAAGTGCAGAAAGAAGCAACTGAGGTGCAGAAGGAGGCAAGAGAATTGCAGAAAGGCAGGTGAGTTGCAGAAACAGGCAAGAGAGGTACAGAAAAAGGGAACAGGGGTGCAGAAAGAGGCAAGAGAGGTGCAGAAAGAGGGAAGAAGGGTGCAGAAAGAGGCAAGAAGGGTACAGAAAGAAGCAAGAGAGGTGCAGAAAGAAGCAAGAGAAGTGCAGAAAGAAGCAACAGAGGTGCAGAAAGAGGCAAGATGGGTGCAGAAAGAGGCAAGATAGTACAGAAAGAAGCAACAGATATGCAGAAGGAGGCAAGAGAAGTGCAGAACAGGCAAAAGTGGTGCAGAAACAGGCAAAAGAGGTACAGAAAGAAGCAAGAGCAGTGCAGAAAGAACCAGCAGACCTGCAGAAGGAGGCAAGAGGGGTGCAGACATTTACAAGAGAGGTGCGTAAAGAAGCAAGAGCAGTGCAAAAAGAATCCGCAGAGGTGCAGAAAGAGGCAAGAGAAGTGCAAAATGAAGCAAAAAAGGTGGAGAAAGAAGCAAGAGGGTTGCAGACAGAGGCAAGAAAGGTGCAGGAAAAAGGAAGGGGTGCAGAAATATGCAAGAGAGGTGCAGACCATTTGCAAGAGAGGTGCAGAAAGAAGCAAGAGCAGTGCAGAAGGAACCAACAGAGGTACAGAAAGAGGCAAGAGAGGTACAGAAAGAGGCACAAGAGGGTTCAGAAAGAAGCAAGAGAGGTGCAGAAAGAAGCAAGGAGGTACAGAAAAAAGCAAGAGAGCTGCAGAAAGAAGCAACAGAGGTGCAGAAAGAGGCAAGAGGGGTGCAGAAAAAGGCAAGAGAAGTGCAGAAAGACACAAGAGAGTTGCAGAAACAGGCAAAAGGGTGCAGAAAAAGGCAAGAGAAGTGCAGAAAGACACAAGAGAGTTGCAGAAACAGGCAAAAGAGATGCAGAAAGAAGCAAGAGCAGTGCAGAAAGAACCAACAGAGGTGCAGAAGGAGGCAAGAGGGGTGCAGATAGAAGCAAGAGAAATGCATAAAGAAGCTACAGAGGAGCGGAAAGAGGCAGAAGTGGTGCAGAAAGAGGCAAAAGAAGTGCAGAAAGAGACAAGAGAGTTGCAGAAACAGGCAAAAGAGGCGCAGAAAGAAGCAAGAGAAGTGCAGAAAGAAGCAACAGAGGTGCAGAAAGAGGCAAGAGGGGTGCAGAAATTTGCAAGAGAGGTCCAGAAAGAAGCAAGAGCAGTGCAGAAAGAACGAACAGTGGTGCAGAAACAGACAAGAGGGGTGCAGAAAGAGGCAAGAGAAGTGCAGAAAGAAGCAACTGAGGTGCAGAAAGATGCAAGAGAATTGCAGAAAGGCAGGTGAGTTGCAGAAACAGGCAAGAGAGGTACAGAAAAAGGGAACAGGGGTGGAGAAAGAGGCAAGAGAGATGCAGAAAGAAGGAAGAAGGGTGCAGAAAGAGGCAAGAGGGGTGCAGAAAGAAGCAAGAGCGGTGCTGAAAGAAGCAAGAGAAGTGCAGAATGAAGCAACAGAGGTGCAGAAAGAGTCAAGAGGGGTGCAGAAAGAGGCAAGAGAAGTGCAGAAAGAAGCAACAGATATGCAGAAGGAGGCAAGAGAAGTGCAGAAACAGGCAAAAGAGGTGCAGAAAGAAGCAAGAGCAGTGCAGAAAGAACCAACAGAGGTGCAGAAGGAGGCAAGAGGGGTGCAGACATTTACAAGAGAGGTGCAGAAAGAAGCAAGAGCAGTGCAAAAAGACACCACAGAGGTGCAGAAGGAGGTAAGAGGGGTGCAGAAAGAGGCAAGAGAAGTGCAGAAAGAAGCAAAAGAGGTACAGAAAGAGGCAAGAGGGGTACAGAAAGAGGCAAGAGAGGTGCAGAAAGAGGCAAGAGAGGTGCACAAAGAGGGAAGAAGGGAGCAGAAACAAGCAACAGAGGTGGAGAAAGAAGCAAGAGGGGTGCAGACAGGCAAGAAAGGTGCAGAAAAAAGGAAGGGGGTGCAGAAAGATGCAAGAGGGGGTGCAAACATTTGCAAGAGAGGTGCAGAAAGAAGCAAGAGCAGTGCAGAAGGAACCAACAGAGGTACAGAAAGAGGCAAGAGAGGTGCAGAAAGAGGCACAAGGGGTGCAGAAAGAAGCAAGAGAGGTGCAGAAAGAAGCAAGGGAGGTACAGAAATAAGCAACAGAGGTGCAGAAAGAGGCAAGAGAGGTGCAGAAAAAGGCAAGAGAAGTGCAGAAAGACACAAGAGAGTTGCAGAAACAGGCAAAAGAGATGCAGAAAGAAGCAAGAGCAGTGCAGAAAGAACCAACAGAGGTGCAGAAGGAGGCAAGTGGGGTGCAGAAAGAAGCAAGAGAAATGCATAAAGAAGCTACAGATGAGCGGAAAGAGGCAGAAGGGGTGCTGAATGAGGCAATAGAAGTGCAGAAAGAGACAACAGAGTTGCAGAAACAGGCAAAAGAGGCGCAGAAAGAAGCAAGAGCAGTGCAGAAAGAACCAACAGAGGTGCAGAAGGAGGGAAGAGGGGTGCAGAAAGAGGCAAGAGGGGTTCAGAAATTTGCAAGAGAGGTGCAGAAAGAAGCAAGAGCAGTGCAGAAAGAAGCAACAGTGGTGCAGAAACAGACAGGAGGGGTGCAGAAAGAGGGAAGAGGAGTGCAGAAAGAAGCAACTGAGGTGCAGAAGGAGGCAAGAGAATTGCAGAAAGGCAGGTGAGTTGCAGAAACAGGCAAGAGAGGTACAGAAAAAGGGAACAGGGGTGCAGAAAGAGGCAAGAGAGGTGCAGAAAGAGGGAAGAAGGGTGCAGAAAGAGGCAAGAAGGGTACAGAAAGAAGCAAGAGAGGTGCAGAAAGAAGCAAGAGAAGTGCAGAAAGAAGCAACAGAGGTACAGAAAGAGGCAAGATGGGTGCAGAAAGAGGCAAGATAGTACAGAAAGAAGCAACAGATATGCAGAAGGAGGCAAGAGAAGTGCAGAACAGGCAAAAGTGGTGCAGAAACAGGCAAAAGAGGTACAGAAAGAAGCAAGAGCAGTGCAGAAAGAACCAGCAGACCTGCAGAAGGAGGCAAGAGGGGTGCAGACATTTACAAGAGAGGTGCGTAAAGAAGCAAGAGCAGTGCAAAAAGAAACCGCAGAGGTGCAGAAAGAGGCAAGAGAAGTGCAAAATGAAGCAAAAAAGGTGGAGAAAGAAGCAAGAGGGTTGCAGACAGAGGCAAGAAAGGTGCAGGAAAAAGGAAGGGGTGCAGAAATATGCAAGAGGGGTGCAACCATTTGCAAGAGAGGTGCAGAAAGAAGCAAGAGCAGTGCAGAAGGAACCAACAGAGGTACAGAAAGAGGCAAGAGAGGTACAGAAAGAGGCACAAGGGGTGCAGAAAGAAGCAAGAGAGGTGCAGAAAGAAGCAAGGGAGGTACAGAAAAAAGCAAGAGAGCTGCAGAAAGAAGCAACAGAGGTGCAGAAAGAGGCAAGAGGGGTGCAGAAAAAGGCAAGAGAAGTGCAGAAAGACACAAGAGAGTTGCAGAAACAGGCAAAAGGGTGCAGAAAAAGGCAAGAGAAGTGCAGAAAGACACAAGAGAGTTGCAGAAACAGGCAAAAGAGATGCAGAAAGAAGCAAGAGCAGTGCAGAAAGAACCAACAGAGGTGCAGAAGAAGGCAAGAGGGGTGCAGATAGAAGCAAGAGAAATGCATAAAGAAGCTACAGAGGAGCGGAAAGAGGCAGAAGGGGTGCAGAAAGAGGCAAAAAAAGTGCAGAAAGAGACAAGAGAGTTGCAGAAACAGGCAAAAGAGACGCAGAAAGAAGCAAGAGAAGTGCAGAAAGAAGCAACAGAGGTGCAGAAAGAGGCAAGAGGGGTGCAGAAATTTGCAAGAGAGGTCCAGAAAGAAGCAAGAGCAGTGCAGAAAGAACGAACAGTGGTGCAGAAACAGACAAGAGGGGTGCAGAAAGAGGCAAGAGAAGTGCAGAAAGAAGCAACTGAGGTGCAGAAAGATGCAAGAGAATTGCAGAAAGGCAGGTGAGTTGCAGAAACAGGCAAGAGAGGTACAGAAAAAGGGAACAGGGGTGCAGAAAGAGGCAAGAGAGGTGCAGAAAGAGGGAAGAAGGGTGCAGAAAGAGGCAAGAGGGGTACAGAAAGAAGCAAGAGAGGTGCAGAAAGAAGCAAGAGAAGTGCAGAAAGAAGCAACAGAGGTGCAGAAAGAGGCAAGAGGGGTGCAGAAAGAGGCAAGAAAGTACAGAAAGAAGCAACAGATATGCAGAAGGAGGCAAGAGAAGTGCAGAAACAGGCAAAAGAGGTGCAGAAAGAAGCAAGAGCAGTACAGAAAGAACCAACAGAGGTGCAGAAGGAGGCAAGAGGGTGCAGACATTTACAAGAGAGGTGCAGAAAGAAGCAAGAGCAGTGCAAAAAGACACCACAGAGGTGCAGAAGGAGGTAAGAGGGGTGCAGAAAGAGGCAAGAGAAGTGCAGAAAGAAGCAAAAGAGGTACAGAAAGAGGCAAGAGGGGTACAGAAAGAGGCAAGAGAGGTGCAGAAAGAGGCAAGAGAGGTGCACAAAGAGGGAAGAAGGGAGCAGAAACAAGCAACAGAGGTGGAGAAAGAAGCAAGAGGGGTGCAGACAGGCGCAGAAAAAAGGAAGGGGGTGCAGAAAGATGCAAGAGGGGTGCAAACATTTGCAAGAGAGGTGCAGAAAGAAGCAAGAGCAGTGCAGAAGGAACCAACAGAGGTACAGAAAGAGGCAAGAGAGGTGCAGAAAGAGGCACAAGGGGTGCAGAAAGAAGCAAGAGAGGTGCAGAAAGAAGCAAGGGAGGTACAGAAATAAGCAACAGAGGTGCAGAAAGAGGCAAGAGGGGTGCAGAAAAAGGCAAGAGAAGTGCAGAAAGACACAAGAGAGTTGCAGAAACAGGCAAAAGAGGTGCAGAAAGAAGCAAGAGCAGTGCAGAAAGAACCAACAGAGGTGCAGAAGGATGCAAGTGGGGTGCAGAAAGAAGCAAGAGAAATGCATAAAGAAGCTACAGAGGAGCGGAAAGAGGCAGAAGGGGTGCAGAAAGAGGCAAAAGAAGTGCAGAAAGAGACAAGAGAGTTGCAGAAACAGGCAAAAGAGGCGCAGAAAGAAGCAAGAGCAGTGCAGAAAGAACCAACAGAGGTGCAGAAGGAGGCAAGAGGGGTGCAGAAAGAGGCAAGAGGGGTGCAGAAATTTGCAAGAGAGGTCCAGAAAGAAGCAAGAGCAGTGCAGAAAGAACGAACAGTGGTGCAGAAACAGACAAGAGGGGTGCAGAAAGAGGCAAGAGAAGTGCAGAAAGAAGCAACTGAGGTGCAGAAGGAGGCAAGAGAATTGCAGAAAGGCAGGTGAGTTGCAGAAACAGGCAAGAGAGGTACAGAAAAAGGGAACAGGGGTGCAGAAAGAGGCAAGAGAGGTGCAGAAAGAGGGAAGAAAGGTGCAGAAAGAGGCAAGAAGGGTACAGAAAGAAGCAAGAGAGGTGCAGAAAGAAGCAAGAGAAGTGCAGAAAGAAGCAACATAGGTGCAGAAAGAGGCAAGAGGGGTGTAGAAAGAGGCAAGATAGTACAGAAAGAAGCAACAGATATGCTGAAGGAGGCAAGAGAAGTGCAGAACAGGCAAAAGTGGTGCAGAAACAGGCATAAGAGGTACAGAAAGAAGCAAGAGCAGTGCAGAAAGAACCAGCAGACCTGCAGAAGGAGGCAAGAGGGGTGCAGACATTTGCAAGAGAGGTGCGTAAAGAAGCAAGAGCAGTGCAAAAAGAAACCGCAGAGGTGCAGAAAGAGGCAAGAGAAGTACAAAATGAAGCAAAAAAGGTGGAGAAAGAAGCAAGAGGGTTGCAGACAGAGGCAAGAAAGGTGCAGGAAAAAGGAAGGGGGTGCAGAAATATGCAAGAGGGCTGCAACCATTTGCAAGAGAGGTGCAGAAAGAAGCAAGAGCAGTGCAGAAGGAACCAACAGAGGTACAGAAAGAGGCAAGAGAGGTGCAGAAAGAGGCACAAGGGGTGCAGAAAGAAGCAAGAGAGGTGCAGAAAGAAGCAAGGGAGGTACAGAAAAAAGCAAGAGAGCTGCAGAAAGAAGCAACAGAGGTGCAGAAAGAGGCAAGAGGGGTGCAGAAAAAGGCAAGAGAAGTGCAGAAAGACACAAGAGAGTTGCAGAAACAGGCAAAAGAGGTGCAGAAAGAAGCAAGAGCAGTGCAGAAAGAACCAACAGAGGTGCAGAAGGAGGCACGAGGGGTGCAGAAAAGGGCAAGAGGGGTGCAGAAATTTGCAAGAGAGGTCCAGAAAGAAGCAAGAGCAGTGCAGAAAGAACGAACAGTGGTGTAGAAACAGACAAGAGGGGTGCAGAAAGAGGCAAGAGAAGTGCAGAAAGAAGCAACTGAGGTGCAGAAAGAGGCAAGAGAATTGCAGAAAGGCAGGTGAGTTGCAGAAACAGGCAAGAGAGGTACAGAAAAAGGGAACAGGGGTGCAGAAAGAGGCAAGAGAGGTGCAGAAAGAGGGAAGAAGGGTGCAGAAAGAGGCAAGAGGGGTACAGAAAGAAGCAAGAGAGGTGCAGAAAGAAGCAAGAGAAGTGCAGAAAGAAGCAACAGAGGTGCAGAAAGAGGCAAGAGGGGTGCAGAAAGAGGCAAGAAAGTACAGAAAGAAGCAACAGATATGCAGAAAGAGGCAAGAGAAGTGCAGAAACAGGCAAAAGAGGTGCAGAAAGAAGCAAGAGCAGTGCAGAAAGAACCAACAGAGGTGCAGAAGGAGGCAAGAGGGGTGCAGACATTTACAAGAGAGGTGCAGAAAGAAGCAAGAGCAGTGCAAAAAGAAACCACAGAGGTGCAGAAGGAGGTAAGAGGGTGCAGAAAGAGGCAATAGAAGTGCAGAAAGAAGCAAAAGAGGTACAGAAAGAGGCAAGAGGGGTACAGAAAGAGGCAAGAGAGGTGCAGAAAGAGGCAAGAGAGGTGCACAAAGAGGGAAGAAGGGAGCAGAAACAAGCAACAGAGGTGGAGAAAGAAGCAAGAGGGGTGCAGACAGAGGCAAGAAAGGTGCAGAAAAACGGAAGGGGGTGCAGAAAGATGCAAGAGGGGGTGCAAACATTTGCAAGAGAGGTGCAGAAAGAAGCAAGAGCAGTGCAGAAGGAACCAACAGAGGTACAGAAAGAGGCAAGAGAGGTGCAGAAAGAGGCACAAGGGGTGCAGAAAGAAGCAAGAGAGGTGCAGAAAGAAGCAAGGGAGGTACAGAAAGAAGCAATAGAGCTGCAGAAAGAAGCAACAGAGGTGCAGAAAGAGGCAAGAGGGGTGCAGAAAAAGGCAAGAGAAGTGCAGAAAGACACAAGAGAGTTGCAGAAACAGGCAAAAGAGGTGCAGAAAGAAGCAAGAGCAGTGCAGAAAGAACCAACAGAGGTGCAGAAGGAGGCAAGAGGGGTGCAGATAGAAGCAAGAGAAATGCATAAAGAAGCTACAGAGGAGCGGAAAGAGGCAGAAGTGGTGCAGAAAGAGGCAAAAGAAGTGCAGAAAGAGACAAGAGAGTTGCAGAAACAGGCAAAAGAGGTGCAGAAAGAAGCAAGAGAAGTGCAGAAAGAAGCAACAGAGGTGCAGAAAGAGGCAAGAGGGGTGCAGAAAGAGGCAAGAAAGTACAGAAAGAAGCAACAGATATGCAGAAGGAGGCAAGAGAAGTGCAGAAACAGGCAAAAGAGGTGCAGAAAGAAGCAAGAGCAGTGCAGAAAGAACCAACAGAGGTGCAGAAGGAGGCAAGAGGGGTGCAGCATTTGCAAGAGAGGTGCAGAAAGACGCAAGAGGGTGCAGAAAGAGGCAAAAGGGGTGCAGAAAGAAGCAAGAGGGGTACAGAAAGAAGCAAGAGAGGTTCAGAAAGAAGCAAGAGAAGTGCAGAAAGAAGCAACAGAGGTGCAGAAGGAGGCAAGAGGGGTGCAGAAAGAGGGAAGAGCAGTGCAGAAAGAAGCAAAAGAGGTACAGAAAGAGGCAAGAGTGGTACAGAAAGAGGCAAGAGAGGTGCAGAAAGAGGCAAGAGAGGTGCACAAAGAGGGAAGAAGGGAGCAGAAACAAGCAACAGAGGTGCAGAAAGAGGCAAGAGGGGTGCAGAAAGAGGCAAGAGATGTGCCAAAAGAAGTAACAGAGGTGCAGAAAGAGGCAAAAGAAATACAGAAAGAGGCAATAGAGTTGTAGAAACAGGCAAAAGGAGTGCAGAAAGAGGGAAGAGGGGTGCATAAAGAAGCAAGAGAGGTGCCGAAAGAAGAAAGAGAAGTGCAGAAAGAAGCAACAGAGGTGCAGAAAGGGGGAAGAGGGGTGGAGAAAAAGGCAAGAGGGGTGAAAAAAGGAGTAAGAGAGATGTGGAAAGAAGCAAGAGAAGTGCAGAAAGAAGCAAGAGAGGTGCAGAAAAAGGCAAGGGGGGAAGAAAGAGGCAAAAGAAGTGCAGAAAGAAGAAACAGAGTTGCAGAAAGAGGCAAAAGAATTGCAAAAAGAATCAACAGTGGTGAATAAAGAGGCAAGAGTGCTGCAGAAAGAGGCAAGAGAGGTGCAGAAAGAGGGAAGAAGGGTGTAGAACGAGGCAAGAGGGTGCAGATAGAAGCAGGTGAGGTACAGAAAGAGGCAAGAGAAGTGCAGAAAGAAGCAACATAGGTGAATAAAGAGGCAAGAGTGGTGCAGAAAGAGGCAGGAGAAATACAGAAAGAAGCAACAGAGATGCAGAAAGGGGGAATAGGGGTGGAGAAAGAGGCAAGAGGGGTGCAGAAAGAAACAAAAAAAAGTGCAGAAAGAAAGAACAGAGGTGTAGAAAAAGGGAAGAGGAGTGCAGAAATAGGGAAGAGGGGTGCAGAAAGAGGAACGAGGTGTGCAGAAAGAAGCAACAGAGGTGTAGAAAGAAGCAAGAGAAATGCAGAAAGAAGCAACAGAGGTGCAGAAAGAGGCAAGATGGGTGCAGAAAGAGGCAAGAGAAGTGAAGAAAGAAGCAACAGAGATTCAGAAAAGGGGAAGGTGCAGAGAAAGAGGCAAGAGGGGTGCAGAAAGAAGCAAGAGAGGTGCAGAAAGAAACAAAAGGAGTGCAGAAAGAAGGAACAGAGGTGCAGAGAGAGGCAAGAGGGGTGCAGAAAGAGAGAAGAGGGGTGCAGAAAGAGGCACGGGGTATACAGAAAGAAGCAGGAGAGGTGCAGAAAGAAACAAAAGGAGTGCAGAAAGAAGGAACAGAGGTGCAGAAAGAGGCAAGAGGGATACAGAAAGAGGGATGGGGTGCAGAAAGAGGCATGAGGGGTGCAGAAAGAAGCAAGAGAAGTGCAGAAAGAAGCAAGAGAAGTGCAGAAAGAAGCAACAGAGGCACAGAAAGACGGATGAGGGGTGGAGACAGAGGCAAGAGAAGTGCACAAAAGAAGCAACAGATGAAAAAAGGGGAAGAGGGGTGGAAAGAGGCGAGAGGAGTGCATAAAGAAGCAAGAGAGGTGCAGAAAGTAACAAAAGAAGTGCAGAAAGAAGCAACAGAGGTGTAGAAAGAGGCAAGAGGAGTGCAGAAAGAGGGATGCAGAAAGAAGCATGAGGGGTACAGAAAGAAGCGAGGGAGGTGCAGAAAGAAGTAAGAGATGTGCATAAAGACACAACAGAGATGCAGAAGGGGGAAATGGGGTGGAGAAAGAGGCAAGAGGGGTGCAGAAAGAAACAAAACAAAGTGCAGAAAGAAAGAACAGAGGTGCAGAAAAGGCAAGAGGTGTGCAGAAATAGGGAAGAGGGGAGCAGAAAGAGGCATGAGGGGTGCAGAAAGAAGCAACAGAGGTGCAGAAAGAAGCAAGAGAAATTCAGAAAGAAGCAACAGAGGTACAGAAAGAGGCAAGATGGATACAGAAAAAGGCAAGAGAAGTGCAGAAAGAAGCAACAGAGATGCATAAAAGGGGAAGAGGGGCAGTGAAAGAGGCAAGGGGTACAGAAAGAAGGAATAGAGGTGCAGAAAGAGGCAAGAGGGGTGCAGAGAGAGGGAAGAGGGGTACATAAAGAGGCAAAAGGGTTGCAGAAAGAAGCAAGAGAGGTGCAGAAAGAAACAAAAGAACTGCAGTAAGAAGGAACAGTGGTGCAGAAAGAGGCAAGAGGGGTGCAGAAAGAGTGAAGAGGGGTGTGAAAGAGGCACGATGGGTGCAGAAAGAAGCAACAGAGGTGCAGAAAGAAGCAACAGAGGTGCAGAAAGAGGGAAGAGTGGTGGAGAAAGAGACAAGGCCGGTGCAGAAAGAAGCAAGAGAGGTGCAGAAAGAAACAAAAGAAGTGCAGAAAGAGGGAACAGAGGTGCAGAGAGAGGCAAGAGGGGTGCAGAAAGAGAGAAGAGGGGTGCAGAAAGAGGCACTTGGTATACAGAAAGAAGCAAGAGAGGTGCAGAAAGAAGCAAGAGAGGTGCAGAAAGAAGCAAGAGCAGTGCAGAAAGAAGCATGAGAGGTGCAGAAAAAGGGAAGGGGGGTGCAGAAAGAAGCAAGAGGGGTGCAGAAAGAAGTAAGAGAGGTACAGAAAGAAACAAAAGAAGTGCAGAAAGAAGGAACAGAGGTGCAGAGAGAGGCAAGAGGGGTGCAGAAAGAGGCAATAGAGGTGCAGAAAGAAGCAAGAAAAGTGCAGAAAGAAGCAACAGAGATATAGAAAGGAGGAAGTGGGGTAGAGAAATAGGCAAGAGGGACACAGAAAGAAGCACGAGAGGTGCTGAAAGAAAGAAAAAAGTGCAGAAAGAAGCAACTGCGGTGCAGAAAGAGGCAAGATGGGTGCAGAAAGAGGCAAGAGAGGTGCAGAAAGAAGCAACAGACATGCAGAAAGGGGGAAGATGGGTGGAGAAAGAGGCAAGAGGGAAGCAGAAAGAAACAAAATAAGTACAGAAAGAAACAAAATAAGTACAGAAAAAAGGAACAGAGGTGCAGAAAGAGGCAAGAGGAGTGCAGAAAGAGGGAAGAGGGGTGCAGAAAGAGGCACATGGGGTGCAGAAAGAAGCAAGGGAGGTACAGAAAGAAGCAAGAGAAGTACAGAAAGAAGCAACAGAGGTGCAGAAAGAGGGAGTAGGGGTGGAGAAAGAGGCAAGAGAAGTGCAGAAAGAAGCAACAGACATGCATAAAGGGGGAAGAGGGGTGGAGAAAGAGGCAAGAGGATGCAGAAAGAAGTCAGAGAGGTGCAGAAAGAAGCAATAGAAGTGCAGAAAGAAGCAATAGAGCTGCAGAAAGATGGGTGCAGAAAGTGGAAAGAGGGGTGCAGAAAGAGGCACGAGGGTTACAGGAAGAAGCAAGAGGTGCAGAAGGAAACAAAAGAAGTGCAGAAAGGAGCAGAGGTGCAGAAAGAGGCAGGGGGTGCAGAAAGAGGCAAGAGAGGTGCACAAAGAGGGAAGATGGGTGCAGAAAGAGGCAACGGGGTGTAGAAAGAAGCAAGCGAGGTTCAGAAAGAAGCAAGAGAATTGCAGAAAGTAGCAACAGAGGTGCAGAAAGAGGCAAGAGGGTGCAGAAAGAGGCAAGAGAAGTGCAGAAAGAAGCAAGAGAGGTGCAGAAAGAAGCAAGAGGTGCAGAAAGAGGCAGTGGGGTGCAGAAAGAGGCAAGGGAAGTAAACCTCAAAATTGGAACAACAAGCCTAACCAATACACACAAGTGTGCATGTGACGCACCTCCCCCAATATAATCTCCCAAACAAAGAGTCCATTGTTCTGAGCCTGTTTGCTCAGACCGTGTGCCCCTCCACCGCTCCTGCTGTTCCCAAGGAGCAGTCTTCACGACCAAGAGTCAATTGTAACACCAATGTGGAGTGCACGACCAACAAGCGAAGAAAGAAATTCTGTCCATCCATAGGGTAACAAAATAAACAAATTCTTTATTCTTCTTTTTGGTTAAAAGACAGCAGCCAAACAGCCGATGCGTTTCGTCCAGATTATGGACTTCATCAGGGCTGCAATGTATATAAAACATAAAGTGTATAATACAACATGAAAGACCACGAATGGACAAAAACAATAACAACAAATATAATACAATAAACAGGACATTTAAAATGAAGCTTATAGCTATGAATCTACCAAAGTTCAAGGGCATACTAGCCGCCACATTTCTTAAGCACAGTGAGGTTAAAGAATTACAAGATACTAGAAAAGGCATAGCAAATATTTGCAATCATATCGTATTGCCATAAATTTCATATAATGTTATCAAAGCCATTTTTCATAATTTAGAATAGAGTTGTAAATCATAACAGGAAAGAAAGGTTAATCAAAGGCCTGGTATTGGATATATATGTAATCTTATCATATATCATAATTTAATGCATTGTTGCAAGGCCTGTTCTCCACAGTTAAAATAAAATCATGAGTCAGAAGAGGCAAATCTGGCACACGGAGAACAAACAAGGAAGGAAAAAGAAAAAAGAAAGGAAAACAAGGGAATTATAAAGAGACAGGAAGAACGGTCACCCAGTGTATCTATAAATGTGCCGCCAATTAGCAATGTACACAACCAGAACAGCAAGTGTGAAAGCAACTGTTGGCGCATACCTTGGAAACTTCGAATGGACTGTGCGGAGAATATTCTCGAAGGTCAATAGAAGAAATTGTAAGGCAGAGCTATTCGTTGATTTCTCTGCAACTGTACTCTCCTCAATCCAGGGTCAGTCGAAAAGTAAGGCAACTCATGTGCCTGTCAAAAATAATAAATAAAAAGAGGAAATAATAAACTAATGAGTAGGCCCTATCCTTGACCCCCTATGTCATGAAAGCATCTGTCTATCAACCGAAAATGCCAAAGAACTGACCTTGGAACAAAGTGGGAGTACTAGGCACAGTCATTAATCCGATGAGAAAACAAAGAGGGCACCTAATATAATGTCAACATTTCTGCCTTGAATATACCCATACACGGGCCCCCATACGCCCACATGCAAAGGGGAATAGAGTTCCAGTGTAGACCTATAAGGAATCACTCATACCCCGCACCCGCACGGGATAAAAATACAAATCAATGTCGTCAATGTAATGTGTGCCCAGCAACAAAGATATAATTATAAAATAGCTGCGAAGGCCAAAATCTGTCCTAGTGAAAAATATATAGGGCCGGGAATCAAGTAGGCCACCCGCTATCAAAATGATCGTAAAAAACGATCGTAAAAAACATAAAAATAAACCCCATTGATCAGCCAAAGTATCATGGAGGGCCACATGTCACTATAAACCAATAACAAAACAAAACGAATCATCCCCCCCGCCACCCTTTTTGGAGTCCCGGGAAAGTCTAGCAGTGTGCCATTAAATACAGTCCTAACTAATACACAAGTGGACGTTTGGTTCTTACCGTGGTCCGCTGCTTCCGGGATCCCTGCAACCTTCTGCATACGGATTCAAACTGGAAAACAGAGCGCCATAAACGCCCGGCTTAAATTGAGGTCACGTCGTCACGCGGGAAATTCCTACGCACAGGGTGAGGGAGTATCTAAAAAGAGTTATGCTATTGACTAATAGGGAGTGTGCAAAAATTATAAAGAAATGAAATGGGTCGCAGTGGCCAACCAATCTAAATAAATACATGGGAATTGTAAAGACCACATATCTAAAAGATAAATATGTGACTACCAAGGGATAAATAAAAAAATAAACGTGACAGACACATTATAGGTTATATGCCGCAACCGAGCGCCATGACCGCCCGGCTTAAAATGAAGTTACATGGTCAAAATTGCCAACAGAACAGAATGATCAAAGCAAAAAATATATAAAGCATGAAAGAAAGGAAAAAAGGTATAAAGTGAATGCCACAACCAAAGCACCTCTAAATAGGTGAGGTAAAGGAAAAATGAAAAAAAAAAAGTGATAATAAAAAGTATATAATAAAGGGTAATAAAGAAAAGAAAAAAAAGAAGATTTTGAATTTTAATCTCATGAGATATAAAGGGCTCGGGCCAGCCTCACCATCAGGCTTAGTTGTCGTAAAGAGACAGAAATAAACAATCAAGAGTCAGAAGGTAACTAGTACCATGTATCTATCAACAAATAAACATTTTCAAGTTACATTTTTGTATTAAATGTTAAAAGATTAGGGTGCTTATAATGACTTCTCAATAAGATACTGCATGTTGTATTTAAACAATAGTTGTTCATTAGCAAATAAATTGCATATTGGCCAGGGATTTTATGGCCTAATATGTATTGTGGGACACAGAGCCCTAACATATGATGTTAACATCTTTAGAAATCAGATATCCTAAGGGAAGGTAGTATTGAGAGGCATTGATATTCTCAAAACTAGTCAACAGGTAATAATGCCAATTAAAGCACTAATAGAATATCATATCTATAGAATAGTACAATCCAATCTGGATCCTTACAAAAAATAGTGTAATTCGTCATCTGTGTTGTGGCCCAATGTGACACAGCGCAGACGACAGATCCAGCCTGCCTCATTTCGTGTTAGAGCCAGCTCTCTATCACCTCCCCTGATCCGTGATGGAACATGATCAATTGCGTGGAACCAGATCTCTGGTTTCCCCGCATGGTGTTCTGTCATGTGAGCTGTCATTGGATACCTGGTGTCATGTGCCTTTATTGCACGTACATGTTCTTGGATTCTGATTTTAAGGGCCCTAATCGTGCTCCCTACATAAATAATATTACAACTGCAGCCAATGACATATGAGACAAATGTTGATTTACAGGTAATAGTGTGGCGAATGGTGTACACCCGCTCAGTGTTGTACTGAAAAGATTTCTGTTTGTTCTTACCATATTGGCAAATATTGCACTCCGTGCATGTGTAAAAGCCAAGTTTTTTTTAGTAAGCCAATTTCTTTCTGATGAATTGGGAAATATGTAGCTGGGACATAGTTTATCCCTAAGGGTACTACCACGCCGGTATGTTATTTTAGGCTTTGTCGTGATATTACCCCTGAGGCCAAGCACGTCCAGTAGTAAGGGCCAATATTTAGCAAGGGTCTTGAAAATATTTTGACTATCCTAAGTGAACTGAGTAATAAATTGGATTTTGGAAGTCTTAACCGATGTATTAGTGGGGAGCTTGTTTTGCTTGAGCATATCTGCCCTTTTTCTCTGGTTCACCTTCCGCTCCGCCTGTGATAAAACTTTCATTGCAGTGGATCAGGATCCACTTGAGCGCTTGACTTTGTGCCTAGTTTTTGTAACTTATTCCCTATACTCCCACGGAGTATGCGGCGGGAGCGAGCAGTTTAATTTAATTATGCTTGTCTCCTGGTGCCGGCTCCCACTATCACTCCGAGATCGCTGTTTTTTTAGTCTTATTTAAATTAGTTGAATATAGCTATGCATGGGGAGTTTAAATTATTTGCCCATTTTAACAGACTGCTGAGGTAGCTGAGGCTCGAACACGGATCCACAGTCAGCCGCTCGGATTGCTGCGCCACATCATCTCCCGGCTTTCTACCCGCTAGTTTTCTATACTATCTGGGACACGTGACGCATGGTAGATTCAGGGACGTGCCACGGTTTTTACCACCCTCTGCAACCCCCCCCCTCATTTTTTTACATGTTGTTGGAAAACGAGGCAGTATCTGTGAGGCCTGCACAAATAACATGACTATATTTGTCCTTCACTGGGAACCAAAGACCCAATTGTAGCGCCTGACTCTCAGAGGGTAGCGTTGCAGAGCAGTCTGAGGCTTACTCAAGGGAGGTGGTGTGGGCTAGTAACCGCCATTACAGGTGCGCAGAAATAACACTCAATAATTGATTGTCCAGTCTGTACTTTGCTTTATAAAAGTAAGAGTACATTTATTAAACACACACACTACTTAATACTATGCAACAATTTACAAATATATATAAGCTGTTGGAATTACTTTGTGACATTGCATAACATTTCCACCCCTCCCAAAGGGGGGTGGGGTCTAATACTACCACTCCCATGTATGCACATCATCTTGCCCCCTAATGCAGTGAGTTGAACATAACCTGGAGCGAGGGCCCTGCGCACTGGCACCATCCCAGTGGCGACCCACCCCATTATCTCAACGAGCATTAACCATAGGTACACCAGCCCTGGTGACACATAACCCTGACGGAGCATCTCATATTGTCCATACAGTATGCACCCCTACATCTTTAGTGGCTAACAGTCGGGGTTGTTCTTCACCTAAGCGCAGCAGCAAGAATACATGTTTAAGCATCACCTTAGAATGATAGTACTCATCACCTTTGTTTATCATCATAATGCATTGCAATTACAGCCCCTAAAGGCATCACAGATGAATCACAGGATTAAGCATATACAGCCAGACACCCTAGCAGGAATGTCTGGCAATATAACCCCACTTTGCTTATGACTTCACCTTACACAGGTACTTCACATAACACATGTGACTTCCAGTCCCTCTGAAAGAAATAACGTTAGTAACTGCATTTCTGGTGCAATTACACCTCTTCACCTCCAGGGGATGCCCTTCTCTAGACATCCCCACCTCAGCCCTTCACATCTTGATGCACTTCTCAATACACCCCCAGCTGTAGAACTAAAGTTCTAGCCCAAGAGGGGAATAAATGCTAGCTGAGCCCTTGAGGGGTTAGTTCTTCAGAGTCCCCAGAGACTTAGGGAGGGACGTTCCATTTTCGTGCTGGGGGAGACTGTGTTGCTCCTGCAGCTCCCCCTGCACCCTGCACTCACATGGTGGTGACCCCGTTCTCCTGGGGCCACCACAACCCGAGCAAATGCTGCCTTCCCTTGCAGGCCGGTCCGGGCCTGCAAGGCATTATGGGGCACTTCTCCTGCTCCATGAATATTATAGCAGCGGCTCTCCCGCTGCGTCGGGGAGAGCCGCGATGTGTGCCTCCGGCCGCGCTCGGTCTCTGTTGGAGGGTCCGGTCCCACCCGGACCCCCAGGTGAGTGCTTCGGCTCGGGGAGCCCAACCCTGGCCGCTCCTTTTGTTTTTCGGGGGCCCGGTCCCACCCGGGCCCCTGGCACATCTTTCACTCTTCAGGGCCCCGGTCCCACCCGGGTGCCCCGTCTGGCGTTCTTGTTGGGGAGCCGCTCAGGGACCCCACCCGTGGCGGCTCCCGCCGGCTCCCCGATCGGCCAGCACCCTTGCATGCTGCCATGGGAGCCGGCACATCTCTTCTGGTCTGCCCGCTCCTGCGGGCAGACACGGAGCTTCCAGCGGGTCCGTCCGGACCTTGGGGGAGTGCGGCGGCACTCCCCTGGCCTCCTCCTTCTCTTCGGGGCCCGGGGATGGGGTCCCGGGCCCCTTGGCCACTTTCACGGGGGGCGCGACGGTGCCCCCCGGCTTGGTTTCGGTTCTGCGGGGCCCAGAGTTGGGATCCAAGGCCCCCATCCGGCATCTTCACGGGGAGCGCGACAGCGCTCCCTAGCTTGTTTTCACGCGCGAGGGAGGTTGCGTGACGGCGCGCCATCACCGGGGCCCGGAGTTGGGGATCCCGGGCCCCCGAGATCCCTCCGAGGGGGGGCGCGACATCGCTCCCCCTCCTCCCGTAGCTTCGGGGGGCCAGGGTGGGCTCCTGGCACCCCCCCTTGGGCATAACTTCACGGGGAGCGCGACGGCACTTCCCGGCTTTGCTTCGGGGCCCAGAGTTGGGATCCCGGGCCCCCAAAAGGCCACTTTCACCCATCTTTACTTCGTGTGGGGGGCAGCCCCCGGGACCTGACCAACCCTGGGGGCATATCCAAGACCGGCGGCGAAGCCCCACGTGCTTCGTTGTCGGTCTGCCAGAGGTCAAAGGTTGCCTACCTTCTGGGGGGCATTTCCCAGCCCCCAGGGGACCGATCTTCGCGATTCTGGCCTCTTCTTGCTCCTGGTGGTGCTCCCCAGCCACTGGGAGCACTTTCCTTCGCCCTCTGGGTCTCACAGAGGGTGGATTCCGCAGGGAGCTGTCTTCCCTGGCTCCCTGCGCCAGCCTCTCACCTGGCTCTTCTCCTGGGCCTCTCTTCTCCCTGCGCAGAGGCCCCTGCTTCTGCGCACCAGTCCTGGTCTCTTCTCCTGGTGCTGTTCAGGATCCTGGGACAGTCAGGGGGTTCCTCCTTCCAACTGCCCATTGCGCCAGGCTCCAGCACCTTCTGCCTCAGCAGACCACACCCCAGAGAGAGCTTCTCTTCCTGTGCCAACACTTTTTAAGAGAATGGGGAGGGGGGCTGGCATGAAGTCTCTGTTTGTCCTATCAAACAGCGACACATCACTTCACTGCCCTTGCTCCCTCCTTCCTGCCCAGGCCTCTGGGTTGGTTCAAGATGGCGTCGTCCAGGGTCCCCTGCCACATGGTCTCTGAAAGCCCCTTCCCCCCAGAGCTGTCGTCTCCCTTGTGCAGCTAGGTGCCTGGCACCCTGTGACAGCTGCTGATGGATTAGCCTGTAGCTCCATCCATCTTCTTTCCTTGGAGGGAAGGTCATCAATCCAGGCTGCTGGGGTCAGCCCCCAGCCAGGCCCTGGTTATGAGCTGACTCAGAGAAATATAAAATTTCTAGATGACCCAAAAGCAGTACAAATATGACTTTGGACTCTGCAGAATACTTCTTCTCACATAGGTTACAGTGGACTTTGGTGCGTGTCTGGAATTTGTAGGCCCTAGGAAAGTAAAACTAGCCCATGTGCTCCCTATCCTCAGAAGAGAATAATGGAATAAACACTGTTAAAGGACACTGACTCTCCCTGGCATGTTTCTTCCCACTGTATAAAGCCTATTCCATGTCACCACCCAATTCTGCATAAGTCCTGCCACATCATTCACTTTGTAGCTGCTCCTGGGCTGCGCATGCCAGGAATCACCCCTGCGCAGCCCGTACACGTGTGCACACGCATGTACACATGTGTTTGCATGTAACCAGCCCGATGCCCCTTACTCCAGCTACTGCCTAGTCAAACTAGGGGGATACCAGTAAAATCCACATGCAGTCTCTTTCATCATGAGTTCACTGTGGGTGAGTCCCAACTTATGAGGCTCTCCCACAGTAAAAGCTCAACAAATAGGTGATCAAAAAAGCGAAAAATCCGGGCGGCTCAGAGTGTCAGAACCACCTTCTAACACATGTATAAAAGCAAACCCAGAAGTGTGCTCATTTGTTTGCAGCACTGTGCGATTTTTTGTAGTATAAACGTCTTCTAGCTTTAGCGATACCAAAGTGAAAGTTCACCAGCATTTTGCACGAGGGTGTACCTGCCAGAGACTGATATCTCTCCCTTATGTTCAGCAAACACTATCGTTTCACCCCCTATTTGGGGCTGCCTCTCAGCTTCCCTATAGTGCAGCATCAAAATAACGATGCCCTCGATATATTTTGCAAGGGTGCAAAAAGAAAGAACAGTTATATATGGGGGTTGCCCCCTCTCTCGGAGAATCGTTGAAGCTCTGGACGCGCCATGGTATCTGCATTCTTCGATGAAATTCTAACAAAAAAGTCCAGTGAACGTAAGAAGGACTGAAACCTCTTGTTGAATGGTCACAGGGACAGCTTGCTGTAAATCCTATGAAATTTATCATTTTCATAATTGAAATATATGGATAAAGGGGCTGCCGAGGCTATCTTGTGTTTAGCTGAAGAGAGAAGTATATTTCTGGGGTGAGCTTTCTTAAGAAGAGACCACCGGAGTGGGCGTTTGATGGCCGCGCTGATTGTGTTTCCTATTGTGCACCTCAACAGCGCGCCCACCCTCGTTCCTTGCTTGCTATTGCAGGTGAACCACTCGCCCAGCTTCTCGACAGCCTCCCGGCTGGACAGAGAGGTGAAGGACGCCCTGCTGAGCTAGTCCAGAGCGGCGGGCTATACCTAAGTGTCTCTCCACTACAACCAGTGACTCTACCTTGTTCTGTTTACAATTTGAAATCTTTGTCCAGTCCTTGACTTGGAACACTTCAATTACGGCATTCAGCAACCCATCCATGGCAGTTACTGAAGCGCCTTCCTCTGCAGGTACCTGTCGTAACCAACTCCTCTTTTCCACCAATTGTTTTTTTGCATCATTTAGCACCACCAATCCAAACTTCTGGTTCATAACTGCTTAATTTAGTTTATAAACTTCAAACACCATCGATTTTGAGGTTGTTTTTTTCACGAATATGTGATAACTGCCTCTTAATGTCAGTCAAATAATCTGGGAATCAGAAACATGAACTACTACCCTACCTTTGGGTTTGGGCTATCTTGTAAGGGGAAAATGGCATCAGGGGAGTCTCAGTGGGGTACCTCGTCATCTGCATCTCTAGAGGGTGGGGTATGCCGGTTTTGATGATCCTTTTGGTCCATGTTCCTGGTTATATGCCCTACAGTGAATCTCAAACTAGCTCTGGTAATAGTACGGGCCCGTAGTCCAACCATTAGGTGACTCAGTGGACTCAAGGTCTTGAGCCAGAGTGCAAGGTGGTGGAATCAGCTTTGTGTCTTAAGTGTCACACACTGTTTTCTAACACATCACTGTCAATTTCCATCCACTGTTTCAAATATCTGCACAGGTTTTTTCCATACTGTTGGTGCATAGCATGGGCAGGAGTCCCCTTCACTAGTTGCTTCTCTTCTTTTTTGATTACTTAGCCCCAATTTCTGGCCCATTTACACTTAGGAACACATAAAGGTGTCTGCCAGCATTGTGCTGCAGCTCTTCCCATGGAGGGAGAGAGATGAATGGAAACACAGGAAGGACCTCACAATTATTTTTTCACTAATTGTTGTCATGGAGAGAGGCAGGAAAGTATCTTTCACTCACAGATACTGATCACCTTTCAAAGCTAGCGTAGAAGCTTGAGTGGCTGGACCTTTAAGCCAGTATTGCATCCGCATTCAACCTTATAGGCAGCAGTCGTAATCATCAGGAACCACCAAGGCTTCCCTCACGCCATCCAAGATCACGACTGCGGCCCAGTAAGTTTTGTGTCTGTATGTATATATGAATGTATGTGTATTTTTGAGTGTATGTGGTGAATTGGTGTGTGTGCTTGTGTATGTGCTTGTGAATGGTAGGTGAATGTGTGCATGCGTTTGAATGCATGGATGTGAGTGAGTGTGCATGTGTGTGTGTAGCCCGCTACCAACCCCCTCCCTTGCCACAGTCAGAGTATCCATATGAAGAATTTTTTTTGTTTTGCTAATAACTCTGGTGCTGTTTGACCAATCGGCTGAAAAGAGCATAGTTGCGGCATGAGTTTTTACTCCTTTCTTAAGGCAGATCAACAGGTCAGTGGTTTACACTACAAAGCTGGCTGAAAAATTGGATAACTACGGTGTTGGTCCATGGAGGCTGCAGCCTAAAGCTGGTGTTGGCTCTAAATGACAAAGGGCTGCTGGCTCTTTAGGACATAGTCTCTGCTGGCTCATAGAGCCTTGAAGTTTGCAAGATAGGAAGAGCACAATGCTGAATACAGCCCGCCCCCTTCCTCCACTATCCAGAGGCGCTGCAGTCGGTTGCTATGGAGAATTAATCATTGATTTTAACATAGAGCTACATTTATTTATTTTAACCACCTTTTTTTGATGCTGACGTGAACACGGGCCACATATTATAGTGTTTTAATGAAAATATTATCTTAGGGAGGAAAAAAGCATTCGTCATTCAAGGAAAATGATTCATGGGCAACGTCATCAACAGTGGGCAGATCACATCCTCCCTGCATCTCTGTTCTTGTAATGCTTTTTCTTGAAGCAACGCCATTATTTTTGGTTATTCATTTTTATAAACGTTCTTGTGTAGGGTTGACTGGGTTTCAGCAATTGTATTACAGAGGCAGCATCAGCCTTATTTTTTAGTTTTCAAATTTGTAAAGATGCACTAAAACGGCTAAGGAATTGAGTATGCGTGATGCAGAGGCCCGAAATTTAGCAAGTCTCACCAGCCCATATGAACTCAGCCTTGTCATAACCGAAGAACGCAGCACATTTCCAGATATTGAGCACACAAATTATGTTTCATCATTTTTAAACTTGGCAACACAATGCACATAAATACACTCCATATATTGCCACATAATTCTAATCAGCATAATTTCACTCAGCGTCACACACTTCCACACCACAGAAGTCATCTCTTCACGTTTCCATTCCACGCCACATAAGTCAACAGCAAACCAGATAAATCAATACACCACATACATCCAATCCACACAATTCCACATCATGCCACACAATTGAACAGCACACCACATATTTAAACAAAACTACATACCACTCCACAACACAAAATACCATTTCACATAATTACATCCCATAACACACAATCCCAACCCACATAATTCCAGTACTCTCAATACCACGTAATTACTCTCCACATAATTCCACTGCACACAATGCCACATAATTCCACTTCAGAAAAACACTGGACACAATTCAACCTACATAATTCCACTCCACACTACATACATCCACTCCACTCGAAACCAAAACCCATAGGTAAAACACATTGTCATTTACAACGACAATAGCTCTAATTCCCACAAATGTAAGACCTATTGCATTGCAAATGCCTGTATATACTTTAGTATATACTTATTATATACTTATATGTATATGTACTTTGTGGGCTCTGGAGATCAGCCCTAGAACTTGTCTGCTTCCGCTTAGGGACTTTTTTTCTGTTCAACTGCCTCTATTTAACAGTCTTGATAGAAAACGACCAGCAGAGGTCAGTAAAATACCAGAATCACTTTAGAATTCTCTAGATTCCAATCTATAGAAATTGTCTTCCATGAGCACCCATAGACAATAATATTTTTTTCAAATCTTGTATTTTCAGTGATATGACCACCAAAGGCCCTGATTTTATCTTAAAAACACAGCTTTGGACTATACCATTTCCCACTGAAAGGCAATATTTCTCTCCATGTGTTCCCATACCTGGCGTGTCATGCAGTTTGGTGCTTACTTTCTCTCCATATTAAAGAACAGTAGATGTTTCAGCACCCAGGCTAATATTCTGCATAGTTAAATACATATAAGGTCCCAAAGGCGAGACCGATTGCATTGCAAATGCTTGTTTAAATTACTCTTTATAAAAAACAGGAAGGGGCCCCCCTCCCGAGGCCTTTTTTGTCCCCGGGGACCCCATCCCCCAGGGCTTTGCCTCTTTTTTTCCTTTTCTTTTTTTACTTTACAGGAGGGGAATGCATGGCCCCCCTTCCCTTGGCCACTTTTGGCCCCGGGACCCCATCCCCCGGGCCTGGCCTCACGTTGGGGACCACGGGGGAGCCCCAATGCCCCTGTGGTCCCTGCCGGCTCTCTGCCTCCTGGGGGAGCCGGCATTGCTTTTGGGCAAAGGAAGCTGCTAACATGCAGTTTTTCTGCTCTCGCTTCCATGAAGCGAAGCAAACTGCAATGTCCCGGGGGTGGGCACCCAGGGACATTGCTGGAGCCGGCCCTGGGGGGTGGGGGTCCCCAGGAGGGCCCCTGGAGGCGGGACCCATCCCATCTTGTACATAGTCCCGGGGATGTGGTGGTCCCCAGAGCGGGGGTCCATAATAGACCCCCATATCAGAATAAAGTGTGCCCCGGGGAGGTGTTGGTCCCTGGGGCAGTGTGGGGGGGCTCGAGCCCCCCACACATAATTTTTAAAGCTAGACCCGGGGAGGTAGCAGTTCCTGGGGCTGCGGGGGGGCGCAAGGCCCCCCGCAATTAAATATTGAAGCCCCAGGGAGATGGCAGTCCCCAGGGCTTGGAGGGGTCCGTGAGGTCCCCACCCAATTATTTCAGAATGCCCCGGGGAGGTGGCGGTCCCTGGGGCTGCGGGGGCCCGTACAGCCCCACATATATATTTTTCACATTGCCCCCGGGACCTGGCCCACCCAGGGGCTTATTAAAACAAAGCACGGGATATATATATATATATATATATATATATATATACACATTTTTAAACTTTTTAGAATCACAGTCACTGGAGGATGTCATCAGTGATGTCATCAGTGATGTCATTTAAGATGTCATCAGTGATGTCACTGACCATGTCATGTGTGATGTAATATGTGACATCATCAGCAGTGCATTGCGGGGGCGCAAGTTATAGTTAGCTCAGCTAACTATAACACCTGAATTTCACAGGTTTTGTACAAGTGAAATGTCAGCCTAACTATAACGTCTCTGAAACTTGTGGTCTTTTCAGTGCTAATTTCTAATTATAACGTACTTGATTCCTTTACTTTTTAACTTTCTCTCTCTCTCTCTCTCTCTCTCTCTCTCTCTCTATATATATATATATATATAACAACAAGGTTCGCACCATTTGGAATCAAGAGACCACGATCGCGTGGTTCTGGTGACGGAGTGGTTTCCCTGTGGAGGCTTGGTACTGGCAGGGTAACGGTGATGGACCTTGTTGCCAACCCACTGGGGTTTTTATTTTTATTTTTACGAGGGGCATTAACAGGAAACCCACTGTGGAAATACAAGACAACACTACAAGTAACAGAATGCCCGGAGGCCCGGGTGGGCGGGGCTTATTTGAAATAAAATGGTGACTGTTTTTTCCTGTTTGCTTCCTTCATTGCCGGTGAACAAGGGCGTCTTGCCCGAAACGCGTTCGGCGGAGAACTTTGGCACTATGTTCATACCCCACCCGCTGCATCTTCCACTTAGGAATGTTTCACCAGTCTGTGAGGCCTTTTCCAAATGGTGCGAACCTTGTTGTTGTATTAAAGTCGGCTGGCCCGGTCGAGGATAAGGCCCGCCGCGAAATAGCGGATCAAGAGACCACGATCGCGTGGTTCTGGTGACGGAGTGGTTTCCCTGTGGAGGCTTGGTACTGGCAGGGGTAACGGTGATGGACCTTGTTGCCAACCCACTGGGGTTTTTTATTTTTATTTTTACGAGGGGCATTAACAGGAAACCCACTGTGGAAATACAAGACAACACTACAAGTAACAGAATGCCCGGAGGCCCGGGTGGGCGGGGCTTATTTGAAATAAAATGGTGACTGTTTTTTCCTGTTTGCTTCCTTCATTGCCGGTGAACAAGGGCGTCTTGCCCGAAACGCGTTCGGCGGAGAACTTTGGCACTATGTTCATACCCCACCCGCTGCATCTTCCACTTAGGAATGTTTCACCAGTCTGTGAGGCCTTTTCCAAATGGTGCGAACCTTGTTGTTGTATTAAAGTCGGCTGGCCCGGTCGAGGATAAGGCCCGCCGCGAAATAGCGGATCAAGAGACCACGATCGCGTGGTTCTGGTGACGGAGTGGTTTCCCTGTGGAGGCTTGGTACTGGCAGGGTAACGGTGATGGACCTTGTTGCCAACCCACTGGGGTTTTTTATTTTTATTTTTACGAGGGCATTAACAGGAAACCCACTGTGGAAATACAAGACAACACTACAAGTAACAGAATGCCCGGAGGCCCGGGTGGGCGGGGCTTATTTGAAATAAAATGGTGACTGTTTTTTCCTGTTTGCTTCCTTCATTGCCGGTGAACAAGGGCGTCTTGCCCGAAACGCGTTCGGCGGAGAACTTTGGCACTATGTTCATACCCCACCCGCTGCATCTTCCACTTAGGAATGTTTCACCAGTCTGTGAGGCCTTTTCCAAATGGTGCGAACCTTGTTGTTGTATTAAAGTCGGCTGGCCCGGTCGAGGATAAGGCCCGCCGCGAAATAGCGGATCAAGAGACCACGATCGCGTGGTTCTGGTGACGGAGTGGTTTCCCTGTGGAGGCTTGGTACTGGCAGGGGTAACGGTGATGGACCTTGTTGCCAACCCACTGGGGTTTTTTATTTTTATTTTTACGAGGGCATTAACAGGAAACCCACTGTGGAAATACAAGACAACACTACAAGTAACAGAATGCCCGGAGGCCCGGGTGGGCGGGGCTTATTTGAAATAAAATGGTGACTGTTTTTTCCTGTTTGCTTCCTTCATTGCCGGTGAACAAGGGCGTCTTGCCCGAAACGCGTTCGGCGGAGAACTTTGGCACTATGTTCATACCCCACCCGCTGCATCTTCCACTTAGGAATGTTTCACCAGTCTGTGAGGCCTTTTCCAAATGGTGCGAACCTTGTTGTTGTATTAAAGTCGGCTGGCCCGGTCGAGGATAAGGCCCGCCGCGAAATAGCGGATCAAGAGACCACAATCGCGTGGTTCTGGTGACGGAGTGGTTTCCCTGTGGAGGCTTGGTACTGGCAGGGGTAACGGTGATGGACCTTGTTGCCAACCCACTGGGGTTTTTTATTTTTATTTTTACGAGGGGCATTAACAGGAAACCCACTGTGGAAATACAAGACAACACTACAAGTAACAGAATGCCCGGAGGCCCGGGTGGGCGGGGCTTATTTGAAATAAAATGGTGACTGTTTTTTCCTGTTTGCTTCCTTCATTGCCGGTGAACAAGGGCGTCTTGCCCGAAACGCGTTCGGCGGAGAACTTTGGCACTATGTTCATACCCCACCCGCTGCATCTTCCACTTAGGAATGTTTCACCAGTCTGTGAGGCCTTTTCCAAATGGTGCGAACCTTGTTGTTGTATTAAAGTCGGCTGGCCCGGTCGAGGATAAGGCCCGCCGCGAAATAGCGGATCAAGAGACCACGATCGCGTGGTTCTGGTGACGGAGTGGTTTCCCTGTGGAGGCTTGGTACTGGCAGGGGTAACGGTGATGGACCTTGTTGCCAACCCACTGGGGTTTTTTATTTTTATTTTTACGAGGGCATTAACAGGAAACCCACTGGGGAAATACAAGACAACACTACAAGTAACAGAATGCCCGGAGGCCCGGGTGGGCGGGGCTTATTTGAAATAAAATGGTGACTGTTTTTTCCTGTTTGCTTCCTTCATTGCCGGTGAACAAGGGCGTCTTGCCCGAAACGCGTTCGGCGGAGAACTTTGGCACTATGTTCATACCCCACCCGCTGCATCTTCCACTTAGGAATGTTTCACCAGTCTGTGAGGCCTTTTCCAAATGGTGCGAACCTTGTTGTTATATATATATATATATATATATATGTAAATACATATATATTATATATATATTTACATACATATAAAAAATATTTTTTATATATATATATATATACAAACATTTTTTATATAAGTATATTTTTTATATAAAAATAGATACATATTTATATATATATGTATCAAAAAGCTTTTTTTTTTTAAATATAAAAGTGGAGTTGCGTACTGGACGCGGCCCTCCGCGTTTTGTACGCGAACCCATTTATATATTTACAAGTGTAAAATATAGTGAAATTAATACTTTATGTATATCTTAAGGGTAGTAGTTTATAACTAGGGTAATAAAACTAATATATATATATGGAAAAGGCAATTTGAAAATAAAATGTATGTGTTTTGTGGGTTCGCAAAACCATCGCGCACACTACCGTGCCTTACTTCCAGGACGCGTAGGAATCGCGGTTCCAGTGATGATTTTGAAAAGTCATATTTGTGATAGTGCACAAATTAGAATTGAATATTACTTTAATATTTTGGTTTAAAATATGTTGTATTTCCTTGTTTGTTTCTAAGATGTAAGTGCGGAATCGTGGTCCTGACGCGACTCTATCTTTTTTATTTGTGATATTAATACATATATATATAGACAATAATAAGCTTAAGTTCACGGTTACAGTTTTGCTAAGATAGTAAAGAAACTTGTATATTAATAAGAAAAAGTTATTAAAACGTTTTAAAATAATAATTTCAGGAGACTCGGTACGTCCGCGTAGATCGCATGTACTTCCGGATTTGAGGCGGGGACGCGAATCTAAAGATTATTTTACATTAATATTATATATAGATATAGATTCATTTACTTTATGTTAAATGAAGAGGTACAGTTATTTGTAAAGCAAATATTATAAGATACAACCGAATGTTGCGCACCCCATGTGACACAAAAAAAGAGATTTGATTGGTTAAACATCCTGTCATCATTAACCTAGGTAGATCCCACCCTCTTTCTTCTACTTTAGGGTGTGGTTGGCAACAGACACACTCCTTGAAGAATCTATTTTGCAGGTGGTATGGTGTTTTTTGGGGATTTTTGAAATAAAAAATTTAAATTGCCAATCTCTGCAGATTTTCAAGAAGAAGAGGAGCAGAATCTTTTTGAGGAAGAAGAGGAGCCACCCAGAAAGAAGGAGAGTGTGGTCTGGGAGTTCTTTTCTATTCCTGAGGGGCAGAAGAATGTGAACGCCCAGAAGGACACTTGCAATATTTGCAAGACGGTGCTGTCTCGGGAGTCCGAGAAGAAATACTCAAGACCATGCATGAGAACTGGCTTGCTCGGGCGGAACTCACCCGGCTCAAGGAGAAGGAAGGTGGCCAAGATGCGCAGGCACGAACATCACGGCAGGGTGACAGCCTGCAGAACATTCCCCCCACACTGCCTGATTTTGTCAAGGCAGGACTTTTTTGCCCCAAATGTACAACAGTTCTGAGTGTGGAGGAACAGGTTGGCCAAACCATGCTGAACCATGCTGGACACAGGTTGTCCAAACCATGCTGGACACCATTAACAACCATTGTTGTTGATTTTATTTTCCCCAATTAGGCACACTGGTTTGTGCTTGTAATTTTGTTTAAATGATAATTATTTTTTTTTAAAACACACAAAAAACTACAAAATAGAAAAAAACAAAAAATATAAAATCGTTTATTTTAAAACGGTTCTTACGGAACTACTTATTCTGGTTTAAAAAAAAAAGTATATGTTGTGTGAATGGGTGAGTGCATCGGTAGGGCCTGAGTGAATGAATGAGTGCAAGGGTAGTGCCTGGGTCATTGGATGAGTGCAAGAGTAGTAACTGAGTGATTGGATGAGTGCATGGGCAGTGCCTGGGTCATTGGATGAGTGCATGGGTAGTGCCAGGGTGACTGGATGAGTGCAAGGGTAGTGCCTGGGTCGTTGGATAAGTGCATGGGTAGTGCCTGAGAGAATGCATGAGTGAATGGGTAGTGCCTGGGAGAATGGATGAGTGTATGCGTAGTGCCTGAGTGAATGGTTGACTGCAAGGTTAGTGTCTGGGTCATTGCATGAGTGATGGGTGGTGCCTGGGAGAATGGATGAGTGTATGTGTTGTGCCTGAGTAAATGTTTGAGTGCAAGCGTAGTGCCTGAGTAATTGGATGAGTGCATGGGTAGTGCCTGGGTGATTGGATGAGTGCAAGGGTAGTGCCTGAGGCAGTGGATAAGTGCATGGGAAGTGCCTGAGAGAATGCAGGAGTTTATGCCTAGTGCCTGAGTGAATGGTTGGCTGCAAGGATAGTGCCTGAGTGATTGTATGAGTGCATGGGTGAGTGATTGGATGAGTGCATGGGTAATGCCTGGGTGATTGGATGAGTGCATGGGTAGTGCCTGAGTGAATGGATGAGTGCAAGGGTAGTTCCTGGGTCATTGGATGAGTGCATCGGTAGGGCCTGAGAGAATGGATGAGTGTATGCATACTGCTTGAGTGAATGGTTGCGTGCAAAAGTAGTGCTTGAGTGATTGGATAAGTGCATGGTTAGTGCCTGGTTGATTGAATGAGTGCATTGGTAGTGCCTGGGTGATTGGATGAGTGCATGAGTAGTGCCTGAGTGAATGGATGAGTGCAAGAGTAGTGCCTGAGTGATTGGATGAGTGCATGGATAGTGCCTGGGTGAATGGATGAGTGCATGGGTAGTGCCTGAGGGAATGTATGAGTGCAAGGGTAGTGCCTGGGTCATTGAATGAGTGTTTGGGTAGTACGTAAGAGAGTGGATGAGTGCATGCATAGTGCCTGAGTGAATGGTTGAGTGAAAGAGTAGTGCCTGAGTGATTGGATGAGTGCATGTGTAGTGCCTGGGTGACTGGATGAGTGCAAGGGTAGTACCTGGGTCAATGGATAAGTGCCTGGGTAGTGCCTGAGAGAATGGATGAGTATATGTGTAGTGCCTGAGTGAATGGTTGAGTGCAAGGATAGTACCTGAGTGATTGGATGAGTGCATGGGTAGTGCCTTGGTGATTGGATGAGTGCATGAGTAGTGTCTGGGTGATTGGTTGAGTGCATGGGTAGTGCTTGGGTGATTGGATGAGTCCATGAGTAGTGCTTGAGTGAATGGATGAGTGCATGGGTAGTGCATGAACAAATAGATAAGTGCAAGGATTAGTGTATGATTGTTGAGATGAGTGCAAAGGTACTCCTTGGGTGAATGTGTGAGTGCATGGATAGTGCTTGAGTCAATGAATGAGTGCATAGGTACTGCCTGAGTAAATGGATGAATGCAAAGCTAGTCGCTATGTGATTCATAAGTGTACAGGTAGTGTGTGGATAAATGTATGTGCATGGGTTGTGCCATATACAGTAGATTCTATAGTTTAAAAATGAGGCCTATTATCTCTACGATATATGTTAAAATACTTGTTCAAATGAGAAGATAAATCAAACTTCAAAACTGTCAAATTTTCAAATATAATAAAAAGCACTTTCAATACCCACCTGTCCTGTATAAGGAGGAGAAAGTAATACGTACACCTTCTTGTACATAAGATTTAGAGAGCATGTTGTGTGAA
This sequence comes from Calotriton arnoldi, assembly GCA_963921515.1. Taxonomy (NCBI): domain Eukaryota; kingdom Metazoa; phylum Chordata; class Amphibia; order Caudata; family Salamandridae; genus Calotriton; species Calotriton arnoldi. Next base: position 897,847 of record CAWUFW010005164.1, read on the forward strand.
ACAGATGTAATCTGGAATGTGTAGGCTTCTTTTGATGTATCATGTCACCACAAAGAGGCACAGGCACACATTTTAAGGTTTTGAGAAACATGGTGAGACTTATAACAGTGACATGAGAAGAGTTGGCCTTTCATATTTGCCTAGGTCTAACTTTGTGAGCTGTTAGTGAATAATGAAGCTGCAAGAGACAATTAGGTTTAAAACAAGTTTGCAGATGCATTAGTGTTTATGCTACTTCATATGAGTGTCTGGAAAGGTACACTTAAAAAAGGCAGCACAAATGAAGGTTTCAGCACTCTGTCAAGTTTGAATATCTGCATGCTATCATGACTGAGGTATGTGTCTACTTCTACATGTATTCTGACACGTATTGTGCATCTGATGACCCTAACTTAAAAACTATGTAGTTTGTCATACAGGTGGACAAATCCTATCAGTTCTACTAGAGCATTCCGTCGCAGAAGGAGACATCTGTTACCTAGGTAGGCGTCAGAGAAGTCCTCAAATAGAGAGTTTAATACTCACCTGCCCTATATAATGAGGCGAAAGTAATACATACACTTTCTTGTACACAAATTTAGAGAGCATGTAGTGTCAAACAGAGGTATTCTGGTATTTGTAGGCTTCCTTTGATGTATCTTGTCACCACCAAGAGGCCCAGACACACACATTGACGGCTTGAGAAACATGGTGAGACGTACAACAGTGACATGAAAAGAGTTGGCCTTTCATATTTGCCTAGGCCTAAGTTTGTGAGCTGTCAGTGAATATTGAAGCTGCAAGAGAAAAGTGAGGTTTAAAACATGATGCCAGATGGATTTGTGTTTATGCTAGTTCAAATGAGTATCTCTAAAGGTACACTTGAAGTAGGCCACATTAATTTAAGTGTCTATTTTAAATGGTAAGTGCACTCCGTCAAGTTTGAATATCTGCGTGCTATCATGACTGAGGTTTGTGTCTACTTCTACATGTATTCTGACATGTGTTGTGCATCTGATGACCCTAACTTATAAACTATGTAGCTTATTTTACCAATGCTCAAATCTTATCAGTTCTACTAGTGCAATCAGTCACAGAAGCAGACATCTGTTACTTATGTAGGCGGCAGAGAAGTCCTCGAATGGAGAGTTCAATACCCACCTGCCCTGTATAATGAGGAGAAAGTAACTCAAAATAAAGGGCCAAGTATTATTATAGCACTTTTAATGGTATACGCACTTTTGCAGAATATGAGTGTAATACTGCTCCTCAGGAATAGGATGATACTTTTCAAATAGTCTAAATGTTGTAGATTATTTATATTAGAAACAAATAACATATAAATACATTTTAAACATTTCTCCAGTTTATCATGAATATTGAATTATGTTTTCTTATCTTTCAAGTAATTTAGATACATTCTTCAGTAAATCTGTTTTAGAGTAGTATTATCCTAAACAGCATTAAAACTTTTTTATTTAATGATTAGATCTTAGTTATAATATTACATTTTTGAGAACATACCATTAATTTATAATTAGATAACATTTCCAGTTTCCCTTTTTGCTGTTCTCAGATTCAACAGAGCTTCACCATACACAGTTATTTGAATGTAGCATCATCATTGAACAGCGGGGAAAAAACAATCAAATTGATTGTACAAAAAAAAAAAAAAATCAGCATAGTACATCATTAGCAATAGGCGTAACTATGCGTTTTCCTATCTACACTTTGTTACTCACTTCTTTAATCGACATTATTTCTATTTTTTATCACAAATACCTTTGAAAAAATTTACAATCTCATTTACATCTGGTACAATATTGACAACAAATATATAAACTATATGCTTTTAAACACAATTTACAAAATATTATATCTATTAGGCAAAATAATAATGAAAACACTAATAGATTGCGGTACTTTCTATTTTTTGTTGACATCTTCCCCAATAGGCCGAATGATGTTCTCAAAACTTTGGCTGGAGAAATAACATATAAGAATTTTGCAATTGAGTAGGCAATCTAGGTTTGAATACCAAGTGGGCATCATTGCAATGCGTCCATCCTTTGTTATACTTTAAATAAACAGTATAGTGTCCAGATGCTGTAGTAGGTCCAGCATGGAAAATAATAGCCACTGTTGTATAAGTTCTTCCTGAAATAGATATTTGATTTCCTTTAAAATTTGTAATTTTTGTTTCCAATTTTCTTCCATTTGCTCTACAACGTCAGTAACATTCAAATGACATATTTTCCAAATCTTTCTATATGTAATGCAGACAACATCTCTGATCTACAATGTGAACATGTCATATCCTGATTTGCTGTTTTAATCAATTTGTTAAAAGCTACTGACTTGCCTTCTGGTATTGTTACGTATAGGAACTGTTCTGCCTGTATTTGAGTGGTAGAAGTAAATGAACACTCTCCACAATTATGGTCCCATTTGTAACTTAGTCCAAATAAGTTATTAATGTGTATTCCTTCGTGTTCTAATACTCCAAGCATGAGCATTAGAAATTCTTGTGCACCTTCTTCTATGTTTAGAGTAAATGTCAATGAACCAGTACATATATCTAAAAGATGTTGAATGCCAGAAGCAGTATGTATTTTACTTCCGTCACTTACTGTTGAAATAAATGATGTAGTGCAGAACAGAATCTTTTTTCATGATTTTCCATGATTTCATGATGAAGATGTGGTAAATGAAACAAAACATTCAGAATCACATTAGCATAACAGTTGATATCTGAACTGTTTTCCAACTGGTATCCTACAATGTCATCATCACTTTCCACTTTTTTTTCTTTACGCCTTCAACTTTCTCTTCAATTGTTTTCTTATTTTCAAACTCAGTTGAATGTTTGATATATTTCTGTTTTGGACACACTACAAGTTTCTCATATATTGGATATTCACCTAAATGAGGAACATAAAGTCTTCCTAAACGATTGTACTCTCTTACACAATTTGCATCAGCACTAAGCTTTTCTCATCAAAATCAATCAAATACAAACCAGACAATGTTCTTACTCGAGACAATGCAATGTGTGCCATTCCCTCTTTCAACACCGTACTTCCAATATTTACAAAAGCTGTCTATACTTAAACCTTGAGATTTATGAATAGTTACTGCATATGCTAGAGATAGAGGAAACTGTTGTCTACGAACATACAAGTCTTTTACTAGCAAAAAATGTACAACACAACACCCAGTCTGTCTTACCTCATTAATCTGGTAAAATTTATAATCAAAAATTCTATTCCATCTCTATTTTGATAATTAACAAAATCAACAACTTTTCCCATTGCTCCATTTACTAATCCTTCTTCTACATTCAAATTACGCTGCAAAATTACTCAACAGTTTTTACATACATGTAAACTATTTTTCAATCCTGCAGTTATAGATACAGACTTTCCAAAGGATCTAATTTAGCCTGTAGTTTCTCAGTAAGATGAATTGTTACTCCCTGGTGTTCAATTTTGTCAACAGCTTTAATTTCCAGAATTTGTTGTTTTTCCAGTTTGAGAAGTTATTCATTAAATGTAGAACACTCTTGCAGTGTAGGCATTAGGCAAACTATAGATTTGTTTTCTACAAGCATATTGTACATTACTTCTGCTGCTGTTTTTTCAGATGTAAACAAGTTCCTTAGTAGCCGACTTTCTAAAGCTTGTTTACCATGTTCTGTCAACATACCAGTTCTTATGTCTTTAAGAATATTGCCATATTCTTCATCACCTGCTTGTCGCATATTCTTAACAAGTTCTTTATATTCAAAGTTTAACCAAATATTTACATTCCCAACGATTTCCTTGTCTCATCATGGAGAAGTGTTTTAAAAACAGGCTGTCCTTTAACGGGAGTAAGTTGTAGTAGGTCTTCAAATACAATTAAATGTTTTCCTCCAAACAGAACATCATAATATGTTTTTAAAATCTGTTGCATTCGCAAGTGTACAAACACAAGCATTAAGTTTGAGACCATGCTTACCTCTTCAATGATTAAAAGTTTTAGTTTCTTCTGTACTCTTGAGACTACATAACAAGCTTCTCCCGATAGCTTTTGATATTCCAATTTATTACCATATTCAACAGGTAGCATAAGTAATCGATGTAAAGAAATACCTATAATGTTGTGTGCTGCTAATCCAGTTGGAGCTGTTACAATGCAATGTTACAATGTAGTTTTGTGTAGATAACTGGTCAAAACTTTAATTAAGATATGATTTCCTGTTCCAGCTTGACTACTAATGCACAATAGAATGGGTTGAAATGATGAACATTGGCATTCTTTTTTTATGGAGCAAACAATGCTCTACCTGTTGTTTGACTTGTAGATATAGTTCTCTTTGTTCAATATTTAGTTATTCTTCTAACTTTTCAAACTGAATAATATCCTGTTCTGCTTGCTACATTGCAGTTTCTACCTCATTCATGGCTATTGCTGCTTCATTTTCAATAATTGGTTGTCACAGTGGATCTTCAGTCATTGGACCTGAACTTTGACTGCTTTGTGAACTTTCTCTAACTATTTCAGCTGCAATAGTACCTTCATTTTCAATCTCATCATTTAACATTTGTAAGTAAGTTAGCAAAATTGTACACTGAATGCTTTTAGTTGCATTAAAAGAATCTTCATAGCGGTCAAAATCTCCAAGTAATTCTGTTTCACTACGCCAAGGCTTGAACAGTTGCAGAAGTGCTAAATAGAAAAATTCTCTCTTATCTGCAGTTTCACAACTCAGTGTTCTGTGGTTAATAAGATTCCCTTTGACATGTTTCACTAAACATCCATCACATCCAATTACTGCATATTTTTCTTCTTTTATATTTTCTCTAACATTCTTTTTAATCCTATAATGCTGAAGTATTTCATACAGACATAGGTTTTCAAGATGTGGACTCCTTTGGATAGCATGTATCCAAGATATTAGTTTTGACAATATCAGTACGCTCTGGCTCATACTGTGCTAAGTATTCGATTTCTTGTAAAGATTTCAATACTCTATTTCATGTGGAGGCTAGACCTAGACTTATCCAAATGATTCCCCTTGACTTTGAATATAAACTGGCTGAGCTCAAGCGATCCGAACATTCGTAGGATCCGATCTCTCTATTGGAAAGCATTTTCAAGGTGAAGCTGTACAATTTCTTGCTAAGACTCTTTTCTGCCGAAATGTCTTCCCACATTTCTTTCATCTCTGACTTTTCAGATTTTGTAATTAATGATGTAACATAATGAGCAACAGCAATTGAATTAACTGCAACATACTGAATATCCATGTTTGCATTCCACATTTTTAAAATAACTGGATTGTAGTCATTAATGTACTTTGAAGCTTCTCTTCCTCTTAAGTTGTATGTATTCTTGGGAGATTTTTGAGTTATTGTATGTCTCACTGCTGAGAAAAAACTATTTACTCTTCCTTTAGAAATTATAGGACATGGGAATTCAAAACGACATTTTGTATACATTTTCCTTTACATTTATATTTCCGTCTGCAGTATTTCCCACATCTATAACTTTGAAAGTGTAAAACTTGTTGTCTCAAGCTGTTTTCTCCTCCTCTTGGAATGGCGCATGCAACATATTGTTCGATGAAAGACAAAACATTTTCATCACTATCTGTTCCAAATTTTGGTGCATTCTTTATCCATAATAGCATGTGTATCTGAGGAGCACCTCTGGCTTGGTACTCTTTTCGCAAAAAATAAATCAGTTAACTCTCCAAGCGGTGGAACACTTTTATTGCAGATTTATGACATCATAGCTTGAAACCTATGTTTGAAATATCTGCAGACATTTACAGGATCCAAACAACAGAGTTCTCCAGCTGTCTTCAATTTAATGTTTTTTACATTTGAATTAGCTTCTTGAACGAATTCAAGTAAATCGTCCCACGCATATTCAGCACAGCTAAGTGTTAGAAACCATGTAGGTGTACCTAGGTTTCTTAACATGCATTTAAGTTCCCATTACGTCGATAGCCATATTAATTGGTGCCACATTGGCACGCCATCAAATTAATTTACTGAGATTCAAAATTTTCATCTCTTTCTTGAACCTTGTCTATGAACTCTTTTGCAGAAACATGTTGAAGATGAACTCCTGCTTTTAATATATGGTTTCCTGCATATGTAAGTGCAGATAAATCACTTTCAAACAGAAGATGAAATTTATATGGAAGGCACTGGTGAAATCTTGGATCTTCACAATATATTCTTGTTGATCGGTATCCTGAAGCTAGAATCCGTACAGCTCACTTATCAAATCGTCCACCTTCTCCAGTGGGGAATACCTGTGGAAAACAACGAGCTTCTAAACTTTTTTCCCATACACTCATGGGAGTTCCCTTTGCTTCTTTCATTTGAAATAATTCAATACTGTTTCCTATGATTTATTTCGAATGCAGAGGATATATATTTTAATATTCATAAATCTCTTCACTCCTGGACTTGTCCACTTTTTCAATTTGGCCACTTGAGATTAGTATTTCATCTTGTAAGCATATTGCTTGTTCATCGACATTTACATTCTTATAATAAATATTATTCTGTACCAGGTATAATGTAGCCTTTTGAAGTTTATTAACATCTACAAACTCTTGCCAGATTTTGCTACTCTTTTTGGTACACCATTTACTAGAATAACTACTGGCTCATTTTCCTCTCTCTCTACACCAACAGTTTAAATGTTTTTCTTAAAATCTAAAGGTAAGTACACAACTCTTCCTTTGAGACCTTTTTGCCAATCTGTTAGTGGCAGCTTACCTGTTTTAGGCTCCATACGATTTATGGCCTGAAATGGGTGTTCAGATTGAATAAGAATAGACTCATATACATCTGCCATTCCTGAGGAAAAGGTACCAACTCTAAGTTGTTATGGATTGCTCTAGCTGGCATTTTGTTTTCTTCTAATTTGTTGTAACAGTACTTACAAATAACTTGATCACTAGCCAAATCAAACTGACCTTCTACAAACCAATAAAGACCAAATTGCTGCCACTTATCATTGTTTTCTTTTTCACTTTTTCAATATAAATCAATATTCCTAGTTTGACTTCTATGGTGAGTACATCGACAACAAATATAAACATAGTTTGGTTTTTCAGATGAAACTGTGTTAAACTTTGTAATAGAAAGATGCACTTGAAGTAGGCCGTACAAATTTAGGTGTGTGCTTTAAATGGAAAGTGCGCTCTGTCAAGTTTGAATATCTGTGTGCTGTCATGACTGATAGTGTGTGCACTTCTACATGTATTGTGACACGTGTTGTGCATCTGAAGATGCTAACTTAAAAACTATGTAGCTTATATCTACTTCTGCAACTAGATTGTAAAGCAGGACTGACAAGATTTCCATTTAAAGCACACACCTAAATTTATACGGCCTAGTTCAAGTGTACCTTTCCAGAGACTCATATGAAGTAGCACAATCAATAATCCATCTGCCAACATGTTTTAAACCTCACTTTTCTCTTGCAGGTTCATTATTCACTGACTGCTCACAATGTTACGCATAGCCAAATATAAAACACCAACTCTTCTAATGTCTCTGTTGCAAGTCTCATCATGTTTCTCAAGGCGTCAATCTGTGTGTCTGTGCCTTTTTGTGGTGATATGGTACATCAAAAGAAGCCTACAAACACTAGAATACCTCCATTTCAGACCAGACGCTCTCTAGATCTTTGTAAAGAAGGTATATGTATTCCTTTCTCCTCATTATATAGGCCAGGTGGGTATTGAACTATGCATTTGAGGGGTTCTGTGACACATACATAGGTAATACATGTCTGCTTCTGCAACTAAATCCTAAAGCAGAACTGACAAGATTTGTGCACCTGTATGAAAAGCTACATAGTTTTTAAGTTAGCAACCTCAGATGCACAACACGTGTCAGAATACATGTAGAAGTACACACAAACGTCAGTCATGAGAGCACGCAGATATTCAAAGTTGACAGAGTGCACTTTGCATTTAAAGCACACACCTAAATGTATACGGCCTACTTCAAGTGTACCTTTCTAGAGACTCATATGACGTAGCATAATTATTAATCCATCTGCCAGCATGTTTTAAATCTCACTTTTCTCTTGCAGCTTCATTATTCACCGACTGCTCACAATGTTACGCCTAGCCAAATATAAAACACCAACACTTCTAATGTCTCTGTTGTAAGTCTCACCATGCATCTCAAGGCATCAATCTGTGTGTCTGTGCCCTTTTGTGGTGACAAGATACATCAAAAGAAGCCAAGAAATACTAGAATACCTCTGTTTCACACCACATGCTCTCTAAATTTCTGTAGAAGAAGATCTATGCATTACTTTGCCCTCACTATACAGAGCAGGTGGGTATTGAACTCTGAATTTGAGTGCTTCTATGATGCGTACCTAGATAAGAGATCCGGGCTTCTGCAACTGAATGCTGTTGTACCACTGACAATATTTGTCCTGTTGTATGATAATCTAAATAGTTTTTAAGTTAGAGTCATCAGCAGCACCAAACGTATCAGAATACATGTAGAAGTAGAGACATACCTCAGACATGATATCAAGCAGATATTCAAACTTGACAGAGTACACTTTCCATTTAAAGCACACACCTAAATGTATACGGCCTACTTCAAGTGTACCTTTCCAGAGATTTATATGAACTCGCATATACACAATAATCCTTCTGCCAATATGTTTAAAACCTCACTTTTCTCTTGCGGCTTCATTATTCACTGACAGCTCACAATAGAAGCCTATAGATACTGAAATTCCTCTGTTGCACACCACATGCTCTCTAAATTTGTGTAGAAGAAAATGTATGGTTTAATATCTGCTCATTATACAGGGCAGACAAGTATTGAACACTGTATTCAAGTGCTACTATGATGCCTACCTAGGTAAGGGATCCAGGCTTCTACAACTGAATGCTGTAGTAGCTCTAACAAGATTTGTGCAGAGGTATGATAAACTACATGCTTTTAAACTTATTTCATGAATATATGATGTTACAACACAAACTATTACAATGCATACTTTTACAACGTGAGTTTTACAACGCAACTACCATTACAATGTATGCCATTACAATGCAAGCCATTACAACTCATGCACCATTAAAACTATCATAACACCACCAGGTTCTTACCTCAGGTAAGGTGCTGGTCAGTGATTCATATGCGTTCTACTATCATGCGTTGTAATTGAACTTGTTTTGTATTGCCTGCGTTGTGAAGGCATTGCATTGTAATGAATGTTTCCCAGACATAGACTTATATGGACTGGGATACAGGTTAATACATCTGCCAACATGTTTTACACCTCAGTTTTCTCTACTACTTTCATTACAGACTCAGGAAGCACACATATCAGTATGCACAACCTATTTCCAATCTTCATTTCACTACAATTATACAGACTACAATACAGGTTCCTACATTTGGTAACATAATTTAAACATCACATTTATCTAATGCTTCTCAAGCTGGGGAGAGGAGATGTGGCCTAATGCTAGGGAGGTTGCCCTCAAATCTGGGGAATGGGGTTCGAGTCTCGACAATGACACACATCATCCTGTGATTCTGGGCAAATCACTTAATCTCCCCGTGCCTAACAAAAAATTAATGTCTCCCTGTGTAACCCAACTGGTGCTCATGTAAAGCGTTCTGATACCCGATACCTGCGGGTCAAGTTCGCACTATATAAAACTCTGGGGAAAAAAGCTTTATAAATACTGCATCTCAAAGTTAAAAATGTCATTACAAGCACTGAAGCACTCCTACACAATACATAACACACCTTACACATTTCACCTCTGAAATACTATTGTAGAATATAAAAATATCAGAAACTCCTAAACAATGTTCTTTCCCACACAATAAATGTGATGCACCACTATCAACAAGGTAAAACCAGTAATGGCAAATGTTCCCTCTCATTCTGCAAAGAAATTAATCTAAGGAACAAATCAAAATACTCCCTTCATTTTTTCTAATTCTAAAACCCTTTTCTATTGGATGCACATATTAACCCTTTATTACTCTCTTCTGAAAGTGCCCAATCTGGTTCTCTAACTTACTGGAGTCGCGACTCCACCGCGGTGCCGCAGTGTACCATCGCGATGGAGTCGCGAACCCTTATGGGAGTTCAAAAACCTATTTACAATAATACTAGTATTATTTTTTAAGAACATACCACTTTTGAACATAGTACTGATTTGGGAAAACTTAATTTATAAGCCTATCACATATATATAACTTTCCATTTCATATTTTAAAAGCACAGTTAACTTTCAACCTTTCCCCCATTCTGCTTAATCTTAGTTTCCATAGTAACAATTTCTGCAACATTCAACTGTACCAGCAAGTCACAAGTTCACCATATTTGTTAATTCAGAACACTAGCTTACAAATGCAAATAGTAGGTGTGGTTGACTTTTGCCAAATATTAGCTTATCCTGTCTACTGTACCTTTTAAACTTTTTTCCATAACAAATCAGAAAGATACTTGTTCTGCAAAGTAACATGCAACCTATTTGTGAGTACACAATGTTTATGAATAGCCAATCACTTATCTGCTTTTTCTAAAATAACATCTTCTCCACCATTTTAGATACCTCTCATTCTACCAACTGACTTACTCAGCTACAGACATCTTTTAATTCCTTCCACACATTCCTTCAAAATGCTTACAGTATGGATTGTAGGGCACAGCTATGTTTTCTGGGGCAAAAGGTATGCTGAACACAGAAGTATTGACAAAGACCTGGGTTTCAATAATGTGGATATTAAATGGTTTGCACAGAGAGGATTAAAGTGGCAACAATTGATGCCTGTGGTTAAAACCTTTTTGCATCTCCAAGCCCCTGACCTCACGATTGTGCACTGTGGTGGCAAGGACCTAGGCACATTGACTGGGGTAGGACCGGAAATCCTAACGAAGGATACCTTTGCAAAACTGATGTTGCTTTTCCCTCACACTGTCTTTGTATACTCTAATAAATGCCAAAGACAGAAATGGAAGTGGTCAAATCAATTCTGTCCACAGATTGACAAGGCTAGGAAGCATGTCAATAAAGCTGTTTCTGCTTACCTCAGAGACCATAACATTGGCTCTGTCTATAATAACAATCTACGTTTTGACATGCATAACATCTATAGAAGTGATGGAGTTCACTTCACAGATGAAGGGAACAGAGTGTTTCTCAACAACCTTAAGCTGTGCATCCAGACTTACATGTAGCTGGAACAAAGTCGTAATGAACACAACGGCTCTTCTTAGAGCCAACCTATAACCCAACACTGAAAGATATATATTTTTAAACATATACACTCTTTATAAATATTTCTCGGATTCACGAGCCCGTCGCGAATCCACAAAACAAATGCACGAATTCAATGTACTACAACACATTTCACTTTTCAACTTTAACTTTTAATTTGTATTTTTTAATATTATTTCTAACTGTCAATTTTACTGTGATTATGAAGTTCACTCTCACTAGCTATATAAAAAAGTTCACAACTGTAAGACTACCTCTAAAATTCTATACTATTTAATTATTTATTTAAGGTGGATCTGCGAATCCACCGCGACGTTACACTAGGGGGTTGCGCTGAGCGCCGCAATAGGGTCAGGACACCTATAACATGAGAAAAAGAAATAGACCTGCAGGGAGCCTTCATATCAAAGATTGGAATCTCAGAGCCGGGCGCTGTAGCATGGACATGTTAAACAGCGCGTTCAGGAAGGATCGTGACTGTATCACGGCAGCACTTGTTCATTGAATATTAACCCCAGCAGTTCTATTTACACGTAAAGAAGGGAGCGCTGCAGCTGCCAGAGGATTGAACTTTCATTTTTTGAATATCAGGCTGCGAAGTGCGGGCATAGCGGACATTGAACATTTGAGGTAATACTTACCATGCTATCTGTTAAAATTTTGTTTGATTAATGCCTGTCAGCACCAATAAACGCAGCGATGTGGAGAAAATATCTCCTAAATTGAACAATTGTAGTTGCAGAAGAATGCAGCGTGTACCACAGTAAAAACTGAACATTATAGTACAAGACATTTACGTTGCATTTTGCACCTTTAACTGCTGAGATGAGTGACAAATTATCCCTTCACCACTGGTGGTTGCAAAACAGATGGATTGTGCCTTTAAAAGTCGTCAGTTTCAGAAAACTGTAGTAACTTTTTTATGTCAATGTGATTAGCATCACCTGTGGGGAGCCTTTAAATTTGTATTAATATGGTGTACTTTAGGTCGAAAAAGGCTGCTGAGACAGCCGAAACGCGTTGTTGTATTTTTTAACACCCGTTATTTTGATTAAGTGCGGCAAGTCATTAAACATGATTTTTGCAGTGAACGCAAGTGTGGGCTTCATCTTATTGGAGAAAGGAGCTGTTAAATATTATAAAGAGGCGTATGTGGTATTCGCCTCTGACCCGCACCACCGGCGGTCAGGAAGCTGCCAGCAAAGCCACAAGCAGTTGTATATATATATATATATATATATATATATATATATATATATATATATATATATATATATATATATATATATATATATATATATACACATATATATCACTTCTCCAACGCCCTTTGCTAGAACGCCAGCGCTCCTCGTCTGGGGCGGTGCAGTTTTTCTCCGGCAGGGCAGCCGGTCAATAACATAGCACAGCACCTCTGATCACAGAGGTTTTTGAAAAACGCACTCACTCAGGATCTTGATCTCAGTTGTTTTATTCCGTGCAAACAGCAATAGCCATGCCCAACGCGTTTCGGTTCGCGCCTCGAACCTTGATCACGGGAAGTTTACATCGCAAATACAAACAGGCATCTTTTATGTCTAATACATGAAGTATTTCCTGTTTGATAAGTCGCATAGCATTCTGGTCTTTGTAGTGCAGTATATTACTTTTTTGCCAATATATATGTATATTGTTTTTTTAAAAAGTGAAAAAGTGACTCAGTGCTCAAGTGCTATGTACAAATAATGCTATCATGTTTACGACGCAGTGCAGTGATGTAAAATTAATATGCAAAATTACAGTGTTACAATCTTTTTCTTCATTAGGTTATGGCAAAACGATTTCCTTTGCAATTTCATTTGAAAAGCGGAACTTATTAATCATAGTAACATATCCAACAGCATCTTGTAGTAGGTCTTTTGGCAGAAAATATATTGTTGCTAATTTTCTGCCAAAAGTCCATAAAAGATTACATAAACCGCCGGGCAGACCAATAATTTCTGCAAACGGTTCAATACTAGAAAATTTGGAAGCAGGTTTCTAAATTTATGGCAATTTCTAAATTTTCTAGATATACCCCCTCTGGCGTTCGCCTCTATTGCCATACCTGGCCAACGATGATATGGGGAAAAAGTGGGAAAATATGGGGTAAGAACAATAGGGGATTTCTGTGGGGAGAACATGATTTTCAATTTTTAAGGCTACAACGGGTGTTTGGCGTTTTAGACAACCATTACTTTAAATTTGTCCAGATTAGCAATATTCTTACTTTATGGAGTCCTAGGATTAAGCTAGACAAGATTCCACTTTTGGAAGCTGTAACCAGGGAATCGAGCAGAATCAGAGATTTTTATAAAATACTTCTTGACAATTGTCCCGACGACCTGGAAAAAACTGAAGCATCCTGGGCAATAAAACTGGGAAACCCGGATGTTGATATCTATATGAGCCTCTCCCTAACTGCCAACATTTTCTTATCGTCAAATTTAAAAGCTCAACTCTATAAAACTATATTTAATCTCTATTTCACTCCTGCTAAACTTTATCTTTGGGCGAAAAGGGCTGACGATAAATGTCCTAGATGTGGGTCAGGACCTGCCACCTTGATACATATGTTATATGATTGTGATAAATTGGCTCCATTGAAAGAAGGCCTGCTGGGCTTTTGGGAGGAATTATTTTGTCTCAGACTAGAATTAACCCCCACTTTGCTGATTCTTGGACACGATAGTACTCTGGGGCTTAATAAGGAACAAGAATATGGTGTGTTTCTGGGGGCAGCGGTATTTAGGATACTATTAGCCGCCAGGTGGAAAGATGCTGAGCCACCTAGTTTTCATATGTGGCTGGCGAGGCTCCTCGGAATTTACAAACAAGAGCTGGCAATTTATGCCTGTAGGGGTAGACAGGCCGGAGCCCGAGGGAGGAGGATCTGGGCTCATATGGCCAAATGGAGTAGAGTCACAAGGAGGGAGCTGGGGCGTAAAACCAGCGGTATCATATTGCTAAAGCCCGGTCAATGTGGCCATGGCCGCGGCCTAGGCTCTCTTTTTGTTACATACTTTGTATAATTCATATCAAATTGTATCCAAATAATCTGCTGTTCTATGTGATCTTCCCATTGTAATATTTACTAATATTTATTTGTAGTTATCATTCTCTCTTTTATTTCCTGATTTCTTTTGCTTCTTGGTCTCCTTCTTCTTTGAAACTTATGTAAATTGTAATTATATTTCTGGATATGCTTAATAAAAAAAAAAAATTAAAAAAAATGAAATTCACTGAAAAAACCATAGGTTTCAGGCACGTTATAGTTAGAAATTAGCATTTAAAAAACCTTACAAATTCACTGAAAAAACCATAGGTTTTAGGGACAGTTATAGTTAGTTGGACATTGCACTCGTACAAAACCCGTGAAATTCCCCCGTTATAGTTAGTTCAGCTAACTATAACTCATGCCCCGCAATGCACTGCTGATGACATCACATATTACATCACTCATGACATGGTCAGTGACATCAATGATGACATCACTGATGACATCTCAAATGACATCACTGATGACATCATCCAGTGACTGTGTGTTTCTGTAAAGTTTAAATATTTTTTATATATATAGGGAAAGGCGTATTGAAGAATGAGTGGGTGTATAAGTGTCTGTATGGATGATTTAGTAGGTAGGATTATATATATATGTTTATAAATATTAATATGAAAAACAATGTGGTTCCTGCAGGCGCGCACTGCAGCAGGTGCAAACGTGAGGCCGAACCAGTGGCCTTGGATAATTTGCAACAAGGAGGTACGTCACACTCAGAAGTCTTAAATTCGCTTTTATTCTTTATACAGAGCCTGTCTGCTTTGACCGACGCGTTTCGGCCTCACACAGCCTTGCTCACGGTTAAAGGGCAATCGTATAAGTCATACTTATATACCACTCCCCTCTCGGCTCATAATGTGGCCTTCTGGGAGTTGAAGTTTCAAATTGTTATTTCATCATAACACAAAGGCAGGATAATCCCACATTGTTAATATACAGGTTATATACATCGCAAGTATTTATGTCCATTTTCAACGTGTTCGCATATTCTTTCACTATATATATTGTGCCATTTTGTTCATCACTATTGTGTTCTAATCTCTGTATCTCTGGATTCGGTATCCTTTTATGTTCAAAGTCAGATTACATTGATATGGATTAGTGCCTATATTTGTACATGCTTCTTCTTGGCACAATATGTTGAGAGATTTGGACTCTGATTCAGGGTTTAGTACCCTCTAAGCAGTTACGTTGATCTTAAAGGACAGTTTTTGCTGTTAGTCAATGCTTAGTATTGTTTTAGTTTCCTAAATGTACATAAAGTTCCTCATCATTGTTGAGGCCTTTCGGAATCTTGGTTCGTAGCCTAATAATGTAGTGTGATTCAAGTTGTCTTAGCTTCTGCTTTCTGTCACCCCCTCTTTCACTTTGTGGAATAGTGTCTAGTCCAAAGAAATACATTTTCCTCCAGTCATTGTTTTGGCATTGGGCTATGTGCTTAGCAGTTGCATAATTATGATCTTTATTCTTTACAGCTCTGATGTGTTCTAGGATTCTCTTTTCCAGCATGCACACAGTACTACCTACGTACTGTAGGCCACATGCACACTGGATAACGTATACCATGAATTGAGTTGTGCATGTGATTCTGTGAATAATCTTGATTCTTTTTCCTTCTGCGTCTACTATTTCTTTAGTATTTATGGCTATTTTACATGCTTTGCAATTGTTGCATTTTTTTTAACCCTTGTTGTTGTTCCTCTAGCCAATTTTTCTTGGAAATGACTTTGGACTAGTTGATCTTTGAGCAATTTGGGTTTTCTGTATGTCACCAATGCTCGCATTCCCAGACTGCTTCTAATATCGGGGTCTTGGACTATTAGATTCCAGAACCGTTGTATTGTTTTTATGATCTTATTACTTTCCTTGCTGTACGTTAGGATTAGTCTAGGTGTTTCTTGTTTGTCTGATTCAGGCAATATGCTTGCTTCGTATCTTCGTGTTACTTTTTCTATTTTCTGTAAGCTTTCTCTCAAATCTTTCATTTTGTATCCTCTACTTTTTAATCTTGCTGCACTCTCCAGTATTTTTTCATTTGCATCAGTGTCTTTGGAGCAATTGTGACGCATTCTCATGAATTCTCCATAAGGCTTAAGTAATAGCTTAGGGTGGAAACTGGTTCCATGCAGAATGCTATTTGTAGCAGTCTTTTTCCTATAGAGGGTCGAGTGTATTTCACCTTGATCTATATATATGGAAGTATCCAGGAAATCTGTTCTGGTTTGACTTATAGAGCAGGTAAAAGAGAGGCCAATGGTGTTTTCTTTTAGTTTGTTGAAATAATCCATGAAATCTTTCTTCTTCCCATTCCAGATTATGAATAGGTCGTCTATATACCTGACCCACAGCACGATTTTTTCCAGTGCTTGTTGATTGTCTGGTCCCCATGCAATCTCCCTTTCCCACCAGCCAATGGTCAAATTGGCGTAATTTGGTGAAAAAGAAATCCCCATGGCAGTGCCACATAATTGTTGGTACATGTCCTGATTGAAGAGGAAGACGTTGTTTTTTATGCATATTTCGATCATTGTTAATAACATGGCTGAATGGTGAAGCTCAGTTATGTTTCGTTGTTTCAAAATGTATGCACAGGCCTGTAGACCAATATTGTGTTCAATCGATGTGTACAAATATATAACGTCTATTGTTGCCATTATATAGTTGGAATTCCATGTGGTGTCTGCCAAAATGCGAAAGAAGTCTCCTGTGTCTCTTATGTAAGAGCTTAAATTTTGTACCATGGGTGCTAAATAGTGGTCCACATAGGTAGAAATATTCTCATACAGGGATTCACAGGAAGATACAATCGGTCTTCCAGGTAGGTTGCAGAAAGTCTTGTGAATTTTAGGCAAGAAAATATAGTAGGTATAGTTGGTTGCTCTTTGAATAAGTAGCGTAGTTCTTCATCATTGATTAAATTCATAGTATGCCATTCATTTAGTTTCGATTTGAGATCCAATATCATTCGATTCATAGGATTGTGGTCCAGCTTGCTTTATTTTGTTACATCGTCGAGTTGCCTATATGCCTCCTTCATATAGTCTACTCTGTTTTGCAAAACTATATTGCCCCCTTTATCCGCCGGTTTTATAATTAGATTACTGTTTTCCATCAATGTTTTTAGAGCTACATGTTCTTTCTTGGAGAGATTCTCCCGTTTGTTGCTGGTTTGAACTTTCTCCAATTGTTCTAGCTCATTCATGATCACTTCTGAGAAGATGTCGAATTTGTTCCCAGGCAATAATGAGGGATAAAATTTGGATTTCCGTTTTAGGCCACTTGGTGCATGTTTTTGAGTATCTACAGACAGCTCCTCCAGCACCTGAATTTCCATTAGTTCGTTTCCTTCTAAATTGTACAAGAGATCGAACATATTTTTCAAGTCTGGAATTTGTTCAATAGTCAACTCGGTTCCTTCCTCAGGTTGCTCTTTGGATTGTTCTGCCAGCGTGGATGCCTTCTTTTTTGTCTCTGATCGATTGGCATACATCTTTGCCAATTTGAGTTTTCGTACATATTTATATATGTCTATCTTCGTGTCTGTGTAATCGAAGTGTTTTTCTGGGCATAAAGATAGTCCTTTATTTAATAGAGTTTGTTCTTCTTTTGTCAATGTGTGATTCGAGAGGTTGACAACAATGTTTTCTTCTTCTTCTGTTCTTTTTATTTCCTGTTCGCCAGATTGCGTAATGGATATTGTCTTCTTTCTCCTTGATCGTCTTGTTTTTCTGTTTCGTTTGAAGATTTTAAATCTCCTCTTCCACGCCCTCTGCCTCTTGTTTTGCCTCGTCCCCGACCCCTCGTCAGGGTCTGATCCAAATGCATCAGCCTCATCTCCTCTAAAAAAGTCATCCCTTTTGTGGAGCTTGTGATATTTGTTCCTTCGTTTTCGCTGGCATAATTTAGTTTGAGGGCGTCACATCTTCTAGCGAAGGTCAGAACCCTCCCTTCTTTGTAATACCTCTCGTCTCTAATAAATTTCCTATGTTTCCGCTCTTGGATTTCTTCTTCGTATTTCTCGAGGCGTATTTCCATTTCTTTCTTCCATTTCACCCCTTCTTCCATGTGTGCCTGTTGTATTTTTCCTTCGATCTCCTTGATTGACTTATGTGCTTCATCTAGATCCATGTTCGCGTGTTTGATCAAGATTTTTATCATATTCATGGAGCATTCCATGTTGTTTGCTCCCCATTCCTCAAGAAGTTCAGTTCTAGTTTCAGGGTGTGTAGGCATGATGAAAATCCTGAGGCCCCTCGGGACTCGATTTACTTCCACGTATTTTTGAAGGGCAATAATCTCCCAGCTTTTGTTTATTTCTTTTTTGTATAGACATTCTGCTTGTACGAAAAGCTGTTTTAATGAAGAGTCTTGGTCCTGAAGTGTGCTCCGTTTTGACATAGTCTTGGAGAGTTCCCTGGTCTCACTCATAAAACACGTTGCAATTTTTTCTGTTCTTTTTGCCTTGCGTGCCTCTACGTTGTTAGCGATTTATGTATGACCTGTTTGTTTTCGTTTAGTACTCACTTATGTGGTTCAAAGGCTCTGAAATAGTTTGTATTGTGTCAAAAAGACTCCTGCTTTAGTTTTTCGGAAAGCCGCTGTATAAAGAATAAAAGCGAATTTAAGACTTCTGAGTGTGACTTACCTCCTTGTTGCAAATAAATATATATATATATATATATCTTCCAAAAATACCCATGTATTCAGAGGCGCACTCCTCCAGCTGGTGAATAACAACCCTTTATTCTCAAGAAACAGAATTACAATTCCGGTAGTTTCTGTCCATCTGCCTTACGCGTTTCAGAGCAACCGTGCTCTTTCATCAGAGGCAGTTTTGAAAGCACATCAAGTTTTGGGTTACCCACAGTTCCTCGCATTTCACCAATTTATAGGCCTCCGGTGTGCCTTTTCCGGTTAATCCGGTCAGTTCAGTCATATGCATGCTGGGACTCGTGGTTTAATTACCCTCTTCATTACCTTCGGTGGCTGTGTGCATTTCAAACTCATGCATGGACCAATTATCACCCTCCAGTGAGCCCCAGTGTTGGAATTCTGTTTCACAATGAAGAGCCAGCTGCGCCGTCCATTCTCGAACATTTCAGGTAGAACAGTCCCCAGTCCATTTTCCAAGGGGCGGTGCGATCTCCTGCGGCTTGGACTTGCTGCATGTAAATCTTCCAAAAATGCCCATGCATTCAGAGGCGCACTCCTCCAGCTGGTGAATAACAAACCTTTATTCTCAAGAAACAGAATTACAATTTCGGTAGTTTCTGTCCATCTGCCTTACGCGTTTCAGAGCAACCGTGCTCTTTCATCAGAGGCAGTTTTGAAAGCACGAGGAGCGCCACATTTTAATTCCCAAACAGAAAGTCACCTTGCTTTGAGAACGCCAACACAGTTTGAGCAGCTGTGGGGGTCTGTGTGCATGCCAGTGATCAAGGGCAGATGCCCGAAACGCGTATGGCGCTTTTTGTCATGGAGGAGTAACGCGCTGTTTGGCATACCTGCAATAAAGAAGGGTTTTACCTCAAACTGTGTTGCCGTTCTCAAAGCAAGGTGACTTTCTGTTTGGGAATATATATATATATATATATATATATATAACCTACTGGCGATGGCTACTTACAAACCTACTCAGACACTCATACACCCATTGAGACACTCATGCACTCACTCACTCACTTAGGGGCCGATTCCGATGTCGGCCTGAAGGGCACCGAACGATGGTCGGAGCCCTTCCGACCGACTCGGAAGCTGCCGCTCGGATTCCTTTCCTGCCGAGCCATTCCGATGGGCTCGGTCGGAAAAGAATCCGACTCGGATTTCCGGATGGCTCACGACGGGTTCGGAGAGCCCGTCAGCCATCCGGAAATCCCTCTGTACTCCCCCGCCTGCCTCTTTGCGACCGAGGGAGGACGATGGCAGTTTTTCACTGCCTTTTCGTGCCGGTCTTTCCGGCACAAAAAGGCAGTCGGTAACTGTCTTTGGGGGCCCCCAGTGGGACCCCCATGGGTGCAAGGTCGCCGAATGGTGGCCTGGAGGCACCTATGGTGCCCCTCTGTTGAACCCTGCACCCGGTGGCAGGCACCTTGGGGTGCCGGCCACAGGGTGCAGGGTTGAACTGCACCCCTGCTTTCTCCAATGCCAGCATGCATTCCGTCCGGAATGCATGCTCCCATTGTGGGAGATACGAGTGCGACCGAACAGGGTTCGGTCGCATCGTACTGCCTGGGCCGTAACCGACGACAGCAGGTCGTTCTGTTACGGCTCCGGACCGATGTCGGACGGACAAGAGTCCGTCCGACATCGGAATCGGCCCCTTAGTGTCAAAGGTTAGTGGTTACAGTTAGGAAATGTATTTAAATAAACCTTACAAACTCACTTAAAAAAACAAAGGTTACAAGGACATGTTAGTTGAGAAATAGAATTTAAAAAACTGTTGAAATTCACTTAAAAAAAACAAAGGTTACAAGGACATTATACTTAGGAAATAGAATTTAAAAAACATTATAAATTCACTGAAAAAATAAAGGTTACAGGGACAGTATAGTTAGGAAATAGAATAAAAAAAACCTTAGCAGTTCACTGAAAAAAACAAAGGTTACAGGGACGTTATAGTTAGGCTCAGATTTCACTCATACAAAATAAGTGAAATTCAGAAGTTATAGTTACCTGAGCTAACTATAACTGATGCCCCCACAATGCACTGCTTATGACCGCACATATTACATCGCTCATGACATGATCAGTGACATCACTGATAACATCTCAAATCACATCACTGGGGGGTGAATGGGGCCCCCTTCCCTGCACCAGTTCTGGCCTTGGGAACCCTATCCTCAGGAGTCGAATAGTTGAGAGAGGAGAGGGAGCCATGCAGCCCCCTCTATAAAAGCCACTAATAGGCCCTGGGGACCCCATACCACGTGGCCAAATTTTCAGAATTAGGAGAAAGGCATGCCCCCCTTTTCCAAGCCTCAGTAAGGCTCCTGGGACCCCAACTCCCAGGGCAGATTTCAAATTAAGCTGAGGCGGTGCACAGCCTGAAATGGCTCTGGGGACCACACCCCCTGGGGCAGACTCTAGCACTTTGTCCTGGGGAGCCGTAGTTTCCCTATACGCAACAGCACTGGCAGGGAAACATATGTCTGCTCCCTTCCGGTCTGAGCATTTTTACAGCCCCTGCCAGCTGGGACCAAACATGCTTTCCCTATCCACAGGTACGCAAGTATGTCTCTAGCTGTAGGTTTGTGAATCTCATTTTGTAACGTAACACATGTGTAGTGTTACTATATTACTACTTTATGTACTACAAAATGCGGTTTGTGAATCGGGCTCCTTGTCTTACTGACTGATCAAACCACATGTTTTATCCCTTTCTAATATTTTTTTCAAATCAAATTCCAATACCTGTACCTGGATGCATTTGTGTGGTGTAAAAAACCTCAGCTCATGGCACAATTCACACCTAATTAGGAATCTGTCAAGGCAAAATTGACTGTGCTTAACTGTTTAATCTGCCCACCTAATGCTTTGCTTCGCTGCGTCTTTCTACACCAAATGTACAGCGCACTGAAATGTGATTCAGTTGGAGTTTGCACGATAAAGGACAAAATACAAATTAATACAAATAAATGAATGATCATTTTGTGTTGATTGACTCCCTATAATTTTTGACTGAGCCTGAAGGGTGGGCAGTGGGCCCAAAGAATAAAGGCAGATTATGGTCAGAGCCAACAGCTCTTCAAGCCAATTAGCAAAGTAAGGGCCTTATTTGGAGTTTGGAGGACAGAATATTAATCAAAGCGTGAGGTATATCTCATCCGACATATTGCAAGTGCATTGTAGCCCAGTATCCATACTATTGATGAGGCCCTTAGTTTTTTTTGCTGTTCAGTCAAAGCCATTGTAAGCTTTTCTAGTTCCTACATTTACCTTTCTTATCAACATTCACACAAGGGTGCTAAATGCTTGATTTACTAACCTAGTCTTGTTATCTTTATTTACGCGTGTTAATACTGTGATCATTGGGTCTTCCTGTTCAGTAACTTCTAGCGTGATGAGTTTTAGGGTGTCAAATTTATCTTCATTTGCAGTAATGCAAAATATTGTTTTATAACTCGCTTAAAAAGGGATAAACATTGACTTAAATTTTTAATAATGAAGCAAGTTATTTTTTGGGGGCTAGCGTCTTAAGAAATGGCATCTTAGCGGATAATAAATTGCCGACACATGAACAACACTCTGAAGGACATTGGATTTATGAACGTGGTTTAAGAGTTTCTTTATCACTAGAAAAACAGTACATCCTTATTAAAATGCCATAAAGTAGCAACAAGAGGTTGAAGATGCGAGCAAAGAAAAAAATACAATTATAATAGTGTCAGAAAGTAGGCTAATAATTATATATTTCCATAAATAACCTCAAATTGACAATGTTCAATCGCTTTGTCAAAACACCTAACTGGGAATACTTAACGACTACAAAAACAAACGCAAAGCAGTCCAGATGTGTGAAGAGTTATCTGAGGAAAGTGATTGAAAGTGTGATAAATGTCTGTTTATAAAAGTAAATGAGTATTTAAGAAAGTGATTTCTAAATATGTTCCGATAATGCATAATTGAAGGAGTTGGAATAGCTGTGACAGAAGATAAATTGACGCCTTTAAAAATCGCGGAATAAGTGCCAGTGAGTTCTCAAAAGTTAAAAGAACATCAGAATGCATTAACATCACCTGGAATATCAACGACAAATCTTCCAAGCATATGTGGAGAACTGATGCATCATACATCACAGATGATAGTTCTAAAATATCTTTAAATAACAACTAAGTAGTTACTACTCTCAATACAATATATTCAGATGGAGGTGAAATATTTGATACTTTAAAAAAGTAATCTATACATTTCCTTTGGCTAAATTGAAATAAATGAAAGACACCAGGAGAAAATACAAGGCAGACAATGTATACGTTCTACTTCAGTCAATGAAATTTAACGAGTTGATTAAGAGAGAAGGAAGGACACTCTGGAAAGACAAACCACAAAATTTCCAAAACTAGTACTGATTTCAATCAAGTCCTTACAAGTAGTGCCGTTTTGAGGCAGATTTTGAAAGCCTTTTCAGTGCTATTTTTTCTTTTCTAGGTAAACTGGGCCACATAGAGAAAGATGCACCAAACTTCACTGCAGTATTGAAGACCTGAACGTCATTCCTCTAGTCTCTAATCTTGTTGCACCCCTCTAGCCATCTGACTCTATTTCATCTCCACTCAGTCTCTCCATTACCTTAAATGCTCTCCCCCTCATTCTTCTATTCTAGCTTTTTCCCTCCTGTATCATTCTCTGTTCACTTCTCTTTCGCTCTTCACAATCCCTCTCCCATTCCAGTATGTCCCCACCCTCTGCCCTCCATTCCCACATCCTTCTCCTACCTCCCTATGTTTCTCTACTCTGGATATACAGTATCTCATGAGCAGAAGATGAAAATGGGCATCTCACATTGAAATATAATGCAAAAGTCCTGATTTTTAAACGGGCACCCTCCTCACACAAACATATACAACTTATTATTCTTGCTACAATTGTATGCTTCACACAAGTAAAACATTATGCAGATTTTTGGAGCACAACTACAAGCTACCTCTATGCAATACATGCTACCACAACACATCAGTCCCCATCACACCACCATTACAACTTGACACCAATATTCTTCATTATTAAACCACTCTATTCAACCTAATGCCTTACATCATCAGCCTCACCATTGCACCATTGCACCACAATTTAACCAAACTCTATCACATAACATCTAGGATAACACCCTGTGCTGATATTACAAAGTGCCTACTTTGCATTGTTAAACCTCACCATACTTATCCACAGCACACCGTACCATTGAAACTTCAGCCGACTGCCCATCCCTGCACCGCGCTACACCACTGACACAGCACCATACTACAGAATATTATTTCTCCCCACTCAATTACATATACCAATACCACATCACTCTCCAGTGCCCTGCACAAAGCATCCTACACCTCCACAACTCACAGCACTCAGCTACAAACTTCCATGTTGATGACTGTGCACCTGCTCATCCCATTACACAAATCGCACTGTTTACCACATTGTATCATACAGTATAAAAGAAAATACAACTTAATTCCCCACTCGATGCATCTGTACTACATCACTCTACATTACCCCGCTCATGATATCCAACAGCACCGGGCATACAGTGAAACTCCTCAATACCCTATTCTCGTGACTGGCCACTAGTCATGGCAATATCCACAAATGACTACACCAGAGCACATGACAACATATCACATACAATATAAAGTACTGCAAAACAGCACATCTTTAGATCAAACAAAAATGACATCCACTATTTTAAACGTCTACGCACTCAAAGCCATGCAAGGGAGCTACTACCATTTTAATTAAACAATGGAAGCACCTACAAAATTCAACACTGAGAATAGATTATGCCACAAACCCTAAATTTGCTTATGAAATAAAACAGTTAATAGCTGTAGCCTGTGCCTATCACTGAAGTTACAGAACACTATTCATGCTCATAGAATCCTCATTCTATCAAAGAAATTAGCATAAATTATGCCCACTGCTCAACTGTTTTGAAGACACTGGGATCGGTCGCCTGTACCAATCAGGAAACAGACACCAACTTAAGTTTCAAATTCCATGGTAGAATGTCTATGAAAGTACAATGTCACAAGAATCAAAGAAAAATAATGCAATGGAAGGGTGGCATAATTCCTTCCAAGCAACAGTTGGGAGAAGCCATCCTATACTCTACCTAGTCTTTGAAATATAAAAATAAAACTACAAAGAGCTTTGACTAGAACAAATCATAACTCAAATGTGAACCAAAATATCCACGCTAAATAAGTGCATGAAAAGTAGGCAAGCAAAGTGCTTTTGCTTACTAACAACCAAGGTTTACCCTACCTCCAAACAATAACCAGAACACTACTCTAAAAAACATAAGGAGTAAACCACAGAATAATAATTAACCTTAAACCAATTTCTAAAGATGATCTACTAAAACAAATGTATAAATAATAAAAATGTACATTTATTGTCGGTGCTCTGAAAACAATAATTACCATGTTCTAAAAAAATTAAGTCAGACTGATAAAAACAAATGTAAAATATTATTTTTAAAAATTCAATGATCAAAAACACATAACAAAAGCACACTCAAATATACACCCTATATACAAATAAAAGAAACCTTCAATAAAACATATACAATAACTCACATAGAGATAGAAACACACAATTTAAAAACACATTACAAAACAACAATCCAACACAGCAATTAAATAATTTAAAATGTTCATAGTTACAATTTTGTTGCTGAAGTTCTCTGTAGCAAATCCACATTTTCTGAATGGTCACCCCAGATTTTTGCCTTTTTCTAGACCCTATTGTTGATGGCCTTAAACCTCTGTACACTTATACCCTTATTTAAGAGGAGTGAAGTGCATGTGTTCCCCTATTAAACATTGTTGAGTTGGTTTGATCAGGACAGACTTTTTTAACATGCCTACAAGTCACTGGTATATGATATAGAAAATTCACCCAGGCCTAGAATGCAAGGTAGATCTGTAAAACATCGCTTTTCACCTCCTATGTGTAGCCTGCCTTTAGCAGTCTAAAACCTGCTGTTAAGCCTATCAAAATAACCATTTTTCATAGGTAGGAAAACTGTTTTTAAATATGAATAATTAATGCCCAAGTTCTCCATGTTGCCCACAACATAAGGTGCCTGATATTCAAAAGTGGAACATGTGAGGAATTAAAGTTGACATGTTCCTTCAGTGACTAGCCCCAAAGTTATCTTCACTGGCAGGGCTGTAGCTGAATCCTACAAAATGTTAGAGAACAGATTATAAACTGTAATCTATAACTTTTGACAGGAGACGGATACACAAATCATTCAAAGACTATTTTTGATAGTTATTAAAGATCCAATTTAATTGTAAAGTTAGATTTCAATAAATATTTTAGAAAACTACCTTTTTCCTGCAAGGACCTCCAGTAGGCAAAGTATCATTATTCTACTAGTATCTGATCTGTCAATGATTGACCATAATGGGGTGTTTAAACGGCTCCTAACGCATAAAAAATGTCCATGTGTGGGGAGGTGTTTTTCATCCCCCTGCAGGAGGATCAGTGAGGAACTTCATTAACTTGTAAATAACCTGCCATTATACATGTACATGTAAGAGGAGATCTGAGACAGGCAAATCTTTGTTCCCCTGGCCAAGTGGGCTCTAAACTCAGTGGGAGGAAAGCTACCCTCTGAACCAGTTAAGAGTAACCACCAAGGAGAGGGCTACTCATTTCCCTGGGCACAACCCTGGGCAGTACAAAGGCTCTGCACAAGGGAGAAAGGGTTTCTCCATCTTGGATTTTAAGAGTAAGGTGCACTGTGGGACTGGTTGTAGTAGGGCAAACAGAAACCTCTGAAAAAGTGGGAAGGGTTGCCCATGGGAACTTTTAGCCCATTGATTGGGGTGGAGCCAGGAGTCATCCGCACCCACTAGCAAGGGCCGACGATAAATGTGGTACCCCCAAAGCACCCTCCTCAGAACACTTTCTGGACCTGCAGAAGATCAAAAGAGGCTTGAGCCCTGCTCTCTGTAACCTGAGAGGAGCTCTGAAGGACTGAACCAGCTCCCTACTTTAGCCAGGAAATAGAAGTAGACTACAGGGTTAGTGGGCTATCCTCCTGTATGGCTACAGGGACACAAGAAAATGAAAAAAACTTTATCCTTGATGCCCAGTTGGCAAGTCACAACTGTACCTGCACAGGACCCTGCACAGGGCCTTTGTTGATCCAAGTCCAGAAGTCCTAAGAACCCCTGAAGCTCAGGAAAAAAGGGCTTACCACTGCAAAGTTTTTGGACTTCAAAACATTCTGACTTCCATCCACCCGAACAGTGTGAAGAACCACTGGAGCCAATTGAGCCAAGTTGTGACTTTTCTTGGCTGAAGAAACCATTTTGTCAAGCTTGGAGCTTCTCCGCAGCAGCAAATCCATTTTATCGGGTCCTCAGTGAGAAGATATCAACCTACGTGGAGCCCTCTTTGGCTACAGACTGCCGCCTTGTCTCACTGAAGAAATTGGAACTCCATTCCACAATCCCAAGTTCCAAGGAAATATAAATTGTCCGAAAGGAAGCGGCAAAAGCATCTGACCAATGAGATGAAGAGCCCTGCATTTGAAATTTGACTTTTCCCACTTCAAGTTTTTGCCATCAAAATCAACATCATCAGGGAGACCTGTCTCAGTGCTGATCTGACTTCGGGGACACCTTCCCAGATACAGTTTGCTGCCTTGCTCTGTTGAGAGATTCTGACTTCCAGTTTGCAGACTAAGTCCAAAGGTAAAATTCTTGACTGGGCCGTCCCACTTGGTGTATATGACCTTGGGATCCATTAGGGTCAGCACTTGCAACCACAGTAATATCCACATATGTTGCAGATTTTTAGTCACGAAGGGCAAAAAATTCAGCAAACTTGAATTGGTGATTTAAAATCAAATTTATATCAACAAAGTTGTTACTTTTTCCTCTCATAAGTGACAGTTAAGCACAAAAAAATGAATGCTGGCCCTTGTTTGTAAAATATAGCTTATTTATTAATTGTTGACTGTTCATAGATTCCTTCCAGTACCTCAAATCTTGCTCACTCCAAACCGCTTCACACACATCAACACTAAGATGACAGATGCATATTATGTATGCAAGATATTGACCTTCATAACCCTTTTCAATCTCAATCATAGTGTACTAATTAATTACCTCTGGGAATCAATCAAAATATGCTGCTGTATGGTGTTGTGTTATGTATGAATTACAATTGAGACAGCGCTGAGATAGCGCTGAAATAGCTTGGAAGTGATTGTTGAATTGGACTCCTTATTTGTATTTTCTTTTCATGGATGTTGCTCGAGGAACATGCAGGGCTGTACCAGAAAAGGCCAAGAAATCACATCACTCAACTATGCAACAGATGGCAAACCAAACTTTTGTCCTCATCAAATCACCCGAAACAACCTCCTCCACTGGCTTCACTTGTTGGCTCTCAAAATCACAAAGTGGTCATTCATCAATCTGCATATAAAATAAAGGAATTATATGGGACAGACGCTGTTCAGGACTGAAATAATGGCGGACTTTCTTTCTCTTTTTCTGCTTGTCAGAAGAAAGGACAACTCCTTCTTGTAGCCACAATGCCAAACTGCACCTGCTTTAACATGGAAGATGGTATGTCTCTTGTAAGAAATGTTGCAGTTAGTAGAAAAAAAAGAAAAAGAGCATACTGCATAAAGAACCTTCCCGACAACTGATATAAACTGACTGTGAACAAGCTGGTCAGAAGCAGGGAAAGCAGCGAAGACAGTGCAGAGAATTAACCTGTGTTGGGAGGAAGCAGTGACGGCAACAAAGTGCAGAGAATGAATCTGTGTTGGGAATAGAGCGCAATAGGGCTAAATGAGGATCAGGTTCCAAACATGTGAAGTATGTGGGAAATATGGAGGGCAAAGAATGAAAAACAAAGTCTAGCTGAATGTGATAAAAGATACAACATGAATGCAATGGAACACAACAACCTCAAGGAACAGCTGTCTTATACAGAAAAAATACAGGATGTAAGAAATTGGGTTATTAGATGAGAAGGGTGGAAGTCCCACTCGAGTAATAAACACAATCCTTTTCAGGGTGAACCACAAAAGTCACAAAATAACCTGTGTTTAAACCTCTGGTAGCTTGGCACAAAGCAGTCAGGCTTCACTTAGAGGCAATGTGTAATGTATGTACGGAGCACACAAGCAGTATTAGAGTGAAAATGCTCCACAAGAAAATTCCCATACCAATTAAAAAACATAGAGTACATTTTAATTGAAGGTTTGTTTTCACTTCCACAGGTGATACAAATGAACTTAGTTCAATGTACTAATGGTTGAATGTGAAAGACAGGTTTTTGTAGCCCTGCGGAACTCCACTCAATGCATAGCTGAAGTGGGTCAATGTTATTGGGTTACTAACAATCCCTAAACAGGGATCCAGGGACACCGTGGTGATTGGGAACAAATCTATTTCATTCTTCTCAATACCACACTCACAAACTGCAATAAGAAAAAGACACTTTATCTAAAAAGCATGTTTACTTCAACACTCCCCCGTCCGACGCACCAGTGCTCATGTGCGTCAGAGGATCCCCTTTCACCCCCAACAGCCTCGGGAGCTGGGGAAGAGCTTCCCCAGCTCCCGAGGCTGTTCCCCTGGTTTCTGTGCAAGGATGATCAGCGCGCATGTTGCGCTGACGTCATTGCACAGAAACCGAAACTGAAATGAGCTGATAGGCTTATTTCAGTTTCACTTTCTACGTGCTCAGGGGGCTATCTCAGCCCCCCGAGCACGTAGGAAGTCAGGAGAGGTATCATTGGAAGGGGGAAATCTCTCCTTTCCAATGGTACCCCTCTCTAGTGGATCCCTGATTGCCCCAGGAGGGCTATCCCCAAGCAGGGATCCACCCACTAGACAACAGGGAGGGGGAGCAGCCACTTCGGCAAGGGCCTTTGCTACCCCAATTTGGGAGCAATTCAGTCTTTCTGCCCCCCGGGGGGGCAGATGGGGGCATCTGCCCCCCCCCGGGGGGCAGAAAGCCCACTAGAAGCCAGGGATTTTTTAAAATTTGATTTTGGGGTTGGAGGCTGCCCAAGATGGGCATGCCAATGCCCCCATACCCCCAAATAAATGCCACAGTCTTTCTGCCCCGACAGGGGGCAGATGGGGCAGTAGCCCCTGATCTGCCCTCCGAGGGGGCAGAAAGCCCACTAGGCACCAGGAATTATTACTTTTTAATACATAGGGGTGGGGGCTGCCCAGAATGGGCATGCCGATGCCCCCACCCCAAAACTAATTGCCACGGTCTTTCTGCCCCCCAGGAGGCATATGGGGGCAATAGCCCCTTACCTGCCT
Source organism: Calotriton arnoldi (assembly GCA_963921515.1). Taxonomy (NCBI): domain Eukaryota; kingdom Metazoa; phylum Chordata; class Amphibia; order Caudata; family Salamandridae; genus Calotriton; species Calotriton arnoldi. The sequence continues at coordinate 928,211 of CAWUFW010005164.1, forward strand.
GGGGGCAGAAAGCCCACTAGGCATCAGGGAATATTTGTTTCCAAACTTCAGGGGTGGGAGCTGCCCAGAATGGGCATGCCAATGCCCCCACCACCCTCCAAAAAATGCCACAGTCTTTCTGCCCCCGAGGAGGCAGATGGGGCAGTAGCCCCTGATCTGACCCCCCGGGGGCTAGCAGACAGCCCACTAGGCATCAGCGATTATGCTGGCTTTTTTATACGTGGGGGTTGCCAGAATGGGCATACCAATGCCCCCACCCCACAAAAAATAGCCACAGTCTTTCTTCCCCCCTTGGGGGCATATAAGGGCAACTCCACCCCATCCCCGCCAGGGCGGCAAAAAGCCCACTAGGCTCTGACTTTTTTTTCGCTATGTGCCTACCAGTGGATTTTGGGCCTTAGCGCAGTCGGCACCTAGGGAAACCTAGCAAACCTGTATATTTTTGAAAACTAGACACCAAGGGGAATACAGGATGGGGTGACTTGTGTGCCTCTCACCAGGTAATGTTACCCAGAATCCCTTGCAAACCTCAAACTTAGTTAAAAAAACAAATTTTCTTCATATTTCTGTGATGGAAAGTTGCGTGGATGCACAAAATTCCACCCACCCCGCATTACCAAAAGTCTTCCGATAAAAATGGTACCTCACTCGTGTGGGATTCTGTGTAGGAAAACGTTGGGGGATCCACACAAGCCATACCTCGCTGGACTCCCCCGGGTGTCTAGTTTTAAGAAATGTGTAGGTTTGGTAGGTTTCCTTAGATGGCTGCCGAGCCCGGGGCCAAAAATCCAGGTAACCCCCCTTGCAAAACCAAGTCGTTTTGTGATAGGTAATTGTGATCTCTCCACAATACGTTTTGGACCCTTCCCTGCTGCGGGCACTTGGGCCACCCACACGAGTGAGGTACCATTTTCATCGGGAGACTTTGGAGAATGCCGGGTGGGTGGAATTTTGTGGATCCACACAGATTCCAGAATTTTCCATCATAGAAATGTTGGGAAAATGTGTTTGTTTTTTTACAAAGTTTGAGGTTTGCAAGGGATTCTGGGTAACATAACCTGGTTAGAGCCACACAAGTCACCCCCTCCTGGATTCCCATGGGTGTCTAGTTTTAAAAAATGAATAGGGTTGCTAGGTTTTCCTAGGTGCCGGCAGAGCTTGGGTTCAAAATCTACAGCTAGTCACTTTGCAAAAAAGTGGTCAGTTTTCACTGTAAAAATGTGTGTCCACATTCCGTTTTAGGCCGTTTCCTGTCGCGGGCACTAGACCTACCTACACAAGTGAGCTACCATTTTGATCAGAAGACTTTGGGAAATGCGAGGTGGGTGGAATTTTGTTGATCCACGCAGATTCCAGAGCTTTCCATCACAGAAATATGAGGAAAATTTGTTTTTTTGACAAAGTTTGAGGTTTGCAAGGGATTCTGGGTAACAGAACCTGGTGAGAGCCAGACAAGTCGCCCAATCTTGGATTCCCCTCGGTGTCTAGTTTTCAAAAAGGTATAGGGCTGCTAGGTTTCCCTAGGTGCCCGCAGAGCTTGGGTTCAAAATCTACAGCTAGTCACTTTGCAAAAAAGTGGTCAGTTTTGGGCCGTTCCTTGTCGCGGGCACTAGACCTACCCACACACGTGAGGTACCATTGTTATCAGGAGACTTAGGGGAACACAGAATTGTGGAGCAACTGTTATTACCTATTACATTTCGATGCATTTCTGCCTTCCAAATGTAAGACAATGTGTAAAAAAGAAGTCAATTTGAAAAATGTCCTATAATTCACATGCTAGTATGGGTACCCACAATTTCGGAGATGTGCAAATAGCTACAGTTTCTAAACTCTATATTTTGTTCCCATTTCAGAAATACATAGGTGTCTTTCATACCGATTTTTCACTGTTTATATTTTCCCAAATGAATTGCTATATACCCGGTACACAATAAAAACCATTGCAAGACACTGCTCATTTATTGGCTCTGGGTTCCTCGGGTTCTTGGTGAACCTACAAGTCCCATATATCCCCACAACCAGAAGGATCCAGCGGTTGTAACGGTATATTGCTTTAAAAAATCTGTCATACTTAGAAGGTGAAAACGTTGGCATAAATGGCTGTTTTTTCCAACTCATTTTCAATTTCTCCTATTTTCAACTGTTAGTTTCTATAAAAAAACCTTGAAGGATCTACACAAATGACCCCTTGCTCAATTCAGAATTTTGTCTTCTTCTCTGAAATGTAAAGCTTTCCAGGATCCATTATTGCTTTCATGCCCATTTCTACCACTAACTGGAAGGAGATTGAAAGCACAAAAAATAGCAAAAATAGGCTATGTCCCAGTAAAACGCCAAAACTGTGTAAAACATTTTGGTTTTCTGACAAAGGTCTGTCAGTCCCTGAAAGCTGGGAAGATGGTGATTTCAGCACCACAAACCCTTTGTTGATACCATTTGCAGGGAAAAAACCAGACACTTTCATCTGCAGCACTTTTTCCCCATTTTTCCGAAATGTAGCTGTATTTTGGCAAATTTCTGGGTCCCCTCCAGGGGGATCAACAAACCCTGGATACCTTAAAAATCCCCATGATGTTAGAAGAGAAGGACGCAAATTTGGCCTAGATACCTTATGTGGTCAAAATGTTACAGGGGCCTAAGCGCGAACTACCCCAAATAGCCAAAAAAGGCTTAGCATGAGGGGAAAGGCCTAGCAGCACGTCTAAAACAACCACAAAGAATATGACTAAAACAATACAAATGCATGTTGTGAACAACAAGAATAAAATGAAAATTTTTACCATGGTTAAAATGTCATCTAAAAAGCCTAACACGGGGGCGTGGCCAGGCATCATGGCCGAGCGGACGTGACTCCGTTTGGCTCCGTCCTAAGCCCCGTAGATCTTATGGCCTGAGGCGATTAACAGGGGCCCCCGACAGCCTCACAGACACCCAGACGTGGGGGAACCACCGGGCAGCGGATTCAGGGGTCTAGACGAGCTCACTGAGCCAGCGACTGCCGGATAATGGTCCGGGGCTGCCCCGGAGAGAATTCCACAACATGGCGGCCCTTCCCGTCGGAAGAGCTGTGGCGCTGCGCGATTGAGGGCTGAAGCACGGAGGGAGGTGCATACCCTATCGAGTGCCCCGCGTAAGACTACCTGGGCACTCCCAATCAGAGCGGTGGCACAGAGGAGCAGTGAGCAGCAGGCGGGAGGTCCCCCGGAACCCCTCCGGACTCCGCACTGACTGAAGATGGCGGATTGATTGGACTGCGCTCCATCGGGGGTGAGGCGTGGACGAGTGGATTCTCCGCTGCCGGTCTCTGGGCCGCTGCTGGAGCGGGGACGGTCTGGTGGGAGCCGCGGGGATTCTGGAGGAGGCGGCCCTGGGGCCCCCCGATGCTACTATTTGAGCAAATTAGCGGGAGACCCCACGGCGGACCGGAGAGGCGCGGCAGGAAATCAGCAGCTGCAAAAGGACTCGTATGCGCGACGGAAACTTCCACAAAGGCACCCACCTTTTTCAGCCAGAAGGAGAGTGCATCAGCAAGGGGGCCCCCAAGCAATTTTAAATCACCATATTGGCGGGGGCCACGAAGCGAGTTACGCAAGGCCCACCTGGCTCCCAGACCACGAGGTGCCTGACCCTGCAATGGCCGCCGAGAGTAAGGATTGAGTGGGGCTGCCCCCAGTAGCTGAAGAGCAAAGGGAGACTGGCCCATCCTTTCCAGTAAAGTACAGTGAGTACCTGGCATACGTATGGTGCGGAAAGGGGTCCCTGGGGCCACTTCATACGCGAAGCTGAGGCCGATGGCTGCCTGACCCTAACATGGCCGCCAGTAACTTAAGACTTTAAGCATTGCACTCAAGCAACCCTATCAGCGCACGCTGCAGCCCCATCCTCTATGCCTATAAAACGGAGATAGCGCTCGCAGAGGGCATTGACAGAGGAGGAAGCCCTCTCACATTGCTCCACCAGTAAAAGCACACGCTGCCCTCGCCGAGGTGACCCATTGATCCAGCCTCTGTAGACCAGTCATTCGGCCCCAGGGATATACCTGCAAGGTCTAGCAACACGAACCGAAGGCCTTAGGGTGACTGAAGAACACATGGCCGGGCCCTGAGCGAAACCCGGAGGCGGCCAGGGGCTGGCCCAGCGCAGCTTCTACCTATGCCACCGAAAAAGACCCCCAACAACAAGGTTTCCAACTATTTTACTGCAGCAGGAGCGGGACCACCCAGTGAAGATTCGGCGCAATCCACAGGAGCAATGGCGCTCGCCAGGGAGGACCTGCTTGCCTCCCTCCAAGACTTTAAAAAGGAGCTTCGAGCAGACATAAAATCCGACATGGACGCCTCCTTTGATGCATTTCGGGCGGAAATGAGAGAGAAGATGACGTCCCTGCAGGCAGACGTAGACTCGGTTGGCACCAGAACGATGGACCTGGAGGCGAAAGTGCAGGAACTGAGGGATCGCGTGCAGCCCCTGGAAGCAGAGTCCGCTGACATGAGGGGACAGCTGCGTGCCACATTGCTTAAATGCGAGGACTTAGAGAACAGGTCCCGCCGGGATAACATCCGAGTACGCGGCCTGGAGGAGGACAGCGAGGCACCGGAACTGGAGGCTTTCATGGTGGGCCTCTTTTTTTCGGTGGTGGGAGAGGGCGGCCCGGACATTTAGCTGGAAAGAGTGCACCGTGTGGTACCGCGGCTTCCTGGGGAGAGTAGGAGACCTCGAGATGTTCTGGCAAAGTTTAGCTCCTTTAAAACCAAAGAACTGGTCTTACGGAAAGCTAGAAACATCTATAAAGTCTCTTTCCAAAACGCCACGTGTTTGCTCTACCAAGATGTGGCGCAAGCCACGCTTACCCGCCGTCAGCAGTTCTGCCCGATCACCGACTGCCTGAGAGAGAAGAAGGTTAAGTACAGATGGACCTACCCGTTTGGGATTGCCTTCCAGTGGGAAAACAAGCAGGTGCACTGCACTGAGTTGACGGAAGCGGCAGACACTGGGGATCGAGGTTCTGGTACCTGCTGGCGCATCAACCTCGGGAGCCGCCGAAGGAGAAACGCAACGAGAAAGAAGGGGGGGCAGACAGTGGAGACGAGTGGGCCACAGGACCAACAAAATTCCGGAATGAGCTTTGTGACCTGTAGACTCTGGAACCAAGCTTTCTTCACCAGACAGGATGCTCCACCCCCCCGCCCACCCCACGGGGGTGAACAGATTTTATGTTGGAGAGTTGGATGGAGCGGAGGACTTGCAACCCATGAGTCGGTGGGACAACTATAGTTTTGGCCATTAGGGGTGGCACCCGTTGTGAGGTCTGCCCCCTGGGGCGGCCCAGGCACGCTCCGATTGCTGAGAATGGACTGCGGGGCGATTCGTCTCTGAGGGGGTAAGGAGAAGCGGATGGGAGGGTGGCTGGAGCGGAGGACTTGCATGTTTCTGGACTCAGGTGATGACGCTGGGACTCACACTTTTGAATGAACCATTCCTGGGTGGTAAGACAAATGTTACTCACTAGTAGGCTGTTTAAGTTCGCTAACCATATGCCTCACTAGATACAGTTTTGGGGGCTGGGGGAATGGAAATGGTTACGTTCCACGAGTTCGACCTGGTAGGGAGGTTCCCCTCTGGGAGGGGGATTCTCCATACTCGATCTTATTGTTTGTTCTGGTTTGTTAATTTAGTTCGATGTCATGGTGCTAGTTTTCTATTGTTTTTGGGCAGGGGGGTGAGCGGGAGGAGATTTCAGAAGCCTAGTTCGCGCAGAGGCCCTGACGGAGGTGCTGGGTCCCATCTAGGTTCATAACCTGGAATGCCTGGGGTTTGAATTCCCCTAACAAGCGTCAACGTCTGTGGAAATATCTGCTAGATTACAATGTTCAGGTGGCGGCCCTTCAGGAGACGCACCTTAAGAAATCAGAGGAACATCGCTTGCACCACAAACACTATCCTCTTATATATATATCCTCTCACGCTTCCAAACAAAATGGGGTGGCGCTGCTTTTCCATGCGGGGGTCCCGTTTCAGGCAGAGGACACAAAGGCTGACAAAGCTGGGAGGTACGTCATGGTTCGAGGGGAACTAAGGGGCCGACAATGTACGTTTGCAGTTCTCTATTCACCAAACACGGGCCAACAGGACTTTATTCTCTCCTTCCTTATGGCCTTGGAGAACTTTGTGCAAGGGGACATTCTGCTTTTGGGGGTCTTCAACCTCATCTGGGATCAGGGATTAGACACGACTCACTCACACAGGGCATCGGGAGGGGTCTTTGGCAAGGTACTCAAGTCACAACTCCAGCGCATGGGATTGACGGACGTGTGGAGAGACAATAACCCTAACGTGCGTGATTACTCCTTCTTCTCCCACTCCCACAGATCATACTCCCGCATCGATCACATATTTTTGAGTCAGTCTCTGCTCCCCTCAATGCTGCAAACACACTTCCACCCGATAAGTCTGTCTGACCATGCTCCCCTAGAGATGACACTCACATGGCCGAATCCACGGCCAAAGCATGCGCGCTGGTATTTCCCCAACTTCATCTACAGGGATAGACCTTTACGCGATGACCTCAGGAAATCTATTAAGGATTTCTTCGAGCAGAACGAACCGGAGATTACTTCTCATGCCAATACCTGGGATGCCCTCAAAGCGGTTGTCCGGGTTATATGCATTGAGCTGGCCACTACCTTGAGAACACAGCAGCGAGAGGAGCGCCTCATGCTAGAACAAGAATTACAATCTGTAGAACAGGCACATAAGGCTAGCCCCTCGGCCCAGGCATTGAGGAAAGTCACAGCCCTCAAAGGGAAGCTACAGGCCATATACACTAATAGGGCGGAAAAAACCATCTTGCGCCTACAGTCCAAGGGGTACGAGGCTGGAAACAAGGTAGGGTCCCTGCTCGCACGTCAACTTAGGCTCAAACAGGAAAGGGAGTACGTAAAAATTATAGTAGATGACGTGGGCATCTCACACAAGACAGAAGAGGGGAAGGCACAGGCCTTCGAGAAATTCTACTGCACTCTGTATACATCAGAACTCCCAAGGGCGAGTGATCAAAGGGAGTACTTGGATCCCCTAGACCTCCCCCAGGTCCCGGCTAACGCCAACGCGGAATTGGCGAAACCCATAACCTCGGAGGAAGTTCAGAAAGCCATTGACGTGCTCAAACTTCAAAAATCACCAGGGCTTTTCGGCACACTTCTATCGTACCTTCGCACCGGAGCTGGTCCCCTTTTTAACTACTCTATTTAACATCATTGCCTCAACGCAGCAGGTTACTCCCTCCATGGGTGAAGCGATTGTGGCAGTGATTCCCAAACCTGGAAAGGACCCCACAGCTTGTTCCTCTTATCGCCCAATTGCCCTTCTAAATATAAGATCTACTCCAAGATCCTGGCCACTCGCCTCAAATCTGTGCTTCCTGGACTTATTGACCCAGACCAATTAGGTTTTATTAAGGGGCGACAGACTCACGATAATTTGCGGCGCATCATCGATATAATAGAGAAGGCCCGGAAGAAAAACATCCCAGCGGCTCTCCTCTCGTTAGACGCCGAAAAAGCGTTTGACCGCGTAGAGTGGTCCTTTTTATTTCAAGTGCTCCGGCGCTTTGGTTTTAACAAGACCTTTATAGGGATGATTCGCGCCAATTATCACTCTCCTAGCTCCTGAGTCCTGGTCAATGGCTCTGCCCCCCCTTTAGCTTAGCGCGCGGGACGCGACAGGGCTGTCCATTGTCCCCCCTTCTTTTCGCTTTGAGTATAGAACCCCTGGCACATAAAGTTCGGGGAAACACGGACATTCGGGGGATACGGTTTGGTACAGATGACCATAAGATCACACTCTTTGCCGACGATGTGCTTCTCCCAGTCACAGAACCACTGACCTCTCTCCCGGCTATCCAAGAGGAGCTCGGGTTGTTTGAGCGGGCGGCGGGGATTAAGATTAATCTGGCCAAGTCCTCTTTACTCAATCTGACCCTTTCCAAAGAAGAGTGGCGACGAGTGGTGGGAGCGTCACCCTTTAGTTGCACGACTAAGGAGATTACCTATCTGGGAGTTAAGCTCACGCCTCATATCTCAGACCTTTTTAAGGCCAACTTCCCTCCCCTTTTACGTCAGCTCAAAATTGATCTGGGTAAGTGGAGAGCTGCATACATTTCCTGGCTGGGCAGAATTAATGCCATAAAGATGAATGCACTTCCCCGTTTGCTTTACCTCTTTCAGGGGTTGCCTATCCCCGTAGAAGAAGGGCTTTTTCGAGAATTGCTGCAAATGCTTACTAAATTTACATGGTTGGGGAAGAGAGCTCGTCTGCCACACCGCCTGCTCATGCGACCACACAGGGAGGGGGGCCTGGCATTACCAGATTTTAAAGGATATTACAGAGCGGCGCAACTACGCGTCATCACAGAATGGTCACTGCGGGCGTCAGAGAAACACTGGCTCCATATGGACAGACAGATAGTTGGCAGCACAATTTGGGACCTGTTATGGAAGCCAAAACATGATAGGACGATCAACGCTTACATCAGCACCCCCACTTCCACCACACTACAGGTATGGGATACTCTTACTAAGAGGCTGCAGCTCACCACCTTCCCCTCCCCCTACACGCCCATATATTTTAATGCTGCGTTCCCCCCTGCACTTCAAGAGGGACCATTCGAGGCCTGGAGGGAGGGAGGATGTCACGTGATTTCACACTTATTTGATAAAGGCAAACTTCTCACATTTCAAGAATGCCTGAAACAATTTGCGTTGACTGCCAAAGAAGAGTACCATTACCTACAACTTAAACATTGGGTACAGCAACCCCTGGTGCTGCTGGCCGCCACCAGGGACTTACTCCCCATAGAGAAGTTTGCCCAATCGGAGTCCACCTCCAAGGGCTGCATCTCCTTTCTGTATGCTCTCATACAGGCCCTGAGCCCCAGGTCGACCCCGCATCACAAACGCTTTTGGGATGCACTTCTGGACACCCCTTTAGCGGAAAAGCAGTGGGAGCACTTAAGTAGAGATGTGGCAAAAGTTAACCGCTCGATGCACCTCAGGGAGGCACACTATAAGCTGATATACGATTGGTACCTATATCCTCAGAAACTACATAGGATCTTTCCCACTAATTCGGATAGGTGCTGGAGGGGTTGCGGACTGCTGGGTGACTTTCGTCACATTTGGTGGGATTGTCCCTCCATACAGACGTTTTGGAAGGAAATTTTATCCCAAATTAAACTCATTTTTGGGTACCCGATTCCTATGTCCCTGGAACATACTCTACTGGGGGTGAGAGACCCAACCCTGAAACGCCAAACACAGAGCGATAGGTCTGTCATGTGGCTTTGCCTGGGGGCAGCAAAAATGGCAGTAGCCGCAGCGTGGAAAAAACAAGAGGCACCATCTTTAACGCAGTGGCACGCGAGGCTGTGGAGGGCGCTGGCGCTGGAGCGCATGGCCGACATTGTGGACGACGCCAGAAAAGGCTTTGATTATATATGGTCCCCGCTGGTGAGCTACCTGTTGGAGGGGCTCCCACTGACGGCTTTTGCCCCACAATTTAGGGCCCTTAATCTGTTCCATATCTAATCCCACAGCAGCGCAGCAGGCAATTTCATTATTAGTTGCACTATCACATCACAGTTTTGTTAGGTTTTTCTTTTTGCTTTTTTTAGGTATGATAAGTTTCCTTTTCAAGTTATTCTCTCCGGGAGGGGGCTGTTTGACAGATGCAGGATACTTTATGCACCATATTATGATTGTGCTGAATATAAGTTTTTTTAAGCCATGGACCTTGTGACCAAGCTGAAATCTACATATGAAATCTGTAACTCTGGGCTTTCTCTGACTATTGTTGCATATTTATTGTATTCCTGTATCAATCTCAAAGAAAAATTCAAATAAACAGAATTTGACATAAAAAGCCTAACACCCTACAACCTACTTCTATGAGCTATACTAGGAGAGCATAGAATTGTATAACTTGCTTCTAGGTTTTCTTAGGGAGAATCACTGCACTGCATATCTCTTTACAGCATATAGCTGTCATTGTCAAAAGTCAGGAAGGCCATGATCCTGCGAAAGGTATACACACGTCAAATCAATTTCAATTCAATTCAATTGCTTTATTCGGATAAAAAGATATCCATGAAAGGACGTCACGTTTCAACATATAAAATACACAATTGCATCATAATGTTGCATCATAATATCATAATATCAGATATAAAATCAAATACATTAAAACATTATTCATAAAGTGCACATCGAATTGCAGCTCGCACAGCAGTTTTCAAAGAGGCGCCTACTCGAAAGGCCCCAGGAGGGCGAACCCCAAGCATGGATCCACGCACTAGACACCAGAAAGGGGGAGCGGCCCCATGGGCAAGGGCCTTTGCTCATCCAATTTTTTGGGGGAGCAATTCAGTCTTTCTGCCCCCCTGGGGGGCAGATGGGGGCAGGAGCCCCTAAACAGCGCCCACTAGATCCAGGGATTTTTTTCATTATTGCACTATAGTGGTGGGGGCTGCCCAAGATGGGCATGACAATGCCCCCCCCCCCCCAGCGAAATTACAGTCTTTCTGCCCTCCTGGGGGCAGATGGGGGCAGTAGAAGCCGGGGATTTTTTTTAAATTTGATTTTGGTGGGGGCTGCCCAAGATGGACATGCCAATGCCCCCACCTCCCCTCAGCTAATTCCCAGTCTTTCTGCCCCCCTCGGAGGACAGAAAGCCCACTAGATCCAGGGATTTTTTTGGGGATTGCTATAGGGGTGGGCATGACAATGCCCCCCCCTCAGAAAAATTCCAGTCTTTCTGCTCTTCCTGGGGGGCAGATGGGGCAGTACCCCCAAATCTGCCCCCCAGGGAGGGCTGAAAGCCCACTAGAAGTCAGGGATATTTTAAAATTTGATTTAGGGGTTGGGGGCTGCCCAAGATGGGCATACCAATGCCCCCACACCTACAAATAAACACCACAGTCTTTCTGCCCCCCCAGGATGCAGATGGGGGCAGTAGCCCCTGATCTGCCGTCTGAGGGGGCAGAAAGCCCACTAGGCACCAGGGATTATTACTTTTTTTATATATAGGGGTGGGGGCGGCCTAGAATGGACATGCCGATGCCCCAACCCCAAAACAAATTGCCACAGTCTTTCTGCCCTGCCAGGTGGCATATGGGGGCAATAACTCCTTACCTGCCCCCCTGGGGGGCAGAAAGCCCACTAGCCATCAGGGAATATTTGTTTTCAAACTTCAGGGGTGGGGGCTACCCAGAATGGGCATGCCAATGCCCCCACCACCCCCCAAAAAATGCCACAGTCTTTCTGTCCCTTCAGGAGGCCAATGGGGCAGTAGCCCCTGATCTGCCCCCCAAGGGCCAGCAGAGAGCCCACTAGGTGCCAGCGATTATGCTGGATTTTTTATACGTGGAGGTTGCCAGAATGGGCATACCGATGCCCCCACCCCACCCCACCCCAAAAAAACATAGCAGTCTTTCTGCCCCCCTTGGGGGCATATCAGGGCATCTCCCCCCCCCTAACTTCCCCCAGGGCGGCAAAAAGCCCACTAGGCACTGACTTTTTTTTCACTATGTGCCTACCAGTGGATTTTGGGCCCTAGCTCTGCCCGCACCTAGGGAAACCTAGCAAACCTGTACATTTTTGAAAACTACACACCAAGGGGAATACAGGATGGGGTGACTTGTGTGCCTCTCACCAGGTTCTGTTACCCAGAATCCCCTGCAAACCTCAAACTTAGTTAAAAAAAACAAATTTTCTTCAAATTTCTGTGATGGAAAGTTCTGGAATCTGCGTGGATCCACAAAATTCCACCCACCCCGCATTCCCGAAAGTCTTCTGATAAAAATGGTACCTCACTTGTGTGGGTAGGCCAAGTACCCGCAACAGGGAAAGGCCCAAAATGTATTGTGGAGACATCAAAATTACCTATCACAAAACGACTTGGTTTTGCAAGGGGGGGTCACTAGGGTTTTTGGCCCCGGGATCGGCGGCCATCTAGGGAAACCTACCAAACTCACAAATTCCTAAAAGCTAGACACCCGGGGTAGTCCAGGGAGGTATGGCTTGTGTGGATCCCCAACGTTTTCATACCCAGAATCCCCTGCAAACCTCAAATTTAGCTGAAAAAAATCAACTTTTCTCAAATTTCTTTGTGGGAAAGTTGTGGGATCATCTGGCTGACACAAATTTCCTACCACCCAGCGTTCCCCCAGGCCGGGAGACTTAGGGGAACACAGAATTTTGGAGCAACTGTTATTACCTATCCAATTTTGATGCATTTCTGCCTTCCAAATGTAAGACAATGTGTAAAAAAGAAGTCAATTTGAAAAATGTCCTATAATTCACATGCTAGTATGGGTACCCACAATTTCGGAGATGTGCAAATAGCTACTGTTTCTAAACTCTGCGGGGCAGATTTACAAGCCCCTTGCGCCGCCATTGCGTCACTTTTTTTGACGCAATGGCGGCACAAATAATGCGGCCTATTTACAACGTGACGCATCTAGGGAGATGCATCACGTTGTAAAACCCTGCATCACATTATACCTGCGTCAGGTATAATGTATGCAGGGTGGGCGTTCCCACGCAGGAAGGCCTCATAAAAGTGACTCAGTGAAATCTACAAGATTTCACTGCGTCACTTCTAGGACGCCACTGCGTCAAAATCTTACGCCTGCTTGAAGCAGGCGTAAGGAGTGACGCAGTGTAATGGGAATAGGCCTCAAAAAGCATTGCTGGAGTTGCGTCGTGCTTGCGACACGACTCCAGCAATGCGTGACTTTTGCCCCAACAGATGCGTCAGAATTTCTGACGCATCTGTCAATCCTTGCGCCATGGTGCGCCATATTGTAAATACGGCGCATCCATGGTGGAGCAAGGGTTTGTCAGTGTGGTGCAGGGAAAGTGACGCATCTCTACAGATGCGTCACTTTCTTGTAAATCTGCCCCTAAATTTTGTTCCCATTTCAGAAGTACATAGGTGTCTTTCATACCGATTTTTCACTGTTTATATTTTTCCAAATTAATTGCTATATACCCGGTAAACAATAAAAACCATTGCAAGATGCTGCTCAACTATTGGCTCTGGGTTCCTCAGTTCTTGGTGAACCTACAAGTCCTATATATCCCCACAACCAGAAGGGTCCAGCGGATGTAACGGTATATTGATTTAAAAAATCTGTCATACTTAGAAGAAGTTACAGGTGAAAATGTAGGCAGAAATGGCTGTTTGTTTCAACTCATTTTCAATTTTTCCTATTTTCAACTGATAGGTTCTATAAAAAAACCTTGAAGGATCTACACAAATGACTCCTTGATGAATTCAGAATTTTGTCTACTTTTCTGAAATGTATAGCTTTCCAGGATCCGTTATTGCTTTTATACCCATTTCTACCACTAACTGGAAGGAGATTGAAAGCAAAAAAAATTGCAAAAATAGGCTATGTCCCAGTAAAATGCCAAAAATGTGTAAATACATTTGGTTTTCTGACAAAAGTCTGTCAGTCCCTGAAAGCTGGGAAGATGGTGATTAAAGCACCACAAACCCTTTGTTGATGCCATTTGCAGGGAAAAAACCAGACACTTTCATCTGCTGCACTTTGTCCCCATTTTTCAAAAAGCAAAACAAAATTTAGCTGTATTTTGGCTAATTTCTGCGTCCCCTCCAGGGAAATCAACAAACCCTAGGTACCTTTAAAATCCCTATGATGTTAGAAGAAAAGGACGCAAATTTGGCGTGGATACCTTATGTGGTCAAAAAGGTACAGGGGCCTAAGCGCAAACTACCCCAAACACCCAAAAAAAGGCTTAGCACAGGGGGGGAAAAGGCCAAGCAGGGAAAGGGTTAACACGTCTAAAACAACCACAAAGAATATGACTAAAACAATACAAATGCATGTTGTGAACAACAAGAATCAAATGAACATTTTTACCATGGTTAAAATGTCATCTAAAAAACCTAACACCCTACAACCTACTTCTATGAGCTATGCTAGGAGAGCATAGAATTGTATAACTTGCCTCTAGATTTTCTTAGGGAGAATCACCGCACTGCATATCTGTTTACAGTATATAGCTATCATTGTCAAAAGTCAGGAAGGCCATGATCCTGCGAAGGGTAAACACACGTCAAATCAATTTCAATTCAATGCAATTGCTTTATTCGGATAAAAAGATATCCATGAAAGGACAAGTCATGTTTCAACATATAAAATACACAATTGCATCATAATATCAGATATAAAATACATTAAAACATTATTCATAAAGTGCACATCGTATTGCGGGCTTGCACAGCAGTTTTCAAAAAGGCGCCTACTCGGAAGGCCAATTCATCATCTTCCAAGAGGAGAATAGATCTATATGCAGTTTCAAGATAAACAGGTAAATTGTTTTTAAAATAAGGTATTAAGAGCCATTTAGCATACTTTATATAAAACTTACAAAAGAATAAAAAACTGTAATGTAGTTTTCCCGCTCTGGCCATCACACGGGCAAGGCAAGAGATCGAGATTAGCATGAAAACCGAGGGAGAAACAAAGTAAAAATTTCACAGTGTCCGCTCTTAAGCGAAAAAGGAGTCCACTCTCCCATCGACCTCTAGGCTTTGGGAGGTAGCTAGCCAACTGATTAAAAGTGTTCTCAATTGACATAAAAGCAACTACAGTTGGTTTCTTGGTCTCCCTGTCTAGTCTTGCCTTACTATAATGCGTGTAGAGTGCCATTCGAACTTCTTTTTTGCTAACAGTGTCTGACTCATTTGGGCTTGCAAAAATGTTCTTGTAGTTAGCCCTGCTTAGACTTGAGCGTACCTCTGCTATCCACGGAATATCCATTCCCTTTTCACATTTGAGGCAATAGCCTATAAACTCTTGTGTGAGGGACGCCACTGGGGTTTTCCAGATGGCTAGCCAGAATAGGGTGGAGCGTGCCTGTATATAGTCTTCAATGTAATGTAAGTTCAGTGCACTAAGGCAAGCATATTAGGACGTGGATATGGGGGCGCCTAAGAGTTTCCGGCAGAACCTGTTTTCTTCACGCTGGATGCTGCAGCTCCGGGAGAAGTCCCAGAATTCCACGCCACAGGTTGCCGTGGGGATACACTGAAGTTTTTAAAAAATGTAAATGGCTAAAACAGCACCCGTCATACTCGGTTGTGGTAGGCTAAGAGCCGAGTTAATAGCTTTGGAGAACTTGTTCCTACAATATGCATGTGGTCAGACCAAGAACCATTAGCAGCAAAAACCAGTCCCAGATAGGGAAAAGAGCTAGTGCTTTGTAAACTTTGGTTGCCCACATAGATAACGTTTAAAAGGCGCTTCCTTGGTCCACAAGCCATTAAAAAAGATTTTTTTAAATTAGTACATAAATCCAGAGTGGCCATAAAGACGACAAAGCCCTGCACTAAAAGGCGTAGAGCATTAGGTGTGCGGCCCATTAAAACCGCATCGTCAGCATATAATAGGGCGGGAAGTATAGTGCCATTAACTCTTGGTACGTCATTGGTTAGCTCGATCAGTGTTTTAGGTAAGTTATTAATATATATAATAAAAAGTACCTAACCCCCAGTATAAATCCTAACCCGAGCTCTCAGGTCCTTGTGCAGGTATGCTAAAAAATGTACTAAGGCCTCATCTAGCCCATATTCTAGTAGGATTGACCACAGCTGTGACCGATTTACATAATTGAAGGCTGAGGTCAAGTCCATGAAGGCCAAATAGATGGGTGACCTCTGTGCGATAGTGTATTTCCGAATTATTAAATTGAGGTTTAGACATTGCTCAATGGTCCCTACTCTGCTCCTAAAGCCCAGTTGGCATGGTTGTAGAATAAAATTGTCTTCGGACCAAGTTTTAATCTTGTTATATAAAAACCTCCCTAAGATTTTCAAAGTGTTGTCGATCAGGGAAATGGGTCTATAACAGCTGGTTTGGGAGCAGTCACCCTTCTTAAAAATTGGGACGATGATGCTGGTTGACCAAGTACCAGGTAATGGGGCATGGGTTAAGTTGTTAAAAACATTCAGCAAGAGTGGAGCCCAAAAATCGGGGACACGTGAAATCAGATTCTCTCCTCCCAGACTTGACTGCTCGATATCAGCTTTCAGCAGAAAGGGCGATACTGTTAGAATAAAAATTATGCTTTCGTATTGTTTCACGTAAGTTAGCATTCGCGGCGCCATCTTGTGTACCAGCGCCATTTTGTATTACGATCGAAACTAATTCTCTGCCATTTCTTGGAAATGGCCTTCTCTAGGTTATGCTTCTTTGGAATTTAGTTTTTGCTACACTAATGAATGCACTGTTCTTATTAGCGCATACCTTTCCTTGACTGTAAGCCTTCTCCCACTTGTCTAGTGGTGGGCACAGGCAGAATGGCCTTAAATTATAGATAATGTGTACCCGGCTTCAGAACTGAAACTTACTCCTTTGTAATTTACTGTCCAGCTGTATCTCTCTTGAAATGTCCGTGGTGGGCGTGTTTTCATTGATTCTGAAATGTACATAATGTATCGTTATGCTTGTTGAACTTAGACTCTCTCTGTAGCACTCTTAGCGACTGGGCAGACAGGGCTCCGCTCTGAGCGTACTTTGAATAAACTGTTATTGGTTTGTATTCTCTACTGTCTGACCGACTCTCCATTTCGTAGAAGGCAGAGAGGTGGTCGTGAGTGACCTGAGTGACCCGAATCGGGCCATTTCCTTCAGGGACTCCTTTGGGTGAGTGACCCATCCCCTTCTGCGGACGGGGGTAAGGTCGAGGCTATTGTCAGGTCGGACACACGGATAAGGGATCCCTGCACGAAGAGTTTCTGACACTCGCAGCTGCCCCTTCTGTCTGGCCGGACAGTACCTCGCCCAGTGGTCAACCCGACTGGAGTCCTGAACGGCGAAACCCTTGGATCTGACCGTTTGGTCTGAAGAGTCGGCAGTGGAGAATAGATTTGTTTTGACCTGCATATATCAGGTGAGTTAGCTTTGGTTCTTTTGTGGATATGGTACCATTTTGGTTTGTATTTGGTATGGTCTAAGGACCATCTTGGGGCAAAAACAATTGAAATTGTCTTGCTAGGCATAGAATAGTGAGTCTGTTCTCTTCTGAAAATGCCTAGCTTTATTAAAATATTTGCTTTGTGTTGTCATTGTTGCTCTATTGATGCTCGATTGGAAGAAAGTCAGCCGGCGCCTCCAGAAGGCACTCCGAATTTTGAAATGTGTGTGAAGCATGGTCTTGGCCCTATTATGTTTAGTACATTATGGCACAAATATACGAGGGACAGTGCCAAATTGCAGTGGCCATTGACGGGCACTTTTGATGAACAAAAGATTGAGTATTTACAATGACAGTTGTTCAAGAAAAGAAGTAGGCAGTCTATGTTTGATTCCCTCAGAATGTGGCAAAAAGCAGCTAAGCAGAGGCGAATGAAAGCAGAGAAAGAGGCCCGGAAAGGGAGAATGCAAACGCTGACTCAGAAGGCTGTGGCATATGACAGGGAAAAACAGGAGAAGGGTATTGAATGTGAGGATAGAAGGTTTCGATTACATACTGACAAATCATATGTGGCTCAGGAGGAAAATGATACCTTTGTGGAAGAATTGTTGGATGCCCGACCCCCTCCCCCATATGCCCCGCAGAGAATATATCCCACTGTCCCGGTCCCTTTACAGCCACCCGTTACAGTTGCGCCTACTGTCTCTGCCCCTGTGTCCACTGTTGTATCGTCAATAGATGTGGCTTCGGCTCCTCCTCTTTCTTCTGTTTCATTGCTGTCTGTGGCAACTGTGACTGTTAGCACTCCTGCTGCGCCTATTGTTTCAGCATCCCTCTCACCAACTCTTTCCCCCGCGACACAACCATCAGCGACGATAGTTCCTGTTACTACTGTTGCCTCTCCCACTGTGGTTTTTCATCCTCCGACATTAGTGAGTAGTGGGACACCTGTGCGTGGATTTGAGGATAGGGATTGGACAAAGTTCAAAGAGCGCATGGGACCGTTAGTGAGGTCTTATGTGGGTGATGACGAGAAACAGGTAATAGCTAATCAGGCCGCGCAGTGGGCCCGTAATCCTATTTATAGTGTAGAGGATGTCTGGGCGACTATGAGAGGTTTTGAGCCTTTTATACAGCAGCATGCCCTTAAGCACGTCAGCTACTTTGATTGGTCTTTGGCAACAGTATTTTGGAGCGGAGCCGCCTCAGATTTTATATGACATTAGAGACCGAGTGTATATTAGTGAATTGGGGCCAGAACAAGTCTTTGCTAATGTTACGACAATCATAGCTTACAGGGGCTGACTGCATGAGAAAAGCCCCAGGTCGGTATCCCAGTTTCCGATGAGAGAGGTTCATCCCATATATCACCCAGAGATGCCAGAGTTAACGGATGGGCGAGGTAATGTGTCTCGGGTGGCACGGGCGTCCCAGTTTCAAGAACAATGGGTTTATACTCCATGGAAAAGAGGTGAGGTTTTATCTCTTAAAACTCAATTGCCTGATCCTAGGAAGAATCCTACTGCTTATTATAAAGATGGTACGGTTACGTGCAACGGCGGATGCTGTGACCGCACTCCCCTGCTGTGTTCCCTTCGTGTTTGTTTAAACAGTCAATCCAGTTGAGTGTTCACAAGCTACTCCAGCACCTGCCGTCGTTGGGTGCTAACTGCGATGCAGATAATGGATAAACCCAAACTTTTGGAGTGGTGCACCGCTCGATATTAAAAAGGTTGTTGGTCAAATAAGTCACTAATTCATATGGTCTTGTTAGAGTTGTCTTAATCAATCCTTTATTTTCATAAGTGTCCAAATACAAAATACCAACCAACGTGTTTCGTTCATAAAGAACTATTCTTACTTCCGGAACGGACGGTTTACTACCTACTTTGCTATCAGACTCACCGCATACTGGCCCTTATCAAGGAGGCCCACGCAGCCCAGATTGCACACATACTTTGTCTCTCCCAGGACCAACATTTTATGCCCTGAAGAAGTTCATTCTTATGAACGAAACTCGTTGGCTGGTATTTTGTATTTGGACACTTATGAAAATAAAGGATTGATTAAGACAACTCTAACAAGACCATATGAATTAGTGACTTATTTGACCAACAACCTTTTTAATATCGTGCGGTGCACCACTCCAAAAGTTTGTGCTTATTATAAAGAGTTGACCAAAGCTGCTTCTTCGACGGTAATGACTCTACCTGACATTGAAATGTTCTTTGGTCTTCTTGTTCCAGTTGATATTTGGAGGCAGGTCCATACTCAAGATCATGTTCCGGAGTTGGGTGGTACTTGGGATCAAATTAAGGCATGGGATCAGGAAAGAAAGCCATGTGACAAGCCTCGGGCAGAGATACTTGCTTTGCCAGGCCAAATTATTACGCACATGCATTCTCTTATTCCGCCAAGAAAGTTAGATTGGGACAAATTGTCAGCTTGTCGGCAGAAGAAGGATGAGAGTGTGTCTGATTTTTTCACTCGATTTGAAGGTACGTTTTTGGACTACAGTAGGCAGGATTTGTCTATTGAGGGAGGTGTTCGGTTGTTTGTTAATAGATTTGTTTCTAATTTGCTTCCTGAAATTGCGACTCGATTGCAAGCCTCTGAGAGTACCTGGTCCACCTCCTCTCCCTCTGTTATTTTGAATATGGCACAATATTATGAGCATAGGGATAATGAGGAAAAGGAGAGGACAGAGAAGAGGCATGAGGATTTAAAGACGAAGACAGCAGGCTTTTAGAGGGAATGGGAGAGGATGTGGTGGTCCTGCTCGACAGCTTCCACGCACTAGTAGGCAGCCAACAACTACGCCTTTGGGTCCGAATCAGTGTGCATATTGTAAGGAGGAGGGACATTGGTGTAGTGAGTGTCCTGTGCTTTTGCAGAAGGTGACAGCCCCAGAGAACGGGGTTCTCGTGGTCGGGGCCGTAGAGCTGGTGGGGCTGATAGGGCACAGGGTGCTGCAGCCCCACAGGGTCATTCCGATAACAATTATTTTGACGACCCTTGAGATGGACAGTACTATCATGATGACTACAATATGGATGAAGTGACAGGAATGTCTTACAGCTAGGACAGCCAGGGACAGAGTGGGGGACCAGCTCAGATACCTGTAGACCAGTGTGGTCCTTATGTGACAGCAGCATTGCAAGGTTCAACTAAGGAGTTTTTGGTAGACACAGGTGCAACAAAAAGTTCTGTTGCTTGAAATATGGTTCCTGGGTCGGGTCTGTCTGGCCATAATAATGTGTCGGTTGGTTTCTCTGGTGTACTGGTTGTAAGCCCCATTTCAAAACCTCTTGCATTGACTATTGGCCCTTTCACTGTGGATTCGCCATTCCTGCTGACATCTAACTGTGGTGAAAATTTGATGGGTTTGGATTTATTGAAAAAGTTGCATGCCACTATTTATTGTTCTCCGGCAGGTGTCTATATGACAATGGGTCCAGAAGTAGCACATGCTAAGCAGTGTTTGTCCAAAGACGCACCCCTCCCTGTTGAGTTTAAAGATGTGCCACCCACTCTGTGGGCGAAAGGAGACACAGATGTGGGATTGTTGCGGATATCGCCGGTTTCGATACAGGTTAAGGATGGTGCTATTTTGCCTAGTATCCCTCAGTGTAGGATACCGCAGGCAGGGGAGCGAGCTTTATTGCAGATTATACAGGATCTGATTAGGAAGGGAGTGGTTGAGGAGATGACTGCTAATATTTGCAATAGCCCTATTCTTCCAATTCTTAAAAGGGTGCCCTCAGGTTCTCTGATGATCATGAAGAAGTTTATCATTTTGTGATTGATTTGCACGAAGTTAATAAAATAGTAGTCCCTCAGTTTCCAGTGGTCCCTGATATTACCACTCTTTTGACAATGATTCCTTTTACTGCTAAATTCTTTTCTGTTATCGACTTGAAAAATGCATTTTTTAGTATTCCTATTTATCCGGATAGCAGGTATTTGTTCAGCTGGCAGAAGCTTTAGATACTGTCGAGCTCCTCAGGGCTATACAGAAAGTGCAAGCATTTATAGTCGAGCATTAAAGAGCCAATTGGATTCCCTTTCACTTCCCCCAGGTAATGTATTAGTGCAACATGTTGATGACTTGCTTATCGCTTCTGATACAGAGAAAGGCTGTAGGGTCAGTACGGTTAAGTTGTTGTTGCATTTAGCACATCACAGACATAAAGTTTCCCTTTATAAATTTCAGTATTGTCACTGGGAGGTCACCTATTTAGGTCACCTACTGTCGAAGAAGGGTAGGAGACTGACCCCTGAGCGCATTAGTACTTTTGTTAAAATGACCATTCCACAAACTCAGAAAGATGTGCACGCTTTTATAGGTATCACTTCCTAGTGCAGGCAGTGGATACCTAGCTACTCGCTATTAATTAAACCCCTGCTTGCTCTAACATTAAAAGATGTGCATGAACCCCTGCTTTGGACGCCTGAATGTCAGCAGTCTTTTGAGCATTTGAAAACTGCGCTTTGTTCGGCTCCAGTACTCGGCACCCCAGACTATACTAAACCATTTGTGTTGAACGTCCATGAGATGGCCGGTTGCGCGCTTTCTGCTTTAACACAAAAATTTGCTTATTTCTCTGCTGTGCTTGACCCTGTCGCGCGAGCCCTCCCGAGCTGTCTAAGAGCGGTCGCAGCTGTGGCCATCTCGATAAGACTATCGGCTGGACTCGTACTTGATACTGACCTCACAGTTATGGTACTCCATGCTGTGGATACACTTTTGAATAAGAATAAGACACAGCACCTCACCAGTGCACGTCTGACTGGCTATGAATTAACATTGTTTGCTAAACACATTATGATCAAAAGATGTGCCACTCTGAATCCAGCCACGTTACTGCCCCTCCCTTCTCAGAATGATGAGGTTGATAAACATGACTGTATCTTCCGGACGGAAGAAGAGATGAAAGGACGGGTAGACTTGACTGATGTTCCCTTATCTGACCCACAAAGGGAACCATATTTTGATGGCTCTTGTTTTAAATTACCAGATGGCACTACAACTGCTGTGTATGCTGTTACTACGCTGCATACAGTAGTTGAGACGTCACAAGTCCCCTATCAGTCGGCCCAAGCTGCTGAGCTTGTTGCCCTAATCCGAACTTGCGAATTAAGTGAGGGACTGGTTGTCAATATTTATACTGACAGCCAGTATGCCTTCGGAGTCGCGCATAATTTTGGGCGACTCTGTGCGGAGAGAGGGTTTCTTACTTCCCATGGCACCAAAATCCAGCACAGGCACCTTATATTGCGGCTGCTGTCTGTTTTGACCCTCCCTAAGAAGTTGGCCATAGTAAAGTGTAGTGCCCACCGGAAAGTCACTGATGATGTAGGAAGGGGAAATGCTTTTGCAGATCAGACAGCTAAGGAAACAGCCCGGACCAAAATGAAAAGAATGTTTGTAGCAAGTCCCGCTAGGTGGGTGCCTGAAGTTACTATGTTCGAAGACACACTTGAGAATGTGAAGGAGATTCAAAGTGAGGCCACGACAGAAGAGTTAGCAGTGTGGCAAGAAAGCATAGCACAATTGAACGATGAGGGATGTTGGATTGACAAGTCAGGGAAGCAGAGATGGATGTTGCCAGATGCATATGTGCTCCCTGTAGTTACATTGGCCCATGGTCCAGCCCATATTAGTGCTAAGGGTATTTGCAAGTTGTTAGATCCTGTATGGCAGAATGATAATATTTCGAAGACTGCTACACATTTAGTGAAGTATTGTATGGTGTGCATGATGCACAATCCAGGGAAAGGTACTCCTACCCCACCCGGCAATTTTGCACCACCTACTTTCCCTTTTGAGGTCCTTCAGATGGACTACATCGAATTAGATAGGTGCAATAATTTGAAGTATGTTTTGGTGGTTGTTTGTGCTTTCAGTAAATGGGTTGAAGCTTATCCCACTAAAGACAATACAGCTGTTACGACTGCAAAGGTACTCCTGAAGGAGTTCTTTCCTCGTTTCGGCTTGCCCCGTTTGAGCTGGAGTGATAACGGAAGTCACTTTAATGCCAAGGTCATTTAATTAATTTGTGATGGTTTGCACATAATACAGAAGTTTCATGCTACAAACCACCCGCAGTCAGCAGGTTTGGTTGAGAAGTACAATGGTGCTCTCAAATTGAAATTGGCAAAGATACAGGAAACCATAGGGTTACAGTGGCCAGATGATTTACCATTAGCTCTTGTGTTAACAAGGACAACAGCACATTCTAGAACAGGATTGTCACCGTATGAGGTTATCTTTGGATGCCCAGCAAATGTCTGGGGTATCCCGCGTCCCCGTAGGTTTTCTGTTATTGAATACCCGTTATTGATTGACTACCTTTGCCAGTTAACCAAAAATTCACGTTCTATTCACCAACAGGTCATTGAGTCCCTGCCAGCTACACCAGAGGGACCCGGACATGACATTCAGCCTGGAGACTACGTGTTAATTCAAAATTTTCAGCGGAAGAAGAGTTTGGAGCCACGCTAGAAGGTACCGGAACAGGTCCTTCTAGTTACACGCACCGCTATCAAGGTCGCCGGCCGAAAGAATTGGGTGCAAGGCACTCATTGCAAAAGGGTGCCCCTGCCTTTGCCTTATGACCAATGGATTAAAGACAGAGTAGGGGATACTGAGTGTGAGACGGTGCCTCAGTTTGTCCCCTTCAGTGATGCTAGGCTGACCTGGACCAAAACGGATGAGGAAAATGAAGAAGTGCTGAATGCAGCAGTTCCACCGGAGATACGAGCTATCCAGGAACCCCTTTTCATTGATCCTTCTGTGCCTGGAGTTACCAGGTGCAATCTGCGTCCTCAATTGAGGAACAGTGCGCAAAAGGAGAAGTCAAATTAGACAGGGATGGACTGTGTAAGTTAGGGTGTACTTTGCTGTAGTACCAACTGAGTTAATTTAGGGTGATGTCAGATTTGTGCACTGTTTGACATTGGACAGGATAGATAGACGTATTCCTTCGGGGGTACATTATCCTGATCGGCGTGGGATTCATTGTGAGCTTAGGACAGAGCAAGCTCCACCACCGGTGCTCAAGAGTGCCAACGTTTGATGAACAATAGGAGCCTGTACCAGTGAGGCTCAGATGGACACCGGGAACTTGTAAACTACTTTTGTTGGCGAGTCGCCCCCTTGCTTTATCATTTGCTATGCACCCTTTTGGCAGAATGGTTGCTGACGAAGAGCAGCCAGTAATTCCTCTTGTTCATGTACGGAAATCTTGGTCTACCAAACAAAAAGTACTCTGTGCTGTTCTTGTGTTACTATTGCTGTTGATTTTGGGTGGGGTGTCTTGGGTTTTGGAGCGTGATCACAATGTACCCTCATGTACTACACATAAGATTGTTTCTCAAGTTCGTACAAAAAGGACAATCCCAAGCAATGTATTTCTTGACACACATAAGAAATTCTTTGGTGAAGGAACGGCTTGCTACCCTACTGAATCTGTCACAAGTTTATGGACTGCTTACCCATTGTCACTGGTTAATTATACATATGTTCGCCCACCCCAATTCATCGACTTAAACGGTGAGTTTGGGATGGGATACCCCGGTCCTTGTTTGTATTACAGAAAGCCACGAGGAAAGGGATATCCAGGTTGCAACACTAATATGTATTGTACTAATTTGTATATGAAGGTGCAGAATATTACCTTAGTGGGCTGGCATTATCAAGATCTGACAGTTACTCGAAAGGCTGGGTATTATCCTGCATGTTGTCCGATAGTGAACAGTACTGACGCTTTTCTATACGTAAAATGTTCTGGAATAATATTGTTTAAAAATACAATGTCTTTAGAAAAAAAGAAGGGTCCAAGTACAATAGGAATGAACACTAGATATGCTCCGGTAGACTATCAAGTTCCACTTTATGCACACCCAGGATTTTGCTTTCTGTCCAATGGTACTTACTCAAATGTTTATAATGGTACTGAAGATGTTGCTTTAGGAATGGTGCTTCCTCTTGGCGTGCCTTGTAAGTATAGTAAGCCAAATATAAGATGGGTTAAAAAGACTTTGACCAAGGAATTTTGTGATGGAGTGACAGACCTTGAAGTCAATAATTATAGTAATGATATCACCTTTGGGTATATTCTTTCCTCCATTATTACTTTTGGTGGTACCGCTATGGCCAGGGGTGAAAGGGCCAGGGAATATTTTGGATGTAAGCTGCAGATACTTTCTAATTCTACAGTAGCAGCTCTGCGTGACATCACAACACAAACCAGATATGCTGTTGATTTCATTCTAGCTAAGAGCAGTGGTGTGTGCGCAGTAGTAGGAGACCAGTGTGTAGTCGGGATCACTAATATTGAAAAGAACATTACCCAGCACATCTTAGATATCTTGGAAAATGTCAAGGGAATGGAGAGTGGAATTTGGAGTTGGTCCCTCTTTGGTGGATGGGGTTGGATCCTTGAGAGGGTGATCTATTTTATTGTGATTCTGATTGCTTGATGTGTTTTAGTACAGTGTCTTCCCTTATGTTGTTCTTACTGCACCTCCCTTCTCGCCCCTAAGAGATTATTGATCCATGATACCAATGCAACAATTATGATCCAAAAAGAGGTCAACGATCTTACGCAGATCAACGAGGGTATTTCTGAGACATCTTCCCTCCTTACTGTTTCTCTCCCTGAAGCTGAGGACATGGAATGTTCCTAAAATCAAATTACTCTGTTTTATTGCATAATATGTCTTTTTCCCTTTTGTTATCCTGATATGTTTGCTTAGCTCATACTAAAAGGAGGGTCTGTTAGAATAAAAATTATGCTTTCGTATTGTTTCACGTAAGTTAGCATTCGTGGCGCCATCTTGTGTACCGACGCCATTTTGTATTATGATCGAAACTAATTCTCTGCCATTTCTCGGAAATGGCCTTCTCTAGGTTATGTTTCTTTGGATTTGAGTTTTTGCTACACTAATGAATGCACTGTTCTTAATAGCGCATACCTTTCCTTGACTGTAAGCCTTCTCCCACTTGTCTTATGGCGGGCACAGGCAGAATGGCCTTGAATTATAGATGTGTGCCCGGCTTCAGAACTGAAACTTACTCCTTTGTAATTTACTGTCCAGCTGCATCTCTCTGGAAAAGTCCATGGTGGGCGTGTTTTCATTGATTCTGAAATGTACATAATGTATCGTTATGCTTGTTGAACTTAGACTCTCTCTGCAGCACTCTTAGCGACTGGGCAGACAGGGCTCCGCTCTGAGCGTACTTTGAATAAACTGTTATTGGTTTGTATTCTCTACTGTCTGACCAACTCTTTATTTCGTAGAAGGCAGAGAGGTGGTCGTGAGTGACCCGAGTGATCCGAATCGGGCCATTTTCTTCAATACGGCAGCATCTCTGGTGATCAAGATTGTTTCTGGCAGTATCTTGTGTGATAATCTGGGGCAAAGAAACTCTCCTGACAAGTAGTGAAGAGGCAGTCCTTTTATATACTATATTTTATCTAAGATGGAATTTCGAACATCACCTTAGGAATGTCTGGCAAAACCAATGGGCATCAAGATGCTACTCTTAGACGTATTCTTATAAACGAAAAAGGTGACCCTTGACCTTGCCAGGTAGGTCGCTCCCCCACCACACAGCTCCGCCTGTGGTGTCCTGCCCGCTGCTGCTGCTGGTAAGCTCACCCCTCTGCTTGTGGCCTCGGTGCCCGTTTTCCTTCTGTTTCCCTCGCTGCCCCCATTTTCCCTGTGTCCATTTTTCCTTCTGTTTCCCTCGCTGCCCCCATTTCCCTTGTGTCCATTTTTCCTTCTGTTTCCCTCGCTGCCCCCATTGAACTGTGCCCGTTTTTTCCTTCTGTTTCCCTCGCTGCCCCCATTTCCCTTGTGTCCATTTTTCCTTCTGTTTCCCTCGCTGCCCCCATTGAACTGTGCCAGTTTTTTCCTTCTATTTCCCTCGCTGCCCCCATCTCCCTTGTGTCCATTTTTCCTTCTGTTTCCCTCGCTGCCCCATTTCCCTTGTGTCCATTTTTCCTTCTGTTTCCCTCGCTGCCCCCATTGAACTGTGCCCGTTTTTTCCTTCTGTTTCCCTCGCTGCCCCCATTTCCCTTGTGTCCATTTTGCCTTCTGTTTCCCTCGCTGCCCCCATTGAACTGTGCCCGTTTTTCCTTCTGTTTCCCTCGCTGCCCCCATTTCCCTTGTGTCCATTTTTCCTTCTGTTTCCCTCGCTGCCCCCATTTCCCTTGTGTCCATTTTGCCTTCTGTACCCCTCGCTGCCTCTCTCCACTCCCGCCGCTGCGTCCCTGCGGCCCCACCCCCTGACTGCCCATTCGCTGCCCCTGCCTCCCGCCTCCCAGCTGCTCCTCCCTCCCACCTCCCCATATATGGCGGCCGCTGCGCGGTGAGGAGAGCGACCCTTGACCTTGCCAGGTAGGTCGCTCCCCCGCCACACAGCTCCGCCTGTGGTGTCCTGCCCGCTGCTGCTGCTGGTAAGCTCGCCCCTCTGCTTGTGGCCTCGGTGCCCGTTTTCCTTCTGTTTCCCTCGCTGCCCCCATTTTCCCTGTGTCCATTTTTCCTTCTGTTTCCCTCGCTGCCCCCATTTTCCCTGTGTCCATTTTTCCTTCTGTTTCCCTCGCTGTCGCCATTGAACTGTGCCCGTTTTTTCCTTCTGTTTCCCTCGCTGCCCCCATCTCCCTTGTGTCCATTTTTCCTTCTGTTTCCCTCGCTGCCCCCATTTCCCTTGTGTCCATTTTTCCTTCTGTTTCCCTCGCTGCCCCCATTGAACTGTGCCCGTTTTTTCCTTCTGTTTCCCTCGCTGCCCCCATTTCCCTTGTGTCCATTTTGCCTTCTGTTTCCCTCGCTGCCCCCATTGAACTGTGCCCGTTTTTTCCTTCTGTTTCCCTCGCTGCCCCCATTTCCCTTGTGTCCATTTTTCCTTCTGTTTCCCTCGCTGCCCCCATTTCCCTTGTGTCCATTTTGCCTTCTGTACCCCTCGCTGCCTCTCTCCACTCCCGCCGCTGCGTCCCCTGTGGCCCCGCCCCCCTGACTGCCCATTCGCTGCCCCTGCCTCCCGCCTCCCAGCTGCTCCTCCCTCCCACCTCCCCATATATGGAGCCCGTCTGCGCCCGTCCGCGCCTGGACCGCGCCCAGCGCCAGAACCCCTGGGCCGTGCGCCCCCCGCACCAGCCTCGATGACCGACGCCGATACGATGCCACCACACTCCACGCTCTCAACCCCGGACGGACGCACAACTGCTTCAAGGCCGCCCCGAAACGCACCCATGGTCCCTTCACCTGCCGGAACTGCAGCTACACCAGCCTCAGAGCCACCGAGGCGCCCGCCAAGAAGGACCTCAACCACCTCCAATGCATCCTACTGAACACCCGCTCCGCACGCAAACACGCCGTCGAGCTCTGGGACCTGCTCGACACATCATCACCAGACGTAGCCTTCCTGACAGAGACCTGGATGAACGACTCCTCCGCCCCCGACATCGCCATAGCCATCCCAGACGGCTATAAGATCACCCGCAGAGACCGCGTCAACGCAGTAGGAGGAGGAATCGCCATCGTCCACAAGAACACCATCAGGGTCTCGACCAGTACCGACGACACTCTCAGCACCGCCGAACACATGCACTTCCAGATCCACACGGACCCCAACACCACCCTTAGAGGCACCCTTGTCTACAGACCCCCTGGGCCCCGACCCCAGTTCAGCGACTCCATCGCCGACTTCATCAGCACGCACGCCCTGACCTCTACCGACTACATCCTCCTCGGAGACCTGAACTTTCACCTGGAGAACAACGACAGCAACTCCACCACCCTGATCGACAACCTCGCCAACCTCGGTCTGAGCCAGCTCGTCACAACACCGACCCATTCCGCCGGCCGCACGCTTGACCCCATCTTCTCCTCAAGCTCCCACGTCTCCTTCAGCCACACCACGGAACTCCTCTGGGCCGACCACCGCTGCATCCATTTCACCTTCCAGAAACCCACCACACACCACCGCACCCAACAGATCCCACGCCGCTGCTGGAGCAAAGTCACCGAAGACCAACTTCGGGCAACCCTCGCTCTCAGCCCTCCCTCCGACCCATCCAACACCGACGACGCTGCCTGCAACCTCAGACGATGGATGGACGACTGTGCCAACACCCTCGCCCCGCTGAAAAAACTCACCTACAGTGACACCACCAAAAGAGCCAGCTGGTTCACCTCGGAACTCCTAGCTTCCAAGCGTACCTGCCGGAAACTAGAGAAGAAATGGCACAGTGATAAGACACCGGACAGCCACGCAGCCCACAAAGACGCCATCCGTAACCACCACCACCTCATCAAGTCCGCCAAGAGAATCTCCTTCAAAGACCGCCTCGACAACAACGCACACAACAGCAAGGAGCTTTTCAACATCGTGAAGGAACTCTCCAACCCCAGCTCCAACACCAACGACATCCCGCCGTCGCAACCCCTGTGCGATTCCCTCGCCACCTTCTTCCACCGCAAGATCGCCGACATCCACGACAGCTTCAACACCCAGACAGCCCCAACTAAGATCGATGCACCAGACCCGCCGCACACCATCGACCACGACCCCCTGCCAGCCTGGGCCAGCGTGAACATCGAGGACACCATCAAGACCATGAGCACAATACACTCCGGCTCCCCGTCAGACCCTTTCCCGCACCACATCTTCAACAAAGCCAGCAGCTCCATCGCACCCCACCTGTGCAACGTCATCAATCTCTCCTTTGAGACCGCGACCTTCCCAGAGACCTGGAAACACGCAGAGATCAACGCCCTACTCAAAAAACCCAAGGCGGACCCGAGAGACCTCAAGAACTTCCGGCCCATCTCCCTGCTTCCGTTCCCAGCCAAGGTCATCGAGAAGATCGTCAACAAACAGCTAACCCGATACCTCAAAGAAAACAGCATCCTGGACCCATCCCAATCGGGGTTCCGCAGCAACCACAGCACTGAGACTGCCCTCATTGCCGCCACCGACGACATCAGGATCCTGCTGGACAACGGTGAGACCGCAGCCCTCATCCTGCTGGACCTCTCCGCCGCCTTCGACACTGTCTGCCACCGCACTCTACGCGCACGCCTCCACGACGCAGGGATCCGAGACAAGGCCCTGGAATGGGCCACCTCCTTCCTCGCCGGCAGAACCCAGAGAGTCCGCCTCCCACCATTCCGATCCGAAGCCTCCGAGATCATCTGCAGCGTACCCCAGGAATCGTCCCTCAGCCCAACACTGTTCAACATCTACATGGCCCCGCTCGCACGCATCGCCAGACAGCACGACCTCAACATAATCTCCTACGCCGACGACACTCAACTGATCCTCTCCCTCACCAAGGACCCCTCGCCGCCAAATCCAACCTCCATGAAGGAATGAAGGCCGTCGCCGATTGGATGAAGATCAGCCGACTAAAACTGAACACGGAGAAGACAGAGGTCCTCATCCTCGGCTCCAACCCCTCAGCCTGGGACGACGCCTGGTGGCCAACGACGCTGGGAGCAGCCCCGACACCCACCGACCACGCACGCAACCTGGGAGTCATCCTCGACTCAACGCTCTCCATGGCCAAGCAAGTCAACGCAGTCTCATCCTCCTGCTTCAACACCCTCCGCATGCTTCGCAAGATCTACAGGTGGATCCCGACAGACACAAGAAGAACAGTCACCCAGGCCCTCGTCAGTAGCAGACTTGACTATGGGAACGCCCTCTACGCGGGAGCCCCGGCCAAGCTCATCAAGCGACTGCAACGCATACAAAACGCCTCCGCACGCCTGATCCTCGATGTACCACGCCACAGCCACATCACCCCCCACCTGAGGAACCTGCACTGGCTCCCCGTCGACAGGAGAATCTCCTTCAAACTCCTCATCCACACACACAAGGCACTCCACAAGACTGGCCCAGCCTACCTCAACAGACGACTCCTCTTCTACGTCCCCAACCGCCAACTCCGCTCCGCCGACCTCTCCCTCGCCACCGTCCCTCGCATTCGAAGAACTACCACCGGCGGCAGATCCTTCTCCCACCTCGCCGCCAAGACCTGGAACACCCTTCCGCTAAGCCTACGACAGACCCAAGACCTGCTGACCTTCAGGAGGCTACTCAAGACCTGGTTGTTCGACCAGTAGCAGCACCCCCCCTTTTTTTTCCCTAGCGCTTTGAGACCCTCGCGGGTAAGTAGTGCGCTTTACAAATTCTGTGATTGATTGATTGATTGAAAATACCCCAATTTAGACTACACTGTTTGGGGATTATTCTTGTTTGACCTTGAAATAGAGATAACTAGGCACTTGTTCCTGACTGATGTCGCATCAGGTGTCTTATCAATGTCATTGTCTGAGTGGCTTGACCCTTTCACAGGTTCTTGGAAAGATAAGGACAAACGACACCTGCGTCAAAGCAGACATGTTGATGATTCTGCACAAATCAGAGTAAAATGCAGAGGCGGCTGCCGGCAAATAAAACCGGTAGGGCGGCGGGGCAGGAGGGGGGGGAGAGGAGAGGTTAGAGAATAAAAAATTAAAACCACTTACCCGCCACTCCGCTCTGACCCGCTGCCGGCGGACATGTTCCTCCTGCTCCTCACGTCCCGGAAGCCGGAAGGGGATGGTCCTTCAGGGCACAGGCTCCCCACCCAATCCAGACGCTGCTCTCTAGCACGAGAGCAGCACTAGTATTGGTCTGAGCACCTTCTTTTGCTGCTCAGATGGTGCCTGGGAGCCTGTGGGGTTTTTCCAACTCTGCTGTACAATACAGTCGGGTTGGAGAAACATAAGTGTGCATGTTGGTTTGGCTGGACTAGGACAGCCGGCCAAACACACATACACACTTATAAATGCACAGTACTCCTCCCTGTACTGTCCCAGCCCGCCCCTCCTGTCGGGCGTAATTAACTCCGACAGAGATAAATAAAACGATAATAACAATGTGTTGTTATTGTTTTATTTATCATCTGTTGGCAGTGCTGGCAGTGGGGCGACACTCCTCCGCCATTACGGAGGAGCCGTCCCTGGTAAAATGGAGTATCAACCTGTGTAAAATAGAGTCAGCCTTATAGTCTTTATGTCATTCTAGGCTTGGACATATGGATTGTGACATCATTTGGGGTATTTGGACAAACTATCGAGTAAATATCGGGAGACAGAAATATCAGAAAAAAATATTGTGATGCAAAAATATTGTGATGCAGAAATATCGCTGTTAAGAATATATATTTTTTTGCTGGAAAATAATATTGTTGTTAAGAATATCATTTTTGATAATATCGTTTTTAATAATATAGTTGTAAAAATTATAATTTTTAGACTATATTAATGCGTCTTAGTTCATATATTATTTTATGTGTTATTATTGTTTGTATAATTGTTAATAATATTTTTAAATATTCTTTGCAACTTTAAGTAATTTATCAATTTTAATTTAATTGCTAATAATAATTTAAAGTGTTGTAGCAGTTTGCTAGGTTTGTAGGTGCATAGGTTGGCAATTTAATCAAGCAATAATTTATTACAAATAAATTATTAATAATTGAATTGGTTATTAATTATATCAATTGTGTAATAGTTATATTTTTCAATTATATTTTAGATGATGGGTTTGCCGGGGTGTAGGGTTGGAAGTTAACTAGGTGATAATTAATTAAAATATAATTAGGAATGTGTTAATTGTGTGTAATTATGTGTTATTAGTTATGTAAATTGTGTAATAATTATATATTTTTGTTATATTTTAGGTGCAGGCTGCTGGGTTTGTAAGGGTTCAGGGTGGGAAGTTAATTAAGTTATAATTAACTAACAATTAATTATTCATCTATTATTAATTATTAAATTGATTATCAATTATGTAAATTGTATAATAAGTTAATATGTTGGGTTTGTAGGCATTTAGGAAGGGAAGTTAAGGCGTAAATAATTAACAAGTAACTATTTATTTATTATTAATTATTTAATTAGTAATTATTTATGTACAAAATTTAATACTGATTTATTTTAGTTGCCGGTTGCTAGGTTTGTAGTGGTATAGGATGGGACGCTAATTAAGTAATAATTATTTAACAAATATGTATTAATTGTTAATTAATTAGTTAATTGATCATCAACTATGTAAATAGTGTTACACTTATTTATTTTAGTTATATTTTGAGTTTGGGCTGCTAGGTTTGTAGGGGAATAGTGTGGAGAGTTAATTAAATTAAAAAAAAAAAAAAATTAAATTGATAGTTAATTATTAAATTGTTTAATAATCATGTAAATTGTTTATATATAAATATATATATATATGTGTGAAACAATGTTTTCTTAACCTCACTACACAGGAAGGAAACAGCGGGCAACAGCGTGTTGCATGCAAATAGTCCTCACCCACCTAAGCTGAAGTGGAGCATCCCCTTTCGGTGAGTTCATAAGGGCGAAACGTAACTGTAACACACACACACAGCTTATGAGGAAGAGAAGGAGAGAATGATTGGGAGATTTAGGAGAAGAGGCTACCCCATGAAAGTATTGAGGACAGCAGAAAGCAAAGCAGCCAGCCTGAACAGGGCCACCCTTCTTGTCAAGAAAATGAAAGACAAACATGATTGATCACCACATTCAACACAGAGTGAACTATTGTCAGAAACATCCTGAACAAATATTGGCACATGGTAAGAGGTGACCCTGTGGTGGGCCCACATGTATCCACACACCCTTTGATAACATACGGAAGGCTCGATCCCTCAAGGATATGCTAGTTCATAGCTATATGAGTAACACGAGGGAGCAGAGTTGGTTGAAGCAGCAGAAAGGGTTTTTCAAGTGTGGGAAGTGTAAGGCTTGCGGGGGGAGCAAGAACAGAAAGACTTTCCTGTTGCCCACAGGTAAAACTAGAGAGATTAGCAAATTCATAAACTACAATTCTGACTTCTGTGTGTATGCGGTGATATGCCCCTGTGAGAAAGTGTATGTGGGGAGTACAATCTTTCCTCTAAAGAAGAGAATGTTAGAACATCAGAGAGCAATCAGAAATGGCGATGTCAATTACTCGACTGCCAGACACTGGTTAAAATGTCATGAACAGAATCGTAACATCTTTTCTTTCTTTGGCATTGACAGGGTGGCAGCGAAGCCAAGAGGGGGAGACAGAGAGAAACGCCTGAGAGTCCTGGAGTCCAATTACATTTTGCTTCTGGGCAGGAAGTCTCCCTTTGGGCTGAATGAGGATGAGGAGATGTTTGTCCACATTGGATGATGAACATGCCACATATCGAAGGATAAGTCCTGCTTCCTTTGTGATCTTCATTTCCCTGTGACATATTGTACCTCGGGGGAGGCCCCATCCGGGATGGAATATTTACATAGGGAAGAGCTTCACGGGCAGCCAGGTAGACCAGGGCTCTGGCATCTAGGTAGCTCGTGGGCTCAAGAGTAGAGTATTATAATATTAGAGTTTCAGCGAGGCACATGTGATACAGCGTGTCCTCTCCCAGGGTCCCTTTCAATCTTCCCTAGTTTTGTTATTATTTTTCTTTGCACAGTATCCACTGAACACAGAGGAAAGTATTTTTCTCTCCTCTCTTATTTTCCCCTCCTTCTTTTTATTGTAAATAGAATGCATGACTGACTGGGTGGTACGGGTATCTAATTGTGGTAGATCGTGATGAGTGGGCTTCGGGTCATGGGCCACTTGGCCGTTGAAATTGAGATTGGGGAGACAAACCAGTGGTGGTAGCCTCATTGGTATTATAGCCCACAACACGCGACACCACTTTCAGACTTGAAATATAAAAAAGGAAATGTGAATTTAGTTAAACTGGTATGAGATAATATCAGCGATATTAATGAATAATCATGAATTGCAATGTATAAATGCAGGCATGCATACATTGAGGTAACTACAATGAATTTAGAACATGCCGTGACTCACTGTGCTTGTTTTAGCAATGAATCCCCGATTTTTTCGTTGACTAACTAAGTAGTCTGTTTTCCATACCTGAGAACCCAACCGGAAATGCATTGTCTGTCTTCTATGTCACCTCATGTAAACACTATGTAATGGTGGTTTCAGTTTGTGCAATTTGGCTTTGGAAAAAGACCTTGTGGTCGAAACACGTTGCCGTTAAATCAAATATAACCAATTTCATGACCACGATCCTGGAGTGCGAGTATTTCTTGGAATTACACTCATCAATACTAAGTTTTCCTTGGATATATATATATATATATCACACAAGACAAAGCATATTTGATGTGTTTCGGCTGTCACAAGCAGCCTTTTTCACAGGTGAGTAGAATCAAAGTGCACAGTGTTTGATGCCTTATATTCCTGTGCATGTTGGGAGATGTAGGAATTTACTACCAGTCATGTGGTTATTTGAATATAAGGCATCAAACACTGTGCACTTTGATTCTACTCACCTGTGAAAAAGGCTGCTTGTGACAGCCAAAAGCGTCTGGAAAAGAGAAGCTGCCATTCTAATTTGAATAAACGCCGGTGCCTCTCCTGATCTGGGCTTCAATATGCTTTGTCTTGTGTGATGAAAGTGATGGGATACTCCAGGCCTGTTCTAAAGAAGCGGCCCTGCAGGGATGGGGGCTCCCATCAAAATGGAATATTTTTTGTGGATATATATATTAACCCCGGGCGGAGCTGGCGTAGTGAGACTACGGGGAGGTCCAAGGAGTTGGGGAAAAACTCTGTGGAACTGCGCTCCGGCACCCGCCTCCACCCCCCCTAATAAAAAATATTTACAAATTAATCTAACAAGAAATAAAAACACACTTACCTGCACTGCGGCGTCCCCGGGCTGCCCTCCTCCTTCTCGCCATCTCTCTCCTACGTCAGACGTACATCTTGCAAGAAATAAAAGCCCATGGAGTCTGAATGCAGACGCTCAACTACATGTGCATTTGGATTGAGCTTGTGGGTGTTCCTTCTTTGAACATTATGAAAGTCTGTATTGAGGGTACATGCTCCACCCATTCTGTTCATGTCATCTCCCGGAACAACCAGCTATACATTCTAGAAACAGGGGTGACTTGCATTTATAGGTTTAATGATGTCTTGCTTTCTATAGTGGCCCCTCTTCCCCAATGTGAATGAATTGTTTATTTCTATATAATGCATTTTTCTACTGTGTAACTTGCTTCACGTTTTTATCCTGCGTGACCCCAATGGTGTATCCATTTATTGCACTTTGCACCTTAATTAACCTCAGATGCTACTATTGTATTGAATATTTCTCATGCGCAACATTTGCTGCTTATTTATCATTGCACTTTAACCAACGTTAAAAGTTGCTATGTTGATATTTAACTGTTGTACTTTACATTTCTGATACTTTATTTTTACACATCACATTTTTATTAACCCTATATGCTGCTATGTATTTATATTATAGGTACTTCATACTGTTGTATTCGTGCCTTTTAAATGACCTATCTTATTTTTGCACTTTGCTTTTTTTTTTATTTAAAAAAATAATAATAATAATTTGACCCTGTTCCTTGTGGGAACAGTCCAGCCCGAACTGCCAAGCTAGGTCCTCCCTGGACCGGAAACAAGCATCCCGGGACCGGTTTCAAGACATCACCCTTCCTCAGCCATGCCTGCTTTGCACTTTGATATAACTTATGATGCCGCTATGCATATTTGTGAAATCTTGATTGCTCATTTCAATGAGTAGGAATTAAGCACGAAGCATTCAGTAATTCAGTGTCAACTTTGGCATGTATCCTAGGCATGTTTAACATCTTTCCTGACTAGTAAGAAAATGCAACATAAGGTGTCCTGGCGATGGACCACAGGAATAACCAAGCAGGTTAAAAGTGCACAAACAATTTGTGTAATTACTGTATTTTTTGAGCAGCTTGTTGGTGCTAAATTAAGTATCTCGATTTGGACAATAGTGCAATAATTATTTGGGCGAGCTATTACTGATTGTTCAAACAGAAGATGAAGCACGTTGCACTTTAGTAACTATCTAGTTTATGAACTGTATATACCATAATGACAGTTGAATGTTAAAAGGTTGTAAATGTTAAAAAATGGAGCAAAAAAAAAGAAAGAAAGAGAAAGGAAAGGAAAAAATCCTTAATGCATACAATTATGTGGTTGTTTGTAATATGAATGGCTTGTGTCCCTTTGTATGTTAATAAAGTTTTTGTTGTTGAGTTGTGGGTGGGGTGTCTGCCCCTTTAAATAGATACACTTTAGATAACATCTCTATGGTCCTGTCGAAGACTACGGCTGAAACGTGTAGGCCATTTCACCTTGGTGTATGTTGCCAGTAGGTAGTTATAGTTAGGACCTTGTTTCTATTCAAAAAGCGTTTTTTGTTTTCCCAATAACTTTGGCGCCGGTTGACAAATCTTCGCGAAATTTTCAAAACTAGTGGGGTGCTCTGGTCAGCTCCTGTCTTGAAAGTTTCGGGGTGATTCGTCAAGCGGGGGCCGAGAAAAAAGGGGGGTCCCAAAACACGATTTCTCCATGTAAATTTCCATAGGAGACTTTAGACAAAGCT
Organism: Calotriton arnoldi; assembly: GCA_963921515.1. NCBI lineage: Eukaryota > Metazoa > Chordata > Amphibia > Caudata > Salamandridae > Calotriton > Calotriton arnoldi. Next base: position 965,721 of record CAWUFW010005164.1, read on the forward strand.
ACAGCCCGAACTGCTGAACGGAATTACATCAAATTTGGCAAAAATGTAGCCCTTGGTTCAGAAAGAGACCTTTTTTTTAAATGGTGTAAATCCGTTCAGTAGTTCCTCAGAAATTAGAAAAAGAAAAAATGTATATATCTATGGCCGCGGTGGGTTCGCGAACCTTCCCGGGCACGAGCTTCACTCTGATTGGCTGCCAACACTCCAAACCAGGAACTGTTGGCAGCCATTTTGTGACTCGGTAGAACCGAGTCACAAGAAAACAGTGAAACAAAGTGTAAAATGAAGAAAAGAGGGCAGGGTAGAAACACCCTGACCCACTAGGCCTGCTCAGGGGGTCCCACAAGGATCCCCAGGGCCCAAAAAAGCATTTTTTTAAAAAATAATTTCGACGGAATTCGCGTTGGGGTCGCGAATACCGCCGAAATTATAAAAAAATGAAGCGCGGGCTCCCGCGCTTTATTTTAATGAGGCCCCTGGGTGGGCCAGGTCCCGGGGGCATTGTCAATAAATAATAGCGGGGCCCGTGACCTCCCTGGGGCTATATTCATTATGTGCAGGGGGCACGCAGCCCCCCCGCAGCCCTGGGGACCGCCACCTCCCCGGGGCTTTTTTGAAAAACTAATGCGTGAGGGGGTCCCACCCCCCCACGCTGCCCCGGGGACCGCGACCTCCCTGGGGCTTCATTAAATAAGGGTGGGGGGGCCTCGTAGGCCCCCCAAGCCCTGGGGACTGCCACCTCCCCGGGGCTGTCAAAATTAATTAGTGTGGGGGGCTCAAGCCCCCCCACACTGCCCCGGGGACCACCACCTCCCCAGGCTTTTCAAACATTGGGAGGGGGACCGCACGGCCCCCTCCTGGAGCCCTTGATGGCCCTGGGGACCGTCACCCCCCTCCTGCAGTGTCCCGGGGTGCCCACCCCCGGGACACTGCTGTTTGCTATGGCAGGGCGGGAGCCGTGCGGCTCCCGCCCTGCCATAGCAAACTCTGCTTTGCTTCATTGAAGCGAGAGCAGGGAAACCTGCTCTTGCTTCAATGAAGCAAAGCAGGATTGCTTTTCCACAAGGGGAGCTGCATGTCAGCAGCTCCCCTTGTGGAAAAGCAATGCCGGCTCCTGCAGGAGGCGAGCAGCCAGCAGGGACCGTGGGGGCATTGGGGCTCCCACAACGGTCCCCAACGGAGAGGGCCGGCCCCGGGGGATGGGGTTCCCGGGACCAGAAGTGGCCCGGGAGGGGGGCCACGCGGCCCCCCTCCTTAAAAAATGATAAATTTAATAAATAAATATATGGACATGCCCCGGGGGATGGGGTCCCCAGGGTTAATAGAGGCCTCCGGAGGGGGGCCACGCAGCCCCCCTCCTTAAAAAATGATAAATTTAATAAATAATTATATGGACATGCCCCGGGGGATGGGGTCCCCAGGGCCGAAATTGGCCTCGGAAGGGGGGCCACGCGGCCCCCTTCCCGTTTATGTTTTTTATTTTATTAAAAAATAGGGGTCAGGCCCTGGGGGATGGGGTCCCCAGGGCCCCAAAAATGGGAAAAGAAGGGGGGCCATACAGCCCCCCTTCTGGAAGAAAAAAAAAAAGCCGGCATTGCGCCAGAGGCCCTGCCCCCTCCCTGCAGCACTCTGCAAACGCGCCCCCTGGCGCGTTGTAAGTTGGGGAATTAATTCCCCTTGAATACTGAGGGTCCCTGGGGGCCAACTAGCCCACCAGGTACCTCCAGTATGCGCCAGGGAGCTGCGTTGCAGAGAGGTGGTCCAAGGCCATGCCCCCTTTTTACACCACTCTGCAACGCAGCTCTGTGGCGCTTACTGGAGGTACATGGTGGGCTAGTTGGCCCCCAGGGACCCTCAGGACTAAAGGGGACTTAATCCCCCAATTTACAATGCACCAGGGGGCGCGTTTGCTCAGTGGTGCAGGGAGGGGGAAGGGCCTGAAATTACAACTGTGCAAACACACCCCCTGGCACTTTGTAAATTGGGGGATTGAGTCCCCTTGAATCTTGAGGGTCCCTGGGGTCCAACTAGCCCACCAGGTACTGCCAGTATGCACCAGGGAGCTGCGTTGCAGAGAGGTGGTCCAAGGCCACGCCCCCTTTTTACACCACTCTGCAACGCAGCTCTATGGCACTTACTGGAGGTACATGGTGGGCTAGTTGGCCCCCAGGGACCCTCAGGACTCAAGGGGACCTAATCCCTCAATTTACAATGCGCCAGGGGGCGCGTTTGCACAGTGGTGCAGGGAGGGGGCGGGCCCTGAAATTACAAGTGTGCAAACACACCCCCTGGCGCTTTGTAAATTGGGGGATTAAGTCCCCTTGAATGCTGAGGGTCCCTGGGGGCCAACTAACCCACCAGGTACCTCCAGTAAGCGCCACAGAGCTGCGTTGCAGAGAGGTGGTCCGAGGCCACGCCCCTTTTTACACCTCTCTGCAAAAAGGGGCACTTACTGGAGGTACATGGTGGGCTAGTTGGCCCCCAGGGACCCTCAGGATTTAAGGGGACTTAATCCCCCAACTTACAATGCACCAGGGGGCGCGTTTGCACAGTGGTGCAGGGAGGGGGTGGGGCCTGATATTACAAGTGTGCAAACACACCCCCTGGCACGTTGTAAATTGGGGGATTAAGTCCCCTTGAATCCTGAGGGTCCCTGGGGGCCAACTAGCCCACCAGGTACCTCCAATAAGTGCCACACCACTTGAAACACCCTGACCCCCTAGGCCTGCTCAGGGGTCCCACAAGGACCCCCAGGGCCAAAAAAAGCATTTAAAAAAAAAAAAAATTGGCCGAATTCGCGCTGGGTGTGCGAATCCGCCCGAAACATTTTTTAAAAACGAAGCGCGGACTTCCGCGCTTCGTTTTCTATAAGCCCCCGGGTTTGCCAGGCCCCGGGGGCAATGTTTATAATGTATGCGGGGGCTGCGCGGGCCCCTGCAGCCCCGGGTACCGTCACCTCCCCGGGGCTTGTGTAATTAGGTAGGTAATTAACCTGTGTAGGTTTTGTCTCTGGCTAAGTTTAGAATCTAATAAAATATGATTTAAAAGTGTCTTTGCTCTGGGTGAAACAAATGCCACCTCGAGCTTGAAGCTTTCATGGTTCTTGATAGGCTTGTCCTTAATGTGTGGTGATGCCTATTTTTAATTTCTGAAGTTGATGTGGCGCCTTTATCTCTTGATAGTGTTTATCAACTTCTTAGTAAAAGTATAATAAAATGTACATACTCCTCACTCCTGGTGTGATAGTCGGTGCGGGAGCTCGGTCAGGCTTTTAGAGGTAGGAAAAGCTCAGGTGAATATTTTTATGATGTCGGGAAGTGCTGAAGATCACCCATGCGATCTGGTTGCTCCTGGTTCATTATCTGGCTTTGTGAGTGCCTCGTGCCATAGAAATACAAGTATCGAATGATACGATGACGTAGATTACAGTGGCAGAGCTCGCTTTTGGTGCCTGAGTCTAAAGCATCCCCCGGGAGATACCCTGCTACTCCCTCCGTGTTAAAAAAACGAAGGCAAAATGGAGGCAAATTTAAAGCATATTATGGCCCCACGCACAACACACAAACACAGGCTCACATAAGTGTGATCGTTTGGTATAAATATCAATATAATGATGCAATGGTGTGTGTTTTCATTTACAATTTATGGCTGTTTGACGTTTCAACTACATTCGTTTACTTATGTCGTCTCCTTCTCACATGCACACACTATCTATCTTACACTCTCCCTCTCTCTCTCTCTCTCCGTCTCTCTCTTACACTCTCACTCACTCTCTCTCTCTCTCTCTCTCTCTCTTACGCTCTCTCTTACTCTCCCTCTCTCTGTTTATCTCTCTCTCTCGAACACGCCCTTCTTTACCTAACGCCATTCCTGTCATGGGTGCTGTCTCGTTCAGGTCATCGGAGGTTCTTGAGCACCAGCCTGAGTCTTGGCCACCCTGTTGCCCTGTTTGTACCTTCCTCCCTCCCCGTGCTCCCTTACTCACCAGTGCATTACCCACTCTGTATCCTCGCCATAGCTGAGCTCTTCCCACACCTCTGCCCCTCATCACACATTCTGTGCTCTTTTCGTGTTTATTTACTCACCTTTCGGATGCCATTTTACCCACACTTCACCTCTTACACATTAGGCACCACTTTCTCTACTATGTCTTTGCCACCCTCACTCACAGTGCCCTCACCCACTCTGCACTACCTCACCCACTCCCTAGCCACCTCCAGCACTCTCTGATCCTCGCCCACCATGTACCCCCAAACTTAACTCTGATCCTCACTGGGAGTGCTTTGGAAATACGATATACATATACGTGAATGACCATGTTTTTAGCACATTTCACTGGCTGAGACAAAAGAGGCATTGCAGTATTAATTAAATATGGTGATACCACATTACATACTTGAAGAACCATTGCTGTCACCATCAGCAAAAGACTGCTTATGATCATTCCATCCCTAAAACTGTCATTCAAATGATTACCGCAAGGTATTTTTTTATTCATGCTTGGAAGTGCCTAAACCAGAGGTAATACCGCCCACCGACTGCAGGAATATTATTATCACATAACGGTGCTGCTCCTAAATTAGTACCAATGTCTAAATGAGGGCCCCTCACGGCCTGTGTCCCTAAACTCCGGGTAGTCCCCATCTGCTCTGTGCCCATTGCCTATGCTCCTCACACTGTGTGCGTGGGCCCTTGTGGCTACAGGAGAGAGGGGGAGTCTCCGACTTATCCCCTAGACACAGTGCACTGCCTAACGAGGATGTCAGATGGTGGCAGGTGAGCAGGAAGCGTGGTAGTGGAAGGTGAGCAATGTTATGTCCTGGTGGAAATTCTAGTTTTTTTTAAAATATTTGCTACATATGACTCGTAAAATAAACATTGGGTAGTTGTACTGGTTCAGTAATGATTAAGCAATAGATAAGACACACACAAGAATGTATATATGACATTAGACACCAGTTTCATGAGGCGACTGGAATCCGATGACATTTTCTCTAGTTCAGTCATTGATAGGACCAGCAGCCTAGATATGCCCATTTGATATGTTAAATATCTTGTTCCGAATCGATGATGCAGACTTATGTTGTATAAAGTTTACACCTTCATCATGTGTCTTCTGCCTTCTTGCAGGATAACCAGCGTCATTAGCTGCCTGTTACTCCTCCAGTTAATGGAAGCCATGTCGGCCATGCCACAGGTATACCTTAACAGTACTACCACTGGTGACCATGCTAGCGCCATCTCAGATGTGTGTTTAGACAGAAGGGAACATGGCTTGAGGTTTGATGGTCAAGAAGACATGGCGAACAGCTTCTATACAGATTTAATCAATGTGAGACAGTCCAAAAACAATACCGAGCCTAAAAGACAGCTGCCTCGCTTGCCATGCAGTACACAGGCTTAACACACAATGGCAGATGGGCTGGGGCAGAGTCAGTCACATGTCAGTCCTGTGAAGGCACTACCAGTCTTTCAAAAGTACCTGCCTTTGCCGAGCGCTCCATAAAGGTCAGACCTTCCCTCAGATAACCAGCGCTCACACACATTCTGGAAGTATTCAGGACACTGAAACAAGTGATGTGCTCATCAGAGGTTCCTGATTGATCATGCATCCTCCATTTCTTGAAACAGAGTTAGCACTGGTTTTCAGTATGCTGTAAACAAACCAGAGTAGTGAGCACGGGGATACCCTACTGCAGCAGAGTCTTGGCATCCATATGCTTCATATAAAAGAGTAAACTAAGGGGCCCATTCACAAAGGCATTTACGAGTACGTGAAATAGTACTACGGGAGCAATGCTGATTATCTGCACTTCTTTAACTAGAAAGGGAGTGTACCAGCACTTTTCATCAGAGTTGCAATGCTTATAATGGGAGAGTATCAGCACTTCTCACTAGCATACTGTATTCTGGGAGTATTTTAGTTTGAAGCATGGTATATGAATGGGTATGCTGAAAGGCTTTTCCATTTTTCATTAAATTGGGTGGTCAGTTGAACACAGCCTGGCGTATCTAGATTTCGTTCTAGACATTACTGCTAGCCAGCTAAATACCTATTAAAATAAATGTGCTATCGCACACATAGGGGTATGGTGTGATCAAAGTAATTTTATTTGAATGATTCTAGAGTCTGTTGTGGATTGGTACAGAAGTGCTGTTGATGTGGCAGTGATTTTCCAACTACAGGGCCTCTTAATTGTTGGCTGGTAACCAGCCTGGTATCCCCCCCTAGAATTACCAATGACGTGGGCATCTGCAGTTCTGGGGTGGGTGGTCAATTACCTTCAATTACAAGATAACAGGGAATAATGTTCATCAATAGGTGTTTCTACATTTTTGTTTGGATAGTCACCCACCCACAGATTTTGCCTTATTTCTGCAGACAGATTGGCCAAGAGAAAATCTCTCTACCTGGGGTGTTCCCTCACATCTTGGGGTTCCAGATGGAGCCAGTAATTACCACTACTGGCACTATCAGGAATTATGGGCCACTTTTAACATGCCCCTTACCTGTTCCATGCCAAGTTGTGAGCATGAGAGCATCCCTGTTCCCTCTTTCTGCACCTCTCTTACCTCTTTCGGCACCTCTGTTGCTTCTTTCTGTACTTCTCTTCCTTCTTTCTGCACCCCTCCTGCCTCTTTCTGTACCCCTCTTGCCTCTTTGTGCACCTCTCCTACCTCTTTCTGCACCCCTCTTGCCTCTTTTTGCACCTCTGTTGGTTCTTTCTAAACTGCTCTTGCTTCTTTCTGCACCTCTTTTGCAAATTTCTGCATCCCTCTTAACTCTTTCTGCACCCCTCTTCCCTCTTTCTGCACCTCTCTTGCCTCTTTCTGCACCCCTGTTCCCTCTTTCTGCACCTTTCCTGCCTGTTTCTGCACCTCTCTTGCTTCTTTCTGTACCTCTGTTGCTTCTTTCTGCACTTCTCTTGCTCTTTCTGCACCCTTCATGCCTCTTTCAGCACCTGTGTTGCTTCTTTCTGCACTTCTCTTTCTTCTTTCTGCACCCCTCCTGTCTCTTTCTGTACCCCTCTTCCCTCTTTCTGCACCTCTCTTGCCTCTGTCTGCACACCTGTTCCATCTTTCTGCACCCCTTTTGTATTTTTCTGCAACTCTTTTGCCTCTTTCTGCAGTTCTCTTGCCTCCTTCTGCACCTCACTTGCCTTTTTGTGCACTTCTCTCGCTTCTTTCTGCACCCTTCTTCCCTTTTTCTGCACATCTCTTGCCTCTTTCTGCAGCTCTCTTTGTTCTTTCTGTACTTCTCTCTCCTCTTTCTGCACCCCTCTTGCTTCTTTCTGCACCTCTGTTGCTTCTTTCTGCACTTCTTTTGCCTCTTTCTGCACCTCTCTTGCTTCTTTCTGTACTTCTCTTGCTTCTTTCTGGACCTCTCTTGCTTCTTTCTGCACCCTCTTCCCTTTTTGCATCCCTCTTTCCTCTTTCGGCAGTTCTCTTGCCATTTTCTGCACTTCTCTTGCCTCTTTCTGCACCTCACTTGCCTCTTTCTGCACTTCTCTTGCTTCTTTCTACACCTATGTTGCTTCTTTCAGCAATTCTCTTGCCTCTTTCTGCACCCCTCTTGCTTCTTTCTGCACCCCTCTTCTCTCTTTCTGCACCTCTGTTGCCTCTTTCTGCACCCATGTTCCCTCTTTCTGCATCTTTCCTGCCTTTTTCTGCACCTCTCTTGCCTCTTTCTGCACCCCTCCTGCCTCTTTCTGTACCCCTCTTGCCTCTTTTTGCACCTCTGTTGGTTCTTTCTGCACTGCTCTTGCTTCTATCTGCACCTCTTTTGCAAATTTCTGCATCCCTCATGCCTCTTTTTGCACCCGCCTCCCTATATCTCCGCCTCTCTTGTGTCTTTCTGCACTTCTCCTGCTTCTTTCTGCACTGCTCTTGCTTCTTTCTGCACCTCTCTTATAAATTTCTGTATCCCTCTTACCTCTTTCTGCACCCCTGTTCCTTATTTCTACACCGTTCTTGCCTGTTTCTTCACCTCTCTTGCCTCTTTCAGCACCTCTGTTGCTTCTTTCTGTACTTCTCTTGCCTCTTTCAGCACCCTTCTTGCCTCTTTCAGCACCTCTGTTGCTTCTTTCTGCACTTCTCTTGCTTCTTTCTGTACCCCTCTTGCCTCTTTCTGTACCCCGTTTGCCTCTTTGTGCACTTCTCTTGCCTCTTTCTGCACCTCTCTTGCCTTTTTCTGCAGTTCTCTTGCCTCTTTCTGCACCTTTTTGCTTCTTTCTGCACTTTTCTTGCCTCTTTCTGTACCCCTCTTGCCTCATTCTGCACCTCTGTTGGTTCTTTCTGCACTGCTCTTGCTTCTTTCTGCACCTCTGTTGCAAATGTCTGCATCCCTCTTGCCTCTTTCTATACCCCTCTTCCCTCTTTCTGTACCTCTCTTGCCTCTGCACACCTGTTCCCTCTTTCTGCACCCCTTTTGCCTGTTTCTGCAACTCTCTTGCCTCTTTCTGCAGTTCTCTTGCCTCCTTCTACACCTCACTTGCCTTTTTGTGCACTTCTCTTGCTTCTTTCTGCACACTTCTTCCCTTTTTCTGCACATCTCTTGCCTCTTTCTGCACCTCTCTTGCCTCTTTCTGCACATCTCTTTGTTCTTTCTGCACTGCTCTTACCTCTTTCTGTACCCCTCTTGCCTCTTTCTGCACCTCTTTTGCTTCTTTCTGTACTTCTCTCTCCTCTTTCTGCACCGCTCTTGCCTCTTTCTGTACCTCTGTTGCTTCTTTCTGCAATTCTCTTGCCTCTGTCTGCACCCCTGTTCCCTCTTTCTGCACCTCTTTTGTGTGTTTCTGCAACTCTCCTGCCTCTGTACAGTTCTCTTGCCTCATTCTGCACCTCTGTTGCTTCTTTCTGCACCTCTCCTACCTCTTTCTGCACCCCTCTTGCCTCTTTTTGCAGCTCTGTTGGTTCTTTCTGCACTGCTCGTGCTTCTTTATGCACCTCTGTTGCAAATTTCTGCATCCCTCTTGCCTCTTTGTGTACCCCTCTTCCCTCTTTCTGCACCTCTCTTGCCTCTGTCTGCACACCTGTTCCCTCTTTCTGCACCCCTTTTGCCTGTTTCTGCAACTCTCTTCCCTATTTCTCCACCTCTCTTGCTTCTTTCTGCACTTCTCTTGCTTCTTTCTGCACTGCTCTTGCTTCTTTCTGCACCTCTCTTGCAAATTTATGTATCCCTCTAACCTCTTTCTGCACCTTTCTTGCCTGTTTCTGCACCTCTCTTGCCTCTTTCGGCACCTCTGTTGCTTCTTTCTGCACATCTCTTGCCTCTTTCTCACCCCTTTTGCCTCTTTCTGCACATCTGTTGGTTCTTTCTGCACTGCTCTTGCTTCTTTCTGCACCTCTCTTGCTTCTTTATGCACTTCTCTTGCTTCGTTCTACACCTCTATTGCTTCTTTCTGTACCTCCCTTGCCACTTTCTACACACACAGGGCTACATTTAAACTGACCTCAGGCTCAGCAGTGCACACATGCAAGTACAGAAAAGGGCTGCTGGCCTCTTAACTACCATGCCCTATTATATGCTAGGGACCTAGAGGTAGTTTAAACCCCCCTGCCCTATTATGTACTAGGGCCTTACAGGGGAGGTCATGCCAATCACAGGGGTACCCCAACCCATGGTGTACCCTAGTGTATGTAGGTGTTTTCTTAGTGTCTTTCAGCATAGCACTGGCTCTGGGCCTGGTTAGGCAGAGCCCAGGGTCAGTCAGAGTCAGTTACCACCAGTACCAGTCAGCAAAAAGTTGGGGGGTGACCAGGGCACAAGATGACTTTGCAACAAGGCCTCTTTCTGCACCTCTGTTGCCTCTTTCTGCATTTATCTTGCTTCTTTCTGCGCCTTTCTTCATCTTTCTGCACATGTCCTACCTCTGTAGGCATAGTTAGAAATTAGCATTTAAAAAACCTTTGAAATTTACTGAAAAAACCATCTGTTTCAGGGGCGTTATAGTTAGTAGTTAGAAATTAGCATTTAAAAAACCTTTGAAATTCACTGAAAAAACCATAAGTTTCAGGGACGTTATAGTTAGAAATTAGCATTTAAAAAACCTTAGAAATTCACTAAAAAAAACACAGGTTTCAGGGACGTTATAGTTAGTTGGACATTTCACTCGTACAAAACCAGAGAAATTCGACCGTTATAGTTAGTTGAGGTAACTATAACTCGCGCCCCACAATGCACTGCTGATGACGTCACATATTACATCACTCATGACATGGTCAGTGACATCACTGATGAAATCACTGACGACATCTCAAATGACATCACTAATGACATCATCCGTGTGATCATCTGATGCACCTCCTCACACCATCCAGTCTTCCTGTTGCAGCGCAAGAAGAACCTGAGCCAAGGTCAACATTTTGAACTTTTCCTGTCTGGGATAAAGGTTCAAAATCCTGAGATCCAGGATCGGCCTCAATCGACCGTCCTTTTTGGGAATCAGAAAATACCGGGAGTAGCAACCCTGACCCCTTTCCTGCTCCGGAACCACCTCTATCGCACCTTTCTGTAGCAAGGTAAGAACTCCCTGCTGTAAAAGCAGTAAGTGGTCCTCCGAGCACCAACCTTGGCGAGGAGGGTAAGGAGGAGGAAACTCCAAAAAGGGAAGGGTGTACCCATTCTCTACAAGATTCAAGACCCAACGATCTGATGTGATCAGTCCCCACTCTTGTAGAAAGTGGGACACCCGACCTCCAACCAGACCAACATGTTCTAAGATGGCGGATCTAGAACTGCTTTCCTGATGTAACGGTGGCTGGAGGGGAAGTTGAGGAAGAGGAGGATGATTGTTGCCGTGCTGCACCCCTGAGACCTCTTTTATACCTCCCTCTGTATGACTTGTACAAGGGATTCTGCTGTTGCTGGCCCTGCTGATATTGCTGGCGGCCACGAAAGGAAGCCGACCTCCCAAATCCACGATATCGCTTGTAGCCATATCCTCTGGACTGCACCTGGAGGCCTAGAGACCTTGCCGTTGCCCTGCTGTCCTTAAAGCGCTCTAATGCAGAGTCCGCCTTTGAACCAAAGAGTTTTGATCCATCAAAGGGCAAATCCAGCAAAGTTGCCTGAACATCAGGTGAGAAACCAGACGATCGAAGCCAGGCCTGTCTCCTTGCAGCCACTGAAGACCCCATCACACGAGCTACCGAGTCAGCAGTGTCCAGTCCCGACTGAATTACTTGACGTGCAGCAGCCTGTGAATCAGTTAGGACTTCCATGAAATTAGCCCGATCCTCCTCAGGCAGTTTAGGAGCTAGCTGCATGACTGAGTCCATTAATGCATGGATGTACCTTCCAAGAAGGCAGGTAGCATTAGTGGATTTAAGGGCCATACTTGAAGAAGAGAACACCTTCTTTGCGGCCTGCTCCATCTTCTTAGAGTCCCTATCCCCAAGAATGGTAGGGAAAGAGCCGGACGATTGCTTCGAGCAAGAAGCCTGAACAACTAGACTCTCTGGCGTAGGATGAGAGGATAAAAAAGCCGGATCACCAGGAGCAGGCCTGTACCTCCTAGCAATGGAGCGGGAAACCGCAGGAGCAGACAAAGGCTTCTGCCACACCTCCAATATTGGCTCCGTCAAAGCATCCGTAAAGGGAAGCAGCGGTTCAGTTGTGGATGAAGGAGTATTAAGCACTTCAGTAAGAATGTTAGATTTCCCTGCAGCCGAGGGAAGCTGAAGACCAAGTAAATCAGCCGCTTTCTTTATGACAATATGATAAGGAGCAATACCCTGCACAACACCAGCCCCTGATGATGGGAGATCATACTCAGGAGAGGTATCCAAGCCGCTTGCCTCTTGGAGACCTTCAAACTCATCCACAGAATCAATTATCTCTCCCTCCTCCTGAATCTGTGCATATTCCTCTTCTTCGAGAAGCCTCTGCGCCTCTCTTCTAGAGCGTTGTCTAGGTATCGGCGTCGACGGCGCCACATGAGACGTTGGCAAAGCCATCAGCGACTTCGCTGGAGGCACATCAGCTTCAACCCTCGACGTCGATCGAACTCGAGGCGGAGCCGAGTCAACAGCCGAAGGAGATCGAGGGGCCGGAGTGGAGGATCTCGGCGCCGGGAATTGCCAAGCCGGAGTCGACGGCAAGAATGGCATAAAAGGTGCCTGAGGATAAAATTGAGGAACACCCAAATTAAAGGCCAAAGGACCAACGGGGCTCGAAGGCGCACCGGATGGAGCAGAGGCCCTGGCAAACACGTTAAACATTGCATTTAAAAAATTCGAAGAGTCTGATCCTGGAGCAGGAAAAGCAGGATATGGATCCGTACCTTCCCGAGGTCGTGCCGGAGGCTGCGGAGCTGGGGACGGCGCCCGCACGGGAGAAGTCACCTGACCTGGAGACGACTCCCTAAGCTCCGGAGACATTGCCGGAGCCGGCGAGCCTTCATGCTGCGAAGTACCTTTTGAAGCCGGCGACAACGGATCCGGAGATGGAATCGGCGACATCTGAGGAGAAGGAGATGGAGACACAAAGTCCTTCCTCCAAAGTCGTTCAGCCGGAGTCGGCGACCTCGACCTCGAGACCCTGGACTTCGAAGATCGGTGTCGAGAACCATGCCTTCTCTTGGTCTTCTTGTGTTTCTTCGACTTCGATGTATGAGATGAAGAAGACTTCGCCCTCTTACGACCTCTTTTCTCTTTTTTGGCTTTGGCCATGAATAACTTAGCCTCTCGTTCCTTGATGGCTTTCGGATTCATCTTTCTGCAGCTTCGACACTCCTCGACGTCATGATCCGAAGATAGACACCAGAGGCAATCTTCATGCGGGTCCGTGATTGACATGTGCCCGCCACACTCTCTGCAGGGTTTAAATCCAGTCTTCCTCGAAGTAGCCATCAGGAACCGACAAAGATACAAAGTTTTTCTTGAAGAAAATGGAGAGCCCTTAGAAAAACCGTTAAGCGTCGACGGCGCGGAAAAAAGGGAACTGACGTCAGCACGCCGACGAGGTCTTCTTATGGCTCTGATGATGTCTTGCGGTGTCGCGAGCGGAGCCGTGCTATTGTGACGTCCTCGTCGTCGTGGGAGAGCTAGGAAAGAATTTCCCGCATAATGCTGGTGCAGGGGGGTATTCATAAGGTGAGGAATCCACAGGCAGAAGTATCCATCAGAAGAACAAGTTACTTACCTTTGGTAACGCTTTTTCTGGTGGATAGAATATCTGCCTGTGGATTCCTCACTGTCCCGCCCGCCTCCCCGTTGTCCACCTGTTTCTACCAAAAAATGTTTAAATTAATATGTCTTAATCATGTTGATATTTTAATAATGAGAAATGCTTTTTCAGTTGCTATTTCTCTATGTCTTTATTGATTATGCATTTGTGAATTTATATATGTGTATATATCTGATACGCTATGTTTGCATTGGAAAATGTGTCGGTCCACCCGTTTGCCTCGGTGGCACGGAAAAAATGGGTGGAACTGACGTCAGCACGCCGACGAGGTCTTCTTATGGCTCCGATAACGTCTTGCGGTGTCGCGAGCGGAGCCGTGCTATTGTGATGTCCTCGTCGTCGTGGGAGAGCTAGGAAAGAATTTCCCGCGGAATGCTGGCGCAGGGGGAAATTCTTTCCTAGCTCTCCCACGATGACGAGGACGTCACAATAGCACGGCTCCGCTCGCGACACCGCAAGACGTTATCGGAGCCATAAGAAGACCTCGTCGGCGTGCTGACGTCAGTTCCACCCATTTTTTCCGTGCCACCGAGGCAAACGGGCGGACCGACACATTTTCCAATGCAAACATAGCGTATCAGATATATACACATATATAAATTCACAAATGCATAATCAATAAAGACATAGAGAAATAGCAACTGAAAAAGCATTTCTCATTATTAAAATATCAACATGATTAAGACATATTAATTTAAACATTTTTTGGTAGAAACAGGTGGACAACGGGGAGGCGGGCGGGACAGTGAGGAATCCACAGGCAGATATTGTATCCACCAGAAGAAGCGTTACCAAAGGTAAGCAACTTGTTCTTCTGATGGATACTTCTGCCTGTGGATTCCTCACCTTATGAATAGAGTCCCAAAGCCGTACCTCTCCTGGAGGAGGGCGTCCACCTGACTAAACCAAAAAATCTTGCAAAACAGAACGAGCAAAATGGCCATCCCTCCTAACCTCGGAATCCAAGCAGTAATGCTTCGCAAAGGTGTGGAGGGAGGCCCAAGTTGCTGCCTTACAAATGTCATCAATAGGAACACCTCTAGACAGAGCAGAAGAAGTAGACTTAGCTCTGGTACAATGAGCCCTGATACCTTCAGGAGGGACCTTCTTGGCCAAGGCGTAGCAAATCTTGATGCACAAGATAATCCACCTGGAGAGAGTCCTCTTTTGCACAGCCTTGCCTTTCATCTTCCCAACATAGCCCACAAAGAGCTGATCGTCCAGCCTCAGATCCCTTGTCCGATCCATGTAAAAGCTGACAGCTCTCTTTGGGTCCAAACGATGCAGTCTCTCCTCCTCCTTGGAAGGGTGAGGGGAGGATAGAAGGTAGGTAAAGTAATGGATTGTCCCAAATGAAAAGGGGTAACCACCTTGGGAAGGAAAGCATCCCTGGTCCTTAAGACCAACTTATCCGCATGAATGGTCAAGAAAGGAGGTTTCGAACTAAGAGCCTGAAGCTCACTTACCCTCCTAGCCGAGGTAATGGCAATCAAGAAAACCGTTTTAAAAGAAAGAAGCCTCAATGGGCAAGTATGAAGAGGCTCAAACGGAGAACCCATTAAAAAGGTAAGAACGAGATTCAAATCCCACTGAGGCATAATGAAAGGTGTGGGAGGAAACTTATTTGTAAGACCTTTAATAAACCTCATGACAATGCGAGACTTAAATAAAGACGGCTGGTCCGGCAAACATAAAAAAGCCGACAAGGCTGACAAATAGCCCTTAACAGTGGCCACAGCACAACCTTGCTGTGCCAAAGAAAGTGAAAACTCAAGAATATTAGACAAATATTAGACAAACGGGCCTTCAAGGGGTCAATGTCTCTCTCTCCACACCACCTAACAAATCTGGACCATTTGGATGAATAAACAGACTTGGTGGAGTGTCGCCTGGACGATAAAATAACATCCACCACATCCGGCGGGAGAGAGAAGGAACTCAGGTTGCCCCATTCAATCTCCAGGCATGAAGGTGCAGGCTCTGGAGGTGGGGGTGTAGTACCTGCCCCTGCGACTGCGAGAGGAGATCTGCCCTGAGAGGGAGACGGAGCGGAGGGTGCGATGAGAGGTGAAGTAGATCTGTGTACCACACCCTTCTTGGCCAATCTGGGGCGATCAATATAACTTGGGCCCTGTCTTGGCGAATCTTCCTCAGAACCCAAGGAATCAAGGGTATGAGAGAAAATGCGTAAAGGAGCTGTGAACTCCAATCCAACTGAAACGCGTCCCCCAACGCTCCCTGCATCGGATACTGGAGACTGCAGAATAACGGGCAGTGCGCGTTCTCGTGAGTGGCAAAAAGGTCCAACCGAGGGGACCCCCACATCTGGAAGATGTGATAGACCACCTCTGGATGAAGTCGCCACTCATGATCGGCCGAGTAATGCCGACTGAGACTGTCCGCACGAACATTCAGCACACCGGCCAGATGATTTGCGAAAACACAAATCCGATGGTTCTGAGCCCAGGACCAGAGCCGCAGCGCCTCTCGACAGAGACAAAACGACCCTACACCTCCCTGTTTGTTGATATACCACATCACGGTAGTGTTGTCCGTCAGGACCTGAACCGACTGACCACGAAGGGAAGGGAGGAAGGCTTTTAGTGCCAAACGTATCGCTCGTAATTCCAGCAGGTTGATATGAAGCAACCTTTCCTCTGGAGACCAAAGACTCTTGATCTCCAGATCCCCCAGATGAGCACCCCACCCTAGAGTGGAGGCATCCGTGATCACTGTGGCCACCGGTGGAGGAGGCTGAAAGGGCTTTCCTTGAGACAGGTTGCCCTGCACACTGCACCAAATCAGCTCCCCTGCAGCTTCTCTGCAGATTTTGATCTTCTCCCCGAGATCTCCATTGTGCTGATACCACTGCCTGCGGAGACACCACTGGAGTGCCCTCATGTGCCAGACTGCATGGTTGACCAACAGTATGCAGGAAGCGAACAGACCGAGCAGGCGAAGAATCTTCAGGACTGGAACAACCGCTCCATCGTGAAATAAAGGAATCATTTCCTGTATGTCGAGAATCCTCTGCTGAGGAGGGTATGCACGACACACAGAAGTGTCCAGTATTGCCCCTATGAACAGGTTGCGCTGAGAAGGCACCAGGTGAGATTTGGGTACATTTATCGAAAAACTCAATTTGAATAACAGATGAGCTGTCACCTGCAAGTGGCGCGAAACCAACTCTGGAGACTCCGCTTTCAACAGCTAGTCATCCAGGTAGGGAAAAACAGGGACCCCTGACCTTCTGAGATGAGCCGCGACCACCGCCATCACCTTTGTAAAGACTTGAGGTGCGGAATTAAGACCGAATGGAAGAACCACAAACTGATAATGTTGCGACCCTACCGTGAACCGGAGATACTTCCGATGCGACTTCAGGATGGGAAGATGAAAATACGCATCCTGTAGATCGATGGACACCATCCAGTCTTCCTGTTGCAGCGCAAGAAGAACCTGAGCCAAGGTCAACATTTTGAACTTTTCCTGTCTGAGATAAAGGTTCAAAATCCTGAGATCCAGGATCGGCCTCAATCGACCGTCCTTTTTGGGAATCAGAAAATACCGGGAGTAGCAACCCTGACCCCTTTCCTGCTCCGGAACCACCTCTATCGCACCTTTCTGTAGCAAGGTAAGAACTCCCTGCTGTAAAAGCAGTAAGTGGTCCTCCGAGCACCAACCTTGGCGAGGAGGGTAAGGAGGAGGAAACTCCAAAAAGGGAAGGGTGTACCCATTCTCTACAAGATTCAAGACCCAACGATCTGATGTGATCAGTCCCCACTCTTGTAGAAAGTGGGACACCCGACCTCCAACCGGACCAACATGTTCTAAGATGGCGGATCTAGAACTGCTTTCCTGATGTAACGGTGGCTGGAGGGGAAGTTGAGGAAGAGGAGGATGATTGTTGCCGTGCTGCACCCCTGAGACCTCTTTTATTCCTCCCTCTGTATGACTTGTACAAGGGATTCTGCTGTTGCTGGCCCTGCTGATATTGCTGGCGGCCACAAAAGGAAGCCGACCTCCCAAATCCACGATATCGCTTGTAGCCATATCCTCTGGACTGCACCTGGAGGCCTAGAGACCTTGCCATTGCCCTGCTGTCCTTACAGCGCTCTAATGCAGAGTCCGCCTTTGAACCAAAGAGTTTTGATCCATCAAAGGGCAAATCCAGCAAAGTTGCCTGAACATCAGGTGAGAAACCAGACGATCGAAGCCAAGCCTGTCTCCTTGCAGCCACTGAAGACCCCATCACACGAGCTACCGAGTCAGCAGTGTCCAGTCCCGACTGAATTACTTGATGTGCAGCAGCCTGTGAATCAGTAAGGACTTCCATGAAATTAGCCCGATCCTCCTCAGGCAGTTTAGGAGCTAGCTGCATGACTGAGTCCATTAATGCATGGATGTACCTTCCAAGAAGGCAGGTAGCATTAGTGGATTTAAGGGCCATACTAGAAGAAGAGAAAACCTTCTTTGCGGCCTGCTCCATCTTCTTAGAGTCCCTATCCCCAAGAATGGTAGAGAAAGAGCCGGACGATTGCTTCGACCAAGAAGCCTGAACAACTAGACTCTCCGGCGTAGGATGAGAGGATAAAAAAGCCGGATCACCAGGAGCAGGCCTGTACCTCCTAGCAATGGAGCGGGAAACCGCAGGAGCAAACAAAGGCTTCTGCCACACCTCCAATATTGGCTCCGTCAAAGCATCTGTAAAGGGAAGCAGCGGTTCAGTTGTGGATGAAGAAGTATTAAGCACTTCAGTAAGAATGTTAGATTTCACCTCAGCCGAGGGAAGCTGAAGACCAAGTAAATCAGCCGCTTTCTTTATGACAATATGATAAGGAGCAATACCCTGCACAACACCAGCCCCTGAAGATGGGAGATCATACTCAGGAGAGGTATCCAAGTCGCTTGCCTCTTGGAGGCCTTCAAACTCGTCCACAGAATCAATTATGTGAAAATAGTGGAGAGGTGCACTACCAAAGAGTTTTCTTCAATAAATCCAAATGTTCATTTTGTATAGTGTTTTATCAATCCTTTATTTTCAATATCAAAATGTGCAAATTCCAGCCAACGCGTTTCGTTCATACATAAAATGAACTTCTTCAGGGCAAATGGTGATGTGAAGAAGACGCAGGAACACAGAGGCAATGAAGAGCCCTTGATCTGAGATATTTCAAATTCCTGCTGTCGATGCACAAGTATTTAAATTTTAAAGGCTACCATGATAAGTGCCTGATGGTTGTATCTCTGGTGCCACAGTCCTGTTATTATCGTCCGGTCGGCAGTCAGTGTTGTGAATGGGTTTGTGAATTGTTCAGTGGGAGTGGCAGTGGGTGCATAAACGTTTCTATAGGGGTGTGAGTGAGTGCGTCAGAGATGCTGTGGATGATGTCATCACTGATGTCATTAGTGATGTCATTTGAGATGTCATCTGTCACTGACCATGTCATGAGTGATGTAATATGTGAGGCCATAAGCAGTGCATTGCGGAGGCACGAGTTATGGTTAACTCAGGTAACTATAACGGCTGAATTTCTCTGGTTTTGTATGAGTAAAATCTAACCTTAACTATAATGTCCCCGCTACCTTTGGCTTTTGTAGTGAATTTCTAAGGTTTTTGTAATTCTTTTTTGCTATCTATAACGTCCTTGTAACCTTTGTTTTTTTCTGTCAATTTCTAAGGTGTTTTGAAATTGTATTTGCTAACTATAACATCCCTGTAACCTTTGGGTTTTTCAGTGAATTTCAAGGTTTTTTAAACAGTACTCGCATTTGTGGAGTGGTAGAGAAATGGTGCTGCACCTTGAACCATCTCTGAAGAACTGCACTGTGTTGAAGTTACAAAAGTTATTATCATGGCTTGTTCAAATTTTTTTTAATTTGTAAAGGTAAGTTAATTGCTTCAACCTTTCTATTATATATTTACTTATTTATGTTTTTTTAAAAAGAAACTGTAGGAGTCACGTACCTGTTGTGGTGGGTGCACGAATCCGGGCAGCGTGCCACCATATTTTCATGTCCATGTAGGGTGTGTGAGGGATGCGCAACTACCAGATGTTTTTTTTGGGCAATTAAAATACATGATATATAGTATATACATTTTAAGTTGCCTGTATGTGTTTCATAGAAAGAGTTATAAAACTGACATCAATATAAATATTTCGAATATTTGAGCTGTTGTGATAAATTTACGGGAGCCGCAACACTTCCGCGTACCCTCACGCACATATTTCCGGGTGCACAACATGTTCACGACTTTAGCGTAAATTATGTAGTTCTAAAAAATAAATAGATATAATTTTATATTATAGATTATACCAAGAGATTTATTTTCATATTTGTAAAACTACTATATTTGCAATTGTAATGCATATATAATAATGTTTAAATATATTTTATGGAGTCGCGTCCAGTGCGCGGTGAATACGTGGCCGGTACGCGAACCCCATGTGACTTCAAAAGAAAGGATTCTATTGGTTAAAGTGCTTTCTATTGTACTACTTGGAGGGCCCCACCCAATTTCTTCTTTCTTTATGAAGCTTCTCTTGGATCAACACCTTTTGTGTTTTCTCTTGCTCCAACATTTATTTTTGGGGTGTTTTTCATCTTTACCAAAAATGGCATCTGCAATTCCACCTGCAGATGAGGTTGAAGATATGGAGGAGCAAGAGGAACCAGTTACGAGGAGGAAAGAGAGCATAGTCTGGACCTTTTTTTTAATTCCGGAGGGAGAGAAAAAAGACAAAGCATGAAAAGTGACGTGGACTTTATGCGAAAATATGCTATCTTGGGGCTCCGAAAAGAAATACTCTTGTGGGACGTCTTCGATGATGAAGCATCTTCAAACAATGCATCCCAATCGTCTCGCAAGAGAGCAGCGACTACGAGAACTACGAGAACAGCCTGAGGGCAGAGAAAATGCTGGACCCAGCACATCTCTGGGTTCTGTTTTAACATCCGAGACTCCAATATCAGTGCCCGAGTTTGCTGGATTGGGACAACACTACTTGAAGGGCCAAACGGTAATAAGTGTTGGGGAGCAGTCAATCGCTGCAATTATCGCAAGTGCGAGAAACCACAAATGCTAGGTTTTTTTTCCCACCAACGTTACTTTTGCAAAATGTTTTCGCTGCATGAATACAGCATGTTAAGTTGTTTTTGAAAATAACATTTTTTTAAAACACCCTAAATAATAGAGTTAAAAAACAAAAAAATGTTTTTTTTAGAACTGCCTATTTTGGTTAAAGATAGACAATGGGGCCGATTACGATCTCGTTAGGAAAGCATTCCTACCGACTCGGGTTAGGAATTCATTCCGTGCGAATCGCACTCCAAGAGTTCAAATGACCGTGTACGATGTGTCCGTACGTGTACGGACTCGGTTCAGTCAGACTCCCAATCAAATTCCTGTGAACATGAACACAGGCGCCCATTGCAAAAAGGGGTGGGTGGGGAAAAGTGTGCACCCTGTGGTGAGCACCCAATGGTGCCCGTCACACTGTGCATGCATGTAAGGGGGGGACTCATGGGTACCCCCCTGCGACCGATTTGGAGTGCCCTGGGTAAAGGGGAGCCTGTTGCACCCCCCCGAAGTCCGATTCCCACAGCCGTTTTGTCTTGTCAAAACCGAGTCACTGCGGTTGTCAGAATCGGACATCGAACTCGCTCGTTCGGAAACTGTCCCCATTGCGCTGCACGAATCGGCTCCAAATGAGTCGGACTGACTGACTTGCATTTGGAACCCATTCGGTCAGCGCCGATGGCTTCCTAGCATCGTACATGGTCGTTCGGAAAGGGGGACAATTCGGTCGGAAACATGGGCTCCAAATTGGATCTGCTTTTTCCGAAACCCGTTTGGAGCCCTTCCTAACAAGATCGTAATCGGCCCCAAAGTGTTATGTTTTGCATGAATACCTTAGTAATGAATGAATATGTATTTTTTGAGTGATTGTAAGAGTGTATAACTAGTGCCTGGGTGATTGAAGAAGTGTGTGAGTTGTGTATCAGTGGGTTGATGAGGGTATAAGTACTGCCTGGGTGAATGAATGAGTGCATGAGTAGTACCTGGGTGATTGGATGAGTGCATGAGTAGTGCTTGCGTGGATGGATGACTACATAGGTGGTGCGTGAGTGATTGGATGAGTGCATAAGTAGTGCCTGGGTGATTGTATGGGTGCATGGCTAGTGCATGGGTCATTCAATGAGTGCATGGGTAGTACCTAGGTGAATAGATGAGTGCATAGGTAGTGCTTGGGTGATTGAATGAGTGTATAAGTAGTGCCTGGGTGATTGCTTGGGTGCATAAGTAGTGCCTGGGACATTGGATGAGTGCATGGGTAGTACCTGGGTGAACAGATGAGTGCATGGGTCGTGCTTGGGTGATTGGATGAGTGTATAAGTAGTGCCTGGGTGATTGCATGGGTGCATGGGCAGTGCCTGAGACATTGGATAAGTGCATGGGTAGTGCCTGGGTGAATACATGAGTTCATGGGTAGTTCTTGGGTGACTGGATGAGTGCATGGGTTGTACCTGAGTGAAGAGATGAGTGCATGAGTAGTGCTTTGGTGATTGGATGAGTTCTTAGGTAGTGCTTGTGTGATTGCATAAGTCCATGGGTAGTACTTTGGTGATTGGATGATTGCATTATTAGTGTCTGGGTGATTGCAAGGGTAGTGCCTGGTACATTTGCTGAGTGCATAAGTAGTGTCATTGGATGAATGCATGGGTAGTATGCGGTGAATAGATGAGTGCATAAGTAGTGCTTGGGTGATTGGATGAGTTCATAGGTAGTGCTTGTGTGATTGCATAAGTCCATGGGTAATACTTTGGTGATTGGATGATTGCATTATTAGTGTCTGGGTGATTGCAAGGGTAGTGCCTGGTACATTGGCTGAGTGCATAGGTAGTCCCTGGGTGAATAGATGAGTTCATAAGTAGTGCTTGGGTGACTGGATGAGTGCACAAGTAGTGCCTGTGTGATTGCATAAATACATAGGTAGTGCCTGGGTGATTGGATGAGTGCATGGATAGCGCCTGGGTGATTGCATGAGTGCATGGATAGTGGCTGGGTGATTGGATAAGTGCATAAGTAGTGCTTGGTTAATTGGATTTGTGCATAGGTAGTGCTTGGGTGATTGCATAAGTCCATGGGTACTGCTTGGGTGATTGAATGAGTGCGTGGGTAGTACCTGGGTGAATAGATGAGTGCATGGGTAGTACTTTGGTGATTGGATGAATGCATAGGTAGTGCCTGGGTGATTGCATAAGTACATAGGTAGTGCCTGGGTGATTGGATGAGTGTATTGACAGTGCCTGGGTGATTACTTGAGTGCATAGATAGTGTCCTGGTGATTGGATGAGTGCATAACTAGTGTTTGGGTGATAGGATGAGTGCATAGGTAGTGCTTTGGTGATTGCATAAGTCCATTGGTAGTGCTTGGGTGATTGAATTAGTGCATAAGTAGTGTCTGGGTGATTGCATGGGTGCATGAGTAGTGCCAGGGACATCGGATGAGTGCATGAGTAGTAGCTGGGTGAATAGATGAGTGCATAAGTAGTGCTTGGGTGACTGGATGAGTGCATAGGTGGTGCCTGGGTGATAGTATGGGTGCATGGTTAATGCCTGGGGCACTGGATGAGTGCATGGGTAGTACCTGGGTGAATAGATGACTGCATGGGTAGTGCTTGGGTGTTGGGATGAGTGCATGGGTTGTGCCTGGGTGAACAGATGAGTGCATGGGTAGTGCTTGGGTGATTGGATGAGTGTATAAGTAGTGCCTGGGTAATTGCATGGGTGCATGGGCAGTGCTTGGGACATTGGATAAGTGCATGGGTAGTGCCTGGGTGAATAGATGAGTGCATGGGTAGTGCTTGGATGACTGGATGAGTGCATGGGTAGTACCTGGGTGAATAGATGACTGCATGGGTAGTGAATGGATGAGTGCATAAGTAGTGTCATTGGATGAGTGCATGCGTAGTATGTGGTGAATAGATGAGTGCATAAGTAGTGCTTGGGTGACTGGATGAGTGCATAGGTAGTGCCTGGGTGATTGCATAAGGACATAGGTAGTGCCTGGGTGATTGGATGAGTGCATGGATAGTGCCTGGGTGATTGCATGAGTGCATGGATAGTGGCTGGGTAATTGGATAAGTGCATAAGTAGTGCTTGGTTAATTGGATTTGTGCCTAGGTAGTGCTTGGGTGATTGCATAAGTCCATGGGTACTGCTTGGGTGATTGAATGAGCGCGTGGGTAGTACCTGGGTGAATAGATGAGTGCATGGGTAGTACTTCGGTGATTGGATGAATGCATAGGTAGTGCCTGGGTGAATACATAAGTACATAGGTAGCGCCTGGGTGATTGGATGAGTGTATTGACAGTGCCTGGGTGATTGCATGGGTGCATGGATAGTGCCCGGGACATCGGATGAGTGCATGAGCAGTAGCTGGGTGAATAGATGAGTGCATAAGTAGTGCTTGAGTGACTGGATGAGTGCATAGGTAGTGCCCGGGTGATAGTATGGGTGCATGGTTAATGCCTGGGGCACTGGATGAGTGCATGGGTAGTATCTGGGTGAATAGATGACTGCATGGGTAGTGCTTGGGTGATTGGATGAGTGCATGGGTTGTGCCTGGGTGAACAGATGAGTGCATGGGTAGTGCTTGGGTGCTTGGATGAGTGGATAAGTAGTGCCTGGGTGATTGCATGGGTGCATGGGCAGTGCTGGGGACATTGGATAAGTGCATGGGTAGTTCCTGGGTGAATAGATGAGTGCATGGGTAGTGCTTGGGTGACTGGATGAGTGCATGGGTAGTACCTGGGTGAATAGATGACTGCATGGGTAGTGCTTCGGTGAATGGATGAGTGCATAAGTAGTGTCATTGGATGAGTGCATGCGCAGTATGTGGTAAATAGATGAGTGCATAAGTAGTGCTTGGGTGATTGCATAAGGACATAGGTAGTGCCTGGGTGATTGGATGAGTGCATGGATAGTGCCTGGGTGATTGCATGAATGCATGGATAGTGCCTGGGTGATTGCATGGGTAGTGCCTGAGACATTGGTTGAGTGCATAGGTAGTTCCTGGGTGAATAGATGAGTGCGTAAGTAGTGCTTGGGTGACTGTATGAGTGCATAGGTAGTGCCTGGGTGATTGCATAAATACATAGGTAGTGCCTGGGTGAATGGATGAGTGCATGGATAGTGCCTGGGTGATTGCATGAATGCATGGATACTGGCTGGGTGATTGGATAAGTGCATAAGTAGTGCGTGGGTAATTGGATTTGTGCATAGGTAGTGCTTGGGTGAATAGATGAGTGCATGGGTAGTACTTTGGCGATTGGATGAATCCATAAGTAGTGTCTGGGTGATTGCATGGGTGCATGGGTAGTGCCTGGGACATTAGATGAGTGCATGGGTAGTACCTGGGTGAATAGATGAGTGCCTAAGTAGTGCTTGGGTGACTGGATGAGTGCATTGACAGTGACTGGGTGATTGCATAAGTGCATTGGATGAGTGCATTGATAGTGACTGGGTGATTGCATGAGTGCATGGATAGTGGCTGGGTGATTGGATAAGTTCATAATTAGTGCTTGGGATTATTGGATGAGTGCATAGGTAGTGCATAGGTTGTGCTTGGGTGATTGCATAAGTCCATGGGTAGTGCCTGGGCGATTGCATAAGGACATAGGTAGTGCCTGCATGATTGGATGAGTGCATGGATAGTGCCTGGGTGATTGCATGAGTGCATGGATTGTACCTGGGTGATTGGATGAGTGCATAAGTAATGCTTGGGTGACTGGATGAGTGCATAGGTAGTACCTGGGTGATAGTATGGGTACATGGTTAATGCCTGGGGCACTGGATGAGTGCATAGGTAGTACCTGGGTGAAATGAAGACTGCATGGGTAGTGCTTGGGTGATTGGATGAGTGCATGGGTTGTGCCTGGGTGAACAGATGAGTGTATGGGTAGTGCTTGGGTGGTTGGATGAGTGTATAAGTAGTGCCTGGGTGATTGCATGGATGCATGGGCAGTGCCTGGGACATTGGATAAGTGCATGTGTAGTGCCTGGGTGAATAGACGAGTGCATGGGTAGTGCTTGGGTGACTGGATGAGTGCATGGGTAATACCTGGGTGAATAGATGACTGCATGGGTAGTGCTTCGGTGAATGGATGAGTGCATAAGTAGTGTCATTGGATGAGTGCATGCATAGTATGTGGTAAATAGATGGGTGCATAAGTAGTGCTTGGGTGACTGGATGAGTGCATAGGTAGTGCCTGGGTGATTGCATAAGGACATAGGTAATGCCTGGGTGATTGGATGAGTGCATGGATAGTGCCTGGGTGATTGTATGAATGCATGGATAGTGCCTGGGTGATTGGATGAGTGCATAAGTAGTGCTTGGGTGATTGGATGAGTGCATAAGTAGTGTCTGGTTGATTGCATGTGTAGTGCCTGGGACATTGGTTGAGTGCATAGGTAGTTCCTGGGTGAATATATGAGTGCATAAGTAGTGCTTGGGTGACTGTATGAGTGCAGAGCTAGTGCCTGGGTGATTGCATAAATACATAGGTAGTGCCTGGGTGATTGGATGAGTGCATGGATAGTGCCTGGGTGATTGCATCAGTGCATGGATAGTGGCTGGGTGATTGGATAAGTGCACAAGTAGTGCTTTGGTAATTGGATTTGTGCTTAGGTAGTGCTTGGGTGAATAGATGAGGGCATGGGTAGAACTTTGGTGATTGGATGAATGCATAAGAAGTGTCTGGGTGATTGTGTGGGTGCATGGGTAGTGCCTGGGACATTGGATGAGTGCATGGGTAGCACCTGGGTGAATAGATGAGTGCCTAAGTAGTGCTTGGGTGACTGGATGAGTTCATAGGTAGTGCCTGGGTAATTGTATAAGTGCATTGGATGAGTGCATGGATAGTGGCTGGGTGATTGGATAAGTTCATAAGTAGTGCTTGGGTGCTTGGATGAGTGCATAGGTAGTGCATAGGCTGTGCTTGGGTGATTGCATAAGTCCATGGGTAGTGCCTGGGTGATTGCATAAGGACATAGGTAGTGCCTGGGATATTGGATGAGTGCATGGATAGTGCCTGGGTGATTGCATGAGTGCATGGCTAGTACCTGGGTGATTGGATGAGTGCATAAGTAGTGCTTTGGGTGATTGGATGAGTTCATAGGTAGTGCTTGGTTGAATGCATAAGTCCTTGGGTAGTACTTCGGTGATTGGATGAGTGCATAAGTAGTGTCTGGATGATTGCATGGGTAGTGCCTGGGACATTGTTTGAGTGCATAGGTAGTAGCTGGGTGAATAGATGAGTGCATAAGTAGTGCTTGGGTCTATACCTCAGACATGGAAGCTGTCAAACATTCAAATTTAACAAAATACTCTTTCAGTTTCAAGCACAGATATCACAATCTATGGACTACTTCTAGTATACCTTTGCGTAGACTAATATGGGCTAGGATAGAGGTAAATACACTTGTCAACATGAAACTCACATTTCTATAATAGTTTCATTAGGCAGAGACAGTTTGCAATAGAATGTCTAATGCAAAATAAAAGGCCAACTATTAGTTTGCCACTTTTATTTGTCTCAGCATTTTCTCAGAAAGTGAGTGTGTTAGTGCTTTTCAGGAGTAGAATGGCACATTCAAACTAGTCTATAATTAGTAGATTATGTTTGTTAGACCCCAATGACATATTTGTACATGTTAAACGATTGTCTACTTTATCATGCAATATTACATATTATTATTTTGAAGTAATTTAGATAGATCATTCAGTAAATCTATTTTTAGAGGAGATTTGTCCTAAACAGTACTAAAGGTGTTTCCATTGTTGAATAATACCTGCTATTAGGAAGAAAAATAAATAGTATTATATAACCATATTATATAAAAAAATATATATTACATTTTTCCAAAACAAAACATTATTTTATCATTAGATATCAGTTTCAGTTTTCCCTTTTTACTGTTCTCAGATTGCATATGACTTCACGACACACAGTGATTCGAATGTAGCATCATCATTGAACAGTGGGTAAAAAACAATCGAATGGATCGTATAAAAAAAACAGCATAGTACATCATTATCAATATGTGTAACTATGCGTTTGACTACTTTGTGAACTTTCTCTAGCTATTTGAGCTGCAATAGTTCCTTCTTGTTCAATCTCATCATTTATCATTTTAAGTAAGTCGGAAATACCTTACAATGAATAGTATCTTTTGTTGCATTAAAGGAATCATCATAGCAGTCAAAATCTCCAAGTAATTCTGCTTCACTACGCCAAGGTTTGAACAGTTGCAGAATTGCTAAATAGAAAAATTCGCTCTTATCTGAATTTTTGTAACTTAGTTTTCTGTGGTTAATAAGATTTAATTTGGCATGTTTCACTAAACATCCATCACATCCAATTACTGCATATTTTCCTTCTTTTATATTTTCTGTAACATTCTTTTTAAACCTGTAATGTTGAAGCATTTCATACAAACATAAGTTTTCACGATGTGGACTCCTTTTGGGATAGTATGTAGCCAACATATTAGTTTTCACAATATCAATGCTTTCTGGCTCATACTGTTCTAAGTATTGGATTTCTGGAAAATATTTCAGTACTCTGTTTCATGTGGAGGCTAGGCTTATCCTTACTCAAATGATTCCTCTTGACTTTGAATACAAACTGACTGAGCTCAAGCAATCCGAACATTCATAAGATCCTATCTCTCTATGGGAAGGCATCTTCAACCTAAAGCTGTACAATTTCTTGCTCAGACTCTTTTCTGCAGAAATGTCTTCCCCCATCTCTTTCATCTCTGACTTTTCAGATTTTGTAATATATGATGTCACATTACGAGCAACAGCAATTGAGTAGTCTGCAACAAACTGAATATCCATGTTTGCATTCCACATTTTTAAAATGACTGGATTATAGTCATTAATATACTTTGAAGCTTCTGTTCTTCTTAAATTGTATGTATTCTTGGGAGATTTCCGAGTTATTGTATGTCTTACTGCTGACAAAAAACTATTTACTCTTCCTATAGAAATTATAGGTCGTGGTAATCCAAAACGACATTTTGTATAAAACTTTCCTTTACATTTGTATTTCCGTTGGCAGTATTTTCCACATCTATGACTTTGAAACCATAGAACTTGTCTCAAGTTGTTTTCTCCTCCTTCTCTTGGAATGGCACATGTAACATACTGTTCAATGAAAGACAAAACAGCTTCATCACTATCTGTTCCAAATTTTGGTGCATCCTTTATCCATAATAGCATGTGCATATAAGGAGCACCTCTTGCTTGGTACTCTTTTCGCCAAAAGAAATCAGTTACCTCTCCAAGAGGTGGAATGCATTTATTGCAGATAAATTACATCATAGCTTGAAACCTATAGTTAAAATACCTGCAGGATTCAAGGAACAGAGTTCTCTAGCTGTCTTCAGTTCAATGTTTTTTACATTTGAATTTGCTTCTCATCGGAATTCAAGTAAATCATCCCTCGCATTTTCAGCACAACTAAGTGTTAGAAACCAAGTAGGTGTAAATAGGTTTCTTAACATGCATTTAAGTTCACCATGACGGCGATACCAATATTCATTGGTGCCACATTGGCACGCCATCAAATTGATTAGGTGATATTCCAAACTTTCATCCCTTTTTTCAACTTTCTCCATGAACTCTTTTGCAGAAACATGTTGAAAAAGAACTCCTGTTTTTAATATATTGTTCACCGCTAATGAAAGTCCACACAAATCACTCTCAAACAGAAGATGAAAAATATATGGAATGCACTGCCGAATTCTTGGATGTTCACAGTAAAATGCTGTTGATCGGTATTCTAATGCTGGAATCCATACAGCTTGGTCGTCAAAACGTCCACCTTCTCCCAGCGGGGAATAGCTGTGGAAAACAGCGAGCTTCTAAACCTTTTTCCCATATATCCTCATGGGAGCTCCTTTTGCTTCTTTCATTTGAAATAATTCAATAGTGTTTCCTATGATTTCTTTTGAATGGAGAGGATGTATGCTATAATGTTCATAAATCTCTTCACTCCTGGATGTGTCCACTTTTTCAATGTGGCCAGTTGACATTAGAGTTTCATCTTGGTGGTAATTTTACTTCTTCATCAACATTTATATTTTTATAATATATATTATTCTATACCAGGTATAATGTTGCATTTCGAAGTTTTTTAAAATCTATAAACTCTTGGCAGATTTGTTTACTCTTTGTTGGTACACCATTTACTAGAATAACTACTGGCTCATTTTCCTCTCTGTCTTCACCAACAGTTTTAATATTTTTCTTAAAATCTAAAGGTAAATACTTGAGACCTTTTTGTAAATCTGTTGGTGGCAGCTTACCTGTCTTAGGCTCCATACAAACTAGACCTGGAATTAGTGTACAGTTTGGATAAGAATAGACTCATCTACATTTAAATCTGCCAGTTCCCGAGGAATAGGTACCAACTCTAAGTTGTTATGTACTGCTCTGGCTGGCATTTTGTTTTCTTCTAATTTGTTGTAACAGTACTTCCATATAACTTGATCAGTGGACAACTCAAATCGTCCTTCTACAAATAAATAAAGTGCAAATTGCTGCCACTTATTATTGATTTCTTTTTCACTTTTTCAATATAAATCAGCATTCCTAGTTTGACTTTTATAGTGAGTATGTCGACAACAAATACAAACATAGGTTTAAACTTTGTAATTTCTTCTGCAAAATCATCAATACTAATGTATTTTTCCTGTTCTACTACACCTAAAGATATCAAGTCCTCACTTTCTCTACACTCCTCTTCAGAACCAAAAAAACAAAACTGTACATCATCAAAAACGTTCTGAACATCTCCTACAGAACCATGCAAAAGAGCTGTATTAATTTCACTTAAACATAATGCAGGAGCTTTTAAATATTAAAGTCTCCTTACTAACTTCAGCATTTCAGAGTGGTGGACAGCTAGCATTCTTAAATGATGAAATGTGCTTTAGCACACTTTCCTTGAAAGACAGGCCAGGGAATGTCCCTGTAACTTAGTATTTTTTCTTATTTTACATTAAACTAGTCCTTGTAATATCCTAATCTTTTGTTTAACACTTCTAATTGGATATTGGCGTAAAACATTTCGTAATATATCAATAGACTCCTGTTGAATACTGCAAATACTGCTACAATCCCACTTATATAGAGGAGCTTGTGTACGCCTACCTGGAACTTCTTCCGCTATTACTTATTCTACATTCCTAGGAACCATGTTTTCCTTTGGAATAGGAGAACCATCTTTTACCTCATACCATCGACCACTAGTATCATCAACTGCATGTACTAATGTGTTCTCTTGAAAATAGCTTTCTTCATTAAAGAAAGGCTCAGTACTGGAAGTGGGTTTCCATTCACCAGTAAAAGTTTTACAAAAGTCAGTTCTATTAACCTGTCTTTTTCTCTTGCTTTTCTCCATCATAAACACCATTATTTTATCCAGTGTTCTCAATCTTTTCAATATTAAGATAAATAATTTTCGTTTCAACTCAAAAGCTTTATTTACTACACTTTCAGCCTGTTGCTTTTGCTTATAAGCTGCTGATCTTCTTTGATATTGTTTTAAAATCTTTAATACATTTTGAATTACTCTATTTCTAAACATTCTTCTTATATCCTTATACTGTTTCTGCCATCTTGTCAGATCTGTTGTTTTTCTACAATTTAAACTTCTTTCAGCTAATTCTCTTTTGTTTCTGATTTGTTTTTAAATTTATCGTTTTCTTCTGAACATTTTCCACAATTATAAATCTTTGTAATAGTCTTTTAAGAAACTGTTTAGTTCTCTTACCAGAAGATTTTGTTTCCTCTATAATATTGTGTGCGTCGTTTAATTTTTTCTTTTCACTCTTCTTTAAGTAGTACTTTTTTTTTTGTGCTCTTCTCTTTTCATGTTTTCTTGCTATCTTTCAGTTTTGTTCATTAAGTAAAGTAAATATAGAAAAAAACAAAGAACAGTTTTAATACTATGTTACATATATTAATAATTTTAAATTAACTACATAATATTATTCATAATAACCACTAACCAGTTATTTAAATTACATTGCCATTGTCTCCAGACATTCAAATTTGACACAGTATGCTTTAAGTTTAAAGTACACACTTTACTATCTGCTGCCTACTCTCAGAATACCTATACAGAGACTTATATGGACTAGAATGGAGGTTAATACATCTATGAACATGCTTGTTACCTCACATTTCTCTACCAGTTTCATTAGAGAGGCAGAAGTCACAATGCCAGGTCTAAGCCAAAATAAAGGTTTGACTCCTGTCATACTACTCCGATGAATGTCAGCATGTTTCTAGAGACCTCAATGAGTGTGTCAGTGCCTTTCTAGAGGCAAGATAATATTCAAACAACCCTGTACGTACTAGACTACCCTGTTAGACACCACATGCTTTCTAAATGTCTGCACAAGAAGCTGCATAAATCACTTTCTGCTCATTACACAGCGCTGCTAGATATGAAGATGTGTGTTCAACTGTTATCATGATGCCTGCCTAGCTAAGAGATCTGTGCTTCTGGGACTAAATGCTGAAGTAGCTCTGACAAGAGTTGTGCAGGGGTATAATAGTCTGTACAGTTTTAAGTTGTGCTGATCAGCTGCACCACACATATCAGAGTACACGTAGAAGTGAAGACATACCTGAGATATGGTAGAAGTCAGACGTTCAAACTTGACAGAGTACGCTATCAATTTAAAGCACTCACCTCACTATCTATGGCCTACTTAAAGTCTACATTTGAAGAGACTTATATGGACTACGATATAGATTAATACACCTGCCAACATGTTTTAAACCTCACTTTTCTCTGCCAGTTTCATTATAGAGTCACAGTTCACAACCAGGCCTATGCCAAAATGACAAGCTGACTCTTGTGAATCCCAGCATCTTTGTAAAGACCTCAATGAGTGTGTCTGTGCCTTTTAGGGGTGAGATGGCACATGTAAAGAAGAGCGAAGGTACTAGAATACCTCTGTTTCACACCACATGCTCTCTAAATGTGTGTAGAAGATGATGTATGGATTACTTTCTGCTCATTATACACGCACATGGGTATGCAACTGTGTATTTGACTCCTTCTGTGAGGCCTGCCTAGCTAACAGATCTGTGCTTCTAACTGCATAACATTTAAGTTAGGGTCATCAGCTACACAACACGTCAGACTACACGTAAAAGTACAGACATACCTGAGACATGATACAAGTCAGACATTCAAACTTGACAGAGTATGCTTTTAATTTTAAGCACACACCTCACTATCTATGGCCTACTTGAAGTGTACCCTTGCTGAGACTTATATGGTCTAGGATATAGGTTAATACATTTTGTAACATGTTTTCAACCTCACTTTTCGCCACTACTTTCATTACAGAGTCAGAGCTCACAATGCCAGGACTATGCCAAAATGAAAGACCTTCTCATGACACTCTTGTGAGTCTCAGCATCTTTCTAAACATCTCAATAAGTGTGTCAGTGCCTTTTGGAAGTGACATATCATATGTAAAAAAGCCTATAGATATTACACTACCTCAGTTTCACACCGCATGCTCTCAAAATGTTTGTAAAAGAAGCTGCATGAATCACTTTCTGCTCATTATATAGGGCAGGTTGGTATGCGACAGTGTTTGAGCGCTTTTGTGACACCTGCCCAGCATCACATTTATGCTTCTGCGACTGAATGCTAAAGTAGTTCTGACAAGATTTGTGCACAAGTATGAAAGACTGCATCATTTTTAAGTTAGGGTCATCAGCTGCACCACACATGTCAGACTACACGTAAACGTACACACGTACATCAAACATGATACAAGTCAGATATTCAAACTTGACACACTACGCTTTCAGTTTAAAGCACACACCTCACTATCTACAGCCTACTTGAAGTGTACCTTTGCAGAGACTTATATGGACTAGGATATAGGTTAATACATCTGCCAACGTGTTTTAAACCTCACTTTTCTCTACCAGTTTCATTGGAGAGTCACAGTTCACAATACCAAGGGTACACCAAAATGAAAAGCTGACTCCTGTCTTGCCAGTCTTGTGACTCCCAGCATCTTTGTAAAGACCTCAATGAGTGTGTCTGTGCATTTTTGGGGTGAGATGACACATGTAAAGAAGCACATGGGTCCTAGAATACCTTTGTTTCACACCACATGCTCTCTAAATGTGTGTAGAAGATGTATGGATTACTTTCTGCTCATTATATAGGGCACTTGTGTATAAAGGTGTATGTGCAACTAATTTCATTATGCATGCCTAGCTAATTAAAATGAAAAATCAACTTTCCCAATAGAAGTCATATCAGTGTCACCATGTTTCTAGACACACCAATGATTCCCTCAATACCTTTTAGGGGTGAGATAACACATGAAAAGTATAGTATACATACAACTCCACCTCTATTTTACACGTTATTCTGTGCAAATATGTGTGTAGAAGAAACTGCATGGATCTCTTTTTACTTACTATACAGAGCAGTCAGAGATGAAACTGTGTGTTAAATTGGTTTCACAAACCATATGTGCCTAACTGATCTTTCCTTGTGAAACGGAATCCTAAAGTAGCTCTGACAATATTTGTCTAGGGGTATGATAGACCGAATCTTTTTTAACTTATGTTCGATACCTGCATCACATGTATCAAATAATATGGAAAACTACAAACAAACCTGAGACATAGTACCATTCAATCACTCACATTTCACAAAATACGCATTTAGTTTCAAGCACAGCTATCAGTATGTACAACCTAATTGCAATCTTCATTTCTGTACAATTGTATAGAGTAGTATACAGCTACCTACATTTGGAAACATGTTTTAAACCTCACATTTTTCTAATGTTTCTTAACTTTTATATATACTGCTCCTACACCATACATCACACACCTTACACATTTGTAACTTACCTCTGAAATCCTGTTGTAGAATATAAAAATATCAGAACCTCTTAAATAATTTTCTTTTCCACACAATAAATGTGATGCACCACTGTCAATAAGGAAAAACTACTAATGGCAAATTTTCCCGCCCATTTTCCCCAAAAAATGAATGTAAGTAACAAATCAAAATACTCCAGACATTTTTTCAAAATCTTAAACCACTTTCTATTGGATAGTCATATTAACCCTTTATTACTCTCTTCTAAATGATCCCAATCTGGTTCTGTAACTTAGTGGAGTCGTGACTCCATCACGGCACTCCAGTGTAACATCGCAATGGAGTGGCAAACCCTTACGGGAGTTCAAAAACTTATTTCCAATAACACTAGTATTATTTTTTAAGAATGTATCACTGTCGTGTAGTTCCTACAAATCTATATAGGATCTGCGCGTTTGGACAATATAAACTAAGGGATTGGTGTCGAGACTGATTCCAGACACCCCCAAAGGATATGTTAGTCTGTAGACCAGCTAGCTCACAGTGCCACTATGAGCCCCTCTTACCAAGGAGCGAATAGTTTCTGACAACTATCGAACATGACAACCCTGACCCCTCAGGGATCATGGAAACAGAACAGTACTTTTTGCTCAGTCACTCGTGCTCATTCGGTCTCAGAGAGATACACAGAATAAACGGTGGGGACGTTTTCAATAAGTATTTATTGAACCAGCGTCATTCTAGTATAAAATACGTTCGCTGCAACAACCATGAGACATAAACAGATATATACGATTATGAGCACCAATAGAGTAAAGAAAAGGTAGAATTCTACCATAGTGCTAAAGCAATGAATATATGAAGGCATATAGATACATAACAGTAATAATGTGTACTCCTACGATGCGAACCCTAACTAGATGTACCTAAATGTACCTAGCATGTATGTAGGTGTATAGCCAAGGATCCCCTTAGAATAGAGCCAACCCCATTACCTGATGTGGGAGAGCGAAGGACCCCGTCTTGGTCTCTAGATGGACACCCCGCAAGGGATGTCAGACCACTGCATGCTGGAGTGTCTGCGTGCAGGGACCTCAGCGCCTTGCGTCAGTGTGTAAGCATGGAAGTCTTTTCTCCTCTCCCTGTCCAGTGAAGATGAGGCGCTTATTTACCCGAAAGCTAACCTCAGGGGTTCTACCTAGAAGTGTACTATAGGCATGTCGGGCAAGGATGACAACAGAGGTGACCCTTATACAGAGTTATTATGCAGAAGATTACTAATCCTGCTGTGATACTGAGAATCCTCATGCATAATACATGAGGCTAGTTTTTGGAGAAAACCACACAACAGTCATGTAGCACCTAACTAGGTAAAAGGTCAGCGTCAGACCTGTTATGTAGAACAATGGCAGAACAGATGTAGGTAAAAGTTTGTGTACCTACCTAAGCCTATATTGGGGTACATTGGGGTTCATAACATCACTTCTAAACATACTACTGATTTGGGAAAACTTAATTTGCAAACATACACCATATATATAACTTTACATTTTATATTTTAAAACCACAGTTTACTTTAAACCCTTCCCCCATAGTGCTTCATCTTAATTTCCATAGTAACATTTTCTGCAACATTCAACTGTACCACTAGGGCAAACGTTCACCATATTTTCAAATGCAGCACACTAGCTTCCAAATCCAAATAACAGGTGTGGTTGACTATTGCAAAATATTAGCTTATCCATTCTACTGTACCTTTCAAAGTTTTCTCCATAACCAATCAGAAAAATACTTGTTTGCCAAAGTGACATGCAACCTATTTTTAAGTACACATTGTTTATGAACAGCCAATGACTTATCTGCTTTTTGTTAAACAGCATTCTGTCCACCATTTTAGATCGCTCTCATTAAACCAACTGACTTACTCAGCTACAGACATCTTCTGATTTCTAGCACACCTGCCTTCAAAATGCTTACAGTATGGATTGTAGGCTACAGCTATATGTTCTGGGGCAAAACATATGCTGGAGACAGAGGTATTGACAAAGACCTGGGTTTGCATAATGTGGATATTAATATGGTTTGCGCAGAGAGGATTAAAGTGGCACCAATTGCTGCCTTTGGTTCATACCTTTTTGCATTTCCAACCCGCTGACCTCATGATTGTGCACTGTGGTGGCAATGACCTAGGCACACTGACTGGGGTAGGATTGGAAATCCTAATGAAGGATACCTTTGCACAACTGATGTCGCTTTTCCCTCACACCGTCTTTGTGTACTCTAATATATGCCAAAGACAGAAATGGAAGTAGTCAAATCAATTCTGTCCACAGATTGACAAAGCCAGAAAGCATGTTTATAAAGAGGTTTCTACTTACCTCATAGACCATAACATGGGCTCTATCTATAAAAGCAATCTATGTTTTGGCATGGATAACATCTACAGAAATGTTGGAGTTCACTTCACAGATGA
This sequence comes from Calotriton arnoldi, assembly GCA_963921515.1. Taxonomy (NCBI): domain Eukaryota; kingdom Metazoa; phylum Chordata; class Amphibia; order Caudata; family Salamandridae; genus Calotriton; species Calotriton arnoldi. Next base: position 1,002,335 of record CAWUFW010005164.1, read on the forward strand.
AGGGAACAGGGTGTTTCTCAACAATCTCAAGCTGTACATCCGCACTTACATGTAGATACAACAAAGTCATAATGAACACAATAGCTCTTCTTAGAGCCACCCCATAACTCAACACTGAAAAGTACATATTTTTAAACAAATATGCTCCTTATAAATATTTGTCGGATCCACAAACCCATCGCCGATCCACAAAACAAAAGCACGAATTCAATGAACAGCAACACATTTCACTTTTTTAACTATATTTTTTAATTCATATATTTTAAAATGCTTCCTAAGTCTGTCAATTTGAATGTAAGTATGTACTTCACTCTCAGTAGCTCTATAATAAACATCATAACTGTGAGAGTGGCTGTGTAATTAATTAATATTTATTAATTTATTTAAGGTAGATCTGCGACTCCGTCGCAACGTTACACTGGGGGGCCGCGCTGAGCACCGCGATGGGGTCGTGACTTCGATCACGTAAGATAAAAAAAATGCAATTACTAATGGGCCCCCTTTTCTCATATACTTAAAAAAAAAGCAAATACACGGTGGGCCGCGTGACCCCCCTTCCATGGGCCAATTCTGCCCTCGGGAACCCCATACCTCGGGGCCAGGCCTTCATTTTTTTTCAATACGGAGGGGGGCCACGCGGCCCTCCTCCCAGGGCTGATATTGCCCTGGGGACCCCATCGCCTGGGCATGGCCACAATGTTGGGGACCGCGGGGGGAGCATTAAGGTCCCCGCTGTCCCTGCCGGCTCCCCGCCTCCTGCGGGAGCCGGCATTGCTTTTGGACAGAGAGAGCTGCAAACATGCAGCTCCCTCTGTCCAAAAGCAATTCTGCTCCGCTTCGTGGAAGCGATAGCATTTTCTATGCTCTCGCTTCCACAAACCGAAGCAGTGTTTGCTATGGCTTGGCGGGAGCAATACTCCTGCCAAGCCATAGCAAACTGCAATGTCCCAGGGGTGGGCACCCCCAGGGACATTGCTGGAGCCGGCTCTGGGGTTGCCGGTCCCCAGGGCCATTTACAGCTCATCTTGAAAATTTCCCCGGGGAGGTGGTGGTCCCCTTGGGCAGTGGGGGCGCATGGCCCCCCACATTTAAGTATAGTAGCCCCAGGGAGGTAACGGTCCCCGGGGCTGCGTGGGGGGCAGACCCCCCACACATCTTATTTAAATATAGCCCCGGGGAGGTGGTGTTTTTTAAAGCGTTACAACAAGTAATATAGCAGTGTGTGCCAATGATATAATATTGACTAAATGTCAAACATTGCAATTAAATTAATGAGCAAGGACACCAATCAAAGTATTTATGGCAAATCATAATGAATAACATTGCAATTAAACTATTGAGTAAGGACACCAATCGAAGTAATTGTGACAAATCATGATGATTAACTGCCATTTTGAAATGTTAGCACGTTGTAAACGGGAGCATTTCTACAAATACAATGCATTTTGCTGCGTAACGCCTCCATATATCATGGCGTGTGTGGCTGCTATTTGTATCACATTTCTTAGTATGCTTCCCTCATTCCAATGAACAAAATCTAGATAAATGTATCCATGTGGGCAGAAGCCTTTTAAAGAGTAGAACCTCTTTGTGAATGGAAATACCCACAATATATCCACCCTAATATAAATAAAATAAAATAAAATAAATCAATAGAAAAAAGACCAATCAAGGTTAGTTAAATGCCTTCATCTCGTATAGTGCAAAGTATCGGATTAGATCAATAACATATTACTACATATGCCCATTGCACTAAATGTAGGAAACATTTCCAATCTATTATGCTAATAAAGCCCAAGTGGGTAGAGGACGTGGCTTAGCGGCTGAAGATGGTGGAGGCGTGAGCGACGAGCTCTGCGCCGGCCTGCCATAAATCTCGGGTGTAGTCCCCAGCCTGGCTGCATCGACATAGATCCCCTACCTTGGGGCGATGCCAGAGATGGATCCCCAGAGCTGACGGGGCTGTGGGGGCTGGTGCGGTAAAGCTGAGATCAGCGGCTCCTGGCGACCGGCCTCCGGCCGCATCAGGCCCGAGTGGGGGCTTCGCCGCCGAGGGAGAGCTGACCTGCGGAGGCCTGTGATAGCGGCGTGAGTTCTGGGCCCTCTGCCTGGCCGGTGCTGAGCAACTGTTGGCAGAGGCGCGCCCCTGGGCGGTGGCACGGCCTGCGAGAGAGGCCAATCCTGGAACTAGGCCCCGGGGCATGGAGCCCTGAGTGTGGACGGTGGCAGGCGGTGCCCGACGGGGACCGAGCGGAGGCAAGGAGAGTGCTGACCTGCCGCTGTTTCCCAGTGACCACCGAGGCGGTGGAGCGAGTTCTGGGCTCCCTGCCTGGCTGACACCAGGACACGGCACTTGAGGGAGTGCAGATTGTGGCTGGACCCTGGGTGGTGGCACAGCCTGCGTGCGGGGCTGATCCTGAAACAAGGCCGCAGGGCATGGAGCCTTGGACACATATGGTAGTGAGCGGTGCCCAGCGGAGATCGAGCACAGCTGAGAGTGGACAGACGGGGGCCAACAGAAAGCAGTAGCGGACCCTCATGGCCTGGGCACGGAAGAAGTACTGGTGAGCGTTCTGGAAGGTTCTCGGGGCCTGGGTTGGGGCCCGGTGGTGGGGGAGCGAGGCGGGGAGGTCTGCTGGGTAGCCTTGCGGTGATTCTGTTGGGGCTCGGATCGGAGTCCGGAGGCGAGAGGAGTGTACTCTGTTTGCCCGGTTGGGTCAGCTGGTCCCCCGAGGCCTGAGTTGAACGGCAGCCCTCTGCCCCGAGCAACTGCTGAGGACTGGGGTCAGGTTGGGATCGCCATGCCTGGGGAGAGCAATTAACTGTCTGGGGCCACACGGAGGGGGTCTGCTATGACAACTGGAACTCGGAGAGGGGTGGCCCTGAGCGGAGGCGCTATCAGGGAACAATGCTGCCATTGAGGTCCCCCCAATAGGCTGGAAATAGCCCCCCTGGTGTTACGCAGCATCGAGGCCTAGCTGAAGACGCCGGACCTCCGTGAGGGGGGACCCCACCAGCGACACACGACTGGGGATTGGATACGAGACCTGCGGTTGGGGGCGTCCAGTGAGACGGTTGGGGCGATTGAGGGGGCCCGCCCCGCCCCTGGTGCCCCGACTGAGAGACTTGTTGGGTGTGGGGGAGATCGGCTACGAGGGCCACTCTATTGAGCCAGAGTTGCTGACTGGGTCCCGAAGAGTAAGATGCCTTACTCTTCGGGACCCAGGACAGAATCTGGAGGACCTGTGGGGGGGGGGCGGAGGGTCGACATCGCCCCAGACCACTGCGGATCCTGGGGGGCCAGTTTCTGATCTCCCTGTGAAGATGGGCAAGCCTAGAGTGAAACAATCGGGGGCGATCCCGGAGCAAGATAAAGCATCGTGGGACCAGGCACAGGGCAGCCTGGAGGCACAGCTACAGGTGAGCCCCATCCAGCAACAATTATTCAAGATCCTGGAGGCCATCTCGGATACCAAGACCACTCTTCACCAAGATATCAGCACGGTGTCGGTGGGCCTGGGGCTCCTTTGGGCGGAGCATCAGAAACTGAACAAGAGGGTCAAGGTGGTGGAGACGGGCCTCGGGGAACTGACCCCCGCGCAGATGGCCCTGACTAAACAGGTGGCAGACCTCACGGAAAGGGTTCGGATCCTGGAGCGCAGAGCTGAAGATGGGGAAGGCCGTAGTCGGCGGAACAACATCCGGATTGTGTGGCTCCCAGAGGGGGTCAAAAATGGAAACATGGTGGCATACCTGGAACCGTGGCTCTGTCAGTTAGTGGCACCAGCGGCCCTGATACAGTTCTTCACCCTTGAGAGGGTCCACCGGCTGCCGGCATGCCCGTTGGTGCCGGGCCACCCCCCCGAGGCTCGTGGTTGCCCACCTTCTGCATTATAAGGACAGAGACATTTTATTACAAAAAGCCCGCACAAATGCTCCCTATACAGTGAACAATAGCAGGGTTTCAATGTTCCCGGATTACACCCTCGAAGTACAGCGGAAGCGGGCCTCGTTCCTGGCAGTCAAGAAAGCTTTACGGGAGGAGGGCCTTCAGTACTCCCTCATGTTCCCTGCGCGCCTCCATGTGGCTCTTGATGGCAAGACACACTTCTGGGAAGACCCTAGGGAGGCTTGGGACTGGAGTGAGGCCTATCAAACCGAGACCCCCCGGAATATGTGGGATTGTCCCCCCTTGACCGAAGGTCGCAAGTCCAGGAAGAGACCTAAACGGCGGTCCGAACGCATCCGTCCAAAGAAACCGAGTCCCTCACAGACTGAGCGGGAGCTCGAAGCGGCCCTACAGGCAGTCACCGAGATTGTCCGAGATGGTGGCCCTTCATCGGAAGCTGGGTCACCTTCCCTCAAGGGACCCAGGGGCTCGGACTTGGACACCTCTGAAGAGGCAAGCATTGACCTGCTCGCAGTGACGCCCAAGACTGCAGATGAGATCACTTAACTGGGGGCTTCCCCCCTGCTTTCCCCCCCTTTTGTCTTCCCCGCATGGGGGCCCTCCCCCAGACACTCCGGTGGGACCACTAGCCGTCTCAGTAAATGATGCAGCAGCAAGGCTGGAAGATTATTGGGGCTGATGCACTACAGGCACTGCATCAGGAAATAACACTCTGTGCGTTTGAGCGCATTTTCCTTCGTAACCACGACCCCCTTGTAGGCTCTAGCCGTGGCTGGTGCAGGCCTATTTTTGAACTAGAAAGATGTTTTCATGGTTTGGGCAGAAGGCCGTTGCCTGCATGCCCTGGGATCGGGGAGTGGTTGATTGGTTTGGGGTTACTTTGAATGTATATTATTTAAGTTTTCAAATCAGATTGAGACATGCTCTACACTTAAAGAGGGGATCAGGATGGGGTGGGGGCTGTGGGGGGGCTGGGGGGACTTACTCACCATGAATATGTCGCACAATGAGCTGAAGCTCCTCACTTGGAATATCAGAGAGATGGGGTCCATGTCCAAGCGACACAACATTTATAGCTACCTGAAAAGATGAGGGGTACAGATAGCTCTCCTGCAGGAGACCCATCTTCTGCAGGGGGAGGAGGATCATCAGTGCAGGAGGTGGAGAGGGCAGGTATTCGCCACCAACTATTCAGCATTTGCCCGTGGGGCACTGATATGGGTGAGACCGGGAGTCCCCTTTGAGGCCACTCGCACCATAATTGACAGAGAGGGTAGATATGTCCTGCTGGCGGGGCGGTTCCTGGGGCGGTAGATTACACTGGGGTGCATATACGCACCAAACATCAACCTACTGGGTTACCTGGCTGGCCTATCTGCTCACCTGGCTGACATTAGGGTGGGGCAGGTGATTCTGGGTGGGGACTTTAATTATGTAGCCGATGTGGCGCTTGACCGTTCACACCCCCCAATTCCTGGGACCAAGGTTCACCGAGTGGTGGCGGGCCTGCGGGAATGGATGGCCCATTGGGACCTGCGGGACATTTGGCGGCTGCAGCACATGCGACATAGGGAATACTCTTTCTATTCCCCCATGCACCAACTTCACACGAGGCTGGATGCCTTTTGGTGCTGCCCGTGGACTGGCAACCTTATTATACACAGTGATTACTTAGGTCGTACGTTCTCGGACCATAGCCCCTTGATAATATCATACCAACCCCCCATGCGAAGGCCCTCGATCCCAACCTGGAGACTCTACCCCTCATCATTGGAGGATGTTCTGTTCAGGGAATCTCTGAGGGCTCAGGTGGATACATATTGCACATACTGCCTCGTCAGCCCTGGTAGAATGGGACGCATTCAAAGTAGTCATGAGGGGGCACTGTATGGGACAAACAATAGGCATCCAGAAGGAGCTACATCGGGAGCTCATGACTATTGAGGGAAGCCTACGCACATTGGATAACACGCACGGGACAGGGGCCCAGGCGCACACAAGCCTATTAGCTATGCGAAAACAGCAAACTGAGGCCCTCGAGAGGCTCCGGTCTCACGACTATAGGGCTTATATGGATAGGGTGCAGGGGGAGGAGGGGAGAGCAGGTCGCCTGCTAGCATGGTTAATTAGGCCAGAGATGTGAGGCGCCCCAATCACACACATACAGACTGATACAGGTATATCCGAATTTGATCCGGACAAGATTAATAGACTGTTTCAAAGCTATTATGAATCACTGTACATAGCCCCGCAGGAGGACCCCCAGACAGATATTGCTGCATTTCTGTGCCCGCCGCCCCTAGGTACCATAGATGAGTTGGTTGTGGAAGGGCTAGACGGTCCCATAACCGCCCAGGAGGTTCGAGGGCCCGTTGCATTGCTCGCCAGTGTTAAGACGCCGGGCCCAGATGGCCTCCCGGGAGTTTTATGCACAATATGTTATGGAGCTGGCCCCACATCTGGTCACCCTATGTGCCGAAGCTCTAGAATCAGGCCACCTGCCGAACTCTACACAGACTGCCACTGTGGTTCCCCTCCAAAGGTGCCCGGCTCGGATATTGGCATGAGGGACTTTCGACCCCTATCCATGCTTAATACGGACTTTAAAATATTGAGCAAAATTCTGGCTTCCTGACTACTCCCACATATGCGAGCCCTGATACACCCGGACCAAAATAGGTTTATCCCGGCGCACACCTCGTATAACCTACATAGAGTGTACTCCGTTTTGTACCATCAGGAGTCAAGGTCTCTGCCACGGGCTGCAATTCTCTCTGTCGACCTCGAGAAGGCATTTGATACCGTGAGCTGGGCCTATCTTTTCGAGGTTATGAAGAAACTGGGATTTGGACCGGAATAGATGAAATGGGTTCAGTTGTTGTATGCTTGCCCCACAGTGCGGGTCAGGACGGAGAAGACCATCTCCCCACAATATGTGATAGGGCGCGGCATTCGTCAGGGCTGCCCCCTATCCCCGCTTTTGTTCGCACTGGTGATTGAACCTCTGGCAGCGCTCTCCCACCTGGGGGGAGATGGACTGCGATTAACAGTGGGCGGACAAACTCACATTATTTCGCTATACGCGGACGGCCGACTGATTTATCTAAATGACACGAGGGGTGGGGCTGAGACGGCTGTTAGGCTTCTGGAGGCCTTTGGGAATTTGTCAGGTCTGCGGGTTAATAAACGCAAAACACATCTGTTCCCAGTGGCGGGACCGCTGCCCAAACCACAGGACCTCCCCACCGAACTTAACTGGGCACCTGACACATTTAAATATCTGGGAATCCAAATCTATCATTCCCTGGAGGATTTGAAGGAGGGCAACCTAGACAGGACAATGCGGGCACTCCGGTCTAACGTGATCTTCTGGGGCACATTGTGCCTTCCCATAATGGCTAGAGTAACATTGACCAAGATGGTCATGCTGCCCCGCCTTTTATATTTTTTTGCTAACCTGCCGATACTTACGCCTGCGGCCTAGTTTTGCCCGCTTAATGCACTGGTGCGGGACCTCATTTGGGGGGATGGAAGACGGAGGGTGTCACTACAAAGTCTGCAGCGCCCTATGAGTGGGGGGGCTAGGGGTGCCAGACTTCGAGCTTTACCAACTAGTAGCGCAGCTGCAATGGGTGTACCAATGGCTGGAGGGTGTATACCCAGAGGGAACCTTTCTTATGGAGCCAGGGCAGCAGGCCCGCTTGCTGCTAGTGAAGCTCCTCCGCCCGGCGACTAAGGTCCCATACGGTATGACCCTACAGACTACCGCCTTGCAGTGTTGGAAACGTTGCATGTCCAGATTGCCGGACTCCCCGCGTTACTCTCCGGCGCTGCCGCTGGTCGGGTTGCCCTACGGACTCCCCCAGTTGATCTTAACGACTGAGCAGCTGGCGGCCTGGACCGAGGCTGGGATCGAGAACGTGAGGGACTGTTACTTAGACGGGAACCTTCTCCCTTTTGTTGAACTGGTGGAGGCCTGTGGAATCCCGCCGGGGCAGTTCCTTATGTACGATGTACTGGTTCGGGCGTTTGGGAAACTGTGGGGAGTGGCCCGGGAGGAACCAGAGACTCATGCAGTACTGCACTCTCTGGTTACCCTGGGAATGACGGGTAATCAGATCAAATGGTTTTATAGATCGCTCCTAGAGGCTTCCTTGACCCCACTCTCACATTTAAGGGACAGAAGGGAGAAGCTCCTAGACAGAGGCTTCACGGACCCAGAGTGGAGTAGGGTATTGGAATCTCCCAAAAAAATCTCACGGAATACTCGACTTAAATACACGCAATTTAATTGTATACACATGTCCTATATGACCCGCATCGACTTTTCGCTGCATTTGGGGGGACTCACGGAGTTTCCCAAAGTGTGGCACTTAGACGCGGACTTCCTGCACATGACGTGGAGCTGTGGGAGGCTGCAGATCTTCTGGCAGGCAGTACTTTCTAGGATCAATGCTGCGCTGGGGCGAACCTTGGAATTAACAGCAGTAACGTGCCTACTTGGATTGTGTCCCCGCCCCCCTAAACAGAAAGTAGCAATAGATTTATGGACCTCGCTTTGAGTTTGGCACGGAGACGCACAGCAGTGACATGGAAATAATCAATGGGACCACAGACTACCACCTGGGAACAGGAGGTGACTAAATGGGCTGGGGCTGAAGGCAAGGCGCTGCATAGAGAAGAATTGAGGGGTCTGCGTCAGCACCCGATTGCAGATCTTTGGAAGGACACACTACATAGCTGGGAGTACCCGAACCATGTTAACAGCTCAGACGAAGATAGTGAAACCCCCATGCATTGATTGATGTCCTTCCCTTTCCCCCCCGCGGGCAGTGGAACACCACGACAATGTACGACTGTACACGGGGTGCTTTGCAACGGGTGCATCTGAATCGGGAGATGACCCCCCCCCCACATCCACATACCCCTTCAGGTCCCTTCTGCTGACCCCAACGTGAGCCATTGTTAGTCTCAATCTTTTTCTTTTATTTTGTTTATTTCCTTTTTAATACTAGTTGTACTGTTTGTTCCCAGTACGTTGAGAGCTTATCATAGGAGTATTTTATGGCAATACAACACTCCCTACCCAGCCGTGTCACCGCAGGAATGGGAATGCACATCACTTCTCATGAACACACAAATACGTAGGGTATAAGCGCAGACACTACTGTTATCCCCGCTGACTATAGCCAAAATATTTGCACTGCACCAAAGGGAAACTTTTCTATACAACTAATGTTGACTGATGCTTAACGTAAAGAACTTGGAACCACGAAATTGTGTGCTGAGTGCTAAGTGATAACCTGATGTCCTAATTAATGACAGTTTTTACTAAAGATGTATATTGTATTAACAAAATGGCAATAAACAGATTTTCAAAAAAAATAAAGCCCAAGTGGGTAAATTAATTTCCAAGTCACCAGATGTGGTGAAAATGATCAAACTTTGTCTTTAGATGCCTCAAAGGACAATCACTGAAGTCTCCATAATGCTACTCTGGTGATTCACTCTATTTGACTGTCATGCATCACATTCTGGTAAACATGGATTACCTGAATGAAAGCAAAACAAATACTGTTAAAACCAAGGATTAAAAAGTGCACACTCAAAAAGCTGCTAGAGGAAGAAGCAATTATCTAAATTATGAAATCAAAAATCAAGAAGATTAATAAATCCAAGACAATCAATCTCCCAAATGAACTGTTAATTCCTCCTTGGAGTTTAAGACCCTTGCAGTTAATGAATCAAAATCAATAATATATCTTGATTCCAGTTTCCACACATTTTTCTCTCTGTTGCCCCCTCTGATATCAATATCAATTGAATCCAGTACATGGAAAAGAAGCAACTCAGAATTTCGATAATGTGCTTCTGAAAAATGCAGTGCAACTGAATAGTGATGATCTCTGTGACGTATGGCTCTTATGTGTTCTAAGACACATTTTTTTGCCTTGTTTATTGTGCTCCCTATATATAATTTGCTACAAGGACAAATTACACAGTAAATACAGTAATCAGTGTTACATTTTATGGATTTCCTGATTTTGAAATTCCTTGAGGTGTTGGGAATCAAGAATTTAGAAACTTCACACCTGTTTTTGTTTTTGAGACTGTCCCTCAATGAACAAGTCTCTTTGAATGTGATTTTAGGAGAAGCAATTTATGGCATAGTGTGACTGTAATGGGTGGTCTGTAAAATGGTTCAAAAGCTTGCTTGTCATGGCTTTTTTCACAAACTAGATCCCCTATTTTAGGGATCTACCCGTTGGCAATGGTCAGAACCTTTTCTTTGCTGGTGGTGGCTTCAGAATGGTTCACATTAGACAGCGTGTCTGTGACCTCTTGGATACTCTATAAGACATTCAAATATTTTCCTGGGTTAAGCTTTTCTTCATCCACCACTTTCCCATCCTTATCTATGCCAGTCATGGACATAGGAACTCCAAAGAGAACTTCGTGTGGAGTGCGGCCTCCCAATACTTGTCTAGGCAAGTTATTTAATGTTCTCTAGACTCCATACAAATGATGGTACAAACTAAGACATGAACTTAGCACCCTACAGTTCAAAGATTGTTTAATCATGCCATTAGTACACTCAACTAACCCACTGGAATAAGCTTTAATAGAGTTTCTGAATTGCAGACAAATTCCCAGAGCAGATATAGTACCCCTGTAAGCCTTGGAGGTGAACGTAGGACCATTATCTGAGTGAAATGAATGAATTGCTCTCATCACTACCAGATACTTCCAGTCCTTTATGACAGCTTAAGCACTTGAACTTTCATTTCTCAGTAGCCACACCTTTAGGGATCAAAAACATGAATAAATGGCTTCCTATAAATATTTGTATTGGTTAACAGAATTTATTGGGCCAATATGGTCCAAATACATTACCCTGGAGGGTTTCTTAACAGTAGATGGTTTGATCTGCTGGCATACATCACATTTTCTAACATAGTCCCTAGTCTGCTTATATAAACATATCACCAATAGTATTGCTGTAGCATTGCAAAGGTTGCATTGATCCCAGAATGAGCAGACGTGAATCTCTCATGAGCTTCCCTGATTAAATCTAATCTGGACAGTATATTATCCTGTCTACTACTCCTGGTAGAGTGACTACAGGGGTGTGGTCTGAATGAAGGGTGTTGGGATATTTAGGAGGAAAGCCTGCGGGAGGCTTTCTGCTTTGTTTGGGTGTAGGATAGGCTCTGATAAGACTCAATAGGTAAGACTTCTGGATTTGAAGTGACATTTTATTCATCTTGGAGAAAAGCCTGTGTACCGAGAGTGAGATCATACTGAAACTTTACATTCACTGCACTTAAAGAAGAGCCAAACTGCACCCATCTTAGGTGCAGGGCACAAGCATTATGAATTCTTGCCTTTGTGGCTGCTTTTACTGTTGGTACGGGAGACACCACAATCATTAATTTTCCCTGAGCCAAAGGGCACTCCTTCAAATTAGCTGTTTGGATAGCTAAAATTATGTTTTCAATGGAAGCAAAATATGCTTCAGCTAGGGAACACAAGTGAGATTTGAATGCTATAGAAACAGGCTGTCCCTCATTGTAGGTTACATAGGTATAACCAGGGTAGCTTGGTATGACTCTGAGAACTAGGTTGGTGTCACTGTTCCTAGTTTTATAAATATATTGTCTCTTACATGTCTGCTTGCAGACAGCATGGAAGATATCAGTGTGTTTGTTTATCCACTGTTTTGCTGAAAACATTGGAGAAATCCAGTCATACAATGGTTTCACTTGCTCAGCATAGTGCGGCAAGTAGATTTGTCTAAAGCTAAGGAATCCCAGCCAGGATTACAATTTTATCAGTGTGTCGGGAGGCTGCAAGGTAGCACACTTCTGAAGGAAAGCAGAAGCCAGACCGTTGCTCTCATTGGATAACTCATATCCAAGGAAGTTCACTTTAAGGTAGGCAATCATAGATTTTTTAAAGTTAATCCTATTACCATGCAGTGTTAATAGTGTTACAACATTGTCTATCCTAGTTAGGTCTATGGCCTGGTCAACCTCTGTAAGATAGATATCATCAATGTATGATAATACCTCAGAATCTGACTGTAAGATCTGCATGATACCCTCTGAGAATAAGCCAGGACTGTCCTTATGGTCGATAGACAAGCTTTGTAATGCAAAACTGCAGCCCATCCAATATAAAGGCGGTTAAATACTCACTTTCTGAAAAACCCATTAGATATATCTATGGTTCTTTTGTATTTTTTCCACACCAGGTTCATCGTGAAGCCTGTGTTATGCGCACTTTGCACAACTCTTATGAACTCATTAGTTGGACTCACCTCCAGAGACCTCTGAAGTGTCTAATGTACTATTGTGACTTCTGCTGTGCAGCCTAGAAGTGCTCTCGCCCCAGTCTTGTTTTGCAGGAGAATCCTTAGTTGTTTTGGCATGTTTCTTAGAAAGTCCTCCTACTTTCTTCTTCTTAACAGGAGTCCTAGAGTCCAATCCTTTCTCCTTCCTCTTCATGCTGATTTCAGCCTCTCGCTCTGTTTCACCTTTGTTGCTATACTCCTCCTTGCTTTGGTACTTGGTTCAACTCCCTCTGTCCGTTCATTTACTGTCAGAGTCCTGTAAAGAACGAGGACAGCAAATATCAGAATACTGATATTGTTCTGTTTTTTTATTTTATCCAGTCTGTCTTTGCTCTCTCAACCTCTGTTTCTTCCTCCCTTTCATTGCAGATTTCTCTTTAACAGAACCCTTAACATCACTTTTGGGTTTTAAATGTGGCTTAATGGCTCGCATACCCAAGGTATCACGGCTCACAGAGGTGTAAACATCTGCAATTATGTTTGGTAGTTACCATTCACGATCTGGAACTAGAACTGCTTCTAGTCTCTGGCATATGGCCAGAACCGAAGCTTCTCCCTTAATGTTGCTCAGGAAGATAGAGAAAACTGTAGAAAAGTTCACTGATTACTTCATTCTCAAGTCCAGAGCTGGTGCTGCTCTGTGCTCATTCTGTACATGTTTCAGTACCTTAGAGAGAACTGCCAATGAAGGTGTGCCAAGCGTGCTGGTGTGCAAATATGCTTCCTTAGCTGTTACATTCCTCTTCGGGCGGCACCATCCCAGGAAGAAGACACATAGCAAATATTATATGTATGTCTTAGGGTGTCGTATGTGGATAGACCACTTCAAAATGGTTGGTCTTACAAACAACCCAGAGGGCAGTCTCATTGTGCTTCATGGGGGGTTTTCCCATGATAGCATTTATAACCTGTGGACTAATGGATAGTACCTGTCCCTGAACTACTGGTCCCACCGCAAGAGCAGATCTAGAATTTATGGTATGCAGTACAAACTGTACAAGTCTCCTGTATAAGGCCGCTGTGTAATTGAGAATTCCTACAACATCAGCTAATGTGTCAGGACGTGGGGTGAGTATGTAACCAGCTAATACTTGCCACATAGCCTTTCATTGTTCAGGGGTCCCAGACAGATATTTCTTGCATGTGTGGTAACTGGCAGGCAAATCAGTTCTGGTGTTCCTGGTAAGTTAAAGGAATTTCCAAATCTTGGTAAGCCCTTTAAAGTGCAAGCAGTAGTACTGCCCTATAAGCCTGAAACTGCCTGGAGGCAGTGTCTATAGCCTCAAACTCCACCCATGAGTAAAATGTATTAATGGCATACACTGCTTGAGTAGCTATTACAAAAGTACACCCCCCCCACATCGGGGACAACTTGAAGCTTGAGATACTGAGTAACTGCTTCCCTGTAATAGGTCCCTATCACAATAGAGGCTGCCATGAAGATGAACGGATTTAAGTGTTATGTTATTTTTTTTAATTTATTACGCACTCGAATCACCCCCGAAGGGGTATCTCGGCGCGACACCAAGATGACGGACGACGGACAAAAAAGAAGCCATCCTTAAAATAGGTGGGTCTTAAGAGCTTTCCTAAAATGGAAGTGATTTTCACAGGTGCGTAGTTGCAGTGGCAGTTTGTTCAAAAGATGAGGGGCAAGAAAGGAGAACGATCTGCAGCCTGACCTATGACTGACTGAGATATTTATAAAGCGCTCTAATGCCGAGGCGTCTTCAATCAATCAATCAATCAATCAATCAGGGGTTTGTTAAAGCGCGACTACTCACCCGTAAGGGTCTCAAGGCGCTAGGGGTGGGGGGGGGGTGCAGGTTCCAATCCATCAAGGAGGGGGTCTGTCGAAGAGCCAGGTTTTGAGGTTTCTTGCGAAGATGGGGAGCGATGTTGTCTGTCTGAGGTGGAGCGGAAGTACGTTGCATGCTTTGGCTGCGAGGAAGGAGAAGGAGCGGCCTCCCGATCTGGTCTTTCTGGTGCGGGGGACCACGGCGTAGGAGAGCTGGGCTGATCGTAGGGTCCTTTGGGGTGCGTGGAATTTGAGTCAGCTGTTCAGGTATGCTGGTCCGGTGCCGTGGAGGGCCTTGTGTGCGTGGGTGAGCATCTTGAAGGTGATTCTCGCCTCGACGGGGAGCCAGTGGAGTGTGCGCAGGTGCAGGGAGATGTGGCAGTGTTTTGGCAGGTTGAGGACCAGTCTTGCGGCGGCGTTCTGGTTATTCTGTAGCTTGCGGGTGAGGTTTTTGTTTATTCCGGCATAGAGTGTGTTGCCGTAGTCGAGTCTGCTGGTGACCAGGGCGTGAGTGACGGTCTTTCGGTGTTCGAGGGGGATCCATTTTAAGGTCTTACGAAGGAGGCGGAGGGTGTGGAAGCAGGAAGATGAGACAGAGTTGATCTGGCTGTCTATTTTGAGCTCGGAGTCCAGGACGATTCCCAGGTTGCGTGCGTGGTCCGTGGGGGTTGGCGGGTTTCCGAGGGCAGGGGGCCACCAGGTGTCGCTCTAGGCGTCTGGGTTTGGGCCCATGATGAGTACTTCTGTTTTGTTGGTGTTTAGTTGTAGGCAGCTGTTTTTCATCCATTTGGCGACAGCTTCCATGCCTTCTCGAAAGTTGCGTCTGGCGGTGTTGGGCTCGTTGGATAGGGAGAGGATGAGTTGGGTGTCGTCTGCGTATGACACGATGTTGAGTCTGTAGGTTCTGACGATGGGGGCGAGTGGAGCCATGTAGACGTTGAAGAGCGTCGGGTTGAGGGAGGAGCCCTGGGGGACTCCGCAGGTGGTAGGTCTGGGGTCCGAGAGGAAAGGGGGGAGTCTGACCCGCTGCGTCCTGCCAGAGAGGAAGGAGCGGATCCAGTCGAGGGCCTTGTCCTGGATTCCTGCGTCGTAGAGTCTGCGTATTAGGGTGCGGTGGGAGACTGTGTCGAAAGCCGCTGATAGGTCGAGGAGGATGAGGGCTACTGTTTCTCCTTTGTCCAGTAGGGTGCGGATGTCGTCTGTTGCGGCGAGGAGGGCGGTTTCCGTACTGTGGTTTTTTTTTAAGCCGGATTGGGAGGAGTCGAGGATGTTGTGTTCTTCAATGAATGTGGCGAGTTGGCTGTTGATGGCTTTCTCGATGACTTTCGCTGGGAATGGGAGCAGGGAGATGGGTCTGTAGTTTTTGAGGTCGGTGGGGTCCGCTGAGGGTTTCTTTAGGAGGGGGTTGACCTCAGCGTGTTTCCAGTCGTCGGGGAACGAGGCGGTCACCAGGGAGCGGTTGATGGTGTGGCGGAGCATGGGTGCGATGGTGTCGGCAGCTCTGTTGAAGATGTGGTGGGGCAGGGGTCCGTGGGAGCCCCTGAGTGGATTGACTTCATTGTCTTCAGTGTGTCTTCGGTGGTGAGGGCTGTCCAGTCGTCAATCGCTGGTTTCCGGGTGTCGGGGGTGGTTGGTGAGGGTTCAGTGTGTTGGTTGTCTTCGTCAAAGTTGTCGTAGATGCTCTTGATTTTGTGGTGGGAAAAGGTGCTGAGTTTGTCGCAGAGGTCTTGTGAGGGAGGGATGTTGGTAGACTCAATGGTGGGTTGGGCGAACTCCTTGATGATGCTGAAAAGTTCCTTGCTGTTGTGCGCGTGGGTGGAAATTCTGTCTTCAATCGCTTTTTTCCTCGTTTCTCTGATGAGTTGATGGTGGGCGTTGGTGGCGGCTCTGAAGTTGTTGTGGGCTTCTGTGGATTTGGTGTTCCTCCAGGCCTTTTCGAGGCGGCGGCATGTGCATCTGGACTCTCGAAGTTCGGTGGTAAACCATCTGGCTTTCTTGGCGCGGGTATTGTTGTTTTTCTTGAGAGGGGCTATGGTGTTGGTGCTGTCCGAGATCCATCTATGCAGGGTTTGGGCTGCGGTGTTGGGGTCGTCGTTTTCCGCGATGGTTGTGGTGGAGTTGTTGAGTGAGGAGATGAGCTGGTCATCAGTGATTTTGGTCCAGTTTCTTCATGGGAGCAGGTGCTGGTGTCTGTGGATGGTGGGTGTTCTGAAGGTGAAGTGGACGCAACGATGGTCGGTCCATGGGAGTTCGGTGGTGTGGCTGAAGGTGATGGAGTTTCCTGTAGTGAAGAGGGGGTCGAGGGTGTGTCCTGCTGAGTGCGTGGGCTCGGTCACGATCTGGCGGAGTCCAATGTTGTGGAGGTTGTCCAGGAGGGATGTGGTGTTGGGGTCCAGTTGGTTGTCGAGGTGGAAGTTGAGGTCTCCCAGCAGGGTATAGTTGGTGGATGCGATGGCCTGCGGGGAGATAATGTCCGTGATGGAGTTGGCGAAGGGTCCGCGGGGTCCAGGGGGTCGGTAGATGAGGGTTCCTCGGAGGGTGGCGGTGGGGCTGGCCAGTATCTTGAAGTGAAGGTGTTCCATCAGTTCTGTGGGCTCGTCGGGGAGTGTGCTCAGGCGGAGGCTGGATTTGTGGGCAATTGCGATTCCTCCTCCTGGGCGGGTGCGGCGGTCCTTCCTGGAGATCTTGTATCCTTGGGGGATGGCGATAGCGATGTCCGGTCCCAAGGAGGTGTTGGTCCAGGTTTCGGTGAAGAACGCTACGTCCGGGGTGGTGCTGTCGAGGAGGTCCCAGATTTCGGTGGCGTGTTTGTGGAGGGATCGGACATTGAGGAGGATGCATTGCAGGGTCCTCGGTTCGGTTGTGTTCTTGTGGGCGGGTTGTGCTGGATCCGTGTTCTTGGTGGTGCTGCAGGTGTGCCGGCAGCGGTGACAGCTGAAGGGTCCGTGGGTGTCGGCTGGTGATGCTAGCTTGCATTTGTTGTTGCGGCCTGGGTTGAGTGCATGGAGTGCTGCTGGGTCGTAGCGTTGGTGGGGTGGAGGTCCAGGGTTCCTGGCGCTGGTCACGGTGAGGTCGCGGACGGGCGCAGACGGGCTTGCCCTTGACACCCTTCGGCGCGCCAGCGTGTGCTAGGGCCGCCATTAAGTAGGGGTCGGGGAGGGCTGGACAGCTGGGAGGCGGGAGCGGGGAGGGGAGCTGGATTGGGCCAGTCGCGCTGGGGAGGAGGGGCCGCGGGGGCAGCAGCGGCGGGGAAAGGTAAAGGGAGGAAATAAGGGATAAAGAAAAAAGGGAAAATAAGCAGAAATAAGGCACAGAAGGCAGAGATGCAGAAAAGTGCAGAAAGGTGAAAGCTAAAAGAGGGTAGAAAAACGAGTGAAAGAGCAGAGCGAGAGGAAGGGAAAATGAGCAGAAATAAGGCACAAAAGAGCAGAGATGCAGAAAGGTGAAAGATAAATAAGGGTAGAAAAATGAGTGAAAGAGGAGAGAGAGAGGAAGGAAACAGAGGTCCACTGGACCACCAGGGATGAGGCGCAGGGAAACCTGCGGGTGGAGGAGGGCCTCGATCACCAACACTCGAGAGTGCAGGGGCAGGGGCAGGCCTCACTTAATGGTGGAGCTGCGAGGGTGGGAGAGCAGTTTCACTGACAATGAGTCAGTGTTCTTGCTCCTGGCCTTTCTGAACCTGGGGACCTTGAGCCAGGCCTTGTCGCGTGATCTGGAATGGACTAAAAAAATTAGAAAAACCTCAGAATGGGGAATAACCATTTAAAAGTCAAACTTGACAATCCTACGGCAATAGGTGCTCCCTTATTTTCTGTATGAGGTCACCATGGTTACTGCTGATAATCATGTAATGATGTTCGCGTGTATGTGTATATCAAAAATAAATGACTCAAGGTTTCCTAAAACATCATGGTTCCACGTTGGGTGCCAATGTTGCATAAACTGAGTCTTTGATTCAGCTCTACAAGGTTTGTTTTCACACCTATGGGTGACACGAGTGAACTTAGTTCAATGTACCAACGATTGAATGTAAAAGAGGTTTTTAAGCCCCGCGAGCCCCACCCAATACAAGTGGCGTCAATGCTTTTGGGCTACTAATAGTCCCTAAACAGGGATCCAGGGGAACCGTTCTGATTGAAACCAAACCTATTTTGTTCTTCTCAATACCACGCACGCAAACTGCTCTAAGAAAAAGCCACTTTGACTAAAAAGCATGTTGATTTCAAGAAGTGCATCCTGTTGCTTAGCAGGTCTAAAACAACCATACAGAATATTTTTACTACAGCATAAATGCATGCTGTGAATAACATGAAAGAAATTAACATTTCCTCCATGGTTAAAATGTCATCTAGAAAACCGAGCGCCCTAAAACCTATATCTATGCGCTATACTAGGAGAGGATTGAGTAGTATAATTTGCTTTTAGATTTTCTTAGGGAGAATCAGTGCACTTTATACCTGTTTACAGCAAGGCGCAGTAGTTGTCAAAAGTCAGGAAGGCCGTGTTTCACAAGAATGGTAAACACGCAACTCATCAACTCCTCTCCTCTCAGACTTGGCTGCTCGATATCAGCTTTCAGTAGAAAGGGCGATAATGTAGCATCTCTGGCAGTCAAGATCATCTCTGGAAATATCTTGTGTTATAATCTGGGTAAAGTACCTCTCCTGGCAAGTGGTCAAGTGGCAGCCCTTTTATACTATTGAATAGAGAAAACAACCCCTGTCTTACCTTACAATTTATTGCTGCCTATATGTCATACAAAATTATATACGGCTCAGAGGGACTCTTTCTTAACTTTTCTGCTTTATTCATTATTGTATCTTTCCAATTAACACAATTATAATGTGCCATTTTCATTATTTATATCACAATTCCAAAAAATGACCATAAATTCATCAACCGCAGGTCACATGAATAACAGAAATATCTCATTATAAAAACTCACTCACTCTTCCTCTGTCAGACATTCGCAGACGGGCTTGCCCTTGACACGCCTCATACCTAGTCTTTCTAGCATACATTCATAACTTCACATATCTTAAAACCATGAGAAACTTCATATCTTTTCTGCACGGGTAACTACACTGCATCGATACCACTATTGCCTTGTAATAATGCAGTATATATTACCTTTGTTAATTTAAAATCAAACATAGCATTCATTTTGGAACAGTTAACTCTCTTTTCTTATTGTACAATTCCCAATTTATTCGTAGCAGCTGCACAAGGCAAATATTGAATGGTAACCTCAGTTAATCACATTCATTTAGTGGTACATCGATTTGATGTTTCCTTTTGGTGGCTATGCAATTTTGACCATCAATTTAATATTAGCTTTTAGTGGCTATACAATTTTATCTACATGCATTTCAGAGTGAAAAGCTTTCATCGGGACTGTCACTGTTTATTGGACCCGAATCTGTCTCCAAGTGATGAAGCAGATAAACTGCTGAATCCCTTTGTTGACACATACAACCAATTTTAGACACTTTTGAGAGAAAATGACAAACGCGCACAAATTGTGCTAACTAAACTATGAAGAAATTGAGAAACAATATTGGGAAGATTAAGTTACTGCATCGTAAAAACATGCAGATAAAAGTGTAAAGTAGATGAAAGCACATAATGAATAACATAGGTTCATGTTTTCCTAAATTTTATTGGTGTATCTTTTAGCGTGTAATAGGAAGGTGAATGTAATGACTCACGTATTTTCGAGATTTTATTAACCACATTTCATTCTCTTCAGATAATGAAATGTGTGAACAGTTAATAAAACTTAACATGACTTAGAAATATTAACGAAATTGTGAGGGGTTAATGTTTAAGCACCATCTTTCCATGTGTGAAAATGTGCACCAAGTGAGAAAAGAGAAACAGGTGCTTCACGATTAGACTAATTCTAAATGCCCTGAAACTTTCCAGAGAATAATCTTCATATATGTACTAATGCGAATTACTAGAAACTAAATTTATAATTCATGGTGTGAAGTAATTTTGAAAATGTAGTAATACGCTATAGTTACACTTGCAATTTACAATAAAATTAACTTGCTTTCTAAGAGAAATTAAGCTGAAACAATTAATTGAATGTCATATTTCTTAATGAATATGTATATTTCAATACGTTATATATTTTGCTTATATTAGCCTAAATTCAGTGAAGGCCTGCCTGTTTGCAAATATTTTTCCCTGTTGCCTGACTTCGTTCTCAGGGAAAAGATTCTGACGTTACAAAGTGAATTGAAGCTATGTTTTCTTCTGAGCAAATGTTTTTTACTTTGGGAACATCTGCCTGAGAAACTGTCCTTTCGACTTCTCTCATGTGCCTTTGCTAAAGGATCTTTGTTTAAGAGTAATATTCCTACCGGATGGCCTGACAGTTACATATTCTTCACAGTCTATAATTCTACAAAATGTGTCTTCTTCATGCTGCCTGACAATCACCCTATATTTACTGACCAATGGACTGAGTGGTCTGACTAAATGAGATGACCCAGGAGGTGTCACCCCGGAACTTAAAGAATATGAAAATACATTGTGGAACGGAGGTGAGAGCCTCCTACGAATTTCATCTTCTTTCCTTCTCTGTGGTGATCTTGTACCTTGCGGACTGAGAGACATCATTAATTTCCTTGCGGACTCTCCTTGGCTAACGCATACGCTGTGTGCTCTATTCCCGGACTCCTTTCTCTCATGGGAGAGAACTTTGAGCTGATATGATTTACACCCTTTCCTCAACTCTACTAAAGGTTTGGTAATTAATGGCCCTCTAGAAATAAATGTGATTATTTTGCACTCCTAAATAACTGCCTGAAATTGATGTATTTACTCTTCTTAAATTTAATGATAAAATCTAACCATCCTTAGCCTGTTTCTGACTCTCTATATTTACCAACACCTAAAATGATCCTCCACCATGCTGGTGAGAATGTTTCCTGTGCATGCATATATCCAGATGTGGGGTTAATACCAAGGAACAAACAAACCTAAAGAGTATAACAGCTATTAGCATGTCCAATTGGATTATAACTTATGCTCCCCCACGTGTTTTATTCCAAAAGTTAAAACATAAAAAATAATAGATATCATGCGGTCAGCAGAATGATGGGTCAATATAGTCATGATAAACAGGGCATGGTCTGAGCCCTAATTGTAAGGTTAACGAAGGTTCCACAGTCATATAAGAGCAACACTAGGAGAAGACCTGAAATGACAGATTTCCATGCTTCTAGGAATAGGAATTAGTATTTATTGTAGATAAATAGGAGACACGTCTGGTATGAAAGGGGCATAGAAAATAACTGTCAAGGAGAGGCATGGAACACATCTACCTCACACATTCTACAGATGTCATTATGTTCCATGCTCCTCCAGTGACATCACCACAAGACCCCACCGCGTGGCACATAACAGACTGATCTGCTCATGCCCCCCACACAGCCCAGAGAGAAGGTGGGCTCACTATAAACAGCCTTGCAAACCGCTGCACTAGCTCCGGTTGCACAAGACTAAGCCCATAGCTCTATAGACAGATACACAGACCACTTGTGACACCACAAGGCTCATCACAAATACAGCTAACAGAAATGACGCCAAAACCTCACAAACAGGCTAAAATGGGGAAAGCACGTAGGCAAACAAAACTACCATTTGAAACAAAGGGAAGAAGGAAAGAAGTGAATGTGGAGGATCCACACACAAATGAAAACACTAATGAGCTCAAGGACTCTTCACAAGACACTGAGATGCAAACATTGCTTCATACTATTCAACAGAGCCTAATATCCATACATAGGAAACAAGATGCTTTGACTTGCCAGATGAAGACTATGGCCCAAACAATTGATGAACATAATGGGAGAGTATCTGAGGCTGAACAAATCATCTCAACTACGGAGGATGATTTGCGTACCTCTAAAGGACAATGTTTAAATATGGGCAAGGTCCTCTCTCTCATCAAAGCAAAAAATGAAGGCTTGGATGAGATGTAATGATCTCAGAATATTAGACATTGCAGAATCCACCAACAGCATCAAAATGAAAACTCAATAAATGAGATGCTGACCACTCTATTTAGAGCACAAAGGTTTTCTAAACTGTTCACTGAGGAGAAGGCTCGCCAGTCTCGCCAGGAGCTCCGGTCAGACCTATAATAGCTCTGGCCCTCTAACTAGTGAGGGAGTCAAATTAATTGCAATTGCAAGGCAAGAGTGGCTCCCTATACCCTGATTTCACAATAGCAGTGCAGTAGGCCAGACATGCCTCCTTAAATGTTAAAAATTACCTCCAACAAATGTAAATACCATATGATATGCTCTGCCTGGTGAGACTACGAATCACCCACCTTCATCCCACTGGGGAGGGGGCAATGCACAGGCGCATCCGCACGGCAACACGGAATGAACTACCTACTACATGTATAATTCATCAGAGGAAAAAGACTAGTACTGCAATGGTGATTTCCTGATTGAATCAGCTGGAGGGATAGGCTACCTCAATTAATCAACAATGATTTTCAACAGTCACATGAACCCCCCAATAGATGGGAAGGACTATCGCCTGTCCTGGGTCACAGTTAACTACTATATAGCACTTTACGGTACAGGTATAAGAGCCCCCCCCCCCCCCCAAGGCTGTGACAAGTTAATCAGGTCGCCCTCTCAACTGTGTGCATCTACTAGCCTCACAGTAAACTCTAGGTGTAATACCAGTTAAACTTAGCATCCTTCAGTATGTTTTCATTTTTAGTTCAGTTAAGGGAGGAAGGGGTGTAGAAAAGGGAGGGATGTTGGAATTCACTGGTGAGTTGGAAGTACTAGTGTGGGTGGGAAAGGGGCTTTATGTTGATATGAATATGTTACCCAGTTGAAAAGTGTATCATTATTACATACCATATGGATAGTCTTGACGTGTTCTGTCCTCCAACAGATAAACAATGGGAAAAACACCAAATAAATAATACATGCCTAATAAATATCCTATTCAATCCTTTCACCTCTTCACATGGAAAATACAGGGCCTAAACAACCCTAGGAAAGCACAGGTACTATCTTACATGCAGTGGCACAATGTGGAGACCCTTTACCTGCAATACTGAAACAATTAGTTCAAGGAATGTGCAAGTCACTGCTACAGATCATCATACTCTACATATGCCAGAAGGGAGCAATCCTTATTAGAAAAGGAGATCTATTCACTTAATTTAAACAGACGCAGATAACATGGGTCGCCATGTCATTGTTCAATGCCTACTTGGAGGGAAACACCTAGTCCTAGTTAAAAATTATGACTCCAACACTGATGACCTCAACTTTTTTGTAAACAAATAGAACAAGGCACATGAGATGCCTTCAAACTCCATCATATGGGGGGGACGGCTTCAATACAACAATGAACAAGCACAAGAACAGATCAACCACTGTGCACAGACTGACTTCTGAAGTAACAATAAAACTCAGGGACGTATGTAGTGGCCACATGATAATAGATGTGTCGAGAACGTGACATCCTCAACGCAGGAAGGACACTTACCTTTCAACAGTGCACAATTTGTGGCCATGGATAGCTTATATGTTAGTAATTTGCGATATAGGCACATGCATTACAGGGGTAGAACACCTAGTGAAACACTCTTTGACCACTTCCCGGTCAGTCTCACCATAAAAATCCCAGACTCACCTGGAATGGGGAGGATTTGGAGGTCTAACCCAAGAGTGTTATTAGAGTATTCTGAGAGGAAATATGCACAAAGATCAAACATTACTTTGATATTAATGAGAGCATGTCGATAAATGCGCTATACTCTAGAAGGCCTTCAAAGTGGTGATAAGAAGACACTGTATAAACAAACAGCATGGGGTGCACAAATTTCTTAGAACACACCTCAGCAATCTCAAACAAAACATAAAACCACTAGAAGTCAACCTGACACCAGGTAATGCTAGAATAATCAGGGAAGAAATTAGGGAAAAAAAATAGAATACCATGAAATTGTAGACAGGGAGTGTCGCTATCTAGGCAAATATGCTAAAGCCAGATCATTTGGAGAGGAAGAGAGACCCAGTAAGGCGCTAGCTGAGCATTTCTGGTTTACCTAGCATTGTGGAACGTTGTGAGATTCCGCGTCGAGAATGCGACCCGCAGTGGCGGTTTCCGGGAGCTGCATGCTGCAGTGTGAAGTACTGCGTCATTGCCGAGGATGCTATTGATGAGGGACGTGCAATGCGAAGTCCTGCATCAAAGATGAGGAGTGCAAAGCCGATTCCATAGACTTGCGATGCAAAGGACTGCCTCAAGGATGAATCGTGCAGTGGTGGTTCCAAGGAGACTGCAAGCTGCAATGCGAGGTCCAGCTTTGGGGATGTGTCACACTGCGGCAGTTCCAATGTGGTTGTGAGGAGATGCATCACACTGCATTGGTTCAGCTTCACAGGACCACAATTGGGCTGGCAGAGCACCTTCAGGCCCACTTCCAAAGGTCCAGGGCTGGGGTAGCACCACTTGGGGGGTTAGGACTCGCAGGAGACAGACTCCAGGTGCTGGGTTCAAGGTGGTGGGAGCCTTTACTGTCCCTTAGGGCTCTGATCTTGAAGCTAGCCAACTAGCACTCTGGTGGTTCTGTGTTAAAGATGCAGGTCCAGTCCTTCACTGAGGCAGAAGAGCAGCAGAGTAGCAGTCCTTCTTGCAGAGCAGCACAGAAGTCCTTCAAGTCTTCCACGGGTCCAGAAGTGTGCTAAAAGGTGGGTTTTCAGGGTCCAATACTTGTACCTGGTACCCACTTTGAAGTAGGAGAAGTTTCTGGAGGTGCTTGGATTTTCCTGCCTCACTGCCCTGGTCCAAGCATGTCTGAGTCTCTATAGACGAGTGTCAAACCCTTTATGAGTGTGCTCAGGAAAGCCTTTGTGATGTGAAAGTGTGGTAGGTGACAGCTCCTCCCATTCACCAAGTCAGAGATGGCTCATCCTGCCAACATCTATGCTCCTTTGTCTCACTGTTTGTGAGCAATATACATTGACCAACTGCCAGCTACTCCTAGTCATATGGCCTAGGAAACAGGCTGGAGTCACCAAATGGTTAGGACAAGAAAAAGCCAACTTTCTAAAAGTGACATTTTCTGAATTGTGACTTAAAATCTAACTTTACTGTTAAAGAGGGTTTTACATTATAATTATTTAGACACCAAACTCAACATTCCTACCTGCTCCAAATTGAAAGTTATCACTTATTAAATGTAATGAGTTAACATAATGTGATCCTCTGGGAGAGGTAGGCCTTGCAGTAGTGGAAAACAAAAGTAAGAGTTTTTCACTATTAGGAAATGTAAAACTCAAAAGTACATGTCCAACTTTTTAAATAAATTACATCCTACCCTATGGCTGTTTAAGGCCTACCTGAGAGGTGACTTACTTGGATTAAAAGGAAGGTTTAGGCCTGGCACAAGGTTTACCTTGCCAGGTCGAAATGGCAGTTTAAAACTGTGCACACAGGCTCTAGTGCCAGGCCTGAGACATGTTTAACGGGATACTTAAGTGGGTGGCACAATGAGTGCTGCAGGACAATTAGTAGCATTTAATTTAAAGATCCTTGGTATATGTAGTACCACTTTACTAGGGACTTACTAGTAAATTAAATATGCCAATTAGGTATAAACCATTGTTACCATGTTTAAAGGAGGGAGCACAAGGTGGCTAGCAGTGGTAAAGTGTGCAGAGTCCTAAAGACAGCAAAAATTAAGTCAGCTAATACAGGAGGATGGAAAGCAAAACGTTGGGGGAAACCACACCAAGGATGTCAGGTCCTACAGAGAACCATTAAGATAATTAAATAAACCTTTGCTTAACTCTCTAGTAGTTTGGCACAGAGCAGTCGGGCTTAACTTAGATGCAATGTGTAAAGTATGTATGCAGCACTCAAACAGCAATAAAGTAAAAATAAAACACAATAAAAATCTCAACCCAATTAAGATATATTTAGTTAAAAGAGAGAATATTTTACTAAATAAAATGACACCAACATGACAAAAATCCAATTTGCAGACCCCGAGATATGAATTTTTAAATTTTGAGTTACAAATGGCATTAAAAAGCATAAATTGCCAACTGCAGTTATCTTATTGCACTAGCCTAAGTCAAAATTTAAGGCTGACCGCGATGGAGCGTGGGACAAATACAGGGAAAAGTGGTTGTCCATAAGTCATCAGTAGGCCAAGCTGCAAGCTGGATCTGAAGCGGTTGCTGAAGTGCAAGTCCCTGTGTGGTCATCGAGGAAGGCGAAAAAGTTCTGAGCACGCGAAGTCCAGAGTCCGTGTCCAAGAAGACCTCAACATTGATTGGCTTTGGCTCAGGATCAGTCTCAGGGAAGTCTTCTAGGTTCAGATTAAGAAACTTTTCTGGAAGTCAGATCTCCTTCAGTGGGGTAAACCAGCAAGCTGAGGCCAACCGGTGATGGCTGCGGCTGTGACAATGATCCGGGGCTCTGTCTGTAATTCAGGCAGAAAGTTGACAAACAGTTTCTAAGTCCCAGATCTTGCGGTTTGAGGAAAGGAGAAGTACACTCAAACACCAGCCAAGGGTTCAAGGACCTGGGAGCAAACCTTGGGGGGTAGAATTCATCCCAGCAGAGGTCAGCAGCAGGGGCAATGGCAGGACAAGTTGCAACTGGTCAGCTAGGCAGCCTCAGGGAAAGGGCCAATGGAAGCTGTAGCTCAAACTGGAGATCAATGAACTGACCCTTCAAGTCACTTCTGGGTCCTGGGTTCAAGGCAAGCAGATCCACTCTTCCTTCAGGCTCTTTATGGAGCAGGGCAGCCCTTCTTCTGATTCCTCACAGATGCAGAAGTGTTCTGGGGAGAGGTCTGCGGGCTCTACTTTTATGGCCAGTACCAGCCTGTGAATGGAAGGCAAGCCTTTGTCAACCCTTTTAACCAGTTGTGGTCAGTTCCACAACTGGGTTTGATGCCAACCTGAGTATCCTGCCAAGGGAGGAGCCCCCCTCTCCATTCCCAGAATTCTTTATCCAATGTCTGGGAGCAATACACATCTCACTACAGGAGAGGGATCAGGGGACAGGTGATAGCAGGACACTGTCAGGAAAGTCTTTTGGTTTTATGCAGGAAAATGACAACTTTCTAAATGTGTCATTTCCAAATTAGTAATACTAAATTCAATTTGACCATGAAGTTGAATTTTTAAATTACTGGTAAAATGAGTCCCTGAATCACTTTTCTATATGAACCAGAACTGAAATCAAGCACTATAGGCAGGGCCACTGGAATTATGCGGCTGAATGTGAATGTGAAGTGAATGTGGAGGATCCACACACAAATGAAAACACTAATGAGCTCAAGGACTCTTCACAAGACACTGAGATGCAAACATTGCTCCATACTATTCAACAGAGCCTAATATCCATACATAGGAAACAAGATACTTTGACTTGCTAGATGAAGACTATGGCCCAAACAATTGATGAACATAATGGGAGAGTTTCTGAGGCTGAACAAATCATCTCAACTACGGAGGATGATTTGCGTACCTCTAAAGGACAATGTTTAAATATGGGCAAGGTCCTCTCTCTCATCAAAGCAAAAATGAAGGCTTGGATGAGATGTAATGATCTCAGAATATTAGACATTGCAGAATCCACCAACAGCATCAAAATGAAAACTCAATAAATGAGATGCTGACCACTCTATTTAGAGCACAAAGGTTTTCTAAACTGTTCATTGAGGAGAAGGCTCGCCAGACTCGCCAGGAGCTCCGGTCAGACCTATAATAGCTCTGGCCCTCTAACTAGTGAGGGAGGCAAATTAATTGCAATTGCAAGGCAACAGTGGCTCCCTATACCCTGATTTCACAATAGCAGTGCAGTAGGCCAGACATGCTTCCTCAAATGTTAAACATTACCTCCAACAAATGTAAATACCATATGATATGCTCTGCCTGGTGAGACTACGAATCACCCACCTTCATCCCACTGGGGAGGGGGCAATGCACAGGCGCATCCGCACGGCAACACGGAATGAACTACCTACTACATGTATAATTCAACAGAGGAAAAAGACTAGTACTGCAATGGTGATTTCCTGTTTGAATCGGCTGGAGGGATAGGCTACCTCAATTAATCAACAATGATTTTCAACAGTCACATGAACCCCCAATAGATGGGAAGGACTATCGCCTGTCCTGGGTCACAGTTAACTACTATTTAGTACTTTACGGAACAGGTATAAGAGCCCCCTTCCCCACCCCAAGGCTGTGACAAGTTAATCAGGTCGCCCTCTCAACTGTGTGCATCTACTAGCCTCACAGTAAACTCTGGGTGTAATACCAGTTAAACTTAGCATCCTTCAGTATGTTTTCATTTTTAGTTCAGTTAAGGGAGGAAGGGGTGTAGAAAAGGGAGGGATGTTGGTGATCAAGCGGGTTACTAGCAACAAGCATTCATACACAAAATACTCACCTGGGCCCATTCATTCACCCTAACTAATAATCACCGCTGGTGGGAATCAGTTGTACTCTTTATCAAAATCCCTGCTACCAATTACCTTTCCTGATTGAAGAGTAATGACTTACCAATGGACCTTTGATAATTGGGGATAAAATGAGATCATACAAAATAATATCATAAACACCTGAAATAACCACTGACTCAGGAAGTTTAAAATGTTTATCTAAATTCTTTAGCAGAGTAAATTACAATGCACTTAGTACTTAATCGCATATCAAGGAGGAAATATATTATAATATCACCTATTAAGCATCAAATGATGGTCCCTCAGGAAAGAGAAGATAG
This sequence comes from Calotriton arnoldi, assembly GCA_963921515.1. NCBI lineage: Eukaryota > Metazoa > Chordata > Amphibia > Caudata > Salamandridae > Calotriton > Calotriton arnoldi. Next base: position 1,031,195 of record CAWUFW010005164.1, read on the forward strand.
AGACAGCAGTACAACTAAAAGATTTCGCATTTATAGTTACCTAAAGTGTGAGAAACCAAACCCCTTGGCCAAGGAGTTGGAAAGAAAGGTCCTCAGAAGGATGAAGACCAAAGACCTCCGGACTAGGTTCAGGACAGGACAGGTGGCCTTTCTACCAACGACGCCTGCGTCGTTCCCCTCTCTGACACTTCATTCCTCCTCGATTCTTCCGTGTCTTCTTTCTAATGGAATCCGCCGCCCCACCTCAGGACCTCTCTGGACAGCGGTTCAGTCTGCAATCGATCAGCTCGTTGAGCACCCAAAGCCTGATCTCCTGTGCTAACTAATTAGCTAATTCTATATCTATTATACCCTTCTACACCCAGGTACCTCCCATTAATGTTTCAAATTTATGGGCCCACTACTTCTGATTGGACAGGGACAGGGGGTTGATCCTCACAGCATGACAATTTAGTTCAATTTCTTTAAGCCCATTGTTTTAAAATACCGCCCCTCACAATTAATACATTTGCTTTATTTCCCACCCGTCTCACAACAATTTTTAATATAAAGTGTATACAAAATGTTGCGATTGGTAGAACATCTCAGATGTACAGTGGAGGTGACCAACGGGTCGTGTCCTTGGATATCTTCCAAGTTGACTTCATCGCTTTGTCTTGTTATTTTCAGAGCGCATGCGCACGTTCCATGGCTCTTGAGCTGCTGTTCCGTTTTAACCCAGGCCCATTTATGAACTAATAGAAATCAAAGAAGAAACATATTAAAATCAAAAATAAAATGTTTCACTGTATACCCCCTACTTCTACTCTATTCCCATTTTATTATAAAATCTATCCTGAATTAGTAGCGTTAGAATACATCATTATTAATTGCAGCAACGCGAAAGCTTTAGCATGTGAGAACATAAAGCAGCCATTTTAGCATACACTGCGCAGAAGCAAAGATTCCCTCCAAGCAAAGAAAGACGTCATACCACGTGATATGGTTGACACATGCGCAGTTGAGTTTCCCGCGCTATAGCGGCCATTTTGGATTTAGACAAGGATTACTTATTACTGAAAACACATAGGCAAGCGTCTCTCGGATAAGGTGTAGTGTATGCACTTATTAATAAAGACATTACAAAGTTTAATTAATTAATACTGTGAGAAGATTGTGTACGAGCAAGTCTCATTGTGAGTCCTTGCTCCATCAATCCCCTCTCAGATGGCGTTTCTGAGCCATCAAAACTACCTACAACCAGATGCCAACTTCTAGCATATTTTTGTCACAGTCTCATTTTTACATTTTCTATTCTTATCTTCTCCTTTCATTTTCTTGTATATTTCACTTTTCAAGTCTTCTAATTCAATTTCATCAAATTTCCGTTTCTTGCCTTTTCCTGTCACTCTATATGTTTCATTCTTTTTACAACATTTGCAACATATCATTATTGACAATACTATTATTGCTATCCCTACTAAGGGTACTAAAATTTTACCTATAAGTCCTTTTCCTACATTAGTAAACCAGGTACCAATTGACGCAATGCTATTTGTCAATCTTTCCCATACACTATCAACTTCCAGTGGTTTCAGTTCATTCTCAAGTTTTGTTATATTCTTTATATACGTTCCAATTTCTGCACTTTTGTCAGGAATATACGTGCAACAATGTTTCGTTTTCAATAATTTACAGACTCCGCCCTCTTTTGCTAATATTATATCAAGAGCAAGTCGATTTTGCATAACCATAGATCTAATAACCATTTCCGCATTAATCATTAGAAATCCTCCAGCAGTATCCGTTGATAAACGATCAACCACTGTAGACAATTTACATATTTTCCTTGAGTTCAGAATTATTCCCACTGAAGGTATCAATGCACCAAATATGTCACCTACTATTTCTGAAAAACTAGCTCTTTTACTGCGTGTTAATTCATTATTATTTTCATTGTTCCCAGTGTTTCTTTTTACGTGGTATACTTTTGGAAAAACTATTCCAAAATAACAACTTCCATACCACCGTGCAGGAAGCCTAAAATAAGCCTTATTCCCACACACATAATAGATCCCAGGAAAAACTGAAACTGTTCCTCCTTTTAGTCCCCAACCTCCAAGAATTAAGAAATTATGTTCACATTCACTGGTACCGATGAAAACGTTGTTATAATCAGTCTTTAACCTATGCAGACAAATTTTCCCTGTCTTTACAAAATCTAGAGCCATACAGCTTGAGCTTTGCCAGGTGTGTAAATACCCTCTTTCTCAGCCCAAGGTGGAAGATGAGCTTTATGCTCAGACGCCTTCTTTTGGAAATTCTGTCTTCTATTCTCAACTAAGTTTAAAAATATCTTTTCTTCTTCATATAATGAACATGTTAGATTGCTTCTATGTGCATGTGTTATATCTATTGACTTCATTGTTAAGAAAAATTCTCCCATAAATTGTGCATCTTGACTACTAAGCACTGGGTTCATATTCTTTCGAATCGGAACCTCTGAAAATATCACATCTATATTTGAATAATAATACTGAAGTTTCCCTGTTCTATAAAATAAACTTGTTAGTGCACTACATGATATGCCATAAGTTAAAGGCAAATGATGATATGTTAACCCTTCTGCTACTGATTCAGGTAACTTCATACAGACATAACAGTCACTGACTTCCATTGTATCTACGTACTGAAACAATAATTTAGTGAAAACATTTAAACTAGTATCGTTATCTGTTACCACGTGATGAAACTCTGGTTCATCTTCTGCTTCTATTCTTACTCTATCACTTTTCATGTTATCTATCCTTCCCTTAGTATTGTTATTATTCTTTTTATCCATTATCATAAGGTAAGGAATTGCTACAATCACAACTAACCACACTATGAGCACCACTACCAGACTACATATGCATATGGCACAGCATCTTTTACAACATTTCCGTTTCGGTCTCCCAGAAACTCTGTCATCAGGCATTTTGACAAAAGAAGATTTCTCTTCTTTTCTTTTTCTTTCAAGATTTTAACGTTATCAAGGAGGTTTCACTTCTTTTTCATAGGTCAGTTCTGCACTTGTTCTTTCGTCACCACTTTCACTTGACTCTGAATTCTCGTAGTCTTCAAGGATTATATAAGTCCAATCTGGACCTTTAAACTTATTGTTCACAAGTTTCAGTCTTTTGCTTTTTCGTTTTTCAGTCCCACTTGTTTGTCCAGATAAGCTTGTTACTTCATTTACTTGTTCTGGATCTTCACTTCGTGTTACTATGTGGTATTTCACTCTTTTAATGACACTAGGCCAATGATCACTTTTTCTGACCTTCTTTGTTTGCACTGTATCTTCACCTTCTGAGTCTTTTCCAAAAACTCTTTTATTTTCAGGGTGTGGCACCAATTGATTTTCCTCGTTTTCAGTTTCCTCTTCTATCTGCTCTTGTTCGAGTCTTGTTGTTGTTCCTTCAGTTGCCTGTGTGTGAGTTCCTACTAACTGACCCTGTTCAGGATTTACGTCTTCGTGCTTGAGGCTTTCTTGCTCGATGTTTTCTTGGTTTTCTTCTCCCTGAACGTATTTTTCTTGTTCTAACTGGTTCTGATCAGGGCTTATTGCACTTTGTACTTCTGCAGCCTGACCGCGTTCTTCTAAACCTGTCTGTCCCTGCTCAAAGTTTGCTGTTTCGTTGTTAATTTGAGCCCAATTTCCTTTCCCTAACTGGGCCTGCTCAGGTTCTCTTATTATTTTGCTCTCCCTATCCTGAGCTGCTTCTTCTTCACCTATCTGGTCCTCACTAATTTCTTCTACTCTAGCTCTACTTCTTGTTTTGTTGTAAACTTCTGGTATCTCAACCACTGGTATCCAGTCCTGACTTGTGCTCGGTTGTTCTTCTTCAGCTTCTCCCGAATCTATCACTTGAGATTCTTCAGCTGGCCAACCTTCAGCTTCCTCAGTTATTGATGCTGACTGAGGATTTTTTCCTTCAGGAGCTGGCATCCTTTTGGTGTGGCTTACATGAATCCAATTAGGCAATCCTGCACATTTCACTGCTGTGTTTGTAACCAATATAACCTGGCACGGTTCGCCCCACCTGGGTGATAAACACGTTTCTCTGGTGTGATGCTTCACTACCACCCAGTCTCCGGGGTTCAGATCATGCTCTTGTTCAGGCTGCCTGGTAACTGCGTCTTCTCCAACCTGGTGAGAGACAGAACGCACGAGGTCAGCCAATGCTTTGCAATAATCTAGAACCATATCATCAGTTATGTTCAGCAGTTTATTTCCAGGTACATGTGCATGTCTCATTGCTCTGCCCATGATGATTTCATGTGGACTCAATCCTGTATTTCTATCAGGAATGCTTCTGAGTCCCATTAAGACAAGAGGCAATGCATCTGGCCAATCTAACGATGTAGATGCACACATTTTTGACAATCTTGATTTTATTGTGCCATTCATTTGTTCAACCACTCCAGAAGCCTCTGGGCAGTATGCACAGTGCAATTTTGGTTCAATTTTAAATGCTTCACAGATTATTCGAATTACATCGTTATTGAAGTGACTTCCTCTATCTGATTCCAAAGTTACTGGGAAACCGAACCTAGGAATGAGTTCTCGTAGCAACAGTTTTGCAACTGTAATGCTGTCATTCCTTCTAGTAGGGTAAGCCTCCACCCACCTTGAAAACAGACACACTATGACAAGTACGTATTTCAGTCCTTTACATGGTGGTAACTGAATGAAATCTAACTGCAATCTCACAAAGGGACCTTCAGCCTTTCCAATTTTTCCTAATCCAATTACTGTTCTCCTTCCTGGATTATTCATTTGGCAAGTTAAACACCTCTGGCAAAGACTCTCTGCTGCAGCCCTAAACTTTGGATTGTACCAACTTTGTCTGAAAAGTCTAATCATGGCATCTCTCCCTACATGTGTGTCTCCGTGATACATTCTGGCCATTTGCGAAATCAAGCAGTCGGGCATGACTGGTCTGCCATCTGAATATACCCATACATCATCATGTTCTTCGGGTACACCCTATTTTTATCCAAACATCTCTTTCACTCTCCTCAGCATCATCTTGCAATCTTTTCACATCATTCCATGTTTCTGGTGTTGAACATAGCATAAGTTGGCAGCTGATTCCCATCCTTTCAACTTTTCTGTTTACTGCCAATCTGTTTCTGGCACAGTGTTGAGCAACTAGGTCTGTGTATCTATTACCGGCTACCACCCAGTCATCTCCTGACTGGTGTGCTGCACATTTCACCACTGCCAATTCTTTTGGTGATTGTATTGCCTCCATTAATTCTTTTACAAACTGCCCATTTTTGATTGGGGATCCTGAAGAAGTCATGAAATCCCTCTGCATCCACAGTTGGCCAAAATCATGCACAACCCCGTACCCATATTGACTGTCCGTAAATATGGTTACTTTTAGATTTTTCCCAATTTTGGAGGCTTTGATTAAAGAAATTAATTTGGCTACTTGTGCAGATTTGACTCCTGGTAAATAGGATGCTTCGACTATTCCAGAAAGTTCACATACAGCATAGGCTGCACTCAATTTGCCATCCTCATGCCTTAGGCATGAGCCGTTCACAAACAGCTCCCTGTCTGGGTTCTTTAGGGGCATTTCCTGTATATCAGGACGAGGTTTGGTACACAACTCTGTGACCTGTAAACAGTCATGTTCTGGATCGTCCTTAACTTCTTCACAATATTGATCTGGCAATAACGTAGCAGGATTTACAACTGTGCACCTAGCTATGGTCACATTTTCAGCTCCTAGAATTATTCGCTCATATCTTGTCATCCAACTAGGTGTGGGATGCTGAGTTCTAGTTCTTGTCAACAGGATCACAACTGCATGTGGGACAAACACTTTAACAGGATATCCCATTACTATTGACTCACTTTGTTCAATGCTCATACAGGTAGCAGCAACTGATTTTAAACAGCCAGGCAATGCTGCAGCCACTGGGTCCAATGTAGCAGAAAAATATGCTATAGGACGCCTGTCTAGTCCATGTCTTTGGGTTAGCACAGAAAGTGCACAATTTTCCCTTTCATAACAAAACAGTGTGAATTCTCTTGTATAGTCAGGCATGCCCAGGGCAGGTGTTTCACACAAAGCATTTCTTAGTTTTACAAATGCACCGGCACTTTCATCATCCCATTCAACTGGGTCCTTTGCTTTCTTTTTGGTTAGCTGAATTAAAGGCTTTGCTAGTAGTGAAAACCCTATAATCTATTGTCGGCAGTATCCTACTATTCCAAGAAACATTCTTACTTCTCTTTGAGTTACTGGCATTTTCATTTGCTTGATTAATTTTATTCTATCAGACATTATTCTTCTTTTTCCCCTTTCAATTTGGTGTCCCAAATATTTAACTGCCGTTGTACAGAACTGTAACTTCTCAGGTGACACTTTGTGTCCTTCCTCAGCCAAATGTTTGAGTATTGCAATTGAATCTGCGACACAATCGTCATGAGTTTTTGACGCTACCAATAAGTCGTCTATGTACTGCACCAGGATGGAGCTCCTGGGCAATACTAGTTTTTCTAGACACTTTTTCAATATCTGATTAAAAATGGAGGGACTTTCTGTGTACCCTTGAGGAACACGATTCCACACATAGACATGGTTTTCGAATTTAAACGAAAACAGATATTGGCTATCTGGATGCAATGGTATTGAGAAGAATGCTTGGCACAAATCAATCACGGTGAACCATTCTGCATCCGATGGTATCTGGTATAGGATCACTGCAGGATTTGGTACTATAGGACAACAAGGTACCACAATTTTATTAATTTTCTGCAAATCCTGGACGATCCTATATTTCTCACTAGGCTTTTTCAATCCCATAATGGGCGAGCTACAAGGGCTACTCAGAACTTCTTTTAATATGCCTTGTTTCACCATTCTGCCAATTTCTTCAGTAACTCCTGCTTTTACTTCTGCACTCATTTTGTACTGTCTGGTATTTGGGAAAATTGCGCCTTCTTTTACAGTGATCTTTACTGGGTCTATTTTTGCCATAAGTCCTACCTCTTTCCCAGTAAAATCCCATACCTTTGAGTTCACTGTAGTTTTTAACTCTTCAGGTAACTCATCTTTGGTTATTAAAGAGAACATCTCATCTACTTCCGTACCTTGCTTGGCTATCATGAATTTGTATACATGATCTTCATCCGGGGTCTGTATTGAGACATCATCCGGTGTGCAAAAAATAGTGCAATTCATTTTGCACAGTAAATCTCTGCCCAGTAAATTTACTGAACTGGAATCACACACCACAAATTGGTGCATTTCTCGGAAATTTCCTATTCTTACTTCCATGGGCTCAGAAAGGGGTGTTTTGATCTTTTGATTTGCTACACCTACAACTTGGATAGCTTCTCCAGAGAGAGGGAGGTCTGGGATGTCTGCTGTTCTTACAGTAGAACTGGTAGCACCAGTGTCCAAAAGAAAAGTGATATCATTACCTTTTACTTTCCCTTCAACATATGGACCTGACTGATCTACCGGCAAGGATGCGCCAAGTACGCACTCCTTCTCCCCCTCTCCTAGGCACCGTCATTGGTAACTATAGGGATTAAATTCATCCTGTAAAAGAAATTGTGAAGTTACATATTCATTCTTACCACTTCCTCCTTGATATCCGACGTCTGTACTGTGCTTTGCTCTGCTTACATTACCCTGTATTGGGGCAGGTGGCAACTGACTCTGAGGATTTACACCCTGCTGTGAGTCATTCTGCGTCTGTGGATTTAAATTATGATTTGGGCCATTATTATTTTGAATCTTTTTACATTCGTTCTTCCAATGTCCCAACTTTCCGCATCCATGACAAGGAAATTTCTTTTTAGCCTCTTCTCTACTCATTCGTCCTCTCACTTTTCCACCATTCCCTGTGGCTCCATTCATTCCAGATTCTTTTCCCTGACTTTCTGTTGGATTATCCAAATTAATTCATTGTCGCTCAGCCATTTTCACTTGAGCCCACATCACTTTTTCTTGTAGTTTTTTGTGCCTGTCTTCAATGTCATCTCCACAATATTTAGCATATTTCAAAATTTAATCAATAGGCTTTCCCTGCCAACATAACATGTGTTGCTTAATCATCTGACAAATCTCTTGTTTTAGACCATAAACAAATCGATAGACAAACTGACTCATATTTTTGTCTCCAATATCTTCAAAACCACTGTACTGCTTTAAACACCTGTAATAGACGTTCATAATAGGCATGTACCGATTCACTTGCCTCTTGGGTAGTCCTGTCTATCTTCACCCAATCTGTTCTTTTGGAGGTATTTTCCCTTTCAAATAAGTTATTATCTGGTGATACTTTTTCATCACATCATTTGATGGGGCACCTGTCTTTGCATCTCTAGGATGCTCTTCACTAGGCCAGTCGATTGTAATTTTACAATCTGTCCATAAATCTGCAGGTACCACTATGTCAAACAAACCATCCAAATCTTTTAACAATACCTTTGAAACTTTCACAAACCTCTCAACCTGCTTGTACCACTCAATTGGTTTTTCTCTCAACTTTGGAAAATCATTCGTAAATGACAAAATGTCTTGCTTGCTCCATGGGACATGAACATAACCTCCTCCTGGAACTTCCCGCATCGGGTACAGCTGTTCTACTTTTCCTGTTTCCTTGAATAGATACTCAGAAGTCGTTCTACTGTATCGTGCCTCTTCCTTTTTCTTTGTCCATCTAGTTTTCCATTTAACCAGTTCTCCCCATTTCTGTAATACTGACATTAATTCTTTCACTTGTAATTTCCTACCAGATGTATTCATATTTTCTAAATCCTTGTCAGTAAAATCTGCTCTATATGGTTTCTGTAGTACTTTTGACTTTCTTATTTCAATTCCCATTTCTGAGGCCAAATCCGTTAACTTTTCATGGAATATCTTTACATTTCTTGTTATGCTCCTACACACGAACAATAGTTCTTCTTCACTGTAGGTATTTAAACGATCTACTCCTACATTGCCTGCTATCATTTCTTCTAACTCGACTTTTAATTTATAAATGTCCAAAATCTTAGGGGGTGAACTTTGTCTGTCTATTCCTTGTGCCCATCTTTCTAAATCTTCTGGGGTTACTACTGTTGCACTTTTAGTTCCTGATGATGTTATTATATTCACATCCTTTGAGCAACCAGGTGTGACTCTTCTGGGGGTGCTATTTACAGAGTTTCGTATAGGTAAATCCATTAGTGAAATCATAGATTCACAATCACTGATATGATCATCAATTATTACAGCTTAATGTTTAGGAATATCCACAGGTGTAGGCATAACTAGAGGTTTCGGACAATTTACTTTGTCACCATATAAAGGGACCACGGGACCAATGGTTACAGGTATGGTCAGGGAATCAGGATGTACATTCAACTGTGTTATTTTCTGTATCAATTCTGCTCTGTTTCTGTCTACAGCCTCTCTTTCCTTATCCTGAAGTGCCCTATTAACTGGTGGATTATGCAGTACTTGTGGTACCAATGGTGTTCTCAAAATTGGTGCACTTGGGGAACATCCACCCAACCCTTCCTGGTATGGTGGAAGGTTCTTTAATATTTCTTCCATAAATTCATCTTCGGATTCTCCAAACCCTGTCATGTGTTTTGTCTTTTCTTTGCATTTGCTCCCTAATGGCTCATCTGCCATGAATACTGGATACTAACCCTCGGTAAGCATCACTCTTCTCCACTGTTTCATCTGACTTTCTCTTGTCTCATTTTGGTGTCTAGGGAAAAATCCCCTATAACCCCTATTGCTTCTGGGTCTATCTCTGTTCAAATGCCTCTGTTTCCCATTCTTCTAGGGCTTCAGATTGCGTTAATTTTGGTCTGGGTTCTAATTCATTCATTCTTATTCTTAAATTTTGAAGAATTCTCCCATTGAAAGTACCATTCTCTGGGAAAGCTAATATTCCGTCATCTTTTGTATATTCTATCCAATTTTCTAACCAGACGCAAGTATGATAACCCCTCTCCATCATCATGAATGAGGCGGGCGTTTTGCTGGTGGAATGCTAATTCCTTCCCTAGTTTTGATTGGCTTATCCTTTTTGAAATAATTCTTAATCTTTTGTAAAAATGAAATTTTTCTCTTTTCTCCATACAATTTGGGTAAATATCTTTTTATTGAATTATATTCGGCAAAACCTAGGAATCTCTTGTCTGGACATGTTCCTATTAACGTCGGATCACGTTTCCACATATATTCTACACTGTCCACTAAAATTTCAACTTCTATGCTGTTAACCAATCAAATTCCAGCTAACCTTTATTCTGGGCCAATCCTATCGCGGTTTTTTCTGTGACATTTGTCTGACGCCCCCTCCTTTACAATCTGCGCTTCTCTGTCCCTCGCTGTTTCGACCAATCCCAGCGCGGCACCTGTGACGTCAGTACTACTCCTGACTACGACCCCTCCTTTACAAGCGCACTCCACGACCGCTTTGTCGACCAATCCCAGCGCGGCATTTCTGACGTCAGCCTTTACTCCGACAGCTGACCCTCCCTTTACAAAAATCGTACGCAAAACTTTCAACGCTTCCTTTTAAAATTCAATAACAAGATAAAACATTCGCTATCGTGCCAGTTTCTCTAAATTTGAAAAGATAGATTTCTCTCACTTCCTAGTAACTCCTTCCGTTTACTAGACATACACTACGAGTAAAAAACCCTTCCGTTTTACTCTTCACATAAGCTTCGGAAATACCTGCTACTCCTTCAATGTTACCCTTTCTAGGTGATATAACATCAAATTTTCACCAGCGTATTCCTTTGCTGTCACTCACACGCACAGAGTCCCTAACAAGTACTGATAGTCCTGCTTAACTTTTCAGTACTATTTCTGCCTGACAGATAACCTCACTGCAGTATGGCTTCCACTTACCATCCGCTATTCAAATTCCCCGGGGATTCTAGACAACATAAAACAAAACTTTAAACAACCGGATGTTAGTTCATAAAAATAAAATTCTCATTACCCAATTAACAAAGTAAAACCATCCTCTGATAGACAGAAAACTGATCCAGCGGGTTACTAGCAACAAGCATTCATACACAAAATACTCACCTGGGCCCACTCATTCACGCTAACTAATAATCACCGCTGGTGGGAATCAGTTGTACTCTTTATCAAAATCCCTGCTACCAATTACCTTTCCTGATTGAAGAGTAATGACTTACCAATGGACCTTTGATAATTGGGGATAAAATGAGATCATACAAAATAATATCATAAACACCTGAAATAACCACTGACTCAGGAAGTTTAAAATGTTTATCTAAATTCTTTAGCAGAGTAAATTACAATGCACTTAGTACTTAATCGCATATCAAGGAGGAAATATATTATAATATCACCTATTAAGCATCAAATGATGGTCCCTCAGGAAAGAGAAGATAGAGACAGCAGTACAACTAAAAGATTTCGCATTTATAGTTACCTAAAGTGTGAGAAACCAAACCCCTTGGCCAAGGAGTTCTAAAGAAAGGTCCTCAGAAGGATGAAGACCAAAGACCTCCGGACCAGGTTCAGGACAGGACAGGTGACCTTTCTACCAACGACGCCTGCGTCGTTCCCCTCTATGACACTACGTTCTTCCTCGATTCTTCCGTGTCTTCTTTCTAATGGAATCCGCCGCCCCCACCTCAGGACCTCTCTGGACAGCGGTTCAGTCTGCAATCGATCAGCTCGTTGAGCACCCAAAGCCTGATCTCCTGTGCTAACTAAGTAGCTAATTCTATATCTATTATACCCTTCTACACCCAGGTACCTCCCATTAATGTTTCAAATTTATGGGCCCACTACTTCTGATTGGACAGGGACAGGGGGTTGATCCTCACACCATGACAATTTAGTTCAATTTCTTTAAGCCCATTGTTTTAAAATACCGCACCTCACAATTAATACATTTGCTTTATTTCCCACCCGTCTCACGACAATTTTTAATATAAAGTGTATACAAAATGTTGCGATTGGTAGAACATCTCAGATGTACAGTGGAGGTGACCAACGGGTCGTGTCCTTGGATATCTTCCAAGTTGACTTCATCGCTTTGTCTTGTTATTTTCAGAGCGCATGCGCACGTTCCATGGCTCTTGAGCTGCTGTTCTGTTTTAACCCAGGCCCATTAATGAACTAATAGAAATCAAAGAAGAAACATATTAAAATCAAAAATAAAATGTTTCACTGTATACCCCCTACTTCTACTCTATTCCCATTTTATTATAAAGTCTATCCCGCATTAGTAGCGTTAGAATACCACATTATTAATTGCAGCAGCGCAAAAGATTTAGCATGTGAGAACATAAAGCAGCCATTTTAGCATACACTGCGCAGAAGCAAAGATTCCCTCCAAGCAAAGAAAGACGTCATACCACGTGATATGGTTGACACATGCGCAGTTGAGTTTCCCACGCTTTAGTGGCCATTTTGGATTTAGACAAGGATTACTTATTACTGAAAACACATAGGCAAGCGTCTCTCGGATAAGGTGTAGTGTATGCACTTATTAATAAAGACATTACAAAGTTTAATTAATTAATACTGTGAGAAGATTGTGTACGAGCAAGTCTCATTGTGAGTCCTTGCTCCATCAATAAGGGGTGGAGAAAAGGGAGGGATGTTGGAATTCACTGGTGAGTTGGAAGTACTAGTGTGGGTGGGAAAGGGGCTTTATGTTGATATGAATATGTTACCCAGTTGAAAAGTGTACCATTATTACATACCATATGGATAGTCTTGACGTGTCCTGTCCTCCAACAGATAAACAATGGGAAAAACACCAAATAAATAATACATGCCTAATAAATATCCTATTCAATCCTTTCACCTCTTCACATGGAAAATACAGGGCCTAAACAACCCTAGGAAAGCACAGGTACTATCTTACATGCAGTGGCACAATGTGGAGACCCTTTACCTGCAATACTGAAACAATTAGTTCAAGGAATGTGCAAGTCACTGCTACAGATCATCATACTCTACATATGCCAGAAGGGGAGCAATCCTTATTAGAAAAGGAGATCTATTCACTTAATTTAAACAGACGCAGATAACATGGGTCGCCATGTCATTGTTCAATGCCTACTTGGAGGGAAACACCTAGTCCTAGTTAAAAATTATGACTCCAACACTGATGACCTCAACTTTTTTGTAAACATATAGAACAAGGCACATGAGATGTCTTCAAAATCCATCATATGGGGGGACGGCTTCAATACAACAATGAACAAGCACAAGAACAGATCAACCACTGTGCACAGACTGACTTCTGAAGTAACAATAAAACTCAGGGACGTAAGAAGTGGCCACATGATAATAGATGTGTCGAGAACGTGACATCCTCAACGCAGGAAGGACACTTACCTTTCAACAGTGCACAATTTGTGGCCATGGATAGCTTATATGTTAGTAATTTGCGATATAGGCACATGCATTACAGGGGTAGAACACCTAGTGAAACACTCTTTGACCACTACCCGGTCAGTCTCACCATAAAAATCCCAGATTCACCTGGAATGGGGAGGATTTGGAGGTTTAACCCAACAGTGTTATTAGAGTATTCTGAGAGGAAATATGCACAAAGATCAAACATTACTTTGATATTAATGAGGGCATGTCGATAAATGCGCTATACTCTAGAAGGCCTTCAAAGTGGTGATAAGAAGACACTGTATAAACAAACAGCATGGGGTGCACAAATTTCTTAGAACACACCTCAGCAATCTCAAACAAAACATAAAACCACTAGAAGTCAACCTGACACCAGGTAATGCTAGAATAATCAGGGAAGAGATTAAGGAAAAAACACAGAATACCATGAAATTGTAGACAGGGAGTGTCACTATCTAGGCAAATATGCTAAAGCCAGATCATTTGGAGAGGAAGAGAGACCCAGTAAGGCGCTAGCTGAGCATTTCTGGTTTACCTAGCATTGTGGAACGTTGTGAGATTCTGCGTCGAGAATGCAACCCTTATTGGCGGTTTACGGGAGCTGCATGCTGCAGTGTGGAGTACTGCGTCATTGCCGAGGATGCTATTGATGAGGGACTTGCAATGCGAAGTCCTGCATCAAAGATGAGGCGTGCAATGCCGATTCCATAGACTTGCGATGCAAAGGACTGCCTCAAGGATGAATCGTGCAGTGGTAGTTCCAAGGAGACTGCAAGCTGCAATGCGAGGTCCAGCTTTGGGGATGTGTCACACTGCGGCAGTTCCAATGTGGTTGTGAGGAGAAGCATCACACTGCATTGGTTCAGCTTCACAGGACCACAATTGGGCTGGCAGAGCACCTTCAGGCCCACTTCCAAGGGTCCAGGGTTGGAGTGGCACCACTTGGGGGGTTAGGACTCGCAGGAGACAGACTCCAGGTGCTCGGTTCAAGGTGGTGGAAGCCTTTACTGTCCCTTAGGGCTCTGATCTTGAAGCTAGCCAACTGGCACTCTGGTGGTTCTGTGTTAAAGATGCAGGTCCAGTCCTTCACTGAGGCAGCAGAGCAGCAGAGTAGCAGTCCTTCTTGCAGAGCAGCACATTGACCAACTGCCAGCTACTCCTAGTCATTTGGCCTAGGAAACAGGCTGGAGTCACCAAATGGTTAGGACAAGAAAAAGCCAACTTTCTAAAAGTGACATTTTCTGAATTGTGACTTCAAATCTAACTTTACTGTTAAAGAGGGTTTTAAATTATAATTATTTAGACACCAAACTCAACATTCCTACCTGCTCCAAATTGAAAGTTATCACTTATTAAATGTAATGAGTTAACATAATGTGATCCTCTGGGAGAGGTAGGCCTTGCAGTAGTGGAGAACAAATGTAAGAGTTTTTCACTAGTAGGAAATGTAAAACTCAAAAGTACATGTCCAACTTTTTAAATAAATTACATCCTGCCCTATGGCTGTTTAAGGCCTACCTGAGAGGTGACTTACTTGGATTAAAAAGGAAGGTTTAGGCCTGGCACAAGATTTACCTTGCCAGGTCGAAATGGCAGTTTAAAACTGTGCACACAGACTCTAGTGCCAGGCCTGAGACATGTTTAACTGGATACTTAAGTGGGTGGCACAATGAGTGCTGCAGGACAATTAGTAGCATTTAATTTAAAGATCCTTGGTATATGTAGTACCACTTTACTAGGGACTTACTAGTAAATTAAATATGCCAATTAGGTATAAGCAATTGTTACCATGTTTAAAGGAGGGAGCACAAGGTGGCTAGCAGTGGTAAAGTGTGCAGAGTCCTAAAGACAGCAAAAATTAAGTCAGCTAAAACAGGAGGATGGAAAGCAAAAGGTTGGGGGAAACCACGCCAAGGATGTCAGGTCCAACAGAGAACCATTAAGATAATTAAATAAACCTTTGCTTAACTCTCTAGTAGTTTGGCACAGAGCAGTCGGGCTTAACTTAGATGCAATGTGTAAAGTATGTATGCAGCACTCAAACAGCAATAAAGTAAAAACAAAACACAATAAAAATCCCAACCCAATTAAGATATATTTAGTTAAAAGAGAGGATATTTTACTAAATAAAATGACACCAACATGACAAAAATCCAATTTGCAGACCCCGAGATATGAATTTTTAAATTTTGAGTTACAAATGGCATTAAAAAGCATAAATTGCCAACTGCAGTTATCTTATTGCACTAGCCTAAGTCAAAATTTAAGGCTGACCGCAATGGAGCGTGGGACAAATATAGGGAAAAGTGGTTGTCCATAAGTCATCAGTAGGCCAAGCTGCAAGCTGGATCTGAAGCGGTTGCTGAAGTGCGAGTCCCTGTGTGGTCATCGAGGAAGGCGAAAAAGTTCTGAGCACGCGAAGTCCAGAGTCTGTGTCCAAGAAGACCTCAACATTGATTGGCTTCGGCTCAGGATCAGTCTCAGGGAAGTCTTCCAGGTTCAGATTAAGAAACTTTTCTGGAAGTCAGATCTCCTTCAGTGGGGTAAACCAGCAAGCTGAGGCCAACCGGTGATGGCTGCAGCTGTGACAATGATCCGGGGCTCTGTCTGTAATTCAGGCAGAAAGTTGACAAACAGTTTCTAAGTCCCAGATCTTGCGGTTTGAGGAAAGGAGAAGTACACTCAAACACCAGCCAAGGGTTCAAGGACCTGGGAGCAAACCTTGGGGGGTAGAATTCATCCCAGCAGAGGTCAGCAGCAGGGGCAATGGCAGGACAAGTTGCAACTGGTCAGCTAGGCAGCTGCAGGGAAAGGGCCAATGGAAGCTGTAGCTCAAACTGGAGGTCAATGAACTGACCCTTCAAGTCACTTCTGGGTCCTGGGTTCAAGGCAAGCAGATCCACTCTTCCTTCAGGCTCTTTATGCAGCAGGGCAGCCCTTCTTCTGATTCCTCACAGATGCAGGAGTGTTCTGGGGAGAGGTCTGCGGGCTCTACTTTTATGGCCAGTGCCAGTGCCAGCCTGTGAATGGAAGGCAAGCCTTTGTCAACCCTTTTAACCAGTTGTGGTCAGTTCCACAACTGGGTTTGATGCCAACCTGAGTAGAGAGACAAAGGGGAGGCAGGCCTATGTGGGAGTTTCATCGGCTAGTGATCAGGTAAGCATCCTTTGAAGCTCAGGAAGGGGCTGGGCACAGCCCCCAGGCTATCCTGCCAAGGGAGGAGCCCCCCTCTCCATTCCCAGAATTCTTTATCCAATGTCTGGGAGCAATACACATCTCACTACAGGAGAGGGATCAGGGGACCGGTGATAGCAGGACACTGTCAGGAAAGTCTTTTGGTTTTATGCAGGAAAATGACAACTTTCTAAATGTGTCATTTCCAAATTAGTAATACAAAATTCAATTTGACCATGAAGTTGAATTTTTAAATTACTGGTAAAATGAGTCCCTGAATCACTTTTCTATATGAACCAGAACTGAAATCAAGCACTATAGGCAGGGCCACTGGAATTATGCGGCGGGGGGGGGGCTAAATTATATGTCAGGTTTGAGTAAATTATGCAGCAAGAAAAGCCAAATTATGCAGCATAATGTGGCACATTTTGTGACAGTATTACTTCATTATTTTGTCATTTTCAAACTTGTTAGCACTGTCTTGGTATTGGTTGCACATCATTAGTACCCGATTAACACCCAAATATAGCAATAAGCAACAAAAATGTAGCTAGCCAACCTGCTCGCAGCAACACGTGTTGCTGCATTTTTAGGAACTTTTGAACCATTTGAGTTAGAAACAAACTAATTTTTTGTTAAAATCGGCAGATTATGCAGCAGATGATGGATTATGTGGCAAACGCGGCAAATATATAATTACACGAAAATCGCCACGGCCGCACAACAGCATAATTCCAGTGGCACTGACTACAGTTTGTTATAGTGTAATCCAGTGTTTACCTATGGGAGAGCCAGATTTACCACAGTGCAAACAACTTTTGATGTTTTTCACTGCCAGGACATGTAGCACCTCTAATATACATGTTCTTCATATTTAATACCATGCAATCTGCCCTATAGGCTTTTTAGGTCTACTTTAGGGGTGTCTCATAAGTGTTAAAAAGGAAGGGTTAGGTCTGGCAAAAGGTTTATGTTACGAAGTCAAAATGGCAGTTTAAAAGTGCATACCCAGACTGCAGTGGCAGGCCTTGGGATATCTTTTACAGTGCCACTTTAGAGAGTGGCACAATGACTGCTGCAGCCACTATTAGAATTTTATAAACAGGCCCTGAGTACCAGTGGTACCATATACTAGGGCCTTTCAAGTAAACTAAATGTGGCAATAAAGGGTATGTCAATTCTAGTATGTTTAGAGAGGAGAGCACAAGCACTTTACCACTGGTTACCACAGTGTTCTGCAGCCAATAAAAATAGGGCTCAGTAAAAAAGGCAAAACATCCTATTTCAACCTGCAGGAAGGGCGAGTTTCCAACATGATTTGAGAATGTGCGATTGCATATTATAATATTTGAACTTTTCTTTGGCCACTTGATTTTTCCGAAAATAAAGAGTATGCTCTCATAGACGTACGTGGCCTTTCACCTTTCCATTGTTAGGAGGCATTTTTCATTCAGATGCCACAGGACTCTCTGACACTACTTGAGAATCTGGTGAGTTTTAATGTTTATTCTATTGTTAATTATTAACCCATCTGCACGACATTGTAGATACAGTATGTAAAGTATAATTAACTTTTGGGATAGCTTACATTTTCTACATAAAAATTGCTATTTAAAACTAAATCAAATTGATAGACTCGATCGGCTGAAAAACGCTAAAATTGTATTTGAACTTTTGTAGCAGGCGAACTTTCTGTATCGAATTTTTATATAAATGATTTACAAAAAGTAACATTATTCCAAAGGGTTAGCTCATTATGAGCAGATACTCAACATGAATTTATTTTCCCTGAGGCTAAGTGCTGATGTTAAGCCCTGACAGGGGAAACTAGGATGACTCTAATTTCAACAGAAATGTGATGCCATTCTGCATAAATATAGATGCTGAAGCACAGCATGCCACTGCCTTCATTCTGTGCAATGTGTTAGGAACATTTTCTTAGAACATCAAGCACCTGGGTGGGCCTGGCACACTCTTCAAACAATATCTTTTAAGTTATTCCAACAGTCAAACACAGGAAGAAAAATAATGATCAGATGGTTCATTAAATAAAGTGTTAATGCTTGGGAGCCGTGAAGCTTAGCAGCCAGGGTAAAGAAAAAAAGCTACAGAACTGCCTAAGGATATGCATTTATGTAGTGATACTGATAAGCCGATAAACGAAAGTTCAAGAAAAAAAGAGATTATGGAATGTTTGTCAATGCCTCAATACATCAACGGATGTTTGCGAAACTTAGAAGCTTCAAGAGCCATTGCTTTCCTCAAAAACACTACCAAATAGCTCGCTTTAAAAATTGTTCCATCGCAATTACCCATTTCTAGCGTTACAATATTACTACCCACTCCCGACTGCACTCAAAATGCAAATAGAATATAATATAGAAGGGACTCAAGTGACAGTAATATTAATTCCAGAGAACAGCTGCATCCTTAATAACAGAATGACAGGTAAGATCTCTGACAGAAATACGAACAGAGATCAAGGGAAGATGCAGTCATTCTTCAATCACAGTGACAGCTTGGGGTACAAAATGGAGAATTTCCCAGGAAGACAGAAGACCTATACAGGCTGGCGATAACAAAGAAAAGAGATGGAGAAGGAAGTAGCAATGTCATATAATGGTCTGTCTATTGCTGACTACTTAGGAGACCATATCTGGCACACAGAAGACAAAGCTTCTAATATTGCCTTTCCTTTATCCCATCGAAAAAATCACAAAGAGCCCGATAAGGAGATTTTTCAAAATGGCAGACACAGCTTGAATAGCAAGAACTCACACCTTTATTCTTGAAAATTACCCAGCTTCTGCACCTTGAATTGGGCTAGGAACTGTATGGATTTCAGACTGAAAAGGTTGAGAATCTGTTAAAATTGATCAAATCAATGCCAATGTTTACAATGATACACTCACATATGTGAGTGAAATCGCATCACTATTATCAAACTCGCCCGTCCTGAACTCTCCATCAACCTCGACTCAGAAATACATGGTCAGGCAGGCTCTGCGACCTAGCCCTGAGGTTACTGATTGACGGATCACAGGTGGGGTGGCACGTAGTCGACAGACAAACCAGCGAACAGAAAACTCAGGTCAATCCCCCATATAAGCGCAGCCACACCACAATGGTCCAGGGAGATTGGTCCCAATAAAGCACACATGGCCAGAGGGGTGCGCAGATTCCCAAAACATCATAAAGACAGAAACCACACGAAGTTAGGAACACATAGCCAATCAGGACACAGCACACACAGTACACGCAGTGATAATGCGCACCTCATGCCGGACATCTGAACACGTTACCCACTGGCCCCCATTGTGTCCATGCAAAGTCAAGGCCCACCTGCGTTTATTTATTTTATTTATTTATTTTATTTGCAAAGTTTTATATAGCGCTGGCTAGACCCGGAGGCATCAGAGCGCTTTACATGATGATCAGCAAGTTACAGATTACATGATTACTTCAGTCACAGATTCCAAGTATAGACATAGGAGAAAGATAGAGGGAAGGAAACATAACGGGGAGGCGAGGCGAGGAAAACAATGTCAGATGTCCGGCTGGGTAGGTGACGACCGAGGGGGTGAACCAGGGCCAAACTCCTCTATAGCTGCATAGGACAGCTCCACCGGGCATCGGCCAAGGTTGTTCGGACTCCGCGGTGAGAACAGACAGTAGAAAAACATGAGATTACACAATAACATAAGTTATATTCGCGTTACGTAGCAAAGACAAAATGTCTTATGTGTAATGGAAGGTAGAGGGGGAAAGGTAAGCAGGGGAAAAGGAATGCAGATAGCGTCAGGCAGCCCAGAGGGGGGAAGGGACTTCAGGGGAAACAAGCAGTCAAATTGAAAGATAAACAAGACCGTGAAGCACCGATGTCCGATGTCCGGCTGGGTAGGTGACGGCCGAGGGGGTGAACCATAGCCAGACTCCTCTGTAGCTGCATAGGAAAGCTCCACCGGGTAACGGCCAATGGTACTCGGGTTCAGCGGTAAGTACAAACAGATTCGGTTTTCGCCCATGGGGCATCATCATAGTTCAATCGAAGTTGTCAGTTATCGTTTGTTTTCAGGGGCCTTATTTATGACCCCACAGACAAGCCCCTCATTCTTTTACCAAAAAAGGATCGTCGGAAGTCCTTTATGACACCCAAAAACTGTATAAAGACTCGTTCAGATTTATTATACTTTGAGACAGCCCTCAGACTCGCTTCTGTAACTGTGCTCCTAGCTGAAGCGTTTAATTTATCCATCTGTTCCTGTTTTGCCAAATTCCTCTTGTCTTTTGTTTTTTCAAGGTAAATTCATATTCGAACAACATTTTGGCAAGCCAGTCAGGAGAGATTGGTACCTTGGACCTGACTGCAGTGGAAGGAGTGGGACCCCACCCGGACGGATTCACATCTGCGCAGCAAGGAAGGCGAGCAGACGCCATAATTGATTGGAAGTTCTGCTGAATCGCAGGGCGGAGGTCAATCCTGAAGTCACCGTCAGAGAGTAAGAGACCACATCTGATCCTTAATTCCCAGCATTTGGCGTATGGCAAACTACGAAGAAGCGCACAAATTTAATCTGAGTACCCTACCACTGACAGAAATCTTGCATGTTACCTATTTTATGTGTCCGAACTGAGTAGTCGCAAGTCAGCCTCGGAGGTGTTCCCACAGAAGTCACCTTTTTTTGGTAGTCAGCATGCTAAGAAGGGTGAATATTGGTTGCTGATTGGACCGCTGGCCGCGAAACAAATGGTATGCTTCTCCCCTGGGAGTGACACAGGGTTGAGGCCTCACCGCTTGGACCACTGGGCGTAACACAGATGGTAGGCATAGGCCTAGGGTGTGATATAGGGCTGACACCTCAATCTTATTTTTGAGTTTAAAGGGTTTTCTCAGTGCTACCAGTTTCTTAACACTGTTGGTATCTGAAAGAAGTGAGAGGAGTTGCTCGCTTGGACAGCTGGGCATGACACAGATGGTATGCTAAGCCCCTGGGTGGTGTGAAACAGGGTGCAATTCAGACATTAGGGAAAAAGATTTGGATATGGGAGATCAGACATAGCTTGTGTTTGGCCAAGAGGGGCCTGTGGTTCTTCAACTTATTCCTTTTCTCTGTGAAAATTTTTTCATTTTCCTTGTCCTGGAGCCAATATTGACATACTATCGGGCTCACTTAGTCTTGTGTGCCGTGCAGGGCTTCCCCTGGTCACAGGATAGCATGTGCTAGGAGCAGGCGAAGGTATTTTTAACAAAGTAATAATTTTTTCTCGGTCAAGTTTTTTTCTTATTATAGTATTGAAGTTGATGCAAGGTATATTTGATGTAGTGGTGATTTGATTCTGTGATGCTGGTAAATGATTGCAACTGTATTTTATCTAGAGTATCGTGTTTCATCAATGTCTCAATGTGCTATATGACGGCGTTGCTATTTCGCACAATTGTTATTTCATATTAAAGTAAAGTCTGTTATTTGCTGCCAAATTTCATGATGTTTTAACAATTGCACTTTCTTCTAGGTTCTGACCCTTCATATGCATTGCTATTTGTGTTTGTGAAAGGTCCATATTGATGCATCTGTAAATAGTGTTGAGCTCATAGTAAGTAGTTAGAACCAGCAATCCCCCTGTATAATATTTCCCCATGACCAGAGCAGAACTTAAAGATTACCTAAAACCAGAAAGAACAGGGTGCATCTGACCCTTAAAAAATGCCCAACCTATGATGGAGTTGCCACTAAAACACATGCAAACCAGGCTCCTCACACAGGCAAAAACACTTAACAAGTATTGCCACGAATGGCACGCAAACACTAAGGTACACCCGTTTCCCTGGCCAAAGGTGGGAAACTTTGACACTAACATAATTGAACACATGAGTACACAAATACAGACCAAATACGCAGGACAGAAGAGGTACAGGAGAGAGGCACTATTAGAGCTGTGGGCCATCTTCAAGGAGGCCCAGACTGATAATCCTATCCCACAGACAATAAGCAAGGCGTCCGTACCTCCCTTGCCATAAGCAGATATGGAGGTGCTCTCCCCGATGCCAGCTATCCCCACATTAGGATACACCAACCCGCCAGTTGAGGAAGCCAGAGGATCCCCTACTGAACAATGAACTGTTAGGTCCAGGCATGAGAATCTAACAAGCCAGTAGGCCCGGGCAATCCTGCACCACCGTAGTCTATGCTAAAGCTCCCCGAAGTTCTACCCCCATCCATCACATCCAGCCCATCGAACCCCAGCGGTGCGAAAAATGTGCACTCCCGCCGAGTCAGGTGAACACACCCGAGTGATAGGGAGATTCATAGCGGTTCTGGACAATGATACAATTAGCGGGGCAGAGGAAAGGGACCATAGTCCTCCGGGATCCGACGACAAGGTGGAAGCTATAGGGTTTGCTCAGGTAGCCAAAGAAATTACAGGAAGCGAGTTTGAAGGCAAGTTCCGACCAAAAACAACATCGCATAGCTCAAGGCAAAGGCGGCAATCTAGGTGGAATTTAGAGGAAAGGCGAGAAAGAGAGAGCTTGCACCCAGGAAGCATAGCAAGACTGCAGAGCAGTGCGCCTGCCACCTGAGGAGAGCTGGTGTAGGTAAGGAGCACCGTTCGGGGAAGAGTCAAAGGCAGAACTAGAGGAGAGGTTTTGGTTGGGATCCGAGCCTCACCAGATCGTTAGTGCAGGAGAGGGGCTGAACAAGAAATAAGAGATCCAGGTAGCCTGGTGAAAACTCATCTAAGATGACACCTTTGCATGCGCACAAGGGGTGCAGCAACGAAGATGTACACTGCACCTCCCGAATGTGCGGGACAGACTGACCCCAAGGGAGATAATGGCCTGAGAGGAAGGCGAAATCGTCACTCAACCATTTTGCCACCTGCTAGTCCTCTGGACCGATGGAAAGGATCAGTATGATAGACCCTGGTCGGAGTTGGGATCCTTCGAACCAGAAGACATGGCTGTTGCGGAAGACTGCATCCAGCATGGGGGGGGGATCCAAAGTGGAACTTCCCCTACATGCAGGATTCTTTAAGAAGATGGGAATGCTATGTTAGGGAAAGCCCAGTGGAGCTTCCCCAAGCCAAAATGTACCCACTACTACAGAAGGGCATGTCAGGGACCATTTATGTGCCCTTGTCTCAAATGGACACAGAAGGGACCAAATTGCTGCCCTTGCTGGATGGAGCGGTGAAAGGTATCTCATGTTTTGAGAAGAATACCGCAGGAGTAAATCTAACAATAGGCAATGTCAAAAGTCTGCTGAGTAGCCTCATTGAAGAGCAGACTAACAAGGTGTTTGCCTGAGCTTGCATCCCAGCAGTCACGCTGACAAACACTGAGCATGATGGGGCCACATTCAATTTGTACAGGCACCAAATATGGACGTCCCTGAGGGAAATGTTCCCGGACAGCCCTGATGTAGGTAGGAGGGTTGATGGTGGAAACTGTGAAACCTGGGGTGACCATAACTGATTTTCTGGATAGAATGAGGGAACGATGGGGACAAGAGACCGGCAGCCACGGACTGATATGGGCCCGCAAGTTGCATTCTTTTATAATATCCTCAAAAAAGGACTGCCCATCGAGATACAGAGCAGTTTGGATAGCGTAGTGTGGTCAGACACCAAACCCTGGCGGGTGATACAGGCCCACATATTGCACTATTACAAAAAGAAACAAGAAACAAGAAAAAAAGAGGGAGAAACAGGAGCAAACCCAGAGAGACACTGCTAAGTTGGTCCAACACAAGTAGAAAAAGACCACCCTTGAGGGGGCCGCATTGGCCGTGAGCATGCAGATGGCACCAGTCTTCAAGGGAGCTCCACTGCCAAACACTGGATGGTTTCAACCTAGCTATAACAGCAGGAGTCAGGGAGGTTGGCAACAGCCATACCTTGGAGAATGTTACTATTGTCACGGAATGGGCCAAATGGCCGACCGATGCCAGCTAAAGGCATACCATGGACGGAGGTCAATAATCCTGTGCCAGGACACCTCAAAACCTCCATCCATAAAACCAAACCCAGGGAGACCCGAATGCACCCTACACACAGCCTCAGTGAAGCCAATCAGCTACCGCACCACCGCAACAGAAATAAGGCAGTTGGACAAACGCGTTGCAACAGCAACAAGGGACAGGAAGCTCAGCCAAACAGGGACCAGCCACAACCGTGGCAAGGAGGGGTAACTCTCTGGGGAGCCAATGCCTTTCTGAAAACACAGAAGCCAAATATTCAGTAAGTCAAAACCCCCAAAGCGAAGCACCAATTTCCTGCGCACCTCACAATTCACTGTACCAAAACTCGAAAAAAGGACCAATGAGAAAACAGTAGCAATTCAAGCCTTTACTTGCATTTGGGAATTCAGGGCTGCTGGACGTGTTTTGTTGATCGGGCATCATCACTAGAGTCTGCCATTCAGGGTGCCTGCGGGAGACTATGACCCACTCTGCTGCTGATCCCCCAGGGTGCGGCTGGCTGACCACACCCCGGGGGGATGGCAGTCTGATGAGGGGGCAGGATGGCTTAAAAGCAGTCACCCAGGTCCCTGCACCCACAAGTGATTTGGGACTAGTTCCGATTACCAAATCGAAAGGACCCCATTCTCGGGTCCCCAGCCTGTGACCAAAATTCGTTCCTGCCGTGAAGTTCCAACAGTGACCCTAAAAAAGCCAGCAGCCTCCAGCCAATGGAGGCCCCCTTAAAGTTCCAAAACGAAGCTGTCCTCCAATGTCGGAAGCCAGGCTTCTTGTATGCTTGGTATAGTGAATACCCCAGAACCTCCACCCCACAAGATCTGACAGGTTGCGAAGCACCGCATGGCACAGAGTCAGTCAGTAGGGGAGGTCCGCCCGAATACCCAACTGTCCCAGTCCATCACCATCATTAGACAAATTTCAATGAGAGCTCGACCTTAAACTCTGGATTATCCATGCAGCAATGTTTTTCCTCCCTTCGCCCTCAAACTTTTCCAAGTGTCCCAAGCCTGTTCGCTGGGTCGGGCCCTCTCAGAAAAACGACAGAAGCCTCTAGTCACAGCTAGGAACCGCAGGTCCAAATACTCAGGAAAAGACATGGTCCAAGGCAGAGGGGGTGCCGGGGAAAAGGGAGTCCACAAGTCTATCACAGCTCTGTGTGAGATCGGAACACAAGATATGCCCATCCCCATATCAGGCCTAGCAATCAAAAAATACACCAGGCCTTACACACACCATCTGAAGGAAATAATAAGCCCAATCTCAGACACCGCAATATCAGAAGCACACGGAGGCCACAGGACAGCTTTTCCACCACCTCCATTTTTTCCTGATAAAATAAGATAGCAGATCATGTGAGATCCAGGTAAAGCACCCAAAAGAATAGCCCAAATCCTAGCCCAAAAAAGAAGGTTCTAGAAAAAGGGCATAGTCAACACACCTGGCACCACGAGGTAGGGTCACGTTGCTGGAACTAGAGGGGTATACATGTGACCTTAGGGCGCATTGCAATCGCAATAAGCAATTGTGACACGCCCCCTCTTTATTCATCACCCTGCGCACGTGTCAGTCAAAAGACACCACCCGCACCGATAGCACATTGGCGAGAGGGGCTGGCGATGCCCATGGAACCCTAGCTAAAATTGGTACCATCCCATGTTCATAAGATTACCCCATAAAAATCTTGCACCAGTCTCACTCCCAGCTAGACACAGAGAAGGGGGAGGCCCAACAACCCATAAAAATTAATGCGTTCTATGAACAATAACCTGCTTTCAAAAATAGATTCCTCGACAAGGGTCACCTACCAGTGCCTCACTAAAATTGAATGAATAGAGTGTGGAGAGCATACCCTTTAAAGAAAAGTACAGGAACCCTGAAGGAAAATACAGGCACATGCAATAATGCACTGTTTTCTGAAATAACCAAATGAACATAGCTCTTATTCAACAAGTTGGTAATTGAACATCCAAGTGCACCTCCTTTTCAGTGGCCACATCAACACCCAGACGAGATCTACAGTGTGCGAATTGAGAACTACGAACTGTATCTTGAACTTTTTGTTTTGAAGTTTCAAGTCAATAACCCCCAGTCACCAGAGGACCACAAGACTTTTCCCCTGGACTCATCCCAAAGATCTGCAGTGTTCATTAAGTTATGTATTGGTGCACTTCTACTTACCCTCTATTTACTATGGGTGTTTTTGCATCCATTCATCACCAATTACTGCCTAGTCAAATGGAGTCCACCCCAAAGCTATCACCGCCCTTGCATATGGACCTCTCCCATATCACTAATTATAGCAAACCCAATACTAGCATTCCACATGCACTACACAACGCCCTCTTACACAACACATGGTATCAGCACAGGACTGCTGTGGGCTCCAAGACAACAGCCAGGTCATGTTACGTATGTTCGCTGATACCACCTGCAGTAGGTGCAGACAGGCTTTACTTGTCCCAAGAGGTAGCCCCCGAAAAAGCAAAGTGCCTTTCCACCTATGCCTATGTAGGATAAGAGACAAGATGCAACCCAAAAGAGTAGAACCCCATAGAGTAGTAGTGAATCTGACCCGATACAAAACCAGTGCCACGGGATTGTACCTTTTCACCGAGCCTAGCGACATTCAGACTGAGCTAGATAGAATGCGCAGGAGGGGCACCATAGAGGATGATACTGTTTGGCCCCGAGACTTTCCAGAAAAGAGACTCTTGGAGGTAGCAAAGTGTTGTACTTGCTGCTCAGCCAGTGTGAGTGTGGTGTGGAATGTTGGGGTGGATGATGCTGTGGAATGTTGGGTGAGTTGTGTTGGCAGTTGGAGGATGGGCTGAGCAGCAGGAAGGCTGCTCCTGGTGGGGCTCACTGTATCTTTATCTTGAACTACTATCTTAATAAATACCATCCTAAGTTTACCAAGGAACAGGACTCTGTCTTTATTACAACATTTTTGGCGACGAATTTAAAGAAAAGAACCTGTGTGCAACATGGAAGAAAAGGTATTTTGAAGATAATAAGAACTGGTAACAGAAGAATGCGAACAAAAAGAAGTAACACAGAAAGATAAGTGTAAAGTGAACAGCACTGGCAGCCCTGAGCCCCACCAGAGACCATTTGATCGGTCGGCCCTGACCTGGGTGTGCCAGTACCTACTGAACTTTCTAAAATACTGACAGCGCTAAGCAAGAGGAGCCGTCTGTGTCGGATTTACGTGGGAGAGTTTCTTCTTCGAGAGGTCTACAACTGAGGTGCTATCTAGAGGAACCGGTCAATTCAGGTGTTACTGAGAGCTACTGGCACATGTGACCGTCGTGTGGAGAAGCACCGGCAGACCATTTCTGTAGGACTGAGGAGTCCCTCTTGCCTGCCTTGTGGAGGAACGCTCGAACTGAGGTGTCCCATGTGAGTGGCACGCGGAGGAGCGTCTGGTTAGTGACGAGAGTCGTCTGGCATGTGGAGTCCTCACGGCCCCTGTGAGGTTGAGCTACTCGATCCTGCATCTTTTGGGAGGAGTTGGTCAGCATGAAGGAGGAGTCCCCTCGCTCCATGTGTGAAGGGCATCCTGGGCGCAGTGGGGTTTTCCCTCCAACTTCTTTAAAAGTGCCGACTTTATCGTGCAGAGTATGTGGTTAATGATGCAACTTTACCACTTTTGTGTTTCTATGTCGGTGAGTGTCACGTTCATGAGTCTTTCAAAGGATTGCTGTGCCTCACGTTTAAGAAATATGATAACCGTGCCTCATGTTTTAAAAATGTACACCTGGCAACTGTCACTTACCTTCAACGGCTTCCTCTTGTTCATTGGTTTTGGCGCGAGTCGCTGCTTCTAGCTCGTGCGGCGCCCTGCTGCTTCCATTCTTTGGTGCTTGGACGTGCCTTTAGCCACCCGGTCCAACGTCGTAAAACGTGCCGCCATTTTTGTGAACGTGGAACTTTAACACAGAGGAAGGTCGCCATCTGTGTTCCTTGCTGGTGAGCAGAATGACGGGTCGTCAGCTGTTTAACGTCCCGGTGAGCCTTTCAGTGACGCTTTGCAGGTTTCTTACAGTCTGTTCTGCCCGCGCTGTCATCGCCTTGAAGAGACTCAGTTTTATTGATAAAAACAAGGATGTTGGAATAACTTGGAAGGGAAATCTACCTATGCTGACATGGGAATTGAGAAATGTATGATTCCTGATGAAAATGTCTTTTAAGTTTGGGAAATGTAATTTTTTTTTTAAAAAGACGACAATGAGACTCTACACTATTTGTGGTTTCCCAGTGAAAGCTGTATTTGCGAAGTCTATAGTCATGAAGTTTTTCACAATAATCTGAATTGTGTGTGAGTGGCCTGTCTTTTTGTTATACAGCTGTGTGTAGATGTGGGACTATTTATCTACAGTTTCTAGCTTGTTGTAGTACCTCACCTGTTTGTGGGTATGGTCCGTTGGGAGTTGGTCACTCTGTGGGTGGTGTGTTCGTGTGACTTTACGTGTTTAAGCCACTCTGAGTTACCACCTTTGAATGTGTTGGTGAGTTGACTTTTTTTGTGTGAAGTCACTCTGGGTAACCCCTTTTGTCGTGGTTGAGAGTTTGTGTCTCTCTGTTGGGGGGGTGTGTGCGAGAGGGCTCTTTGGTTTGAGCTTCTCTAGCCTACCACATGTTTCGTGGTTGTGGGTTGACATGTTATTGTCACCTTTGTGGGCTGTGTTTTTGGTGTGAACCCCTTGCTGTTGTCGTGGATGTCTGCGTACTTCTCACTGTTGGGGGGTGTGTGTGAGAAGGCTCCTAGGTATTGAGCTTCTCTTGCCTACCACATGTTTCGTGGTTGTGGGTTGACATGTTATTGTCACCTTTGTGGGCTGTGTTTCTGGTGTGAACCCCTTGCTGTTGTCGTGAAAGTCTGTGTACTTCTCACTATTGGGGGTGTGTGTGTGAGAAGGCTCCTAGGTATTGAGCTTCTCTTGCCTACCACATGTTTCGTGGTTGTGGGTTGACATGTTATTGTCACCTTTGTGGGCTGTGTTTTTGGTGTGAACCCCTTGCTGTTGTTGTGGAAGTCTGCATACTTCTCACTGTTGGGGGTGTGTGTGTAAGAAGGCTCCTAGGTTTTGAGCTTCTCTTGCCTACCACTTGTTTCATGGTTGTGGGTTGACATGTTATTGTCTCCTTTGTGGGCAGTGTTTTTGGTGTGAACCCTTTGCCGTTGTTGTGGGAGTCTAAGTACTTCTCACTGTTGGGGTTGTGTTTGTGAGAAGGCTCCTTGGCTTTGAGCTTCTCTTGCCTACCACTTCTTTTGTGGTTGTGGGTTGACATATTTTGTCACCTTTGTGGGCATGGTGTTGGAGGTGACTTGTTTTAGTCACTCGCATCTACCACCTTTGTGTGGTTGGTAGGTGAACTTTTCCGTCACCTCCAGCTTTGGCGTTGTTTTTTGAGGTCTGTTGTATGCCTGTTCCCCTTTCATTAATCACATGTCTTATCGTAGTTCCTTCTTAGTTTGGACATGTGTTTGCTGTGGTGTGTTTGCTCTGCACCGTTGTGGTTTGGTCCTCTTTGTGTTCACGTCATTTCGGCTTGGCCAGCTGGAATGTTTGTGTCCCTAGGGGTTGGTTGGATTTTGCGTGGTGCAGTCTGCTGATTTGTATGTTTGTGTAGAAAGGGAGTGGGTGTGTGAAGGAGTTTGCCTTTCTGTATCTAGATTCATCTTAGTATGTACGTGGGTGGGCATTGTCGTTTTTATCTATTACTTTGCCTTTTGTTGACATTCATGCATATTGCCATTTTTCTCCTGTGCTTTCCTGCATTTTTGGATGTTAACTCGCAAGCCCATAGTACTGTGTTTTCCTTACTTTTCATCCTTTCTGGTTTGCCCTCAACCATTCTCAGGTCTATGCAATGGTACCTTTCCAGATTTTATGTGCATGTTATTATCTCTTTGATGTACTTTTCACTTGTATCATTGTATTGTATTTTTGTTTAATATGAGGAAGGGAGAAGTGTTGTACTTGCTGCTCAGCCAGTGTGAGTGTGGTGTGGAATGTTGGGGTGGATGATGCTGTGGAATGTTGGGTGAGTTGTGTTGGCAGTTGGAGGATGGGCTGAGCAGCAGGAAGGCTGCTCCTGGTGCGGCTCACTGTATCTTTATCTTGAACTTACTATCTTAATAAATACCATCCTAAGTTTACCAAGGAACAGGACACTGTCTTCATTACAACACAAAGCCACCACACCAATACACAAACCCCTCCACTCCCGCTTCCATCTGTGGTCCCAGGGTGGCCCTTAGCATATCTGGGGCTGTCCTTAATTACAATGACCCCAGACATGGAATTCCAGTGTAGGACCATCCACTTCGATGATACAAAGGGAAATGAGCCTCGTAAGGGAGGGTTGAACAACATCACAAATACTCCATGTCAGGAAATCTGGGATACTGAGATGCATAGATAGACACAGTTAGAAGGGAAGGGGCAACCCCAAATTGTACGGAAACTTACATGGTATTCCTTGTGTTTCAGAGATAAAGGAACCATTCCACTGGGAACAAATGAGAACTGTGGCATAGTACTGTACATTCCAGACATGCAAAGGGGCGCCTCCACGCTGATGGATACCTACTGGCAATTCAGCGTGTCTGCCTACCCTCAGCTCCTACCCAGATGGCTAGGCATCTGCTCCCTCATCAAAATACACACCTGGACCCTGGTCATTCCCAGAAAGGATCTGTCAGACAATTGCTAAAGAAAAGACAACTCTGTTGCATCAGGCTCGAGAAAAAAGAACTGCTGAGTATTTTGGCTGGGCTCAGTACAAGGACATTCCGAAAGAATTCAGATTGCTTTCTGACACACAAGTAAACGCAGAAGGGTCCATACCCTTCTTCAAAGTGCAGATGAAAGCGAACGCCTACTGGTTACAAATAACCAGGTGGGAAATGCTCAAGAAGATGAACAGCACTGAGCTCGGCCTTAATGTGATCAAGGAAGCACGAAGAGTCATCCGCCCCATGGTGATGCAAAATCAATATATGTTGGACTTAATGACCGCAATGGAGGGAGGGTTGTGTGCCAAGATCGGAGCATCCTGCTGCACGTTTATCCCATGCAATGATCTAGACAACTGGACTTTAACTCTTGTCATCCAAGCATTGCACCGTTTACAAAGAGACATGCGTGAGGAGGGAGGTGCCCCTGAGCAAGAATAGTACATGAACTGGTTTTCTTGGTTCCCCATGTGGTTGACAGGTCTGTGCACGTCATTGTTGCCCGTTTTCATATTCCTATTGTTTTTGTGTGGCTTCCTGCAATTGGGGTTTTCCTGCTGTAAAAACGCAGTCTTCAAATTGGGTAGAATGCACGTAAGTAGGAAAATAGTAATAGTCACAAAACTAAAGAACAACAAATCCCCAATAATGTGACTGTCATGAAGTATGGATTAGATAATGTCGATGACAATGTTTATAATGATACACTCGCATATTTGAGCGAAATCGCATCACTATTATCAAACTTGCCCGTCATGAACCCTCTATCAACCCTGACTCAGAAATACATGGTCAGGCAGGATCTGCGACCTAGGCCTGAGGTTACTGATTGACAGATCACAGGTGTGGTGGCATGTAGCTGGCAGACAAACGCGCGAACAGGAAACTCAGGTCAATCCCCAGGTAAGTGCAGTGACACCACAATGGTCCAGTGAGATTGGTCCCAATAAAGCACACATGGCCAGATGGGTGCGTGGATTCCCAAAACATTATAAATTCAGATGCCACACGAAGTTAGGAACACATAGCCAATCAAGACACAGCACAAACAGTAGACCTATTGATCTCGCGCCCCTCATGCCGGACATCGGGACACATTACCCACTGGCCCCCATTATGTCCATGCAAGGTCAAGGCCCACCTGCATTTGTTATCAGGGGCCTTATTTATGACTCCACAGACATGAGCCGCATTCATCTAACAAACAAGGATTGTCTGAAGTACTTTTTGACACCCAAAAACTGTATAAAGTCTCACTCAGATTGATTGAACTTTGAGACAGTCCCCAGACCCGCTTCTGTAACTGTGCTCCCGGCTGAAGTGTATAATTAAACCAACTGTTCCTGTTTTGCCAAAAGCCTCTTGCCTTCAATTATTATAAGAAATAATTAAAGAAAGAGAAAATTACTTTTTTTGTCCACTGCTTCAGTCTTGGGGTAAGAAAGGTAGGGAAACTCCCCTTTTCTGCATTCATTTTTCCTATACAAACATTTCAGAGAATTTTGTTTCAAACTTGCTCAATGTAATAGGTCCTACTTAGCTCTATGATTTTTAACACCCAACATACCTAATTTGCATTCATCCATATAAAGGAATGCTATAATTCCTTCAAAACCAATTTATTTTCCATAACCCATAAAATACAGTTAAAATATAAAAGCATACATCATATAACTTTACACACACACACACACACACACACACATATATATATATATATATATATATATATATATATATATATATATATATATATATATATATATATATTATCTACTGGCGGTTGCCAGTAGATAGTTATAGTTAGGACCTATTATCCATAGGAAATCCGCGACATTCTATTTGCAATAACGTTGGCGCCGGTTGACGAATCTTCGCGAAGCTTCCAACTTGTTGGGGCGCTCGGTCCGCTCCTACCCTGAAAGTCTCGGGGTGATACGTCAAGCGGGGGCCGAGAAAAAGGGGGGTCCCAAAACGCGTTTTCCCCATTCATTTTTCCATAGGAACCTTTAGTCGCAGCTACAGCCCGAACTGCTGAACGGAATTACCCCAAATTTGGCAAAGAGGTAGCCCTTGGTTCAGACTGGTGCCTTTTGCTAAAATGGTGTAAATCCGTTCAGTAGTTCCTGAGAAATTCACAATTAAAATCACATATATATCTATGGGCGCGTCGGATCCGCGTACCCTCCCGATCACGAGCTGCATGCTAATTGGCTGTCAACACTCCAAATCAAGAAGTGTTGGCAGCCATTTTATCCCTCGGTAGAACCGAGGGACAGAAACAAGTGCGCAAAGCGCAAAAGGGGGCAGGGTAGAAACACCCTGACCCCTAGGTCTGCTCAGGGGTCCCACAAGGACCCCCTGGGCAGAAAAAGATTATTTATTTTTTTAAATCGGCGGGATGCGCTTAGGGTGCGCGGATCCCGCCGAGAAAAAAGAAACAAGTGCGCAAAACGCACAAAGGGGGCAGGGTAGAAACACCCTAACCCCTAGGCCTGCTCAGGGGGTCCCACAAGGACCCCTGGGCAAAAAGCATTTTCTTTTTTTTTTAAATCGGCAGGATGCGCTCAGGGTGCGCGAATCCTGCCGAGCAATCGAAGCGCGGTCTCCGCGCTCGATGTTAATTGGCCCCGGGTGGGCCAAGTCCCGGGGGCATGGTGGGGGGATAATTTAATGTGTGGGGGCCTCAAGGGCCCCCAAGCCCCGAGGACCGCCACCCCCGGGGCTTTTAAAAAATGGTGCGGGAGGGCTCTGAGCCCTCCCGCAGCCCCGGGGACCACCACCTCCCCGGGGCTTTTTTTAAATTAATTTAACAACCTGCACTAACAAATTAAAATGGGGGTCCGTTTTGGACCCCCGAAGCCCCGGGGACCACCACCTCCCCGTGGCTGTGCTGATGTAGGGAGGGGCCGCGAGGCCCCCTCCTGGAGCCCTTGATGGCCCTGGGGACCGCCACCCCCAGGGCCGGCTCCTGCAGTGTCCCGGGTGCCTACCCCGGGACACTGTAGTTTGCTATGGCAGGACGGAGCCTCGCGGCTCCCGTCCTGCCATAGCAAGCTGCTTGAGATATTGGAAGAGAGCAGGAAACCTGCTCTCTTTCCAATATCCAAGCACATTAGCTTTCCACATGGGGAGCAGCATCTTAGCAGCTCCCCATGTGTAAGCAATGCCGGCTCCCAAGGGACGTGGGGAGCCGGCGGGACTGTGGGGGATTGGGGACCCCCAACAGTCCCCAACGGAGAGGAGCCATCCCCGGGGATGGGGTCCCGGGGCAAGTAGTGGCCCAGGAGGGGGCCACGCGGCCCCCTCCCAAAAAAGAAAAATTAAAAAATTAAAAAAATGGAAAGGCCGGCCCCGGGGGATGGGGTCCCCGGGGCCTTAAATGACCAGAGGAGGGGGCCACGCAGCCCCCTCCAAAGAATAAAAATAAAAGGCCATGCCCCGGGGATGGGGTCCCGGGGCCAATACAGGCCCAGGAAAGGGGGCCACGCGGCCCCTTCCCGTTTTTTTAAATTAAAAATTTTAAAGGGGTAAGGCCCTGGGGGATGGGGTCCCCAGGGCATAAAAACAGGAAAAAGGAAGGGGGCCACACAGCCCCCTTCATGGGACAAAAAATTATTTTTTTTTTTAAACGATCGGGCCCGCAGGCCCGCCCCTTCCTTCACCACTCTGCAAACGCGCCCCTGGCGCGTTTGCAGAGGAGGAACAATTCCCCTTGAATACTGGGGGTCCCTGAGGCCAACTAGCCCACCAGGAACCTCCAATATGCGCCAGGGGCTTGCGTTGCAGAGACGTGTAGAGAGGCCACACCCCTTTTACACCTCTCTGCAACGCAGCTCTGTGGCGCTTTTGAAGGTATATGGTGGGCTAGTTGGACTCCGGGGACCCTCAGGATTCAAGGGGACTTAATCCCCAACTTAAAACGCGCCGCTGGCGCGTTTGCACAGTGGTGAAGGAGAGGCGGGGCTTCAGGTGACATGTGTGCAAACAGGCCCGTGGCGCGTTTTAAGATGGGGAATTAAATCTCCTTCAATCCTGAGGGTCCCTGAGGGCCAACTAGCCCAACAGGTACATCCAGAAAGCGCCACAGAGCTGCGTTGCAGAGAGGTGTAAAAGGGGTGTGGCCTCTCTACACGTCTCTGCAACGCAGCCCCTGGCGCATATTGGAGGTTCCTGGTGGGCTAGTTGGCCCTAGGGACCCTCAGGATTCAAGGGGACTTAATCCCCCAACTTAAAACGCGCCACGGGCGCGTTTGCACAGATGTCACCTCAGGCCCCGCCCCTCCCTTCACCATTGTGCAAATATTCCTCTAAAATCAGCCGAAATACGAATTCCGATTTACTCACCTGTTATCAGGAGAGACCTCAGTGCTGTATCTTTCAGCCCAGTACTGGTCCTGAAAAGTAATTCTAACCATACTTACCAGTAACTTGAATTTCCTTCCATAGGCTAACATTGACTGGTTTCACTTGGTAATTCTTCTAAGTGTGGAGTTTTGGAACTTTAAAATATTCCTCTAAAATCAGCCGAAATACGCATTCCGATTTACTCACCTGTTATCAGGAGAGACCTCAGTGCTGCATCTTTCAGCCCAGTACTGGTCCTGAAAAGTAATTTTAACCGTACTTACCGGTAACTTGAATTTCCTTCATAGGCTAACATTGACTGGTTTCACTTGGAAATTCTTCTAAGTGTGGAGTTTTGGAACTTTAAAATATTCCTCTAAAATCAGCCGAAATACGAATTCCGATTTACTCACCTGTTATCAGGAGAGACCTCAGTGCTGCATCTTTCAGCCCAGTACTGATCCTCAAAAGTAATTTTAACCGTACTTACCAGTAACTTGAATTTCCTTCCATAGGATATCATTGCCTGCTTTTTGCTGAAAAAGTTTCTAAGTGTTGATTTTTGAAACATACAAATCTTCCTGTAAAATCAGCCGAAATACGAATTCCGATTTACTCACCTGTTATAAGGAGAGACCTCAGTGCTGTATCTTTCAGCCCAGTACTGGTCCTGAAAAGTAATTTTAACCGTACTTACCGGTAACTTGAATTTCCTTCCATAGGCTAACATTGACTGGTTTCACTTGGAAATTCTTCTAAGTGTGGAGTTTTGGAACTTTAAAATATTCCTCTAAAATCAGCCGAAATACGAATTCCGATTTACTCACCTGTTATCAGGAGAGACCTCAGTGCTGCATCTTTCAGCCCAGTACTGGTCCTGAAAAGTAATTTTAACCGTACTTACCGGTAACTTGAATTTCCTTCATAGGCTAAGATTGACTGGTTTTCAGCAAAAAGTTTCAAAGTGTTGATTTTCACAAACTACAAATATTCCTTAAAAATCGCCTGTATGACTTAAACGCATTCTTTCAACTGTTTACAGGAGATGCACCAGTGCTGGATCCAGGATCCAACACTGAGTAAGAAAAAGTAACGATAACAGTTTTTACCTGCTAAGTGAATTTCCTTCCATAGGATAACATTGGTGATTCTATGAGAAAAAGTTTCTAAGTGTCAACTTTTAAAATACAATAATATTCCTTAAAAATCACGACTGTAACCAAAACGCTTTTACTCAACTGTTTACAGGAGATGTACCAGGACTGAATCTAGGATCCAGTCCTGTGGTTACAAAAGTAATCCATAAAGTAACTAATTGCATTTAACTAGAAATTCACATTGAGCTGAATGTTGCATTGTGTTTGAAAATGTGTTGCCCATTGCAACAACTGTAACTACTGTACTTAAAAGTCTATTGCCTATCTGCAAAGTATTTAAACTAAAGTAATTCATTCTGAGAAAGTATTTTTTGTAATGTAATGTATAATGTAATTACAATGTAATTTAAAAAATAAAATATGTAAAAAAAAAAAATTCTAAAAATGTAGTAAATCAGTATGAAAAAAATTAATATAACAATTAATACATTTAAAAATTGTCATTTACAAAACCTTTGAAATTCACTGAAAAAACCGTAGGTTTCAGGCACGTTATAGTTAGAAATTAGCATTTAAAAAACCTTTGAAATTCACTGAAAAAACCATAGGTTTCAGACACGTTATAGTTACAAATTAGCATTTAAAAAACCTTTGAAATTCACTGAAAAAACATAGGTTTCAGACACGTTATAGTTACAAATTAGCATTTAAAAACCTTTGAAATTCACTGAAAAAACCATAGGTTTTAGGGACAGTTATAGTTACTTGGACATTGCACTCGTACAAAACCCGTGAAATTCCCCTGTTATAGTTAGTTCAGCTAACTATAACTCGCGCCCGCAATGCTCTGCTGATGACGTCACATATTACATCACTCATGACATGGTCAGTGACATCACTGATGACATCACTGATGACATCTCAAATGACATCACTGATGACATCATCCACGTGATAATCTGATGCACCTCCTCACACCCTAATATAACCTTTGATACACCCACTCTAAATTACAGACTGCCATTCGCAAAACCATAGACACTCCAACACCAATAACTACATACCCACTCACTGATTCTTAGGTCTACACACACACATCCACTCACTCACCCGTACAGTCACTCATACTTACGGTCACTCAGTACAGGACTATCATATGCACTCTTACTCCTATATAGACACTCAAACAACGCCACTCATCCATAGAGATACTCACACACCTAGTCAGTCATGCAAATAATTAAACACACTGCCATTTACTCACCTATACAGTTATACACACACCAGCTCACTTACTCATACAAATAGTAGCACATTGTTACGCTCTTATACAATCACTGATACAAGCACACACTCATCCATACAGCCACTATCACAATCACTCACTCTTGCTTATAGCTATTTATATACTCCAACACACATATATACTGCCTTTCACATATGTAGTTACTCACACATGTACCACTGGGACATACATTCACTCACTAACACACTCTTACACACACTTACCCACCCATACAGTCTATCACAGATGCACTCTTGAAACCATCCACCCAGTGAATCACCCACTCACACATCTATGCACAGAGTTGCACACACCCCTCCCACACAAACACTCAGGCACCCATACAGATACTCAGACAAGCATTCAATAACTCATATAGACACTCATGTAGCTATTCACAAACACATGCAGCCACTTACACAGCAACAGACAGACGGATACAGACATTCATCCAGTTTAGTCACTAACCCATGCATTCAGTAAGATACGTTAAATCACTCACTTATAGAGTCAGTCACGCACCTACTAAATCATCCATACAGACACTTACACACCCACTCATTCTTCAATACGTCTTTTCCTATATATATTAAAAATATTTAAACTTTACAGAAACACAGTCACTGGATGATGTCATCAGTGATGTCATCAGTGATGTCATCAGTGATGTCATTTGAGATGTCATCAGTGATGTCATCAGTGATGTCACTGACCATGTCATGAGTGATGTAATATGTGACGTCATCAGCAGTGCATTGCGGGGCGCGAGTTATAGTTAGCTGAACTAACTATAACGGGGGAATTTCACGGGTTTTGTACTGAGTGCAATGTCCAAGTAACTATAACTGTCCCTAAAACCTATGGTTTTTCAGTGAATTTCAAAGGTTTTTTAAATGCTAATTTGTAACTATAACGTGTCTGAAACCTATGGTTTTTTCAGTGAATATATATATATATATATATATATATATATATGAGAAAACTTTCAGACTTCTTAGCTGCTAAAATAACACTTATATTTTGATATTTTGTAGTAGACAAAATAAAACAAGTGTATTGTAGTGCATGATGCAACATTATCACATGAACATTCCAGCGCCTTGAAACCTTCACGGGTGATGCAGCCACGCTATACAAATCCTGTTTGATTGATTGAACATAAACTGTATCATAGACACTATAAAAAAAGCTCACCACTAACGTTTCAGAAATCGTTTCCTCTCAAAAACAGGTTAATACAAATCTTAAGTAATTATTTTCACTAAGTTAAGATACGTTCAAAGGCCTCTTGTCATTTAATTGGAGCATAAACTTTAACACAATTTTCCTCATTTCGGTTTATTCCTGTAGCAGCCTATAGTTTTCTATATATAATTTTTCAAGGTTTCTTGTCTATTGTAATTTTCAATTATGATTACAAAATGAAAAATATTCTTCCTTTATTCTCAAGTCTGTCCATTACCTACCCGAGCTATGGAATAGCCATTGCTGCATCCACACCACAAAGTTACCTTAAAATAATCTTAGTTAGTGAAATTTTGCTGCTGAGAGCTATAGAGATCTATGATTCTTCATGAATAATATAGGTTTTAGATAATAAAGAAGTGCCCTGTCACGTAAGGAAATAAGCTATTCTCCACCATTTTCCACCTCTGTCCATAACATGGATTACTATTGGAGAAGAGATTAGCCTAAAGATTTTTATCATGGCTTCAACTGGGTTGTAGCCACACTTCTGAGCAAATAACATTATTACATTATTGGCTTAATCTACATAAATAGATGAATGTAAAGAAGGCCAAATCAAATATTCGTTAAAGATTATACCCAGCATGCAAAAGTCTTAACTTGTTCTAACTTCAAGACACCCACATATGTACTTTGCATCATAACTAGATCATTAGATACTGCCATAAAATGAGTTTTTGAAATATTGGAACAAAAGCCTACATCAGCCATGTAACTAAAATATGCATTGACCACATTTTTTTTAGATCTTTCAGGGGACATAAGACCAACACTGTGTCATTTGACTAATTGATGAGGGGAATAAATTGGTTTCCTTTTTTTTGGAGAGTCATAGGCATCCTTATTAACCTCTAATTCAAGGGCGGTTGTATATTATTTAAACTAGAATGGCGGTATTTTACTGCCCTTTCTCACTTCCTTTACTACATACACACCTTCTTATTGCTATATCTGGTAAAAGCCGATGAGCCATTATGGAAACTAGTAATCAGTGAAATTAAATCTCAGTCCACCCCTTTCTATAATAAAATAGACCATAGCTTTTCACGATTGACAATATCAAAGGGGGCTTTTATATCTATAAAAGTCCTGTAAATCTTTCCGTGTTTGGCTTTTACATACTTTAAAGCAATTAAATATATATAGATGTTGTCTTCAGCAGTATCATTAAATATATAATTTCTTTCCTCTTACCAGGCATCGATAAGGGGGAGATTTGGCAGCGCCAAAAAGATGAAGGGTTTGGAACAGAGAGTCTTCACATCTGAGGACACACACTACTTAAACTACAAGTAGCTGTTGAAAAATTTAAGATAAAAGCAGAGATTCAGGAATAATAGGTCAGGAGCAAAACCTTTATGGCCCTTGGCATCCTGAAGGAAGTAAATCTAGAATTAATCCTAAAGGCTTACTGTTCAAACATAGGGAAAACTACCCAACCCAGAAGAACATGTCACTGTACTGCAAAGTGCAAACAACCAATTAGCTAGCAGTACTACAAAACCATTGCTGTTTTTATGTAAGTGTTCAAATCAAACACACAACTTATTTCTAAAATCCAATACTAACAGGAATCTGCAGATAGTGACAGTTAAAAAGAGCTTTGACAGTTTATGAAAAAGCTGGCGAGGCTGAGATGCGGTTTAATTCCCTAAAAGCCTACACATTTGGGAGGTTAACAGGGTCTGCAGGGCAGCATTGCCGCTTATGCAACTATAAGAAGGAAAGCCTTGTCCACATAATATGTGTTTGCCCAACTTTGAAAAAATTAAGATGTTTCTAGTTGAAACCTCTGTTCCGTAAACTTAGCATAAGACAATGTAACATGCCTACCTCTGCAGTCTGAGTGGTGTGAACCCGCAGCTATCGGCAAGATGTGTGAAGTTCCTCAAAGAAGTTAAAAAAAATAGTTATTTTAGTTTCGGAGAGCTCTTAATTATCCTCACCATCAAAGAGTTATTTAATTCTCCTTCTAACTACTTTGGGTGCCTTGACTTCTGTGACTCCCCTATATTTATTTATTGTTTTAACAGTCAGCCATATTTGATTAAGAGCAATATCTGTAGGCAGTTGCTTTTGTATCACATGTGTTTACGGAACTGTCACATGTAGTATTACTTCTGAGAGCACGTTACCTGTGTTTTGGAATATGGTTTAATGGGCTGAGAAGTACATGCAGGGCCATGCACTTAATCTGATCAGCGGACCGTAGCCAAAATGTAGTACTCTTTAGCAGGGCTTTGGTATTCTATCCAAATAATCGTAGGGAGTATGCTCATGTAATTGGATAAAGTTGCAGAGATGCTGTTGGAGGGTCTTATCTACCGTACCAAGCAATAATAATTGGTTTATTGGATAGTTTTGGGGGATAGTCCACAAATCTTATGTCTGTAGAGCAGGTTGTCACTTTTGACAAAAAAGTTTTCGTGTATGGCGATTGTTTGTCTCTGTTTTATGTGTTAGTCTTATTGATTTTATGTGATTAGCATTGCACCTTGCAATTTAGTGAATTTGGCTCCTGACATAGTCGAGTGCTGCTATATCTATTGAATGACTAAGCAATGAACTGTTTTATTTTGATTGTGGTTTTTATATTGTGATGGTTTTAAATAACGTGAAACAATAAAAACCTTATCTGGCGATAGTGGTGGTAGCTCCACAAATTTATCCTGCCCGATTCAGGGGAAGCAAACTCAATATTTAGCCAGGTCCTTTACAGTGTGATTACTGAAGTAAAATTCGAAGAGACATAGGCTCTCAACCACAGACAATGTGAAGCGACTGGCTAGCTTAAAGCTGAACAAAAGAGCATCTATAGTCTTTATACAAGGGGTGATTATTATGTATTATACTTTGTAGGGCCAATGGGAGGTTAATTAAACCTCCTTCCTGCATGAAATGCAGCAAAAATACAGGTTTCATGAAGTGGGATGGGAGTGCTGTGGCCGGGAAAGTATTAAGCTCATCAATATTTTGTTAGCAATTAGGCTGATAAATCAAACCATCAGAAAAATGATAGGAACAAAAGAAACAGCAAGTTGTTAACTTCAACTAATTTTGATAAACTCGGTTCCATTTGCTTTTTCCTATGATTATTTGACTTGTAGAAGCTTAACATGCATTTCAGTCAGTGTAATACCAAAAAATAAAAGGCAATGGTTAGGTCAGGAGATGTCTGTGTCACAGTGGTCAGTTTGTGCATTTGTTTACTTACTGACTTCCGAACATAAATTCATGTTATTCCAGGAAACTCATTTGCATCAACACTGATCTCTTTCACTGACAACAAACCAGGCTAGGGACATTAGGACTAGTTCAAATACAAATATCAGTAAAAAATAGCAATTTTGGTTGCTACATCCAGTACTCATGGATTAATAAAGGTTCTACATACACAACT
Source organism: Calotriton arnoldi (assembly GCA_963921515.1). Lineage (NCBI taxonomy): Eukaryota > Metazoa > Chordata > Amphibia > Caudata > Salamandridae > Calotriton > Calotriton arnoldi. The sequence continues at coordinate 1,073,879 of CAWUFW010005164.1, forward strand.
GCTAGACAGGCCAACATATTGATAGCCATTAGAGTCAATGTCAGATTCTAAATGTGAGGTTGTGGTGATTACAGATCTCATAACGCACTGTTGCTACATTATAAAGGAATTCCAGGCTGCTCTGGCTGGGCTCCATGGCAGCCTGTCAGAGCAGTACTAGAAAGCAGGGTGCACAGCTCCTGGAGGAAAAGGAAGGGAAGGCATAGAGAGTGTGCAGGATTGGTGTCAGGCCAGGTATTTTTTTTTTTGGGGGACTAGGAGATTAAGTCATGTTCTCTACTGTCAATACTCCTCTGCCCTGAAAGCAGGGCAGATGATTTTGGGGGCCATACAGAACATAAAGTTATAGATGGGTAAAAAGTGAATTACGGGGATGTTTTTCTCTCGGAGTTTTGAGTGACATCATAGATAACTCAAACTTTGCTCTCGTTTTCTTTTTGACGTCACTCAGAACCCCCTGGTTAAAAACATCTCCATAATTCACTCCAGCCCTTCTATAACTCTATATATTATAACGAACATCAAAGTTAACTGCTAATGTAGATGGGAAAATAAAAATATGAATGAACCATACAGAGGCCACTAATTTAAGGCTGTTATAAATGAATTTGTATGTTTTTATTTTGGTGTGAACCAGCATGCCACCTTTTGGCCACTTCATTCAGGTATACGAAGAGGTTCCAGAGAAGCAGTTAGTCTGCGTATACATCAAGGAGATGAACACTACAGATGTTTTAATTTGAAGATAATGGAAATGGTATTCTCATGTGATCGTATTCATATATTTTAGGTAAGTTTCTCAAAGCACTACATATTTAATAAATTATTAGGATTTTCTATTATATTACACCCAGGTTGTTAAATGGCTTGGACACAAACTGAAGATATAACTCTAGTGTTTATTTAAGAACTGTCATTGCCTAAAATGTTCGCTAATTAAAAGTTTTAAAAAACACGCCCACCATTAATCGCATTGATGTATTACCTCAAACTTGCCTGCTTTGATGAGGGTCGGTATCTAAAAATAGGACGGCTCTGAATTCTGGGGAAAACCTAGTTATATATAGCAATATCAACCGCAATTGCTCATCCGCATTCATTTTATACTACCTCAAAGTATCTACTAGAGTTTAAAAATAGACTGTTTCACATGTGCAATAAACTATTCAAAATGGTTTTTCACAGACGGGTCCAAAAATGAATGGAACATTCAACAAATAGTTTTGAACACAGTTAGCAAGGTGCATGTGTGAAACTCAGTGGTGACCAGCCAAGCACATAATAGAGATTGGTAGCCTAAAACATTTACATCTAGTAAGAAATCAATTCTGCACACGACTCCTTAATATTTCAGAATGATATTGCCACCATATTGGTCTCAAACAGTTATGGGGGTGCATTTGAACCAGGGAATCTATACATACCTACCTGTCCACGACTTTCCGATCCACAACTTCATAAACACAATACTAGGCTCAATATTCTCCTAAAATCCTGCTTCCCCTTGCCAGGCTCGAAAGCGAGATTGCTCTTTTATGAAAATGTGCAAATGTATAACCTTGCATGGTGGGTCTACTTGAACCATGAAAATTAGCTATCAGATTTAAAACTACTGGAAGCGCCAAACCACTTTAAAATGGCGTCCATATTTGATTCAGAAACATGAGTATATCCTTTGTTATATGCATAACCATTAATACTGTAATGCAGAGGAATAGACGTACATGACAGAAACATGATTTAGGTTTTCACACTTTAGAACATCTGATCTGCCTAGTTAAGGACAGTGGAGATGTTTTTCAAGAGTACCTTTGAATCCGCGGAACTGGAAGACTGGTTTGATTTCACAGAGAACTGTTTGTTTTCTGATCTTAGAACGACAGCAAGGGTCCAGGACTTATCCGGGAGTGCTTACTGCAGTGTGCTACCTTCTTCCAAGGCTGGGAATAAGGGAGAGCCCAAAGGAACACAGTGAGCTGCAATGTCCTGGGGGAAAAAAGGAAGACTTTAGGATACAGTGCTAAATAAAGAAGAGAAAATTATTTTTCAGACTTGAACCCATCACCTGGTATCTAAGGAGCAGCCACCGGAAGATCTGGGGGCATTTGGAGTAATGGACCTTTTCTGTTTTGTTTTTTGTTTATTTTTAGTTTTCTTAGGAAACAGCTTAAATATCTTTCATTTCACACATTGTCTAAATACACACATTTAAAAATTCTGAAAAACAGCACATTCACTTTTTAACCTTAGACACTGTCACTTTTCCCTTGAAATATTAATAAAAGCATTTATTTAAAACCAGCTCAAATCCTAGTTGATTTAAGCAAAGTAGGAAATTTCATTGTGTAAGGTGCTCGTGCCAACATAAATACAAAATGTATTCTATAATATCTTATCAACGTGTGATGCTTAACGTTGCAGCCATTCAATTATAATTTTCAAAACTAAAATGCTATGAAACTGATTCCCTCCACAGATATACAACTCAGCCCTTAAGGATAAGGTGACAGTTTGAACAAAGTGCTTATTGCTGTGAGCTCTTACAATAATCAAAGAAGAATACATGTACTTTTTATTACTGAGGTGTTAAAACAGTTCAACCTAGTTTTAGAGTTACTTCCATCGCAAAAGCTCCCCACATTTCCCCATAGCGACGTATTTTATGAATTCTGACTCAGTACCAGTACTCTCACTGGCTAATCTTTTTCATCTTACCAAGTCATTCCCCTAGGGTAGGGTGTACAGATGATGTCCAGTTTTGCGTGATAGCAGAACAAGCCAATGTTGTTGAAATGTATATAAATTGTGTGTGTCGCCGCTCAAACTGCAATGGAAAGACGAGGCCTAACAATGCTATAGAGAGTGTGGGCTGAACTGTGAATCCCACACTAAGCGAGATTTGCCTAAAAACCTGTGCCCAAAACTCAGAGACACCTCTGCAAGACCAAAACATATGCTCCCAATCCGTTACATATGGGACATTTTTTGTTGGAAACTCTAAGCAACTTGTCCACAGTCATATTACCTTGACCAGGTATCCCGGTCAAACTCTATACCAGTGAGTCTCCCCTATTTCGATCCAATATTCTCAATGATCTGGGAGTTGTATGGGTGTAGTTCTCTATAACAAAATCTGACAGAGTCCTTAACTTTGTCAGCCCAAAACAATTTCTTAACTAGCTCAGTCGCTAGGTAGATTTCTGATAAGCAAAGGCAAATAAAAACAAAAATAATTTGCATGTAGAGAAAACTGTAAGAGACGTCATAATGGAAATTGCTAGGCCGTATCTCCTCTTCCAATTCAATTCGATTCATGGCTAAGAAATCCCCAACTTCATTAATCTTTATTTTTTCCATTTCTTGACAACAGTCGGAGTGAGACAAGCCGATAGATGCATACAGCTCTCCATAGTCGCCTCAGTATGGATAGCTGGTATTCCATAGTTTCGAAAAAGAATTTGTATTTCAACCCAAATGATCTGCAGAGACTTGTATCTCACTTCTTAGGCATTTTGGGTTCTTTTATGGCTCTTGCCAGGTCTGCTATGCCATAGTAGCGCGCCATATATAAGATACTATTGTTATCAAAAGGGGTGGTTTGCATCGAAAATCTGCGATTCTGTAGTGCCATGGACGCTAGATAGTAAGACCTAAAGCATGGAAATGCTAGCCCGCCATCGGTTTTCGGTAATTGTAAAACCTTTAAGCTGGCTCTAGGGGATTTATTCCTCAATTTAAATTGCAACAGGAACCTTAAAAAAAAGAAGTGTACCAGGTGCAGAATGGACATTTTAATTAAAGATATTCGACCTATCACAGTGAGGGGAAGAGATTGGAGTTATGGATCTGAAGTACAGCATTTTTTCTTCAGATCCTAAAGGTTTTAACTTTTGGTTCTCAATGAACAACATTATGGGGTCGATTCCGAACTCGGCCGGAAGCGCACCTAACAGTATTTGTCCAGAAAAAATACCAGCCGAACGCGTGTTTCCCGACCGATTCGAACACTCGTCCGAACGAACAAGTACGATGCGCAAACAGCCCAGATTCCGAGCGAACCGTACTCACCCATTTCAGCTCCTGTTCCCCGCCCGAGCCGGATCCGTAAACGCCGATTCGAGTCGCACGGAAGCAAATACACAGCACCTTCCGGCCGGACTAGTACGATGCGCCTTCCGTACGCACCGAACCCGTCGCTACGTCCGGCACGTTTGAGCATCCGGGAGAGCCGTACATAAGCTCCGATTCGCGCCACAAGAATATCCACGACTACGAGACGAACAAGCCAGCGACGAGTACGAGTCGAAGACACGCGAAACCCGAACGAGACGACCGAAGCATGAATCCCATCACGCAGGTCCTACCTATACCCTACATCTATTACCGGGACCGGCACGGACGCGTACGGCGCAGACGGTAAGTCAAACACCAACAACACCAACAAACGACACGTACCCGAAATATGTCACACACACATAGGGATGCACAAATGACGTACACTAGCAACAGCAGAACCATAGGGGTGGGATGCCCATCACCAATGCCATACACACCCACAGGGGGATGGATGCCTACCACTACCACCACCCCTACTCAGGGGGGCCTGGATGCCTGTCACTACTACCATCCCCACCCTTAGGGGGATGGAAGACTGCCACTACCACCACCCCTACTCAGGGGGGCCTGGATGCCTGTCACTACTCCCATCCCCACTCATAGGGGGATGGATGCCGACCACTAACACCACCCCTACTCATGGGGGCCTGGAAGCCTACCACTACCACCACACCTACTCATGGGGGCCTGGATGCCTAGCACCACTACCATCCCCACCCTTAGGGGGATGGATGCCTGCCACTACCACCACCCCTACTCAGGGGGGCCTGGATGCCTGTCTCTACTACCATCCCCACCCTTAGGGGATGGATGCCTGCCACTAACACCACCCCTACTCAGGGGGCCTGGATGCCTGTCACTACTACCATCCCCACTCATGGGGGGATGGATGCCTGCCACCACCACCACCCCTACTCAGGGGGCCTGGATGCCTGTCACCACTACCATCCCCACCCTTAGGGGATGGATGCCTGCCACTACCACCACCCCTACTCAGGGGGCCTGGATGCCTGTCACTACTACCACCCCTACTCATGGGGGATGGATGCCTACCACTACCACCACCCCTACTCAGGGGGCCTGGATGCCTGTCACCACTACCATCCCCACCCTTAGGGGATGGATGCCTGCCACTACCACCACCCCTACTCAGGGGGCCTGGATGCCTGTCACCACTACAATCCCCACTCATGGGGGGGATGGATGCCTGCCACTACCACCACCCCTACTCAGGGGGGCCTGGATGCCTGTCACTACTACCATCCCCACTCATGGGGAGATGAATGCCTACCACTACCACCACCCCTACTCAGGGGGGCCTGGATGCCTGTCACTACTACCATCCCCACTCATAGGGGGATGGATGCCGACCACTAACACCACCCCTACTCATGGGGACCTGGATGCCTACCACTACCACCACACCTACTCATGGGGGCCTGGATGCCTAGCACCACTACCATCCCCACCCTTAGGGGGATGGATGCTTGCCACTACCACCACCCCTACTCAGGGGGGCCTGGATGTCTGTCTCTACTACCATCCCCACCCTTAGGGGGATGGATGCCTGCCACTAACACCGCCCCTACTCAGGGGGCCTGGATGCCTGTCACCACTACCATCCCCACCCTTAGGGGATGGATGCCTGCCACTACCACCACCCCTACTCAGGGGGCCTGGATGCCTGTCACTACTACCATCCCCACTCATGGGGGGATGGATGCCTACCACTACCACCACCCCTACTCAGGGGGGCCTGGATGCCTGTCACCACTACCATCCCCACCCTTAGGGGGATGGATGCCTGCCACTGCCACCACCCCAACTCAGGGGGCCTGGATGCCTGTCACCACTACCATCCCCACCCTTAGGGGATGGATGCCTGCCACTACCACCACCCCTACTCAGGGGGCCTGGATGCCTGTCACCACTACCATCCCCACTCATGGGGGATGGATGCCTGCCACTACCACCACCCCTACTCAGGGGGCCTGGATGCCTGTCACTACTACCATCCCCACCCTTAGGGGGATGGATGCCTGCCACTACCACCACCCCTACTCAGGGGGCCTGGATGCCTGTCACTTCTACCATCCCCACTCATGGGGGATGGATGCCGACCACTAACACCACCCCTACTCATGGGGGCCTGGATGCCTACCACTATCACCACACCTACTCATGGGGGCCTGGATGCCTAGCACCACTACCATCCCCACCCTTAGGGGATGGATGCCTGCCACTACCACCACCCCTACTCAGGGGGCCTGGATGCCTGTCTCTACTACCATCCCCACCCTTAGGGGATGGATGCCTGCCACTAACACCACCCCTACTCAGGGGGCCTGGATGCCTGTCACTACTACCATCCCCACTCATGGGGGATGGATGCCTGCCACCACCACCACCCCTACTCAGGGGGCCTGGATGCCTGTCACCACTACCATCCCCACCCTTAGGGGATGGATGCCTGCCACTACCACCACCCCTACTCAGGGGGCCTGGATGCCTGTCACCACTACCATCCCCACTCATGGGGGGATGGATGCCTGCCACTACCACCACCCCTACTCAGGGGGCCTGGATGCCTGTCACTACTACCATCCCCACCCTTAGGGGGATGGATGCCTGCCACTACCACCACCCCTACTCATAGGACGGGTAATGCATGACACAACCAGCATACTCCCACATAAGGAATGTCTGAAAATTACATCTCCCCCCAACACCATGACAAGCGTGTGTAGTCTGTGTCAAATGCCTACAACACTGAACATGACATTGAACATACAATGTGACCCCTATCACATGTGTCACACATAAATGTGTGTGGCCTCCACAATGCAAGCAGACCATGACCACTGTAGCAATGGGGTCTAACACCCTATCACCACAGTGACCAAAAGGTAAGTGTGGGGTCCATAGCTGAAGCACATTTTGAACAGTGTGGCAATGGGGCCTAAAGCCCCATCACCACAGTGACCAAAAGGTAAGTGTGGGGTCCATAGCTGAAGCACATTTTGAACAGTGTGGCAATGGGGCCTAAAGCCCCATCACCACAGTGACCAAAAGGTAAGTGTGGGGTCCATAGCTGAAGCACATTTTGAACAGTGTGGCAATGGGGCCCAAAGCCCCATCACCACAGTGACCCAAAGGTAAGTGTGGGGTCCATAGCTGAAGCACATTGTGAACAGTGTGGCAATGGGGCCCAAAGCCCCATCACCACAGTGACCAAAAGGTAAGTGTGGGGTCCATAGCTGAAGCACATTTTGAACAGTGTGGCAATGGGGCCTAAAGCCCCATCACCACAGTGACCAAAAGGTAAGTGTGGGGTCCATAGCTGAAGCACATTTTGAACAGTGTGGCAATGGGGCCTAAAGCCCCATCACCACAGTGACCAAAAGGTAAGTGCAGTCATGGTAAAAGCTGCAAAAGCCAAACTGCATGGATGATTCCTGGTCACACAACAACAAACACATCAGTGGCATAGTAGTGCTTGTGTCCCATATCAACATAGATTGGGTGAGGCAAACAGTGCAGTGGCAATGAAACATCGTTTTGGCCATGTGCATACAAACATCACCCATGGGGGCTCACATTGTCAACATTCACAAATAACACAATGACAGAAGTGACTATCATAATGCAGAGCCACATATCTGCACCAATGGACACACAAATGTAGATATCCTGTGGAGACTGTAGATGTCAGGTGAACAAATACCATACCATGGCAGCAATGGGACATACAAACCATGATCATTGTGCTGACTGATGACCTAGGAGTCCCAGGGACAGCAGGGGAAAGCCACCAAACAACATACAGCCAATGGCACACTCAAGATATGCCAATGCAGTGGTGCAAATGCACAAACACAAACAGGCAGACTCACACTGCATATCAAACACAACAGGTGAGGGGGGTGGTGTGCCAGTGTCCCCAGGCAAACACACAACACATGAGGAGGCCTGAATCCCTATTACACAGATGTCAACACAGTGCCACACAAAAGTAACTCATGGATCGGATTCCCCTATGTGGACAAACAGGCGTTGTTAGATGAGAGGGAGCCCAAATTACACATGTCACACAAGCTTGTAGGAACAGCAACTAACACAGCAAGAGACAGACCCACCACAGCACTACCCCCAGGGACCCCACATTGTGGTGACACTAGCCTGCATGATAATCTCACTGTGATGACAAAGGTAGATGCCATTCACACTGTGAACCACAGCCATATGTCCTGAGCAACAAACTACCATCACACCTACACAAGCACAAATCAATCAGCACGGCCTGCCAGCCAAGGCCAATATGGAGGTAGGGGTCTAGCCGTGCAACAACTCACATTTGCACACACTCAACACCACACACCTTGATCTACACCAATGTGCAGCAGTGAAGCTCACATGGACTGGTGACATTGCACATGCACCTATGACAATCCCAGGGGTGGTGGGGGGAACTAAGGTGCAGAAACCCATCACACATGGCCAGTCAACAAGACTCGTGAATGTCTGACACACTGCACAGTACGCGGTACATGGGCATGACGTGAAATCCACCCCAATCAATGGGCTCCCGGCCATAGTCACACACCAATGAAGAAGCCAAGGTGACCCACAAAGAACACACGTAGACAACTTCCAACATTGCAGCTCTGACCCTGAGTACTGACAGCAGTCACACACACAACGTGTCACAATCACTGAAAGCTAACACAAACTGTAAATTACATGACTTGTGTAACCAACAAGTGCCAAGAGGAATCCTGACTGTGTACCATCTGCGTTTGCCCACATCCCCAGCCCTGACAACAAAGACAACTAGGGATGACAACCTGATGAACATTAGTTTGCCATGCACCCACATCCTGGAGAAACCAGGTCCAAGATGCTGGATGAACACAGAACAACTCAGCAAGCATCACAAACAGGAACATCCGTAGGGACACAGCCTGTGTAGGAAAAGGGAAGGGAACACGCACAGACATGCTTACACAACACACAACACGGGCCCAGGCAATGTCACGGGATTACACACTGCCATGAGGGCACTCCACTCCTGTGGAAGGTCCGCTGTACCAAACCTTGTCTGTGCACGACTCAAACATGTCAGCAGAACACTCGGTCAGTGAGTCAACAACTACAACACACCGAAGGCTCTGCTCACATCAGCCTGGGTACGGGAGTGTCACGTCAGTCATCTGCATACACCCAAAACACGTGTCAAGCATACACAGATGAGTCCTTCAACATTGATGTGCTAAACTGCATGTCCAGTGGAGATGGGCACACCGTCAGGGAAATAGAAACATTGAACAGTGGTAAGCCCACCAGATGTGCATCAGTGTAAGACAAAGATGTTAATTTACAAATGCAAAACGTACATCCCTGTGTCAAATGCTGAACATTACACCCTCAGACTGCAGCAAAGGATGCTATAGATCCAGACTACATCAGGAAACATATCCCATGGACCACATGGAGTCCATCACAGCAACACTTCATTTTCCTGATCTGAACACTATTACAACTGCAAATGCATGATGATACTCATCTACATCATGTACATCAAAAGAAAAACCACAAGTAAACAAAAAGAGGCTTTATTCAGCAAATGTCAAACAAAATTTTTAACTCCAAAAGAAACTAAGGCCAATGGCCAGTCCAAATACACAGTCCCAACAGGGTGATGTGTGACAACTCGTCAGCCATTGCTTGCCTGCACTGGTACGGACAGGGGACATCCCCCTTGGAGGGGCATACGAGGGGCAGGCCAGGCACCGCAGGGACAGGATCAGGGGATGCTAGAAGGAGGCAGTGAAGGGGTGGTGGGTGCAGGAGTGTCACCGGCAACTGCAGAGGAGGTGTCTGACTCAGGGGGGGCCGGCACCACTGTAGGGCACAAGTCAGATGGGGTGGTTGTGGACTCCACTGCAGTGCATGACTCCAAGGGAGTGGAAGGGGGGCAGATGAGGTGGGCAGGACAGAGGGGGGACCCGGTCTCCACACCAGTGGCACAAACAGGCAGAGTGTCTGGTTTGGGGGTGGAAGAGCAAGTGGCAGGGGGGGAGGGCCTAAGCAGTTTGGGGATGCAGTATCGGTGTGTGGGGGAACCTGGGGCAGGGTGTGGCGGTGGAACCTGTGGAGTGGTGGCCTGGGGGATGGAGGAGAGAGACTGGGTGGTGGAGCTGCGTGGTAGTGGTGGTGGGGTCTTGCCCTTCCTGGTCCGGGGGGACTTCCGAATGGGGTCCTCAGTCTGCCTGCGCCTGGGGGAGGGTGTCCGGGGGCGAGGGGCACTCCCCTCTGTGTGGGTGGACTTCCTCTTCCCCCGGTATGCCGGATCAGCAGGATCGGAGGGGAAGAGGCTGAGGTCACAGAGGAAGAGCTGCTGTGTAGGTGGGGTTGCAGGTGTGGCAAGGGAAGGGGTCTTGGAGGGAGAGGATTTGGAGGACTGCAGAGTGATTGTGAATGCCTGTGTGTGTGTCTGTTCCCCATCCCCTGTGTGTGTGGTATCAGTCCCCTGAGGATGCTTGTGTGCACGTCTTGCCTTTCTTTTGGGTGTGTCTGTGCTGCTCGTGTCTGTGTGTTTGGGTGATTGTGCAGGTGTGCATGTGCTTTGGACAGGTAGGGTGCCAGGAAGTGTGGATGGGGCAGAGGTAGGAGGGGTGAGGGACTGTTGGAGGAGGGACACTGCTGCCGTCAGGGAGGAGTCCATGGACTTATTGCACCTCTTTAGGGCAGACATACCCGTCGAGATGCCCTCCATGAACGACACCAGCTGTGTCAACAGACTGGTGTGTGCATGGAGGACACTCAGCATTGCTGTCTGCCCTACATGGAGCTGCCGAAGTAGGTACACAGACTCCTAACTCAGGGCAGCAGGGGACACAGGGGCAGGGGGTGCGGTGCCTGGCACAAAGGAGACATGCTCCCGGACACGGGAGCCTCCACGGACCTCTGGAATGGGAGCCAATGGGAGGGCGGTGGTGGTGGTGGTGGTGGCGGGCCCAGACAGACTAGCTGAGGTTTGGTGGCTGCTGAGACCCGCCTCCACAAGGGAGTCATCCTCCGAGCTGCTGTGGTCCTCAGCTGAGGTGGATGGTGCTGAGGACTCCTCGGTGTGGCTCCCCTCGCCCTCCGTGCCACTGGGTCCCTCCGACCACTCGTCGGCTGTTGGCCCAATCTGCCTTTGCAGCTCCTCCCGGTCCGTGGAGCTGTCCCCTCCTGTGGCCGTGGATGTATCTGCAAACAATCAGGGAAACAGACAAACATCAGTCACCTGCACTGACCGCACACACCACAGTAAGTACAGCACATTACAGAGCAAGCCCTGGCATCCTTAGTTGAACATTGCCAAAAGTCCTCACCCAGATTCTGAGAAGCCAATTGTCAGTCTGATGGTCAACCATGGAACTCACACCCCTCCTGCCCTTGCACCTATCTGTCTGGTGCCTGTCTGATGGTAATACCCCAGTGTGGACACATGCACCACCTACACAGTTGTTGGACATTGCAAAGAACACGGTGAAGTTTGTGAACATGCACACATCACATCTCGTGCCACTGAGTCAGTGCAGGTGTCCGGATAAAGGGATGGCCAGAGTCTAAATAGTAATGCATGTGATGCATACCAGCACCAGACACCATGATGCACTCATGTCCGGATAGTCAATGCCACAATGGGGTGCATGTTGCACATGTCACTCCCCTGCAGGATCACTCTTAGGGAGTGTAATGCCATAACACAGGCATGCGTGCAAAGTCATACATCACTGTCTCCAGTCACATGGCCATGGCAGCCAGCCAACAACAGTCTGCACTGTGTCACAATCCTAGGACATGGGGAATGCAAGTAATGTAAGTGACAAGTGCACATGTCCATCCACCACAAACCACATCATCTGTACTCGTATTTGTCCACGTCATACCATTTGGACATATGGGAGACATGAAACCCAACTCTCAGAACCTGAGCACCTCACAGTGTGCTGTGAATGAAAAACAGCTGCCTGAAAGTCACAGTCGCATACACCTGTGTGCACAGTCAAGTGATCAAACACCTATAAGTCACAGAAGTATCGTCTGTCATGGTCACATCTCAGATGGCATGCTGAGCCCTAACCGATAAACATACCAGTAGTCCTGACAATGAAGCCACAGCACAATGACACAGAGGCAGACACCTGAGGGAACATGTCACTGAGCACAACATGTCAGCTGATACACGGGAGTGGGAGTACAGAGTGTATTGTATGCCCTGGAGTAGGCATGACTGTCCAGCTCCACCTGTAAGAGGGATGAGCCCTGGACAGTAGGCAGGTGGCTAAGCATGTGTGACACACTTGACATACATACTCCTGAGGCCCAAACATTGTTCCCACCCGCAGCATGGGGGTGTGCCAAATACCCCAGGGACATGTGGTGATTCAGATCAGCAAGTGGACCACATATCAAAGTTACACCCAGATTACATTTCACAACTTAGGCATTGTGTGAGCAATCGACCCACCCATGAAGCCCACCACAAAGTCACGGGAACAAAAGCTGTCCCCCACCTTGAGCAAAGCAAAATGCAAGGACCCTGTACCCAAGTGACACAATTTCCTGACCCTAAGGACCACACCTGTGTATCAGATGAGGAGTGGGCATGTCACAATTGAGGGACATGGGTCCTGGACCACAAGACTGATGTACTGTGGAAGTTTAACCAGGCCAGAGGAGGGCACATAGCATGTCAGACAGAGTTCACAGTGCAGTCATGGACTCACCCCCTCCTTGCTGCTGTCTGTCCTTCAGCTGCCCATCCAGGTCAGGGAAGACCACCGCCAGGATCTGGAGCATGTGGGGGGTCAGGGTCCGGTGTCCGCCCCTCCTGCAAGGAGGTGACAGCTTCAGCTGGACCCTTGCGATCCTCCGGGTCCAGCCACGAAGGTCCTGCCACCTCTTCTGGCAGTTGCGGATCCGGCGCTTGTAGACCCCCACGGATCTTACTGCCCTGGCGATGGTCAGCCAGATTTCCTGCTTCTGGTGGGCATCAACCTGTGAGGATGACAAAGTGAAAAGGCCATTACTACACATGCAACATATCCGTGCATCACACAGTCGGATATACATGTCTCAATCACAGGGGCATATGATGTACACAGGCAGTGCAACGATGGCTATGAACAGTTTGCCAGCAGTTACTACATGGTATCATTGCATGGGAAGTAAACCTTGTTGGAATGCACTGTTACTGCACTGTACCTGTTCAGTGCATGTGACTACACACTTTGGGGGTGAGAACTACTCAGTGAGCATGCTAGCCAGTGGTGTGCACACTGTAAGTCTTGCTAGTCAGACAACATGCACAATTAGTAAGGCAGTGGACAGCACACTAACCTGCTCCCCTGGTGTCCCATACAGCTTGCTGTACTGTGGAAGGAGGTTGTCCAGCAGGGCCTGGTTCTCCTCAAGGCTGAAGGCTGGGGCTCTCTCCACAGTACGTGCCATTGCAGTAGCCAGAGGATGCAGAGACAGCAGCAGTGTTGGTGGCAGATGTCGTCCTGGAGCATGTAGTGCAGGCAAGTGAGCCCTCAGGGGAACAGCCAGCATTATAAGTGTGCTGCAGAGGCAGATACTGTCCCATGTGTCCAAAGTGATAGGTCCAAGTCGTTTGCATCTTCTGAATCTGACCAATCCATGGAATAGCAGCACTAATACACGCCCACAGCATCCTTCAAAACTTCAACTTCATGACACCCATGAATTTGCAACATTGTTGTGGCTGGCCAACTGAATTCACTGCATCAGACTCGTTGAAGCTTCGAAAACGCGTCCGTTGCCATGCCAGGCCCCAGCCAATGCGTGCGCACCGTTCGGTCCATTGCTGTACAACGCGATCCGGATACACGTACCGCTCACAACAGATACAATGGGCCGTGCGGGCACACCGCTCGGTCCATTGCTGTACAACGCGTATTCCGGGATACAACGTGTACCCGCTCACAACAGATGCAATGGGCCGTGCGGGCACACCGATCGGTCCATTGCTGTACAACGCGTACCCACTAACAACAGATGCAATGGGCCGTGCGGGCACACCGATCGGTGCATTGCTGTACAACGCGTACCCGCTCACAACAGATGCAATGGGCCGTGCGGGCACACCGCTCGGTCCTTTGCTGTACAACGCGTATTCCGGGATACAACGCGTACCCGCTCACAACAGATGCAATGGGCCGTGAGGGCACACCGCTCGCTCCATTGCTGTACAACGCGTATTCCGGGATACAATGCGTACCCGCTCACAACAGATGCAATGGGCCGTGCGGGCACACTGATCGGTCCATTGCTGTACAACGCGTACCTGCTAACAACAGATGCAATGGGCCGTGCGGGCACACCGATTGGTCCATTGCTGTACAACGCGTACCCGCTCACAACAGATGCAATGGGCCGTGCGGGCACACCGCTCGGTCCATTGCTGTACAACGCATACCCGCTCACAACAGATGCAATGGGCCGTGCGGGCACACCGCTCGGTCCATTGCTGTACAACGCGTATTCCGGGATACAACGCGTACCCGCTCACAACAGATGCAATGGGCCGTGCGGGCACACCGATCGGTCCATTGCTGTACAACGCATACCCGCTAACAACAGATGCAATGGGCCGTGCGGGCACACCGATCGGTCCATTGCTGTACAATGCATACCCGCTCACAACAGATGCAATGGGCCATGCGGACACACCGCTTGGTCCATTGCTGTACAACGCGTATTCCGGGATACAACGCGTACCCGCTCACAACAGATGCAATGGGACGTGCGGGCACACCGCTCGGTCCATTGCTGTACAACGCGTACCCGCTCACAACAGATGCAATGGGCCGTGCGGGCACACCGCTCGGTCCATTGCTGTACAACTCGTATTCCGGGGATACAACGCGTACCCGCTCACAACAGATGCAATGGGCCGTGCGGGCACACCGATCGGTCCATTGCTATACCAACAGCGTACCCGCTCACAACAGATGCAATGGGCCGTGCGGGCACACCGCTCGGTCCATTGCTGTACAACGCGTATTCCGGGATACAACGCGTACCCGCTCACAACAGATGCAATGGGCCGTGCGGGCACACCGCTCGGTCCATTGCTGTACAACGCGTACCCGCTCACAACAGATGCAATGGGCCATGCGGGCACACCGCTCGGTCCATTGCTGTACAATGCGTCCCTGTACAGGTCACACGCTTATGTCACCATGCTTGTCACTGGTGAACCTATGCCAGCCACATAAACTTTCCAGGGACTCAGGGGCACACCTACAACACCACACCCTGTCCACACTGTATCTAAGGCATGTAAGGCTGCATTACCTTTTCTGTGTATAGGGGTAAACATGTGGTTTTTGGGGTGGAACTTGGGGGCAGCCACACCCAGGCTGTGCATGTGTTCATGGGGACAGGATCCTTTGTGTGTTGTGCACCTGACCACTGTGATGTGCAACTGTTCATTTTGGAGCATGTGGCATGGTCACATTTCCAGGTTGTGTATGTGTATGACATGTCACATACCCCCAGGCTCACATGTGGGAAGGCATGTACGTTACAGGGTGACCCATTGCCACAATAGTGATGGCCCTCCACAGTCTGTGTGCTAGTTGTGTTTCCGATGTCTCTGACTCCATGTGCACAATGGGAGACAGTCTCCACATCCACATTGTTTGTGCATGGACTTTGATGTTGTGTGTGTGTGTGTCACAGACGTCCATTTCTGTCCTGCAGAGGCAACAGGGGCCACTACCTGTGGGAGCCATGTTTGTTTTTCTGACGTGTACATGATACGCCATGTCATGCCAGTGTCCATGTGGCAAGACAGGGTCCCTGGGAATCTACCTGTCAATGAGCTGTGATGCCTGTGGCGCATCTGTCCAGACATGTCACTGTGGTGTGTGTGTGGAACGTGACAGCAGTAAATGGGTACCGTGACACAGCCTAATGGTTTCCCATAGCACACCCTGGAACCTGTTGTCAACACTTGTTGAACAGAGATGTTAGATGATGTCCATGTAGGTGCCATATATGTCCAAACAGAACGGCACACACATCAAGTACTTGTGTCTCGTAATGAAGTATCATGTGAAATTGAGTATGGTGGACGGCACATATGTGGGGTGACTGACAATCTTGCTTTCTTCACGTATGCACTGCAGGGCTCCAGCTGTCCATAGACCATTCCCTGACCTGGCAACGATGGTGGAACGTGACAGCATCCGACGGTACCGCTTCACCAGGCAGCTGATTGAGGATTTGGCAGTGCACTTGGCCCCACATTTGCAACCTGGCTGGCCGTACACTACAGCGCTGACCCCCAAGGTGAAGGTGATGGCAGCACTACACTTCTTTGCCACCGGTACCTTTCAACACACTGTGGCGACTGCTGGTGGGATGTCACAGACTATGTTCAGCCGTGTGCTACGCGATGTTTTGGGGGCAATGTTGAGATGCATGAACCAGTACATCTATTTCCCAACACGTCAAAAACTCACTGACGTCAAGAGTGACTTCTATGCCCTGGGGAGGATGCCACATGTCATTGGCTCCATTGATGGGACACATGTGGCTTTGGTACCACCACAGGCACATGAGCAGGCATACCGGAACCGTAAACATTACCATTCGATCAATGCTCTGGTGGTATGTCTTGCAGATATGACCATCACACATGTGTGTGCCCGTTTCCCCGGTTCGGCACACGATGCCTATGTGATGAGGAGTAGTCGCATCCCGAGGATGATGTCACAGATGCAGAACCAGCGTGCCTGGCTTGTCGGTGTGTACTGACTTTATACCATTGTGTGTGTTCTGTGATGATGTATTCCGCCCACTTTTCCAACTCAGCTAATGTGCAATTGTCTGTCTGTAGGTGACTCCGGATACCCCAACATGCCGTGGTTGCTGACACGCCTCAGGAACCCTGTGACACCAGCCCAGATGCGCTACAATGAGGCACATGGTCGGAACAGGAGAGTGATCGAGCGGACCTTTGGTCTCCTGAAGAGCCGCTTCCGCTGCCTGGACAAGACAGGAGGGGCCCTCCCATATGCCCCAGCAAAGGTGTGCAAGATTGTCATCGTCTGCTGCATGCTACACAACCTGGCAGTGCGGAAGGAGTTGCCTCTCATCCTGGATGACGATGACCAACGTCCGCCACCTGTGGAGGATCCTGGCCTGGGCCACGATGCCAGTGATGATGATGATGATGATGGTGATGTCCGCACACAGCTCATCACCAACTTCTTCAGCTGAATGTGAGTATCCAGAGAGTTGTCATGTCAATGATTTGAGTTTGCATGTTATGTGTGGGTGGTGCTCTGGTGCTGTTTGAGTGTGGCCATGTGCTACTTGACTGGATGCGTGCAGCGATGTGTCCTTGCAGATAGTCTGTACTGCCCAACAGTGTTGACATGCTAACTTGGGTTTGTGTAGTTATCGTGTGACATGTATTGGGCATGAGTATTGCAGTTCTGTGCTGTTCTTCAGTGGTTTTGACTGTGTGTCATGTCTGTCCTTCACAGGGTGCTTACAGAGTTGTTTGGTAAACTTGGATCCCCCGACTCCATGATACAGCTTTCAGGGTGGCAGCAGTCGTTTCCCTACAGGTGATGTGCCACACACCCCTGGACTTTCTATGTTCTGCACTTTTTGACTTTGTGGCCACATCCACGTGGGATTACCTTGCATTTGTAGTTGAAACAACATGTTGCAAATGTGTAATAAACCTGTGCTTCACTTTGGGATGTGCGTTGTCTGTGGTCACACATCTGACTGACATTTGCTTGCTGCACCTGTGGGCTAGTTGACACAGACTCTGAATAGGTGTGGTGTCTGTGCATTCCACTGTATTTCCTGCCAACATCAGTGTAGGCAATGAGTCTGATGGCCCTGGTGTGTATGTGTTGTGTAGCCCTAGTGGTGTGTCTCCCTCATATGTGCCACGTCGCCATGACTCACATGACGGTGTTGGACTTGCTGTAGCAGTTAGCATGCACAGTGTCATTTATCAGATCACCATCTCCATGACAGAAAGCACGTTGGAATCACAACAGAGGCAAGTATGGTGTATTAGTGAGTTTATTTACATACATGTGTGAGGATAGTGCACAGGATGGTGGGTGCTGTACATTGGGATTGGAATCCAAAGTTCCCATGTGAGTTGGAAGTCTTGGTAGCAGAAATGTCCTGAGTAAAGTCCACAGTCATCTGATACATTGGGCCAACTTAAGCTCCCCATGTCATGTGGGAGAGTTGGGTTGCATTCGACAGGGCGTGCAGTTTGCACACAGAGGAAAAGTTCCAGAACAGGTGTTGGGTTCCTGGGGGATGTACATGCCCATCGGCCTCTCAGTTTTCCTTCCTCGGACGGCCCCTCTTCTTTGGGGGGACCCTCAGGTGCAGGCTGCTGCGGTGCAGAGGACTCTCCGCCAGAGTCAGCCTCCCTCCCTGTGGCATTTTCAGTTGTTGCAGCACCAGATGTTGTGGGCACACAGGGAGGTGAGGCCATGTTGGTGCTAATCTGGCGGAGGCATGACAATATGTCCCTATGCACCGCTGTCAGTTGTTACAATGTGTCCCACTTGGACTCCATGCCAGACATGTGTGTCTCAACACGGGACATGTGTGTCTCAACACGGGACATGTGTGAGTCCAAGCGGGCATGATGGGCAGCCTGCTGCTGTTGAATGTCCTTGAGGATCCCCACTACCTGGCTGACCTCTCCGGTGCTATTCTGGTACGCATCCGCAATGCGTGCCAGTTGTGGGTCATCATGCAGTCCAGACCCCTCTGCAAACAGCGACGTATGTCTACCACCCTCCCACCACCCCTGGCGACACGTGCGGGACCTGCGGTGGCATGCACAGGTGACCGTGGGCCCACTTGGGGGTTGTTACTGGGCTCGTTGTCGGTTGCTCCACATTGGGCCTGGGTCCCTGTGCTGTTGTCATCGGTGGTCCTTGGTCTGTCCGTGTTGGCAGGGGTGGCCTGTGTGTTGGCAGTTGTTGGAGGGGTGGGTGCAGGGGTGCAGATGTTGGTCCTGCTGGTGCTGCATGATGACTCGCACCGGAGGGTCCAGCTAGGTCTTCGCCATCCGAGGTGGGCAGAGGCTGATCCACACCAGTGAGCTCAGTGTCCCCCGGAGCCTGGGACAGGGACTCCTCATCGTCTGCTGCTGTGTCCCCATCATCACCTGTTTTTGGAAGAGACACACATTGTATGTTATGTTTCCACAGGCATCAATGGTTCACACACCTGACAGTTGTGACTGTACCTCTGGATGCGGGCCTGTACATTGCATTCTCCTAAATTGTGACAGTCAGAGGTTGATATTGGTGTAGCACATTGTCCTGCCAACCTGTGGCATTTCAATGTGAATGTTGAGGTGTGTGCATGACCAGCATTGGTGGTATTTGGTTGCCGTCCGGCCCTCCTTCTCCCCCCAGCCCAGTTATCCCACCATGAAGCATGCCACCCTTGCAGTGGGTGCAGGTTAACTCTCAGGATGTCAGTCAGTGGTGTCCTGCTGTTGGTTTGTGCACAGTTCCCAGCAGGGTCTTGTGCTCCCCACAGCAGTACCCAGTGTCAGCCATCGTGTCAGTCCTTTTCCACTCCCTATGATGTGAGCATGGTTCAGGGTGGTGTTGATGGGCCAATTGTGAGGGTGACCAATATCTGTGACTCCAACTCCCATCATGCTATTGCCTACACCCCCCTTCCCAGCATGCCCATACTTCCTTCCTTTTGACTCTGCTTCCCTGTAGGGTAGTGTGCCTGTGCTGACAGGATGGCTGACAGTGTTGTCCTGGCGGTTGTTTGGCTACAGGTCCCAAGAGTGTCCCTGTGCTTCACACAGCATAACCCAGGGTGGTGGTTCTTTGTGGGATCTTCAATTAGAGTGTGAGGCATTGCATTCTCCCAGGTGGGTTATGTGGAGTTAGTGTTGAGGGTGTGTGTGAGGAGAACTGCTTGTAACTATGGTCAGTGCTGTGAGTCCTCCTTCCCACCCAGCCAGATATCCCACCATGGAAGGTGCTTCCATTGCAGGGAGTGCAAGTTGGCTTTCAGGATGTCAGTCAGTGGTGTCCTGCTGTTGGTTGGTGTCCGTGATGTCCTGCTGTTGGTTCCCAGCAGGGCCTTGTGCTCCCCACAGCAGTACCCAGTGTCAGCCATCTTGTCAGTCCTTTTCCACTCCCTGTGATGTGAGCATGGTTCAGGGTGGTGTTGATGGGCCAATTGTGAGGGTGACCAATATCTGTGACTACAACTCCCATCATGCTATTGCCTACACTCCCGTTCCCAGCATGCCCATACTTCCTTCCTTTTGAGTGGACTTCACTGTGTGTGAGTGTGACAGCAATGGCAAGATGGCTGACAATGTGGTCCTGTTGTTTGTTGGTGCCCAGTTCCCAGCAGGGCCTTGTGCTCCCCACAGCTGAGGCCAGTGTCAGACATCTTTGAAGTGGCTTTTCAGTGCCTGTGAGGTGTGCATGCTTCAGTGTGAGCATGCTGGGCCATGTGGGTGGGGGATGTTGAGCGGTGACTACCACTCCCATCATGCTATTGCCTACACCCCCCTTCCCAGCATGCCCATACTTCCTTCCTTTTGAGTGGACTTCACTGTGTGTGAGTGTGACAGCAATGGCAAGATGGCTGACAATGTGGTCCTGTTGTTTGTTGGTGCCCAGTTCCCAGCAGGGCCTTGTGCTCCCCACAGCTGAGGCCAGTGTCAGACATCTTTGAAGTGGCTTTTCACTGCCTGTGAGGTGTGCATGCTTCAGTGCGAGCTTGCTGGGCCATGTGGGTGGGGGATATTGAGCTCTGACTACCACTCCCATCATGCTATTGCCTACACCCCCCTTCCCAGTATGCCCATACTTCCTTCCTTTTGACTCTGCTTCCCTGTGGGGTAGTGTGCCTGTGCTGACAGGATGGCTGACAGTGTTGTCCTGGCGGTTGTTTGGCTACAAGTCCCAAGAGTGTCCCTGTGCTTCACACAGCATAACCCAGGGTGGTGGTTCTTTGTGGGATCTTCAATTAGAGTGTGAGGCATTGCATTCTCCCAGGTGGGTTATGTGGAGTTAGTGTTGAGGGGGTGTGTGAGGAGAACTGCTTGTAACTATGGTCGGTGTTGTGAGTCCTCCTTCCCACCCAGCCAGATATCCCACCATGGAACGTGCTTCCATTGCTGGGAGTGCAAGTTGGCTTTCAGGATGTCAGTCAGTGGTGTCCTGCTGTTGGTTGTTGCACAGTTCCCAGCAGGGCCTTGTGCTCCCCACAGCAGTACCCAGTGTCAGCCATCTTGTCAGTCCTTTTCCACTCCCTGTGATGTGAGCATGGTTCAGGGTGGTGTTGATGGGCCAATTGTGAGGGTGACCAATATCTGTGACTCCAACTCCCATCATGCTATTGCCTACACCCCTTTCCCAGCATGCCCATGCTTCCTTCCTTTTGAGTGGACTTCACTGTGTGTGAGTGTGACAGCAATGGCAAGATGGCTGACAGTGTGGTCCTGTTGTTTGTTGGTGCACAGTTCCCAGCAGGGCCTTGTGCTCCCCACAGCAGTACCCAGTGTCAGCCATCTTGTCAGTCCTTTTCCACTCCCTGTGATGTGAGCATGGTTCAGGGTGGTGTTGATGGGCCAATTGTGAGGGTGACCAATATCTGTGACTACAACTCCCATCATGCTATTGGCTACACTGACTTCACCAGCATACACAGAATTCCTTCCTTTCAGTGAGCTTCCCTGTGAGGTGGTGTTCTAGTGGTGGCAAAATATCTGACAGTGTTTGTTGGTTATATTTGTGCCACTGCCTTGCTGTATTTGTTGTTAGGTTTGTACATGTCATGACACAGTTACATATCACTATGAGATGGCAGGTATTGTGTTTGTCTGACTAGCATTCACATCTTGGGATGATTATCTTTTGGTTGCTGTAGATTTGCTAAGGGTGCATGGTTTGACTATCCCCTTGACAGTGATGTGTGTGTATTGTCACACCATATTGTGTATATTAGTTGTGTACTCACCAGGCTCTGGGATGTTTGTTAGTCCATATACGCTCACTGGTGGTAGGATGGCCCGCACCTTCTCCTCCCAGGGCCTGAGGTATACTGGTTTGGCAGGAGGGCCACTGCCGGTGTGCCGACTCAGGAGGTAATCCTTCTTCAGTAGGTCCCTGACCCTCCTGCGCACATCATACCACCTGTTCTGGATGTATTACTTTGTGCGCAAACATGGTGATTGTGCGTTGACCCTGTCGACGATCCTCTCCCACATCTTGGTTTTCTGTGCCAGGGGGGTCTGTTGGACCAATGTGCCAAACAACTGTGGCTCTACCCTGAGGATCTCATCTACCAGGACTTCCAATTCACTGTCTAGGAACTTTGGATTCTTCTTTAGGGGCATGGTGATGGGTAGTGGTGGGGATTGATGTGTGTGTGTGTGCAGGTGAGGGTGTGTGAGTGTAGGTTTTGCTGGGTGTTTGTGAGGGGGCTATTTGTTGAGGTGCGAATGGTGTGTGGCTTGTGTGATGGATGAGCTGTGAGTGTGTCTGAGGTTGCTGTCTGATGGTGTTCTGTGCTGGCAGGTCAGTGGAATTTGCAAAGGATCATGGTAGGGATTTGTGGCCTTTATATAGGTGGAGTTGGGGGTGTGTCCTTGTTCCATTTTTTTTCACCCCTGTATTTATTGGCTTTGTGATTGCTTGTTTGGCTCTTTTTTTTGTATTTTTTCCTTAGTATTTTTTGTGCATGTAGGAGACGTTCTTCTGACCGAGTAGGACGCTGCAGTTGTCTCATGCGATGTTCTCCGAGTCGTTCCCGCTGTGTTTCAGCTAGGTTTCATGTGCGGCGTACGAGTCGGTCACGGAGTTTAGTGTTGTTTCGGCTGGCTTTTGTATGCGTGTCGGTCGTACGGCTTGTGCTCCGTGCGAGTTGGTCTGGTTTTGCACGCATTGCATCGTACTGCGCGGGTCGGAGTTCGTGGGTACGTTTCGTTCGGGTTGATTCCTGGTGCGTGTCGGTCGGTTCGATTCGCGTGGTTTCCCGGCCGGATAGCTTGTTTCCGTCCGGGTCGGTCGTTCGTTTTGTGTTCCGTATGCGTCGGTCGTGATTCACATGCATTTCATCGTACTACCCGGGTCGGACGGCGCCGGTACGTGTCGGTCGGACGAAATTCCTGTACCGAGTCGGTCGGTACGTTTTCCGGCCCAAATCGGAATCGACCCCTATGATTAGCTGCCTCATGCTGCTTTATAGAGAGCAGAAGACAGGAGTGAACTGTGGGGATATATTTACAAGAACGAACACATCAATGCGTCAGATTTCTTGCACCTGCTGCAAATGCCCTAACAACGCCATGGATGCACTGTATTTACATACAGTGCTCCATGGTGCTAGGATTTACGGATGTGTCAGGAATTCTGACACATCTTTTGGCACTAAAACGGAACATAGCAACGGCACGAGCTCCTTGTAAATATGCCCCTGTGTTTGGTAGGAATATTTTTGTCTGAAAGCTACTTTAAACAGGGTGGTGATTGCATGTTATAGAGTAAAAAACTAATGCATATAAATCCCTCTAGTGGTCATTTTGTGAGACGCTCAGCCAGAGGTGTGGTGTACCAAATTAAAATTTACTTGAATTTATATAGTGTTTACTATCACCAACAAGGCGTTGAAGTGCTTTATGGCCAGTAACATGCTACTTTAGAATCCAAATTTAACAGTTAGTCTAGTGTTTATTGGTTATTGTTGGTTATTGGGATTATTCTTCTGTTCTCACAGAAACCATTCCATGCATTTACTCTAGTTTCTTGGTGGTTCTTCAACTGGATAGGTGTGATCATTAGCGGGGGCTAGGTGAGAAGCAAATGGATAATGGAATTAATTATTGTTAGGTTTCAGGGAAATGGTTTAAAAGAAAGAGAGACTAATGTTGACAGGCATGTGACTTAGAGTAGTATATGTATTCAGGAGGCATGCAGACGGTGGAATGGAAGGAGAGGGTCATTCAAATGAAATAAAGAAGGGAAAATTTGAAAGTTTAAATAAAGGTAAATTTTTCATTCAGGATTTTGGGAATATAGCAGGTGGAAGTTTCTTGAGGCAGAATGCAAGCTGTTGCTGTAAGCTTGCAAACAAACAACAAACCATCATCTGTGAGACCCAACTACCGGTTGAAATTCTAAGAATGTGGCTTTTAGCAGAGTTTCTAGAGACACTTTAAGTTTTCCAAGAGGTGACAGATACTTCCCTCACCTCATAAAGCAACCCCAGTGCTTGTTGAGTCATACTTTTAAGAGTAGCCAACAAGCAGAGTGACATTTAAGCACATTCCAAAACCTGTAATTAGCATTTCATAACACCATTGAAAAGGTTAAGGTATAAAACTGTTCAAGGCAAGTGATTCCATTTTTAGCTCTTGGGCACACAGCCCCACAGTCTACAATGCAAATCATATTACAGAACATAGAAAGGACCCCTGTGTGTAACTATTGCATAACATTCAATACCATCAAGTATTATTCCAGTTTGAGTATGGTATAAAATGATTTGCATAAACTACACAAATAAAAATATGTTTGAAAAGTTAAACAGCTCACTCTAGTGTCGTGTGAGAACCCTTGTGGCTCCTGATGGACTCCGTAGAACTGTGACAAATGAGTTAGGGCGTAATTAAATTAATGCAGGTTTAGAATGTTGAGTTTGCGGTTACACGCAGAAGAATAAAGACGTGTTATACTAAGCTTTGCGTGTGGCATAGTCATTAGTGGGTACTCAGGCTGGGGAGGATAGTACAGCTGGCAAGAAGATAGGGGATAAGTAACCTGAACATCGACAGTACTCTCCCAGAGAGTTTACAGTGGTCCAGCAAACTGCTCGTGCGTGCCAGGTGTCCCTTCATCAAAGTGCAGAATCGACATTTGGTGTATGTGGAGTCAAAGTGCAGCACCTGTCCATGTGAAGTATTTCAAGATAACAAAAGCTACAATGAGAAGATTACCCATTCGTTGGCCGAGAACCAGCTGTGAAGGCCGGAAAGAGAGGTATGGCCCAACTACACAACCTAAAGTTATACATCATATGGAGTGACAACACTAAGGCGGATACTCCCAGGCCTTCAAAGAGCAGCAAATAGTGACAGCCAATTGCAAGATAACGTTGTGAACAGAAGCGCTGCGATGCAGAGATCAACCAGGTGTCAGGCAGTGCAAAGAGATGCTTACAAGGAAAGCAATTCAAATACAAGAAACGGTCATCTGCTTATCTGAACTGACTAAAGAGAGTCATCATACCACAAAGCTGGGTGGAGTGGCCCCAGAGGAAGCGCCTGGGGTTGTGTTTGAGGAGGCGTCCATAAACGAAGCGGCACACCACCAAAGCTAGTGAGTGGAGCTCAGAACAACTCCAAAGGTCTCCGAAGATCAGAAGGCCGAGAGCAGTGATCGGAATCATGAAAGTTTGCTTTTGCAATGGAGACCAAGAAAGAGGTCACGTTTCCTGCAATTATCGAAGATGACTCAGAGGCCAGCACATCAAAAGGCCTCAGAGATGGTTTGCATAAACAAGATCACAACATCAGTTAGTTCCAATGGTTACAATGCTGTCACCTTCCTGAAACCACCACCACCATTCAATACCACCAAAAAGTGGAATATTGGCAGCAGATGGACTGCTTGGATAGAGATATTTGATGATTTCATTTGATGCACTAGAAGAAACAGATAACAAGAAGATTACCAACTACCTTAAGAATCTAGCTGGTGAAGGTGTAGGAGAAATCATAAGGAAAATGGCGCAAGTTGACAAAATTACATATCATCAAATCAAAGAAGCCTTGAACCTCAAGTTCAATCGACAAATTTGTTGGGAGACTGGGGGGCTCATTTACAAGGCTCTTGCACCACTGGTGCGTCACTTTTTCTGTGACAAAAAGTGACACGCAGGCGGCACAAGGAGCTTGTAAATAAGCCCCTGGATACCCTGGATTTGCTCATCAAACACGTGTAATGAATTTAATGATGAGAAAGCTATATGTCTCGGTTTATTGATGGATACCTTTCAGATTCATTCAGACGACGAATGCTTAGAGAAACTCTTAGTCTGTAGCGAGGTCTGGCCGCGTGTGAAGAAAAATACAGGTCAAAGAAAAGTTAACATGAAAAAGCACCAAAGTTGTTCAAACATTGTCCAAAGGTTACAGTAAAGGTAAACGGTTGCTCAATGCCTTTTATTATCAACAATGGTGCTGAGGAGAAATACAATGAACTATCTCCAATTCAATGACTTATGCCATTGAAAACTGAAGTGTATACATGGGCTGCATCAATGCCATTAAAAAGTCAAGGTTCATTTGAAGCAACAATGAAACACAAGAAAACAAATATAAACACCCATTGATGTACTTCAAGGACGGCGTCAAGTGCCTGTTTGCTCAGTTTCAGCACATATACTGATATGGGACTGATATCAGTGAATTATAACATGACTGCTCATCACAAAATAGTAAGTCAGTTCCCTTCATTGTTTCATAGGTTGGAAAAGTTCAAGACTATAAAAGTACAATTACACATCAATGAGGACGTCCGTCCTATTGCTCAAAGACACTGATGAACTGTATTTCATTTACAGGAAGCTGTTGAAAAAGAACTTAAATCCTTGCTCAAACATGATATCATTGAACATTCCACTGGTCCAATGCCCTGTGTTTCTCCCATAGTGGTAGTGCCCAAAAAGGGCAGTGAAGGAGCTGTACGCATCTGCATTGACATGCGTCAAGCCAACAAGGCAATTGAATGAGAACGACATCCATATCCGCACATCTCTGACATGATATCCCAATTGAATGGTGCGAAGCTCTTCTCTCACCTTCATTTGAACAAAAGATATCATCAGTTGGAAATTGAGGAAAGGTGCAGGCACATTACAACCTTTTCTACACATATTGGCCTCTTCCGATACAAAAGACTACATTTTGGTGTGTCAACAGCTGCAGAGTTGTTTCAAGATGTCATTTGACGTATCATACAGCCTGTCATGAATGCGTCTAATTATAGTGACGATATATTGGTTTTCGGAGCTACACAGAAGGAGCATGATAAAGCTCTCACGCAAGGGTGTTGTTTACTTGAGGATGCAAGTTTGACTTTGAATGCCAACAAATGTGAGTTCCAAAAGACAAAGCTAAAAGTCTTTGGCCATATCTTTTCTAATGGGGGCATGATACTCAATCCAGCTAAAGTGCAATCATTGTCAACTGTAAGTCCCCCACAAGAGATATCCATGTTACGTTCATTCCTTAGCGTGCCCAGCTACTGCTCTAGATATATACAAGTCTGCCACCACAAGTGCTACGTTGAGAGACTTGATGAAAAAGAATGTTTCCTTTCAGTGGTAACTTGAAACCGAGCAATGCTTTAAGATCAATCAAGCTTTGAGAATGCTACTGAAATGGCATACTTTGATCCAAAGCTTCACGCAGAGGTTGTTTGTTGACGTTAGCCCAGTCGGGTTAGGCGCAACCATTGTACAGCACTGTGGACACCCATAAACTCAAAGGCATATTGTGGCATGTGCCAGCAGAAATTTGTCCCAAACTGAATGTGCTTATTCACAACCTGACAAAGAAGGTTTAGCAGTGGTGTGGGCTTGTGAACATTTCCACATATTCTTATATGGAAAGCCTTTCACGCTTTTGATGGATCATCAAGTTTTGTTGACCATCTTTGGCAATCCAAAGGCTAAGATGCCTCCTCGCATAGAACGTTGGGATCTACGATTACAAGAATACAACTATACAATTGTGCACCATCCAAGGAAAGAACAAAACCCTGCCGACTACTTCTCACATGGGCCTCTACAGTGCCATGTACCCCTTCTAAGACAGCTGAAGCATACATAAATGTCATTGTTAAATCAAGCACGCCAACTGCCGTTTCATTGGAACAGTTCATCACTGCCATGAGTCAAGATAGTGACATCTTAAAACTCAAAGACATTATTACACACCAGTCTTGGCACCAGCACCCTCGACCACTTTCCAGTGACAGTGAATGTCAGAAGTTTAAAAATGTCAAAGATAAACTGTCTGTTACTCAAGAAGGCATTATTCTAAGAGGTTCGAGAATTGTTATTCCTGACAGCCTGCGGCAAAAGATAATTGAAGTGGCCCATGAAGTATATCATGGAATAGTGGTCACAAAACGAGCTCTCCGAGGCCGAATATGGTTTCCACATCTTGATGAGCGAGTTAAAAAAGAATTGAAGGCCTGTCAGCTATGCAACACCCTTTCATCAAAAACCACTTGACACACCAATGTTCAGTTCGCGGTTACATACAAAGGAATAAAGACACATTATACTCAGCTCATTGTGTGGCTTTGTCATTAGCAGGTACACAGACTGGGGAGGACGCTACACCCACAAATTAAAATGTGGCAAGTGATAAACACTTTGCACCAATAATCATTAGTAAATTAGGTCATGTTTATCAGACCCTTTTATTACCTTGTTCGGAAAGGCGCAGGTCATTACAGTCAAGTGCTGTCTCATGGTCCTGCCTTAAGAGCACCAGGCCCCACAGAAGAGACACCACGGTCTGCAGAACGGATGTGCCTGAGACCACCATGAAATTGCTTGTCTTGCCATGGAGAACACATGGTCCTGGTGTGTGTCTGTGTGTGTGTAATTGTCCCATTTCCAAGAACTGCTTTCAAGTTGAAAACATCCAAACCCATTATTATAGTATCACCTGATCTTTATATTAGGCCTACTTAATATTATACAATTTATTTCATCTTTAAAGTATTTCCAGTTACTAAATTTGGAGTGGCAATGTTAACTTGTTTATTAGTATTATTTTGTATACCTCTGTTCTACACCACATGCATATTCATTGAGGGTGCATTGCTCTTCAACCATGCCACCAAGGTGAGCTACGTATTATATAAAGAAACCTGCTTTTACTTTTAGGTGCTACATTGTCTAACTTTGTCCAGAATTCAGCAACAGCTCACAACATATATTTCACCCCTAGATATCATTGCAGTTCCCTCCAATTCTGTTGACGCTTTAAAACAGCTGAGTCGATGAATCTGTAGACTAATGTGTCCAGCTCTTTGTTCAAAGCCATGGTCACAGGTTCAAATAATGTTGGTTTCAGTCAGCATTTGATCTTCCCAATGCTGGAATAGGAGTAGGATTGAGCTGGATAATAGAAACCTAATTGTTATACAGTGCCGGGAAACCCCTTCGGTAAACGTGTGGTTAACAAATACACTGCACAACTTCTACAGAGAGCGCTGTTTGTACTGCAAAATGATTCATGCTTATTTGCTATTTTGTAACTCTCCTGAAAGAGCATAAACTTGTTTGAGTCATATTTACATGTGAGTCCAACACAAAGTTCTCTTGGCTGCCACCTTACATTTATCAGTGTTAACTTCGTTTTGGCGAGAGGAACGATTAAAACTACAGCTAACAGAGATAAGCCATATGTTAAACATAGATTGAGTGGGTATTCCATTCAATGGCCACCAAACTATGCTTGGCTCGTGGCCCCCAAAATTCTTAAGGCAATTCCTGTGTCTGAAACCTCTTGGACAGAAAGGTGTGGACCAGCGGCCAGAGTGGCTGACTCCAGGATGCGGGCCTTGCGGTTCGATCGCCGGTTGCAGCTCAGCTCAGCATCATGTGACTCTGGGCAATAGCTCACTTAATCTACCCCACGGCCACCAGCACCTTGAAACCCTTAATGGGTGATATGTTTGCGCTTTACAAATAGGAATTATTATTCTCTTGGAGCCGCCTGAAGGCATAACATTGTCTCTGCCAGTTTAAAAAGGAAGTGAGGATACAGGGCAGCAATGGCCCCAATAAATGCCTCTTACCCTCCAACGAGAATCCCATCTGTCTCATAGTAGTCCTGTTCCACAAAGACATTTTGAGGGATGCTCTTCACCTGTGAAGTGGATGCAAAGCAGAAACTGTGTTGCTTCTGTATCTTAGCTGGATGGCTATATGAACCAGACAATGAGAGCTGGTTCAATAACTTCTAAGGAATCTGAATAATTTTTAAAATGAAGCTTCACTGTGCCTCTACAGAGCTCGCCTGGCAGAAAGTTTGGTTGAATACGTTATATTTCACAATGAAGGAGGCATTGCTAGTGTAATGGCAATTTATGAATGGCAATAGCAAACTGTTTCTAGTGTTTATCAATGTCTGCCCTAAAGAAAATGAGATTATGCTGGGAGAAAGCAGCATGTTCTAGCAGTGGCGCAGCTAAGTTGCCTCAGACCCTTGTTCAAGAAAAGTAACTGGGCACCCTCACTAGGGTAACATCTAAGGCTGGCAGCTGTCACCGACTCTCTTCAACCTCCTTCAACAGGCACCACATCTGCTATATCAAAACACACTACCATTCTCAAACACATACACCTTTGTATTTGCACTCTCTGTACTTTATTTCGGCAAGACAAAGCTATATCCATAAAAACCATTAACAAAGCCAATGGGTTTGGCCCTTGTAAAGTGCATGCACACAAAGACACAACATGCAGGGATCCCACATTCACACTGCTACCCTCACGTAGGCATATCCCTCACGCTTCACTCACACAGGCAAATGCCTCACTCTGCACTCACACACATACAACGTTCAACCTGTAGACCGCTTACCCTGCACTCACAAAAGACAATGTTAATCTTGTATTCTCACACACACACACCTTTCACAAAGCACTCTCTAGACATGGCAGTTATCCTGCACTCATAAAACTACACTGCTCACACACAGGTACACCGCTCACTAGGAAGAAGTAGAGTTTAGATACCGGGTGGCATAGGAGGCACAGGTTGAGTATCTGGTACATTGGGCTACTAGCACAATTGAAAGCTGTTGAGTAAGCTACTCTAAAGCCTGAATGTCCACTGAGGTTATCTAATCGCCCATTAGCCATGTGGACCAGTAGTGCAGACTATGTGAGTCTGATTCTTGTGGAAATTTGTAGGGAGACTCTAGGCATAAACAAAAGCCCCACTTGCCTTCTAAAAACCAAGGTCGTTGTTTGTTTTGCAGTACAAGCATATACCAAAATAAAGAAAGAAAACCAAAAAAATGCCAACTAAATGTAGAAGGCATGTGCTTCAATAAAATAATAAAAAGTAAAGCTTCACACTAGTCTGCCATCTTGGAACAGTAAAATATGTATTCAGAGTATGCAGAACACAGTTCCAAGATGGTGGCATGGTTTTGAAGCTTGCAGCAGTGACACCTGGTGCTCTGAATAAGAAAGTTGTGATTCAAAGGCAATGACAATGCAGCTGCTGGTACTCTCGTCACTCATTTAGCACTATTCTGCATTTTCATGAGCTGCTGAGGGAGGAACTTAAAGGCAATATCTCCAGAGGTTGGACTCCTTTGAATGCATAGTAACACAGAGTAAGTAGGCAAAATAGTGTTGCTCAGTTTGCCTGACATCCTAAAGACCAGCGGTTGTCTACTAGGCAGAGCCAAACACTGGCAACAAAGCCAATGGCTGAAGAAGGCTGATCCACTGCCCAGTTGTATGAACGCTGTTCTGAAGAACTGAACTAATATGTGAATAACACCATGTCTAATGAATAACTGAAGTGGACTTACCCAAAGCCCATTTTCTCTAAGCAAGATTATTTCTGTGAAAACATGATGCTTGTGAGACGGCTAAAAAAGTCTTTCAGTCAAACCAAAAACACACAGAAATAGATACAGCACAGGGAGGAGGACAGGGCTCCTTGACTCACATGCATGAGACACACAGCACTGGTCAAGAGCATCACAATCGTCCCTGAAAGACACTGAACAAGTGTGGTACTGTTGGCCGAGTACAAGTTTCCTTCAAAGACATGGAAGAGGTATGCTACTGCTAGGCCAGTCAGTGCAAGCTTCATTTAAAGACATGGAACAAATATGGCACTGCAGGGCCAGTGTAAGGTTCCTTCATAGACATGGAACCTGTGTATGTTATGTTATGTTAATGTGACTTGTAGAGCGCACCTATACCAAAAAGGTGTCTTGGCGCTGTCTGCTCCAGAGACGGAAAATAAGCCTACTTGTTGAAAAGTCAGGTTTTCAATTGTTTCCTAAAAGCAATAAGAGTGGAAAGGGCTTTGATCTGAGACGGAAGGGTGTTCCATAACTTGGCAGTTCCGACCACAAAGCTTTTGTCTCCCCAGTTGGTTCTATAGGTTCTGGGAATGGTTAGCAGGTTTGCCCCTAAGGAGCACAGAGATCTGCTAGGTGTGTAGATCTGCAAGGAGTGCTTCAGAAACTCGGACCTGTACTGAGAATCGCCTTATAGGCAATGCATAACGCCTTAAATTTTATTCGGCTTCTAATTGGCAGCGAATGAAGTTGTCTAATGACCTTAGATACAGATGTGAATTTAGGGGTACCAGAAAGCATCTTTGCGGCTGCGTTCTGTGCCATCTGCAGTTTATTTAGAACCGTTTTCTGGGCATTGATCAGTAAACTGTTACAATAATCCACCTTGGACATGACCAAAGCAGAAATTATTGTCTTCCTTGCTTCCACTGAAATAAAAGGAAACAGTTTATTTACCATTCTAAGAATGTAAAAACAGGAAGAGACCAGAGAATAGACATGAAATTTGTAGGTCAGCTTGTCATCCAAGATGACACCCACATTTTTTGCCTTGGCCACTAAGACGGGCTGAGGTCCCAGTTTGTCTGGCCACCAGCAAGAGGACCAGAAAGGGAGTATTTTCCAAGGGCCAGTGCAAGCTTGCTTCAAAGAACATGGAACAAGTGTGGAACCACAGGCCAAGCCAGTGCAAGCTTCCTGTAAAGACATGGAACAACGTTGGTTCAATAAATAAATTAAAAACGTCCCACTGTGTATTATGTATATTTCTCAGAGAACGAGTAAGCATGAGTGACTGGGCAAAAGGTCCTGATCTGTTTCCACCATCCCTGAGGGGTCAGGGTTGTCATGTTCAGTGGTTGCCAGAAACCATTCGCTCCCAGGTAAGGTTAGGGGGGCTTACTGTGGCACTGTGAGCTAGCTGGTCTCTAGGTCAACATATCCTGCGGGGGTGTTCGGAATCAGGCTAGGCACCTCACTCAAAGTTTATGTTTTCCAACAAATGTGCAGGTCCAATAGATTAGTGGGAACTACACGACACTTGAGCCAAAAATGTGCTGAGCATTCTTGTGGCTTCTGCTGCTACCCAACTCTCTAACTCCATTTACCAAGAATGAAAGATAGACTATTAAACTTTGATGGCAAACAGGAGCAAGAAAGGGATACCAATCTTGTGGCTGAAACCAGAAAAACTGGGATCAATCCTGGCTTGGCCACATGCTCAGATTATGGTCCTGGGCAATTTTATTTTATTGTGCCCCTTTTTTTATAACTGCATATTAGAAAACCTTGACAAACCTGAGTATGTGTGGTGTACAAAAATCTCCCTTATGCTTGACTTAATGGACTAAATGTTTCTCTGTGTAAAATATGGCATCCAAAGGGTAACTGACTAAGTAATTAGTACGATCGGTACAGCAGCACTGGGAGCGCCTGGGAAAGGGCTCCTTGAATTAGAAATATTAGCGCTTGCTCGCTTTCAGCTTTGTTTTAATAACTGTCATACATTTTAAAATTGTCTTTGTTTTCTCTGGGAGCGCCCGGGAAAGGGCTCCTTGAATTAGAAATATTAGCGCTTGCTCGCTTTAATCCTGCTCTGTTTTAAAACTGTACCACATTTAAAATTTGCTTTGCTCACTCACTCCCCTCTCACTCACCTGTTTTTCGTGGGGTGCCTCCCAGGTCCATCACGGATTGTTCCGATTGAATGGAGGGAGCTGACACCACCCGGAAGTGATGCAAAACACCCTCACCGGATTCCCGACCTCAGGTCAGCAGTTCAGCTGCCTGAAACTATAAAAACAGATGTCCGGCCTGATGCGCAGCGGATGCGCGCAGCGGGTGCGCCGCTGGCGCTCCAAAGGCGCGCCTAAGGCAAGCCCGTCTGCGCCCGTCCGCGAATGGACGTCGCCAGGAGCCAGAACCCCTGCCGGTTTGTTCATAATCCGGCCAGTAACACAAGAGCCCGTTACAGTTATTCCAGCTCTGACTTGGTGAAAATCAGAGACAGCCAATATCTGCCCAATATGCCTACCACTAATACATGTATTATACCGATAGAGGCAGAAGGTACTTTTGCTTGCAGAACCTGTGGCTACCAGTGCATGATATCCACACTACTCAGAAACAGCGCTATAGCAGATGACCTAGGTACTAGCTGCCCTCATTGCTCGGTCAATCAAGAATGTACCTCACATACCACCCATAAACACGGAGGATGGAATTGTTTTCTGGCAAATGTCAGATCACTCCCCAAACATGCTGTTAATGTCTGGGACATGCTCTCCTCCTCCCTCCCCCACATCGGATTTTTAACGGAAACCTGGACTAAACCATCCTCCAATCCGGCCATTGCACTAGCGCTACCAGACGGCTATCGCATCCAAAAATTAGACAGACCATGTAGGATGGGAGGAGGGGTAGCCATCATCTATAAAGACCCCATTAAAGTCTCCATCCTAGACCAATTAAGCAATGACAAATTAGAAATTCTGGTATTTAGAATTGATTTGCATGCACAACTTAGCTGGAAAGGAGCACTGGTGTACCGCCCCCCGGGACCACTCTTTAATTCCGCCGCCCAACTCATGGACTTTATTTCCCCCTATGTCATTGCGACTAATAATTTTTTGCTTCTCTGGGAATTCAATGTGCACAGCGAAAATCCCGACAATCCGGACACCTCCTCACTCTTGACAGACCTGTCCACGCTTGAGCTGACCAAAATTAACGACGAATCCTCTCAAGTGGCAGGGCATACGTTAGATTTAATCCTCACTAATTCACCCAATATTGTTTGTGGAACAACCTACCCTCTCACATGGTCAGACCACTCTAAGATCGAGTTCCGAATCACCGGCCCTAAGGAACAATTAGCCCTTAGAACTAACACCATTAGGAGGTACAGACAGTGGCATAAATTAATGCCCACTCTCTTCCAAGACACTTTTGTTCCACCCCAGCACTCGGATTCCGACAGTGTGGAGGAATGTTTAATCGACTTTAAGACAAGCCTGCAATCCACAATAGATATTCTGGCTCCCTTGAAAACTTCCCCCTTGATCCCTAAATGACCACAGACACTTTGGTACACACCTAATCTCCGGTCCGAAAAGAGCCACTGCAAAAAACTGGAACGACGCTGGCGCCGTTCACAGGACCCTCTTGATAAAGAAAGGTTTAAATTGGCTTTGTCCAAATACCATAGTGACCTGAAAACTGCCCGAAAAGTGCATATTGCTCCCCAACTCGAACAGGCTGATATCTCCCCAAAGCACTATTCCAGGTCCTAAAATCTTTTACCAACCCCAAGGCGTGCAATACGAAAGAGGCCCCATCCCAGATCCTTTGTGACAATATCGCAGAACATCTAACACTAGAAATAGATAAGATATATAATAAGATCACGGCGACTAATGGCTCTCGATTAAGTCACATATCTGAACCCCCTCCTACCACCCCCAACACTTCCAAGCTAGAGGGATTTCCAGTGCTCCTCTTAGACGAGACTGAATTTTTATTAAAAACTGCTAAGTCAGGCTCCCCTTTAGAATTGATTCCAGCCAAGACCACATTTTTACTCTCCAATCAACTTGCAGCACCTATCTGCTCCATTTTAAACAGCTCCTTGAAGGAAGGCAAGCTCCCTAAGGAGTGGAAAGCAGCACAGATTCTTCCCATCAGGAAAAATCCCAAAATCCCCGCAGAAGATGTCTCCCACTACCGCCCTATTTCTTTGCTCCCCTTATTTAGTAAGCTTCTTGAGAAGCACGTAAATAAGCACCTGTCGGAATTTATTGAATCCTCCAACTGCCTTGACCCCTCACAGTCAGGATTCCGACCCAAACATAGCACGGAGTCGGCATTGGTGTCAGTCACAGATAACATCTGAATGCTAGCGGACAAGGGTCAGGCAGTGCTCCTAATACTGCTTGACCTGTCCGCAGCATTCGACACCATCCCCCACCAGACCCTGCTTAGGAGACTCAGAGACATAGCAGTCCAGGGGAATGCGCTGAAATGGATGACTGATTTTCTGGCAGAGAGAAACCAGACCATCAACCTGGGCTCCTTCAGATCCCAGACCACTAGTGTAACCAAGGGCGTACCCCAGGGCTCATGTTTGAGCCCCACCCTATTCAACGTATATGTCACCCCATTAGCTGGTCTACTTAGGAACCTAGGATTTATTCCGATCTCCTACGCCGACGATACCCAACTGCTTCTCTCCTTTGATAAAAATAACACTAACACCCAGACCACCTTTTCGGAAGGCATGAAAGCCATCACAAATTGGATGAGTAACAACTTCTTGCAGTTGAATGCGGGTAAAACCGAAATTATGTTATTCAGAGAAGCAGAAGTGAGGTGGTCTCCCAACTAGTGGCCAGAGGAACTGGGCCCGGCCCCCACCCCAAAACGGGTGGTAAAGAACCTAGGTGTTCGAATTGACCAAAAGCTCACCTTAGAGGAGCATGTCACTACAACAGCTGGGGCCTGCTTCCATTCACTTAGTCTCCTCCGCAGAGTTTTCCCCCTTCTACCACTCTCCACGCGGAAAACCCTGATGCAAGCATTGGTCATAAGCCGTATGGACTACTGCAATGCTTTGCTGATTTCAGCCAAGAAATCTTCCTTGAACAAATTGCAGGTAGTCCAGAATACGGCGGCCCGGTTAGTGACCAATTCGCCCCCTAGAACAGCCTACCTCCCCTTACTCAAAAAGCTTCACTGGCTCCCTATCTGCAAACGGATCAAATTTAAGATCTGTTGCATGGTCTATAAATCCCTAAACAACTTCGGACCACGATATCTGACAGCCAAGCTGGTCAGATACACACCAATCAGGACCCTTCGTTCTGGGTCCAAAGAGGTCCTCCACATGCCCCGCATACAACAAACTCGGTTGGGAGGGAAAGCTTTCTCCTATTTGGCTCCACTTTACTGGAACCAACTGCCCATCCATCTACGGCTTTGCTCCAACTATTTAGTCTTCAGAAAGCTGCTAAAAACTACACTGTTTTAATGCTCTCTTCCCTGGGTGGCAAAGGCAGTCACAGTGCGGAGATACCCCGGTTGGGGTGATTCTGGCGCTCTACAAATGATATAAATAAATGATATAAATAAATAAAATCGAGCCCACAATTAGGGTGCACGACAACTAACCTGCCACTTAGTTCACTAATGATATTATCATCGGCATGAGGGGTGGCAGCATTAATGTTTCTAAGTTCATGTTTTACAACTATCACTTTCAGTAAACATTTGTCAATGCAGTCTGATGCACTATGGTGACAGGCTTGTCAAAGAAATATACGTGTTTGAATTTTGAAGAAACTATATCATATTTTTATATAATAGTTGTTGTATGAATTCCATGCCAAATGTTCCCAACACGCAGCTTGTGCCTTGGCTCTGTTCTCCCTGTTAATTTATCTGCTCGCAAATTTCTGCTACAGTACTGTGTATAGCAGTTACTCTAGGTCCCCCTCTCTCAGTATCTCGCTACGCGGAGCAGCATTTTATTTTCTGAGATTCTGGCCTGTTTCCACAGGTCTCAGAAGGAGAACTATTCCTACTTCTGGTTTTAATAAGGAAGAATTGTGCATTAGCAGCACCAATAAATTGTTTCAAAGTTACCTGTGCATTTGTTTAGCATAAAATGAAACAAGCAACGCACAAATCATTCCTTTTTCCAGTTCAATCACTCTGTCTTAAGTAAGTCTATGTTCTTTTGCTAACTGCCATTGTTTGCCCTCCACTCGTAAGGCTCATTGCTGTGATTGTCTTGTCTTCCGCGGCCACCCAGATGCATGGGCATAACTTCTTCTTTGACCTCTGCTGGTGTCAGGTAGCCAGGGTTGAATGGCATGCTCACTGTTCAGCCATTCATTATGCATGCAATGAGACATTTGAAGTGCCCCTACAGGTGCTTCTGTAGATTCTGCTGCTCAGGTTTCTGACTCCTTCAGCTGAGGGAATCGGATGGGGATAACAGCAGGCTCCTAGTGCTGGAAGAGCTCATGTGGCCCTAGTCGGCAGTGAATTCATGAGGATTTTGTAAAATCCAAGCATCACACAAAGAACAAGTGTCACAAATGTGCCATGCCCATTTCGCAGGAGAGTGGTAATGGTTTAGTATGTAGCTGGTGTTGCATTTGGAGCATTGTGTCACAAATTATTACTAAAGCATGGTGGGGTAGTCACTTTCATTAACAGACAGCACGTTTTTCATTGAAATGACCACTAAATTTGCACAGGCATACAGTTTTACTGATAAAACTATATAGTGCCCGAACGTTAATGTGTGGAAATTTAAGTTCAGTGAATTTGTACAGCACCGCGTAAAGTATCTTGATAGGTTGTGATCCTATTAAAATCTTTGTTTCCACTACACTTCAGAATTAGAAAGAAAAGCACTTAATTTGTGTTTTCCTAACTATTTATTTTGAAATATTTGTACTGTTGTTTGCAGGTATTTATAGGTTGTTTTCAGAAGAAAACAACATCATGCATCCTTTCCGTTTTTTCACACCAGAAAGATTGTCACATAGTCCACTACACGTCAATTGATAGTCCAGGCGACTATTCTATCAAGACTTGATTACGCCAACGTTTTACTGTTAGGTGCCAACAAGGCCGAAGTAAACCGTCTCCAACGTGTCCAGAACGCAGCCGCTCGAGCTCTGCTCAGACTCCCTAGAAAATGCTCTTCAAACTTTGCCTTGAAAGAAGAGTAAACACCAGTCTACATCTAAAAGAATAAGTAGCAATATGTCAGAATACTAGACTGACATTTGACCTCTATCTTTGAATGCACAGGAAACGTGGCATGAAAAAAAAAATCAAAGTCTTCTTTAATGCTCTTGCACCTCTGGAACTCCAGCATGATTATTTAGGTGCCCTCTTAGTGCTCAAAG
This sequence comes from Calotriton arnoldi, assembly GCA_963921515.1. Taxonomy (NCBI): domain Eukaryota; kingdom Metazoa; phylum Chordata; class Amphibia; order Caudata; family Salamandridae; genus Calotriton; species Calotriton arnoldi. The sequence goes on from CAWUFW010005164.1 coordinate 1,113,105, forward strand.
GGCTGCTGTAGCTGGGCCTCCTCATACCTCTGGTCTCCAGTGCATTGCACTGACTGCACCACTGGTAGCCATGCCCCTTTGTTCTAGATAGTCATCCTAGATTAAAGTTTGAAACAAGGTAATATTTCTGCCTAAAGAGCATTCAGGAAATGATGATTCAGGACATGAGCTTCGGAATATGACCAATAAATACAGAGCATGATGCTTTCAGGAACTGTAGCATTTCAGCAGTTTAATACGTGCAAACTAGTAAAAATGACTCTATGGGGCATATTCTCAAGGCGATATCGCCGCGTTAGCGGCACTTTTCTGCCACTAATGCGGCGATATTATTATCGCCGTATTACCAAGCTGTCGCTAACAGCTGTTAGCGACAGCTTTTTGGCGAAAACGTCCATTTAAAAGATCGCAGGTTCTGTTAGCGATATTTATCGCTAATGACATGCAAGGGAGGCGTTCCCATGCAAAATCTGCCATTAACCCAACATCTCCATATTCACAAGGGGATTCCTTAAGTCCAGAGGACAACAAAACATGTCTCTAACTGCAACTAGAGGCAGTATTTAAGACCAGAAAATATCTGGTCTTAAAATGGAGATAACCATTGGGGCCTCATTGCAGCAGGTTTTGTTGCTGGACTGCGCTGCAAGCAATGTTGCTGCGCTGCCCTGCTACAAAATTACAGGGCAATACTGCGCACCATCAATAAGATAGTGTGCATTCCTGGGCCTCACTCATGAAAAGTGTGTCAGCGCTGCAACAAGACAGCGTTGCAACAATTTTCACTACCCCCTTCTTGCGACACCACGGATGCGCTGTTTTCACTGGACAGCGCTCCATGACTCAAGTAATGACAGATACGTCTGGAATCCTGACGTATCTGTCTGCGCTAAAGTCACGCATTGCTGCAGTCGTGTCACAACCATGACGCAACTCCAGCAATGCATGGTGCCAGCCTATCCCTGCGGCACTGCGTCACCCTTACGCCTGCCATCAGGCAGGCGTAAGGTACTGACACGGTGCCGTCCATGAGGGGTGCCCGGGTGTCAGCGTAGTTGGATATCCATTGTTTGTGATTGGGCGCTGCGGGGTCATCGTCTGTAAGCGTAGGCGTAGTGGTGGTGCTGAGGGAGGTGACAAGACATACTTCAGTGGCCTTGATCCATCTGCGAGGGGGTGCGATGATGGCAGTGGTGTACGGTGGGCATGGGGAAGACGTGATGGATACAATGATGGTTGCTCCAGGAGAGTCCTGTGGTGTGGCTGTAGTTGAATGTCCAGCTGGCAGAGGAGACATGCTCGACCGTGTGTCCTGCTATGTGGCTTGTTGAGCTGACTTGCTGCTTGTGTCTGATGTAGGAGACCTTCCCCAGGAGGGGGTGGTGTCCTGGTCACTGGGGTTGTCCAGGTGGAACTTGAGTTCACCGAGTAGGATGTCATCGGTGGATGGGAGACCCTGGGGTGCAATGAGGTCTACAATGGTATTGGAGAATGGGGGGCCATGGCCCGGGGGGCCTGCACATGAGGGTGCCGCAGAGGATGTGCTTGGGCTTGGTCCGGATCTGGGAGTTGAGGTGGTCCGTCGTCACCCTTGGGTCATTAGAGTGCGTGGTCAGTCGGAGTGTGCTTCTGTAGGTGATGGCAATGCCTCTTCCTTGATGGTCGGGGTGCTCCTTGCGGGCGATACTGCAGCCGTCAGTGATGGCGATGGTGATGTCCGGTCCGGAGCAGAGGTTGGTCCTGGCAGGCGAGGTGGCGTCCAGGGTTGATGGCGAGGAGGGTGCTTGCATCGTAGCAGTGGAGTGTCCAAGAGGAAGGCTCCTTTGTGCAGAGCGCGGTCCAGGGGCAGACGGACGCAAAAGGCGTAGCCTATGGGTTGCCTTTGGCACGGGAGACGACCATTACAATGCAGGCAGTACATCGTCAACAACGCAACTCCGACAACGCAGGTGCCTTTACACCTTTTGGGTGTGTTATGGGGAATCAAAACGGAATTCCAGGGTTCAGGGTTGGGTTTGGGGTGCAAAGCTTAGTTTTGGGTTGCACTCACTGTAGTGGGAATAGTGATATTAATGTCTCCGCTATGCAACACCTACTCTACTGTTGCAATGTGCCTAGTATTAGTATGCATTGGAATGGAATGCGATGTTATGGCATGCGTCGCAACCACGTATGTGCCTTTGGCACACGAGTGGTACGCCCGCTGTGCATGGGCGCACAGGGGCCGCCATTGAGAAGTGCTGTGGAGGGGGCTGGACAGCTGTGAGGTGGTGCAAGATCTACAGGTGGATCCCGACAGACACAAGAAGAACAGTCACCCAGGCCCTCGTCAGTAGCAGACTGGACTATGGGAACGCCCTCTACGCGGGAGCCCCGGCCAAGCTCATCAAGCGACTGCAACGCATACAAAACGCCTCCGCACGACTGATCCTCGACGTACCACGCCACAGCCACATGACCCCCCACTTGAGGAACCTGCACTGGCTCCCCGTCGACAGGAGGATCACCTTCAAACTCCTCATCCACACACACAAGGCACTCCACAAAACTGGCCCAGCCTACCTCAACAGACGACTCTTCTTCTACGTCCCCAACCGCCAGCTCCGCTCCGCCGACCTCTCCCTCGCCTCCGTCCCTCGCATTCGAAGAACAACCACCGGCGGCAGATCCTTCTCACACCTCGCCGCCAAGACCTGGAACACCCTTCCACTAAGCCTACGACAGACCCAAGACCTGCTGACCTTCAGGAGGCTACTCAAGACCTGGCTGTTCGACCAGTAGCAGCATCCCCCCCCTTCCCTCTCCCCAGCGCCTTGAGACCCTCGCGGGTAAGTAGTGCGCTCTACAAATTCTGTGATTGATTGATTGAACGCTGGAAAGAACACTGGATGGGGCATGGATGCGGGGATGTGTGTGTGAGCGGGTGTTGTAAATATTTGAATAAGGGAAGTCTTACCTCGAAGCCGGGTCCCGTGTCTTCGTTGCTCCTGCTCTCCTGCGTCTGCTTCCAGGAACAGGAAGTAGGCATCCAAGCTCCCTCCCCTGAGCCAATCACAATGCTGCGATGCGGCGGTGGGATTGGTAATTGGCAACGGGACAAGGCATGCAGCCAGGGGCTGGAGGGGTGGGCATGTTCTCCATGCAGGCTGTAATGCAGCTTGCACTACGAACAGGAAAGTGCGCATGACTGCTTTGGGATGCCTGAGTGGGCTGACCAAACAGTCATTGCGCACTTGAGTAGGCATGCCAATCCACCCATGCCTTGTCCCGTGCTTGGAGCAGTCCTACCCACCCTCCCACCCGCAAAGGAAACATAGCACGGTTACATCAGTAAGTTATCATCATGTGATGATTGTTCCTCTTCTGCACTGCTTGAAAGCAGTGGGCGACGCTCTTCCACCATAGCAGATGAGCCGCCACTGGGGGTGCGTCATCTACGTGTGCTAGGCCTGGGCGACTCGACCCCCAGGCGTCCTGCGCTACGCGTCCCACCTTCTCCTTACCTGGACATTGACACCGTGGCGCAATCCGCTGCACTCTCTACAAATATGTGACTCAGCCAGCAGGAGCCTCAGCCAGGTGGGATTTCACAAGCCTGGGTACAGCAGTCGCTGCAAATTCCGCTGGTGAACCTCCCGATGCAGTTGATGCAGCAGGTCCCCCTTAGGCGTGAAGTTGCAGAGCTCCTGCCACACAAGTTCGGCGCAGCTCTGGGGCCTCACCCTCCACAGCGTCCGGCCAGCCCAACATCATCCGGCCTGTGATACAGAGAGGCGGCACCCACCGTTGGTAATCTCCTCCGTGCACCCCGGTGTAGTGGTGGATTGTAGTATGCAATGCAGACCTCCCTACGTTGGGGCGCAGGAACGCCTCTACTATTAACAGCTCCAAGGTGCGCAAGGCGGTCTTCTCACACAGGTCAACAACGTGTCTCCATGCGACCTGCCAGACTTCACCACCAGGTACGGGTGATCGTCGCGCCTCAATGTCTACCGCCACGGCTCATCGACTCCACAGCTCCTCCGCATCCCACTCCAGGCTCCAGACGCAGGTCCAGCGAGGCATCCAGGCTCCAGACGCAGGTCCAGCGAGGCATCCAGGCTCCAGACGCAGGTCCAGCGAGGCATCCAGGCGCCAGACGCAGGTCCAGCGAGGCATCCAGGCTCCAGACACAGGTCCAGTGAGGCATCCAGGCTCCAGACACAGGTCCAGCGAGGCATCCAGGCTCCAGACGCAGATCCAGCGAGGCATCCAGGCTCCAGACGCAGGTCCAGCGAGGCATCCTGGCTCTCATCCAGGTCATCCTGGATGTTGGGTGGCTTGCAGGGGTTGTTGATGTGTGCTGCACTTGGCCCAGGCTGCTCCATTCTGCATTTTTTGGTTTTTATGCCTATTTTCTCTTGGATGTTGACTAATAGGCTAATTTTTGCATTAGAGGAAAAAAACCTCACTTTGGGCTGACTAACGTGAGTTTTTTTGCCGCTAATGGGCCTATCGGTAGTTTTCGCCCGCTAACGCCGGATTTCCTATTGCCTTCGCGCTGATGTTAGCGGCAGTTTTCACCGCTGTTCCCTGATACTATCGCCATGTAGTGACGGCTTGGTAATACTTGCAAAGCATGACAACCGTATCGAGGAAACGGAACACAGAACCTCTGATCTAAGGGATACGTCAGAAGGCAGGAGGGAGCAGTTACTATCTTAACACACAAACGAGTAACCACTCACTGAAATTAGAAGAGGGAAAAAGCAAGAATATAAGTTTCCACCACACTTAGAGGTGGGAAGAGGAAAAAGCCTCTTTTTTTATTTATGACCCTCACCTACTCTAATAGTGGCATGCTTTGTCATCGGGTTCACCCTGACCCCTACAGGTCAGGGTGGGCTCGACCGTATTCTAGGGATATTGTGGTCCTATGACCCTAAACTCCATGCGCATGGAGTTTAGGGTCATAGGACCACAATAACCTGATTGCCCCTTCCTTTTTTTATTTTTAATATCCCCTTTCACACCACCAATAAAGGGATACCTGGGGTGAATTAGGGATTTTTTATCTTAATGTTAAAAAAGCCCTGAACAGTAAGACAATTTGTTTTCTAAGTGCTCCCTGGAATATGGTCGAGCTCACCCTGACCAGTAGGAGTGTGGTGGAAACTTATATACTTGCTTTTTCCCTCTTCTCTCTCCAATTTCTAATCTCAGTGAGTGGATATTCATTTGTGTGTTAAGATTGTTTCAATGGGAGTTTGTATCCCCTCTCCTTTCATGTAGAAAGGATCTCTCCACCCTCCCTAGGTTTCTGAGGTCCCCTCAAAGGCCTACCTGTTAGAAGGGAGCAGTTACTAAACTTGGAGTGTCTACTAAAAGTCATTGCTGACAAAAATGAAGATTTGGAGGCGAGGTCGAAGTACAATAATATATGCATCTTAGGCGTTCCAGAAAGTATGAACACGGGACAGAGGGAGGACTTTGTCGAACACCTGTTAAAGACGATCTTTGGTCTGATGCTTTCTCTGCTCAGTTGGTAATTGAGAGGGCCCATCATTCGCTGGTGTCAAGACCCCCTCTGGGTACCACCCACAGACCCATCCTCGCCAGGCTCCTAAATTATCGAGATCGGGGCATCACCCTTCGCCTAGCCAGGGAAAAAAGCAACTCAATTTTAAAGGGAACAATGTTGTAATATATTCTGATTTCACCATGGCGGTACAGGTAGCCCGGTGAAAATTTGTGCTGGGAAAAAGAAGGCTACAGCAAGCCCACATTGACTACGACATGTTGTATCCGGCGCGCCTCCTTGTCACTCACTTCTTTACAAATTCCCAGCATGTGGCCGAATTCTTGAAACGTGTGAGCCATGAGCCGCCCATGGGCACGGTGGAGCGGTCGTCCTCTCAGCCATCCTTGCTGATGTCGGAGCTGGGATAGGCCTGCTCCTGAGGCGCGTCGGGCCAGGGATTTGTTTTTTTCTCACTTTTGCTTTGTTCCATATGTGATCTATAGCCAACACGACTTTCATCTATCCAATTGCAGTATGCTTCAGGACCTTATTCATAATAGTAGACTACGTCACAAACAGGTTAATGGCATTTGCCTTTTGAACTATACCATGTCAGACATGGTAGTCCTTCGAGACCACTTTGAGACTACACCCATGCAATCCCCCATGGCTTCGGGGGAGATCTGCTGTGCCCTCTTGTTGTTACCTCCTGAGGAGATCCCTACTATATTATCTTCTTGTTTCTGTCTTTGTCTCCCCCTTTATTCTTCATATCTCTCCCCTACTACTCCCCCTCTTTCTCTCTACTTTAATCTCTCTGCTGAGGGACGGGTGATTGGATTGGCCTCAACTCCTCTACCAAGATTTTGGCTTCTGCTGAAATCTTTATTGTAAATCGCACAGGTATTCTAATGGTGGGGATGCTCCGGGTATCTATCACCCAGTTGGGTTTGCCACTTTTGTTGGATGGGGGGGAATTTTGACTCTGTCAGGATTGGGCTGTCATTGTGGGAGGGGAGAGGGAGGGGATTGTATTTTCTGCAACTCATGGTGCATAATAGAGCTTGGAATGAACAGCTCACATTAGTTTTAACTACATATTGCTACACAACTGAGCCCCACACAGTCAAAATCGATCAAGCTTGGTCCCATGACAAGTCAGCAGGGGAGTTCAGGATTTAACTTCCTGACTTGGAGCACTGGGGAACCCCCGCAAATGTAGACATGTATTAGCATACCTGGACAGACATAATATCCACATCACCATGTTACAGGAGACAAACCTGAGCCCCTCTTTGTCCACCACCTTCGCCTCCCGCTGGGCAGAGCATAGATGATTCGCCTCGTATTCTTCCTATGCCAGGAGAACAATGATATTAATTAAAAACATACTCCGTATGTAGCAAATGGATCCCTTCGGGATACATAGGGCCGATGTTGCCTCATGTGGGGAAGTCTGGCTTCACATTCTGTCACATGGGTGTGCTGCTATGGCCCCAATAACGACGACCCCAACTTTTTCACTACCCTTTGGGGTAAGGTGGCAGATATAGGTTTTACACATCTGATTGGGGGGGGGGGATTTCAACACAGCGTTAGAGCCACAATGGGACAGGTCCCATCCCAGACCTCATGATTACACTGCTGCTCAGCGACAGGTTCAGGGTATTGTTGCTGAAAACTATCTCTTATATGCTTGGAGATATCTCCACCTTACACAAGAGGAAGGCACATTTTACTCTGCGGTGCGCTCTACATGGTCGAGACTCGACTACTGGATCATTTATAGAGGCTTGAGCCCTTGGATGCAGCAGGTCATGCACCTGGCATGTACGTACTCAGAACACTCCCCTGTTGTGATGCTGTTGGTTCCCCTGACTGACCAAACGCTGTACTCAGCCTGGAGAGACTCTCCGGTACATTATTGTTAGATGCCCCCTTTCGAGCGGAAGTGGGACAGGAGAACCCAACTTTTTCCAATGCAATATAAGGTCAGTCCCTCAAATAACAATGGTTTGGGAAGCCATCAAGGCTACCATATGAGAGGTGTGTATTGCGAAGGGAGGAGGGCTCTTGCGTGACCTGCGCAAAACACTTACACGATTAGAAGCAGATCTCAAGCGCCTGGAGGGGGAACTGACTGAATCCCCTACTGTGGATAGACAGGTCACTCTTAGGAACACGATGACTGAAGATACCGCATAGATGGAGAGTTTATTTCAGGGCAAATATTTTCAAGCCCATAGATATGGGGAGGAGGAGTGGCCTGGGAAGGCACTGGCAGAACTTATCCGTAAACCCTGTTTTCTAACTACGTGTTGTAAATACAGGAGCCGAATGGTATCGTTCATAGAGACACGGCTGACATTCATAGCATTCTATTTCACCCTCTATACCATGAAGAGGACGCAGCCACTGGAGCTAGAACCATACTTAGAGGAAGTCACTTTGGGCTGGTTGGAAGCGGCACAGAGGGAGTTCCTCTCAACCGAAATCAAAGAGGACAAGATCAAGGCAGCGGTGATGCAGTTAAGGTCGGGTCGGGCTCCTGGCACAGACGGCTTCGCAGCTGATTTTTTTAAAGCATATATCGGTCAATTGGCCCCCATTCTTAAGGCGGTATATGAGGAAGCCAGGGAAACTGGTGTCTCCCCTCCGCCCATGCAAGGGTCATTAATTATCTCCTTATTGAAGCCTGGAAAGACAGGAGACAAGTGCAAATTGTATAGGCAGTTGTCCTTAATAAATTGTGATGTCAAAATTCTGACCAAAGTGCTGGCTAACTGGTTGAGCCTCCTCATGGAATCCCTTCCACTGCCATCAGTCAGGTTTTATACCCGGACGCACAACGTCTCATAGTCTCCACACCCTCTTATCGCTTGTTGCAAGGATGTGCACACTGAGGTGGCCGCTGTGGCAGTCTTTTTACACACCACCAAGGTGTTCGACTCTGGAGTGGGATTACCTTGGGGGAGGTCCTGAGTCAAATGGGGATCCCTCCAAATTTTATCTCCTGGATTCAATTGTTATACTGTCAGCCGCAGGTAAGGGTACTAATAAAGGAGTGCGCTCCCCCTCTTCTCCAATCACTCGGGGTACTAGGCAGGGCTGCCCCCTGTCCCCCCTTTTATTTATGCTGGCCATTGAGCCACTCGTGGCCAAGCTACGTCATTATCACCAGAGTATGCACTCCGCCACCCTATTATACATCTCATAGTGTCCCTCTGCGCAGACGACATCACACTATATGTGCGGGATCCCCAGGTTAGCCTCAACCCCATTCTGAGAGAGTTCATTGCTTTTGGAGAGCTTTCAGGGATCAATATTAATTGGTATATTCCCCCTCACCGAGGATGCACACCCCTATGCCCTAGATTACTTGATAATATGGTGCTCTGCCAAAGTTAAGTATCTAGGGATAAATGTCACTAGAGACAAAGCTGATCTTATGCGTAATAACTATGGTAGAGCATTGAAGGCCTTGACGGAATCGATCTTACATTGAATTGCCATCCCCTTGTTGATGGCAGGGAGAATCTCCCTGATCAAAATGGTTATCCTACCTAAACTGTTTTTTCAAAACCTTAAAGTCACAATTAAAAAGGTTGACTTGGGGTGGGAAACAACCCAGATTGAAATGGTAGGTATTGATGCTACCCTTCCGCAGGATGGGTTCAAAGCTCCAGATATGGAGTTGTATTACCTATGTGCCCAAGCTCACTTTGTGACATATTGGTTTTGCCCTCCCCCTTGAATGCTGCACCTGTCCATCAAGCATGAATATATAGCGCAACTCCTTTATCAACTTTCTTTGCGCAAGCCCCCGGGGTAGAGACATGGACCCCACTACGCTTGCATGTACTTCTGCGGCTTGGTGGGGCCTGGCTAAGCGGCTGAGTGCTCAGATGCTTTATTCACTGCTGCTGCATTTCCCCTACCACCCAGGCCTCGAGGTGACACAGGAACTAGCTTGCTGCCAATTACTATGAAAAATTAAGGTAACGACTTGGGGGAACTTATATACTAATGGAACCTTCCCGGACCAAGATCACTTCTTTCAGGTAATAAACTCCATGCCAATGGAACTGTTTATATATGTTAGGCTGAGACAAAGCATTAAGGCAGTCACTCCTGCATTACCCATTAAGCCCCCTACCTCAGCTCCGCTACACACTTTACTTCAGTGCACTTTTCCCACACATGTGGTTTATTTGCTGTATCATGATACACAGGCATCTCAGAGGGTTATCCTGGGCGGTTCACGCTCACACTGGGAAACTGACCTGGGTACAACTTTATCTGATAAGCAATGGGGATATTTTTGTCAACAAACTGGGTGGATTTTGGCCAGAGCCACTTACATATCATACATTTCAAATATCCCCACCGGTTATATTACACGCAGGTCAAACTGAATAAATTTCACCTGTAGTATAACGACAAATGTGATCGCTGTGGATGAGAGGGAGAGGATTTCTTACATGTAGTGTGGGGATGCAAACCAATTAGACAGTATTGGCAGCAGATATATGAGGCTATGGTACAAATGATAGGATCTCCACTGGCTGCAACCCCGATCGCAGCATTGCTGGGATATACAGAGGAGGTTGAGCCGGCTTATAGGAAATACGTTTCTCTAGGGTTATTGTTAGCTAAGCATAAGGAGGCCTGTAGATGGGGTAGAGGGCGGGCCCCCAAATTCAAGGATTGGATCCATGACCTTACATTCTGGGTGGAACAATCACTCACTCATGAGGAGCTACTACGACTGACCTCCAGACCGAGAGCTATATGGGAGCCCTTGTGGGCATACCTATTGAACAATCTGCTTCCTCCAGCAGGGGTGGGGAACAGAGAATCTGCATGAAGAAGCAGTGAGTAGATGGCCCCAGCACGAACCAACATGCGTTTTTCTTGTTGCCTGGCAGATATGTGGATGGATGGCATGTCACCAGCGGGGGGAGTTACTTGAGGTTTTATTGTCCATGAGGCGTAAGAGAACTGTTGTATGTATGTAATGAACTGGGTAATTGATACCAAGCTGTTAATGATATATTGTATCTCTAAAAAGCTTAATGCACATGAGTGAAATAACAAGTTATAGTAAAGATGTGTCTTTCTATGTTACTGTGACCAAAAACTTAATAAAAAGATTTTTTTTAAAAATAATAATCACCTGAGTACATCATATTTGATTATTTGTACTCCAGGTGAGATGAGTAGCAAATGTGAGAACAAGCTATTAAAAGGTAACATGCGCAAAGTTAGATAAGTTCCATTCCCATGAATTGAAACCCCCTAAAACTAAGCTTAGGTTGCTCGTATGCTGGGGATTTTACAAGCAGAAGGTGTCAGCAAATGTAAAATCACAAATATAACCAAATAAAGGTTCCGATTAAAATAAAAAGAAATGTACTTGCTCTAGAGAGTAAATCTATGATCAGAAACACAAGGAGTATTGGATCTCAGAGAAAGAAAGAGAGGCGCCCAACTGCAAAGGTGTACAGGGGCAAGTCTGTCTAACGGAAGACAGATTCACACAGTTAAAGCATGAAATTGCATCTAAGTGATATATTGAACAAGTTCTCAAAGAGCAAACCAATCAAATCTACACATTCTGGGGGATTTGGGATGTCGGCCTCTTTCTCTGACGTCAGTACCTACACCTGGTTTCTCCATTACTTATGCGTTTCTCCTTTGTGCTTAGAAGAAAATAACTGGACTTATTGCAGTATTTATGCAAACTGGAAATGGACAATGCCACCTCTGTATCTTTGGTTCCTAAACATTAGAGGCCCCATCGCTTGCCGCGAATTGTCAGAACTCCTTTCAAAGGGCCAGGGGGCATGCAGGGGCTACTGTGCCCAACGACATTGGTTGAAGCCTTTTACCTCTTCTGTCCCATGGCCCAGTCCACTATGGACCCTGAGCAGTTGGGCAAAGTACCCTTCTGCACTTAACTCTCCGTGGTAGCTGTGGTCAGGCACTCAGGGCTCCATTGAGGGGGATATAGATATAGGTCAGTAAACAGACTCATATCTCAAAGTGCAAACAATGCAAACAATAAATCAAGGTCCAGTCAAATAATTGCTTTTATGGGTTAAAGTAGTATTTTATTTCTAACTCTACACATGCAAAGAGATGTGACATTCAAATGCAACAACACAATCCCTGTGAGGTCGGGGCTATAGTAGTTGTCTGGCAAATTCATGTCCCACCCTTCTTCATGTAGCATGCTCAGGGTTATTCCCCATTCACTGGTGGCTGTCTCAGGGAGTGCAAACTACTAGGCCATACTCAAGAGTTCCCTTTAACTCTTCAGGATTTCAGTCAAAAGTGTTTCTGATGCTGCAGCACCATCAGCACTGGCTACCCCGGGGCCAAAAGGACCTACTTCAAGTCTTACCAGCTCCTGCAACACAAAAGCATTCAACATTACAGCGGGTGCCCTCAGCGCAGGCACTCACAAGTTCAGATCTTGCTCAGAGAAGCGAGGCTTCTCAAGGTACATGTGGCAGTGTCAGGCATGTACAGGCTCACTCTTTGGAGTGGCGTGGCTGCTCTCTCCAGCGATCAGAGAATCTTCTAGCTCTCAGTGATGGGGTAAGTCAAGTTCGGCCCAGGAAGGAGAATTGTGTCCTTCAGCTCCCAACTGGAGTCCTGTGAGAGCATCGTCCTCCTCGTTGTCCTCCTGGTCCTCTAGGGTCAGTCATGGCAGATATTTAGGTGCAACTAACCTGTTGGTCACAGCTTCATTCCAGTCCCGGGCGGCGGCCAAAAGTTTTTCATGATTTGGTTCTGGCAGTCCCTCCTGGCATAAGGAGTTGCCATGGATCGTTCCGGATGCAATGTAGACTCCTCAAATGCAATCGCCCACACCACGGCAGCCCCTCCTGGCATACAGAGTTTCCACTCAGGCAATCATGAGTTCTGGCACACTGGTCACTCCACTTCTTCCCCGGTGGCCCCCTCTCACATACGCGGTCACTACAATGAGGCCGTGTGGGCTGGACACCCTCAGTACAGCACTCAATGCTTAGCTCAGTCAACAGCAGCCCTCTCCTGGCATATGTGGGTCGCCAATGACAGTCTTGCACATGGGCTACAGACCCGATCGGTGCACAACTGTCTCCTCACACTTCGCACAGGGAGTCCTCATGGTAGGGCTCCCCACTGGATCTTGCTTCCTCTAATGCTCTCCTCTTCCTCACGGGGAACACTGGTCTTGGCAAGCAGACACACACTGTGCTCCAGGCTCTAGGGCTGGTGGTATTGTTTTCCCAGGGTGATGTCTTCTCACCCAGCAGGGAGACTAGCAGGACTTGGCCCTCAGCCCTGGTCATAGGCAGAAGTCTTACAGAGCTTCCCCATCCCACACAGCCTGTCTGGCTGCTTGGCAGGTGACACATTTTTGGGTAGTCAACCTCCCCTTCACCCCTTCATATAGTCTTTTTCCAGACCTCAAATGTGATTAAGGGTCTGAACTTTGAAGTTTTATGTTGTGGTTCAGTTTCTTTTGAAGTAGGTACTTCTCATTTTCTTCTTTCTTCATGTAAGATGTCTGTCACAGTAGGCACAACTCCTAAGCTGATTGTCCACAACACAATTCACAGGAGTGACCAGAGTTTACACCTGGATGTCAGCTGCAGTGATATGTACATCAAAAGATTAATCCCAGGCTCCCAGCTCTAAGCTTTATGATTCCCTTATCAGGCCCATCTCCCTTCCTTGAATGTGTCCAGGCCCCTTCCTTGTGAGCTACCACTGAATCAAAGAGCAATCTCTTGAAATGCAAGGGAGTCTCTCCCTTCCCTCCAGTGTGTCCCTCCCAGCTCACAGGAATGTAGCAATCCATAAATCTGTCTATGGGATTCCTCTCCTCCACATGTCTTCACTAGGCAGGCCTGGGCTTCGCAAAATGGAACCCAGGGTCCTCCATATAATGCTCCACTGCAGGCACATTGGCACTCAGTGTGCATTAATAGTCAACTTACTGCACAGCAACTGTCACTTCCATGCGTTGTACCATTACAGGTGCAGATACATTGAGCACACACATTCAATCTGTGTGCACTGTTCAGCACTGTAGCCTGCTTGCATTATGCCAGTTGTGCATTCAGCCAACACACACTGTTAGAATAAAAATGTCTTAGCTGTGCTGCTTATGTATTGTACGTCTTAAGTTAGCATTTGCTGCACCATTTTATGTTTGGCCGCCATTTTGAGTCATGATCAAACTAATTTCTCTCTGTCTCTGCTGAAAGCAGCTGTGATAGTTTTCGTTTCTCCAAGGTTGGGCCTTGCTGTACTAATGAATACACTATTCTTATTAGCGCATACCTTTCCCACTAGATAGAGGCATACTCCCACCAGTCCAGCGGCGGGCACAGACACAGGCAGAATGACATTGGTGTAGAGATAGTGTGTGCCCGGTCTCAGGATTGAAACTCATCCTTCTGTACTTTCTTTGTCTAGCTACCTCCAACTGGAAATTTCCACTCTGGGCGTGCCTTCATTGGTTCTGAATCGTACATAATGTATCACCATGTTTGCTGATGTCAGTCCCCTCTGCAGCAATCCACGGAGACTGGGCAGACTGAGCTCCACTCGAGTGTATCTGAATAGACATACTTGGTTTGTATTCTCTACTGTCTGACCGACTCTTCATTTGTAGGGAAGGCTGAGAGGTGGTCGCGAGTGACCCGGGTGGCCCTAATCGGGTCACTTCCTTCAACACACATGCTCACCATGTGTGCACTGCACAACATTTTACTGTTCATATACTGTACTTCGCGGGAGTACACATACATCCAGTACATGCTTCTTCCTGTGCACGCACTGCACATCACTACATCTCTCATGTATTGTATTTCTCCCAGGCATATATACACTCAGTACAAGTATTATCCACACATGCACTACACAGTACTGCACTATCCTTGTACTGTGTCCTACTCAGGCACACATACAACCAACGCAGAGTCTCTACTCCTGCGCTGCGCTGCATTCCACAACTACCTGATGTAGGCCAAGAGTGAGATAAGCACACAGCAGTGGAACTTTTGAAAAGGTGAGTGAGTCAGTAGGCTTCACAGGGTAAAAAGATCCTGTTCGCTACTACTGATCATTACATGGTATGCTGTCACCGCAGCACTTGTGCTCCTTAGCTCCTGGTGAAGTCAGTTGTCTTCCACCACCATGAGGTTAGCGCATTGGTCGCCCCTCCTGGCCCAACAACCCAGCAATCTGTGAGACAGGCCTCTGTCATGACGCACATGCATGATCCGTGCTCGCCTAGGACAAAAAAGCCAGCATTAGGGATCCATTCAACAGTACAGTTGGACACTCAGGGCAGGGGTACACATCTTTACCATGCATAGGAATTTTCCTTCCCAACAGCGGGGCATATTATCAAGAACGGCGTTAAAATTATCGCCGGTTTAGCGGCAGAAAACTGCCGCTAAAGCGGCGATAATGGGCTTGATAATATGCCCTGGAGAATTCCAATAGAAGCCCATGTTCACACCAGAACATGGACTTCTATTGAATTCCCAGAGGCATATTATCAAGCCCATTATCGCCGCTTTAGCTGCAGTTTTCTGCCGCTAAACCGGCTATAATTTTAGCGCCGTTTCTTGATAATATGCCCCAGCTACTCTTAGAAAGTTGCTATTTTCCTAGGTCAAATGACTAGATGTAGGAGGCAGTTGGCCTTTGTGTATTCCTCCCAGACAGTATCACAATAGACGGTCTGGGTGTTGGTAGGATGGGCCACCTCTGACTTGATGGGGCGGGGCTGTCACCTACCACACTTGCACTTCGAAGGCACTGTCTCAGCTCACATACAAAGGACTTCACTCTAACCTATTGTACCTCAGACAGACTGAGACCAGGACAGGGATGCACGAAATTCCAGAAGCTTCTCCCACTTCAAACTGGGCACCAGATGTAAATACTGGACCCTCAGACCCACTCCTCAGATCATTTCTAGACCTGTGGAATACTCAGAAGAAAGAAGGGCTGCTCTGCTGCAAGAAGGACTGCTCTGATGCCCTGCTGCTCTGCTGTCTGAGTAAGAAGGACTGGACCTGCACCTTGAACCCAGGAAATCCAGGGTGACTCCAAGAGCTAGTAGGCTGGACTCCTGATCAGAGCCTCAGGAACAAAAAAGGCTCCAACTCCCTTGAACCCTGCACCTGGAATCTGCCAGTTGTGAGTCCTGATCCCCCCCCCCCCCCCGGTGGTGCCTCTCTAGTCCTGGACACTTGGAAGTGGAACTAAAGGTGTTCTGCCAGCCTAGGTGTGATCGACAACTGAACTGGCGCAACATGACGCAACCCGAAGAAAGACCTCATATTGCGGCCCTCTCAACTCCTCATCAGAAACGACGCAACATGAGGCAACTCTTCGCAAGACCCAGTATCGCACCTTAGAACTGCCACTGTGCGGCACAATACCCCGCATCAAGGATATGAAGTACAAATCTCAGTGGGCCTAATTTGGTCTCTTTATCCGGCCTGCTCTCCATCGTGGTCGGCTTGAACTTGTGACTTTGTCCTGGGCTGGCGTGACTAGATAACCACAATTAGCACTTTCTGCTTTTAATCACTATTTTTACCTAAACTTTTTAAATTGCATATCTCCGAATCTACTGATTGACTTTTTGTCGTTTTAGTGTCAAATAATTGATTCAAATTTACTCTATTTTTTAAATTGATGTGGGATTTGTCTTGTGTTTTCACTTTATTACTGCTTGTGTGCTGAATTAATTCTTTAAACATTGCCTCCAAGTTAAGCCTGATTACTTTTGTCCCAAGCTACCAAAAGGTTAAGCACAGGTTAATTTAGTGTATTTTTTTTTGGTTCACCCTGACAAGGATTGTGCCTGTTGCTTGAGCAGGGCTCGCACCCTCATAAACTAACAACCCAATTTCTCACAATAAGTAGCTCTAATTACACCAAAGGTTGGAGACCCCTGATCTAAAATAAAGAAGGATAAGTTGCACTGATTGGGTAAAAGAACTCAGAAGGGTGTGGTACTAGTGTGGGTGCAGGGGTCATAGTGGTTACCACAACTAAAGGTCAGCAGTAATTATGCTGCTGACCTGTCTGTGCAAGGAGTCAGATGTGATGGAATGACAAGGGGCTCTTACTGAGGGACCTCACAGTAGCAGTCTGCATTTCTGAGCTCAGGAGACCACACTGAAAACAGTTATTGTTGTCTAAGGCCTTTATGGAGAGTTTCTACTTTTGAATATGCTAATTTATTTTATCCCACAGTACATTCTCCTGAAGCATATTTTAAATAATGTTACGATGTGGTTTCAGAGTGTGTCAGAAAAAAATGAGAAGGGCATCTTGCCGGGCTTCCTTTACATTACTCTGTTTGAATGCCTGTCACATAATGAAAGACCTCCAGAAGGCATTAGTTCCTGCAAAAATGTGCGCTACAGAGCTCGGGATAATTCGGCGCATACCTCAGAATTGATTACAAAACCGGGTGCTCCCGGCCGATAGGACACCTGAGGCCAATTAAACGCGCACATAGATTGAGCGGAGGCCAGGCTGAGGACTAATGGAGTCTCATTAAGGCCGGCAAATAACAATATCAGCGATCTATAGACTCGGCACTTCAAAGAGTTTAACCTTTATTGTAATGTACTGCAGTGTCCATTCCTATTCTAATTTACTTTCACGGTCATATATAATTCTAAAGCATTAATTGTAAGGGGAAAAATAGATAATAGCAAGCACAGCATCCATTTATAAGCAATATCCTTGTGAGGGGACTGTGCGATTGTTGGTGCATGGAAAAGTACAATATACCTCCACTTTTCATATGGCGTATCCTCTTACTGTTAAGATGATTTGCAAACCTTTGTGTGGGGTTTTCATTACATTTTAAGGCACACCCCACAAAAAGTATTGTGGTGGGATTTACAGTCCAAAGCAATGTGACCCAAAGTATTGTAAAGCTGTGCAGTGTGCTGCCTTGCGTTGCTTTGCATCTAGGTGGCTTTCCATGGGTGGTGTGTGTCCATCCCATGCAACCAATCATGGGTTTTGACGCAAATCTGTATCTACAAAGAATTGCAGACAGGGATTGCCAAAATCCTGTTTCTCCTCGAGGCAGGCGTAACGTGGAGAAATGTTTTCATTTATCCTCATTTTTCTCATTTTTTTTTCTGCTGCATTGTATAGCACACATATAAAGTGGGAAACACATTAAAGCATAGTTTTTGTACTGGAAGGGACCGCTTCCAGCACAAAACATATGTTTCCCAGAACATAGATACCCTAGCAGTATGGTGCAAGGGTGTCTGCGTTGGTGCATGGCAGCCAAAAGTGCACGGAGAGAGCGGAACAGGGCAGCATCTTAGAAAATACGGCACTGCTCTACTTTGTGCCTTTCGCGCAAAGCAGCACAGCAACTTTACTGCGTGCATTAGTTTGACGTAAATCTGGGCACAGTGGTCCAATTAAAACTTATCCAATATCCATTTATATCTCAGACTTCTCTCCAGCCAGATTTTGGCTGGGCAAACAAATAGGGTTGGTTCTGCTTTAGGGCTAGAATGATGTATTCTAAATTGGCAAATTATGTGGTCCCAACTGTGCTTCTATCACCAGATAAATTTTTTAAATTCCTTTTTTTTTGTCAAGTTGAAACCTGGCATTAGAAATCTTACATTTTCTAACTTACATCCCTTACCACTTCTAGCCATCACCAAATCTTTTGGTTTGGAGAAATATTACTATGCTGATGATAAATAGTAGAATATGTGTTAATAAAGTCACCCTCATCCCTACCAATATGGATGAATTGTCTTGTGCCAACCATCATCTCTGGAACATCTCTCTGTGGTCTTCAGAATGTGCTCAATTTCCATTACTACAGATGGTAGTCCTAACTTATAAAGATGTATTTCTGGGTGTCCAAGTAATTCTTCAACTACACCTGAATTTTAATATATCTTGCCCATAAGAAGAATTGTTTCCAACCTGACCTTCTAAGCAGATCTTCCAAGCAGTCATCACCTTGATGCTATCCTACCGGGAACATTTTAATAAGGGACTTCCTGGGTCTGCCACAATTTCTTCTTAAATGAAAGCAGAGTGCAAATCTGGTAGCCCACCTGCTTAAAGTTTTTAGCCAGTCTTATCTTATCTCCATAACTCTCTGCAGTAGCCAGTGGCTTCAGGTGCCACAGTGAATTGTGATGAAGACCTCGTTGCCTGGTTTATTGTATATTCAATGTAGGAAGCCCTTCTTTCCTGCAAGAAACTGACTTGTTACAGTCCAATCAGATCAGTGAAGTCAGCGCAGGCCATGTATTCAGAGTCCTTTGAATAATAAAGACCGCCAGCTGGGTCAGAGTCTTCAATTCCTACCTGGAACCTAGAATGTGGAATGTTCTCCGACTTTCTATGCCAATGCTGATCCCCAGCAGTTAGGAATCATCTTAAAACTCACTTACATCCATAGTAAGTAATAGTGTTTGCCCTCGTAGGTACAGGTCACTTACATACGGCCGACCTAACAACTCTGTACCATTACAAGTCTACAACACAACATGATACGTTACACTTAAGCAAATGTACAAAATAAATTATTTCACTTTAACACCTGATAACTAGCCACAACTGACATGTTGTTCAACCTGTTTACTGTTTTTATTGCTAGAGTAATAGTAATAATATAATTAAAGGTATTCCACAGAGGTGAATATTGGTATTCAGACACATTACATTTTCAGCAATGATAATTCAGTACTAGTATCGCTGTGGATATAAAGATTTATTTTGTTGTTAGTAGTAGTAGGAATATAACATTTGTGGGGCAACTCACAGAAAACCTCTTGCAGGTGTATAATGAGGTGGGACAGCAGGGAATGCTCCCATCATTAACAAGGAAGGCCATTAGGATGTTACAACCAAGGATCCAAAGAACCCTGTTTCGTAACTATTGATGATTATAACTAGATGCAAAATTATTAAATAAGGTCCTGGAGAGCAGGCTCCTCAGGGTGGTTGGCTCCCTGGCACACTAAGACCAGTGTGGATTCATCCCAGGGCGAAGTACCCTCCTGAATATCAGGAGATTTAGCCATTTGCTACACACTGTGGGGCGCTTGGTGGAGGAATATGCCTTTAGACACAGAGAGAGCCTTTGAGACCTTAGACTGCAAACACCTGATGGCTGGCTTGTGGAGTCTGAGATTCAGGAGCTGGGTGTGCTTGCTTTACTCTAAGCACATAGCCTGGCTGAGCCTGGGGGATAATCTCTGAGGGGTGGAAGATTGGAAGGGGGACTAAACAGGAGTGCCCAATGTCATCCTAGTTGTTTATTCTTGTAATGGAACCTTAGCAAAAGACTCCTGGAAGTGCAGCACAGATTGGGACTTGAGGTGGTGTCTAGGGTTCATGTAGTCTCTATGTATGAGGATGACAGGATGGTATACCTTACAAGACCAAGAAGCTTGGTCCTGCTCCTTTACCCGTAAATTGATAGATTTGAATTGATCTGAGGGCTTAGGTCAACTAAGGAAAATCCTTTTGTTCCCTTTGGGGAGCATGGCAGATGTAATATTACACAGCGGTCCACACCTGGGGTGCCAGTGGAAGGTACATATGTTTAGGTATTTAGTAATATAGGTGGCCCGCACAGCTCAAAGCAATATGAATAGAATATGGACAGGGTCATACAGGATCAGTTTGGAATACACTGCCGCAATCAATCATAGGGAGGAGTAAGGTGGAAAAAATGATCCTCCTCCTCTAATGCCTATATACCCTGGAGAACTCCAAGTGTCCCTTAAACAAATCGAATTTTAGAATGCTAGATGTGCTATTGATGTCTCTGGTTTAGACATGAAAAAGAAGTAGTCAAATTGGATTTGCTGAAGCTGAATTCTGAGGAGGGCCTGCTGGGGCTCCCGGACCTGAAGCTCTATTATACAGCATCACAGCTCCAGACAGGATCGAACTGCCCAATTGGGCAATCTGGCAGCACCAGAAGGGCTGTTCTGACAGGTCTATCTGTGGGCTGTTTTTTTTTTAGCTGTGCTGTTTCGGCCTATTTTATGGTCTGATGAGTCAGTTTCTTTTACTGTTGCTTTCTGTGATATTACTACAAACAGATAGCTATATATGGGCCCTGAAATTTGCAAATCTTGGCAGTTTTGAGCTTGTATAATACAATGTAAGATGTTTTGCAAGGTATGTGAAACTCCTTGCATTTGTGCCTACTGCAGGCAGTGTTTGTGGTGGTATCAGATAAAGCAACAGTACAACCCAGCCCACTAGACAATAAAACAGGCACATAAACCTCCAAAAAACGACACACACACTGACCTAGCAGACCAGCCCCTCTGGCGCTTCCTGATTTCCCACTAGGCTAGACCTATCTTGCCCATGACTTGAATTAAACACTGCCTGCTCTGCATTATCCTAAAACACAAAAGTAGCAAAATGAGACCCAGATTTGCCCTCCTGGGGATGGTGTTACTGAATACCTAAATATTGGACATGTACTCAAGCCCCCAACTGCAGCATCCTGGGCAAATGACTTAATGGAACGGGTCTCAGCAAAAGAAACACAAATGGCAGCTGCTAGGAGAGATGAGTGGGCTGTGAGTGGATAGACATGACAAAGGTGTTATCCGAACCCCTGAAAACGAGCCCCATTAGGACGCAGGGTGCTAGACACAGTGGATCCTTGAAGGGGAGCCTAGGTCTGAAACCCAGAACACATACACGTCTGGAATCATTAGTGAAAGCAAAGGGTTATATTTGACCATCCGAAGTAACAGGACAGGATCCCTAGACTGAATCCTGTGGATGGCAATGTGCCCACAAATGGAAGAGCTATTAAATATTATATTGTTTATGTGTGGAACTCCTGCTTTCCAGATGCAAATATGGAATAATTGTGTTTGAGACTGGGGATACCTAGATACTGTTTGTTTTAAAAAAAAATTTATTTGAATATATCGATAAATAAAGATGAAAAAATCATATTGAGGAACGAGGCCACAGATAGAGAACCTTTCAGGCTTATTTGCAGATGGGGATTAAGTTGGGTTTGGCCCAATAACAACATCAAGCATCCTACTATTACTGGAATGTGAAGCTTTTCATGAAATATTTGATCCTTTAGCTAAAGGTTTCCTAATAGATCACATTTGTAACAGTTCATTCACTGATAATTTGTTGATAAATCACGTTTAAGGGTTTGATCATTATTTATTACAGTTTTATATCTGATATATTATTTCTCTTGTCTTGGCTGCCAGTTCACATCAACCCCAGAGCCGAACACAACAACAACTACCAGCAACAGTCCACCACCAGAAGACTAGACCTCCCCGGCCAACTCTCCTGCCTCCTGCTCAACGCCAGATCACTCAGCAAGCATGCTACCAAAATCTTGGACATCATCTCCACTCTCATGCCGGATGTGACCTTCATCACTGAAATCTGGCTTACCCCAGCAGTGACTCCTGACAACGCCAAGGCAACTCCCCTTGGCTACAAAATGAAGCACCGCAGCCGCACCAACAAACCCAGAGGCAGCATCGCCATCATCCATAAGGAGTCAATCAGGTGCACCATCTCATAAGATAAAACCACACGATCATGGAACATATGAACATCCAGCTACGCACCAATGACACCACCACCATCAGAGGCACTCTCACCTACAGACCGCCAGGACCATGAACCAGCCTCAGCAATGCCATCATTGAATTAATTTCCCTACTCGCCATCGAATCAGAACTCTAAGTCTTCCTGAGAGACCTTACCTTCCACTTAGACGACGTTATCGACACCATCTCTACCGACCTCCTGGAAAGACTGGACAACATTGGACTCAAGCAACTAGTCGCAGACTCTACATACAAAGCAGGACAAACGTTGGGCCCTATCTTCTTGTCTAGCAACAGAATCAGATGCAGCCACTCTTCGGAACTCACCTAGTTAGACCACTCCATCGTACACCTAACCATCGCTGGGTCTAAACCCACCCCCCAAAGAACACTGTGCCCCCTTCCGATGTTGGTCCTAGATCACCCAGCAGCAATGGACCAATGCCCTTGGTACCACACAGCCCAAAGACAACACCAACCTGAACTAGGTTGTTCGCAACTTCAACAACTGGATCACCAATGCCGCAGACCAAGTCACCCCCACCCAACCATCCAAGACACACAGTCCCTCCAACCAAGCCAGCTGTTACACCCCGGAACAACATGCATCTAAAAGTAGATGCAAACAGTTGAGGAGAAAATGGCGCACAAGCAAGAACCAGACCAACAGAGCCACCTTCAAAGCAGCACTCAACGACTACAACAGACAGATCAAAGCCGCAAAAAACGAAGCCCTCACTCGCAGAATCGACACCAGCTCCAACCAAGCCAAGGAACTCTTTACTATTGTCAAGGAATTCTCCTGCTCATCAGCCACCGAAAACACTTTCCTAGCATCACAGGAACTCTGCAACGCCCTGGCCGACCATTTAAGCAACAAGATAGCAGCCATCTACAAAAACTTCAACCCCCATAATAAAGGCTAGATTCTAGACGTGATAATTACTAGAAGTGAGCTTGCCTCCCTTCATTCCATCTTGCCTATCAACTGGTTGGACCACCATAAAATTTTGTTCAATCTCAATTTACTCTACATATCCTTCTCAGCACCATCCAACAAACCTACTCAATGGGCTAGAAACATCAAGCATATCCAACCTAACGGAGCTAGAATCCAGGATCAGCGCTCAATTATATTCTCAACCCCTCCTACACAGCGTTGATGAACCTACCGCCCAATACAGTTAATTGATGACAGATGTTCTTGACCAGGTTGCACCACTCAAACTAAAGAGATCAAGAAAAATCCAATCCAGAACCTGGTTCAACTTAGACCTTAACAACGAAAGAAGGCAACTTAGATAAACCAAAAGGTTATGGAGACAAAACCCCTCACTGAAAAATAAAATGATGATAAAACCATTTTATAATCATTTCATTTTTCTTACCTTATTGACATCCGAGCTGAGGTTAGGGCAAGGGCAGGGCCATGCTGAAGAGCATCACGTCAGCAGTAGGGAGGAGTGGTAGGCAATTATAAGAGCACCTGTCAGTTTGGCCGGCCATCTTAGGCCGTCCAAACAGACATGGGCACTTAGGTTTCTCCAAGCCAGCTGTGTTGTACAACTGGGTTGGAGAAAAGCTGCAGGCTCCCTTAGCCTGAGCGAGCGTTAAACCAGCCCGCTCAGGCCAATCCAGGTGCTGCTCTCATGTTAGGTATACCATGAGAGCAGCGTCTTGATTAGGTGGGGAGCCTGTGCAGTGAAGCCCATGCACTTCTGGGACGAAAGGAGCAACAAGACGGCCGGCAGTGGGAGTGGATCTGCAGGTAAGTCTTTTTATTTTATTTTTAAAACCCAAGCCTCCCCACCACCACTTTACTATAGTAGCAGCTGCTACTATCTTCAACATAATAAAGCAACAAACTGCTCTCACATCCCAACAGTGAACAATAACCACCAATGAGCTCTGTGAGAGATAACTTCCTTGCTGACAAAGTTGTAAAAATCGAATGATCCTTGACAATAGTCTAACATTACATCCCACCATCTACACTGACACACAAGTCAACACGGATACTCTCCCCGAAGACTTAACTAAAACTTGGAAGGTCACAAAAAATCAAAATATAGCAAGTAACAAACTCTTTCAACTGAAGAATAATTCCAAATGTACAGACTTCAAATCTGTGACAGAAGGAGAATTTTTCAAAATGATTGCTAACTTGAAGCCCACATCTCCGATCCACTCCCCTCCACCCTAGTAAAAAACCTCAACCATATCATGTCCCCGTTCTGGAACAAAATCATCAATGCTTCTCTGTCATCAGGCCATGTACATGACTCCCTTCAACTCGACCAAGTCACCCACATCAAAAAAAAAACCTGGGGCGGACCTCAATGATCTCAACAACCTCTGACCCATCACCAACTTTCCTTTCCTAGCTAAAACATTGGAGAAGTGTGCTACTTCGACTCAACGAACACATAGAAGAATTCCATCTCCACAGCACTTTCCAATCTGGATTTAGGAGAGGAAATAGCATAGAAACTGCTATCCACAGATCCTTAGATTAAGGTGACTCCTGCCTCCTAATCCTACTTGATTTATCAGTGGCGTTTGATACAGATCATCACCCAGCTTTACTTGAGACACTACAGACCCACACTGGTATCAATGGTGCATTTGTGAGATGGTTCATGTCCTATTTTTAACATTGCTCCCAACAAATAAAAATAAACAGCTGTCTCTTGAAGGCAACGTCAGTACCACAAGGAGTACCTCAAGGCTCCATCTTATCCACAGCCCTGTTTAATGTTTTCATGGAACCCCTCACATTTATCCTGAACCAAGCTGGTATCAAGTATCACCTATATACCGATGATACTCAACTCTACTACAGAATAAAATCACACAGCAGCATCCAACATCTTAATGCTACACTAATTAAGATACAAACTTGGCTAAACACCAACCACCTTAAGCTGAACCCCAACAAGACTGAACTTCTACTCCTCTCCCCATAAAACAAACCCCTATCCATCCAAGAATGGCTCAAAAATTTGGATGCACTCAACTGCCCTACCACACTGTCCAACTCTGAAAAATCCTTGAGTATCACACTAGACACAAACAGTGCTTTACATGGGGAAAAATAAGTGCAGGTACTCATTAAAATAATTTAATTTAATTTAATTTAATTTAAAGCTTATAGAGCGCACAGCTACCTCCAACGGAGGTGTCCCGGCGCTAACGGAGACAAAAGAAGGAGTAGAAAGCCACCAGCTACCAAGACTAGGGGAAATTGAAGAGCCAGGTTTTCAGAAATCCACAGAAGACAGATTCAGATTTTGCCTTCCTGATATATTCTGGCAGGGAATTCCATAGCCGTGTGGTTCTAACTGTAAATGACCGGCCACCGAACCTTGCTTTACCAAAGCGAGGAATGACTAGAAGACCTTGATGATTGGATCTCAGGTTTCTAGTCTGATGGTAATTGCGGAGTCTTTTCCTTAGGTAGAAAGGGCCCGTTTCTCTGGTTGCTCTGTACGCGAGAGTCAGAGCCTTAAATTCCAACCTCCTTTTTACTGGCAGCCAGTGCAAGCTCCGCAGATGAGGCGATATGTGATGACGTAACGGGACATTTCTAATAAGCCTGGCTGCTGCATTCTGTATGGTCTGCAGCTTCTTAATCAGGTAGTCAGGCTGACCCAAATAAAGGCTATTTGCGTAGTCCAGCTGGAAAGTAATCAATGCATGGACCACTGTCTTTCTGCAGTCCATGGGTAGAAGATGGAGAAATCTGCGTATGGACCTCATTTTCCAAAAACATAAGGACAACACCTGACTTATCTGGGTTTTGCAAGATAGGGTCGAATCAAACTTGAATCCCAGATTTCTAGCGGAGGACACCAGCTGAGGGGGAGGATTAAGCTCAGGTGGCCACCAGAGGTTGGTTGGAGGTGGAGATGGTTGGTTGAAAAACAACACCTCAGTTTTATCAGCATTAAGCCTGAGACAATTGTCAGTCATCCAAGTTGAGATGTCAACCAAGCATTGTTTCAAATTTATGAATGCTGCTTCCGAGTTATCCCTAAAGGAAAACACGAGCTGAGTGTCATCAGCATATGAGATGACACTCACCCCATGCTGTTGAATCAAAGGAGCCAGGGGAGCGAGATAAACATTAAAAAGGGCCGGGCTCAAGGCCGAGCCCTGAGGGACTCCACAAATTATGGGACGAGAAGAGGAGATATGGGGATGCAGTATGATTTTCTGGGACCGGTCTTCTAAAAAAGAGCCAAACCAAGACAGTACGGTCCCTGTCATTCCCAGATGTTTAAGTCTATCCAGGAGAATCTTGTGTGACACTGTGTCAAATGCTGCAGATAGATCTAACAGCACCAGCATTGCACAGTGACCAGTGTCCAAGGTCTCCCGGATAGTTTCAGCTACCTCCAGCAGCGCTGTTTCAGTACTAAACCCAGATCTAAAACCAGACTGGGAATCATGGAGGAGATTATTAACTTCCAGGAATTCAGAAAGCTGCTTCTGCACTTCCTTCTCTAAAATTTTGGCAGGTGCTGGCAGGAGGGAGATAGGCCTGAAATTTTTCAAATCAGCCGGATCTGCATCCTCTTTTTTTAAGATCGGCTGAACAAGTGCAGTTTTCCAAGCCGAAGGGTAGATCCCTGTTTCCAAGGACGAATTCCAGAGCCAATTTAAATTAGGATTGAGTAATGGGGCCAAAAGTTTAAAAAACCTAGCTGGGCAAGGGTCTAATGGAGATCCAGATTTTGTTTTATCCATCAAGTTCAGAGAGGCCTCTAGACTTAAAGGTCTGAAATTCGACCAAGTATGAGAAGGACATGGGGGAGGCAGAGACGCAATAGGTAGGTCTCTCTGAGGAAATGAAGAATAAATGGTTTTGATTTTCTTTTGAAAAAAAATTGAAAGGTCTTTGCAGAGGGAGGCCGAGGGTACTATATTACTTTGCATAGAATCTGGTTTAGTGAAATCTTATACAATCTTAAAGATAGCTTTAGCAGAATTACTTGCAGATTTGATTTGTGTAGCGGTGTAATCCCTTATGGCTTTGCGTTTAAGTCTGTGGAAATTTTCTAATGATGTTCTATAGGCTTTTTTCGACTCACTATTATAGGATTTGCGCCAAGTCCGTTCAAGTTTTTTACAGAGACTCTTCTCTGTACGGAGTTCAGATGTAAACCAAGGGGCCGTAGGCTTATTTCTAGCTACTTTCATAGTAGCTAGAAATAAGCTTCGTAGCTAGAGGTGTGGCAAGTGGGCGGGGCTAGGGGCGGGGCTAAGGGCAAAATATCATCATACATAATGACTTCTGTACCAGTTGCAGCACATATTAAAACACATGAGAAATGTGTTTATGTCAAAAAACACAGATTAACTCATAACATAAAATGAAAGTCATGATGGCACTTTCACCCGAATGGTCGCTGCGCACCTGATTGACAGTGCAGGATCTGTCTAGACAGACCCTGTCCTGTTAATCACAGTGTGACACAACCCCTCTCACCCCCCTGCAGTTTGGGGACATTCAAATGGGCGCTGCTGGAATCTTCACCAGCAACTCTGCAAAATGATACTTGAGCCGAGTTAATTACAAGCTCCTCGTAAGCAGAGCGGCCTCTGCCCTACACTGGAGCAGAAACCTAACCTGAGCCTGCCATGCATCAGGGTACCGGTACTCTCCCTGGCTACAGAGAAGTGCCGGTACTGACGGCAAAAAAAATCGGAAGTGTCGGTACTCAGTACCGGTGAGTACCGGCCCATTTAAAGCACTGGACACAAACTTGTCAATGAAAGAACACATCAAAAATACAGCCAAAGGAGCTCTCTACACTTAAAACATCTCAAGAAAATAAAACCATTTATTCCTGCTGACGACCTTAAGATCGTAGTACTATCCATAGTCCTCCCGAAACTTGACTACATCAATGCCATCCTGACAGGAACCCCCAAAAGCCACCTTGCACCCCTAAGAACAATTCTCAATGCAACTGCTAGGCTCGTCACAGGAATCAAACAGTTTGACCATATCTCACCAGCTCTTAAAAGTTTCACTTGGCTTCCCAAGACAAGATAGCATGCATCACCCACAAAGCCCTACATACAAAAACCCCAAATATCTCTAAACTATCAAGAACTGAAAAAGGCCGGGCTATGAAAAGCCCCAACTCTCTTCTTCATACCTCCCAAACTTAAACAAGCATTTGCAATGCAATCGGTCTCGCTTTTGGGACCTTATATGTATTTAGCTATGCAGCACATTAGCCTGGGTGCTGAAACAGCTACTGTCCTTTAACATGGAGGGAAAGTAAGCACCAAGCTGCGGAACACGCCAGGTATGGGAACACATGGAGAGAAATATTGGTGGAAGAAACTCTGCTGTGAGGGAGTGGGAGGCGGTCTATGTATGTCATTGTTGTTTTATTGATTCTTTAATTGTGGTCACTGGCGTGTTGAACCTCTCCTAAAATCCCCGTCAAGCCAGCAGAGTAACGCAAGGCGGGCGATGCTGTTTTATGTTAGCTGACTGAGAAAAATAAACAATTTCATGAAAGGCTTAACGCCCCAATGACAGCAGTTAAAGAATCCGCAAAAACAAAGAGATCTCTGAGGCCCACCAGAGCCTGCTCTTCCCGGGGAGGGGGAGGGTATGGGGGGGGCGCTTGGAGAAGTGCAGCATAGTGTCAGACAGGCATGTTGTTCTCTTTGATCCAGTGTCTGTAAACATTAAAAACAAACGCACAGCTTCACATCTCATGACCACGCACATGCATATATGTGTATAGTGCAAGCTTGATTTAAGGAGTTATAAATAAATGTATTGCACTCCGAATACTATCACTAATTACAAAACAATAATTAAATACCCGAAAACCACTGATCTTTTATGTTCGAAAGAAGAGAGAGGGGCGTGAGAATACAGTCTCTGCCTGAAACGCACAATGTCCAACCAGGAATCCTGGGCTCAAATCCCAGCTTCCCCACTTGACCAACCTGTGTGATCCGAGGTCATTGCTTTACTTCACTATGTATAATTTTCTTTAACAAACCACACTGAGAGCGCATTGAAGTAATTCAGTACAAGATCCCACTATTACACAGTTAATAGAAAATATTCGCGCTTCGTATTTAATAACAATTTACGCTATTTAAACAGAAAGCATGACAGTGTGATACATTTTGGATAACTAGCGGTAATGCCATTAGGCTTTGAGGGTATTCGCATATTAAATTTAAAAAAAAACTATGACACTGAGAAATGTTGAAAATACATTTGCTCCAATTTAAAGTTATTATCATGTTTTCATGAGATTTGTTACATGACTTACTTAACATCTTTTGACGACTCGGCACGTGCTTTGGTTCTTAGTGAAGTGTGTGTGCCCCACATCCCCCCTCCCCCACTAGGAATTGTAAGTCTCCCACTCCCCTGATTAAGTACATCTCTAAACCTCACACAGCACCAAAATACTTCCAAAATAATTCTCACATACAACAGGCTATAAAACACGCAAACTATTTAAGCACCAATAAAGCGATCTGAGGACCTGTGAGGGATATGCAAGCTCTATAATAAAACGCTAAAGGTATTCTCAAAATGAGGTCGGAGCACAAAACACCACAAATAAGGACACCCACACAGTCTTCCGCTAACAAAGGTAATATCCAGCTAACAAAGGTCCTGGCGCAGGGATAAACGGTGTGACATTCACTATCCTTAACTGGACCAGAAGCCGGGCTGGGTCATGTGTGCGAATAACCTCTCGTGACCAGTGCTTTAAATGGGCCGGTACTCACCGGTACTGAGTACCAGCACTTATTTTTCCCCCCCCCAAGAGTACCGGCACTTCTCCGTTACGAAATAGAGTACCGGTACTCACTGTCACACATAATCATGTGAGCATGCATCGCATTTCTACACTGCGGCGCATGCTCACATATTGGTGATTTCACAAGGAGGGCAGTGACGCCAAGTCAGAGCAACGTGTGACCCAGGCGCGCAACGCCCATTGGACTCAGAGGGCTTCAGCCCCCCCCCCCCTGTCGTGTGTGGCAGCCCGGGATGAGACAGCTTCCCGGGCACACACACAGCCGCACTCGAGCACTTCACAGGTCTTTAGAAGACCTTTTGCTTGTTAATGAGGCTTGATGTGTTTCACCCCTTCTTAGAGCCCCTGCAGCTCCACTCTGCCTTTTGGTTGAAGAATCAGCACCCCCCCCCCCCCCCGGAATTTTTTCTAAGCCCCCCTCCCGAAATTTGACTCTAGTTGCGCCTCTGGTGTGACCTCACCCGTCAGGAAGCAATTGATTCAGGCAGGCTGGACGGAGTTGGAACAGCCGTCAAGACTGGCACCACTGAAATTGAGACTGTACTTAGAAGAGGAGACAGACACCAACAACCTATCAAACACCACAGCTGAAACTAATTGGAGTGTGGTTCTGTAGAAGTCTTAGAAGCTGAGTAAGATAGCTTTGTACCAAAACCGACTAGTGCCATTGGTAACAGATACATCATGGAAGCTCCTGCAAGTGCATCAGAGAGCAGTTGCTTAAATATGGTCTTTTCAAAACCCTCAAAATATTGAGCCTAGGCACCGCCTGGGAGGAAAATGTACCGGTTGAACGGGTTGCATGGACTCTTAAAATGAAGAAGACATCTCCTTCAACCGCTTGATCTTTCTGTGCTTGAAGAGTGTTCCCGTTTCCTTTTTTTTAATGTCTTCTAGGGGAATGGCGTCTAAAACACAATGAGGTGTGGTTCCCAATCCTGAACCTGTGTGGAGACCTGATTTTAACTTATTCAAACCCTTAGGGAGCTTCGCCACTTTCTCACTTAAAGCCTAGGACTGCATAAGGGCACAGAGATCACAAGGTGCCATGTTATGCGGCCTCCATAAACACCACATACATTGTAGATATGGGTCATCACTGACATCAGCCAGAAGTGCAGGGTTTGAAGCTAGACAGTTTTGGGGGAGAAATGGCCCCAAGAAAAGGATTTAGTTTTTCAACAAAATGGCTAAAGATAACCTAAGAAAATTCCTGCTTTGGATCCATGCCTCTACTGGTGTGGAAACAACAGCGGTATAGGGGCGCCTTATATGATCAGATGTAAAATCATAATGGAAGTCACTGCTTGTGCTGGTGAGCAGGAGTGGGACATGTCTCTGGCAGCCAAGGCGCCGCTTCTGCAGCCCCTGATCTGAGCCCCAGCTGAGCTATTCAGCAGGGCTCATTTGAATAATGTCGGGTGCTCACAATCATCTTGACAGAGCAGTATCCGTTCAGGCCCTGTGCTGTCAATCACATTCACACTATCTCCTGCAAGCACAGGAATCATGTCAGTCCCCTGGCAGTGACAATCAGGCCACGGCCAGTCCAGCCCTGGTGGCAATTAAAAAGCCATGGTAGGTGAAGAGAAAAGATGGCTTTCATCTTCCTTAGTCTTTTGTGTGTCTGCTATGTTTGTGTGTATGCCTGTTTTTGTAAGAAAAAAGTGAGAGAAAGAGAGAGAGAATCCAGACACTCTCAGTAGGTATTTTAAAGAAAATAGGTGGCACTTTGTTTGTACATGTCTGCTCAGTGACAAAGATTCATAAATATTGTAAAAGGGAGGGTGGGTGAGTGAGTGGATAGATGAGTGAGCAAGGGTGGGTGGATGGATGGATGGATATATGGATGAATAGATGGATGAGTAAAAGCATGCATGGGTGAAAGAGGGTGGATGATTGGATAAAAGGGCGGATGATGGTTGGATAAGTGAAAGATTGGATGGATGAATGAAAGGTAGGGAGGATGGATGAAAGGGTGGATGATGGATGAGTGAAAGGAGGGATTGATTGAAAGGGTGGGTGGAATAAAGGAGTGAAAGGGTTGATGGATGGATGAGCGAAAGGATTGATGGATGAGGGAAAGGGTGGATAAAGAGATGGATGAGTGAAAGGATGAATGGATAGGTTTGGAGATGGATGGATGGATAGGTTTGGATATGAAGGGTGGATAGACGGAATGGTGAAAAACTGAATGATTGATGAAAGACTGAATAGACGATAGGATGTAAATGTTAAATGGTGGACATCAGCAGGTAAATGGTAGGATGAAAGGATGAATGGATAGATCGATGGAAGAGACAAGAGATATCTTCTGGGGAGGGTCATAATGAGTTGCTTCATTTGCTTGGTGCCATAAGAGCTTTGATTCGACGTGGGGGTATTTGCAGTTTCTTCCTACTTGCATGCTCAAAAATATATAGTATTGTGCTTAACAGCAATTAACAGTATGACATTAAGAAGGTGCAACTATTGCAAAAAAGGAACTGTTAACATATTATTCAATTTCTCTTTCATTTTGTGTAATGAGTTAACCTGCTTTGTTTATATAAACACATTTCTCATGTGTTTTGGTATGTGCTGCAACTAATATAGAAGTTAAGTATCATCATGTCTTGCCCTTAGCCCCGCCCCTAGCCCCGCCCCCTCACTACACCTCTAGCGCATTTTAATGAGTACCTGCACTTATTTTTTCCCATTTAAAGCACTGCTCGTGACATTACGAACACATGGATGAACACGAGCACGGGCTTTTCTATCATCAAGCTGACGCATTCTGGGAACTGCAGTGTTCGTTAACTTCAACACAACCAATTGGAGTGTCACACCTGACAACAACAAGTTTGACAAAAAAGAATGCGCAGGACTGTAACATGTTGAGCTTCAAGGCGCTAGCATCCTCTTGTAACCTCAAAGCTGTGTATCCTCTGGGAACAGAAAAAGATCCCCAAAAGGGTCAGGTGCATTATTAAATAAAATACCCCTCTCATTCCCAATATGCCTACAACAATGCTGTACATATAGACTGGGCGCCGCTCTTGCCTGCCACCTGTGCTCCTGGGGTGCCAAGCGCCTCGCACACCTGTCTCCATCCTCTGGGTGCTACGCCCCCACTTGCATTAAAAGTACTTATGATTGGCTGAAAGAGGTTCGACATCCCAAAAACACAACCCCTGGATGGTTCCCTCACGCAACTTTTATTCCTATCACTCATATTATTGTTGTCAGGCTACTGGTGGTTGTCTTCCCTCTGCAGACACTGCAGACTGGGAAGCACCTGGCGTCCGTAATGTGACCACACAGGTATGAAGGATGGGATACCGCCAGGTTATAAGTTTGGTAGTAAAAGACAATTTCCACAGAGGGGCAGGAGGCCCTTGAACTCCTAGTCATAGCTGCCAAGGTTCCAGATTGCCATGTGTGACGTTTTCATAATTTCAGTGTTGATATTTGTGACATTTTAACCAATATGAGTGACCCTCTCTCGTGAGCAAAATGAAGCAATGAAGATGAGGGATTCACTCACTGCCTATAATTTAAGGCTCTCTTCCTGGTACTTACTTGGGCCATGGGACCGGCCGCAGATTGGTCCAGAGTCAGTCCGGAGTCGAGTCTGAAGCGCAGGCGAGTGGTGGTCGCAGCCAGCGACTCTGGTCTGCAAGGGCTGGCTGCGGCAGGCAGGCTGAGCTCACGCAAGGCCACAAGCCACGGCAAATCGGGTTTCCAATTCTCGCCCGGCCCGCGGCTTCCACAGATAGTGATCAGACTCCTGTGAGTTCCCGATCGGGTCTCCTCCTTCTGGAGTCAGTTGGCTCGGGGTGAGTTTGGCACGGACGGGGGTAAAATAGGCTGAGCTACAGCACAGTCAGCAGCGGCCCGGGCAGGGGCGAGCTGCCTGCAGCAGCACTGCGAGCGGTGCCATGCTTATTGAATTTGCGGTGCCGTACGCAAACAAGCCAATGTGGAGCCCTGCCTTCTTCAAAACAGATATCTGTTTCTAGCCAACTGAAGTGTACTCGGTTTACCAACATCGTAAAAATGGCCACCAGGTTCTCCAAATTTGAATTTGTGCCCTGCAGGTTGCATCCAGGTCTTGGCAGTGGACTATCAACCTACTGAGCCATTTAGTTGTGCAGCATGTGCATTCTATCGCTGCATGGTCTGCAACCATATGGGCTGGGAACACTGGACGTCTGGTCTTCGCGCTTCCTTTTCGGGCCCCGCCTTCAACCAGGCACGGGCGCCTGACTTCTGGGTCGCGCTGCTTTCTCCGGCTCCAAAGTGCGGTTGGGCTCCCGCCTCAAAGAACACAGAATGCGGGATGGGCTCCCGCTTAACCACAATGCGGGGTGGGCTCCCGCTCACACAGTGGCACAAACTGCGAGGTGGGCGTGCTTGTGACTGCGCACTACTTTAAAACAAGCATTTGCAATGCAATACGACTCGCATTTACGCGAGAGGTATTGCATTACAAATGGGAGTGCGTGCGTTTAAGAAGGCACGACCGGGAGTGGTGGGGTGATGGAGGGGTGAGAAGTGACGAATTGCGGGAGGGGGCGGGGAGGGGGACACAGGGCAGAAAATAGTGTTGGAGTAAAGGTGCCAATAGCCAGGGAAAGATACAAATGACAAGATGGCCGTCAGGAGGAGGGACTAACAAGCCTAAAACCAATCAGAAGGCAGCATTTAAGATGTAAGCCAATCAAAAAGATGGGCGGAGAGTGGGCGGAGCTTCCAGAAAGCTTCCACGCTATAGTATATACTGCATGTCTCAACGAGACAGCGCAAGCGCTGCCTAGGCAAGACCTAAAAAGAAATCATCTCAGGCAGGATCATTCGCTGGAAATGCCCACAAGATTTGGAACTCACTCCCAAAGGACCTACGTCACAACCCCTCCTTTTCTTGCTTAAAATTAGACCTCAAATCTCTACTACTCAACAACTACTTCAACAAGAACACAAGCAGATTAACTTCTCCCAAAGTCCCAACCCTCTTTGACAATTTCCGTCGAGGAGGTCCCCTGACAAATTGACTATGCAGACTCGAATCCGTTCCCTTCCCCATCACCCAATTGATTGTTTGTTATATATTACTGTATCCTTCCTGTGGTCTACTTTACCGCTCTATTGTCCTACTTTTTTCTATATGACTTTTTGTTAATCCCAATTGACTTTCATCATGTACTTCTTGTAAACTTATTCTCAAAACATGTAAAGCTCTCTGATACCCTTGGGTCTTGCCAGCACTAAATAAAACTCAAATAAATAAATAATAAATAACACGTTTTTATCATGTGATCATGCTGCAATGACTTGTTTATATACTAGGTTGATTGCATTTGGATTTTTACTATTAGCTCCAGATGACCGTTTTCTAGTGGGAGCCCTGGTCAGTTGAAACGACAACTGTCTTTTATCATTTTGCTCTGCTACTTGATGTTTTGCTATAAATGCCAGTTGGACTTTAGGCTTCCCAGTGTGTTGTGTTTTATTTTAAACACGATTAGCATAATATTGTAAGTTAGAGTGTATTCTTTGATGTATTGTGTTTGCTGATTTATGACCTGTTGTTTAGGAAGTGCATGCTGTTTGGATGAAGACAGCACTATTCAGTACGTTTGTTGTGGTGATAACATGTTGTTGTTCGAGTTATGTCTTTTTTGTACACAACGTAAAGATGTATGCACAGTAAAGCTTTCTTAAAGATGCAACAAAAACATTGGTCAATTGTCATAAGTATTTACTGTGGGTTGTATGACAGAGGCACGCATGCCTAAACCATGTGTGCATCTACCACACAGCCCAAACCATGAATGCGTCTTAACCACGCATTCTTTTACCATGCATGCCTTTACCACGCATTTTCATTGTAAAGGTATGAATGGTAAAGGGGTATGCATGCAAGGGTCGCCACTACTCGGACCCCCCCACCATAAGCTCTAAAATTTTAACCCCCTACCTCACCCACCTGCCCTGAGGCCTAAAACCTGCCCTGTTCTTAAAACTACCCTTTCCCCTCCCCCTGCCTATAATCCATGCCATGCCCCTTACCATATAGGACCCAACCTCTGCCCCGGTCCTTTCCCTAAAAGTACCCCAACCCCTTCCACTGCCCTGAGGCCTAAAACCCTGCCCCAAATAAAAAAATGTCCCAATCCCCCCGCCCTGAGCCCTAAAACCTCCACCTACTCCTAAAAACTTGCCCCCCAACCCAGCCCTTAAAACTTCCCTGACCCCTTTCCCCCGCCCTCAGCCCTAAAAACTTCCCCCTTTCCAAAACTAACCCAATCCCTTCCACTGCCCTGAGGGCTAAAACCCTGCCCCCAATAAAAAAAACTACCCTGATCCCCCCTGCCCTGAGACCTAAAACCGCTCCCCACTCCTAAAAACTCCCCTCCCCAACCCACCCCTAAATGCTACCCCACCAAACCCGGCCCCAGCCCCACTTACCTGTCTGCGTCCGGAGCTTCCTGTTTCAAATATGCCCGCCCATCCTAGAGCGTTATCTGCCTTAACCACGCCTGTGCGTGGTTAAGGCAGATGCATTGTTCAGGCAAGCATGGTTACACTTGTGGTGTTCCGGCCGTTCCCATTTACTGTGCCATATGTTAAGTTCTTTGCCTTTGAAATTCACCACTAACAACATAAGTTTCATTTTCTGCTTCCTTTTATAACACTCTTCTTTGAGGATACAGCTTAATTTGTCTAATACATACTTTTCAGCTAATAGCCCTGCTCCCTGCTTCCATATAGGTGTGGACCAAGATTTTGCTTCATTATGGTACCTTCTTTCACGGGGGAAGAACACACAAAGCAACAGAATTCTTATCTAACACTTTCCCTAACAAATACCTGAGAACTATTAAACTTCTCCTTCCGTGTCCTTTTGCCTTAAACCACCTCAAAAGTGCAATGTACATGTTTTATGTCACAGGGAAAGATACACCAGTTATCAGAATGTTATGCATAGCGCTTGTGAGATGTTTTACAGCACAGAGAATGAGACACTTGATAGTAGGTTGTTCTGCCTAGGGCATATGAGGAGATTCTCAGAGCAGGGCAGGAGACAGTTTGTGGTGAGACTCCATAGCTCGGCCATCTCTCCCAACAATGGCTCACCTTTGATTCTCCCCAGCAAAACACATTGTCGCTATTTGAGAAAAGAGGCACAGTCTTTTATTAAACATTTTACATGATTCATCATGTTTTGCATTTATAGAACAAACTCAGGAAGGACGTAACTGGTCAGTAGCATGTCTGGGGGCGACTTAGAGCAGGTTTGAGGCTTAATCCTGCCACAATTATCCGATGTGTGGCCCATCTAGGCTGGGCGGTATGTGCTGTGCCCTTGAATGAATGAATAAAAAATTTGTAGAGCGCTGGAATCACCCCCTGAGGGGTATCTCCGTGCTGACAGCGGAGGAAATAGAGGATAGTGGGACGCTCAGTTATTAAAAAATTCTGTTTTCAATAGTTTCCCGAATTTGAGAAGATTAGGGCACTTGCGTAAAGTAATGGGGAGCGAGTTCCAAAAATGTGGGGCAAGGTAGGCAAAAGATTTGCCACCGGTACGAAGTTTATTAAACCGAGGGACGACTAGTAGGGTCTTCTCTCCAGAGTGCAGAGATCTGCTGGGACGGTAATGGATGAGTTTTGCCTCCAGATATCTGGGTACCCTGTCATTAATTGTTTTATGGACCAAGCAGCAGATTTTAAACTTGATTCTGTCACGGATGGGGAGCCAGTGAAGTCATTTCAGTAATGGCAAAGATGCTGATCTGGGAGACATATTAAGAGCCAGCCACGCTGCCGTATTCTGGACTACTTGCAACCTGTTTAACACAGCCTCGTTTCCAGCTCCCAGAAGTGCATTGCAGTAGTCAAGTCGACTGACTACCAGAGCTTGGGTCAGGGTCTTATGAACAGATAAGGGGAGAAGGTAGAACACTCTCCAAAGGAGCTTCAGCATGTGAAAACAGGAGCTTGAAATTGCAGCCACTTGGTCTTTCATAGATAAAGAGAGATCCAGATACACTCCCAGATTTTTATCTTTGGTTGTAGGGGGGGGGGCAGGGCCTAATTCTGATGACCACCAATCAGGGGACCACAGAAATTGTGCTTTGCTGAACAGAAGAACTTACGTTTGCCATTGTCTCCCACCCATTTCCCCAGGAATACTGGGGCACCCCCTTCAAGCACTCTCTGAGGAGCTTTCTTCTTGCTGTGCAGCTTACTCCAACTCTGCCACGCTGCTTGGGGGTTGTTTTCCCTGGGCAGCTCCCCCTCAGCGATCCTTGCTCCCTTTCATCTGTGCAGCTCTCTAGCTCCAATATCCAGTAATATTCAGTAATGCTCAAGCCGAATTCAGTGTAATACCCTTGGACCCGCAGGTTGATCAGCCCATGCTTTTGCAGAACTTATTCATTATTATATTCAACTTCCTTCCGGATCCTTTTACACCTGTCACTGTCATCATCCACATGAATCTAGGTAAGAGTTCAAACCATGCAATACATCCAGGGCCCATGAGCCGAGCTCTAGCTGTCATGTCTGTTTTCATTTTCTCCAAAAGTTGGCCTCGCCACAGTGTCACAAAGTTGTTGCTCCCAAATGTGCCAATAGCATGTCAGGCCTGTCATGCTTTGGTAGTAGCCGTTTTACTGTGTGGAGAAGCTGCCCCCACTTCATGCCAGGCCTACCAAACCACTTATCTCGCGTGGCCTCTACCCAGACCACTTTAAATTTCCACCTCCCTTCCACCCATCTTTGTGCTCACAGCACATGTGAATGCCTGACTAGCCACACCGTCTTGTTCTTCCTGCTGGCCCCCTGTGGGAGTTAAACAGATGTCAGTACTAAGTAGTTCTGGCATAGCTCTTGTAAGTGTTGGATTTCGACCTGCCCAACCTCATTATGGCTTGTCTCTGCAATCAATGCTGAGCCCCTCTGGTGGCTGCCCCTATTCTGAAGAAGTGTGGGCCAAACTGCATGGGTGCCAAACCCCATCTCTTGGATTGCCCTGCACATTACTGTTATGAATTGGTACTTGCTCAGGAAGGCACCATTTGCGTGTTACAATAGGGGTGGGCTGCCCGTAGGCCTCGTGTCTAGGAACAACCTCATCAGACATACACGGCAGTATTCGGTTGCATCAGACATACTGGGCAGTCTTCGACTGCTTCTATGCATTTCAAATGGAAAAATGTGCTCCTACTTTCTTGGTCAGTTTTGGACCTCATCGGCTGGACAACCATGTGTTTTGTGCATCTAAATGTCAACTCACTATATGCAGGAGTTTTTGCTGGAGCCACTACTTCACTCACCCGTGCTGGCCCATAGAAAGCTAGCCCAAAGGCTGCCTCAAACATATTGTCCTTGTAATGTGATGTGCATATTGACAGTAATAACGCTGTTATCCTTGCCAGTTTCCAAAAGTCAGTGGGCCATCTAGTGTCCTTGGGTGCTCCCTCCCTTTATGGCTGATTCGCAACAGTGTGAACGTGTAGGGTCTGTGCCAGGTTCGATCTTGGCAAAATTTGTCACCGCCGCAGATGTGCTTGTGCACATGCCAGTGCCAGTGGTTTGGCTGTATACCCCCCAAGATATGGAGCCCATCCTAATGTCGTCAACTACTTACGGTACTTTGTGGCTCTCTTGAGTGCTAGTGCATTGTCAATGAGTTTCCCTAAGTCCGGTCAATCAATCCCCATAGCTCCTGGGGAACTATGTCGTCTCCTGCTTGACTCCAGGGCCGGCTCCCTGAATGTCTTTGGCATTATCTTTAGATCATTAGATCTGGCATAAGGGGTATCTGGAATGGGCCTGCTATCCTCCCCAACCTCAACTCCTTTGCCATCTTGTCTATCACCACCCCTGGGTGTTCCACCACAGATCTAACATTCCTGCATGTCCTTGCCCCCCTCTGGACCTCAAGGGCTTCCAGGGGCCCTCCTCAAAGCCTGCCATTATCGCTTGCACCTCTGTCACCAAGTGATAACCTTTCAACAACCTCTTTAAAGGCTCTT
Source organism: Calotriton arnoldi (assembly GCA_963921515.1). NCBI lineage: Eukaryota > Metazoa > Chordata > Amphibia > Caudata > Salamandridae > Calotriton > Calotriton arnoldi. The sequence goes on from CAWUFW010005164.1 coordinate 1,153,093, forward strand.
CTTTATGGGGGTATACGCCAGTTTAGTGGGAGTCCACATTCCTTTTGGTTGACTGACCTGGGCCCTCTCTTCCCCAGGCCCAGCCAAACTGCAACCCCCACCCCACACAGTTGGCTGGGTGCCTTTACATCCTCATTGTTTTTTGCAGCATCTCTTTTCTTAGCTGCTCCCTTTTTGTTTTCCACAGTCATTACCCTGATGTACTCCCCCACATGTGCTGCACACATGCCTGGATTTGCATGCTACCTCTTAAGAGCAGTGCCCTTACACATATTTCCAGCTGGCTGCTGTTGTCCATTTTGTGCTCTCATAGATTTGCTGACCCTTGGCCTTGATCCCTCCATATGGTGTCTCATGTTTCTCTTGCTGCCGGGCTGGTAAAAGGAGTGCTCACTCCGGGTTACCCCTTCCCTGGCTGCCACCATCTTATGTGTATACCCTGCTGGGTCCTTGTTGACCAGTTCCATGTTTAGTCATGTCTGCTTCTTCTGCCTGAACCCCAGGCCATATTGCAGCCAAGCCTATCCCTGATAAAACCTGTAAACCTGCATACTTCATGTATTTGGGACTAGTAAAGCCATAATGCAGCTGCTTTCTGTACGAACTTCTCAATAATGATTTAAGGCATTACCTCAAATGCCTCCATCCAATTCTCTATTCTGAATCTGCCCTTCTCTTTCTTATTTTCTTCCTTTTGTCCTGGACAAACAGATCTGAGCCCACCTGATTTACCTCTAGCGGTGTTGAGGAAAAGTGTTCTTCTGATCGGTATCATTTGTACCAGGACTCCATTGTTTTTTCATTGCCATTTCGTGTCAAACACTTCCACACGACCCACCTGGTCGTTTCTGCTGATGCCTGAGGAAATTCTAACTAACACAACAAAAACCATCTTGCAGCCTGCATTTCTGCCCAGGAACTGTCGCACACCCAACCCCCCTGTTCTTTGCAGTTCGACAGAAAACCATGAGACACTCACGCCCTGTGTAAATGATTTGTTTCCCATCTCCTGCTCCCTGCCTGGTAAACATCCTTGACACCGTGATCAGGTTATCTGGACAATGGTCTGACTGCTGGGCCTTGATCAGGGTGATTGGACAATGGTTTGAATGACCGAGCTTTGATCAAGCTGATCGAACAATGACCTGAATGACCGTGCTTTGATCAAGCTGAGTGAACAATAATTTGAGTACCAAGCCTTGATCAGGTCACCAACTACAAACACCGTCTGGACCTGGTTATCAACTGCAAACACTGCCCTGATTGAACAATGGACTAACAGCCAAAAGACTGGAATGAAAAAGTATAAAAGGCTTGTAAGCTGCGGAGTAAAGCAGCAGCCTCCTCTGTCTTGTTTCTAACGAGCTTGGGACTCTGTTCCATAGCCCGGGCTATTTGAATAAATCTGGGTTCCTCCTGCAGACGAAGGCTCCTGTGTCTCCTTTTACTACGTGTGAAGGGTATGGAAGACTTGGGCAATTCCCCCGCCGCCGAGACCCAGTGAGTGGGTTATTCCGGTTCTTCAAATGGCGCCCGAACAGGGACTCCACGAGTACGAAGGTCAGGCCCGGTGGATGTGAGGAGGTGCACGGAGAGACTCCGACGGAGGCGCCCTACCCGAGGGATTCTTGCAATCCGGTAAGCCGAACGACTCGCCCGCTGTTCCTCCCCACCCGGTCTGGGCCACATGACCGCGTCCTCGCTGGAGTCCCCTAGCAAATAAATTCTGGAGCAGGACACAGCCCTACGTCTGCAGAAGAGAACTACCCCTGTAAGGTAAGGGTGGACTGATCACCCACCAAGTCTGTATGATTCTGCTGTTATTGACCTTTGCAAAAGCCAAGCAGGCGAGGTGAATTTTAAAACCCGCCGGTGTCTGTTACCTATTTACAAGCATGCCAGTCAGTAGTAAGTTCAAGAAATTATGTTGTTGTATGTGTACGCAGGACTCCCAGCTGGAGGCGGCTTGTCCGCTTCCTCCAGAAAGGACCCCTGGCCATACGATGTATGTTAAACATGGCCCTTCTGCCATAATGTTTTCCTCATTCTGGGTAAAATATACGAAACAAAGTAACGCGGAATTACAGTGGCCACTTTTCGGCTCCTTTAATTTCCAAGTTCTCACCAACTTAGAGGAACAATTAATGAAAAGAAAACGCGCCCGTCTATGTTTGAATCTGTCCGATTTTGGAGGAAAGAGATAGAGCAGAGAGCTAGAAAGCAGAAGGCTCAAGAAAGAAAACAGGAACTCATGTCAATGGCCGACCACGCCAGAGTAAATTTACAAAATCAAATGACAAAATCGGTAGAAATAGCCAACAGGGAGGATGGGGCCCGGGTACAAAAATGCTATCCAGCTCGTGAGGAGAAAAGAAAGGGCCATACGGATGGGGGAGAAGAAGGTGATTCCTTGCTTGATACCATGCTAGAAAGCCCTCCTGCATATGCCCCAATGTACCCTGCCCTGACGCCTCACACCCCACATGTCCCCCCGCCACCGCCCACTCCTGCCCCCACTGCCCCTCCTACTGTTCTTCCTGTCACAGCAACCCTCCCGATTTTTCCTATGACACCGACCACGCCCGCTAACCCTGTCCTCACTGCGGGAATGACAACAAGTCTCCATCCGCCCAACCCCTGCGGCTTTACCCCTACCTCGCCCTTTTCCTACTTCCCCGTGGTATACAGTTAAGCAGGATTTATATAAAATGTTCAATTCACCCCGACTGGCCTCCTTGCGCTCTGCAGTCAGCTTTTCGTCCCTTCGAGAAAATGACCTACAGAAGCAACAGTGTGAATGTTGGATAAAAAACGGGAATATTTATGCCTTTAAAGACATATGGTCCACCTTTTCCCAGTGGACGATTATGGAACAGACCACCTGGGCTGAATACATGTGTACGCTGGTCATGCAAAAATTTGAGAATGCGCTTATGCAGATACCCACTGGATTAATGGACCTTAGGTCACAAATAAGAAGAGGCGATGTTCAGGGAGAGGGGATGTTTGGTGCTGTGTCTGCTTTAATGGCTTACCGTGATATGACCGCTTTTTCCAACACCCCTCTAGAGACAGCTATGCCAATGAGAGAGGCGGCCCCTGTCTTTGTTAACGCACTTACCGATGCCCAAAATAATGGCCGAGGGGCTGTTGAGGCACAGTGGCGCAGGCTTTGGGTTCATGTTCCTTGGAAAAGGTCAGAAGTAATGCAGTTAAAAGTACAATTACCAGATCCCCGGAAGAATCCGGCTGCCTTTTACAGAGAATTAGGTCAGATTATATCTGCAGGTACTCTCGTTCTTGAGGATATAGATTTACTTTTTGGTACGGTTGTTCCCACTGAAATTTGGGACAAGATTCGACATACTGATCATGAAGTGGCGTTGGGAGGTAAATGGGCTGACCTAGAGGCTATGGAAGAAGCAAGGGTAGGAGGGACTAAACCAGAAGCTGCCATCCTGACTTTGCCCGGTAAAATAATAACGTTTATGAAAACACTTTTGCCGGAAACTGTCATTAACTGGGATAAAATAAACGCCTGTAGGCAGCGAAAAGATGAGAATGTGGCTGACTTCTTTACCCGTTTTGAGACAGAATACAAGGGACATAGTGGTTTGGATCCCCGGACCCCAGGTTCTGGCCCAGTGTTTGTCGATAAGTTTGTCAGCAACTTGCTTCCTGAGATTTCCACCAGGCTTAAGAAAGTTGAAAGTACGTGGTCTGCCCAAACTATGACTGGTATCTTGGCTATGGCACAATATCATGAGAATAGGGAGAATGAAGATAGAGACAAGGAAAGTAAGAAGGTTAGGGATCTTAAGACTAAGGCACTTCTGCAGCAGGCTTACCCTCCCCGAGGTCCCGATGCCCGCGGGAATTTCAGACCTCAACCCCAACACCCTCCGAGGGCTCGCCAGTCTACCCCCTCCAGCCCTCAACATACGGGAGCCCTCCAAACAGATCAGTGTGCTTATTGTAAGGGGTACGGCCATTGGATAGACGAGTGTCCCGTGTTAGCTGAAAACATCCGAACAGGGAAGACTCGGCCTCGCGCTCCCAGGGAGGGAAGGCCGACTAGGGACCATGGCCCGCCCCATCCACAGGATAAAGAACGTAGGCCCAGGGATCACGTTCCCGTCCGGCCGCACCCAGCCAATAGGTTTGATGGGTACGAAGCAACACGCACTTATTACAATGATGATTATGACGAAGTTGATGAGATAGGGTCCTACCAAGCATAGGACAGCCAGGAAAGGGGTATTACCAGAGTGCAAATTCCAGTGGATCAAAGGGGCCCGTATGTTCAAATGTCAGTTGTGGGGAACGATCAGAATTTTCTTTTGGATACTGGGGCCACCAGGTCTTCTATTGCACGTCTGTCAGTCCCGGAGGCACCCCTTTCTGGCAAAATAAATGTCTCCGTGGGTTTTGCAGGAACACCTGTGACGAGCCCTGTCTCTGAACCCCTCCCTCTCGATATTGGCCCTGCACATGTTGATGCTCCCTTGGTCCTTACTACAGGTTGCAGTGAAAACTTGTTAGGCATGGATTTACTGAAAGCTCTGTATGCGACCATATCATGTAGTCCCCAAGGTGTATCCCTAACAATTTCTCCCACCGCAGCTTCCTATATGTATCTGTCTGGTCCCCTCCCACCAGAATTGCAGTTTTTACCTTCCTCCCTCTGGGCATCATCAGACACTGATGTAGGGTGTCTCAACATATCCCCTCATGTGGTACGCATCCAGCCAGGTGCACTTCTCCCCCGCCTCCCGCAGTATCGACTACCCGCGGAAGGAGAAATGGCCCTTTTAACAATAATATCTGAATTAATGGACAAGGGCGTAGTGGAGGAAACACGTGGCAATATCTGTAACAGTCCCATTATTCCCGTTCTTAAAAAGACCAATGGAGATGCTCTCTCCCCTAAAATATACAGATTCGTGATTGACCTGAGAGCCCTTAACAAAATAACAATCTCCCAATATCCTGTTGTCCCCGACGTTACAGCCCTCTTAACGATGGTCCCTTCTGACGCAACGCACTTTTCTGTCATAGACCTGAAGAATGCTTTTTTCAGCATTCCTATACATCCTGACAGCAGACATTTTTTGGTTTCTCCCTTGGTGGGCGAAGCTTTAGATTCTGCCGCGCCCCTCAAGGTTTCACCGAGAGCCCCAGTATCTATAGTCAAGCCCTCAAAAGTCAACTAGATTCCTTGGAACTCCCTGATAACTCCACACTATTACAATATGTAGATGACCTCCTCATTGCTGCAAATTCTGCCCCATCATGTAAAGAAGCTACTCTCTGTTTGTTACGCCACCTTGCCCTCCATAATCACAAAGTCTCTTTAAAAAAGCTTCAGTTTTGTCAAGAGAAGGTGACCTATTTAGGTCATCTCCTCTCGAAGGAGGGAAGGCAGCTCACCGCTGATCGTGTAGCCATTATCAATGCTATGACGGCCCCACGAACACAAAAGCAGGTGCGAGCCTTCATAGGCCTAACCTCATACTGTAGACAGTGGATTTCCAACTTTTCGGCCATGGTCAAACCTCTTCTTGCCCTCACCACTAAAGACATATCAGACAGTTCCTTTCCATGGACTAGAGAGCATGCGCAGGCCTTCCAAGATTTAAAGAGGGCTCTGTGTACTGCTCCAGTCCTCGGTACTCCTGATTATAGCAAGCAATTTTTTCTTTTTGTACATGAGACAGACGGCTGTGCATGCGCTGTCTTGACCCAGATGTTCGGAGGTCACCATCGGCCATGTGCCTATTTTTCAGCCACCATAGATCCTGTTGCAAGGGCTCTCCCAGGTTGCCTACGGGCGACCGCTGCGGCCGCCCTCATGGTCTGTCAGAGTGCGGGGATCGTCATGAACTCCCCCCTGACTCTGATGGTCCCCCATTCTGTAGATACCCTCCTTAATAACACCAAGACACAGTACCTCACTAGCGCACGACTCACAGGATATGAACTGACACTCTTTTCCAGCCACATTAACATCAAGAGATGCACTGTACTGAACCCCGCAACATTACTCCCACTGGATACTCAGGATGCCCGCTTAGACCCACATGACTGCATATTAAGGACAGAGGAGGAGACGAAGGGATGGGTTGACTTACAGGATACCCCGATAGCAGAACCAGAAGGTACACTATATGTGGACGGATCATGTCTCAGAGGGCCAGATGGTAACACCTCAGCCGCCTATGCCCTCACGACATTAGGACAAGTAGTAGAAACAGCTCAGATTCCGCAGTGCTCTGCTCAAGCAGCAGAATTAGTGGCCCTCACTAGAGCCTGTGAGTTAAGCAAAGGGATGACGGTAAATATTTATACTGACAGCCAATATTCCTTCGGGGTGGCCCACAACTTCGGGAGGTTATGGAAAGAAAGGAATTTCCTTACTTCCCACGGGACCAAGATTCAACATGGCCCCCTAATTCACCGATTGTTAGACTCCCTGACACTCCCCAGAAAGGTGGCTATTATAAAATGTAAGGCCCATAAGAAAGTGACAGATGATGTTGGGAAAGGCAATGCCCTGGCTGACCAGACGGCCAGACAAACAGCTCTTAGAAAAAGGGAAGGAATGTATGTAGGAGGTCCCGCTAGGTGGGTGGCAGACAAGGGCATGGTTGAAAACACAGTACAGAGTGTGATCGATATTCAGTCCCATACTACTCCTGAGGAACTACGGGTGTGGAAGAAGCAATTAGCAAAGGAGGGAATTGATGGTTGCTGGGTCCGCACGACTATGGAAAGACAATGGATGTTACCTGACAGTCATGTGCTACCAGTAGTTACGATGGCCTATGGTCCTGCTCACATTAGTGCAAAAGGGATATGTAAACTGTTGGAACCTACATGGTACAACTCTAAGATACCAACATATGCTGAAAAGCTGGTTAAAACATGCATGATTTGCCTAATGTATAACCCAGGAAAAGGCACAGTTACTCCTAAGGGAGGATTCTCTCCTCCTACCTTCCCTTTTGAAGTCCTCCAAATAGATTACATCCAGATGGACCGATGTAACAATTTAAAATATGTCCTAGTGGTGGTCTGTACCTTCAGCCGATGGGTGGAGGCCTACCCTGTCAAAGACTGCACCGCTATCACTACCGCCAAAATGCTATTAAAAGAGTACCTCCCACGATTCGGTTTGCCCCGCTTGGTCTGGAGTGACAACGGGACACACTTTACGGCTCAAATTATGGAATATATCTGTACAGCATTGGGTATAAAACAAAAATTTCATGCAGCTAACCACCCCCAGTCAGCAGGTCTAGTGGAGGTGTACAATGGCATCCTAAAAACTAAAATGGCCAAAATAGTAGCCGAGACAGGTGTCACTTGGGTTGATGCTCTGCCCTTGGCCCTATTGTCTACAAGAACAACAGCCCACACCAGGATAGGGCTATCCCCCATGAGATTGTGTTCGGGAGGCCTGCCAATGTATGGGGTGTCCCGCGGCCTAAGAAACTGTCTGATGTTGAATACCCTGTATTAACTGATTATCTGTACAGTCTAACTAATACCTTTCGTACTCTTTATCACCAGGTGCATGAGGCCATACCTGACAAAAGCGAGGGCCCAGGACACGTTATCCAACCTGGTGATTGGGTCTTAGTAAGAAATTTTCAACGGACTAAGAGCCTCGAACCCCGCTGGACACAGTCCCGTCAGGTGTTGCTGGCCACCCGCACCGCCGTGAAAGTAGAAGGTCGGAAGAATTGGGTGCATTCGTCCCACTGTAGGCGTGTGCCTCTGACCCTCCCCTATGATCAGTGGGTGAGGGAAGGACAAGGAGACTCAGAAACAGAAACAGTCCCGACGTTTGTCCCATTCAGCGATGCCAGACTGCATTTTACATCTACGGAAGCAGAGAGTGACAGCATACTGAAAGGAAGGGTGGAACCCTCCCTTAACTCTGCTCAACGTCCAGAACAATTGTTTCCCGACCATACTGACCCTACTTCCGACCGATATAACTTGCGCCCCGAGGGAAGGCTTGCCTTTGACTTCGCCAAGTGCCTATAGGCTGTAGGGCTGTGATCTCCCCGGCCGAGAGTAGTGCTGGTGTGTCAGACTAAGGTACGCCATAGGGCTCTTGGCACCTGCGCCCAGTGAAGCAACCACCAATCACAGACAGCCACTAGAGGTCCCTGGCTTAGCACAATGGCTGCCGTCCAAAACACTCGAATCCAGAAACAATATGTCAGTCTCCGACATAGTAAATGCTTCATGGCCACCGTGGTGACGCTGTTTGTCTCCCTCATCCTGTCTATTCTTGGTTGGCTGTTACTAATCTACCATCCTGTTACCTCACCAACCCCTACCCCAACTCCTGCAGAGCACCAGTATTACACGCTACCAGCCCACGAGTTACCCCGCCGTGCAGAATTCTTCAATAACACCTTCATCCAAATGTTGCATCATCATCAGCTGATCATGAACATTTCCAACTGCTGGGTTTGCGGACTGATGCCGCATTCCATGATACACCCTGTCCCATTCTTTCCCTACCCCTTTTCCATCTCTGGGTCTTGTCTTGCATGGTGGATGTTGATACAGGAGGCCTACACTGTCAATGGTACTGCCAATTCTGCCCTTGGAACATTTCAGGATGACTTCTGGCGGAACAGATCTGGCCATGCCAATGCTCCTTTTGCCCGACCAGCTCATCCACATCGCTACTATCACCAGATGAACTCGGTGAGATGGTAGTATTCAACTCAACCACTCGACGAACATTTTCCAGATTCCGCACAAGAAGGATACTGCCCGATGAACGAGACACTGTGAATGTCATAAATGTGCAAGGCCATGTCTGCATCCATGGCCTAGGGACTAAGAAAGTTGGTACCAGTACTTGTAATATCACAAAATCTTTAAACTCTACATCTCCTCCGAAGCTGGTGGCATCCCCCAACACCTATTTTATCTGTGGCACTGCCGCCTACACTTGGCTCCCCCGTAACTGGTCTGGTACCTGCTATCTGGCCTTCCTCCTTCCGCCAACGTATTCTACCCATGGGAGTTACCACCTGTTGATGAAGGGCGCTCTGCGTCGCTCACGTAGGGGCGTCATATCAGCCGAGGATACAGCAGGCCAGGAAACAGGGGACTTCCTTAAAGGTTTCCTTCCATTCTGGGGCCCCATGGCAAACAGTTGGGCTGTACGAGGACTGACCAGGGTCCTTGAAGCCACCATCACAGTAACAGCTGGTGCCCTCTCCAACATCACTGCAGAACTACAGGCGGACCGCCTTATAACACTGCAGAACCACATGGTCCTAGACGTCCTCCTTGCTGATCGTGGTGGTGTGTGTAAATTGATCGGCTCCAGCTGCTGCGTGTACATCCCAGACAACGCACCTTCAGTGTACTATGCCATCCAACGTCTGCATCGCCTTTCTTCCGAAATTCATCTGGATAAAGGCAACTGGTCCCTCACAGGCTGGATCTGGGGCCTCCTTTCCCAGTGGGGGTGGAGGGTCCTCATCTTCCTTGCCTTGGGAATAACTGTCCTGGTCTCCTGCTGTTTGTGCTTTCAGTGCCTGCCAGTGCTCTGTACAATGTGTGTCCAGACCATCCAGCCTCCACCCTCCAACATTCGCAACACCAATATGATGATGATGCTCCAACAAGAAACCGATGGCCTTATGAACATTGACATTTCTTAAAGTATTTGCCACTCAATGGCAAAAGGAGGGTCTGAGGAAAAGTGTTCTTCTGATCGGTATCATTTGTACCAGGACTCCATTGTTTTTTCATTGCCATTTCGTGTCAAACACTTCCACACGACCCACCTGGTCGTTTCTGCTGATGCCTGAGGAAATTCTAACTAACACAACAAAAACCATCTTGCAGCCTGCATTTCTGCCCAGGAACTGTCGCACACCCAACCCCCTGTTCTTTGCAGTTCGACAGAAAACCATGAGACACTCACGCCCTGTGTAAATGATTTGTTTCCCATCTCCTGCTCCCTGCCTGGTAAACATCCTTGACACCGTGATCAGGTTATCTGGACAATGGTCTGACTGCTGGGCCTTGATCAGGGTGATTGGACAATGGTTTGAATGACCGAGCTTTGATCAAGCTGATCGAACAATGACCTGAATGACCGTGCTTTGATCAAGCTGAGTGAACAATAATTTGAGTACCAAGCCTTGATCAGGTCACCAACTACAAACACCGTCTGGATCTGGTTATCAACTGCAAACAGTGCCCTGATTGAACAATGGACTAACAGCCAAAAGACTGGAATGAAAAAGTATAAAAGGCTTGTAAGCTGCGGAGTAAAGCAGCAGCCTCCTCTGTCTTGTTTCTAACGAGCTTGGGACTCTGTTCCATAGCCCGGGCTATTTGAATACATCTGGGTTCCTCCTGCAGACGAAGGCTCCTGTGTCTCCTTTTACTACGTATGAAGGGTATGGAAGACTTGGGCAATTCCCCCGCCGCCGAGACCCAGTGAGTGGGTTATTCCGGTTCTTCAAATGGCGCCCGAACAGGGACTCCACGAGTACGAAGGTCAGGCCCGGTGGATGTGAGGAGGTGCACGGAGAGACTCCGACGGAGGCGCCCTACCCGAGGGATTCTTGCAATCCGGTAAGCCGAACGACTCGCCCGCTGTTCCTCCCCACCCGGTCTGGGCCACATGACCGCGTCCTCGCTGGAGTCCCCTAGCAAATAAATTCTGGAGCAGGACACAGCCCTACGTCTGCAGAAGAGAACTACCCCTGTAAGGTAAGGGTGGACTGATCACCCACCAAGTCTGTATGATTCTGCTGTTATTGACCTTTACAAAAGCCAAGCAGGCGAGGTGAATTTTAAAACCCGCCGGTGTCTGTTACCTATTTACAAGCATGCCAGTCAGTAGTAAGTTCAAGAAATTATGTTGTTGTATGTGTACGCAGGACTCCCAGCTGGAGGCGGCTTGTCCGCTTCCTCCAGAAAGGACCCCTGGCCATACGATTTATGTTAAACATGGCCCTTCTGCCATAATGTTTTCCTCATTCTGGGTAAAATATACGAAACAAAGTAACGCGGAATTACAGTGGCCACTTTTCGGCTCCTTTAATTTCCAAGTTCTCACCAACTTAGAGGAACAATTAATGAAAAGAAAAACGCGCCCGTCTATGTTTGAATCTGTCCGATTTTGGAGGAAAGAGATAGAGCAGAGAGCTAGAAAGCAGAAGGCTCAAGAAAGAAAACAGGAACTCATGTCAATGGCCGACCACGCCAGAGTAAATTTACAAAATCAAATGACAAAATCGGTAGAAATAGCCAACAGGGAGGATGGGGCCCGGGTACAAAAATGCTATCCAGCTCGTGAGGAGAAAAGAAAGGGCCATACGGATGGGGGAGAAGAAGGTGTCTCCTTTTACTACGTATGAAGGGTATGGAAGACTTGGGCAATTCCCCCGCCGCCGAGACCCAGTGAGTGGGTTATTCCGGTTCTTCAGTGTGAAGAAGTGTTGGACCTGGCCCTTTCTGCAGGGTCATTCCCAAACCTTTGCTTTCACCTTCCTGTTTCCCTAACCCAATTTTATTGGCTTTTAGGACTCTACACACTTCACCACTGCTAATCAGTGCTAAAGCGCTTGTGCTTTCTCCCTTAAACATGGAGAAATTGGCTTACACCCAGCTGGCACATTTCATTTACTTGTAAGTCTCTAGTAAAGTGGTAATACCTGTATCCAGGGTCTGTAAATGTAATGCTACTAGTGGGCCTGCAGCACTCATTGTGCCACCCACTTAAGTAGCCCTTCAAACATGTCTCAGGCCTGCCAATGCAGCATGTGTGTGTAGTTTTAAACTGCCATTTCAATCTAGTGAAATATACCTTTTGCCAGGCACAATCCTTCCTTTTTAATACATATTAGTCACACACCAAGGGTAGGCCCTAAACAGCCCATAGGGCAGGGTGCCGTATATTTAAAAAGTTGGACATGTTATTTTAACTTTTACATGTCCTGGTAGTGTAAAGACTCTTAAATTCATTTTTCACTACTGCAAGGCCTACCTCTCTCATTCAGTTATATTATTACATCCAATAAGTGATAACTTTCAATTGGGATGTCGTGTGAATATCAAGTTTGGTGTCTACAAAATTGTAATTTTAAATCCTCATTTTAGGTAAAGTCGGATTTTTAATTACAATTCTGAAAATGGCACTTTTAGAAAGTTGGCATTTTCTTAATCCAAACATTTGGTGCCTGCAGCTTGTATCCTGGGTCACATGACTAGGTATAGCTGGTCACTGGTCTTTGCATATTGCTCTCAGACAGTGAGACAAAGGAGCATAGGTGTTGGCAGAATAGGCCATCTCTAACTTGATGGGGGTGGAGCTGTCACCTACCACACTTGCACATCACAAAGACTATGGTGCCGATTCCGATCTGGGTCGGAAAGCTCTCCGACCGATCCGGATCCGGATTGTTTTCCGACCGAGCCGGACCCCTGCAGTCCGACCGAGCGAGTACAATGCGGCCGTATGCTGCCGGACTCGGTTCGGTCGGACTCCCATTGAAGTCAATGGGAGCCGGTCGTACGACGCGTACATGGGCTCCCATTGACTCAATGGGTATGTTGCGCACAAGGGGGCCCCCTGTAGTGGGTACGCGTTGGTGCCATCCGCACCGTACACACATGTATAGGGGGCTGTGTCCGACCCGTACGGCTACGGGTGAAGGGGGGTCCGGCACGGACCCCCGAAGTCCGCTTCTGAGAGCTTTTTCGTGTCGGAGGCTCCGACTCGATCCGGCTGTCCAGAACGTGCATCGCACTGGCTCGGTCGTAAAACATCTCCATTGCGCGGTACGAATCGAGTGCGAACGAGGCGGACAAAGCGGTTCGCACCCGGAAACGAGTCGGTTGGCGATTTCGCGTTCAATCGCATCGTACTTGGGCGTCCGGACCTCAGTACGACTCGGTCGGAAACAAAGCCTCCGACTCGGATCCGGTAAAGCCGAATCCGATTCGGAGCCCTACCGACCGAGATCGGAATCGACCCCTATGTCTCTGAACTCTCACAAAGGGTTTCATGCTAGTCTGTTGTACACCCAGACAGCTTGGGCCAGGGCAGGGAGGCAGGAAATGCCATACACCTCTGGGGGTGGAAACCTTCAGAACCTCTCCTACTTCAAAGTTGAAGCAAGTATAAATATTGGAACGTCAGGCCCAACTCTTCAGTACACCAGTGGGAGACTCAAAAGAACTGCTGTGCTGCTCTGCTGTAGGAAGGACTTCTATTCTAGTACCCTGCTGCTCTGCTGCCTTGCTGCGTGAGTGAGAAGGACTAGAGCTGCATCTTGAATTGAGGACCACCAGAATGACTCCAAAGGCTAATTGGTCAGCCTCCTGATGAGAGCCTCAGGAACAGAAAAAGCTCCAACCACCTTGAATCCAGCCCCTAGACTCTGCCTAATGTCAGACTTGCCCCCCACGTGGTGCTACCCAAGGCCTAGACCCCTGGAAAGTGGGACTGAATGTGCCAGACCAGCTGTGGCTTGAGCAGAACTGATCCAGCATGATGAATCTCATTGCAGCTCTGCATCGGAACCACCACTGTGCAACGCATCCCCTGACGCAATAGGCCCACAGCAACCAGGATTTAAGGTACTTTATTCAGTTGGCCTAACTGGGTCTCTGTACCCAGCCTGCGTCCTATTGCGGTCAGCCTGAACTTGTGACTTTGTCTCAGTCCGGCACAATCAAATAACCACAGTTGGTGCTTTGTGCTTCTAGGCACTATTTTCACTTCATTTTTTAACACTGCATATCTCCGGTTCTACTGATTGGATTTTTATCGTTTTGGTCTCAAATAATTTATTACGTTCTTTAAAGACATGTTTTATTGATTTCGTCAAAGGTAAGAAAAACAGTTATGTACACAAGAGCCATCCCCAACCATGTAACAGAGAGGTATGGTCTATACAGTTCAAGCCAATCAAAACTGCTGCAATATTACACCCAAGTCGATCGCCTCCATAAGCCTAGAATGTGCCAGACCAGTCCCCACATCCAGTAGCGGCCCGTGGTGGGAGTGCTGCCGGGCGGTGATGTGGGGCGGGGGAGGGGCTGGGTGAGGGGTAGTAAACTACGGAATACGGCCGAATAGAGGTAAGTAAACATATAAATAAATAAAACGAATTCCGTTGCGCTCGCTGCATCGCATTTGGCAATGCAGTGCGCGCAAGGAAATTCGTTTTATTTATTTATATGTTTACTTACCTCTATTCGGCCGTATTCCGTAGTTTACAACCCCCCACCCTGCCCCTCCCCCGCCCCACGTCACCGCCCGGCAGCACTCCCACCACGGGCCGCTACTGCCCACATCCCACACCGATAGGGAGAGAAAAATGACAAGGAAGGTCAAATATCATCTGCATCAGTGGAGTCCCCGTCCTCCACTGAGGAGTGTACTCGAAAGCCCCCATGTTCCATAAAACTGGCCAGAAGCCTATCATCGCATTGGCGTTGCTTCAGCCGCACCTCTTCAGCAACTGCCCACTCATCCATGACCCAACGCTCCATAGTAGGGCCCCTCTATCCCATGCAGGTAATCGTCACCCATCACTTAGCCAGCAGCAGCAACAAGTGCAAGAATTTAAACTCCATTTTGTGCCCTTTTTTTGCCAATGTATGTCACCCAACAGGCAATCGGCAGGGTCTGCAGTAATAAGCGCCCACACCACAGCCTTCTCCCTCTCCACCACATCCATCAAGAATGCATACACCACTGGCCGATGCCACACTAAATATACAAAAGAGGCCATGGAGCCTGGCATCTGTGAGAACTAATTGTCCATTTTATGTAGAAGCACAGGTGTCACATTCGTGCAGTGCAGAAATGAAAGTATATAAGCTTAAATTTAGTGTTGCTGGATATACACTTCACCAATGTGCACATTCTTACACACTGGGCATCCTCAAACATGTATTCCCCGATCGCTTTCCCAAGCTGCCTGGGAAGTGAGTGGAAAGTACAATCGACCCACCGTCATGGCTTTGTCTAGGAGGGAGACCAAATGGTGACCCCCTCCCAATTCCAACAGTCCTCGAAAAGTGTGCAACGTGCTAAGAGCAGAGGAGAAGGAGGGCCATATATCCCTGACTATGGCTGCTATACTGGTATGGAGTAAAAACTGTCATTCTTTATCAAAAAACCCTTGGAGTAAAAATTGCCCTGGCCCTAGATGAAAGCAGTCTTGTGCCACTTCAAATGTAAGAATCTCCTCATTGTGGTACAGGTCTCCCAAAATCTTGCAATCACCCTCCTGCCAGGCAGACGCATCCACAGAGTCTGCCAGCACCTGGAAGGCTGGCAAATCCCAAAAAATGAAGTCTGTGACAAAAGGAGTCTTCCCTAGTACCAACTTGACCAGTCTGCTCCCCCAAGGAGGCTGTATGTTTAATAAGGTATGGTTCCGGAGCCACGTCCCGACCCCCCACAAAAGGAGGCTGAGGAAGAGATGAGCACCTCACTGCATTCTGTAAGGGAGACTTTTCCCAGTTATCCCCTTCCACAAGACAATACGCAGCATGCTGAATCTGGGAGGCCTAGTAATAGTGCTCCAGATTTGGGACCGCTACTCACCCCTTCTCCAAGGGCAGAACATAAAGTCCCTTGCCACTCTGCATTGTAATGAAGGAGAGCAACCTCCGAAATACCGCGCGGTGAAGAGTGTTGAACGAGTGTTGGAGGCAAAAACACCCTCTTGGAAATAGCCCCTGGCCTATGAGGGAGAGAGGGAGGGAATTTCAGAACCGAACAGAGAACTGGAGGCCCTCATTGACCCTCCCAATATTATATTACAAGTGTTTCTGTGTTGTATGGTCCACCATAAGCTTCAGGTATCGTAACTTATCAGTCTCCCAAGACAGGGGCAAATCTGGCAATGTGTCCAGTGCACGGACAACCAAAGATCCCAGAGGAAACACTAGTGATTTCCTATGATTTCCGATAGCTCCCCAAAAACATCTATATGGCGCAATAGGAGGGGAAGGGACCGCCTAGGGGCCAAAAGGTAGAAGAGGGTGTTGTCCGCATATTGGAACACCAGATGATTAACGTTCCCCACTTTGATCCCCCATCCAGACATGTCCTGTCGGATCTGAATGGCTAGGGGCATAGCGAAGAGGAGGGGTGACAACGGACAGCCCTGACGAGTGCCCCTGCCAACCTCCCATGGATCTGAAAACAACCTACCCACTAACACCTTAACCATGGGACCTGTATACAAGAGACGCACCCAAGCGCGGAAGTGCACACCAAACCACAACACCTCCAACACCCGCATAAGGTAGTGCTAGTCGACCCTGTTGAAAGCTTTGGCAATGTCAATAGAGACAACAGTCAGTTCTTCTCTCTACCCTCAACCTTGTGCAGGACATGCATCAGCCACTGTAATTTCACTGTGGTACTACAACCGGGTAAATAAACCACACTGGTCTTCATGAATTAACGGTGAAATCACTAGACACATCCTGAGTGCCAGCACCTTACAGAGCACTTTTGTATTCATATTGATCATTGTAAGTGGTCAGTAGGTGGATGGATCTGATTCATCCAAACGAGGTCTTAACATCATGGAGAGGTAGCCTTCCCGTATATTCCCTGGCCTCCAAGTATACCTCCAGCAATCGCTATGTAAGAATGGAGGTAAAAGCCTGATAAATTGTGGTGGGGAAGCCATCATCACCCAGCACCTAGCCCCCAGGTAGGTGGCCAAGCGCCATCCGGATTTCTTCCAAGGTGAGATCCGCATCCAGATTGCGAATAGCAGCCTCCTCCAGCCGTGGAAGTGGCAGGGCAGTCAGAAAAGCAACAATGCACTCGGGGTCAGGTGGCTGCGCTTTATGAAACACCTGCTCCAAACGGGACATAAGGATGTCCACATGCCCCCTTGTGTGTAAACTTCCCACCCCGAGGTGACTTCAGGTGAAGTATAGGGAGGTGGGAGGCCTCCCACCTAAGGATCCAGGCCAACAACCAACCACAGCTGCCCCCCTCCCACGAAGCTAACAATATGATTTTGGTGTATATTTCTCCAGTCTATCCTCACAGCCACAACCTGCCGCAGAGACAACTACTCCCCTAGCCACCCTCCACGTGATCTGGTGGAGGTTGCTGAAAATGCGCCAGATCGTCCATAATTTCTTAAAATTAACTCTATTTTTCTAAAACTTGTGTGGGATTTGTTTGTGTTGCGTTTTCACTTTATTACTGTTTAAAGTGCTTCATAAATACTTTACACATTGGCACTAAGTGAAGCCTGACTGCTTTGTGCCAAGATACCAGAGGGTTAAGCACAGGTTCATTTGTGGTTTGCTTGTGATTTCAGTCAGACAGGAATTGTGGTTCCTACTTTAGTAGGGTTTCACTCCCTGCAACCAGTAACCCAATTTTCTACAAAAAGTCTATGTGTTCTGTACGTCATATGTGCTCCTTACCTACTGGCAGTATTAGGCTGGCTAACCCTGACAGTTTTGAAACCCTTGGTGGTTCGCCTGTTGCTGTCCTCATGTATGCACTTGCTTGCTGACCTATTATGCCTGGGTTCCCCTGCACCCCGAGCCATGCTGCTGTGAGATCTACTCCCAATCCTGTTAATGTCATGCCTTGTGGATAATTTGGCCCAGGTGCTGTCCTAGCTTTATTCACTGGTGCACCTCGCTCCATCATGTGGACTCTGCCTTCCACTGATGCCGTCAGGGCCAGCCTACTGTATGCCCACCTGTGGGGTCCCTGGCTGTACTTGTCTATGTTCCCTTGCTCCCTCCCCAAATGCACTGCCCTATGCCATGTTGCCAGGAATATGGGCGTGTGCTTGTGTTGGGTGCAACTTACTAGCCTCCTGGCCACCATTGTGTGTTTGGGCCTGTCCCAAACATTGGCACTGTTTTACCTACAATGCCTGGTGCCTGCATCGCAGTGTGCCAAACCAAGGGATGCCATGGGGCGCCTGCCCCTGGCTGTGTGCTCATGATCTACCCTTGCTTTGTTGGTTCATCTGCACTGATCCCCATGTTTCTGACTGTCTGGCCAAATGCTATGCTGCTTTCCCTCCACAGTTGGCCTGCCATTTGCATGATATTGCCACCTTGGCCCTGTGGCTATGCGTATCCTGCTGGCGTGCTAAGATAGCCTTTTAACTCTAGGGGCTGGGTCTGCATTGCCTGCTGTGTATGTTGCATAGAAGGTGCCTGATGCCCCTCTGCTGGGCCATACTTGATGTTGACCACCTCTGCTTGAGCTGCTGCTGTGCCCTGGCCCAGCATAGCTGACTTAATGGCCATTTGCTGCATGTTATTGAGTGCACCCACTTGTGTCCCAAAGTTGTTATTGTAAGCCAGGACGCTTACTCACCAGGCCCTGCTTGGTCGCCCCCAAAGTGTGCTGTTAGGCTAATGTGTGTGTGCAGTGCACAAGTCGAGGGTACACGCAGGTACACAGCGTCCACCCACTATTTTCACAGGGTGGACGCCATCCCTCCTGCCAAGAAGTTGGGCCCCACAGAAATATGCTGAACTTGTCCCAGTGTAATTTTCATACACCGGGACACGGTCAGCAGCACCTGTACGTTGTCTGCTTTCCATTCCCAGCAGCAACGTGCAGGCAGCGAGGGAGCTTTTTTTTCATCTCCAGCTAGGCCGAAGTTAAGGGGTCATTAGGCCTCCTTTTGTTTGAATATCCTGACTGGAGGTGGCCTGGAACCTCACACTTAAATGTAAATGCCACGTAGGGGAAACAAAGGCACACAGCTTGTTATCTCTTCACAGGTAGTTAAGAGAGGCACGCTTTTGCCTTTGTTCAGCCTTTGTTCAGTCCCTGTATATAAGAGATGCATGCACTGTAAAAATGTCAGATGTATTGGTCTGTCCCAGTATTCACACAAATAACAATTTCAATAGCACTATTTTATTTCTTTTATAGCGCTACGCAACGCAATGCAGGGTGTCAGAACTCTTTACGTAAGATACACATTATACATTGACAAAAAATCATGTACATGTGTAAATCAATGTACAAGATGAGTTACATGAGACAGGGTTACAAGGTGTAGGAATCACATGTCCTTCATAGCTTACTGTGCTAAATTACAAAGATTACAATCTATGATCTGCAGGTAACAAAAGGATCTCTGTGTTGAAAGCAGTAACCCACTTACCTATCTGCATAAAATAAAAATCTGTCATCTGCATGTTACGTGATGTGCTTTGCAGGAGGTAAATTAACCTGATACTACTTTGATTCAAATCTGGGACTTCACAAAACACAGATCTCTCCAACGAATGCGTTAAACTCCAGAGTAATCTTACCATTATTACTATTCCCTGAGATTTACTTGGCACCTTTACAGCATATTGCCTCAACCCAATCAAATATTTTAAAATGTAGACTTTGCAACCAATCAAGCACTACAGATCTACTGCCATGCTTCTCCTTGTTGCCAATTTCTTTGTGGCAGGGTTTAAAAAAATAAATGTATTAGTTGAGGCCCAGATTTTGCGTCGGGATTGCGCCACTTTTTTGGCACAACCCCGACGCCAAATCTCATTTGTTAAATCTCATAATGCGCTTAAATGTACTCATGATATACCTGAAAAAACATGTGTGAGGTCTTAATATCTGATGTCACTTCTTGTGATTTCACTTCTTGTGATGTCTCTTCCAGTGAGGTCACTTCCTGTGATGTCACATGCCGTGACATCAGGCGCTGTGATGGCACACGCCATCATTTCCCTTGCATACTGCCTATTCTGGTTAGTCCCCCCACTTCTGTTTTTTTAGGACTTGTGCCCTGTGTGTGTATGTTGTGTCACTTGAGTTATTACCTGGACGAGTTCTGGTGCTCCCACATCATTCCGGTATGCTTGGCCAGACACTCATGTGGAGGCTTCAGGCACCTGATCACTCTCTCCTTTAAAAAATGGTTAGGTATACTTCTCTATCATAGTATTAAACTTCTGTGTTGCATAGGACTAACTCAATGTCTCACCGTCGCATGCGAGATGTTACTAAACGTGTGGCTGGTCAGTAGAGCCTAAACCAGGATGAGAAACCACACACGGGGAATTAATTATTAAATAAAAGCTCTGCGCATCCTTATATTGGAGTGGCACTTGTTCTGTTGTAAAAGTGACGAAGTGAGATTGGATGTTTGGTTGAGTGTTCAGCAGCGTTTGTGTGTGACAGGGTGAATTCCCAAGGGGAGATTTGATTTTACTGTTTAATGCGGTGCTCCATCCCCTTGTTGTGAGGGGCCCTCTTTCTTATTTTACAGAGTTTACAGTAAGACCTTCACACTCTGCCACCTTTGCTCTCGCTGGTCCTTGGGGGAGGATCCTCTGGTCCCAGCATGCTCTTCGTTGTTGGCCCTTTCTACAGTATTGCGGATAGTATAATAGCAGGCAACTCTGACAATTTCAGTATATTTGAGCGTTGTCCTACAGGTACGAGTAGTTGTGTCATTATGAAAATGAATTGCCACATGGGTGGAAGAGACTGGTGTGTTTACCACGAATTGAAGACTTACAGCCTCTCAGGAACCCTTGTATACAGTGAGCCCATAATAAATATATACGAGCACAAGTTAGTCTAGAAAAATATTGGCACTTTTTTTAAGGGCAGCCATAATTTCTTCCAATAGTAGGAACAGAACGGTACCTGTGCAGATAGATGTGACAATTATTCAAATAAAATTCATTTTCCCAATGCTGTAAAAATCCTTGCAAGTGCTAAAAAGCAGAACATCATGCGGGCAACCCGACAACATTTCAGTACCTCCATCCCTGTGCAGTAAAAAACACCTAACAAGCTCCATGGAAAACACCATAATACATATTAAGGGGTCGATTCCGATTCGGGCCGGAAAAAGCACCGACCGACTCGGAGCCGGAATTAATTCCGACCGACACGTACCTGTGGCGCCCGACACGCCAAGTACGATGCAAGGCGTGCAAAATCCGACCAACACGTACTGAACCCAAGCCGAACGACCGAGCCGCACGGAGACAGCAATCCAGCCGGAAAAACACGCGAATCGAACCGACCGACACGCACCCGGAACAAATCCAACCGAAACGTACACGCGAACTCCAAACCGCAAAGTACGATGCAAGGCACGAAAACCACGACCGAGTCGTACGGAGGACAAGCCGTACGACCGACACGCATACAAAACCGAGCCGAAGTAACACAAAACACTGCGACCGACGCGTACGCAGCATAGAAAATTGCACAAACACAGAGTGAACGAAACGGAGAAGACCGTACGAGACAAATGCAGGGTCCGACTCGGTCACAAGAACGTTTCCAACATGCACAGAAAGTACTAAGGAAAATACACAAAAAAAGGCCAAACAAGCAATTACAAAGCCAATAAATACTGGGGGTGGGGACAGAGAACAAAGACACACCCACAACTCCACCCATATAAAGGACACAAATACCAACCATGATCCTTTGCAAATGCTATTCTACTGCCAGCACTCAACAGACAGCAACCACACACCGACAGCTCATCCCTCACACAAGCCACACACCATCAGCACACCAACAAATAGCTACCTCACATACACCCAGCAAAACACACACTCACACACCCTCACCTGCACACCAACACACACATCACTCACCATCACCATGCCCCCCAAGAAGAATCACAAGTTCCTAGATTGTGAATTGGAAGTCCTGGTAGACGAGATCCTCAGGGTAGAGCCACAGCTGTTTGGCACACTGGTCCAACAGACACCCATCTCCCAGAAAACCAAGATGTGGGAGAGGATCATCAACAGGGTGAACGCACAATCACCATGTCTGCGCACAAAGACTGACATCCAGAACAGGTGGTATGACGTGCGCAGGAGGGTACGGGAGCTGCTCAAGAAGGACTACCTCCTGAGCCAATACACCGGCAGTGGCCCTCCTGCCAAGCCAGTATACCTCAGGCCCTGGGAGGAGAAGGTGCGGGCCATCCTTCCGCCAGTGAGCGTCTATGGACTAGAGAACATCCCAGAGCCTGGTGAGTACACAACAAATGTACACAATATTCTGCCACAATACACACACACATCACTGTCAAGGGGAGAGTCAAACCATGCACTCATAGCAATTACACAGCAACCAGAACAGAATCATCCCAAAATGTGTATGTCAGTCAGATAAACACAACACATGCCATCTCAAAGTTACATTTAACCGTGTCATCACATGTACAAACACAACTACAACTACAGCTAGGCAGTGGCACAAATAGAACTAACAAACACATCCAGACATGTAGCCACCACTACAACACCAACACACAGTGAAGACCACTGAAAGAAAGGAATTCTGTGTATGCTGGGCAAGTCAGTGTAGCCAATAGCATCATGGGAGTCGTAGTCACAGATATTGCTCACCCCCACAACTGTCCCATCAACACCACCATGAACCATGCGCACATCACAGGGAGTGGAAAAGGACTCACAAGATGGCTGACACTGGCTACTGCTGTGGGGAGCACAAGGCCCTGCTGGCAACTGTGCAGCAACCAACAGCAGGACACCACTGACTGACATCCTGAGAGACAACTTCCACTCCCTGCAATGGAAGCACGTTCCATGGTGGGATATCTGGCTGGGTGGGAAGGAGGACTCGCAGCACTGACCATAGTCACAAGCACCTCCCCTCACACACCCCTCAACACAAACTCCACAGAACCCACCTGGGAGAATGCAATGCCTCACATCCTAACTCAAGATCCCACAAAGAACCTCCACCCTGGGTTATGTTGTGTGAAGCACAGGGACACTCTTTGGACTTTTAGCCAAACAACTGCCAGGACAACACTCCCAGCCATCCTGTCAGCACAGGCAGCCCACCCCACAGGGAAGCAGAGTCAAAAGGAAGGAAGCATGGGCATGCTGGGAAGGGGGTGGAGGCAATAGCATGATGGGAGTAGTAGGCACAGATATTGCTCAGCCTCACAACTGGCCCATCAACCCCACCCTGAACCATGCTCACATCACAGGGAGTGGATAAGGACGGACAAGATGGCTGACACTGGCTACTGCTGTGGGGAGCACAAGGCCCTGCTGGGAACTGTGCACCAACAAACAGCACAACACCACTGCCTGACATCCTGAAAGCCAACTTGCACTCTCTGCAATGCAAGCACGTTCCATGGTGGGATATCTGGCTGGGTGGGAAGGAGGACTTGCAGCACTGACCATAGTCACAAGCACCTCCCCTCACACACCCCCTCAACACATACTCCACATAACCCACCTGGGAGAATGCAATGCCTCACATCCTAACTCAAGATCCCACAAAGAACCACCACCCTGGGTTATGTTGTGTGAAGCACAGGGACACTCTTGGGACTTTTAGCCAAACAACTGCCAGGACAACACTCCCAGCCATCCTGTCAGCACAGGCAGCCCACCCCACAGGGAAGCAGAGTCAAAAGGAAGGAAGCATGGGCATGCTGGGAAGGGGGTGGAGGCAATAGCATGATGGGAGTAGTAGGCACAGATATTGCTCAGCCTCACAACTGTCCCATCAACATCACCCTGAACCATGCTCACATCACAGGGAGTGGATAAGGACTGACAAGATGGCTGACACTGGCTACTGCTGTGGGGAGCACAAGGCCCTGCTGGGAACTGTGCACCAACAAACAGCACAACACCACTGCCTGACATCCTGAAAGCCAACTTGCACTCTCTGCAATGCAAGCACGTTCCATGGTGGGATATCTGGCTGGGTGGGAAGGAGGACTTGCAGCACTGACCATAGTCACAAGCACCTCCCCTCACACACACCCTCAACACATACTCCACATAACCCACCTGGGAGAATGCAATGCCTCACATCCTAACTCAAGATCCCACAAAGAACCTCCACCCTGGGTTATGTTGTGTGAAGCACAGGGACACTCTTTGGACTTTTAGCCAAACAACTGCCAGGACAACACTCCCAGCCATCCTGTCAGCACAGGCAGCCCACCCCACAGGGAAGCAGAGTCAAAAGGAAGGAAGCATGGGCATGCTGGGAAGGGGGTGGAGGCAATAGCATGATGGGAGTCTTAGGCACAGCTCTACATCCCCCACCACATGGCCCAGCAAGCTCACACTCACGCATGCACATCCCACAGAGAGTGGAAAGGCCCATCAAAGATGTCTGACACTGTTGCTGTGTCGTGGGGAGCACAAGGGCATGCTGGGAACTGCACACCAACCAACAGCAGGACACCACTGTCAGCCATCTTGCCATTGCTTTCACACCCACACACACTGAACTCCCCACAAAAGCAAGTAAGTATGGGAATGCTGGGAAGTGGGGTGGAGGCAATAGCATGATGGGAGTCATAGTCACAGACATAGCTCACCCCCACAACTGTCCCATCAACACCACCGTGAACCATGCTCACATCACAGGGAGTGGATAAGGACTGACAAGATGGCTGACACTGGCTACTGCTGTGGGGAGCACAAGGCCCTGCTGGGAACTGTGCACCAACAAACAGCACAACACCACTGCCTGACATCCTGAAAGCCAACTTGCACTCTCTGCAATGCAAGCACGTTCCATGGTGGGATATCTGGCTGGGTGGGAAGGAGGACTTGCAGCACTGACCATAGTCACAAGCACCTCCCCTCACACACCCCTCAACACATACTCCACATAACCCACCTGGGAGAATGCAATGCCTCACATCCTAACTCAAGATCCCACAAAGAACCACCACCCTGGGTTATGTTGTGTGAAGCACAGGGACACTCTTGGGACTTTTAGCCAAACAACTGCCAGGACAACACTCCCAGCCATCCTGTCAGCACAGGCAGCCCACCCCACAGGGAAGCAGAGTCAAAAGGAAGGAAGCATGGGCATGCTGGGAAGGGGGGTGGAGGCATTAGCATGATGGGAGTAGTAGGCACAGATATTGCTCAGCCTCACAACTGTCCCATCAACACCACCCTGAACCATGCTCACATCACAGGGAGTGGATAAGGACTGACAAGATGGCTGACACTGGCTACTGCTGTGGGGAGCACAAGGCCCTGCTGGGAACTGTGCACCAACAAACAGCACAACACCACTACCTGACATCCTGAAAGCCAACTTGCACTCTCTGCAATGCAAGCACGTTCCATGGTGGGATATCTGGCTGGGTGGGAAGGAGGACTTGCAGCACTGACCATAGTCACAAGCACCTCCCCTCACACACCCCCTCAACACATACTCCACATAACCCACCTGGGAGAATGCAATGCCTCACATCCTAACTCAAGATCCCACAAAGAACCTCCACCCTGGGTTATGTTGTGTGAAGCACAGGGACACTCTTTGGACTTTTAGCCAAACAACTGCCAGGACAACACTCCCAGCCATCCTGTCAGCACAGGCAGCCCACCCCACAGGGAAGCAGAGTCAAAAGGAAGGAAGCATGGGCATGCTGGGAAGGGGGGTGGAGGCAATAGGATGATGGGAGTCGTATGCACAGCTCTACATCCCCCACCACATGGCCCAGCAAGCTCACACTCACGCATGCACATCCCACAGAGAGTGGAAAGGCCCATCAAAGATGTCTGACACTGTTGCTGTGTCGTGGGGAGCACAAGGGCATGCTGGGAACTGCACACCAACCAACAGCAGGACACCACTGTCAGCCATCTTGCCATTGCTTTCACACCCACACACACTGAACTCCCCACAAAAGCAAGTAAGTATGGGAATGCGGGGAAGTGGGGTGGAGGCAATAGCATGATGGGAGTCATAGTCACAGACATAGCTCACCCCCACAACTGTCCCATCAACACCACCCTGAACCATGCTCACATCACAGGGAGTGGAAAAGGACTGACAAGATGGCTGACACTGGCTACTGCTGTGGGGAGCACAAGGCCCTGCTGGGAACTGTGCACCAACAAACAACACAACACCACTGCCTGACATCCTGAAAGCCAACTTGCACTCTCTGCAATGCAAGCACGTTCCATGGTGGGATATCTGGCTGGGTGGGAAGGAGGACTTGCAGCACTGACCATAGTCACAAGCACCTCCCCTCACACACACCCTCAACACATACTCCACATAACCCACCTGGGAGAATGCAATGCCTCACATCCTAACTCAAGATCCCACAAAGAACCACCACCCTGGGTTATGTTGTGTGAAGCACAGGGACACTCTTGCGACTTTTAGCCAAACAACTGCCAGGACAACACTCCCAGCCATCCTGTCAGCACAGGCAGCCCACCCCACAGGGAAGCAGAGTCAAAAGGAAGGAAGCATGGGCATGCTGGGAAGGGGGTGGAGGCAATAGCATGATGGGAGTAGTAGGCACAGATATTGCTCAGCCTCACAACTGTCCCATCAACATCACCCTGAACCATGCTCACATCACAGGGAGTGGATAAGGACTGACAAGATGGCTGACACTGGCTACTGCTGTGGGGAGCACAAGGCCCTGCTGGGAACTGTGCACCAACAAACAGCACAACACCACTGCCTGACATCCTGAAAGCCAACTTGCACTCTCTGCAATGCAAGCACGTTCCATGGTGGGATATCTGGCTGGGTGGGAAGGAGGACTTGCAGCACTGACCATAGTCACAAGCACCTCCCCTCACACACACCCTCAACACATACTCCACATAACCCACCTGGGAGAATGCAATGCC
This sequence comes from Calotriton arnoldi, assembly GCA_963921515.1. Taxonomy (NCBI): domain Eukaryota; kingdom Metazoa; phylum Chordata; class Amphibia; order Caudata; family Salamandridae; genus Calotriton; species Calotriton arnoldi. The sequence goes on from CAWUFW010005164.1 coordinate 1,179,784, forward strand.
TCACATCCTAACTCAAGATCCCACAAAGAACCTCCACCCTGGGTTATGTTGTGTGAAGCACAGGGACACTCTTTGGACTTTTAGCCAAACAACTGCCAGGACAACACTCCCAGCCATCCTGTCAGCACAGGCAGCCCACCCCACAGGGAAGCAGAGTCAAAAGGAAGGAAGCATGGGCATGCTGGGAAGGGGGTGGAGGCAATAGCATGATGGGAGTCTTAGGCACAGCTCTACATCCCCCACCACATGGCCCAGCAAGCTCACACTCACGCATGCACATCCCACAGAGAGTGGAAAGGCCCATCAAAGATGTCTGACACTGTTGCTGTGTCGTGGGGAGCACAAGGGCATGCTGGGAACTGCACACCAACCAACAGCAGGACACCACTGTCAGCCATCTTGCCATTGCTTTCACACCCACACACACTGAACTTCCCACAAAAGCAAGTAAGTATGGGAATGCTGGGAAGTGGGGTGGAGGCAATAGCATGATGGGAGTCATAGTCACAGACATAGCTCACCCCCACAACTGTCCCATCAACACCACCGTGAACCATGCTCACATCACAGGGAGTGGATAAGGACTGACAAGATGGCTGACACTGGCTACTGCTGTGGGGAGCACAAGGCCCTGCTGGGAACTGTGCACCAACAAACAGCACAACACCACTGCCTGACATCCTGAAAGCCAACTTGCACTCTCTGCAATGCAAGCACGTTCCATGGTGGGATATCTGGCTGGGTGGGAAGGAGGACTTGCAGCACTGACCATAGTCACAAGCACCTCCCCTCACACACCCCCTCAACACATACTCCACATAACCCACCTGGGAGAATGCAATGCCTCACATCCTAACTCAAGATCCCACAAAGAACCACCACCCTGGGTTATGTTGTGTGAAGCACAGGGACACTCTTGGGACTTTTAGCCAAACAACTGCCAGGACAACACTCCCAGCCATCCTGTCAGCACAGGCAGCCCACCCCACAGGGAAGCAGAGTCAAAAGGAAGGAAGCATGGGCATGCTGGGAAGGGGGTGGAGGCATTAGCATGATGGGAGTAGTAGGCACAGATATTGCTCAGCCTCACAACTGTCCCATCAACACCACCCTGAACCATGCTCACATCACAGGGAGTGGATAAGGACTGACAAGATGGCTGACTTTGGCTACTGCTGTGGGGAGCACAAGGCCCTGCTGGGAACTGTGCACCAACAAACAGCACAACACCACTACCTGACATCCTGAAAGCCAACTTGCACTCTCTGCAATGCAAGCACGTTCCATGGTGGGATATCTGGCTGGGTGGGAAGGAGGACTTGCAGCACTGACCATAGTCACAAGCACCTCCCCTCACACACCCCCTCAACACATACTCCACATAACCCACCTGGGAGAATGCAATGCCTCACATCCTAACTCAAGATCCCACAAAGAACCTCCACCCTGGGTTATGTTGTGTGAAGCACAGGGACACTCTTTGGACTTTTAGCCAAACAACTGCCAGGACAACACTCCCAGCCATCCTGTCAGCACAGGCAGCCCACCCCACAGGGAAGCAGAGTCAAAAGGAAGGAAGCATGGGCATGCTGGGAAGGGGGTGGAGGCAATAGGATGATGGGAGTCGTATGCACAGCTCTACATCCCCCACCACATGGCCCAGCAAGCTCACACTCACGCATGCACATCCCACAGAGAGTGGAAAGGCCCATCAAAGATGTCTGACACTGTTGCTGTGTCGTGGGGAGCACAAGGGCATGCTGGGAACTGCACACCAACCAACAGCAGGACACCACTGTCAGCCATCTTGCCATTGCTTTCACACCCACACACACTGAACTCCCCACAAAAGCAAGTAAGTATGGGAATGCGGGGAAGTGGGGTGGAGGCAATAGCATGATGGGAGTCATAGTCACAGACATAGCTCACCCCCACAACTGTCCCATCAACACCACCCTGAACCATGCTCACATCACAGGGAGTGGAAAAGGACTGACAAGATGGCTGACACTGGCTACTGCTGTGGGGAGCACAAGGCCCTGCTGGGAACTGTGCACCAACAAACAACACAACACCACTGCCTGACATCCTGAAAGCCAACTTGCACTCTCTGCAATGCAAGCACGTTCCATGGTGGGATATCTGGCTGGGTGGGAAGGAGGACTTGCAGCACTGACCATAGTCACAAGCACCTCCCTCACACACACCCTCAACACATACTCCACATAACCCACCTGGGAGAATGCAATGCCTCACATCCTAACTCAAGATCCCACAAAGAACCACCACCCTGGGTTATGTTGTGTGAAGCACAGGGACACTCTTGCGACTTTTAGCCAAACAACTGCCAGGACAACACTCCCAGCCATCCTGTCAGCACAGGCAGCCCACCCCACAGGGAAGCAGAGTCAAAAGGAAGGAAGCATGGGCATGCTGGGAAGGGGGTGGAGGCAATAGCATGATGGGAGTAGTAGGCACAGATATTGCTCAGGCTCACAACTGTCCCATCAACACCACCCTGAACCATGCTCACATCACAGGGAGTGGAAAACAACTGACAAGATGGCTGACACTGGCTACTGCTGTGGGGAGCACAAGGCCCTGCTGGCAACTGTGCAACAACCAACAGCAGGACACCACTGACTGACATCCTGAAAGACAACTTTCACTCCCTGCAATGCAAGCACAGTCCATGGTGGGATAACTGACTGGCTGGGAAGGAGGGCCGGCTGTCAACCAAATACAACCAATGCAGACCATGTTCACACCCCAACAAATACATAGAAATGCCCAAATAATGCAGGACAATGTGCTACACCAATATCAACCCCTGACTGTGACAACTTAGGACAATGCAATGTACAGGCCCGCACCCAGAGGCAGAGTCACAACTGTCAGGTGTGTCAACCATTGATGCCTGCAGAAACATTACATACATTGTGTGTGTGTCCCAAAAACAGGTGATGATGGGGACACAGCAGCAGACGCTGAGGAGTCCCAGTCCCAGGCTCAAGAGGATACGGAGCTCACTGGTGTCGTACAGCCTCTGCCCTCCTCGGACGAAGAAGACCAACCTGGCACATCCGGTGCAAGTCAACATGCAGCACCAACAGGACCACCAGCTGCAGCACCAGCAGGACCACCAGCTGCACCCCCTGCACCCACCCCTCCAACGACTGTCACCACAAATACCATCCCTGCCGACATGGACAGAACAAGGAGCACCACCAGCACAGGGACCCTGGACCAACGTGGGGCCATGGACACCACCACCACCACCAACCCCCAAGGGGGACCAGGGTCATCTCTGCGTGCCACTGCACGCACTGCACATGTCGGCAGGGGTGGTGGGAGGGGTGGGAGACAGAGGTCGCTGCTTGCAGAGGTTGCTGGTGTGCATGATGACCCACAACTGGTACGCATAGCCGATGCATACCAGTCCAGCACCGGAGATCTCAGCCAGGTAGTGGGGCTCCTCAGAGACATGAAACAGCAGCAGGCTGCCCATCATGCCCGCTTGGACTCACACATGTCCCGCGTGGAGTCCAAGTGGTACGCACTGCAAGAGATGACGGCGGTGCACAGGGACATATTACAATGCCTCTGCCAGATGAACAGCAACCAGTCCACACCTCCCTGTGTGCCAACAACATCTGGTGCTGAACAAACTGCAACTGCCACAGGGAGGGAGGATGACTCTGGCGGAGAGTCCCCTGCACCGCAGCAGCCTGTACTTGAGGGGCCCCCCAAAGAAGAGGGGTCGTCCGAGGAGGGGCAAGTGAGAGGCCGATGGCCAAGTGCAACCCCCAGGAAGCCTGAACCTGTTCTGGATGTTCACCTTTGTGCACAAACTGTTCACCCTGTTGACGGCAACACAACTCCCACACATGACATGGGGAGTACAAGTTGGACCAATGTCTCAGACAACTGTGGCCCCGATACTGGGGATTTTGTCTACCAGGACTTTCAATTCACCTAGGAACTTCTGATTGCAATATATATGTACAGCACTAACCATCCTATGCACTATTCACACAAATGTATCACAATAAACACACTAATACACCATACTTGCCCCTGTTGTGATTCCAACGTGGGTGCTGTCATGGGGATGATGAACTGCAAAATTACACTGTGTATGCGAACTGCAACAGCAAGTACAACACAGGCATGTGAGTAAAGGCAACGTGACACATATGAGGGAGACACACCACCAGGGCTACTCAACACATACACACCTAGGCCATCTGACTCATTGCCTACACTGATGTTGCCAGGGAAGACGGTGCAATGCACAGACACCACACCTATTCCCAGTTGTAGTCAAGTAGCCCACAGGTGCAGTAAGCAAATGGCAGTCAAATGTGTGACCACAGACAACGCACATCACAAAGTGAAGAACAGGTTTATTACACAGTTGCAACATGTCGTAACCACTACAGATGCAAGGTAATCCCACCTGGCAGCGGGCACACAGTCAACAACTGTAGAAGGAAGGAAGTCCATGGGTGTGGCGCACATCGCCTGTAGGGACACAACAGCTACCACCCTGGAAGTACAATCACGCCGTCGGTGGACACAGTTGACCAAACGAATCTGAAAGTACCCTGTGAAGGACAAAAATGACTCACAGTCAAAAGCAATGGAGAACAGGACAGAACAGCAAAACTCATGCACAATACATGTTACAAGATACCCACCCAGAACCAAGTTAGCATGTCAACACTGTTGGGGAGTACAGACCACCTGTAAGCACACATCGCTACACACATCCAGTCAAGTAGCCCATGGACACACTCCAACAGCACCAGAGCACCACCTACACATATCATGCCAACTCACATCATTGACATGACACCTCAGGATACTCACATTCAGCTAAAGAAGTTGGTGATGAGCTGTGTGCGGACATCACCCTCATCATCATCATCATCACTGGCATCGTGGTCCAGGCCAGGATCCTCCACAGGTGGCGGATGTCGGTCATTGTCATCCTGGATGAGAGGCAATTCCTTCCGCACTGCCAGGTTGTGGAGCATGCAGCAGACGATGATAATCTTGCACACCTTCGCTGGGGCATATGGGAGGGACCCTCCTGTCTTGTCGAGGCAGCGGAAGCGGCTCTTCAGGAGACCAAATGTCCGCTCAATCACTCTCCTGGTCCGACCATGTGCCTCATTGTAGCGCATCTGGGCTGGTGTCACAGGGTTCCTGAGGGGTGTCAGCAACCACAGCATGTTGGGGTATCCCGAGTCACCTACGGACAGACAAGTGCACATTAGCTGACTTGGAAAAGTGGGCGGAATACTACAGATCAGATCACACACAATGGCACAAAGTCAGTACACACCGACAAGCCAGGCACGCTGGTTCTGCATCTATGCCATCATCCTGGGGATGCGACTACTCCTCATCACAAAGGCATCGTGTGCTGAACCAGGGAAACGGGCACACACGTGTGTTGGTCATATCTGCAAGACACACCACCAGTGCATTGACCGAGTGGTAGTGCTTGCGGTTATGGTAGGCCTGCTCCTGGGCCTGTGGTGGTACCAAAGCCACATGTGTCCCATCAATGGAGCCAATGACATGCGGCATCCTCCCCAGGGCATAGAAGTCACTCTTCACGTCAGTGAGTCGTTGCAGTCTAGGGAAATAGATGTACCGGTTCAGGAATAGCAACATTGCCTCCAAAACATCGCGGAGCACACAGCTCAACATGGTCTGTGACATCCCACCAGCAGTCGCCACAGTATGTTGGAAGGTACCGGTGGCAAAGAAGTGTAGGGCTGCCATCACCTTCACCTTGGGGGTCAGCGCTGTAGGATACGGCCGGCCAGGCTGCAAATGTGGGGCCAACTGCACTGCCAAATCCTCAATCAGCTGCCTGGTGAAGCGGTACCGTCGGATGCTGTCCCGTTCCACCATCGTTGCCAGGTCTGGGAATGGTCTATGGACAGCAGGAGCCCTGCAGTGCAGAGGAGAAGAAAGCAAGATTGTCAGTCACCCCACATATGCGGCATTGAACACACTCAATATCACATCATACATCATTATGAGGCACAACTACATGAAGTGTGCAGTTCCGTAAGGACATGTATGGTACATACATGGCCAACATCTGTCATCACGGTTCAACAAGTGGCAACAATAAGTCCCAGGTTGGCCCATTGGATATCATGAGGCCGTGTCACAGTTCCCATCTCCTGCTGCCGTGTCACAATCACCCCCCACAGTGACATGTGAGGACAGATGTGCCCCAGGCATCACAGCTCACCGACAGGTACATTCCCAGGGACCCTGTATTGCCACATGGACACTGGCATTACATGGAGTATCATGTATACACCACAGCAAAACAACCATGACCCCCACAGGTAGTGGTCCCACTTGCCACGGCAGGACAGACATGGACGTCTGTGACACACACATGCAAACATCAAAGTCCATGCACACACAACGTGGATGTGGAGACTGTCTCCCATTGTGCACATGAAATCAGAGACATTGTAAACACTACATGCACACAGACTGTGGAGGACCATCACTATTGTGCCACTGGGACACCCTGGCTCAAACATACCGTCCCACATGGGACTCACGGGGTATGTGACATGACATACACATACACCACCGTGAAATGTGACCATGGCACATGCACAGATATGAACAGTTGCACATCACAGTGGTCATGTACACGTAACACCCAGGATCCTGTCCCCATGAACACGTGCACAGCCTGGGGGTGGCTGCCCCCAGGTGACACCCACAGGACAACATGTACACCAACATACACACAATAGGAAATGCAGCCTTACATGCCTTATGATACAGTTTGGACAGGCTGTCGTGTTGTAGGTGTGCCCCTCACTCCCTGGGAGCTATCTGTGGCTGGCATATGTTCATCTGAGACAGGCATGGTGACATATGCCAGTCACTTGTACAGGGATGCGTTGAACAGCAATGGACCGATCGGTGCACCCGGCCGGCCCATTGCATTCAATGTGTGCGGGTACAGCGTTGTACCCCTGTACGCGTTGAACAGCAATGGACCGATCGGTGCACCCGGCCGGCCCATTGCATTTAATGTGTGCGGTACGCGTTGTACCCCTGTACGCGTTGAACAGCAATGGACCGATCGGTGCACCCGGCCGGCCCATTGCATTCAATGTGTGCGGGTACGCGTTGTACCCCTGTATGCGTTGAACAGCAATGGACCGATCGGTGCACCCGGCCGGCCCATTGCATTCAATGTGTGCGGGAAAGCATTGTACCCCTGTACGCGTTGAACAGCAATGGACCGATCGGTGCACCCGGCCGGCCCATTGCATTCAATGTGTGCGGGTACGCGTTGTACCCCTGTACGCGTTGTACCGCAATGGACCGATCGGTGCGCCCGGCCGGCCCATTGCATTCAATGTGCGCGGTACGCGTTGTACCCCTGTACGCGTTGAACAGCAATGGACCGATCGGTGCACCCGGCCGGCCCATTGCATTCAATGTGTGCGGGTACGCGTTGTACCCCTGTACGCGTTGAACAGCAATGGACCGATCGGTGCACCAGGCCGGCCCATTGCATTCAATGTGTGCGGGTACGCATTGTACCCCTGTACGCGTTGTACCGCAATGGACCGATCGGTGCGCCCGGCCGGCCCATTGCATTCAATGTGTGCGGGTACGCGTTGTACCCCTGTACGCGTTGAACAGCAATGGACCGATCGGTGCACCCGGCCGGCCCATTGCATTCAATGTGTGCGGGTACGCGTTGTACCCCTGTACGCGTTGAACAGCAATGGACCGATCGGTGCACCTGGCCGGCCCATTGCATTCAATGTGTGCGGGTACGCGTTGTACCCCTGTACGCGTTGAACAGCAATGGACCGATCGGTGCGCACCCATTGTCAATGGCCTAGCCTGGCAACGGACGCGTTTCGAAATTCGAACGAGTCGGTTGCTGGAAATTCAGTTGGTCACCCACAACAATGTTGCAAAATCATGTATGTCATGAAGTTGAAGATTTGAAGGATGCTGTGGGCGTGTATTGGTGCTGCTATTCCATGGATTGGCCAGATTCAGAAGATGCAAACGACTTGGACCTATCACTTTGGACACATGGGACAGTATCTGCCTCTGCAGCACATATATATTGCTGGCTGTTCCCCTGAGAGCTCACTTGCCTGCACTACATGCTCCAGGACGACATCTGCCACTGCACTGCTGCTGTCTCTGCCCCCTCTGGACCCTGCAATGGCACGTACTGTGGAGAGAGCCCCAACCTTCAGCCTTGAGGAGAACCAGGCCCTGCTGGACAGCCTACTTCCACAGTACAGCAAGCTGTATGGGACACCAGGGGAGCAGGTGAGTGTTCTGTGCACTGCCTTTCTGAATGTGCATTTTGTCTGACTAGCAAGGCTGAAAGTCTGCACGCCACTGGCTAGCAGGCTCACTGAGTAGTTGTCACCCCCATAGTGTGTAGTGACATGCACTGGACAGGTATGGTGCAGTGACAGTGCATTTGAACAAGGTTTTACTTCCCATGCAATGATACCATGTAGTGACTTCTGGCAAACTGTCCATGGGCAGCGTTGCACTGCCTGTGTACATCATGTGCCCCTGTGATTGAGACATGTATATACAACTGTGTCATGCACGGATATGTTGCATGTGTAGTTATGGCCTTTTCACTTTGTCATCCTCACAGGTTAATGCCCATCGGAAGCAGGAGATCTGGAAGGACATCGTCCGGGCTGTCCGGTCCGTTTGGGTCTACAAGCGCCGGATCCGCAACTGCCAGAAGAGGTGGCAGGACCTTCGGGGCTGGACCCGGAGGATTGCACGGGTCCAGCTGAAGCTGTCGCCTCCTCGCAGGAGGGGCGGAACACGGACCCTGACCCCCCACATGCCCCAGATCCTGGCGGTGGTGTTTCCAGACCTGGATGGGCAGCTGAAGGCCAGACAGCAGCAAGGAGGGGGTGAGTCAAAGACTGCACTGTGAACTCTGTATTACATGCTATGTGCCCTCCTCTGGCCTGGTTAAACTGCCACAGTACAGCAGTCATGTTGTCCAGGAGCCATGTCCCTCTATTGTGCACTGCCCACTCCTCATCTGATACCCAGGTGTGGCCCTTACATTCAGGGAATTGTGTCACTTGGGACTGTGTCCTTGCAGTTTGCTTCACTCAAGGTGGGGGACAGCATCTGTTTCCCTGACTCTGTTGTGGGCATCATGGGTGGGTCCATTGTTCACACAACGCCTGTGTTCGGACATGTAATCTGCGTGTTGCTTTGTTATGCGGTCCACTTGCTGAGCTGAGCCACCACATGTGCCTGGGGTATCTGGCACACACCCATGCAGCGGGTGGGAACAATGTTTGGGCCCCAGGAGTGTGCAGATTACGTGTGTCACACATACATAGCCAGCTATCCACTGTCCAGGGCTCATCCCTCATTCATGTGGGGCAGGACAGTCATGCCTACTCCAGCCCATCCAATACACCTGTACTCCCACTCCCGTGTATCAGCTGACACGTTGTGCGCAGTGATTTGACCCCTCAGGTGTCTGCCTCTGTGTCAGTGTGCTGTGGATTTGTTGCCAGGACTGCTGGGGTGTTTCTCGGTTGGGGCTCAGCATGCCACTGGAGATGTGACCATAGGAGACAATATTTGTGTGTCACATAGGTGTTTGATCAGCTGCCCGTGCAGACTGGGGTATGCGAATGTGAAGTTCAGGCAGCTGTTTCCCATTCACAGCAGATTGTGAGGAGCTCAGGTTCAGAGGGTAGTGTCACAGGTCTCCCATATGTCCAATCGGTATGACCTGGACAGATGAGGGTTAAGATGATGTGTTGTGTGGGGGATGTACATGTGCACTTGTGCAGCTCCAGGACTTGCATTCCCCATGACCTACTATTGTGACACAGTGCAGAGTGTTGTTGTCTGGCTGCCAAGTCATACATCACTGAGACAGTGGTGTATGACTTAGCAGTCATGCCTCCGCCATGGCATGTGTCTACTTATTGGTGATCCTGCAGGGGAGTGACATGTGCTACATACACACCATTGTGGCGATGGCTATCAGGACATGGGTGCATCATGGTGTCTGTCGCTGGTATGCATCACATGCATTTCCTATTTGACTCTGGGCATCCCTTTCATCCGGAAACCTGTACTGACTCAGTGGCAAGAGTTGTGATGTGTGCATGTCCACATGCTACACCGTGTCCTCTGCACTGTCCAACTACTGTGTAGGTGGTGCATGTGTCCACACTGGGGTGTTGCTATCCAACAGACACCAGACAGATGGGTGCAAGGCCATGTGGGATGTGAGTGCCATGGTTGGCATCAGACTGACAATTGGCTTCTCCTGTTCAGTTAGGGCACTTTTAGCAATGTTCAACTAATGATGCCAGGGCTTGCTCTGTAATGTGCTGTGCTCACAGTGGTGTGTGCGTTTGGTGCAGGTGACTGATGTCTGTCTGTTTCCCCATTGTTTGCAGATACATCCACGGCCACGGAAGGGGACAGCTCCACGGACCAGGAGGAGCCGGAGAGCCAGACTGGGTCAGCAGCCGAGGAGTGGTCGGAGGGACCCAGTGGCACGGAGGGCGAGGGGAGCCACACCGAGGAGTCCTCAGCAGCATCCACCTCAGCTGAGGACCACAGCGGCTCGGAGGATGACTCCCTTATGGAGGCGGGTGTCAGCAGCCACCACACCCCAGCTAGTGTTGCTGTCCCCGCCACCACCAGCCCCACCACCGCCCTCCCATCGGCTCCCATTCCCCAGGTCCGTGGAGGCTTCCATGTTCGGGAGCGTGTCTCCTTTGGGCCAGGCACGCACCCCCTGCCCCTGTGTCCCCTGCTGCCCTGAGTGAGAAGTCTGTGTACCTCCTTCGCCAGCTCCATGTAGGGCAGACAGCCATGCTGAGTGTCCTCCATGCGCACACCGCTCTGTTGACTCAGCTGGTGTCGTTCATGGAGGGCATCTCATCGGGCATGTCTGACGTACAGAGGGGCAATAGGTCCATGGACTCCTCCCTGACGGCAGCAGTGTCCCTCCTCAGACAGTCCCTCACCCCTCCTGCCTCTGCTCCATCCACACTCCCCAGCACCTTACCCGTCCCAAGCACACACACACCGGCACAGGCACACACCAGCACACACACGTCCAGCACACAGACACACACGCCACAAACAAAACGCACACACACGCACAGTCAGGGGACTGAAACCAGACTCACAGGGGATGGGGCCCTGGAACACACACACGCATCCACGAGCACTGCGCAGTCCTCAGTTGCCTCTCCCTCCAAAGCACCCTCCCTTGCCTCACCTGCAACCCCAAAGACCCAGCGGCTCTTCCTCAGTGACCTCGGCCTCTTCCCCTCCGATCCAGCTGATACAGCATTCAGGGGAAGAGGAAGCCCACCCACACGGAGCAGAGTGCCCTCGCCCCCAGACACCCTCCCCCAGGCGCAGACAGACTGAGGCCCCCACCCGCAAGTCCCCCCGGAGTCGTAAGAGCAAGACCCCGCCGCCGCCCTGCAGCTCAGACACCAGGTCTCCTTCCTCCATCCCTCAGGCCCCCACTCCAGGTGGGGCCCCCACCACACCCTGCCCCAGGTTCCCCCACCCACAGATATACCATCCCCAAGAGGATCCGGTCTTCTCCCCCTGCCACTTGCTCTCCCGGCACCACACCCCCGCTGCGCTTGTCTGTGCCACTGATGTGGTGAGGGTGTCCTCCCCTCTGTCCAGCCCACCTTGCCTGTTCCCCATTCTCCTCCCCTGGTGGTAGGCACTGCAGTGGAGTCCACTACCACCCTGTCTGACTTGGGCACTGCAGTGGCGGACCTGTCCACTCCATCTGCAGGGTCCACTGCAGTCGTGCCGGCACCCACAACATCTGAGTCATGCCCCCAGTTGTGCCGGCACACACCATGTCAGACACCTCCACTGCAGTTGTCAGTGGCTCTCCAGCACCCACCACCCCTTCCCTGCCTCCTCCTGGTGAGCCATGATCCTGTCCCTGCGGTGCCTGGCCTACCCCCGGTTGCCCCTCCTAGTGGATTGTCCCTGGTTTTGTGCAGTGCAGGCATGCGTAGGGTGACATCTGCCACTGTCACCCTGTTTGGACTTTGACAATGGACTGGCCATTGGCCTTTGTGTTTTTCTGGACTTTCACTTTTAAACACACATATGCTGAATAAAGCAACTTTCTGTTCTCTAGTGCTTATGCTTCTGATGTACATGTTGTTGATGATGCTAACCATGCCCTTGCTGCAGTGATGGTGATATTTGGTCTCATGATAATGAAGTGTTACTGTGCAGGAACACATGTGGTCCATGGGGAATGTGTCCTATCCTGTGGTGTATCCATGTCATCCATAGCAGCATCTGAGGGTGTCATGTGTTCAGTATTTGGCAATGGGATTTCCTACTTACATTAGCAATTTCACATCTGTGGCTTCCACCCCTGCACATCTGTTGTGCCTGCCATTGTTCAATTCGTCTACTTCCCTGACCGTGTGGCCATCTACACTGGACATGCAGGTTTGGGCATCAATGGGGAAGGACTCATCTGTGTTGTCAGTGCAACATTGCTATACAAGTGTGTTGGATCTGTGCTGATGATTTCGTTGGCACTTCCATGACCAGGCTGATGTGACGGGAGCCTTCATTTGGTGCTAATTGTTGATTGTGTGACCAAGTGCTCAGCTGACATGATGGGGCCCTACTGAGGCAACATATGGCACAGCTTTCCTCACACAGGAGTGGAGTCCCCTCATGGCAGTGTGTAGTCCTGTGACATTGCCTGCGCCCAAGGTGTGTGTTGTATGAGCATGTCTGTGTGTTCACTTCCGTTTTGCTGTGCATGCTGTGATCCCTAGTGTTGTACCTGTTTGTGATGCTTGCTGAGTTGACCTATGTTCCCCCAAAGTCTTCTCCCTGGGTTCTCTGTGATGTGGGTGCATGGCACATTACTGGTCATCAGGGTGTCACCCATAGGTGTGTTTGCTGTCAGGGCTGAGTTTGTGTGCAGACGCAGATGGGTCACAGTCAGGTTTCCCCTTGGCACTTGTTGTTTGCACCTGTCATGTGATTTCCAGTTTGTGTTATCTTTCAGTGATTGTGACACGTTGTGTGTGTGACTGCTGGCACTCCTCAGGGTCCGGGCTGCAATGTTGGTTGTTGTCTATGTGTGTTCTTTGTGGGTGACCTTGGCTTCTTCATTGGTGTGTGACTGTGGCTGGGATCCCATTGGTTGGTGTGGTATTGCCGTCATGTCCATGTACAGCGTAGTGTGCAGTGTGTCAGACATTCAGGAGTCTTGTTGAGTGGCCATGTGTGATGTGTTTCTGCACCTTGGTTCCCACCCACCACCCTGGAATTGTCATGGGTGCATGTGCAATGTCACCAGTGCATGTGTGCTTCACTGCTGCACATTGTTGGAGGTCGAGGTGTGTGGTGTTGAGTGTGTGCAGATGAGAGTTGTTGCCCGGCTAGACCCCTGCCTCCATGTTGGCCTTGGCTTACTGGCCGTGCTGATTGATTAGTGCTTGTGTAGGTGTGATGGTAGTTTGTTGCTCAGGACACATGACTGGTTCACAGTGTGAATGACATTTAGCTTTGTCATCACAGTGGGATTGTAATGCAGCCCAGGGTCACCACATTGTGGGGGCCCTGGGGGTAGTGCTGTGGTGTGTCTGTGTCTTGCTGTGTCAGTTGCTGTTCCTACGTGCCTGTGTGACATGTGTGATTTGTGCTCCCTCTCATCTGACAATGCCTGATTGCCCACAAAGGGGATTTGGATCCATGAGTTACCTTTGTGTGGCACTGTATGCACATCTGTATAATTGGTATTCAGGACTCCTCATGTGTTGTGTGGTTGCCTGGGGACACTGGCACCCCCCCCTCACCTGTTGTGTTTGATGTGCAGTGTGGGTCTGCCTGTTTGTGTTTGTGCATTTGCACCACTGCATTGGCATATCTTAGGTGTGCCATTGGCTGTATGTAGTTTGGTGGGTTTCCCCTGCTGTCCCTGGGACTCCTAGGTCATCAGTCAGCACAATGATCATGGTGTGTGTGTCCCATTGCTGCCATGGTATGGTATCTGTTCACCTCACATCTACAGTCTCCACAGGGTATCTGCATTTGTGTGCCCATTGGTGCAAATATGTGGGTCTGCATTCTGATGGTCACTTCTGTCATTGTGTCATTGATGAATGTTGACAGTGTCAGCCCCCATGGGTGTTGTTTGTCTGCACATGGCCAAAGGTATGTCTTATTTGCACTGCAGTATTTGCCACCCCAATCTATGTTGCAATGGGACACATGCACTACTTTGCCACTGATGTGTTTTATGTTCTGTGACCAGGAATCATCCATGCAGTTTGGCAGTTGCAGCTTTTTCTTTGTCAACACTTACATTTTGGTCACTGTGATGAAGGGAGTTTGGACCCCATTGCCACACTGTTCAAAATGTGCTTCAGCTATGGACCCCACACTTACATTTTGGTCACTGTGATGATGGGGGTTTGGACCCCATTGCCACAATGTTCAAAATGTGCTTCAGATATGGACCCCACACTTACATTTTGGTCACTGTGATGATGGGGGTTTGGACCCCATTGCCACACTGTTCAAAATGTGCTTCAGCTATTGACCCCACACTTACCTTTTGGTCACTGTGATGATGGGGGTTTGGACCCCATTGCCACACTGTTCAAAATGTGCTTCAGCTATGGACCCCACACTTACCTTTTGGTCACTGTGATGATGGGGGTTTGGACCCCATTGCCACACTGTTCAAAATGTGCTTCAGCTATGGACCCCACACTTACCTTTTGGTCACTGTGATGATGGGGGTTTGGACCCCATTGCCACAATGTTCAAAATGTGCTTCAGCTATGGACCCCACACTTACATTTTGGTCACTGTGATGATGGGGGTTTGGACCCCATTGCCACACTGTTCAAAATGTGCTTCAGCTATGGACCCCACACTTACATTTTGATCACTGTGATGATGGGGGTTTGGACCCCATTGCCACAATGGTCATGGCCTGCTTGCATTGTGGGGGCCACACACATATATGTGTGGCACATGTGATAGGGGGTCACATTGTATGTTCAAAGTCATGTTCAGTGTTGTAGGCATTTGACACAGTCTACACACGCTTGTCATGGTGTTGGGGGATGTCTTTTTCTTGCATTCCCTAGGTTGTGGTGTGCTGGTTGTGTCATGCATTGTCCATCCTATGAGTGGGGGTGGTGTTGGTGGTAGGCATCCAGCCCCCCATGGGTAGAGGTGGTAGTAGTGACAGGCATCCAGCCCCCTGGGTAAGGGTGGTAGTTGTGGTAGGCATCCAGCCCCCTGGGTAAGGGTGGTAGTAGTGGTGGGCATCCAGCCCCCTGGGTAAGGGTGGTAGTAGTGGTAGGCATCCAGCCCCCTGGCTTAGGGTGATAGTAGTGGTAGGCATCCAGCCCCCCTGGGTAAGGGTGGTAGTAGTGGTAGGCATCCAGCCCCCTGGGTAAGGGTGGTAGTGGTGGTGGGCATCTGGCAACCCCTGGCTAAGGGTAGTAGTAGTGGTAGGCATCCAGCCCCCCTGGGTAAGGGTGGTAGTTGTGGTAGGCATCCAGCCCCCTGGGTAAGGGTGGTAGTAGTGGTGGGCATCCAGCCCCCTGGGTAAGGGTGGTAGTAGTGGTAGGCATCCAGCCCCCTGGGTAAGGGTGGTAGTGGTGGTGGGCATCTGGCACCCCCCTGGCTAAGGGTGGTAGTAGTGGTAGGCATCCAGCCCCCCCTAGGTAAGGGTGGTAGTGGTGGTGGGCATCTGGCACCCCCCTGGCTAAGGGTGGTAGTAGTGGTTGGCATCCGGCCCTCCCTGGGTAAGGGTGGTAGTTGTGGTAGGCATCCAGCCCCCTGGGTAAGGGTGGTAGTAGTGGTGGGCATCCAGTCCCCCTGGGTAAGGGTGGTAGTAGTGGTAGGCATCCAGCCCCCTGGGTAAGGGTGGTAGTGGTGGTGGGCATCTGGCACCCCCTGGCTAAGGGTGGTAGTAGTGGTAGGCATCCAGCCCCCTGGGTAAGGGTGGTAGTAGTGGTAGGCATCCAGCCCCCTGGGTAAGGGTGGTAGTGGTGGTGGGCATCTGGCACCCCCTGGCTAAGGGTGGTAGTAGTGGTAGGCATCCAGCCCCCTGGGTAAGGGTGGTAGTAGTGGTAGGCATCCAGCCCCCCTGGGTAAGGGTGGTAGTTGTGGTAGGCATCCAGCACCCCTGGGTAAGGGTGGTAGTGGTGGTGGGCATCTGGCACCCCCTGGCTAAGGGTGGTAGTAGTGGTAGGCATCCAGCCCCCCTGGGTAAGGGTGGTAGTAGTGGTGGGCATCCAGCCCCCTGGCTTAGGGTGGTAGTAGTGGTAGGCATCCAGCCCCCCCGGGGTAAGGGTGGTAGTGGTAGTGGGCATCTGGCACCCCCATGGCTAAGGGTGATAGTAGTGGTAGGCATCCAGCCCCCCTGGCTTAGGGTGATAGTAGTGGTAGGCATCCAGCCCCCCTGGGTAAGGGTGGTAGTAGTGGTAGGCATCCAGCCCCCTGGGTAAGGGTGGTAGTGGTGGTGGGCATCTGGCACCCCCTGGCTAAGGGTGGTAGTAGTGGTAGGCATCCAGCCCCCTGGGTAAGGGTGGTAGTTGTGGTAGGCATCCAGTCCCCTGGGTAAGGGTGGTAGTGGTGGTGGGCATCTGGCACCCCCTGGCTAAGGGTGGTAGTAGTGGTAGGCATCCAGCCCCCTGGGTAAGGGTGGTAGTAGTGGTGGGCATCCAGCCCCCTGGGTAAGGGTGGTAGTGGTGGTGGGCATCTGGCACCCCCTGGCTAAGGGTGGTAGTAGTGGTAGGCATCCAGCCCCCTGGGTAAGGGTGGTAGTGGTGGTGGGCATCTGGCACCCCCTGGCTAAGGGTGGTAGTAGTGGTAGGCATCCAGCCCCCCTGGGTAAGGGTGGTAGTGGTGGTGGGCATCTGGCACCACCCTGGCTAAGGGTGGTAGTAGTGGTTGGCATCCGGCCCCCCCTGGGTAAGGGTGGTAGTTGTGGTAGGCATCCAGCCCCCCTGGGTAAGGGTGGTAGTAGTGATGGGCATCCAGCCCCCCCTGGGTAAGGGTGGTAGTTGTGGTAGGCATCCAGCACCCCTGGGTAAGGGTGGTAGTGGTGGTGGGCATCTGGCAAACCCCTGGCTAAGGGTGGTAGTAGTGGTAGGCATCCAGCCCCCCCTGGGTAAGGGTGGTAGTTGTGGTAGGCATCCAGCCCCCTGGGTAAGGGTGGTAGTGGTGGTGGGCATCTGGCACCCCCCTGGCTAAGGGTGGTAGTAGTGGTAGGCATCCAGCCCCCCTGGGTAAGGGTGGTAGTAGTGGTGGGCATCCAGCCCCCCCTGGGTAAGGGTGGTAGTGGTGGTGGGCATCTGGCACCCCCCTGGCTAAGGGTGGTAGTAGTGGTAGGCATCCAGCCCCCCTTGGGTAAGGGTGGTAGTAGTGGTAGGCATCCAGCCCCCCCTGGGTAAGGGTGGTAGTTGTGGTAGGCATCCAGCACCCCTGGGTAAGGGTGGTAGTGGTGGTGGGCATCCAGCCCCCCTGGGTAAGGGTGGTAGTAGTGGTAGGCATCCAGCCCCCTGGCTTAGGGTGATAGTAGTGGTAGGCATCCAGCCCCCTGGGTAAGGGTGGTAGTAGTGGTGGGCATCCAGCCCCCTGGGTAAGGGTGGTAGTAGTGGTAGGCAACCAGCCCCCTGGGTAAGGGTGGTAGTGGTGGTGGGCATCTGGCACCCCCTGGCTAAGGGTGGTAGTAGTGGTAGGCATCCAGCCCCCTGGGTAAGGGTGGTAGTGGTGGTGGGCATCTGGCACCCCCTGGCTAAGGGTGGTAGTAGTGGTTGGCATCCGGCCCCCTGGGTAGGGGTGGTGGTGGTGGTGCGCATCCAGGCCCCTGTGTGCATATGTGGCATTGGTGATGGGCATCCCGCCCCTATGGTGCTGCTGTTGCTGGTGTGAGTAAATTCTGCATCCCTCTGTGTGTGTGTGATGTGTCGTGTACGTGTTGTATGTGTTTTGTGGTTGGTGTCTGACTTACCTTCTGCGCCGTACGCGTCCGTGCCTGTTCCGGTAGTAAATGTAGAATATTGGTAGGATCGGGACGAAGGGATTCATGGTTGGTTCGTGTCGTTCGTCTTTCTCGTTGCTTCGCGTCGTCCTCGTCGCTGGCGTGTTCGCCTCGTAGCCGTGGATCGTGTTGTGGCGCGAATCGGAGCTTATGTGCGCCTCTCCCGGATGCTTTGACGTGCCGTTCGTAGCGACGGGTTCGGCGCGTACGGAAAGCGCATCGTACTTGTTCGGCCGGACGGGGCTGCATTTTCCCTTCCGTGCGACTCGATTCTGCGTTTCCGGGTTCGCCTCGGTCGGAGAACAGGACCTGGATTGGGTGAGTACGACTCAGCCGGATTCTGTGCTGTTGTGCGCATCGTACTTACTCGTTCGGTATGCTGTACGGATCGGTCGGGAAACAGGCATTCGCATGGCTTTTTTCCCGACCGAATGGTATTGGGTGCGCTTCCGACCGAGATCGGAATCGGCCCCTAAGTGTCTCGGTGCCTGTGTCGTAAAACAAGTGAGTCACTACCCAGAACAACCTGACAGTGAAAGAGACGCCTCTCTAGTGCCGTAACATTATCAAGTTGCCCTGCAGAGCACTTATGAAGAGTTTTATAGGGAAGGAGACAATATTTATCAGCTTGCCGTAGCTCTAATTAATAAGCATTCCAAATCTATTCTCTTCATTCCTTACCTTTTTGCCAATTACATAAGTTAGGAACCCCTGATATGCTTTCCAATATGCCAAAGCAGATTCTCAAATGCTGGCACCGTATAGCCTGTCTAAGTGGGGTGGTAGTGGGAGTGGAGATGTGCAAATGTTTACAGCTTCTCTGGCCCACGCCACTTCACTTTCTATTCACAAGAACACGAGCCGTCCTGTAAAGGTGTTTCTTAAAGTAAAAGAAGCAGCATTGCGGGATGGCGGCCGCGCATGCTCAGATATGGCTATCTGTGGCAAAAACACAAGTATTATATAGGTCTGCATCCCGGTTTCACAGGTGAGACCTGCTGGCTTTACAAATGCTTCACACCTATTGTCTGATACCCATCAACAGTGGCTGTACTGAAGATGGCAATTTCTCAGTACATGAGCACTCTCATGTTATCTGCTCGTGATGGCAGAGTCTAATTCAGGGAAAACATATTGAATCAATCAGAGAATGGTTTGGGATTACACAAGAGTTGAGGAAAGCTAACTCTGTGTTTAGATGTCTTCACTGTTTGTTTTGCATGATCTTTTTCATTTTAGATTGCAGCTGCTTTGCTACTGGAAATGTTGCTGTCTATTCGCGATTTCCCCTTTTGTTGCTGCACTCTACCACGGTGGTCCTGTAGCTTCTCTAAGGGTAACAACAATTTTCATCAATTGTTTCTGCCACAATGCCTTCTAAAGTTTTTTTTTTACTCCAGTTTTTTTTTTACTCCAGAAAGCATTATTGCTGCGTTGAAAGTATGGGCAATTTGCAAACACGTTTCTTTTTTTTGTCAAAGCTCTTTCACACTCCTTTTTCCTTACATTTGTTTCTTTGGGCATGTGTTTGGAGTTTCTTGGGAGTTACCAGAGCTCTTATTCAACTTCTCTCCTCTATAGGATTACACGTGATTTGTGACATAATATCTCTTAGTTTTAGTTCTCCTGCTTCCTGCTTTCTTCCTGCTTTCCTGGGTCCAATGTTTTTCTCTCTTATTCGCTCTCTTTGTCTCTCTTCCACACTCTAAAGGTGGTAGAGGGGAGTAAGGTTCCTTCATTGGCACTCCGTAGCTCTGCAGGTTTTTATTTGGTTTTGTTTCAGGGCTTGACTACTGAAATCAATACTTATATTGATCCTCCCACCATTCTTGCAATTCTTAGTAGACACCTGAACTCACAGAGAGATTTATTTATAGTTTGACAGCTGTGACACTCTGTCAAAAAAATGTGGAAGATGTCCCATTCACAAAACTCACAGATCCCCCACTCTGTTTAGAGGGGAATTTTCAGATGCCGGAGCCTACACTAGCTCTGCTGGTGGAAATCTTTGACCAATAGGCCATTGAACATTGGACAATCTATTTAGGGTGGACAGTCTGACTCAACATTTTTTTATTCGGGGACAGCATGGCAGTCCCAGACAGGAACCCCAAGAAATGACCCCTAAAATGTGGCAGAAAACTCTCAACATATAATGGGCATTTCTTTTTTGTGTTTCAATGACATATTCCTGCTTTGGTAATTTGTTTCTGAAAAACAAAACATCATGCTGAGTGGGTGCGTTAAACATGGTATTCACTCAGCAGTGTCAGAGCCACTGCTGTGGAAGGTATGATGAAGGGAAAAAGATCTCCGCCAGCAGAATACATCCCTTCCTGCCCTGGTGGACCAACGGACAGGCCTCCGTAATCAAAATGAGGACCAGAGGACCTTGATAACCCCATTCACAAAGCTTTTTTCTTTTGAGTAAGTACAACCTATTTCCAGGAAGTTAGGGATCAGTCACAATTAAATCAGGAGTAGGTCACAGTTGCTAACAGAAAAAAAGACTTTGTAAACGAGGACATTAATGAATGTCATCAGCAGTGATTGGAAAATTGCTCCTTATTTAGGCACACACAACTACTATATAAAGTCACAAACTAGGTCCTATTGGGTAATATAAGAAACCTGATGAGGTTTGATTGGCCTCAGATGCTATAGATATTTCTCCATTGTTCCATGTCCACTGCTTTTCACAGTACTTATTATGTGGTAGAACCATACAAATTTCAATCCATTTATGATAAACAACCACCTTTCATGCTTAATATTTCAAAGCAAATGTTGCGTGGTAATGAAATGAGATTCCATAATCAAGTGCAGCTATGTTTTTGTTTACCGTGGAGTTCGCAATAATATAGGGAAAACAACTGCCCCTGTGTCTTCATGGACACACATACAAAGGTGTCCATCTGTGCCTTCCTTTCCAGGCATTCAAAGTGTCTCCTGATCGAAGATAAATGCTAATTGAAGTCAAAAAATTGCAACAGGTTATATTTTCAGTCTGGCTCAGAGCCGTAAACTGCTTCCACAGTTTTCTGAATCTCTACAGTATTCTATTTAATTGTGGTATTGTTGCAGCTTAATTACTTTTTTGAATTTTTTTCTTGCATTTGATTCAATTCATGTGGTATCAGAGGCTGCATCGAAGACCTGCCTTGTCAATGTGCTGTTAGCTCTGGGGGCTGTTGGGAACTGTTAGAAATCAGGTTTCTGGTTGGCAGAGGTATGCACCCTGTCCAAGCAGGAACCACAATCCTAGTCAGGGTAAGTCACAAACACACCCTAAATCAACTTGTGCTCACCCTTTCGTAGCTTGGCACAGAGCAGTCAGGCTTAACTTAAGGGGCAATGTGTAAAGTATTTATGCAACACTTCAAACAGGAACACAGCGAAAACACCACAAAAAGACTCCATACCAGGATAGGAAAATAGAACTCAATTTTATAAGTAAAACAAGACCAAAACAAGAAAAATCCAATAAGTAGAAGTCGAGATATACATTTCTAAGAATTAACTGTGAAATTAGCACTTAGAAGCAATAAGTACCTATTTCGGAAATCTGGTCGCGCCGAACTGGGGCAAAGTAAAAAATTTAGGTCGACTGCGATGGAGCGCAGGCCGGCTACAAGGACCCCACAAGGCCTGCTGAACAAAAGTACTTTGATCCTGGTCGCAACAGAGAAGATGGGAGTGCAGCGAGCGATGCTTCGGGGTCAATCCTACAGTCGAGGTGATGCGTCAATATCTCCTACGCAACAATGGCAATGCACCGGTTCCCGAAGATGATGCACCGGTTCCATGATGCGATGGTTCAGGAACCGATGCACCAGGTTTCTCCACACAGTCGAGGGGATCCATCAATCGTCTCTCTTCAGTGGTGATGATGCAGTAGTTCTGATGAAGCAGCTTCGATGACGAAGCGCTGGTTCTGTGTGCAATTTGCCTGTCCTGTTCCCGCAACAGCGGTGATGTGTTGATTCTGTCCTCACAGCAGAGGATGCATCGGTTCAACTAGAGAAAGCACCTTAGGCCTACTTTCAATGGTCCAGGTGCAGGAGCAGGGTTGGAAGTCTGTTAGACTTCAGATCAGGAGGCCTGTCAGCTAGCCCCTGGAGTCACTCCGGGTTGAAGGGATGGAGGTCCAGTCTTTGCCCAGTCAGAGGGAGCAGCAGGCAGCAGGGCAACAGAGCAAGGAATCAGTCTTCCGGAGCACCAGTCCAGAAGAGTGGCAGTCCTTTGGCACAGCTGTTCTTCTTCCTTGCAGAGTGGTTTCAGGTCTAGAAGTGTACTGTCTTGGTTGTGTCAGAGATCCAGTACTTATACCCAGTTGTCCATTGAAGTGGGGGAGACTTCAAAGAAGGGTCTTAGAAGTGCACAGAGGGCCTCCCATCATTCCCTGGGTCCAGACTCACTACAGGGGGGTATGCAGCCCTTTGTGTGTGGACAGAAGACAGCTTATTCAGGTGTAAGTGTGAGGCTGTGCCTAGCTCCTCCATTCTATCCTCCAAGGAAGTTCCACAAATCATACCTAAATTCCCTTTGTGTGTGGCTGTCTAGAGGGAATACACAAAATCCAGCATTCACCCACCACATAACAGAGACAGGCTGCAGGCAAAAAAGGGCTAAGACAGGAAAATGCCAACTATCTAAAAGTGACATTTTCAAAGCTGTAATTAGAAATTTGACTTTACAATTAAAGAGGATTTATCATTACAAATCCAGAGGTATAAACATTGGCAGATCTATTCCCTCTCAATCATGAAGTACAGTTTATTAAGTGTAACAAGGAATTCCCAATGTTATCCTATGAGAGGGGTAGGCCTCACTGTAGTGAAAAATGACTTTGGGAGTTTTTCACTACCAGGACATGCAAAACTTAAAAGTGCATGTCCTAACTTTTGGTTATGCACCCCGCCATATGGGCTACCTAGGGCCTACCTTAGGGGTGACATATGTAATAAAAGGGGAGTTTAAGGATTGGCAAGTGGGTTTAGATGCCAAGTCGACATGGCAGTGTAAACTGCTCACACAGGCTCTGCAATGGCAGGTCTGAGACATGCTTAAGGGCGATTTGAGTAGGCGGCACAATAAGTGCTGCAGACCCACTAGTAGCATTTAATTTACAGGCCCTGGGCACATGTAGTGCACTTTACTAAGGACTTATAATTAAATTGAATATGCCAATTGCGGATATCTCAATCAAACCATGTTTAGAAGAGGGAGCAAATAGACTTTAGCACTTGCTAGCAGTGGAAAAGTGCTTAGACTCCTAAAGCCAATAAAAGGGAATCAGCAAAATATGAGGCAAGCAGTCAAAAAGTTTGGGGGAAGACTACCCTAAGGCTGTCAGGTTTAACAGGAACCACACAATATGACCCTGTTGCCCGGCTCCAGTGGAGGAATGGGGATGTCTGGTGATCAGTGGCACTGAAACAGACCAGGTCTGGTCAGTAACAGGTAGAACCCAGGGCAATGAAGCCTCAAAAGCAGGCAGACAGATTGAAGTAGGGCAAGTAGGCATGCAATGCCTGTCTTTCAGGGCCTGCCCTGTAGGTGTTGGGCACGGGAGGCAGAACTGCAACACAATCACGGAAAGCACACAGTGGTATACTGGTATACGTGGGGTACTGCTGATGATGCACTAGCCTTGGCTGGTTGGGGAGGTCCCACACTTGACATGGGGGTACATGTTCATGGTTGCGCATCCATCACATACCCTTGCTGATCCCACCCATCTGAACTCTTTTATCAGTCAATAGGAGTATGGTGTGTCGACGCTATCTTTGATTATCTGATAAGACATAGGATAAAGCGTATGCACAGGATCGGGGGCAGTGTTAGCCTCAACAACGTCTGAAGTAATGTGCCCCTAACAGAATTAGAATAGATAACGAATCAAGTAGCATAGTCAATCAAATAAGCCCTCTTGAGACAAGTAAAAGGTAAAAAGCATGAAGGCTTATTAAAAGTTTAGCATCATTAAAGAAGGCAAAATATGGGTAATCAATCATTGGCAAACAAGGAATTAGCATAAGGCTCAGTCGGATACAGTAGAAAGACTGACAAAGAGTCAGGCCCCTGTAAGAAATATTAGAGTTCTAAGCATGAGACAGACCAGTATGAATCTGCCAAACTAATTCATGGCTCACGTCTACAATGACCCCTTTTTAAATAAATTGCACAGCAAAAACCACATTGTCAGTATAAGGTGAGCAAGAATGTTACAGAGGCTCAGTGAATCATAATTCAGAATAAAATGCAACAGTATATAACACCATCCCAACACCATTCTCTAAATTAATATTAATTAACCCCGCTTGACTTAATGTCATTGAATGTGACAGTACAAATCTAGTTACAAACAAAACAATGATAGACTCATAGGATGAATTTCCCAACTGGAAAGATCTTGAAAAGTTACCTTCTGGATGGACAGCTTCCTCTGAGGCTCACTAAGAACAATATCATACCAAAGTATTTCATCAATGCACATTTGCTGCATGTGGAGAGTAAAGAAACAAAAACATGAGTGTTTTAAATTCAAGACAGAGTCAGGCCTAGTTTGGACACAGTCTGGCCAAGTGCAAAAAACATGGTTCTGTAGGGTGCAGCAAAATTGCTTTTGATGCAAAATGTTCAGGACACTAGGCAAACGTTATTTGTTAATTAGAAAACATTAAAATATCTTTAGTAAATGTGAGGAGGACACCCCTTCAAGCCATGACAGTAACTCCTGGGGATGTCATATATTGTTATTGAGGTCATGTGAGACATGAGTGCCAGACTCCAATGGGCAACATGCATCACTACAGTATAGAAATCAGTGATTAATAATTGCCTCGTAAACACTTCAAACTATTAGCATTAAAGTGGCTTTAAGAATACGCAAAGGATGCTTCCCACTTGTATTATGGCCTGTCTTTAAAGTTATATGTTTTTGTATGCTTTTCCATTAATATTCTTCCAGACTCCACTTTTGTGGAATTCTTTAACTTAGCTGATATATGGGCTGAAGAGTTGCTGTGTGGTCTAAGTCTTGACAACATTTGCCTGCCTCTCATGGTATCTGAGAGAGTGAGAGACTCCATACAGCAAATTTTTTACTTATTGTGAATGCCTTAAAATGTCAATTTAGCTTTGCAACCCACATCTAACCCTCAGGCCCTACCAAAACTCCCATGATCACTTCACATGTGGTGTCTCAACCCTCAGCACAGCAGACACACACGCAGCACATTGATGAAGTAGATAACAAGAGTGAAGGCACAAGTGCCCTGTTCCCTTCTATTCTCCAAGGGTGGGCGCAAAAACCTTGGTATCGTCTGTCAGACTCCAAGGCAGGGTGGAACACCACACCACTCTCAGATCTCCTTATTCCTCTCATTCTGCTCGTCACGCCAATTCTTCACAAAAAGCACCAGTTCTGGTCTTTGATATATTTTCTATAGCTCACTTTCATACCCCGGATCCTTGCCAGCGGACATGCATTGCTGGGAAAACTAGATGCTGCTATGTGCCTTGACTCTGAGATTCTTGATCTGCTTAAAACCTGGTTTCAAGGCATGCAGATGTCTCCCTTCAGGATACTCTTGGAGAAGCAGTCTGTGAGCATGATGAGATGACTCAAGACACTGTTTCAGATCTCCGCACATGCAAATGGATACTGCCCCAGTAACCCCGTGCTGCATCTGTGGCTAAAGTCACCCATGAACTGCCACCTAACACATAGGATCATGTCTCATTCTGTGAGACAGTTTTATGAATCAAGTTTACATTCCGCAAATCCCTTTTTGGCTGAAGAGCAAACACCTAGAGGAGTAGGGTTTAATAACCCCATAATACCTAATGCTCCAGATGTTCTTTCAGTTACAGTAACCATAGGACCTGTGGTGCCTTTATACCAAACAGGCATGGGAGGAGAGCAAATACATACATTAACTGTTCCCACTGGATTAGTAGGAGTAAATACTGTATCACAAGAATTGAGTAAGGGTCAAATAAATTCCAATTTAACATTTCCAAATGGAGGTACCTCGCAACAAGGGAATGAATCAGGAGTTAGTGAAAGGACTATACGGACTACTGTATCACCTAATCAAGAGAGACCAAACCCATTATCTAGTACTGCAGAAAGGATTATGGAACTCCTAATAGATGACCACAGACTTTGACAGGTAAAACCTTACAAATGGGAACTCGAGGTTCTGAAACCCGTGTTACTCCACAAATGGAGGAAGCTAGTGGAGGATCACAAGAGGATGTCTTAAATCAAACGGTAGGCCCTCCCTCACAGGAACTTGATGTCTGGATTAAGGATATAGCTCCTACTACCTTTGAAAAGGGTGCAACAGGAAAGGGGATTTCAAAAACAGAAATTTTAAATGAAAACACACTTTATCTAGCCAAACTTCAGGTGGAATTGGAAGGAATGATTTTGGGAAGTATTTGTCCTGGAAGGATTGCTTCTTAGCCTGGCAATGAATTATTGTTCATATGTAAGGATATCACCAGGAGAGCTAGAACTACACGTGAGAAATTGGCTTAGGTGGCACAAAAATATGGGGTGGACATACAGAAGTCAAAGGCATTACAAAAAATGAATTGATTGGATTCTATTGACATGGATCTAGAGAGTCTAAACCCACCAGGAAAAAGATTACAGATTAAAGAACTATGGTGACACTTAGGAAATGGGGTGAGTTAGAAAGATGGGAAGGTAGATGGGCTAAAAAGAAGGAAATGAAAAAGATAACCATGCCCATGTATCCAATGTTTGAAGGGGAAACTGGAAATGCAGAAACAAAAATATATCCAATGAGAGAAGTGCCAGGAGGAGGGTATGTTCATGTTCCTTGGACTAAGCCAGGGATATTGTCCTTACAAATGATTTCCCAAAGTTGAGAGAGCAACCAGTTGAATGGTATAGGCAAGTTGAGAGATTCATAAAGGTTTCAAAGGTATTGTTAAAGGACTTAGATACCTTGTTTGACATTGTGGTTCCAAGTGATTTATGGGCTGAGTGTAAGATCGCAGTAGATTGGCTAAAGACAGAACCTGTGAGAGATTCGAAAACTGGTGCACCATCACCTGAAGTAATGAAAAAATACAATCAGGTCATTACTTATTTAAAGGGAAACATTTCTCCAAAGGAAACTGTAAAAAGTGACAGCACGACACAAGAATTGAAAGAAACAGTGCATGTGTACTATGAGAGAAGTCTGCAGGCATTTAAGCAATATAGTGGAATGGAAAATGCGACAGCGAAAGATATGGGATATTTTGTGTATTGATTAGTGTATGGATTAAGACCTGAAATAGCAATGATACAGCAGCATTTGATTTGTTGGCTGAGCAAACACATTGGCGAGATTCTTCGATATGCAAAATATTTCGGAGATGAAGTGGATTCCAAGCATAAGAGGTTGAAGGAGAAATTGATTTTGGCCCAGATGAAGGAAGCAAAGAAAGGTTGTGTGGGAGTTGGTACTGATTAGTCTGTTATAGTACAGGGAAATGGCCAAACGTATACTTGTATGGGAGGAGTAGCAGGAGGACAGCAACAAAACATGACAACCCAAGGCAGAGGGGTTTCAATTGAAATGTTGAAAAAGACTCACCCATGTCATATTTGCAGCAAGTTCGGGCATTCGAAGCGTGAGTGTAGGTTTAATCCACTGAATCAGATGAATGGGCAGGTGACGCAGGGTAATACTACGCAGGCCCAAGCAGGTGATATCATGCAGAATCAGCAGACTCAAAAACAGAAACATTTAAATCTGACTATGCCACAAGCCCCTATACCTCAGTTGAATGGCCAAGTGCAGAAATATAATGTGAACCTGGGATTCCATTCAAATAACCAAATTGACACAAACGAGGGTAACCCAGGAATACCTAATACAGATTTATGACAGTGATTCTGAGTTGTCCCAATGATAGTGCCTGAGGGGCGAGGAGGAATGCATGCTTGGCACATCATTAGAGGTAGACCAGAGTGGTCCTTATGTGGATGGCAAGGTAAATGGAACACCTATTTCATTTCTTGTAGACACTGGTGCTACTCGTTCCACTGTGAGAACAGTGGAAATTTCAAACGTAGCCCTCTCAGGAGAAAGAATCCAAGTTGTAGGAGTTTCTAACCGATTAATGTCAACACCTGTGACTGAACCTGTTAAGGTACAAACTGGATCTTTTGAGGATCTGCACAAATTTGTGATATGTGATGCCAGCCCAGTAAACCTTTTGGGTCGAGACCTGGTGTGCAAATTGAATTGCTCTATCTATTGTACTCCAAAAGGAAGAGAGTTTCATACCAATGATAAAGATATTGTATTTAAAATGGCAAAACAAAAGACAGAAATTGAGGAGTTATTTCCTTTATTATCAAACAATAATTTACCCCTTTAATTGAGAGACACTGTGTTACCAGAGGTTTGGGATTTCACAGGAAAGGATGTCGGGCTGATCAAAGGAGTGGCTCCAATACAAATTACTTTGAAAATAAATGCAGAATTTCCTCAAACTCCCTCCATATAACCTGAGTCCTGAGACCATTGCAGGTATAACACCTCTGATTGAGTCATTGATCGAACAAGGGATTTTGAGGAAATCATGGGGAGCCCATGTAATTCACCTATTATGGGAATTCAGAAACTGAACGGAAAGTATTGAATTGTGCAGGATTTGGGCAAAGTTAATCAGATTGTGATACCATGCTGTCCAATTGTGCCAAATCCAGCTGTGATACCATATCAGATTCCATGTGAAGCTGAGTGGTTTTTTGTCTCCTCCATCCCATAGCATCCGGATAGCCAATTTTTATTTGCTTTCCAGTTCGGAAACCGTTTCTTGGCATGGTGCCGAGTTCCACAAGGGTATACAGAGAGTCCTTCCATTTTCAATAAAATATTGAAAAGGAATTTGCAGTCATTGGTATTGTCACATGTGAGGTCATGAGCCAAGCAGTGCGGGGGCACAAGTTATAGTTAGCTCAGGTATCTATAACTGTTGAATTTCACTGGTTTTGTACGAGTAAAATCTGAGCTTAACTATAATGTCCCTATAACCTTTGTTTTTTTCTGTGAATTTCTATGTTGTTTTTAAATTCTATTTACTGACTATAACATCTCTGTGTGTGAGTGTCTGAGTGGGTCTGGGAGTCGGTGCATGAGTGTCTGAGTGGTTGTGTGAGTCAGTGCGTGAGTCGCTGACTGGGTCTGTGAGTGGGTGCATGGTAAAAAAGGTAGGGGGCACATGGGAGCAGGTCCTCGTGCCAACTCCCCCTGTGTCAGTCCTCCAGTCCAGCTTGCCCGCAGTCTGCTACCCTCTGCTGCCTTCAGTTTTGCGCCTCCTCTGCTCATTTTCAGCTTGTTTTTCTGCCTCTTCTCTGCTCGCTTCTGCCCTCGATTTTGCCTATTTGTGCTCATTCTGCCTATTATTTTGCCTCTTTCTGCTCGCTCCTGACCTTTATTTTGCCTCTTGCTGCACATTTCTGACCTCTATTTTGCCTCTGACTGCTCATTCTGCCCATGATTTTGCCTCTTTCTCTTAGTTTCTCACCATTATTTTGCCTCTTGCAACTGGTTTCTTCTGACCTCTATTTTGCTTTTTTCTGCTCACATCTCACCTTTCTTTTGCTCTTTCTGCTTGTTTCTCACCTTTATTTTAGGGGTGGGTGGTAAACTCTGCAACACAAGTGCTAAGTGGACTTCATCCCCCAACTAGTAATGCCAGAAGGCGCATTTGCAGAGTGGGTGAGTAAGGGGGTGGGCCTCCATGAGGTCTCAGCAATCCCACTTTGTGGGACTTACTGGTGGTACCAATATGGGTTCTTGGCCTCCAACGACCCTCAGCAGACAAGGGGACTTCATACCCAACCCGTAGTGTGCCAGGAGGCTCATTTTCAGAGTGATTGAGAAAGGGGGTGGGGCCTCCGAAGACGTCTCAGCAATCTCGCTGTGTGGGACTTACTGGTGGTAACAATAGGGGTTCATAGTACCCAACGACCCTCAGTTGCCAAGGGGACTTCATCTCCCAATGAGTAGTGCTCCAGGAGGCCCATTTGCAGAGTGCTTAATAAAGGGGGCGGGGCCTACAATGAGGTCTCAGCAATCCTTCTTTGTGGGACTTACTGGTGGTAAGAATAGGGGTTCTAGGCCCCCAATGACCCTCCGCAGCAGAGGGAACTTTATCCCCCAACCAGTATTGCACCAGGAGGCACATTTGAAGAGTGGTTGAGAAAGGGGGCGGGGCCTCCAACGAGGTCTCAGCCATCCTGCTGTATGGAACTTACTGGTGGTAATAGTAGGGGTTCTTGGTCCCCATGGACCCCCAGTATCCAAGGGGAGGGACTTCATCACCCAATGAGTAGCACTTGTTTTTTGTTTTATTTTGTGCCATGAATTCGCGAATATCATGAATTTGCGGCCACATTTAAAAACAAGCATTGAAAATGCAATCGGTCTCGCATTTGTTTAAGTTAGTGCTGTTGGCATTGTAAGTAGCAATGTATTTTACCTATGTGTTATGGTATGTATGTGGTGTGTAGTGGAATTATGTGTGTTGGACTGGATTAGTTAGTAGTGTAATTGTGTGGCATGAGATTGTGTGGTGTGGCGTGTATTGGATTTGTGTAGTGGAATTATGAAGTATGGTGTGTTGTGGAATTATATGGATAGTAAATATGTGCTATTGAGTGTGCTGGAATTATGTGGAGTGGGATTATGTGATATGGAGTGTAATTATGTGGAGTGGTATGTAGTGGAGTTTAATTATATGGTGTGCTGTTGAATTTTGTGGCACGATGTGGAATTGTGTGGTGTGGATTAGATATATGTAGTGTGTTGTGTAATTGTGTTGTATTATGTGGTTTGGTGTCGAATTATGTGGTATGGATTGCAAATGTTTGGAGTTGAATTGTGTGGTGTGGAACTGTGTGGATAGTTTTACCTGTTTAGTGACGAAAAAGAAGAAATAGGTAGAAGCTAAGCTTCAGATCTGTGTGTTTTAAAAAAAAGAAAGAGTTAGAGCTACTGGCGTTGTAATGTAAATGTCTCTGACCTATATGTTATGAATTGGAGTGGATGTATGTGGTGTGCAGTGGAAGTATGTGAGTTGGATTGGAATTGTTAGTTGTGGCATTGTGTGGCTTGGAATTGTGTGGTGTAGAGTGGATTTGTGTAGTGGAATTAGGTGGCATGGTGTGCAGTTGTATTATGTGGATAGTAATTATCTGTTTTTGAGTGTATTGGAATTATGTGGAGCGGGATTGTGTGTAATGGAGTGTAATTATGATGAATGGTATTTTGTGTTGTGGAGTGTTATGTAGTGGAGTTTAATTTGGTGGTGTGCTGTTGAATTTTATGGTATGATATTGAATTATGTGTTGTAAATTGAATATATGTGGTGTGTAGTGGAATTGTGTTGTCGGTGGAATAATGCTGTGTGCTTTCTTTTATTATGTGCTGTGGAATGGATTTGTGTGGAGTTGAATAGTGTGGCATGGAATAGTGTGGCTTAGAGTAATATTATGTTGAGTGGAATTATGTGGCATGGTGTGGAGTGTTTTTATGTGGATTGTTATGTGGTATAGAGTGGATTTATGTGGGGTATATTTATGTGGTATTGAGTAGTGTGTAATTAGGTGGAGTTGAATTATGTGGTGGTTAGTGGTATTATGTGGATTGTGATTATTTTGCATGGTGTGGATGTATGAATTGGCATTGTATTGAGTGGTGTTGCGTGGAGTGGTGCTGCGTAGATTAGAGTGGTGTGGTGCTGAGTGGAGTGGCATAAAGTGGAGTGCAGTTGTGTAGTATTGTGTGGAGGGCAGTTGGTTGGAGTGGTGTTGCATAGAGTAGAATGGCATTGTGTGGAGAGGAGTGGGGTTGCATGAAGTGGTGTTGTGTAGAATGGAGTGGTATTGCAAGAAGTGGCATTGCGTGGGTGGCGCTGCATTGATTGATTCTGCGTGGAGTGCAGTTGCTTGGAGTGCAGTTGTGTAGAAAGGGGCAGAATTGAGTAAAGTGGAGTGCAGTTGTGTGGAGTTGCGTTGTGTGGAGTGGCGTAGAGTGAAGTGGCGTAGAGTGAAGTGGCGTAGAGTGAAGTGGCATATAGTAGAGTGGTGTTGCATGGATTGGCATTGTATTGAGTGGTGTTGAGCGTAGTGCCATTGCGTAGAGCTGAGTGGCATGGAGTGGTGTAGAGTGGAGTGCAGTTGTGTAGAGTGTAGGGCAGTTGCATGGAGTGAAGCAGAATGGTGTGGAGTAAAGCAGAGTGGCGTTGAGTAAAGCAGAGTGGAGTAAGGCAGAGTGGCGTTGAGTGGAGTAAAGTGGAGTAAAGCAGAATGGCATGGAGTGGAGTAAAGCAGAGTGGAGCGGAGTTGAGTAAAGCAGAGTGGAGTTGAGTAAAGCTGAGCTGAGTGGGGTAAAGCAGAGTGGCATGGAGTGGAGTAAAGCAGAGCAGCATGGAGTAAAGCAGAGTGGCATGGAGTGGAGTAAGCAGAATGGCGTGGAGTAAAGCAGAGTGGGGTGGAGTAAAACAGAGTGGAGTAAGGTGGAGTAAAGCAGAGTGGAGTGGAGTAAAGTGGAGTGGAGTAAAGCAAAGGGGAGTGAAGTAAAGCAGAGTGGAGTAAAATGGCGTGGAGTGGAGAAAAGCAGAGTGACGTGGAATAAAGCAGAGTGACGTGGAGTGGAGTAAAGCAGAGTGACATGGAATAAAGCAGAGCGGCATGGAGTTAAGCAGAGTGGAGTGGAATGGAGTAAAGCAGAGTGGAGTAAAGCAGAGTGGAGTGGAATGGAGTAAAGCAGAGTGGAATGGAGCAAAGTAAAGTGGCATGGAGCAAAGTAGAGTGGCATGGAGCAAAGCAGAGTGGCATGGAATGGAGTAAAGCAGAGAGGAGTGGAGCAAAACAGAGTGGCGTGGAGCAAAGCAGAGTGGAGTAGAGTGGAGTAAAGCAGAGTAGAGTAGAGTAAAGCAGAGTTGATTGGAGTAAAGCAAAGCAGAGTAGAGTTAAGTGAAGCAGAGAGGTGTTGAGTAGAGTATAAAGCAGAGTGGAGTAAAGCAGAGTGGCGTTGAGGAGTAGAGTAAAGTAGAGTGGTGTGGTGTGGAGTAAAGCATAGTGGCACTTAGTAGAGTGCAGTAAAGCAGATCGGAGTAAAGCAGAGTGGTGTTGAGTGGAGCGGTGTGGAATAAAGTAGAGTTGTGTGGAGTGGAGTAATGCAGAGTTGCGTGGAGTAAAGCAGAGTGGAGTAAAGCAGAGTGGCGTTGAGTGGAGTGGCGTGGAGTAAATCGGAGTGAAGTAAAGTAGAGTGGCGTGGAGTAAAGCAGAGAGGCGTGGAGTAAAGTAGAGTGGTGTGTTAACACACACTTTGTACTTCTTGTTCTTGCTTACGAGAAGCAAGGCTGGCAGTAACTGCGCCTCTTTTACTGCCAGCCTTCTTCTGGTAAGCAAGGACTACAGGTACAAAGTGTGTGTTTACGCACCACTTGCAGGTTTTCAAAACAAAAATGAATGGCATTGTTATCTACAATGCCAATAGCTCAAACTCTCGCAAATGCGAGACCTATTGCATTGCAAATGCTTGTTGGCTTTGCCAGCCGCGTACGCTGTGTAATTTAATTAGTATAGTAGCGCCCTCTCACTCGTTGAACATTTTTTGTTTTTCAATTTAAATTGTGCAAGGTGGCTCCCGCACCTTAACACACCCATTAACAATTTCAGCACAGATCATCCTCCTAGGGCCGCAGATACATCCTCAAATTCTTGGCTACATCCTTTGGCCAACCACAGCATCGGCCATTGGAGATGCTCGGCGTCATAATGCAAGTCACGTGATAGGAAATACTGGCAAGAAATATGTGACATAAGAAATATATTTGATGGAGCTCTACTTCAGCCCTCGTTACTGGAGGCCTGGTGACCTCTGAGTCCCTATGTCAATACCTGTGCAGTAGGGACATCATGCAAAGAGTGTAGTGCTGAAAATATCTTTTTTCAACTGCATTAACCCCAAAATCCGCATAGTGGTGATTTAAATAATACGCAGAGGTAAAGTTAGGCCTATTGTCTCCAGCATTCTTTGTTGTACTGGTGGCCATATGTAGTCAACTATCTAATCAGATTAAAACTTTTGGTTTCCACTTGGTGCAGTGCATGTAACATTTTTTGTAAACAGGATAAAATTTAGTATTTAAGTACACACGGTATGATAATTATAGAATGCAATTATTTGTACGCCACAATATCGCAAGCTACTTTATTTATGTTGAGAATCATATATATTTGCGGTTTCCATAGGAAGGATGACGTTCCAAAATGTATTTCCATCCTCCTATGAATGCATCTTGCCTTAAATAAAAATAGGAAACTTCATTTGATCATTGCTGGCGTGATTTGGATTTAGATATTTCAATGGATTACACTTTAACAGTGCCGTGGGAAAAAACACGGGTGCCTGGTGAAAGGGCTGAAAGAAATGATGAAGTGAGGCAACCCAGTGCATTATATCTTGTGAAGAGAGCCCGAGTCTGTTAGTCATTCCTTCTTAATGCATCTACGCGGAAAAACACATTTTAGTGACGTGTTCAATAATATTTATGCAGTTCCTATACTGATGAATGCATTTCCGTGTGGATTTCCTTAATTAAAGTGCTTGTTTATCAGTTCCATGCTTCTGACAATGTCATGCAGAAAGGGTGCTTGTTCCAAGGAGATAAGATAAGCAGGTTGGGTGATTGCCAACAATGACAAGTGGTTGTGGATGGTCAATCACACCTCTCCCTTTTAACTTAGGTATATTATCTTGGGTATAGTGTCTCAAACTAAAAGATGCCCCGGACCGCTTTGAGCAAACAAATAAAAAGATACAGAATGTGATGTGCCTGGTTGTTGAGTATTGCTTTAGAAAGTGTGCTGCTGTTGTTGGTGAAAGCCTCTCTTTGAAACAATGCACACAACGGTAAACGTTTGTTTACAAAAATGTATCTAGAGCAGCGGACTGGAACTCTTCCCATTCATAACACTGCAAAGTCATGAAATTGATTTGCTCTGAAAACGCTTGAATCGGGTGAGCGCGCAGCCATAAATACGTGTGTGTTTGAGTGTAGAGCACTGATGTAAATACCCAATAGTTACTGTTTTCTGTTGGACTGATCACCGGCGTCCTCTGAAAGCCACTGATTCACGACCCCTGTGCCATAACACTTCCAGATTGACTGCGAAGGAGCACGCATTTGAAATATACTGGAAAAAAATGTTTGAAAAGGTCCTGTTTGTTGAGCTCTGAGACAGAGGTGGCTGCGGCAGGGACCGGGACGCCAGGCCCTGTGTTTCAAAAGCAGGAGGGAGGCGGAGGCAGCTGCAGGCAAAACAATGCATAGCAAATGTGGCAAGATAAGAACAGGATTTACAGCCCTGTTTACAAAAGAGCTATGTAAACCACCAGCACTTGTGTGGAGTGCTCCATGTTAAAGAAAGGCAAGCTAACACAAAAAGCGAGTGGTGACCGCACACGAGCAAGAGTGCCTTAAGCGGCAAAGACAGCAGAATTGGTCTCTATCGGCTGTGCTGGTACTTAAAATGCTGATGACCACTGTTTACCGGGCCCCTCTGACCTCTGTGTCTTGGTGTCGGTGGGGGCACAACAAACGTGCATCAAACACTGCAATGCAGCGGCGGGTAGCGGCGGGGAACACCGAAGGTGGGTAGCAGTAGGGGTGATGACGGTGGGGGCACAACAGACGTGCATCAAACACTGCAATGCAGAATAAGCAAGCCACGATAAAAACCAAAAGAGTTCCAAGACAAACACTTCATTCCACTAGCAGCATGTTTACTGTAGTTAGGCGGTGCTGCATAGGCGTTCCCAAAGAAATAGAGGACGAACTAAAAAGCACATTAGCCTGTGAAAACGAAGAGAATAAAGCAGACAAGCGAAGAAACCAATAAAAAGTCAAGAGGTGGAGTAGGTGGAGTTTCACCACATATACTAATTACTTGATGTCTCGGAGAGACAGTGCATGTGCTGCCTAGGCGAGACCTAAAAATGCTTTTTGTGGCCTACAGGAGTCCCTCTGAGACCCTAGGAGCAAGCCTAGGGGGTTAGGGTATTTGTAGCTTTCGCCCCTTTATTCTTTTTTGTGGGTTTTTTTGTGACTCGGCTGAAGCACACCCCACGATGGCTGCCAACACTTCCTGGTTGAAGTGTTGGCAGCCAATCAGAGCTCAGCATTTCCCTGCACGAGCTCGTTATTATTCCGAAGTCGTTGTGGCCACAGCTATCCTTATTTTTTTCCCTTAAATTTCTCAACAACTACTGAACGGATTTACACCGGATAACTGAAAGCGTGATCTGCGAAACAAAATCTACCTTCCTGCCAAATTTCATGTAAATCCTTCCAGCGGTACGGGCTGTAGTCGTGTTCAAAGCTCCTATGGGAATTAGCATAGGAAATCATACTTTATTTTACCCTCTTTTTCTCGGCCCCCAATTGACAGATCACCGCGAAACTTTCCATGCACAAACAAACTCACTATGACACCTTTTTTGGAAAATGTTGTGAAGATTCGTCAAACGGCGCCAGATATATAGGCAAGTCAAAAAATGCTTTTTTATAGAAACATGGTCCTAACTATAACTACCTACTGGCAACCACCAGTAGGATATATATATATATATATTCACTGAAAAAACCATAGGTTTTAGGGACAGTTATAGTTACTTGGACATTGCACTCGTACAAAACCCGTGAAATTCCCCCGTTATAGTTAGTTCAGCTAACTATAACTCGCGCCCCGCAATGCACTGCTGATGACGTCACATATTACATCACTCATGACATGGTCAGTGACATCACTGATGACATCTCAAATGACATCACTGATGACATCATCCAGTGACTGTGTGTTTCTGTAAAGTTTAAATATTTTTAAAATATATAGGAAAAGACGTATTGAAGAATGAGTGGGTGTGTAAGTGTCTGTATGGATGATTTAGTAGGTGCGTGACTGACTCTATAAGTGAGTGATTTAACGTATCTTACTGAATGCATGGGTTAGTGACTAAACTGGGTGTATGTCTGTATCCGTCTGTCTGTTGCTGTGTAAGTGGCTGCATGTGTTTGTGAATAGCTAAATGATTTTCTATATGAGTTATTGAATGCTTGTCTGAGTATCTGTATGGGTGCCTGAGTGTTTGTGTGGGAGGGGTGTGTGCAACTCTGTGCATAGATGTGTGAGTGGGTGATTCACTGGGTGGATGGTTTCAAGAGTGCATCTGTGATAGACTGTATGGGTGGGTAAGTGTGTGTAAGAGTGTGTTAGTGAGTGAATGTATGTCCCAGTGGTACATGTGTGAGTAACTACATATGTGAAAGGCAGTATATATGTGTGTTGGAGTATATAAATAGCTATAAGCAAGAGTGAGTGATTGTGATAGTGGCTGTATGGATGATTGTGTGCTTGTATCAGTGATTGTATAAGAGCGTAACAATGTGCTACTATTTGTATGAGGAAGTGAGCTGGTGTGTGTATAACTGTGTAGGTGAGTAAATGGCAGTGTGTTTAATTATTTGCATGACTGACTAGGTGTGTGAGTATCTCTATGGATGAGTGGCGTTGTTTGAGTGTCTATATAGGAGTAAGAGTGCATATGATAGTCCTGTACTGAGTGACCGTAAGTATGAGTGACTGTACGGGTGAGTGAGTGGATGTGTGTGTGTAGACCTAAGAATCAGTGAGTGGGTATGTAGTTATTGGTGTTGGAGTGTCTATGGTTTTGCGAATGGCAGTCTGTAATTTAGAGTGGGTGTATCAAAGGTTATATTAGGGTGTGAGGAGGTGCATCAGATTATCACGTGGATGATGTCATCAGTGATGTCATTTGAGATGTCATCAGTGATGTCATCAGTGATGTCACTGACCATGTCATGAGTGATGTAATATGTGACGTCATCAGCAGTGCATTGCGAGGCGCGAGTTATAGTTAGCTGAACTAACTATAACGGGGGAATTTCACGGGTTTTGTACGAGTGCAATGTCCAAGTAACTATAACTGTCCCTAAAACCTATGGTTTTTTCAGTGAATTTCAAAGGTTTTTTAAATGCTAATTTGTAACTATAACGTGTCTGAAACCTATGGTTTTTTCAGTGAATTTCAAAGGTTTTTTAAATGCTAATTTGTAACTATAACGTGTCTGAAACCTATGGTTTTTTCAGTGAATTTCAAAGGTTTTTTAAATGCTAATTTCTAACTATAACGTGCCTGAAACCTACGGTTTTTTCAGTGAATTTCAAAGGTTTTGTAAATGACAATTTTTAAATGTATTAATTGTTATATTAATTTTTTTCATACTGATTTACTACATTTTTAGAAACAATTTTTTTTTACATATTTTATTTGTCAAATTACATTGTAATTACATTATACATTACATTACAAAAAATACTTTCTCAGAATGAATTACTTTAGTTTAAATACTTTGCAGATAGGCAATAGACTTTTAAGTACAGTAGTTACAGTTGTTGCAATGGGCAACACATTTTCAAACACAATGCAACATTCAGCTCAATGTGAATTTCTAGTTAAATGCAATTAGTTACTTTATGGATTACTTTTGTAACCACAGGACTGGATCCTAGATTCAGTCCTGGTACATCTCCTGTAAACAGTTGAGTAAAAGCGTTTTGGTTACAGTCGTGATTTTTAAGGAATATTATTGTATTTTAAAAGTTGACACTTAGAAACTTTTTCTCATAGAATCACCAATGTTATCCTATGGAAGGAAATTCACTTAGCAGGTAAAAACTGTTATCGTTACTTTTTCTTACTCAGTGTTGGATCCTGGATCCAGCACTGGTGCATCTCCTGTAAACAGTTGAAAGAATGCGTTTAAGTCATACAGGCGATTTTTAAGGAATATTTGTAGTTTGTGAAAATCGACACTTTGAAACTTTTTGCTGAAAACCAGTCAATGTTAGCCTATGAAGGAAATTCAAGTTACCGGTAAGTACGGTTAAAATTACTTTTGAGGATCAGTACTGGGCTGAAACATGCAGCACTGAGGTCTCTCCTGATAACAGGTGAGTAAATCGGAATTCGTATTTCGGCTGATTTTAGAGGAATATTTTAAAGTTCCAAAACTCCACACTTAGAAGAATTTCCAAGTGAAACCAGTCAATGTTAGCCTATGGAAGGAAATTCAAGTTACTGGTAAGTACGGATAAAATTACTTTTCAGGACCAGTACTGGGCTGAAAGATGCAGCACTGAGGTCTCTCCTGATAACAGGTGAGTAAATCAGAATTCGGATTTCGGCTGATTTTAGAGGAATATTTTAAAGTTCCAAAACTCCACACTTAGAAGAATTTCCAAGTGAAACCAGTCAATGTTAGCCTATGAAGGAAATTCAAGTTACCGGTAAGTACGGTTAAAATTACTTTTCAGGATCAGTACTGGGCTGAAAGATGCAGCACTGAGGTCTCTCCTGATAACAGGTGAGTAAATCGGAATTCGTATTTCGGCTGATTTTAGAGGAATATTTTAAAGTTCCAAAACTCCACACTTAGAAGAATTTCCAAGTGAAACCAGTCAATGTTAGCCTATGAAGGAAATTCAAGTTACCGGTAAGTACGGTTAAAATTACTTTTCAGGACCAGTACTGGGCTGAAAGATACAGCACTGAGGTCTCTCCTTATAACAGGTGAGTAAATCGGAATTCCTATTTCGGCTGATTTTAGAGGAATATTTGCACAATGGTGAAGGGAGGGGGCGGAGCCTGAGGTGACATCTTTGCAAACGCGCCCCGTGGCGCGTTTTAAGTTGGGGGATT
Organism: Calotriton arnoldi; assembly: GCA_963921515.1. Classification (NCBI taxonomy): domain Eukaryota; kingdom Metazoa; phylum Chordata; class Amphibia; order Caudata; family Salamandridae; genus Calotriton; species Calotriton arnoldi. Next base: position 1,219,744 of record CAWUFW010005164.1, read on the forward strand.
AAGTTCCCTTGAATCCTGAGGGTCCCTAGGGGCCAACTAGACCACCAGGAACCTCCAATATGCGCCAGGGGCTGCGTTGCAGAGACGTGTAGAGAGGCCACACCCCTTTTACACCTCTCTGCAACGCAGCTCTGTGGCGCTTTCTGGATGTACCTGTTGGGCTAGTTGGCCCCCAGGGACCCTCAGGATTGAAGGGGATTTAATTCCCCATCTTAAAACGCGCCACGGGGCCTGTTTGCACACATGTCACCTGAAGCCCCGCCCTCCCTTCACCACTGTGCAAACGCGCCCCGTGGCGCGTTTTAAGTTGGGGATTAAGTCCCCTTGAATCCTGAGGGTCCCCGGAGTCCAACTAGCCCACCATATACCTCCAAAGCGCCACAGAGCTGCGTTGCAGAGAGGTGTAAAAGGGGTGTGGCCTCTCTACACCTCTCTGCAACGCAGCCCCTGGCGCATACTGGAGGTTCCTGGTGGGCTAGTTGGCCCCCAGGGACCCCCAGTATTCAAGGGGAATTGTTCTCCTCTGCAAACGCGCCAGGGGCGCGTTTGCAGAGTGGTGAAGGAAGGGGCGGGCCTGCGGGCCAATCGTTTTTTTTTAACATTTTTTTTTGTCCCCTGAAGGGGGCTGTGTGGCCCCCCTTCCTTTTTCCTGTTTTTATGCCCTGGGGACCCCATCCCCCAGGGCCTTACCCCTTTTTTTAATTTGTAATTTAAAAAAAAACGGGAAGGGGGCCGCGTGGCCCCCCTTCCCTGGGCCTGTATTGGCCCCGGGACCCCATCCCCGGGGCATGGCCTCGTTTTTATTTATATTCTTTGGAGGGGGCTGCGTGGCCCCCTCCTCTGGCTATTTAAGGCCCCGGGGACCCCATCCTCGGGGCCGGCCAATCCGTTTTTTTATTTTTTTATTTATTTATTTTTTTGGGGAGGGGGGCCGCGTGGCCCCCTTCCCGGGCCACTACTTGCCCCGGGGACCCCATCCCCCGGGGCCTGGCCTCACGTTGGGGACTGTGGGGGGGTCCCCAATCCCCCCACAGTCCCGCCGGCTCCCCGCGTCCCTAGGGTGCCGGCATTGCTTTACACATGGGGAGCAGCTAACATGCTGCTCCCCATGTGTAAAGCAATCGGCTTTGGATATTGGAAGAGAGAGCAGGTTTCCTGCCTCTCTTCCAATATCCAAAGCAGTTTGCAATGACAGGACGGGAGCCGCGAGGCTCCCGTCCTGTCATTGCAAACAGCAGTGTCCCGGGGTAGGCACCCCGGGACACTGCAGGAGCCGGCCCTGGGGGTGGTGGTCCCCAGGGCCATCAAGGGCTCCAGGAGTGGGCCGTGCGGCCCCCTCCCATTCAGTACACAGCCCCGGGGAGGTGGTGGTCCCCGGGCTCTGGGGTCCGTAACGGACCCCCATATTAAAATGTTTAGTGCCCCGGGGAGGTGGTGGCCTCGGGCGTGTGGGGGCTGGAGCCCCCCACACAGGTTTAATAATTTTTAAATAAAAGCCCCGGGGAGGTGGTGGTCCTCGGGCTGCGGGAGGGCTCAGAGCCCTCCCGCACCATTTTTTAAAAAGCCCCGGGGGTGGTGGTCCCCGGGCTTGGGGGCCCTTTGAGGCCCCCACACATTAAATTATCCCCCACCATGCCCCCGGGACTTGGGCCACCCGGGGGCCAATTAACATCGAGCGCGGGAGACCGCGCTCGATTTTTCGGCAGGATTCGCGCACCCTGAGCGCATCCTGCCGATTTTTAAAAAAAAATTTTTTTTTTGGCCCAGGGGTCCTTGTGGGACCCCTGAGCAAACCTAGGGGGTCAGGGTGTTTCTACCCTCCCCCTTTGTGCGCTTTGCGCACTTGTTTCTGTCCCTCGGTTCTACCGAGGGACAAAATGGCTGCCAACATTTCCTGAATCGGAATGTTGACAGCCAGCTGACAGCCAATTAACATGCAGCTCGTGATCGGGACGGTGCGCGCAGGGTGCGCTCAGGGTGCGCGAATCCTCCGTGCCCATAGATATATATGTACTTTTACTTTTTGATTTTCTCAGCAACTACTGAACGGATTTACACCATTTAACAAAAGGGTTCTTTCTGAACCAAGAACTACCTCTTTGCCAAATTTGGTGTAATTCCGTTCAGCAGTTCGGGCTGTAGCCGTGTCTAAAGTTTCCTATGGGAAAATGCATGGGGAAAACGCGTTTTGGGACCCCCTTTTTTCTCGGCCCCCGCTTGATGTATCACCCCGAGACTTTCAGGGTAGGAGCGGACCGGAGCGCCCCACGAAGTTTGAAAATTTCGCGAAGATACGTCAACCGGCAAAAGAGTTATTTCAAATAGAATGTCGCGGATTTCCTATGGATAATAGGTTGTAACTATAACTATCTACTGGCGACCGCCAGTAGATAATATATATATATATATATATATATATATATATATATATATATCCAAAATGTTCCCCCAGAGATGAGGCCGCACTCCTCCACAGGTAAGTGGCACCACTTTTATTGCAAGTAACAGGCTGATTCACACTCCGTAATGATGCCCCCCTGGCCTGACGCATTTCAAGGAAACAATCCTCTTCCTCAGAGGCCAGAACACGAGCTGCCACATTTACATGCGTCTGCACTGTCCCATGCTCACTCATTGAATACTTATAATTAGCCTCCGGTGTGCTGCTCTTACAATGCTTCCTGGGACCTGCAGTTCATACATGCACATTATACTCCCTCCAGTGGGTTTGGTGCTCGTGTTATTTTTAAGGGGCCACTTCACAGCTCTCCATTAAGCCCCCGAGTGAGACGCAGTCTGTTAAATTTGAATACCTGCTTCGCTGATCGCAAGGAAAAGTTCTCTGCATAGACCCAATATATTTCCAGGGTGGTGCGTCGCCTCCACGGCCTGGAAGCGCCGTGATTTCATATTTACAAAATTTTCCCCCAGAGATGAGGCCGCACTCCTCCACAGGTAAGTGGCACCACTTTTATTGCAAGTAACAGGCTGATTCACACTCCGTAATGATGCCCCCCTGGCCTGACGCATTTCAAGGAAACAATCCTCTTCCTCAGAGACCAGAACACGAGCCGCCACATTTAGGTGCGTCTGCACTGTCCCATGCTCACTCATTGAATACTTATAATTAGCCTCCGGTGTGCTGCTCTTACAATGCTTCCTGGGACCTGCAGTTCATACATGCACATTATACTCCCTCCAGTGGGTTTGGTGCACGTGTTATTTTTAAGGGGCCACTTCACAGCTCTCCATTAAGCCCCCGAGTGAGATGCAGTCTGTTAAATTTGAATACCTGCTTCGCTGATCGCAAGAAAAAGTTCTCTGCGTAGACCCAATATATTTCCAGGGTGGTGCGTCGCCTCCACGGCCTGGAAGCGCCGTGATTTTATATTTACAAAATTTTCTCCCAGAGATGAGGACGCACTCCTCCACAGGTAAGTGGCACCACTTTTATTGCAAGTAACAGGCTGATTCACACTCCGTAATGATGCCCCCCTGGCCTGACACGTTTCAAAGAAACAATCCTCTTCCTCGGAGGCCAGAACAGGAGCCGCCACATTTACGTGCGTCTGCACTGTCCTATGCTCACTCATTGAATACTTATAATTAGCCTCCGGCGTGCTGCTCTTACAATGCTTCCTGGGACCTGCAGTTCATACATGCACATTATACTCCCTCCAGTGGGTTTGGTGCTCGTGTTATTTTTAAGGGGCCACTTCACAGCTCTCCATTAAGCCCCCGAGTGAGACGCAGTCTGTTAAATTTGAATACCTGCTTCGCTGGTGCCACTTACCTGTTATTTGAGATGTCATCAGTGATGTCATCAGTGATGTCACTGACCATGCCATGAATGATGTAATATGTGACGTCATGAGCAGTGCATTGCGGGGGTGCGAGTTATAGTTAACTGAACTAACTATAACAGTGGAATTTCTATGGTTTTGTACGAGTGAAATGTCCACCTAACTATAACGTCCCTGAAACCTATGGTTTTTTCAGTGAATTTCAAAGGTTTTTTAAATGCTAATTTCTAACTATAACGTCCCTGAAACCTATCATTTTTTCAGTGAATTTCTAAGGTTTTTTAAATGCTAATTTCTAACTATAATGTGCCTGAAACCTATGGTTTTTTCAGTGAATTTCAAACGTTTTTTAAATGCTAATTTCTAATTATAATGTTCATTAAACCTATGGTTTTTTCAGTGATTTTAAATTATCATTCCATTCTCAACCTAGTAAAAACAGCCGATATCACCAGTTTTCCAACAATAGCTTCCGCAAAAAAATTCGCCACAAATGAGAGCGACAACTAACGCTAATAATATGCAGAGTTGGCGTTCCTGTGCAAAAATAACACGAAAACACCACTTCCCGATATTTTCAACGAGCAGCTAAATCTGGGGTGCGATCCAAAAACAGGCGATAAGCTGCGTTAGCAGTAAGAATTTAACATCTGCCTTTTACTGGTGTAAAGCAGGACGACTACCTGCAGTGTGAAAGGGAGCCCAGCCCATAACCACATCTAAAGACCAACACATGTCATAGAGCTACTGACCATGCAGCTCCGACACCCAAGAAGTAGGGGTGGGCGGAATTTGCGTAGTCGCGCTACGCAAAGCTCCGCAAAACGGTAAAAAATCTCCGCGAGCACGCAAAAGTTCCGCGAACACGCGGAATTGCTTGTTCCGCCCGTTCGCGATGCTTTTTTCCTGTTCGCGAACGCTGTTTGCGTGCTCGGGGAGAAATATCTCGCGAAACACGCATTTTAAATCGCGATCAAGCAAAAAATTCCGCGAAGCCGCGGATCGCGGAATTTTTGGTAATTCCGCGGAACGCGAAATTACCCAAATTCCGCGAGCGGAACGGAATTTACCGCCCATGCCTACCAAGAAGGCCACAACACCCACTGCCATCACCCTCAGGACCTACCCCCCGGACCACCCCCCTCCCTACTACCACCGAGGCAGCGCAGGACAGCGGACCCTCCAAAAACGGCATGGTCCCTCAGCCACACAATAGCTGAATGTTGGGAGATGTGCAACCAAGTATGTGTGAAGGACGCAAGTCACCCATCAATAAAAATGCACACAATACCAAGTGTAGCAGTGATGTGGTACACAGACCTCACTATGCAGAGCACAAACCTCTCCATGTGGACATATACTGCTGGTGCTTGTAGTGTTGTGGACAATAGACGCAACCATGTTACCTCAGGCAGTGGGGAAAATCTCGGTCATGTAGCTGTGTTGTCCCCCCCTGGAAGCGGAAACGGAGTGGGCTGGTCCAATGTACCCCACTCCAGCATAGGAGTATGAATAAATAGGCTGGGGCTCTGGGCGTGGTTCACTTGTGGGAAGGCCAAAGCGTCTGCCCGGGCGGCAGCCCTCACCCTGCCACAAGGCCTCCGCCGTGACCGCCGGCCTCCTCGACACAGGCCTCCTGCGAACCCAGCAGCAGAGCACCACAGACTTATGTCTGTACAGACTACTGCCTTCGATCTACACTGCGGACAGCAGGGCTCACAATTCAGATCGAGTCCCGATTGTAGATGACGCATTCCAGCAGGCAAGAGACATTGCTCCCAGTGTGGCCCGCCCAGACCACGCATCATCGCAGGCTGCGCACACGCTGAGTGCTTCAGGTACCACCAACTCAGTGCACCACAAGTCATCGCCACGTAGCCTTATTAAGGCAGAATTCATTAGACAAAAGACATTGCTACCAGTGTGGCCCGTCCAGACCACGCATCATCGCAGGCTGCGCACACGGTGAGTGCTTCAGGTGCCACTAGCTCAGTGCACCACAAGTCAACGCCACATGGACTTATTAAGACAGAATTCATTAGGCAAAAGACATTGCTACCAGTGCGGCCCGCCCGGACCACGCATCATCGCAGGCTCCACACACGCTGGTTGCTTCAGGTGACACTAACTGTACAGCTCAACTCAACGCCACGTGGCTGTGGGCCCTTGCTGACCACTGCCTCCGGCCTACACTGCGGTCCCTAAAACCTACATAATATCCTTTTAGTATCCTTGCTTCAAGAACTTGTTTTATATCAGTTATAGCTTTAGTACAATGACCAACTTCATCTTGCAAGTCCAAAGGAACACTGAATGGCAGTCTACACTGCGGACAGCAGAGCTCACAATTTGAATTCAGTCTTGATTTATTAATTGCAGACAGAATTGTACTCTATGTCCTCGAATTTTGTCAAGAGGAAGTGACAAAAAGCATTCCTTGATGTCTGTGCTGACTACTGCCTTCGATCTACACTGCGGTCAGCAGGGCTCACAATTCAGATCGAGTCGCGATTGCAGATGACGCAGTCCAGTAGGCAAGACCCATTGCATCATCGCTGGCTGTGCACATGCTGAGTGCCGCACCTACCACTAACTCTATGCAGCTCAAGTGAACGCCACGTGGCTGTGGACTCTTCCTGACCACTGCCTCCGGCCTACACTGCGGTCAGCAGGGCTCACAATTCAGATCGAGTCGCGATTGCAGATGACGCAGTCCAGTAGGCAAGAGACATTGCATCATCGCTGGCTGCGCACACGCTGAGCGCCACACCTACCACTAACTGTATGCAGCTCAAGTCAACGCCACGTGGCTGTAGGCCCTTCCTGACCGCTGCCTCCAGCCTACACTGTGCTCAGCAGGGCTCACAATTCAAATTCAGTCTTCATTCATTAATTTCAGAGTCCAGTAGGCAACTAACTATAACGTCCCTGAAACCTACATATTTCGACAGTGTATTCCATAAATGTTTCATCTTTTGTTCCATACACCTACACTGCGGTTAGCAGAGCTCACAATTTAAATTGAGATATGATTTATTTATTGTAGACAGAATTGTACTCTATGTCCTCGAATTTTGTAAACAGGAAGTGACTAAAAGCATTCTTCGATGTCTGTGCTGACTACTGCCTTCGATCTACACAGCGGATAGCAGGGCTCACAATTCACATCGAGTCGCGATTGCAGATGACTCAGTCCAGTAGGCAACAGACATTGCTCCCAGTGCGGCTCGCCCGCACCATGCATCATCGCTGGCTGCGCACACGCTGAATGTTTCTGATGCCCCTATCTCAGTGCAGCACAACTCATGGACCCTTTATGATACAATGTTTTGTGTATAATTTCACATCTGCTGCCCCTACCTCAGTGTACTACAAGTCATGGACCCTTTACGATACAATCTTGTGTGTATTATTTCACATCTGTTGCCCCTACCTTAGTGCAGCACAAATCATTGACCCTTTATGATTGAATCTATGTGTCTGATCCAATGATTACTCTTGTACTTGTTGCCAGCACCAACCATTCCCGGAGGGCTGGCTTACACTCACTCCACACGCATCCAGCACAGACGTCACTGGACATGTGACCCTAGTAATAAAAATGAGTCGAGCGCACGTGCCCGCACCCAGTTCCACTATCTATCTGTGTCCGTGTGTTCATTATGTATGCAAGATGCCGCCCCTGGGCCCTACCACATTACATTGTGCTGTGGACAGCATATGCAACCATGTTACCTCTGGCAGTGGGGAAAACTTCGGTTATGTAACTTTCTCTCGGTCATTGTACAAGTACGTACGTAGAGACTGGATCATTAGAGTACTGCAAGGAGAGTGTATAGTGAATTTATAAGTGCTTGGGGATTGGCAGAGTAATTCTATAAGTACATATGTTGGCGCAGCCTAACCCCGAACACAAGCTTGGCTCTAATTGGCTGCCCTCCATGTGCCAAAAACTGAAACTTAAACTTTCCATGGCCCTGTATTGCTACAGCTGCAACACTCCACTGAATGTGCAATAAACATTCATATCCACACAGATGTGTCATGTTCACCATCTTTCATGTGTGGAACTATGGATGAATGTAGGGTCAGTGATTCCCCATACCTTCCATGTTGGCCATGTTGTGGGACTTGGCTCACAGAGTGACACATTGGCGCTTGCGACCTGGGTGACATCAGCACTACAACAGGGACACCCGCATCAGTTGATTCCTCATACAGCCCAGGACGGAGCCACGCCCATAGCTCCGGAGTCATTCTTCACAGCCTCACGCAGGACTGGCATACGCCAGGCCAGCCCACTCTGCTTACGCTTACAGGGAAGGACAGCAACGCTACATGGCCCAGATTTTCATTGCAGTGATCTGCTGGTCACACCCTAGTTGTCAGTACGCCACAGCCACTCCCTCACGGCTAGTATACACCCACACCACACCCATCCAGCACACGCATCACAAGACACGTGACCCTGCCAATAAAAAAGACCGGGCGCACGTGCTCGATGCCATTTCAGAGTTGCTCGCAACGGATACACTGCGGCCGGCACAGGCACACCGGCACGGGACGGTGACTTTCGGTCCACTGAGGTACGGGTACCGTAACATGCTGAGCGGGTGTGCAGCCTGCGGTGATGGCCCGTCCCGGTGATCAGGACAGCTCAGGTTTTGTGTGCCCTGCTGGACCGCAGTGTAGGCCTGAGCCATCAGACAGCGCAGGCCTACCGCCACGTGGCATCGCCTCGCTGGTCACAGAGTTAGTGGCACCGCAAGGGCTGAGCGGGTGTGCAGCCTGCGATGAAAAGCCCACTGCACTGGTATGTCCTCTGCCATGGCGAAATCAAGACCCAGCACCAAATGTGAGACCTGGTGGCCTGCGGAGCGGGGCTGCATGACATGCAGGGTGCGGTGTCCGCGGGCCCAGGGCTTGGGGCTTGCAGCGGCATGTGGTAGGCCCTCTTTTCTACACGCAGGTTGCGAAAGGTGAGCAGAGAGGCTTGTTAGCGCAGCGGCGGGCAGTCACCTCCGGGCAGTGGGAGTGGATGGGGTGCAGCAGCCTGGGTGCGCAGAGGCGGACAGTCACCTCCGGGCAGTGGGAGTGGATGGGGTGCAGCAGCCTGGGTGCGCAGCAGCGGGCAGACACCTCTGGGCAGTGGAAGTGGATGGGGTACAGCAGCCTGGGTGCGCAGCGGCGAGCAGACACCTCTGGGCAGTGGAAGTGGATGGGGTGCAGCAGCCTGGATGTACAAAGGCGGGACAGAGAATTAGACGTGTGCAGTTGTATGTACTCTGCCATTACTGATTCCATACTACGTTTCAGATGAGTAAGCTTGAGGGCTCCACTATGTCCCGGCACGTGGTTGGAGACACACCGGTGATGGAAAGGTGAGCTGTGAGGGTTTTGTCCACAGTGTCGGCACTCACTGTCCCTCTCCATCTCTTCCTTTCTCTCCCTCACACTCTTTTTCTCTCCCTTCCTCTCTCTCTCACTCTATCTCTTCCTCTCTCTCACACTGTTTTTTTCTTTCTCTTTCTCTACCTCTCTCTCTTTCTCTCACTCTTCCTCTGTTTCTCTCTTCCTCTTTCTCACACTGTTTCTCTCTTTCTCTCTCTCTTCCTCTCTATCGCTGTTTCTCTCTCTCTTCCTCTCTCTCTCACTTTCTCTCTTTCTCTCTTTCTCTCTGTCTACCTCTCACTCTTTCTTTCTTTCTCTCTTTCTTCCTCTCTCTCTCTCCTTTGATGGACGCATGACGCACAATCTTATCTTGCTTTTTGTCTAGCAGGCTGTGATTCACAGATTGACGACCCCCCCGACACGGACCTCCCGCCACGAGGCGATGACTTCAGTTCCACTGAGTTAGTGCCACCAGAGCTGAGCATGTGTGCAGCCTGCGATGATGCGTGGCAATCCTGCAATCAACACCCGCTCTGAATTGTGAGCTAGGCTTGACCGCGTGTACGCAACTTGCGCCTGAGGAGGTTGCTTCAGCACGTGGTGGACCCTCTTAGACACACGCCGGTGGCGGAAGGTGAGCAGTGAGCCTTGTTTCCGCAGCAGCGAGCAGTCACCTCTGGGCGGTGGGAGTGGATAGTGTGCAGCACCCTGGGTGCACAAGAGCGGGCAGACACCTCCGAGCAGTGGAAGTGGATGGGGTGCAGCAGCCTGGGTGCACAGGAGTGGGCAGACACCTCTAGGCAGTGGGAGTGGATGGGATGCAGCACTCTGGGTGCACAGGAATGGGCAGTCACCTCCGGGCAGTGTGACTGGATGGGGTGCACCAGCCTGGGTGCACAGCAGCGGGCAGACACCTCTGGGCAGTGGGAGTGGATGGGATACAGCAGCCTAGGTGCGCAGAGGCGGGCAGACACCTCTGGGCGGCGGGAGTCGATGGGGTGCAGCAGCCTGGGTGCGCAGGGGCAAAACAGAGAGTTAGGCGTGTGCAGTTGTATGTACTCTGCCATTACTGATTCTATACTATGTTTCAGATGACTAAACTTGAAGACTCCACTATGTCCCGGCACGTGGTTGGAGACACACCGGTGGCAGAAAGGTGAGCTGTAAGGATTTTCTCCACAGTGTCAACACTCCCTCTCCGTCTCCATCTCTTCCTTTCTGTCACTCACAGTCTTTCTCTCTCTCTCACTCTGTATCTCTTCCTTTCTCTCTCTCACACTCTTTCTCTCTTTCTATGTCTCTTCCTCTCTCTCGCTCTCATTCTTTCTTTCTCTCTCTCTTCCTCTCTGTCTCACTCTTTCTCTCTCTCTCTCTACCTCTCTCTCACACTGTTTCTCTCTTTCTCTCTCACTTCCTTGTATCTCACTCTTTCTCTCTTTCTCTATCTCTTCCTCTCTCTCTTTCTCTGTCTTCCTCTCTGTCTCACTCTTTCTTTCTCTGTCTCTTCCTCTCTCTCACTCTTTCTCTCTTTCTCTCTCTCCTTTCATGGACGCATGACGCACAATCTTATCTTTCTTTTTGTCTTGCAGGCTGTGATTCACAAATTGTCGAGGGATGACACGCCATACCTGTACATACTTTTATTTTGTTGTTTTGTTTAAATAAAATGTTTTATATGTAAATTCATAGATGACTGAGATTCTTATTTGTCCAACCTCACATGCATCTTCTTTACTATAATTGTGCGACATCAGCCAATTTGTTACGTTCCAGATTTCCTAACGTTGCTGTCACATTTGTTTGTGTGGGGGAGGTGAGGGGGTGGCGGACAAGGGGCTGGTGGCGGGGGTGTCAGAGCAGTGTTGGGTGTCCGAGCTGCATGATCGTTGGCTCCATTGCATCTGTTGTCATTCACGTATGGCTCTGGGTGGGCTCCCTTTCATATTGCAGGTTGTAGTCCGACTTTACACCAGCTCAGAGCAGGTGTAAACTTTCTGCTACTAACGCACCTTATCGCCTGTTTTGTACTCTCTTCGACGATCTTGCTGGTGGTTGAGACACTTGCGAAGTGATGTGTTCGCTGCTTTTTGTACGAGAACGCCTACTCTACATCTCATTAGCAATATTTGCCGGACTCATCCGTGACGATGCTTTTTGAGGCTGCTATCGCTGGTAAACTGGTGATATGGGCTGTTTGCTCCAGCTTGTGAATGGTGCGTTAAATTTATCACCATTTTGGTTGCGATAAAGTGCCGTTAACTCGGCGATATGTCCATGAGAATATACCCCTCGGTGTTTGAAAGACTTAAGAAGTACTCGAGTGCCGCGCTGAGAGCCACGCACCCATCGCTTTCACAAGTTTGCTATGACAGGGCAGGAGAGAGCGAGGGAGAGAGACGGAGTGAGATAGCACAAGCAACGCAAGGCCGCACGGGCACCTGGCTCCACATACCAACATGTGTGTGTGCATCACCATCCGTGCACAGGCAATTCCCCCACAATGCAGCCCACACACATATCAATCACAGAACATCAGCAATGAAGGCAATGTGGTACAAAACTCCCCTCATATGGGTTCTGTGTCCAGTGTGTGTGGCGGGGTGATGGCTGCATGGCTGTGTGCCCCTGACACATCTGACTGCGTAGGTGATGGGGCTGCATCAGATGTCGTCCAGCACCTATGCAAAAACAATGTCTGGCTCACAGAGGCGGAGCTTGCCAAAGGGATACACCCCACACATAACACACCTTCTTAATTTCTAATTTACCTTCCTAGTTGGTATGCAGATTTCAAATGTCACAAACGCATGCAATTCTTTTCTTGTCACACAGTGCATGTAATGCACCGCTTTCATCAAGAATGGAACCAGTAATGGCACAATTTCCCTGTTGCTCCACACATAAATCCATGTAAAGAACAAATCAGAATAGTTCCTTATTTTTTTAGATTGCAAAACCTCTCTTTATTGCTTATTTTTGAACTTTCCATATAAACTGTTTTGTTAAGGACACATACAGGTGAAAAGTTCAAGGTATTGTATCAACACTTTCTAGCACATTCTACGACACGTGCAGGTTAAAAGTTCATCATTTTTTTTAAACCTACCGATATTTTTTTTTGCAACATTTTCTCCAACATTTAAGGGCACGTGGAGGTCAAAAGTTCACCATTCTTTCAAGTTTGAACTGCACCTTCCAAATACAATTAGCAGGCGTGGTTGAGCTGAGCAAATTTCATCCTATAATATGTACTCCACGTATAAACTGCTTTTTTAGTAACCAGTCACAAAGATGCTTTTCATCAAAACTAATATACACCCTACTTTTTAGGACACAATACATTTCATCTCCCAATCCGTTAACGTTTTGTATATAAAAAAAAAAGTAGTTCCCCATGTTTAAACATATCTCTTATTCTAGGAACGGACTGCATGAGCTACAGACATTTATCCATATCTTCTAGCCATACCTTCAAAATGCTAGTGTGGATTGTAGGACATAGCTATGTTTTCTGGTGCAAGAGGTATGCAGAAAAAAAGACGTATTGACTTAGACCTAGGTTTACAAAATGTGCACATTAAATGGTTTGCACAGAGAGGATTGAAGTGGCACCAATTGCTCCCTTTGGTTAAAACCTGTTTGCATCTCCAACACCCTGATCTCATGATTGTGCCCAGTGGTGGTAACGACCTAGGCACATTGACTAGGTAGGTTTGGAAATGCTTATGAAGGACACCTTTGGACAATTGATGTTACTTTTGCCTCAAACTGTCTTTGTATATTTCAATATATGCCAAAGACAGAAGTGGAAATGGTCAAACCAATTTTGTCATAAGATTGAAAAATCTAGGAAGAATGTCAACAAAGCTGTGTCTGCATACCTCAGAGACCATAGAATGGGGTCGATTTACAACAACAACATATGTTTTGATATCGCTGATATCTACAGAAGTGATGGAGTACACTTCAAAGATGAGGGAAACCGAATTTTCCTGATTAACCTGAAGCTGTGCATTCGCACTTACATGTAGCTCCAACTAATAAACAGAAGGGCTTTTTTTAGAGCCGCCTTATATTCCCAATTGTGGCTCGCAGAGTGTCAGCTGTGATTCGGCTAGAAGAGGGACACCTGCCGGCCATCGGGCAGGCTCGCAGAGGAAGAGCTGCGGCCCGTGGGCTCAGCTCGCAGAGGGAGACCTACGAGGCGTTGGCTCGCAAAAGCACAGCACTGTACCGGCTCGCAGAAGGAGAGCTGTGGCCTGACTCACAGAGGGAGACCAACGGGCCAACAGGCCTGCTAGCAGACACACAGCTATCAGTTAACGGGCTGGCTCGCAGAGATACAGCTGCGAGCCCTCCGTGCTGCAACACGACGGGCTAACTCGCAGAGGGAGAGTAACGGGCCGACGGGCCTGCTAGCACAGACACAGCTACGAGCTAACGAGGTGGTTCACAGAGGTAGAGCTGCGGGCCCCACGGCTCACAGACACAGAGCTGCGAGCCGACGTACTGGCTTCTAAAGGCATAGCCGCGAGCTGATGATGTGGGGAGAGGGAGCGTTAAAGGAGTATCTCGCACAGACAGACCTGTGGGATATTTTCAGTATTGCCTCGCAGAGGTAGAATTACGGATCCGATGCCTTTTAGAGGGAGAGATGCGAGCTGACGGACTGAGTCACAAAATGGCTCACAGCTCGCAGTCGCAGAGCTGCGAGCCGACGGACTCGCTTCTAAAGGCATAGCCGCGAGCTGGTGATGTGGGGAGAGGGACCGTGAAAGGGGTATCTCGCACAGACAGAGCTGCGGTATATTTTTAGTGTTGCCTCGCAGAGGTAGAACTACGGACCTCATGCCTTGTAGAGGGAGAGTTGTGAGCTGACGGACTGAATCACAAAATGGCTGCCAACACTTCCTAGTTTCAACAGTTCGCAGCCAATCGCCGCAAGCTTGTGCTCGTAACGCTTCAGCCAATCAGATGTCAGAATTCTTAAATATCGATATCTGGAAAATTTGATATTTCTCTAAAACTACTGAACGGATTTACCCGATTTAAACAAAAGCGTGCTTTCTGGACCAAGACCTTTCTCTGTGCCAAATTTATCGTAATTCCGTTCAGCAGTTTGACCTGTAGCCTTGTCTAAAGTTTCCTATGGAAATTGAATGGAGAAAACACCTTTTGGGACCCCCCTTTTTTTAGGCCCCCCTTGACGAATCCCCACCAAACTTTTAGGGTAGCAGCTGACCTGAAAAGAGAAACTTTTTGGAAAATTTCGTAAAGATTCGTCAAACGACGCCAAAGTTATAAGCACATCAAAAAATGCTTTTCCTATGGAAACGTGGTCCTAACTATAACTACCTACTGGCGACCGCCAGTAGGTAATATATATATATAATAAATAAAAGGAAACTTTGAAATTTGTAACACCAGAGGCATCTGAAGAGGCTACCGCCGAAATGCGTCATGCCAGAGAATTCGAATAAATGATTCCTTGAAGCCCTGCCGTGTCCCCTTGTCTTTTTCGAAGGAGGAGGATATTTTTTGCATATATATATATATATATATATATATATATATCAATCAGTTCACTCACGTCCCTTCCAATGTGATGTGTGGCTCAACGCGTTTCGGGGATTAGCCCTTGTTCACGAGCCCAGAAAAAATACACAGATGGCTGCCCATGATTTTGAACACCTGCTTTATTTCAACAAAGTCCCGCCCATGTGGGCGTGTATTTGCGCCTGTTATGGCATATGCAGTTCATTGCATTGTGGTATTAGCAGTCAAAACCAGTTAGTATTGCCTCAGTGGGTAGGTGCCACATGTCAAAATGAAATTCCAATTAAAATCCCCAGTGGGTGAAAGGAAAGTGAAAAGCTGGTCACCAGGATTACGATCCCCTTCGTATTGAATACCTCCGTTCCATGCTGACACTCGGCTTTCCCAGTGCCTGGATCCGCTGCGATGCGGCGGGCCCTCCTCGCGACCGGACAGGGCCGCTAAATAAATCCACAAAATAGGTTGCCCCAGTTGGGGAGGCCACCACGGAGGACCTTCTGATAATGAGGGTTCCAGTTGGATCAGTTCACTCACGTCCCTTCCAATGTGATGCGTGGCTCAACGCGTTTTGGGGATTAGCCCTTGTTCACGAGCCCAGAAAAATACACAGATGGCTGCCCATGATTTTGAACACCTGCTTTATTTCAAACTTTCCATGCACAAAAAACTCACTATGACACCTTTTTTGGAAAATGTTGTGAAGATTCGTCAAACGGCGCCAGATATATAGGCAAGTCAAAAAATGCTTTTTTATAGAAACATGGTCCTAACTATAACTACCTACTGGCAACCACCAGTAGGTTATATATATATATATATATATATATATATATATATATATATGACAAAAAAGAGAGTTACCCTCGTAGCCGGCACTCTCAGGTAGGTAGGTTTCAAGTGCCTTGCAAAGCTTACGGTGATCACCAGCAGCGCCCCCACCAGCACGTTGATCCGACGCGTTTCGGGTAAAAACCCTTAATCATGGATCCTTCAGGAAACAGTCCGGCATACTCTGGTCTACCTGAAAATACCCTCTTTTATTTCATTACAATAAGACAGGAAGTCTGGCTCCATTGAGCCCTACTGCATCATGGGACAGGTAGTTCGAAAAGTGTAAAATCCCAAGTGGGACGCATGCCGATAATGCACCTTAAAGCAAAGTTCTTATTAAAAATAGGAGCCTGCAATCACCAATCAGCAACAAACAAAGCAGTCTCCAGACCACCCGTACCGCCACCACGGAGGACCTTCTGATAATGAGGGTTCCAGTTGGATCAGTTCACTCACGTCCCTTCCAATGTGATGCGTGGCTCAACGCGTTTTGGGGATTAGCCCTTGTTCACGAGCCCAGAAAAAATACACAGATGGCTGCCCATGATTTTGAACACCTGCTTTATTTCAAACTTTCCATGCACAAAAAAACTCACTATGACACCTTTTTTGGAAAATGTTGTGAAGATTCGTCAAACGGCGCCAGATATATAGGCAAGTCAAAAAATGCTTTTTTATAGAAACATGGTCCTAACTATAACTACCTACTGGCAACCACCAGTAGGTTATATATATATATATATATATATATATATATATATATATATATATATATATATATATATATATATATATATATATATATATATATATACTTATTTGACAAATCTTCACAGAGCTTTCCAAAAATGTGATCCATTTTCACCTCCTTTCTGGAAAGTTTCTGGATGATCCTTCATACGGGGTCCGAGCAAAAGTAAGGTTCCCAAAACAGAAAAGGCGGCTGAACAGAATTACACCAAATTTGGCAGAAAGCTAGATCTTTGCTCAGAAAGCATGTTTTTGTGATTTGGTGTAAACCTGTTCAGCCATCTTTGAGAAAATAGGGTACAAAATATAGCGCAAATGTAAAACAAAGCATTCTGATTGGCGAAGAGAGCTTTTTTCCCAATGGCCCCTTCAGTCCAGCAAGACAAATGTTGTCACCCCCATTACAGGACAGAGAGACTTGGTTTCCCCATCCAAAACTTAAAATAAAAATCTCATATAAGGGGTGCAGGGTAAGGACTCCCAATTTTCTTTGTTTTTGTGCCACAGGTAATGTGGTAAGTCCGTGGGACCTAAATTGGCCCCTGTGGTGTCCCTTGGGAAAACCGCAGGAGGCGCAGAAATGTGAGACCAAATCAAGTTTCAAAAACTGAAGCTTGCATGCTCTCAAGGTACCATGGGAGTACCATGGTACCGGGAAAAAAAAAAATGAAATATGTGGTTGAAGGTCATGTGCGGCCACTGAAATTCACCAGTTATACTTTACTGAGCAAACTTTAACTTGCGTCACCATCATGCACTGCTTATGAACTCACATATTACATCCCTCATGACATGTTAGATGACATCCTTGATGACATCACTGATGACATCTCAAATGAGATCACTCATCATATCACTAATGATATCATCCAAATTACTGCTTTATAAATAGAAAGAGTGTATAGAAAAGAAAAGTCTCATTCAGTATCGTAAAAGTTATATGGTGCATGCTTTAGCTACCAGCGAAGATATAAGTGCAAACAGTACTTCAATAAAGCAAGGTAGGTACTGAGCGCGACTAGTGTGAGTTGCAGTCATACCTTTCTAATCGGTTGTGCCTTAATCCAAAGGCCTGTACTAAAACATGTGAGAAAAATTAAAGCTTTTCCTTACAATATATTATTTAACTGTGGATGTCTGGGTACATGCTGACGTTAAAGAGTTGGCATGTAGTGCTATAGACACTTTCTATAAAAACATGAGATTTATAAAGTGCAGATATTTATTTCTAGGAAATTCTGTGAAAATTCTGAGACATTAATTGTTGTAGAATGTATAATGTATTGGCTACTCACAGTTCAAATCACAATATGATTGTAAACATTGTTAAAAAGGTGTACACCATTCTGATCATTTCAGAAATATGTGTAAGGTATTTTTACATATTACGGAGGGTTTTACATAGGGCCTGATAGTGCATGTCTTATAATGTATAGAAGTGAAATTGTCGATTTAATATTCTATGTCAGATGAGGTATTTAACAGGCACATCTCATTAACATCTCCAAACACTGTTTTTGAACGGTATTCAAGGTTTAATAAGTTGCTGATGTCATCAATTTCTACAGAACCATTACATTTCTTATGCACCCCAATACCTGTAAACAAAAAAGTAGAATGTCTACTTAATGTGGGTGCTTTCACAGATGTGTTTCAAGTTCTGCTACTTCAGCTTGTTGTGAAAGGATACGCCCATTAGTTCTACAGATGTTATGAAAAATTGGGCCTACGAGTACCTTGCTGAATAACTTCCAGTATGAAAAAGCATATAGGAAGCTTCCATACCTGTTGGGTGATGTCATCAGTGATGTCACCAATGATGTCATTTAAGATGTCATCAGTGATGTCATCAATTCCTTCCATTCAGGTTTAAGTATTGCATATTTTCCATCTCTTTCCTGGCCCTGCTTGGATTTACTACTAAAACATAGACCTACATGTGCCAAAATTTCCACACTAATAGCAAGGATCTCTGCATTGAAAAGACAGGAGTGGCGGAGGCAGAAGTTTCAGCAGTTGGGTGTGTGAGTTGCATTTTGAAGTACATGACCAATACTGCTGTACTACTAATAAGCGTACTACAAAAGGCAGTTTATGACTAGGCTCCAAAATTTGATGAATGAGGAAAACATTTCAAAGAAGAACACACTAGCAAAACTACAAGCATAATCGTGTCTAAGGATAGATAAGAAAGACAAGCCACAGTTCAAGGAAAAGTTCAGCGTAAAGTGTAGTGCTGTCAGCAACAGAAACAGTCAAACATCTTTACTGCCACTATGACAAAAAAGACTATCAAATGGCAACAACTTTAGGGCTCTGGATCGCATTCCCACTGAATGACGCAACCGTGTCACTGTAAGACCAATTGAAGGTATTTGGTTTGTGATTGTGAGAAAATGCACATCACTGATTTGTGGTTCCATGCCGCAAAAGGCGTCCTCCTTAGAATCTGTGCTCTGAGCAAAACTGTGTGTCTCAAGAGAAGTCAGGCACCATTATTGCCCGGAGTAAACAGAGTAACTTGCAGAGGAAACATGGCAGTCTAAATACAAAGAAAAATGTGATCGTAAATGTATATTTACGACTACATTTACGTTGTTACACCTGCCAGGAATTTACCTAAGCTCATTCACCCGTGCTGCGATCTCTGCCATGAAATAGTTCTATGCATCCGTAAATCCCACTCAAACTGTGGAAAAATGGGTGTTCCATGGAGTGGTTTGGTGTGAAAATTAGTGAATGGCAACTAGCATTGATTTCTGCCAGCACTCACAAACTCCTCTCCTTCCCCTTTCCACCCTGAAAAGAGTTGGATTTTTAGTCTAGTTAAAGGCTGCTGAAAATCCCTTTCCAAGGTAGGAAGGGGAATGGATCATTTGCTGGGTTGCAGGAGAAGGGCCCCTCTCCAAAGAGGTGGAGCAGTAGACAGGCTGGAAACCAAAAAACGTCTCATGGCCTACTGGGATAACTTTCAATGAAAGGAACAATTTATTGTTAGTATAATGTCATATCAACAGTTCTTCAAAATGGTATCTGTTTAGAAAAAAAGATAGATGTCTTTCCCAGAATTCCATCATGGCGAGATTACAATTTAATTAAATGTATAACTTACCATGAGTTGACGTGTGTTTTCACTGCAGAGAGCCATCAATGACAGTGGGATGCAGAGACGGAACTGTTTATGAATCTCACCAATCGTGTCTAAATAGAGCGCTCATCCAGATTCTCAGACTGTTTAAATATGCAAGACAGACAGCTGCGACAAAGTTACAGTGAACCATGATCAAACAGTGATGGCAGAAAAGTAATTCAGAGACAATGCTAACCATGTCATACTGTCTCTTGCCAAGTAAATAATCAATTGCGCAGAGATCGGAAAGGGGATATGATTTTCTGAGGAATATATATATGCTACTATTTTGCATCCATACTGCAGACCTGCACTTACGCTTTTAAGTCTGATTCAAAATATGATGCTTAAAATGGTGGCTCATAGGCAGAATTGAGACACATGAGATATAGAGGTATACACTTGCAATCATTCTCAAGTGCCACTCTTCATGTGCTGGTGATGCGGCTGTATCCCAAGGACTTGTGTCAAGCTCATTGTGAGTTATGTTCAAACTTGAAAAGTTGATAAGTTGGGGGTCGTAGCCTGACTAGCCAAGATGGCGCACGCGTTAGAGCTGAGCTTCTGCTCCACCGAATAAATCCTGATCTATCCTGAAGCCCTGGGCCAGCATCCCCTATAGGGTACGCCAGCGTCTGGAGGACGCGGCCCCACGTGAATAGTGCCATGGGCGGTGTCACGCAGATCACTGAGGCTGCGATCAGCCTGGAACCAAAGACAGTGCTGCCTTCCCCCCAGACGGCAAGCGGGCCATACAGGACTCATCTCTTGAGACGGAGCTCCTCCCCTCATGTTGTGGATGAGTGAGAGACAACATATTACAAAACTGGCCCTAAGCATGTCTCATGAGGGTGTGGCAGCTTTGAGAGTTGTTAGAATAAAAATTATTTCGTTCATGTATTATCATATGTAAGTTAGCATTCGCGGCACCATTTTTCTATTTGGGCGCCATTTTGAATCATGATCGAAACTGATCCTTTGCTATTTCTAAGAAAAGGCCTCTGCTGAGTTGCGTTTTGCTTCACTAATAAATACACTGTCTTTATTAGCGCATACCTTTCCCACTAGATAAGGCCATCTCCCACTAGTCTAGTGGCAGGCACGGGCAGGGTGCCCTTGAGTAGTACAGAGTGTGTGACCGGCCTCAGAACCGAAACTTATTTCCTGTATTTCTTTGCTTTGCAGCACCTGCCTGGAAAATTCCATTATGGGCGTGTTCTAGCCCAGTTACGAAATGTTCATAATGTATCATTATGCTTGTCGATTTCAGTCCCTCTGCAGCACTCTTAGCGACTGGGCCGACTGGGCTCCACTCTGAGTGTACCTGAATAAACAAATATTGGTTTGTATTCTCTACTGTCTAACCAACTCTTCATTTGTATGGAAGGCTGAGAGGTGGTCATTAGTGACCCGAGTGACCCGAATCGGGCCACTTCCTTCAGTTGGCGCCCGAACAGGGACTCCTTCCGGTGAGTGACTCATCCCCTTGCCGCGGAGGTCGAGGCTATCGTCAGGTCAGACTGACGGATCAGGGATCCCTGCACGAAGAGTTCCTGATACTCGCAGCTGCCCCTTCTGTCCCGCCGGACGGTGCCTCGCCCAGTGGTTATCCCGACGGGAGTCCTGAATGGCGAAACCCTTGGATCTGACCGTTTGGTCTGGAGAGTCGCCAGTGGAGAATTGGTTCATTTGATCTACTCATATCAGGTGAGTTTGTTTTGGTTCTTTGTGGATATGGCACCATTGTGGTTTGAATTTGGTACGGTCTGAATACCGGTTTTGGGTGAAAAGCATTTGCAATTGCTTTGTCAGGCAAAAATAGTGAACTAGTTTTCTTTTTGAAAATGCCTAGCATCAGTAAGATTTTTCTTGTTGTGTTGTCGCTGTTATTGTACAGGTGCTCGATTAGAAGAAGCACAGCTGGCGCCTCCAGAAGGCACTCCGAATTTTGATATGTATGTGAAGCATGGGCTTGGCCCTATTATGTTTAGAACATTATGGCACAAATATACGAGGGACAATGCCGAGTTACAGAGGCCGCTGACGGGCATATTTGATGAACAAAAGATTGGGTTCTTACAGGAACAGTTATTTAAGAGACGAAGTAGACAGTCTATGCTTGACTCTCTCAGAACATGGCAGAAAGTAGCTAGACAGAGGCGGTTGAAGATGGAAAAGTATACACGGAAAGGGAGGATGCAGACATTGACTCAGAAAGCTGTAGCATATGATAAGGATAAACAGGAGACAGGTGTCGAATGTGCAGATAGGAGGTTTTGGTTGCAAATTGACAGATCTTATTTGGCCCAAGAAGAAAATTATACTTTTGTGAAAGAATTGCTAGATACTCGGCCCCTCACATCCATATGCCCCACAGAGGATATATCCCGCTGTTCCCTCACAGTCACCACAGCCTGCCACATCTGTTTCAACTGCTCCTGTATCTACAGCTGTTGTTTCGAAGGCTTTGGCCACAGCACCTCCTGATTTGTCCTTGCCATCTTTGGCAACCGTTGTTATTAGCACACCTGCTGTTTTGACTCCTGTATCCTCTTCTGCTGTGTCCCCTCCGGTACAAGTGCCAGCGACGATTGTACCT
The DNA here is from genome assembly GCA_963921515.1 of Calotriton arnoldi. Taxonomy (NCBI): domain Eukaryota; kingdom Metazoa; phylum Chordata; class Amphibia; order Caudata; family Salamandridae; genus Calotriton; species Calotriton arnoldi. Next base: position 1,241,804 of record CAWUFW010005164.1, read on the forward strand.
GTTACTTCTGTCACTTCTCCTTCCCTGGTTTCTCATCCCCCGCTATCTTTAAGTAGTGAAACGCCGGTTCGTGGATTTGAGGATAGAGATTTGACGAAATGTAAGGAGCGCATGGGTCCATTTGGTCGATCTGAGGTGGTGGATGATGAGGAGAAGGTAGTAGCCAATCAGGCTGCGCAATGGGGTCGTTATCCCATTTACAGTGTGGAGGATGTTTGGAGTGTGATGGAAGATTATGAGCCCTTTTACAGCAGCACACCCTTAAGCATATGTCTGCTATGTTAATTAATCCCTGGCAGCAACATTTTGGGGATGATGCACCACAAATTCTATTTGATATTAAAGATCGCGTCTATGTTAGTGGTATGGAGCCTGGCCAAGTTTTTGGGAGTATCACGACATTAATTGCCTATAGAGGTAGCTTGCATGAGAAGAGTCCCACCCCAGTATCTCAGTTTCCAATGCGGGAGGTTCACCCTATTGTAGTGTAGTTCCTATTTCCCTAATAGGCTCTGCGCATTGGAATAATATACCCTATAGATTCGACATAGGACTGAGGTCAGTATGTCCCTATCGAGTATATTAAACTTAATTATTTTGTGCCAGCTAACTCAGAGGCCACTAGAAACAAGAAGGGAGTAGTTTCTGGCAACCGCATAAACATGACAACTTTGTTTCCCTTTAGAATCGGAACACTCTCAGAATCGTGGAAACAACAGATAACAGTTTCACTCAGCTAATCGTGCATGCTTAGTTTCTTCAGAGTTACACAGAAAGAATAGACAGGCGTTTCAATAAAAAGGATTTATTGAACAGTCTTGTTTCTCGTGTAAGAGATATGAGCTGTTATGATCACAAGACAGTATGCGAGATATATAATGTACAGCGTAAGCAGTAGAAAGATATAATACTGCACTAGCATTATCTTTTAGCTATGACACATATATTCATATACATAAATAACCTAAGCTAAAAATGCGAGTACTCATACGATGCTTCTCTAACTAGTTCTACCCCAGTGTACCTAACCTAAGTGTAGTGCAAGGTAAGAAGTTGGTGATGTATTCTATAGTATGGTATGCTATAGTATGGTATGCCAAGAGTCCGTCTAGGTTCTAGTCAGCTCCATACCTTGAGAATAAGAGAGGTGGGAATCTCCTTCCGGGTCTCGAACTCTAACACCCCGCGAAGGGAGTCAGAACACTGGAAGCTGGATTCTCTGCGAGCAGGGATGACAGCCTCTCTTCTCAGTGCGTCAGGCCGGGACACAGGCTCATCTAAAGTCGAGGTCTCCTCCTACTTGCTTGGGCAAGGGAAGGTATATTTATACCTGGTAGGTGCCTTGGAATGTTAGCATTGACATGAAGTCGGGCAGAGGAAGACGTCAGGAATGAACCCTTAAGGAATAGCGGTTCATGCATAATAAATGAGTTCTTGGAGAAATCAATAATCCTGTGCTAGGGGAACTCCCAAGAGCTTAAGGGTCTGGTTTCTAAGAACTCGTGACGTTGGGGTGGACGGATGTCGGGGACCATGCCTGTATTTGGAGTGCATGGCTAATGCCTAAATAAGGACTGGGATCTTATGCCTATATAAGGGCAATGCGAATTGTGCCTATATAAGGACATGTTTCAGGAAAACCTATATACGGACACCTAAAGCAGAATACAACACCCACTCCACTTTCGAATGAACGATAGTACTAAATGCTAAACATTAAACTGAGTACCACATGTTGCTAAAAACATTTCTAAAGAAATATTAAAAGAAGTTGTTTAAAAGAAACTGTTGCTAAAACATGTAATGCAATAGGTACAGTACATTGTAAAGCATTTTTCATTCTAAGCATATATCATAAATAAAATGCAACATGAATGAAGAAACAGAAAAATATGAAGTGGTTGACATGTTTTCAAAAATCAAAGCCATTTCATAATATGATACTAAATGAAATTATAGTAAAATAAGGTGACAATGTGTCCCTGGAAGTATTCAAAGAAGTCCGTTTTATATGAATAGTTCTACAGTAAGCAGATTGAGTTGCCATGTATTTTCAAAAATTAGAGAAAAAAGAAAAAGTTCAATTTTAGGAAGAGTTCCAAGTTTTGTTCTGTTTTGAAAATGTGGAGGCCAAATTCATTGCTTCCCTGGTACACTGTGAGCCGAATCAAAGTCAGTGTATGGGTCTGGTGTAAACATGAAATCATCTATTTCTGTAGACAAAAGATCGTCTACCGATGTCGGTGACAGTTGAAACACCTCGTTCAGAAGGTTAACTGCACAGAGATGAGAAGCATCGCCTTCAGCATAAGATGCAGCAGCAATGTTCGCGTCCGTTGTTACCTGTGTGCCTGTTGATCCATCTCGTACCTCAGCAGCAGCAGGAAGCGTCTGTGAGATCTCAATGAATGCCGTCATCAGGATTGGTGACAACACATAGCATGGGCCGTTATCGGGTCCAGCAGAGTATCGATATCCGTTCGCATGACTGATGGGAGTGTTAGACAGGTGTCTAGCACGCATTCTTCACCGCAAAGCAGGCAGCGTAGAACAGGTAAGATGCAATTTTGCCAGATTGGTCAAAATGACAGGAACTATGTTGTATTAAGTTCCCGTAGGCGAGGTATGCCCAAAAGTTGCACTATGCGCACACGGCACTTCCGTTCTAGGAGAGCTTTCTCCAAATTGCTGGGAGTGACGCCGGTTTATAGGCTTGCCATAGCGTAGTAGTAGGACTAAAAACAGGATTCCTGCAACGAGTGCTAGAATTAATGGCACACCACCAAACACCGAATGTGCGAAGTTTGGAATGATTCCGAGGACTGCCTGAAAAGGTGTTAACAGTCCTGAACAGATGGTCTTAAATACATGTACAATCCCGCTCGTATCAGACATGTTTAAGATACGTCCCATCATTTCTACGAAATGTATAGGGCAGTTTGTACGAATGAAAGCCTGTATCTCAGCCGAAGTCCTAGCAATTTGTAAATCATAAGTTTCTTTGGCCGAGGTCAAAGGCACGGTTTGTTGCAAAAGCATGGCTTTCATTCTGCTTAAAGTATCAAAACGTATAAAAGAAACATTCAATGAAGGCCATAGTGGCGACTCCCTGACTGTCTCTGTTTGGGGGAACAATAGTTGCATACAACAAGTAACCCTGGAGTCAACCGTTACCAGATATGGGATTCCTGGCAACATGCCACAGCAACTCTGATCATTCAACATGAGGTAACTCCCATTAGAAAGTTGGCCAAACGTTGGATTAATCACAGCAGTTGGTGTACCCTGCAGGTGGCAGGACAAATTTGCCACAGAACCATTACAAGCCCCGTGTAAAGAAATGTCCTGACATATGAGTGAACCGCTTAATGCCTTTTCACAGTTTGTACCGCTTAGAAACACTTCACGATCCCCACTCCAACATCTGTATTCGTAAGGTAAATCCCAGGATGTCTTAATGTATTCTTTACCCAACCTTTCATATTTGCCTGCTTGCATTTTTGTTTGAGGCAATACTGAAAATGAAAAGTAGTGACAGGCAGAGTTATTTTGCCATGGATGAGCTATTCTGTAGCTGGTTTTTCTGCTACTGTAAATGGTAATTTTTCCAGTTTTTCAATGCTCAGCACTGTATACTTTGCTCCCCTTTGTGCCAGTTCGATCTGTTTATCCATTAGATTGTATTCCGAAAACAGAGAAGACGTGTTGCTAAAACGCCAAGGCACATAGCCCGCACGCAAAGATTGCAGCGTCCAGCCTAATAACATAATAGAACGTAACTGAGATTGGCCCTGTTGTAACATGGCTAAATCTTGTTCCATTATGTCAATAGCAGAGGATATAATGTTGTCCAATGAATAAATTCTGGATGACAAAGTTGTTAACCCATTGTCGACCACAGTGAGTGATTTCTCTAAGGTAATACGATCAAGTTCACGTATTCTTTCTGCGGCCTCTGCCTGTGAAACCTTCCATATCTCATTCTAAGCAGCATAAATGCCGGCATATATGAAACGTTTTTGACGCGGTTTTCTTGGTCCTTGCAAGAAATCCCTAAGGTCTGTATCTTCTTTAAGTAAAGATAAGTGTTGTTTCACATCCTCGAGTGTAGATTTTTGTAACCAGTCGAGGCACAATTTTTCTACACTGTATGTTGTTACTACCCCCGGATGATGTCGTTGAACATAAAGTGGGTCTGGCCTATGGATAGTAAAGCCCTGTATTCTATTCAGGAATCTTTCTTGACAGATGTTTGTGTCTGTGGGCCATTTTTTTCAATCAGGATCTGATCTGTTGTTTTGTAGTATAGTGTCTACTGTGACCGCTCCCTGTGTAGTGCTATTACTTGCAGGTGTTGGTACAGAAGGTGTGTTCATGTCTTTGATCTTGGCTAAACCAAGGCAAGACGTTTGTTGTACAGTGTCATTCAAAAACATTATTTGATGTGGGATGATACATGCTCTAAACAAAGCTTCTATCCCCTGCACTTGCCAATCTTTAGAACCCCAGACAGATTTTGTGTCGATTGTGCCTTTCCAAAAGTCGAATCCTTGCCTAGATAATTGGGTAATAAAGGCTGCAGAATAAATCTGTTTTGTATTAGTTAACATAATTTTCTGTCCTGTTTTGTTTACATTCTTATAGTAAAACGTTTCTGGATCAGATGTATTGTACCCTGAAAAATATGGAAACTTATTTGCAAATGTTTTTGAACTACCCTTTGGAAGTGTAGGACAATGTTCCCATTGGTTAAACTTAAAAATATTTCTAGGTGTTGCAGATTTGTGCAAGAAATTATGACCATAGTGGTTGTAACAATAAAGCTGTTCATAGTCTGATGAACCCTCTAAGTATTCATTGTTAGAGAATGCAGCAGACCTTTCTAGATCAGACATCATATAATTAACAGTCTCAAAGTCCCAATCATCAGAATAGGTACTGGAGGTAATAAAGTCACTTAATGAAATTTTAAATAAATGTGGAATCTTCAAAAGTTCCGTCGGGCCGAATATGTCGAAATCGGTTTTGTCCCAAACTATACCATCCTGTATAGGAACGGCTGTGATGTTCACTGCTGACAAGTCTCTTGTTTCACGATGGGAAGATTTGTGTGGTTTTAAAAGTAAGTTCACATTTTTACCTTCAGTGTCCATACGAATGTATCTGCCATTTATGAGCATGCTAAGTGTCATAACCAAGGCTAGCCAAAACAGAAAGAAAAATATTCCAGAAATAATCCATATTTCAATCCATGGTGAAACCAGATAAATCTTTCTCAGAAAATGAGAAAGGTCTTGTACTTGGTGTTTGAAAGTTTTTGATGCTGGCGTCGTTTCAGGCTCACTCGGATCCTCAGAAAACGTATCAAAGTTAATGAAATAGCCAGAAGCAGTTCGGTCAATTGTTGAAATTGCATCAGGATTTGTAGAAATCACTGGAACCAGTTGATCACGTGTTACGTTGGTGTAGACAGGTGTATCTGGACAAACTGTTACTTGAGTTTCAAGAGGGATTAGTTCCATAGCATTGTTGCTTAGTCCTTCATCTGTTACTGCTGAATTCTCGATTGTTATGAGTCTTTCAGTCTGAACCTCTTGGATAGTAGCGAGAGGAGTGCGTCTGCTACTAGGTTTAGTATTGGCCACATACTGTGGTTTGATGAGGTCGATTGACACAAATCTTTTCTCCTTTTTTCCAGCAAGGGGAGGCAGAAGTACTGTTCTTGTTCCGTGGACGGCTAGGACAGGTACTGGTTGTCTGTAAGAAGGTCCAAATTCCTTCTTGTCCGCAATCTTCTCTCTGACTAGATCCCCAACTTTTGGGATCCAGACAGGCCTTGCTGGGACTGCCGGTGTTTCCCCAGTGGTGGTTGGCTTCAGGAACACGTTGCTTTGTTTCGATCTTAGTTCATTTAGATCCTGTAAAACAGCCAAACGATCTTTGATATCAAAGGGTTGCTTTTCCACCACTGTGCCTTTACATTCAAGATCAGGAACCCACATTCTTGTCCCAAATAGGACCTCATATGGAGTGACCCCCCCTAGAGAACTTCTCGGCAAATTATTTAATGAGCGTTGGACCCCATAAAGATGTTTGACCCACCCATCACCCGAACCTAATACTCTAGCTGTTAAAGACTGCTTTATGTCCCGGTTTTTCCTTTCCACAACAGAATTTCCCTCAGGATGAAACGGAGAGGAGTACTGCAATGCTACACCCAAACTGGCCATGGCTTCTTTGTAAGCTCGAGAGCTAAACGCAGGGCCCTGGTCAGAATGTAGTGTGCCTATTGCGTATGTGCCGATAAAGACTCGCAAATCTTTTATAACAGTTTGAGCGTCAGCCGAGCGCTGAGGCCACATCCATAGGAACCTTGAGCACGAATCCACTGCAACCATTATATATTTATAGTTACCGTACCTTTGCAAGGGACCGCAGTGGTCCAGGTAAACACAAGCTAATGGTTTGTCTGAAATCAACATGGGTGTCTGCGCAGGACGTTTCACTGTGGAGACTTTCATCTGTTGGCATATTTCACATTCCAAAACATAGTTCTTGGTCTGTTTCCTAATGCCAGGCCACCAATATCTTTGTTTAAGTAAAGATACTGTTGCAGAAACACCTGCATGAGCAGAGGCTATCCCTTCATGTGCTGCTAGGATCAGTCCTAATCTACGTTCCATGTTTGGAATTACCCTATCCCCCACTCCAGGGATTCGAGCAAAAGGAACATTGTTCGCATCAATTACATAAGAGTACTTGAGTGGAAATTTCTTTGGTAATGCTGCACCACTGCCTTTGCTTGAAGCATTGACAGCCAACAATATCTCACTGTCTATTCTCGTTTTTGAACGAGTGATCGCAGCTACGGAAGCCGTCTGAACAGCCCCCTTTGCGGCTTCGTCAGCCAATGGATTCCCTGCAACGTGAACGCCATCACGTTGATGACTCAGCGTGTGTATCACGTGAGCTTTTGGTAGTTCGTTTTTTAACTGAACTACTTGTTCCCAAAGCGTTTTATGCTTTATTGTGCCACCTTTTGCATCTTTGAACCCGTTTTCAAGCCAATTCTGTATATATTCATTATATGACTGATCACAGAAAAAAGAATCGCACACTATGAGTGTGGGGAATTCGTGATCTGTATTTTCAAGTGCCAGTTTAAATGCTTGTAGTTCAGCTCGCTGAGCTGTACAATCTCCTAGAGATTGAGTTTTAGTGACCATTGGTCTGAAGTTACCATCTTGCATGCGACCTTTAACGATTGCGCACGCTGCACTGTAAGCTTGCTTACTCCCTGTAGCGGGTTGTGCTGATCCGTCAGTGTAAATTATAAATTCGTACTGATCTAGAGGAAAAATTTCAGTGGGCAGAGGACATTCATGTTCATATTGCAGGACCGCTTGTGTTTTTAAATCAGGATCAAAAACATATTCAACATCTGTTGCAGCAAGAGAATTAACCCATTGTATCCATCTAGGATGTAAAGCTTTTGCATTTGGAATGCTCGCTTTTGTGACCGCCTCTAAGGCTGGTACTGGGGTTACGACAATAATGCGTTTTCCTTGAGCTAGAGCTCTTTCTTTTGCTACAGCGGTCTGAACTGCTGTCAGTATTTTTTCTGTTAAAGTGAAGCGCATTTCTGCTTGTCTATACAAATGTGATTTGTATGCTATTGGTACTTTTTCACCCTCATTAAATGTTAAATAGGTGAATCTGCATTGACCCGAAATTATTCGGATCACTAAATTGCGTTTGTTTACGCGTGTTTGTAAGTGATTTGTTGCTAACATGTTAGCTTGGATTGAACGCAGGATTTCTGTGTGTTCTTGTGTCCAATGTTTTGTTGAAAAATCAGGTTTGATTAATTCGTAGAGAGGTTTAACCCTTTCTGCGTAATTTAGAATCTAAGTTCTTCCAAAATTTAGGAAACCCAAGATGGATTGTAAATTTTTCAGCGTTTTTGGAGGTTGGAGCAGAGCGCACTTTTCTAGAAAGTTAGCTGCCAGGCTCTTGCCTTCACTTGAAAGCTCATATCCTAGGAAAAGGACATTGAGATGGGCAATTCTGGATTTTTTAAAGTTGAATTTATAGCCCTCAGAGGCGAAGCCCAATATAATGGTACTCACCCTGTTCAAGTGCCTATCTAGGTCATCGTCTGTCAGATAGATGTCATCGACATATGACAATGCCTCATTATCATAAATTTGTAGTAACTCTGTTACCCTTGCTGAGAATAACCCCAGGCTGTTTTTGAACCCTTGTGGGAGTCTACAAAATTGACGCTGGGTCCCCATTATTGAGAAAGCTGTTAAGTACCTGCTTTCAGGTGCTATGTTTTAACAAAAGAAACCATTTGAAATGTCCAATGTGGTTTTTAAATTTTTTGCGCACAATGTTATTCATTAATGCTGTACTATGTGCATTTTGCACTGCAAATGTTTTTGAACAAGTGTTCAAGTGTCTGTAATCCAAAACTAGACGATATGTATTGTCTGGTTTGGATACAGGAAACAAAGGATTGTTCATTGAGGAGGTGCATGTTTCAATCACCCCTTGGTATTCAAGTTGATCTAAGATCTCCCTGACCTGTTTTTTAGCTTCTTGCTTTATTGGGTACTGTTTTTGTGCAGTAGGTTCATTTTTTAGCTGTATTTTGTGGTGAGGTGAGTCCTCATCCCATCCTACATGATTTTTATATAATGCTGGGGCCTGGGCAACTGCCCATTTCCTGACATAAGTATATTTTAGGTGAATTGGAATATGGTTGGAGAAGGCTTGCATAATAATGTCCTCGCCATGTGGGCACTCCCTGACAAAATTTGGTGGCCAGTCTTTTTCTGCTAGAAGTATATCATAACCCCTTGAAAGTTTCTCCCAAAAGAGTGTTTTCACTTTTCTTGGTATGTCTCCCTCCATTCGGAGTGTTATTTCATATAACTTTTGTGGAGCACTAACCCTGGTGTCTACAGTCTCTACTGTGATGTACTCATTCAAGTCCACTATCTCCAGAAGTTTCTTCAGGTTCTGGCGAGCTATTGTGACTTCTGCTGCACTGTCCAGCATTGTCTGAGCCCATTCTCAGTTCTAGAGCTGTGTTCTCAGTATTCTCGGCATGTCTGATCCTCAGACCTGCTACCTTCTTTTTTGTGAATTGAGGTTTTGATTTATTTTTCTGAACATGTTTGTCGTCTTTGGATTTCACGCGTTCTTCTCTATGTTCTGACCGTCCTCTTCTTTCTGATGTCTGTGATGATATCTGAAAGGTACGAGAGGAACGTGTATCAGTATCTTGATACCTGTCAGGTTTTCTTAAATTATCCCTATTCCTGAGGTTATACCTCCTTTCAGAGGGCTCCTTTTGAGGAGACCTGCCTCGGGATTGAGAACGTGTCTCGTTTGAATTTTGTTTATTAGTTTCCCACTTCTTTTTAGAAGATGTAGGATTTTGTTTAATAGAGTCCTTCTCAGGACTTTCAGATAGTTTTGGCTTCAAAGGTTTTCCACCCAAACTATCTCTGCCTAATTCCGCATAAGATTGTTCTATTATTCTGGGTAGTTCATTTTGATGTTCTGTTACGTCAAATTCCCTTAAGCGTTGGCGGATCGCCACTGATGCTGCCTCCCCTTTAATATTAGATAATATTATTGTTGAGACCTGGTTGAAGTTTTTCAGTAATTTCATACCTAAATTCAGAGCAGGTTCTGCCCCGTATTCGTTTTGAATTTGTTTCAGGACATCTGGTATTACTGCAATTGACGGAACACCATGTGTTTTAGTATAGATGGCAGCAAAGACTGCGCCCCAAGTGGTGCAATCTTCCAGTTGGTGTGTGATCCCAAAGGGTAAACAGATTGTTAGGATTCTGTGTTTCTCATAAGGGCTAGTATTTGGAAATACTGCTTCGATTTGAGTAATTTTTAAGCTATCCAGAATGGAATTTGCTCACGTTTTGTGGGCATTTTACCCATGACTGCATGTAAAGTCTGTGGAGTAATTTTTAGTGTATTCCCCTGTTGAGGGGTTTGATTTGGAATGGTAATTGGTGGTTGGGCTGTGAAAGTCCGCATGACATATTGGACTAATTGTCTGTAAATTTTTATTAACTCTTGTAGTTGAGTAAGTAATTCCTCGTCTGACATTACATCGATGTCAGGATGAGGTGTGTAGCTGGCTAAAATCGGCCATGTTGCTCCTGGTCTACCTAGTGGACCGAGCCTGGTAATGTTTTTGTGATGTTTTAGGGCGCCTTTAAACCAGAGATGATGCTCCTGGTATGTGAGTGGAATTTCAATATCCTCGTAAGGAATATATTCCTCTGGTGGTTCATCTTCTTTAAAGAAGTGAAACAGTTTTGTTACTGGATTTGATTCTGGGAATACTATCCATGAATAGAATACCTCAGTCTGAAAGGATTCGTGTGCCTCTATCACGAAAACTGCTCTACCTCCTCTTGGTGGTAGGCCGTGTTAAGTTTTAGAGTGATGGCTCTCCTTAAGTTTGGAGGGATGTCTATAACACCCTCCTCGGTTTCATTTAAACCTGTAAAGTTAAAAGCTGTTACGACTGGATCAGCCACAGCTACACCGTTCTCGGTGCCATTATCCCCGTGTAGGGACATTTGTTTTTTGAAAAATGTAGAACAAGTTTCAAGGAAACAAAAGATAAGGTGCACAATATTTTGGAACACTGTATCCTTCAACGTTGAACAAACCAAACAGCTAATATATAGGGTTTTTTGTCCTATTTAGCTTTGGCGGATACTTAACCCTACCCACTCCAGACGTCTTATGGAGTATGTGAGTAGGGGTCTCTGAGAAAAGCACGACTGAGTTACTCAGTATCTAGCGTTAAATTAGTGCCTTACCAAACCGTTGGGCGCCATGTAGTGTAGTTCCTATTTCCCTAATAGGCTCTGCGCATTGGAATAATATACCCTATAGATTCGACATAGGACTGAGGTCAGTATGTCCCTATTGAGCATATTAAACTTAATTATTTTGTGCCAGCTAACTCAGAGGCCACTAGAAACTCCTTGTAAACAAGAAGGGAGTAGTTTCTGACAACCGCATAAACATGACAACTTTGTTTCCCTTTAGAATCGGAACACTCTCAGAATCGCGGAAACAACAGATAACAGTTTCACTCAGCTAATCATGCATGCTTAGTTTCTTCAGAGTTACACAGAAAGAATAGACGGGCGTTTCAATAAAAAGGATTTATTGAACAGTCTTGTTTCTCGTGTAAGAGATATGAGCTGTTATGATCACAAGACAGTATGCGAGATATATAATGTACAGCGTAAGCAGTAGAAAGAAATAATACTGCGCTAGCATTATCTTATAGCTATGACACATATATTCATATACATAAATAACATAAGCTAAAAATGTGAGTACTCATACGATGCTTCTCTAACTAGTTCTACCCCAGTGTACCTAACCTAAGTTTAGTGCAAGGTAAGAAGTAGGTGATGTATTCTATAGTATGGTATGCTATAGTATGGTATGCCAAGAGTCCCTCTAGGCTCTAGTCAGCTCCATACCTTGAGAATGAGAGAGGTGGGAATCTCCTTCCGGGTCTCGAACTCTAACACCCCGCGAAGGGAGTCAGAACACTGGAAGCTGGATTCTCTGCGAGCAGGGATGACAGCGTCTCTTCTCAGTGCGTCAGGCCGGGACACAGGCTCCTCTAAAGTCGAGGTCTCCTCCTACTTGCTTGGGCAAGGGAAGGTATATTTATACCTGGTAGGTGCCTTGGAATGTTAGCATTGACGTGAAGTCGGGCAGAGGAAGACATCAGGAATGAACCCTTAAGGAATAGCGGTTCATGCATAATAAATGAGTTCTTGGAGAAATCAATAATCCTGTGCTAGGGGAACTCCCAAGAGCTTAAGGGTCTGGTTTCTAAGAACTCGTTGTGACATTGGGGTGGACGGATGTCGGTGACCATGCCTGTATTTGGAGTGCATGGCTAATGCCTAAATAAGGACTGGGATCTTATGCCTATATAAGGGCAATGCGAATTGTGCCTATATAAGGACATGTTTCAGGAAAACCTATATACGGACACCAAAAGCAGAATACAACACTATATATCACCCAGAAATACCAGAGTTAATGGACCAGCACACTAATGTTACCAGACCGGGTGTAGCGGCCCATTTTCAGGAACAATGGGTGTATACTCCGTGGAAGAGGAGTGAGGTTTTATCCCTTAAAGCTCATTTGCCCGACCCTAGGAAAAATCCTACTGCTCATTATAAAGAATTGACTGAGGCTGCCTCTTCTACCGTAATGACTCTTGCTGACATTGAACTGTTCTTTGGTCCTCTTGTTCCAGTTGACTTTTGGAGACAGGTTCATACTCAAGACCATGTTGCGGAGCTGGGTGGTACATGGGATGGGATTAAAGGATTGGATCAGGAACAAAAGCCAGGTGATAAGCCCTGAGCCGAGAAACTTGCCTTGCCAGGTCGCATTACCACATATCTGCATTTTCGTATTCCGCCGAAGAAAGTAAGTTGGGAAAAGTTGACGACTTGTCGACAGAAGAAGGATGAAAGTGTATCTGATTTTTTCACTCAGTTTGGAGATACGTTTTTGGATTATAGTGGGCAGGATATGTCTATTGAGGGAGGTGTTCGGTTGTTTGTTGATAGGTTTGTTTCTAACTTACTTCCTGAAATTGCAACTCACTTGAAGGCGTCTGAGAGTACCTGGACCACCTCTTCCCCCTCTGTTATTCTGAATATGGCTCAATACTATGAGCATCATGATCAGGAAGAGAAAGAAAAGATAGATAAAAAGAATAAGGATTTAAAGATGAAGGTACTGTTGCAGCAAGCGTTTAGAGGAAATGGTAGAGGATGTGGGGGTCCTGCCAGCATCTTCCTCGCACTAGCAGACAGTCGACCACGACACCTTTGGGGCTGAATCAATGTGCATATTGTAAGGAGGAGGGCCATTGACGTAGTGAGTGTCCAGTTCTTTTACAAAAGGTGGCGGTCCCTAGAGGACGAGGTCCTCGTGGACAAGGTCGTGGGACTGATAGAGCTCAAGGTGCTGCAGTTTCACAGGGTCGTTCTGATAACAATTACTTTGATGACCCTCACGATGGACAGTATTATCATGATGATTACGATACGGATGAGGTGATGGGGATGTCTTATAGCTAGGACAGCCAGGGACAGAGTGAGTGACCAGTTCCGATACCCGTAGATCAACGTGGTCCTTATGTCACCGCAGATTTGCATGGCTCGAGTAAGGAATTTTTGGCGGATACAGGTGCAACAAACAGTTCTGTTTATCGTTCTTTGGTCCCTGGGGCGGCTCTGTCTGGCCATAATAATGTTTCGGTAGGTTTTTCAGGTGTACCTGTTGTAAGCCCCATTTCACGACCCCTTGCATTGACTATTGATCCTTTTACCATGGATTCTCCATTTTTGTTGACATCCAAGTGTGGTGAGAATCTGATGGGTGTAGATTTGTTGAAAAAATTACATGCTACTATTTATTGTTACAAAAAAAGGTGTTTATATGCCGATGGGCCCAAATGTGAGTACTAAACAGTGTCTGTCTCATCCTCTTCCCGCTGAATTTGCTAATATGCCATCCACTCTATGGGCAGCGGGTGATGCAGATGTGGGGCTGCTGCATATACCACCGGTTTCGATTCAGGTTAAATATAATGCTGTTTTGCCTCGTATTCCTCAGTATAAAATACCCCAGGCGGAGAACAGGCCCTTCTACAAATTATTCAGGATTTGATATGCAAAGGAGTAGTTGAAGAGACGTCTGCCAATATTTGTAATAGTCCCATTCTTCCGATTCTTAAATGGACACCCTCATGTTCCTCTGATGATCATGGAGATGTTTACCATTTTGTGATTGACTTGCGCGAAGTTAATAAAATAGTGGTTCCCCAGTTTCCAGTGGTTCCAGATATTACCACACTTTTGACAATGATTCCTTCCACCGCCAAATTCTTTTCTGTCATTGATTTGAAAAACGCGTTCTTCAGTATTCCTATCCATCCAGATAGCAGATATCTGTTTGGGTTCACTCTAGCTGGTAGGAGCTTTAAGTTCTGTCGTGCTCCTCAGGGCTATACAGCGAGTCTGAGCATTTATAGCCAGGCATTGAAAGGTCAGTAGGATTCCTTGTCGCTTCCTGCAGGTAATGTATTGGTGCAGTATGTCGATGACCTCCTCATTGCTTCTGATACCGAACAAGGTTGTAAAGACAGTATAGTTAAATTATTGCTGCATTTAGCTCATCATGGACATAAGGTTTCCCTTTCTAAATTTCAGACAGGAGGTCACCTATTTAGGTCACCTACTGTTAAAATGCCCGTTCCACAGACTCAGAAAGATGTGCGTGCTTTTATAGGTATCACTTCCTACTGTCGCCAGTGGATACCTAGCTACTCCCTACTAATTAAACCTTTGCTTGCACTAACAACTAAAGAAGTGCATGAGCCTTTGCTTTGGACACTGGAATATCAGCAGTCGTTTGAGCAATTGAAAGCTGCACTTTGTTCGGCTCCCGTGCTTGGTACACCTAATTACAGCAAGCCATTTGTGTTAAACGTACATGAGATGGCTGGCTGTGCGCTTTCTGTCCTAACACAAAAATTTGGGGATAAGCAACGGCCGTGCGCTTATTTCTCTGCTGTGCTCGATCCTGTTGCGAGAGCCCTCCCGAGTTGTCTAAGAGCGGTCGTGGCTGTGGCCACTTCAATCAGACAATCGTCTGGACTCGTACTTGATACTGACCTCACAGTTATGGCACCCCATGCTGTGGACACGCTTTTGAATAAGACAAAGACACAGCACCTCACTAGTGCACATCTTACCGGGTATGAATTGACATTGTTTGCTAAATACATCACGATCAAAAGATGTGCCATTCTGAATCCAGTCACGTTACTACCCCTCATTTCCAAGAGTGATGAAGTTGACAAACATGATTGCATATTCTGAACGGAGGAAGAGACGAAAGGCAGAGTAGACTTGACTGATGTTCCCTGATCTGACCCACAAGGGGAACTATATGTCGATGGCTCTTGTTTTAAGTTACCAGATGGCACTACGACTGCAGCCTATGCAATAACCCCACTGCTCACGGTAGTAGAGACATCATGGGTCCCTTATCAGTCGGCTCAAGCTGCTGAGCTAGCTGCCCTTATTCGAGCTTGTGAATTGAGTGAGGGACTGGTTGTCAATATCTATACTGACAGTCAGTATGCCTTTGGGGTCGCGCATAATTTTAGGCAACTCTGGGGCATATTCTCAAGGACTTAACGCCGAGTTAGCGGCACTTTATCGCAGCCAAAGTGGTGATAAATCCATCGCACCATTCACAAGCTGGTGCTAACAGCCGATATCACCAGTCTACCTGCAATAGCAGCCGCAAAAAACATCGCCACGGATGACACCGGCAACTAACGCTAATGAGATGCAGAGTAGGCGTTCCCGTGCAAAAACCAGCGGAAACACCACTTCGCAACATTCCCAACGACCAGGCAGAACGGCGATAAGAATCAAAAACATGCGATAAGGCACGATAGCAGATGGATTTAACACCTGCTCCTACCTGGTGTTAAGTCGGACGCCAACCTGCACCATGAAAGGGAGCCCAGCCCAGAGCCACACCAGAAGAACAACAGATGCCATGGAGCTACTGATCATGCAGCTTGGAGCCCCAAGAGGGCCACAACACCCACCGCCACCACACCCAGGACCCCCACCCACCCACCCCAGGAACCCCCCCAGACTACTACACCAGCAGTGGGGTATGTGACGTGTTAGGCACCTTAGATTGGCAGGGTCACATGTCCCATGACGCCTGTGCTGGATGGGTTTGTTGTGGGTCTGAACGAGCCCTCAGGGAGTGGCTGTGGCATGCTGATGACTAGACCAGTGACCAGCAGATCACTACAGGGACGACCTGGGACACTTAGCGTTGTCGTCCCCCCCTGTATGCGTAAGCGGAGTGGACTGGCCTGGCGTATGGCAGGCCCGCGTAGGGTTGGGAACAATGAAGCCGGGGCCCTGGACGTGCTCCAGTTCTGTGCTGGACATGGAAGCTACTGATGCGTGTGTCCCTGTTGTAGTGATTACGCCACCCGGACCGCAATCGGCACTGTTGCACCCTGTCACACAAGTTCCACGACATGAGCAACATGGACGTTAGGGGAATCTCCCACCCTACATTCAACCATACGCACATACGTGAATGATCAAAGGCATGACACATCTGTGCGATTCTGAATGTTTATTACACATCCAGTGGAGTGTTGCAGCTGGAGCAGTACAGGGCCATGCAAACCCCACTTCACATTATTGGCCCGTGGAGGGCCAGCCAGAGTCCCTCAGGGAATGACATGGACATCGGAAGAGGAAGAGTTCAGTCCGCAGTCTGATCGCAGTGTCATTGGTAACCAAACAGAACATGGCAGTCCATGTCGAGGCCAAGGTGAGTGTCGTAGAGTGTATCGGGGGACAGTGGAAGGTGATGATGCAAAGAGCAGAATCAAGCAGAAACAGGCCATATGGCGGAGATGGATGCTACTGCCTCCTCCTTACCAGTAAGGTTGGTTCACCCGCATCTTCGTCCTCTGATGGCACATGTGCCTCACAATTGGCTGGTGGTGGATTGCCTGCCGCACTGTGAGGCACTGAGACAACAGGGGGCGAAGATGTGGATGTAGAAGCTGCAGCAGCACCCATCTGAGCTAGGCCTTGAGGCAGCAATGCCATGACGATGTGCTGCAGGGCATTGAAGGCCCAAGCCACATCCCGCTGGTGTGCAGCCATGGCAGCCATCCTGTCCGCCGTCATCCGCACCATGGTCTCCATGAGCCCCCGCATCTGTCCCAACTCCCGGAAGACCTCGCTGGAGCCACTCTGGCTGGACAGTTGTTCTTGTCTCAGTAACATGACTCCAGCGATGTCAGCCATGGATCGCTGGAGAGCATGGAGCAGACTGTGGGTGTCCGTTAGGGACTGAAAGAGGTCCCTGATGGGAATTAGACACCCATGTATGGCATCAAGTTTGGCTGCCATGAGGTCGAACCCCACCCGCACCTGATCAGCCACCTTCTCCTGGCACTCCAACACACGGCGTTGGAAGGCCATGTGTTGGTCGTGGGTGTCCTGGGAGTCAGGCGTGGTGGTAGGTGCTTCCTGCTGTGTGGTCTGTGCAGGGGGTGGGGTTCCCTCAATGCAGCTGGGCTGCACTGATCCTGGGCGTGGGGTCCTGAGGGCGTCCATGAGCTGTTGGAGGGCGTCGGGGTCGATGGTGGTGTGGTCCTCTTCGTCATCAGTGAAGAGAGGTTTGGGAGGAGCTGCCTACTTGATGCGGGACAGTGGACATTCTGACATCTGTGTGTTTGTACTTGTACATTTTCATCCCATGTTTCCCTGCTATGCCAAATGTGATTGGCCAGTTTCTACAGTCAAGCGGCACCATTTGGGTGCTCTGTTCTGTTGTGAACGTGTTGCAGTTCATACCACATTGTTTTCAATGTTGATATGCACTGCATATCATGTGTGTGTGCCGCATTTTGGGTGAGTCGACCCTGCAGCTCTGATGTGGCTGGCCCTTATCCCTTTCAGGCTGTGTGCCTTGACTTCTGTGCTTTTACAGTGCTGAGATGTTGCATTCTTGGGTGAATTGGGCTCTTGGTGGGGGTTGGGGCTGTGGGGCATGGTTTGTCTGCAGGTGTGTTGTTGAGGTCAGGGGTTGTTTGTACAGGTGGATGTGTCAGAGTGTGACCTGCTCCTTTAAGGATGTGGTCCACACTCAGCCACCTCAGTGTGGTGGCGTGCACCATGTCATGATGATCGGACTGCAGCCATGCTACTCGTCATGCAGTGCCACTTGCATTGTCAGTGTGGCTCACGGACCCGCAGCTTTGCTGGGTTTGGCACATGTGCATGGGTTGGTTGTGGGAGGTGGACAGTCAAAATATCGATTTTTAAATATCGAAGCACAGTTATATCGAGTTTTAAATATCGTAGGGACAAAATATCGAAGTCAAGAATATCTACAACCAGAATATCGAAGTTAAGGTAAGAAATATCGATGTTGCAAATATCGATGTTAGTAATATCGATAGTTAAATTATCGATGTTAATAATATCGACATTTATATGAGTGTTATGTATTTTAGTATGTATTTAATATGTATGTGTTCTATATTTTTTGTTAAGTATTGTACTGTCTTTTTAAATATATGTATACATTTTTTAGAAATTAGTAATTTTTTTTAAAGTAAATTTTGCGTTTTAGTACCGTAGCGGGTTGTGGGTTTATAGGGAATAGGGTGGGAAGTAATTTAATTATAGTAAATTAAATAATAATTTTTAGGAATTATTAATTTATTTTAATTAAATTTTGTGTTTTATTTCTGTAGCGGGTTGTGGGTTTATAGGGGAATAGGGTGGGAAGTAATTTAATTTTAATTAAGTAATTATTAATTTTTAATTATTGTTATTAATAATTAATTTATTGCTAATTAATTATTAATTGGTAATTAATTATTATTAATTGATTATTTTATTTGTATTAATTTATTATTGGAGTGGGTTGTGTGTTTTTAGGGGAATAGGGTGGTAAGTACATTATTTGTAATTAAGTAATTAAGAAAAATTGAGTATTGATAATTATTTTTTTGTTAATTAATTAATTGGTTATTAATTTTTATTAAATATTATTTATTGGTATTGATATTTTTTTTGTTAATTAATTATTAATTTGTTATAAAGTTTTATTAAATATTATTTATTGGTATTGATAATTAATTTCTTGGTTAATTAATTATTAATTGGTTATTACTTTTTAGTAAATATTATTTATTGGTATTGATATTTTTTGTTTGTTAATTAATTATTAATTTGTTATTAATTTTTATTAAATAGTATTTATTGTTATTGATAAAAAAAAGTGTATTATTAATTGGTTATTAATTTTTATTGCATATTATTTATTGTTATTGACATTTTTTTTAATTTAATTATTAATTGCAAATTACTTTTTATTAATTGATTAATTGAAAATTAATTTAATTGTATGAAATTTTATGTGGATTGTGTTGTGTGTTTATTGGAGAATAGGGTGGTAAGTATTTAATATTATTAAAGTAATTATTATTTTTGATATATTTGTAGTTTTTTTTCTTTTCTAAATTCATTAATAAATCATTATTTAATTACAATATTTATTTCATTTATAAGTATGTTATTTTTAACATCTACGTTGTCCAACGCTTTCCCTACTGTTGCACTCACTGGATGGGAATAGTAGTTTTTACCCCTACGCTATCCAGCGCTTTCCCTACTGTTGCACTCTCTGGAGGGGGAATAGTAATTTTTACCCCTACGCTATCCAACGCTGTCCCTACTGGTGCACTCTCTGGAGTGGGAATAGTAATTTTTACCCCTACGCTATCCAGCGCTTTCCCTACTGTTGCACTTACTGGAGTGGGAATAGTAATTTTTACCCCTACGCTATCCAGCGCTTTCCCTACTGTTGCACTCTCTGGAGTGGGAATAGTAATTGTTACCCCTACGCTATCCAGCGCTTTCCCTACTGTTGCACTCACTGGAGTGGGAATAGTAATTTTTACCCCTACGCTATCCAGCGCTTTCCCTACTGTTGCACTCTCTGGAGTGGGAATAGTAATTTTTAAGCCTACGCTATCCAACCCTTTCCCTACTGTTGCACTCACTGGAGTGGGAATAGTAATTTTTACCCCTACGCTATCCAGCGCTTTCCCTACTGTTGCACTCTCTGGAGAGGGAATAGTAATTTTTACCCCTACGCTATCCAGCGCTTTCCCTACTGTTGCACTCTCTGGAGTGGGAATAGTAATTTTTACCCCTACGCTATCCAGCGCTTTCCCTACTGTTGCACTCACTGGAGTGGGAATAGTAATTTTTACCCCTACGCTATCCAGCGCTTTCCCTACTGTTGCACTGTCTGTAGTGGGAATAGTAATTTTTACCCCTACGCTATCCAACGCTTTCCCTACTGTTGCACTCACTGGAGTGGGAATAGTAATTTTTACCCCTACGCTATCCAGTGCTTTCCCTACTGTTGCACTCTCTGGAGTGGGAATAGTAATTTTTACCCCTACGCTATCCAACGCTTTCCCTACTGTAGCACTATGTGGAGTAAGTATATATATTAATTTATATGTATATGTTAATTTTTTTTTAACATTTAGGTGTCCATTACGATACCGGGCGGTAAAAAATCCGCCATCCACCATAGCGGTAAAAATACGCCCGCCTACACCGTCTGAATACCGACCGAGCAATTACGATGCCGCTGAAGCGAACACCGCCCGCGGTGGAAAAAACCCAAAAATACCGCCCGATCATGTCCGATTCTAAGTCCACCCGTCCGCCACGGACGCAAATACGCACGACAACCAAAAACCGCACGCCCTGACGATCTAGACACCGCCCGTGAAATTAGGATCGCTCCGACATGAGCGCGGTAATTACACAAATACACCGCCCGCCATCGTAAACAACAGAGATGGAAATGGACACGGCGGAAGCCCTGGCGGCCACGTCCCTGCACAGAAACCATCCGCGGACCCAAACAAACACACACAACATGGCCAACAAGTCCAAACAGCAAGCCACGCACAAACACAGTACACATCCCGAAAACACCCCCCCCTGGACAAACAAATAAACTACTAATCCCAGAACACCAGCCACAACACACCTGAAAACAACAGACCATCATGACACACCCACATAGGTAAGCACAAAAGCAGCCCCTTCACAGACCACAATCCCTTGCAACACTACAAAGCCAAGAAGAGAGGAGAGAACACAGCGACACAGCAAGGACAGCAGCACACCACAGATACGCACCCATCACACCCACCAGCACCAGCACCACCAAACACCAGCACCACAAACGACCTGCACATCACACACCACACACACACACACCGCACCAGCACCACAAACACCAAACCACACACCATGGCAGCACACAGAATGCCAAAGTTCACTTCAACTGAGCTGACGGTCATGGTTGACGAGATCATCAAGGTGCACCCACAAATCTTTGGCAACCAGGTCCAACAGACAACAGTAGCCACCAGAAATCGGATGTGGAGCAGGATCGTAGACCAGGTCAATGCAGTAGGGAACATGCTACGCAACCGAGGCGAAATCACCAAGAGGTGGCACAATATGAAAAGGGAGGTCAAGAAGAAGGAGGCCAAGAATCGGCAGCTGGCTGACAGGACTGGCGGAGGTAATCCCGCGCTTTTCAAGAGCTTCAAGGCGTGGGAGGAGAAGGTGCGAGGCATCATACATCCGGAGAGTCTCACCGGAATACCAGGGGAGTGGATGCTGGTAAGTACAAACAAATGTATACCAGCACACCGCTATGTACTCACATGCACTACCACTATGCCATAGCTCCGAGGGACAAACACCCCCATGTCCAGTACACAATACACAAGACATCACTCACACATGCAACAGACACTACCACACACTCAGCCCAAACCGACCAACTAACAAAACCATGGAGGCATGTGTACAGTCAGCCAGCACCGCAACTCCCACCAGGTCCCCTTGTACTCCAAAAGTGCCAGAAGGAGCACTCACCACACCCACAGCCATGTGTCAGCCATAGCTGCAGTAACCGACAAGTAACAGGTAAGTAGCCGGAACACAAAGTCAGTGGGTGGGAGGGGGGACAGCTGAAGTACAACACACACCAGGCCCCTAGTCCAACAGCACAGCAAGGTGGAGCACACCCCACACCCATGTGTCAGCCACTGCAGTGCACACCTTCAGCCGACAGGTAGATATCTCACCCTACATGGAGGGGTTTCTGTGGGTGGTAAGCCAGCACCACAACTCACAACACCGCCCCCACTCCCACAGACCAGCAACATGGAGCACCCCTCCCTCCCATAACCATGTGGCATCCATAGCATTGCGCACTCAAAAACAACCTGTAGGTGGAAAACTGTACAGGGCGGGGTGTCTGTAGGCATGAGGACTGTATTACGACTAACACATGGGACATGTCACGTAGCAGGGGAACACGCAGCACTGCTCCCTGTCACAATCATGTCACCAATATGCACACGGACATGTATTACAGAGTCATACCCCACATGACCCATCACAAACACAGCAACACCTAAGGAGCCACGTCTGCATGCACAAGTCCCACTGGAGCACAGACCCACACGGCGGGCACCGTGCCACTCATCACACACATCAGCAACACCATCGAAGTCTTGACCATGTAGTCCTTACTGCCTGTTACGCACACATCGTACAACAACGCCCATGTAAGTCCAACCTGCCTAGAAGTAACAGCGTGGGACCACAATAATGCACATACACACCACTGGACCCATGAAACACACAGGCACACAATGCACATTCAACATATCATTCTCATCTGTCAGCCCCTGTGTCATGAAAGGTATGTCATCCGAACAGCTGGCCCTCATACAGTAGTTATGCAAAGATACCTGCCAATGACAAATAATGTGCCTGCAGTGACTGAAGCGCACGTCACACTGTGATCAACAACATACATAATATAGTCAACACCCCAAGAGCACTGCATTGCTGCACATGGCCGAGGGTAGCACGCACACCAAGGAATTGGCCCATCTGCAATACGTCGTGTGGCACACAACCATCACTCACTCACTACAATGCTTGCAGTGTAATGTCCATAAATGATAACAGTGAGCAGATATGCTGGGGATGTCAGACATACACACACCTTTGTCTCTGCACTGTGATGTAGCCAAAACACATGTCCCGTTCTGCACCCATATGTCACAGTATGTACCCCAAAAGCATATTTCACCTCAAAAGCGTTGAGGGGGCTGTACCCCTTTTCCCATCTGCGTTTCTAAGCGTTCCATTTGAACCCCAAAACCATATTTCATCTCAAAAGCGTTGAGGGGCTGTACCCCCTTTTCCCATCTGCGTTTCTAAGCGTTCCATTTGAACCCCAAAACCATATTTCACCTCAAAAGCGTTGAGGGGCTGTACCCCCTTTTCCCATCTGCGTTTCTAAGCGTTCCATTTGAACCACAAAAGCATATTTCACCTCAACATCGTCGATGGGTCTGGAGCCCGCATACACCCGAACCACAAAATGTAGGAGTATAGCAACACACACCCATCGGCATTGCTAATCCGTCCCATGCCACATGTTCACATCACACAGTTCCATTGCCTTGCCCACGCATACACACATCGTACATCCACACACACGCCTCTGGGAAACCTGTGCACAATAGTGCACGAACTGTGAATGTCAGACAACCAATACATACTTTGCTAGGTGCAACACGTTAACCTATCTCATTCTCCCCACAGGTGCCGAACTGCTGGACGCTGGAGAGGGAGACAGCAGCCAGCACAGCCAGTCCGCAAGCCCCCGACCCGGACTCACGGATGTAGAGGAGCTGGACACCTCCACGGACGTGGACCACCCAGCAGGCCCATCTGGTGTGGCAGGGCACAACCGCTCCCCAGGGCCCCTCCTACCCACCAACCCATCGCCCAGGGCTGCTGACCAGTCACAGACCCCTGCTGCCACGGTCGTTGCGGCCACCACCACCGCCGCAACCACCACCACCGCTGCAACCACCACCACCACGTCATCCCTGGCCACAGCCCCAGCGCAAGGGGTGGCCCGGCCGTCGGGGTCCACCCTGGGAGCCAGAACGAGGACCGTGGTGAGCAATGTGGCTAGTGGGCAGGTCGGTGGCAGCAGTACTGGTAGGAGGAGCAGGGTCAGGCCAACGCCATCTGTGCCTGGGAGCCAAGGCCAGCCGCAAATCGACAGAGTCCTTGGGGCCTATGAAGAGGCCCAAGGAGAATGGGCCAGGTCGGCTAGCGACACGCCGGAGGTCCTTGGGGTGTTGAGGGCCATGAACGCCCATATGGGCCCAATGGTGGCCCTCATGGGCCAGCTGGTGGTGGTGTCGAGGGCACAAGCAAGGCCAGCAACACCACCTCCGCCACCACCTGCTGTGGCGCAGGGTCGTGCAGCATCACGTTCCCCTGCGTCCACGGCGAGTGAGCACTCCTCAGCCACCACCAGCAGCCCACCAACACACCCCCCCTTCCAAACGTGTAAGGGGCCGTCTGAAGAGGAAACAGGTGTCCAGAGAGGACTTCGCACGCACCAAACGCCAGTGAGTCAGCCAGCCACCTTGACCACCTACTGCATTGACTTGTAATACAATCCTACCCCACACTGCCATGTGAATGGCATGTGTCTGTTGGACTGTGGACATAGGACTAAATGGGTACACCTTGAGCATCACGCAGCCATGACCGTCAACTCATAGTCACTGCACGCACCACTTTTGTCAACACCTTGCACACAATAACATGTCACCGCTGAAAATAAATACACCTTGATCACAATCTGCTGTTTGTGCCCTGTGTTTATTCAATGATGTGCAACCGCCACCATGAGCAGAAATGCATCTGCTGCGTGGTATGTCGAGGGACAGGAGAGGCTGTAGGGACCTAGGGGTGAAAAACAGAACAAGAGTACATTCAATGAGTGTGTCACACACTCATCACACAGTACTTGTCACCAACTACAAGCAATGTACACACATCTCACAGAGCAACAGGGCACAATGCAACAGCCACTGTCAGTGGCATACTAACCTGGACATGGACCAGTGAACAAAAGGCCTCCGTGACAGAGCACACATACACCTGCACAACTACAGCTACTTCAGCCGTCGTAAATGGACACTCACCGTCAAGTGAAGTAGCGGGCGATGAGCTGCTGACGCACATTCACAGCTTCCTCCTCTCCACTGTCCTCGTCACTGGACCCGTCCTGGTCTGCAGGCTGGGGCCCTGGATGATCACCGTCATCCACTATTAGGGGGATCTGCTTGCGAATAGCCAGATTGTGCAGCAAGCCACTACTATCTGGCACACCTTCTGTGGGGAGTACGCCAGTGCGCCCCCGGTGTGGTCCAGGCATCTGAACCTGGACTTGAGGAGGCCAAAGGTCCGCTCCACCACACGTCTGGTCCTCCCATGTGCCTCATTGTAGCGGTCATCAGCTGGGGTCCGAGGATTACGTAATGGGCTGAGCAGCCAAGGCCCATTCGGATAAGCAGAGTCCCCTGGGTGTGAGGAATACCGAGATTAGTTGCAATTTCCAACTGTCCCCAAGACAGCATCGCACAACAGCCACGCTACACGAGTACACATACTCACCAACAATCCAAGCACGGTCCGGTTGTAGATTGGTCATCAGACGTGGTAGGATGCTGTTGCGCATGATGTGCGAGTCATGGGCCGATCCTGGTAAACTTCGCACACACGTGTGAAATGACCATGTCCGCAAGGCACACCACTTGCACATTCAGGGAGTGGGTGTGCTTCCTATTCCGATAAATGTGCTCCATGGCCTGTGGTGCTACAAGGCCAATATGGGTGCAATCGATTGCACCAACAACGTGGGGGATCCGTCCAAGGGCATAGAAATCACCCTTCACTGCCGCCAATTCACGTGCCCTGGGGAATCTGATGTACCTGTTCCTGTACAGCATCATAGCTGACAGTACATCACGAAGCACCATGCTGAACATGGGCTGGGACATCCCACTTCCACTGCCCACTGTGTGTTGGAATGACCCAGTGGCGAAGAAATGCAGTGCAGCCATCACCTTAGCCGTGGGGGTAAATGCAGTTGGATACACCCTGCGAGGACGGAGGTGGGGTTCCAACAAGGCACATAGGCGATGCAGGGTCCAGACGGAATTTCCGGATTACCTCCACATCCTCCATGTCTGACAGCAATTGGTAGGGGCGATGTATGTTTGGTATCCTCCTAGGAAAGATAGAAGTGGACACATGTCAAAGCAACACGCCACAGGGCAGTTCCACATACACAAAACACAAATGACTGACCAAGCAATAGAATCACAGAACAGCTGACAAGTAGGGACAGCACAGCCACAATACACTTGCACAGGTCCCCTGCCAATTGCAATGGGCAGTGACACACACCATTGCTATGAGCATGCACATGGGGATTTAGGCCTTAATAACTTGTAAGGCATGCTTATGGTATCAGACTGCATATTTGGCAAGCGGCAATACCACGGCAACATAACTGGCTGCTGTGCATGACACTGCTTCCGAGGCTGGGTGAGTATGGCACACTGTGCGTAATGTAAGAAACAAAAAAGGGAGGTACCCTAATATTTATAGTAGGGACAGGGTAAGTATAAATAAAAACATAAAAAGTCCCTAAATATATATCATATTTCATCCCAAAGAAATTTCTGTGATGTGTATTTACTGAAATACTGGAAAGCCATATAGTGTGTAAAGTTTCATGTGACACTGGCTTGTCTAGTTTAGCAAGAAATTATAGTTTGGGATGAAATATGATATATATTTGTGGTATTTAATTATGCTTTTGGAATTTTAATAAGATTTATAATATTGTTAGTAGCAACACTTGAGATGATTTATAACTGAATGTTTTTATCTGTTTAGAAAACTGTCCTGAAGAAGGTGATAGATTTACGATTCACCGAAACGCGACGTCGACTTTTCTGTTTTCTAATGATTTTGTAACTGTGTATTTTAATCATAAATTGTGCTTTTTTAATTTTTGATTGGTGTATGGTTTTAATTGCATATCTGTATTGAATAAATTTTATATTGATTTTACATTTAGTTGGTTATTCATTCTCAGTGTTGCGCTGATTATATGTTATTTAATCAAGTGTATAAATATATGTTGTTTAATTAATTGTATAAATATATGGTCCTTTGATCCTTTTTTAGACACTGACTTAGTTTATAAACATATAAGTACTACAGAGATTGATGTAGGGACTTTTTATGTTTTTATTTATGTTTTTATTTATGAGTATGGCACACACCAACAACGCAATGGACACAGGATGAGCGGCCAAAACAAGTGGGACCTGTAGCACGAGGGGATATGAGACAGTCATTGATGTCCCTACTGCACCCTATGTACAGCACTGTACGGATCACACCTCCAGAAACATTGACAGGTGTACACATTGACAGCTCCATGCCAACACGGCTGTGTGATTGCCAATACACATCACAAGTGACACGTAACGTTGCACGTGCCAGGTGGCAGATTACATAGTGAAAGATGGCATGTGTGTGCATATGCATATCCCATGCTCCCATGCCAATGTGTACATGATGATATGCTAACAGACATGTGGAGGCTGGGCACTGGCCGTCACTGCCTATGCACACAGCATGTTGTGGCCCTGTCCATTGTGGACCTGCTCCCACACACAAATCATGGCCACACCTGCAGATGCATTGCGCATATTATACTGTGTGGTGCACATGGCATCAGCGGACTGTACCCGCCATGGGCCAGGCCCTTGCGGCCAACTCCAATGACCCTCGCGGTTGCACCATGCGTGTTCCACTATGGAGGTAAGTGTCCCGGGCCAGCTGGGAGCAGGCCATCGTCTGCAATTGAAGCTGGCAGACATGGTACACAAATTGCAGCAGCTTGGACCCACTGAACCTGCCCCAGGGGGCTATATGAGTGTGGGAGTGTGACCGGCATTACCACAGCTACCTGGGATTGCAACCTGGCATCCCTCAACAACACCTGCTGCTGCCACCTGTCCACCTTCACGTAGATGACGCTGAGGATATGTCCATGTCCACTCACCAGCGAGGAGCTGGAGATCCTGGATTCCGAGCTCCACGCACACTGCACATGGCTATTCCTTGCGAAAGTTGTGTGTGAGAGACAACTGCAGTGTGTGTGGGAGTGCATGTGGGGGACACACATGTCGTTGATCCGCAGCACTATGAGTCAGAGCCTGTGGGGTTCAAACATGCACTGCTCACCATGCTGACTGCAGGTGGCAGGGGTATGTGAGCTCTCGGGCGCTTTGACATGTCTGTCCCTCCCGAATGGTGGTACATGGCAACTTCATGTCAGACATCCAGTGACACAGGCAATTGGCAATGCAGGTCTCAGTGCACTTTTTGCTCGTGTGAATGTCAGGCTGGGGCCATGCTGCCCTTCTCAGTCCCAGCAGGCCTGGCCTGCACATTGACTGCACAATGCCAGTAGGTGACATCACAGACTGCCTAGTGGGTTACATGTGTCTCCTGTTCAGGACCCTCCGGATAAGCGCAAACTCAGCCCTGTCGATTGGACACACCATGCCTCGTGATAGGGATGTGTGTGAGTTAGTGGCACTGAATGTGACCTCCGTTGCGGGGTGGGGCATGCACAGGGCGAGTACGTTGATTGTTGCGCAGTGTTGGTCACAGTGGGTACACCCACACAGATGTGTTGTCTTGTGATATTTTGCTAGGTCCGCCTGACAATGGACAGTAGATGTGGGCAGACTACACATTGCACGATGTGCTGTCTATATGCATGTGCCTTCACACCAGGCACAGCTGCCCCTGCGACCCCTGCTGCCCTCAGTGCTGGGTCTGTTGAGCTGATGCGCCATCTGTGCGTGGGGCAGACAGCTCTCCTCACTTCCGTCATTTCCCATGACATCACTTTGCCGCAGGTGACATGTATCATGGAGGGCCCACATGTACGCGTGGGTGGACTACACAAGACTGTCCGATGGTTGTCACACCCAGTCAGTGCTACGAATGGGAAGGATGTGGTGCTGGTACTCATTTATATGTGTCGAGTGTGCGGGTCTAGGTGCGGGGCTACATGCAAGACATGGGAAGTTCATCGGCTTATCTACTAGTTGCAATACACACGAGACATGTCTTTTTATGACCACATCAGGGTCATTCCTTAAACTAACTGGAAGTCAGACAGTCATATGTTACCCTGTACTCATGGCCTCCCCTCGCTCACCCAAATATGCGTTTGCACCTGAGAAGCCAGCGCATGCACAAGCAGCTCCAAGCTCGCCCCAGAGAGGCCAAGGAGTGTATGTGTGGGGCCAGTTGAACAAGTGGTCTGTCTCGCGGTATAATAAGTGGCGGGACGCCGTACACCTGCGTGGTGCCCCGAGTCGAGACCCGGGCAACATTGACAATGCATGACAGGCTCCGCAGTCCGGATACACCACCTGCAACACACAGAGGCTGTAGCTGGCCTAGCGGCCCAGGCCGCGTCCAACTGGAGCTCATGGACCCACACATTCACTCTTTGGCCTCTCTGGGGCGAGCTTGGAGCTGATTGTGCACGCGCTGGCTTCTCTGTTGCAATGGCATGTAACGTGTGTGGGAATATAGGCAATGAGTGAGATGGTGCGAGCCACCTTCCGTGACGTCACTCCTGCTCGTGATGTGTGCGTCACCCCACTACTTCCATTTGACTTGTGCCATACTACATATTGAGGATGTGTTGCCTGCGTGATGTGACCAGGAGGAGCGCGCCATGACCTCTCACCCACCATGCTCCACTGCCATCCCGTGCCCTGGATTGCTTGTGCAGGTGGACAATGTTGGGGATACACCTGGTCGACAGGGGATGTGAGTGCCTTGGCAAGGGCCTGGCAGACGCACAGCAGTATCCAGCATGTCCACAGAGGGTGGGCTGACGTCTACACCTGATGCAGCATTGATCGTGTGCCCGTCTGTTGTGCACACACGAGTTCACATTCATCCCCAGACAGGTGGTCTTTACAAATTCCCAGGAGAGCGGTGATGTACTGCTCCGGAATCCTCCCAACACAGCGTGTTTCAACATTGCATGTGCGCACCTACCTGTCACACCCACCCACCTGAGCCAAGCGTAACTCACGCTTCACATGACACATGTGTGTCTTCCACAGTTGTGCTACTCATTTGCGTTGACATCCAATGACAGTGGACTACATGGTCATCTCACGACTGCCGTGTACTTCACACACTCTCATCCTCTCTCATTCGTACTCGTGGAATGAATAAGCAGAGACACATATTTACTTCAAGCCATGTATTAGGACTTATGTCCTCTGTGATGCAGTATAGTGGACACTACTGGCAGCGAAATGCATGTGGAGGATATACTCAGCATGATTACACATAGCATAGGGTGTAGGGGTACATGTGATTAGTTGTTGACTGTGGGATGTGGGCTTCAGAGTTACAACTGCTTAGCCGTTGCTGTGCTAATGTGCATTTGCTAATTACTGTGGGGCTGCTGACTTTGACACAGACAGTATACATTTTGCCTACCAGACCGCTTGACATCATGGGCACAGTACATCTCAGTTCCATGTTACAGGTTTGCTGCTATAGTTACTCATACACACGTGCGTGAGGGGTGTCATCAGGGCATGGGCCTACGTGCATGCAACGGCGTCCCACTTGTTGTTGCAATGTGGTGGCTACTGGACATGACACAGTCACTGGGGTTATGTTGTAGGGGGATGCACTTGTTGTCCATGCAAAAGTCCTGGCACGGAAGTTCAGAGGGAGGTGAGGTGACAGCTCTCACATACTACAGCCGACCGATTACTGTCCACTGACCGGTGCATATGTTCATGGGCGCAGGATACATATTATGGCATAGTTGTACGTGCAGTGTTGTCCATGTGGTTGCCATTCACAAATCCCATGCCTCTGCCTCCCCCTGTTCATGCAGAGTTACTGGATGTGATGAGGAACAGAGTGCATGTCCCGAAATTATCCGATATCATGGCAGTGTTGTTTATGGTGTGGTGTTAGTTGCAGGTTGTATGGTATAGTTGTTGTACTGGTAACTGCTCAGTCCGTGTGGAGCCAAGCATAGGTACGGTGTAGGACATCATTGTTCAATTGGGGGTATTACGTCGGGGTCCGACGAATTGACAGGTTGTCAGGTATGCGATACCTTCCAGCAGGGCTTCCATGGCATTGGTGGTATACATGGACGCCATCCAATGAAGCGGATGGTGGCTGTCAAGGTGTTGGTCGTAAGTTGTCCCTTGTAGGAGCCTGATGGGACATGTTGGATGACATTCGATGAAACTGTGATCCAGAATACGTCGTGTGGAGGCACAGTGGTCCCATTGCAGTGTGGGTCCGATTGCAGCCACATACGCCATGCCTCCATAGGCTGAACAGATCCTGTTGTGGACGTCCAGGGGGTTGAACAGTTGTACCAGGTCCGCCATTGGACATGCCGGGTTGGAGAGACATAAATCCACAGGACAGTGGAAGGGACACCTCCGACAGTAGAAGACGGGGATGACGCAGCTGAACAATGCGATGCAGTAAGTTAGTCGGTAAGTTACGTTCAGCAGAGCCAGATTTTCACATCCCAATATCTGTATCAGATTATGTTTGTACACCTTCATCTGTCCGGCGTAGTTGGGTAGGTGTGGTGCAAGTGGCATTTTGCTGCAGGGCGATGTGATGGCGTGCTCCGGCTGTCTGTGCAGTCTGCAGAGTGCAACCTCCGACGTTGCTGGGAATTCTGTAATGGTCGTAGGGAGGCAGGACTTGGGTTATAGTAGCTTGTGCGGAGGACACGGGCCCTCATCCCACATGCTTCTATGAATGGTCAAGGTCAGTGGTGTCTGACTCCTTCCAGATAACTTGCATGTGAACCACATGGGGAGTGTTATTATTTCTTTTTTCCGTTCGAAATGTTCTTTCGTGTTATGCGCTATCTGCCCAGTGGACGGTTCCCTCTGCATGCCTGTGTTGGGCTTTTTTGGGGATAATGACTGTATTGTCCTGCTTGAATGGTTGAGCTGTGGTTTTGGTGTGGGTATGGAAGGCCATTCAGTGCTATCTCCTCTCCCGTGTGTGGGCGGCACGCTGCGTTTCCGCTATACGTTGGGCCTTGTGTGTGGGTGTTATAATTGGAGCCACCTGTTGTCGGTCCCCGGGATCTTTGATGTTACGTATTGCATGTCTTGGTATTGGGTGCAGGGTGGTATCGGTGTTTCTGTGTGGTACTGGCGTACCTTTTGCCGACGGGGTCCATATTCTGCTGGGTGATATTTCCGCCGCTGTGTGCTTCGCCATGTTTTGCACACAGGGGTGTGTCCTAATTTGGCGTGACATCACTGACATGTTCGGGTCAGTTGTGTGACGTCAGGTTGGCAACAGTGAATTACCGGTTGGGGACATGACTGTGGCAGGTCTGTCACGTGACATGTGCGTTCAGGGTGGGGCTGGTGTGTGGTGTTTGTTGTGCCCTGTGTTGTTTGTGTGCGGCGCATACATGGCGCTGTCGTTGGGCTCTGCGTTGTGCGCATGTGTGGCTGCGTCTTCGCCGCTGCACTGCGGGGCCGTGACGGGACGTTAGTTCCTGGTCCCAGGTAGTGTGTGCCCGGTTGTTACGAGTTGTTTCAATTTGCCCGGTGTGACATTTGTGGGTGCAGTGGTGGATGTGTCGTGTACACGCAGGGGTGTCTGGGGGGCCATGTACAGTTCTTCTGCCCTTGCACTGTGTGCGGTGTTTGCGTGCCCTTGTTGTGTGTCTGCCTACCTGCGTCTCCGCGGTGCGTTGACTCCTAGGTTCTGCATCAAGTAGAGCATGGGGAGGGCCTGCAGTGCTGGATTCATGCTCGGGGGGTCCGCCTCTTTGGTGTCCGTACTCAGCGATCGAGTTTCCGCCTTGGTTTCTCGTGCGGTGTCTCTTAGCCGTGGGAGCTGTTTGTTTGCGGCATCGTAATTTGTACGCCGGGCGGTACGTGATTTCGTCGGACGATGTGTGTCCATTGGGCCGCGCCGCTACGTGAACGGGCGCGCTTTGATGGCGGACGGCGTCGCTGGCTTACGGCGGTGTTTGGCTGACTTTTCACATCCTAATTGGGCGGGCGTGTGGGCCGTGGCGGGCGGACGGTAACTGGTGGTTTTTACATCCGACAGCACGGCGGTGGTGCTACCGCCCGGCATCCTAATGGGCCCCTTAATGTATTAGTTATTATTTTTAAATATCTTTTAATATTTTTAACTATATTTCTTTTAATTATATGTATTATTTACTTAATTTTACATTATTATTAAATCATTAAAAAAAACGATATTTTTAACTTCGATATTTTTGACAACAATATATTTTTTTCGATATTTTTGTACTTACCTTTATGTAGATTGGACTTCGATATTTTTGACTTCTATATTTCTGTGTCGATATTTTTGCAGGTCAATTTTCTGTCCGTCGATATTCTGTCACACATTCAGCGTGGGATAGGTGATGTGTGGGCAGGCCTCCTCTGGGCACATAGTCGACGGGGGCCTACGTGCTGTTGCTATGTGTGCTGCAGTGTGCCAAGGGGATCAGGGACATGATCCAGAGTCCTTGTGGGTGTGCACTGTGCTCCGCTTGATTGTGCATGTGTGCCATTGTGCCCATCTCCCCCGTCCCCCCAAGTCCTGGTGGTTACTCACCCTATTGCTGTCATGTCGGGTCATGTTGAGCAGTGTCCGGTCCCCCAACTCCTGCCACCGTCTCCCCACTGATGACTGTGGACACCATTGCCTCCATCTCATCCAGCTCCTCCTGCGGCGCTGGACTCCCACCTCCAGTCTGCATTGCTGCCTTCTGGTTGTTGGCGAGTTTCTGCTTGGTCTTGCGCTTCACATCATTCCAGCGCCTCTTGACCTCGTCCATTGTCCTCCTCAGCACTGCGACTGCATTCACCTTGTCCACGATGTACTGCCATGTTGCATTTTTTGTTGCCAATGACACAGTGGAGGTGACGAACAGTTGTTGATGGTGTTCTATCACCTCCATGATCAGGATCCTGTTTTCCTGCAGACTGAACTTCGTCTTCCTCTTCTTCTTGTCACTGCCCTTCCCTGTCCCCAGGGTCCCAGGCTGGTCCTCTGTGGGGCTTGTGGGGTTCTGGCTGTCCTCTGTACCTGCTCCGGCTGCCTCCATTGTGACTCGCTGTGGTTCGGTTTTAGGTTTTTTTTCTGCTTTTATGGTGATTTTTCCCGCCTGACTTGTGTGATTTGCAGGCCTGGCGCTGCTTTTCGCTGATTGTCTTATCGCGATTGGGCCCATCGCACCTTTTTTCACGTTCGCTGTTGGATTTTTTTCGCCGTCACGGTGGGTTCATCGCGGTCATTTTCCGCGTTATCAGGACACTATCGCATGTTACCGCCGTGTTGGGAATGCCACGTTGACACAGGGTTATTTTCCCGCGATGGACGGCGATATGTGAACTTGTGTTAACCTATTTTGGCGATGTTTATCGCACGTTCTTGTGAATATGCCCCTCTGGGCGGAGAGAGGGTTCCTTACTTCGCATGGCACCAAGTTCCAACATGGGCACCTTATGTTGAGGCTTTTGTCTGCTTTGACACTCCCCAAGAAATTGGCAATTGTGAAGTGTAGCGCCCACCGGAAGGTTACTGATGATGTAGGTAAAGGGAATGCTTTTGCAGATCAGACAGCTAAGGAGACGGCCCGGACAAAGATGAAAAGAATGTTTGTAGCAGGTCCAGCTGGATCGGTCCCCTAGGTCGTCATGTTTGAAGATACTCTTGAAAGCGTAAAAGAAATACAGAGTGAAGCTACGACAGAGGAATTAGCGGTGTGGCAGGAAAGTACAGCACAGTTGAATGACGAAGGGTGCTGGATTGATAAATCATGAAAGCAGAGATGGATGTTGCCCGATGCATATGTTCTCCCTGTGGTCACTATGGCTCACGGTCCAGCTCATATTAGCGCTAAAGGAATTTGTAAATTATTAGACCCTGTATGGCAGAATGACAATATCTCTAAGACAGTTGCACACTTGGTGAAGTACTACATGGTATGCATGATGCATAATCCCGGGAAGGGTACGCCTACACCGTCTGGTAATTTTTAGGGGTGGGTGGAATTTGCGTAGTCGCGCTACGCAAAGCTCCGCCAAACGGTTAAAAATCTCTGCGAGCACGCAAAAGTTCCACGAACACGCGGAATTGCTTGTTCCGCCCGTTCGCGATGCTTTTTTCCTGTTCGCGAACACTGTTTGCGTGCTCGGGAAGAAATATCTCGCGAACACGCATTTTGAAAGCGCGAACAAGCAAAGAATTCCGCGATGCCGCGGATCGCGGAATTTTTGGCAATTTCGCGTTCTCCCCAAAACGCGAAATTACCCAAATTCCGCAAATTCCGCGAGCGGAACGGAATTTATCGCCTAGGCCTAGTAATTTTGCACCACCCACTTTCCCTTTTGAGGTCCTTCAAATGGATTATATCAAATTAGAGAGATGCAATAATCTGAAGTATGTTTTGGTGGTTGTATGTGCATTCAGTAAATGGATTGAGGCTTACTCCACTAAAGACAATACGGCCATTACGATTGCAAAGGTACTCCTGAAGGAGTTCTTTCCTCATTTCGGCTTGCCCCGAGCGATCTGGAGTGATAACGGAAGTCATTTTAATGCAAAAGTGATTCAATTGATTTGTGAAGGTCTTCACATAAAGCAAAAATGTCATGCTGCCAATCATCCACAGTCAGCGGGTTTGGTTGAGAAGTACAATGGTACTCTGAAACTGAAATTGGCAAAAATTCAGGAGACGACAGGGTTACAGTGGCCAGATGCTTTGCCGTTAGCACTTTTGTCAACAAGAACTACAGCTCATTCTAGAACAGGATTGTGACCGTATGAGGTCGTGTTTGGACGCCCGGCAAATGTCTGGGGCATCCCGCGACCTCGTCGGTTCTCCGATATTGAGTACCCTGTGTTGTTGAATTATCTTGGCCAGTTAACAGAAAGTTTACGTTCTATTCACCAACAGGTCCGGGATTCCCTGCCTTCCACGCCAGAGGGACCCGGCCATGCTATTCAGCCTGGAGACTTCGTATTGGTTAAGAATTTTCAGTGGAAGAAGAGTTTAGAGCCGTGGTGGAAGGGGCCTCAGCAAGTCCTTTTAGTAACATGCACCGCAGTGAAAGTCGCTGGCCGTAAGAACTGGATCCATGCGACCCATTGTTCCAGGGTCCCTCTGCCTTTGCCTTACAACCAGTGGGTTAAAGACAGCATAGGGGACTCTGAGTGCAAGACGGTGCCTCGGTTTGTCCCGTTCAGCGATGCCCAACTGACTTGGACGCAAACGGATAAGGAGAATGAAAATGTGCTGAATGCGGCTGTTCCTCCGGAAATACGAGCTATCCAGGAGCCCTTATTTGTTGACCAGTCTGTGCCTGGAGCTACCAGGTACAATTTGCGCTCTCGGCTGAAGGAAAGTGCATCCATGGAGCAAAGAGATTAGGGATGGACTGAGTAAGATAGGTTGTACTGAGTTATAGTATCAACGGAGATCTATTGAGCTTGGTGAAGAAATTCTGATTACTTTAGTTAGTTGTTTGAACATTAGATAGGGCAAATCGAAGTATACCGTGAAGGTATACCACCCTGATTGACGTGGGATATGAGCTTAGGACAGAGCAAGCTCCACCGCGGTGCTCAAGAGTGCCAACGTATTGATGGACAATAGGAGCCTGTACCAGTGAGACACTGACGGACACTGAGAACTTATATATTTCCGTCGCATTTTGTCCCCCCATTCTATCATTCGTTATGCATCCTTTTGGCAGATTGATTGCCGAGGAAGATCAGCTGCTGGTTCTTGTTGCTCAACATAATGTGGTGTGGACCCGTAAAAGAAAATTGATCTATGTGTTTTCTGCAATTCTGTTGATGACAATCTTATGTGGGGTATTGTAGGTTTTGGAAAAAACTTATAGCGTACCTTCACGCAGTGGAGGTAAACGTCTTTCTCCAAAAAGAAATAAGAGAGTAGTTTTGAGTAATATATTCTTGGAGACACATAAGAGATTCTTCGGTAATGGAACAGCATGCTACCCCACTGATTCTGTCACTAGTTTATGGACTGCATATCCATTATCTTTTAGTAAATTATACATATACTGAACCCCCTGACTTTGTAGAGATAAAAGGAGTGTTTGGATCTGGTTATTCAGGACCATGCCTGTACCATCGAAAACCACTGGGGGAGGGTTATCCTGGCAGTGATAACAACACCTATTGTGATCATTTCTATATCGGGGAACAGAACATAACGTTGGTAGGTTTCCACCACAAAGAATTGACGATCCCCCGACAAGCCGGTTATTATCCTGCTTGTTGTCCTATTATTAACAGTACGGACACGTCATTGTACATGAATTGTTCTGGATTAGTGATGTAAAAAGAGACAATCCCTTTGGTAAGGGCAGATGATCCAAGTACTGTCGGAATGAATACTCGATATTCCGCAGTGGATTATGATAGGCCCATATATGCACACCCAGGGTTTTTTCTTCTTGTCTAATTGAACATACTCTAATATTCATAATGGGACAAATGATGTGGCCCTTGAGATGGTGTTGCCCTTGGGCGTGCCCTGTAAAAGTGCAAGACCTAAGGTAAAATGGGTGAAAAGAACATTGATGAAGGAGTTTTGTGAGAGAGTTACAGATATTGAGATAAATAATTACAGTAATGGTATTACCTTCCAATATATTATGTCTTCTATCTTTACATTAGGTGGAACAGCCATGGCAAGAAGGTAAAAAGGCTCGAGAATACTTTGGGGGTAAGCTACAAATTTTATCCAACACGACTGTGGCGGCTCTGCACGATATCACCACTCAGTTAGAAAGCATGCAGATTTATTCCAAACAAACTCAATATGCAGAGGACTTTATTTTGGCTAAGAATGGTGGTGTGTGCGCAGTAGTTTGCGACCAGTGCGTAGTTACGATAACAAATATGGAAAAGAATATTACCAAATATTTTCTAGATATACTAGAAAATGTCAAGGGGATGGAAAGTGGAAATTAGAGTTGGTCTCTTTTTGGTGGTTGGGGTTGTATTCTTGAAAAGGTGAGTTACCTGATTGTGGTATTAGTGCTTTGTTGTGCCCTTATTCAGTGCTTCCCCTTCTGTTGCTCTTATTGTACCACCTTTCTCACTCCTAAAAGAAAAATATCAATTCATGATACCAATGATGCAATTATGGTCCAGAAAGAGATAGATGACATGATGCAGATAGATGAGGGCATTTTCGAGATTTCTTCCCTCCTCACAGTCTCCCTTCCTGATGTTGAAAGAATGGAGTGTTTCATAAATAACGTACTCATGATTTTCTGTTTTATTAAAATGTCTGTTCTTTGCTATCATTAGAAAATGTTTTAGCTCATGCTAAAATTAAAATTATTTCGTTCATGTATTATCATATGTAAGTTAGCATTCGCTGCACCATTTTCTATTTGGGCACCATTTTGAATCATGATCGAAACTGATCCTTTGCTATTTCTGAGAAAAGGCCTCTGCTGAGTTGCGTTTTTCCAAGGCCGAGTTTTGCTTCACTAATGAATACACTGTCTTTATTAGTGCATACCTTTCCCACTAGATAAGGCCTTCTCCCACTAGTCTAGTGGCAGGCACGGGCAGGGCGACCTTGAGTAGTAGATAGTGTGTGCCCGGCCTCAGAATCAAAACTTATTTCCTGTATTTCTTTGCTTTGCAGCACCTGCCTGGAAAATTCCATTATGGGCGTGTTCTAGCCCAGTTACGAAATGTTCATAATATATTTTTATGCTTGTCGATTTCAGTCCCTCTGCAGCACTCTTAGTGACTGGGCAGACTGGGCTCCACTCAGAGTGTACCTGAATAAACAAATATTGGTTTGTATTCTCTACTGTCTGACCGACTCTTCATTTGTATGGAAGGCTGAGAGGTGGTCATTAGCGACCCGAGTGACCTGAATCGAAACACTTCCTTCAGTGTGAAGACGCCTACCTGACAGCAGGCCGAGTGGGGCGCAGGAGGGGCCCTGATCTTGATTGGGGGATAAGACCGAGTAGTGAGTGGATGCAACTTGCCACCACTATGACTTTACAACTGATGTGAGGCAGGGAGGCAAAGCGGCAAGTGCGAGTGGAGACCACTCATCCCCCCCTGTATTTGACCATGCCCAGGACCTCAATGGGCCACAGAGGAAGATGGGACGAATAGTGACAACAAGGTGTCCCATATATGAGTGCACTATACCACAGGCTACCGCTACCCCAAAAAGGCTTTATTGGGGTGGGGTTGCCGCCCAACCCCCAATATGAAAAATGGGTAAACCCACTGCCAAGGTCCCCCACAATGGTGGCTCACAAGAGAGCTCTCTGGGATGTCAGGAGACAGTGGGGCCACTGCCCTTGAGACAGTGGCACAAGGTGCCCCAGGAGGGGTGCCTTCCAGAGACAACACTGAGATGATTCTGCAGGCCACACAAGACTCTTGAACAGTCCTTGAACAGAAAATAGACGCCATTGCTATTGATGTGAGCCTTTTGCAAGCACATCATAGAAAACTGGCTACCAGGTTGGTAGATGCAGAATCCACCCTCACCAATATGAGACTGTCCTTCACCACGCTACAGCTAAAGAAGAAAGAACTACGAGGGGAATTGCAGACACTACGGAAGAGAGCAGATGATGCTGAGGGTCAATCTCGTCAGAATAATAGCAGGATGGTGAGCCTCTCAGAGCACGCTGAGAACCCCACCTCTGAACTGTTTCTGGAGAATTGGTTGCTCACAACTGTGCTCATAAACACACAGTCCTAGTCTTTCACGATGGAAAGAGTGCACAGGATGCCGGCCCAGCCCCTCCACCAGGTGCCCCTCTGAGACCTATGGTCAAAAGGCTACTCAATTACCGCAACCGAGATGATGTCCGACAGAGAGCCCGCGCTCACGGCCCTTGGGACTTTGAAGGCCATAAAGTACATATATTCCTTGAATACACAACAGAGGTGCAAAATAAGTTGCAGAGCGTCATGGCGGTCAATAGCACTACACACCCTGAGATTGTCCTATAGTCTTCTATAACCCATAAACTTCGAGTCATGTCAACAACAAAACAACATTTTTCTCAGCTCTGATGAGATACGGGTACGGCTTGAGACAAAGGGCCATGATGTTCCAGACTGCAGGTCATGGATGTTAAAAAGAAATGTGGACAGCGCCATAATCGGTGCAGGCCCAGATGCCTGACATGGGCCCCCGTGAAAGAGGGAACAGCCAAGAAATGGGAGTCTCACCTCATGGATATCCGCACGAGGAGGGAACCAAGCACTCAGTGGGAATCCAGCCACATGGAAGGGACTGAGGGTGACTTGGAGACGATACTATCAGATAGACAGATGTCAATGAGGAGGGGCCCCCCATTCACACCCTTGATGGCAGACGAACTGATCTGAGCACACCTGAACACCTGAACACTGTGGGATGCTGTGCTGTCGAAGTGGTATACTGCCGAGGGGTTGGGGTGGACTGCGGCCTGGGGCTGCAACATATGTACATGAGGTGGTGGAGATTTGTCATCAGTGTACCAGATACCGAGATAATCCCCCCTACATCACAGCAGATATGCAAACTTTTATGGACTAATGTAGTGCTGTTGTTGCTGTTTAACTGGCTTTTAGTTAATATGGTCAAGACATGTTTTGCACTTACCAGGGTGCAAGGGACAGACTGCAGCTTGATATTAAGGTTTACCTCTCATCTAGGGCACACACCACACCTGACTAGTCCTGCACTGTCCAATCACAATGCAAGCATATTCCAGAAGCCCATGAATTATCTCACACTCCTTGAGAGGAATTGTTGCTATGGCACAGAAATATAACTTTATTATCTGGAATGTTAGGGGCCTGGGCACTCTGATGTAGTGCCATAGGGTGTACTCGTTTCTGTGCAGAAGGGGGGCACACATTGCTCGTCTACAAGAGATCCACAACAGCCTCAGAGCTGCTGAAACTGGGAAGGTGATGGAGGGGCCAGCTGTTTGGTACGGACTACTCTACTTTTGCAACAGGTACAATGATATGCTTTTGTGACAGGAACGATGATATGGGTCGGATGACTATAGACCCCAAGGGGAGGTTCACATTACTGGTTGGGACACTAGATGGGGCGGATGTGTCGTTAGCCAGTATTTATGCACCCAACACTCAGCCGTAACTGTTTTTTGACTCACTTGACCCACACCTTGTCCACTCCTTGGACACACATCGGATATGGGGAGGTGATTTTAACATGGTGTTAGACTGCACCCTGGATCATTCACTGCCGCTCCTTCCGTCGAAACCCAGTATACAACCTGCACTGGACTTCAGGTGATAGGCTGAGAGGTGGCAACTTTCAGATTTATGGCAGGAGGTACACCCGGGACATAGGGAATACTCACACTACCTCAGGCTACACGGGATACACACACGCATAGACAGGATTCTGGGATTGGTGGCACTTATACCATGTACAATATATAATAGGGATGGGATGCACACCTGTCTTCAATGAATACTTGAATTGAACATCTGAATATACTGTCAATCGTGTGCAAACTGGTATGATG
This sequence comes from Calotriton arnoldi, assembly GCA_963921515.1. NCBI lineage: Eukaryota > Metazoa > Chordata > Amphibia > Caudata > Salamandridae > Calotriton > Calotriton arnoldi. The sequence goes on from CAWUFW010005164.1 coordinate 1,283,142, forward strand.
CCAGCCCATGTTGGCACCCATAATAGACAACACATAAGGAGGGGCGTCATTCCACCCCAACCAATTGCACAGCTCAATGAGCGCCTTTGCCGCATGTTCTCTTAACTGCACGTTAATCAATAGAATCCATCTATTCCATCTCTGTAGCTCATATTCGCGTCCTTTTGATATTTTTGCGCCCACACGTGGACTAATGTGCATTTTTCAAGGTTTCTGATGCTCAAAATGTGTCCATCCGGACCTCTATACATGAACACGACTGAAGCGGTGATTCATCTGAAGCAGTGTTTATTCATAAAAACCCAATGCATTTCGGGCTAACATCGCCCTTCGTCAGGGGTCACTGTAAGCAATAGTTAAGAGAACATGCGGCAAAGGCGCTCATTGAGCTGTGCAATTGGTTGGGGTGGAATGACGCCCCTCCTTATGTGTTACTTATACCATGTATACACAATGCTGAATACTTGTGTTGAATGGACTCTGACCATAATCCCCTTCTGTTAACACTGTCACTGGGTAAGATGTTGACGGCTGTGCCCACATGGCAGCTACAGAAAGAAGCACTATTGGACTCCCCTTTCACGGATGCAATTGTGACAGTGATAGATGATTATTTTAGGGAAAATGAGGGCTTCGCCTCCCACTCCAACCTAAAGTGGTCATGTATAGATTCTGTACAAAGACATCTTACGGAATCAAGCAGTCACTGATGCAAAAGGTTCTCAAGGTGGAGAGGCGACTGCAAGAGCTAGAAATATCAATTGTCGAGAAACCCACTGAAATACAGCGACTGCTGGAAGTGATTCAGTCATATTAAACATTGATGGAGCACCTCAGGTGCATGCATTATAGGGAATAAATCACATGACAACACAGAGAGGGAGACAGGACAGGACATCTTTTGGCTTGGCTGTTTAAGTCAGACACTTCCCAGAAACCCTGGGATGGAGGGTTTTTAGTAAATTCAGGCAAAATGGCGCTCTGCTAGTTTACGCAAGTGTAAATAAGCACAGAAGTATATGGTGCAGCTAGGTAAGGGGATAAGCCCTATAACCCCTCAATTTTGTGTAGGAAAAACCCACACAGTCACAAATTTCAACATAAACCTAGGCACACATGAAGGTAATTACACAGTGTGTATGTGTTCACACAATCTTAATGAATTAGAAACAATGGTCAACGTCCTTGTTGGTAGAGTGTTCCCGGAAACCCATTGGTGCTATCAGACTACAGGCAGGTCAAATAGCCACAACACAGGGGAAAATTAACGCAGCCTTTGTGGAGTATTAGCAAACTCTATAAACAGCTCCACAAGTCTCCCACCATGCCCACATAGCTTAATTATTGGCCACCATACAGATTCTGAGCCTCACAGGCTCCCAGTCAGCGGCACTGAATGTTGAGTTGGAAGTGCATCAGGTGAATGCCATAAATTGAGCTACTGGCAAAGAGGAAGACATCAGGGATGGAAGGACTCCCCCCCCCAGAATTTTATATTGCCTTTAGGTCCTGACTGGCATCTCTGTTATATGCAGTGTATATGGGGGCATTTCAGAAAGGATTGCTCCCGGACTTTTCAGGGAGGCCACTATAGTGGTGTTGCCAAAACATAACTGAGACCCACTGGATGTCCAGTTCTACTGCCCCCTAACTCTGTTACACATTGACAATAAAATAGTAGGGAAGATCATTGCAAACCACTTGCTTCCCTATATACCAGGACTTATACACCTGAATCAATGCGGTTTCGTCCCGGAACATAATACTCATGTGAATATCTGCAGATTGCTACACATTATGGACCAACTGGTGAGTAGCCGGGGTCCCCATCGGTGCTGGCTCTTGACATCGAAAAGATCTTTGGTATTTTATTGTGGCCATACTTGTTTGAAGTGCAAGACATCACGGGGATTAGAGTAACATGTAATCTCCTAAAGTGGATCCTGGGTTCACACTGGGAAGGTCTACTCGAAAAGGTGGCACTATGTAGAGGCACCCAACAAGGTTGCCCCCGTCCCTAATATTGTTTGTATTAGCCCTCACTTGTATGATACATGCAAGTTTCCCTATGTGGGCATGTATCACACAGCAGCAGCATGGTATGTAGATGATGCACTGCTGTTTGTAAGCGACCCTGAACATACACTCCCTCAGCTGGAGTGGCTGCTATTGGATTTCAGAGAACTGACAGGGCTCAAAGTCATATGAAAGAAATTCAGCTTTTTTTCCCAATTATGAAGGCACATTCATCTGAGCATTCACCATACCCCAAAGATTCCCCGAGGTGGGAGCCCATCACGTTCAGATATCTCGGTGTCCAGGTTTATCACTTGGACATTGACCTTAGACAGGGTAACTTGGACAAAGGTGTGACCAGAATATGGCACACTCTTCCTTTCTGGCAACGTCTTATGCTTTCACCTCTAGGCCTGGTGGCCAATATAAAAATGATAATTCTCCCTTATCTCTTCTGTTTCTTTATATCCCTATCCCTGCAGGTATCTGGATATTTTTATGAGGGCTGCGTTTAGTGTTATCCGACCTGAGTTGTGGAACCCAGCACTGGTGCATAGCTATTGACAAGGCAATGCCCCCTTTGGATGAGGGAGGCATGGGGTTCCCAACGTGGAAACATACAATTTGCCTGCCTGATTATTGTAGCTGGCTAGATGTCTCACAGTGGAGACAGACACTTAAAGAAGAGACATCGGTTGCATCAAGGGGGAGACGTGTCTACTACAGGTACTACATTTTAGAGGTAGGAACCAATGCCCTTATCCCCGGACTTTACGGGTCATAAAGTCCTGCTGGGACAAGTACTCAAGGAGACTGGGACCAGGAGCTTTATACTACCTGGTTATACCATTATAGATCACCTCTGACCAGATGGGCGTTGCTGTAAACCACTCTTCTCAGGCGTGAGGCCAGGCCGGGGTGGTCACGAAGGGTGATCTATACGCAAACGGTCAACCTTTTATGTTTGAGAAGCTGGAGGACGGTTTCGATCTACACAAGTTCTTGACATATTGGGCACAAAGGGAAGCAATCAGTGATACGTGAGGGAACAGATCCAGGCAGCGAATGAAATCGGAGGTCCTGACCACCTTATTGACACATGGGGTGCAAGGCAGGGTGGTGACATGTGTGAATTGGGCTCTGGCATCAGCATTCTATGGAAATATGTCTGCTCTGAGAGCCAAGTGGGACTGTAGGCTAGGAGAGGATCTCTCCGATAAAGACTGGGAGCGCATATTGGAATACATGAAAACAGTGAATCAGAACCCTTGTTTCAAATATACACAACTAAATTATCTCCACTGCACCTATATGTCGCCAGCGAGACTGGCTAGTGTGTACTCAGGGATGACTGCAGAGTGTCTTACATGTCAGGATTCCCCAGCAGATTTCTTTCATGTGGTTTAGGAAAGCCCACACATTCACACATACTGGTTGACCCTTCTTGGTTTGCTTATGGAATTGACAAAATGGTCGCTTTCTCCCACCATGGCAGTATGCCTGTTGGGACGATTCTCTAGACCTGAGAAGGCCAAACATACTTCCAGACTAACTAAAGGGGGCGTGCAGCCCTTTGTGTGAAGGTTCAACAAAGCCTATTCAAGTGTAAGTAGGGTTATGCCAAGCTCCACCCTCCCATCCTGCCAGTGATGGCCCACCTGAGTTCTCTATTGAGTGTGGCTGTCTAGGAGGAATACACAATGCCCAACTGTCAGCTATACCCAGTCATGTGACCAGGAGATAGGCAGCAGGCACTAAATGGCTATGGTAGGGAAAATGCCAACTTTCTAAAAGTACACCAAGGGGTTGGGCCTGTACCTACGTCCAAACTGGGCCACAATAATATGAGAAACAAAGAGTGCATTAATGATTAATACATTCAAAGTAACCACCTTGCACTCTAAAGTGGTTCTGGTGCTTTTATTCCACCTTTTCTTATTTCATTTCTTTTTTAAGTCCAAACATGATAAACATAGTTATTATTTTTCAAAAGTGCATCCTGCCATACACAGCTAGACCATCCAGCTAGAAGCAGCCACCAATAATTTAACAAACAACATTGTGTACAGACAGGACAATTAGCCTGGTGTAAACTTTGTATGGTCTAGCTGTGTATGGCAGGATGCACTTTTGAAAAATAATAACTATGTGCACTGCCTCAGTTATAACTAAGGACTGGTCTGTTTCGTTTTGTCATGTTGTGTCATTCACAAGTATTGGTTTGCTTTTGATGTCTTCGTGAAATGTTTTAAATTTTGTTATTATTGTCATGTTTAACTGTTGCACGGTGTATCTTTCTCTATGACATGAATTAAATGTTTAGGGGGCCCGATTCACAGAACTAACTTAAGACAAAATCCTAAACTTACTACCATTTTGGTATTCACAGAAGGCACTTACTCATTTTGGTATTCACAGAAGGCACTTACTTACTCATTTTGAGTAACTTACTCATTTTGAGTAACTTGCTCATTTTGTGTAACTTACTCATTTTGGTATTCACAGAAGGCACTTACTCATTGATGAGTAAGTGCCTTCTCTGAATACCAAAATGAGTAAGTTACTCAAAATGAGTAAGTTACTCATTTTGAGTATTCACAGAAGGCACTTACTCATTGATGAGTAAGTGCCTTCTGTGAATACCAAAATGAGTAAGTTACACAAATGAGTAAGTTACTCAAAATGAGTAAGTAAGTGCCTTCTGTGAATACCAAAATGGTAGTAAGTTTAGGATTTTGTCTTAAGTTAGTTCTGTGAATCGGGCCCATTGTGTTTGTACTTAAAAAGAAATGAAATAAGAAAAGGTGGAATAAAAGCACCAGAACCACTTTAGAGTACAAGGTGGTTACTTTGAATGTATTAATCATTAATGCACGTCCAAATTACTCTTTGTTTCTCAACTTTCTAAAAGTGGCATTTTCAAAATTATTATTTAAAATCCAACTTCACCATGAGAGAGGATGTTTCATTACAATTCCAAAGACACGAAACAAGGACTGGTTACCTGCTCTCCTTTGGTAATTATCACTTATTAAATGTGGTACGGTTCCTCCAATGTTATCCTATGGGAGAGGTAGGCCTTGCAGTTGTGAAAAACGCATGTGGTTGTTTTTCACTACCAGGACAGGAAAAACTAAACAGTTCATGTCCCACTTTTAAATACTCTGCACCCTGCCCTCTGGGCTGTCTAGGGTCTTCTCTCGGGATGACTTAAATGTATTAAAAAGGAAGGTTTGAGCCTGGCAAAAGGTTTATTGTGCCAGGTCGAAATGGCAATTTTAAAATGCACGCATAGGCTGCAATGGCAGGCCTGAGACATGTTTAAAGGGCTACTTAAGTGGGTGGCACAATCAGTGCAGCAGGACCACTAGTAGCATTCAATTTACAGGCCCTGGGCACAGGTAGTGACACTTTATTAGGGACTAGCAAGTAAATTAAATATGCCAATTGGGTATAAGCCAATTCTACCATGTTTCAAGGAGAGAGCACAAGCACTTTAGCACTGGTTAGCAGTGGTAAAGTGTGCACGGTCCTAAAGCCATTAAAAATGAAGTCAGCATAACAGGAAACCTCCTGTTATGCTGACTTCATTTTTGCTAGTTTTAGGACCGTGCGGCAAAACGTTTGGGGAAAACCAAACCAAGGATGCCAGATCTAACACATGGCATATACCAAAACCGGCTCCAGAAGCCTCATCCACCAGACTTATTGATTTTCTGTCCAATTTAGAGGTAGGAAAAGCACCACACTTCTGGCTGAAGAGCTTCAGCTCACTCCATCATCAAAAACCTTCAAATAATGGCCCATCTTCCACAAGGCCATAATGTCAGGACTTGAATAGTAAACATCATAATTCTGCAGTTTCCCTGACATGCTAGGTTTAGACCCTTCTTCAAGCATAGAAGAAGTTATGATTGGAGAATATGGAAAAAGGGATCTCGGAGATTAGGCAAGCCTCGATTTCGAGCTGTGGGTGGACTTCGAGCTCAGAACCTATATAAGCTCCGCGCAGACACTGGGTCAGTGCCTGGAAATATCTCCCAGCTGTTTCAGCTGACTTTGCACTCGATGGTTCATCACTCAACTGTTGCGTAGCCCCACATTTGTTTTGTTCTCCCTCTTGGATCCCGCCCCCAACTCCCTGTATCCTATCCATCCCTTTTGCCCTTGCTTACCTTTTGGTTCCTCTCAGTGTCAAGGTCCTCTCCTTCTTGTGCATCCACGAACTGCTGCAAGTGCTACTGATGATTCATTCTGGTAGCACTTTATTGCATTTATCATCCATCTGGAACCCTTTCTACATCCAGTCAGCTTTTCCAGGAAATAACTTTCTCCATCACAACAGTCCCAAAGCCTCTCCCCAGGTATTCGTCCCCAGACCCAAGATATCACCAGAAAGCGAACTTCCCAGTACCATATATCAATTAATTTTATGATAACTCGGGAACGCCCGTCTGCATACATGCATGCCAGCTCGTTACCCGGGATCAAGACTCACTGCCCCAGGCTGCACTGCGCTCCAAACATGCACCCAACGTCATCAGCAGCGCCAGGAGGCGCGTGTTTAAAAACTGAAGCAGGCTCCTGCAGCGCGGGACGCCCGTCTGCATACCTGCATGCCAGCTCGTTACCCAGTATCAGGATTCACTGCCCCAGGCTGCACTGCACTCCAAACGCGCATCCTACATCATCAGCAGCGCCAGGAGGCGCGTGTTTAAAAACTGAAGCGGGCTCCCGCAGTGCGGGACGCCCATCTGCATACCTGCATGCCAGCTCGTTACCCGGGATCAGGACTCACTGCCCCAGGCTGCACTGCGCTCCAAACGCACACCCAACATCATCAGCAGCGCCAGGAGGCGCGTGTTTAAAAACGGAAGCGGGCTCCCGCAGCGCGGGACGCCCGTCTGCATACCTGCATGCCAGCTCGTTACCCGGGATCAGGACTCACTGCCCCAGGCTGCACTGCGCTCCAAATCCGCACCCAACGTCATCAGCAGCGCCAGGAGGCGCGTGTTTAAAAACTGAAGCGGGCTCCCGCAGTGCGTGACGCCCGTCTGCATACCTGCATGCCAGCTCGTTACCCGGGATCAGGACTCACTGCCCCAGGCTGCACTGCATTCCAAACGCGCACCCAATGTCATCAGCAGCGCCAGGAGGCGCGTGTTTAAAAACTGAAGTGTGCTCCCACATCGCGGGATGCCCGTCTGCATACCTGCATGCCAGCTCGTTACCCGGGATCAGGACTCACTGCCCCAGGCTGCACTTTGCTCCAAACGCGCACCCAATGTCATCAGCAGCACCAGGAGGCGCGTGTTTAAAAACTGAAGCGGGCTCCCGCAGCGCGGGACGCCTGTCTGCATACCTACATGCCAGCTTGTTACCCGGGATCAGGACTCACTGCCCCAGGATGCACTGCACTCCAAACGCGCACCCAACGTCATCAGCAGTGCCAGGAGGTGCATGTTTAAAAACTGAAGCGGGCTCCCGTAGCGCGGGACGCCCGTCTGCATACCTGCATGCCAGCTCGTTACCCGGGATCAGGACTCACTGCCCCAGGCTGCACTGCACTACAAACGCGCACCCAACGTCATCAGCAGCGCCAGGAGGCGCGTGTTTAAAAACTGAAGTGGGCTCCCGCAACGCGGGACGCGCACGGGCAAAGGGCGGGACCGTCATTGCCAGGAAGAGGCAGGGCGGGGCCACCCCCTTTTCATCTGGTACACGGACTGAGGACATTGTGGCAGGCAAGCTTATTCTTGCTAAGGTACTGTGTTTGTTGCTCTGCCTATGTTTTTCATTACACGACTCCTGCACGTCTAAAACATTAAGTAGTAACCAGTTTTAACTTCTATTTATAGTAATCACACCGAGCTCGTGTGCCATCTTTGTTTGATAGCAATTGGGCATTGTGGAAACCAGAGTCAGATGGTTGAGCTTTAGTGGGTGGGTCTGTTTATTTGATCTGTCATCAGCCAGAAGCGTAGGAAGATGGGGAAAAGAAAATCTATGGAGGGTAGTGGGAGCAGTGGGGGAAGTGTTAATAGCCGGACTGACAAAGGTAAAAAAGCCAGGAAGTCTCAGAAACACCCAGGTAGCAATTGTGTCTTAGACTGCATAGACACTCTTATCAGTGAATGCGAAAACATCCTCGAGGCTGATCCATCTACGCACTCTAGCCCTGATAAAGCTCCCCACCTGCCCTCCCTCCCCTCCAAGCCTAAAGCTAGCAGCTGCCCTACCATTCCTGCGATATTTCAAAAATCACTTAAAAAAGGGGCTCCCGCATCCAGCACCGACACTAGCTTAGAAGAAGAGTGAGCTTGCTATCCCCCCACCGCTCCCTCTGGTGTTGATCCCCAACAGACAGGTGCCGTAATTTCTTGCGCAAATAGGTTCTCACCCTTGTCGGACCTGCCTGATGTAGATAGGGAAGATATGCCCCAGCTACCCCCGAATTCGCTCCCTGGTAGAGGGACAGACCCTGGGCCTAGCCTAGAATCTCAGGAAACACACCATCTTATAAACACTCTTAGACTCGAAATAGGGGCTGTGAAATTGATGATTGAGAACCTCACTTCTCTGGTCAACCGCCTTGTTCAAAAGGATTCTTCCTGGTCCAGGGTATCGAGCCCCAATTCTACAACAAACCATACTCAACAGCCCCTGGTCAATCAGACTGGTCGCGTGATAACTGCACAGGGCATAAATACCCGCCCCAATGGCCTTAACTTACCCTCTACTGCAGCTCTACCCCATAAAGTAGCCCCTCCTTCTACGCTGGTCAAGTGTCCAATTAATTGTAGCTCCAGTTATCTAAATACTTGCCATAACATGCCATCAACTCAGGGTCAACCACTATGCCCCAGACCTACTTCCTTACCCCATGCACAATATTTTTTCCGTGATGCCCAATATAGGCCGACCCAATCAATCGCTCCTAGTCTGGCCGATGCACCCAAAATCTCCATGGTTAATGTGCCCAAGATTGACCCTAGAAATGGATTTGAAAATGCATATTCCCTGATCAATAAAGCTACTCATTGGATTTGCCAAGTCTGGGGTTGTCGTTCAGTCATACGAGATGACATTATCAGGGCTCGGAGGTTTTCTTCACCTGCCGAATCACTAGATCATATCTAGCTTACCCTAACCGGAGTAGATCTGGCAGAAAACCTTCTTGCCCTGGAATTTCGCACTTGCCCGCCTGGAAATTCCTCCATTCAATTCAGGCGATTCCAATTAGTTAGCCAGGGTAATCATGTTGTCAGGCATTCACATACTTATTTGAAAGGAAGCTCCACAATGGATACAAACGACTGACTACTGAGTGAGCTCCAAATTGCTTTGGAGCCTGTTATCGCTCCCATAACTTGTATAGCCCCCACTCCCAGTAATCGGGTACCACCTAGCGGCGTTGATCAGACGCCTAGAATTACACCAGCTAGACCAATCCTAGATGAAGAGAAGCAGGTTAATAGTGGCACGGTGCTTAATACACCAGCCGGGCAACTGGCATCTTGCCTCACTCCAAACAAACTAGCTGTAATATCTTGGAATATTGCATGGTTGAGGACCAAGGTCACTTCCCCTGATTGGCTCACATTCATCGAGGATTATGGCATTTGTCTCTTCCAGGAAACATGGCTGATGGAGCCCCTCTATTTGAAAGGTTATTTAAATTACCATATCCCAGCTACCAGTGGGGGAAAAGGCCGTCCTTCAGGGGGATTGACAATTTGGGCTCGCCAAGCGATTGACTACAATATCCAGGTGTTTCCAACACAGAGCAGGGACATCCTTGCAATTAGGCTGGAAATGGGCACGAAGGGAAATATTGACATTTATCAATCAATCAATCAAGCATTTGTATAGCGCGCTACTCACCCGGAGGGTCTCAAGGCACTTGGGGGAGGGGGGTCCGCTACTGTTCGAACAGCCAGGTCTTGAGTTGCTTCCTGAAGGAGAGGTGGTCTTGGGTAAGGCGGAGGTGGATGGGTAGGGAGTTCCACGTCTTGGCAGCCAGGTAGGAGAAGGATCTTCCTCCCGTTGTGGCTCTTCGGATGCGGGGGACGGCGGCGAGGGCGTGGTTGGTCGATCGTAGCTGGCGGGTGGGAGTGTAGAAGGTCAGACGGTCGTTGAGGTATCTGGGGCCTTGGTTGTGGAGAGCTTTGTGTGCGTGGGTGAGGAGTCGGAACGTGATTCTCTTGCTGACGGGGAGCCAGTGCAGGTCTCTCAGGTGTCCGGCGATGTGGCTGTGTCGGGGGATGTCCAGGATGAGTCGAGCTGAGGCGTTCTGGATGCGTTGGAGTCTTTTTGAAGTTTGGCTGTGGTTCCGGCATAGAGGAGTTGCCGTAGTCCAGTCGGCTGGTGACGAGGCCTGGGTGACCGTCTTCCTGGTTTCGGTGGGGATCCACCGGAAGATCTTGCGCAGCATGCGTAGGATGTTGAAGCAGGACGAGGAGACGGCGTTGATTTGTCGGGTCATTGAGAGGGAGGAGTCCAGGTTGAAGCCCAGGTTGCGTGCGTGGTCCGTTGGTTTGGGTGCGTTGCCCAGGGCAGGGGGCCACCAGGAGTCGTCCCAGGCGGAGGGTGATGATCCTAGGATGAGGACTTCCTTTTTATCGGAGTTCAGTTTCAGGCGGCTGTTCCTCATCCACTCGGCTACGTCCTTCATCCCTTCATGTAGGTTGGTTCTGGCGGTTGTGGGGTCGTTGGTGAGGGAGAGGATCAGCTGGGTGTCGTCGGCGTAGGAGATGATGTTGAGGTTGTGTTGGCGTGCGATGGCTGCGAGGGGCTCATGTAGACGTTGAAGAGGGTGGGGCTGAGTGATGATCCTTGTGGTGCGCCGCAGATGACTTCGGTGGCCTCGGAACTGAACGGGGGAGGCGGACTCTCTGGGTTCTTCCGGCGAGGAAGGAGATGATCCACTCCAGTGCCTTCTCTTGGATTCCGCCGTTGTTCAGGCGTTGCACTAGGGTGCGGTGGCAGACTGTGTCGAACGCTGCGGAGAGGTCCAGGAGGATGAGGGCCGCTGTTTCCCGTTGTCGAGCAGGGCTCGGATGTCGTCGGTAGCTGCGATGAGGGCGGTCTCGGTGCTGTGGTTGGCCCGGAAGCCGGACTGCGAGTGGTCGAGGGATCCATTCGTCTCGAGGAAGGCGGCCAGTTATCTGTTGACGGTCTTCTCGATGACTTTGGCAGGAAAAGGAAGGAGCGAGATGGGGCGGTAGTTTGAGGTCGGTGGGGTCTGCTGACGGTTTCTTCAGTAGGGCGCTGAGTTCGGCGTGCTTCCAGCTCTCTGGGAAGGTGGCGGTGGCGAAGGAGGTGTTGATGATGTCCCGGAGGTGGGGTGCGATGACAGCGTCGGCCTTGTTGAAGACGTGGTGAGGGCAGGGGTCGGTTGGTGATCCGGAGTGGATGGAGTTCATCGTGCGGATAGTGACTTTGGTGTTGATAGGGGTCCAGGCTCGGAGGGTGGAGGTGGGGGGCGTTGGAACGGTCGTAGGGTACGTCGGCTGTGTGCTGAAACTGTAGTGTATGTCTGCGATCTTGCTGTGGAAGAACGAGGCGAGCGAGTTGCAGAGGTCTTGCGAGGGAGTGATGTCGTTGTTTCCGGCGCTGGGGTTCGAGAGTTCTTTGACGATGGTGAAGAGTTCCTTGCTGTTGTGGGCGTTGTTGTCCAGTCGTTCCTTGAATGCGGTTTTCTTGGTGGTGTGGATCAGCTGGTGGTGTTTATAATGTCTATGCAAGAGGCTTGAGTGGCGGAAAGAAGTCGGAAGTTTTAGCGACTCTCGACGATCTCCTAGACTTGGATTCCCTAATCTTAATAGCAGGAGACTTTAATTCGACATTCGAGCCCCTTGCCATAGGAGAACACGATCCTACATGTGAGGAAGACGCTCAGTGGGGCATCCCAAAATTGGAACATACTCCCATAAAAAAGTGGACGGATGTAGCAATCCAAATCAACTCCATGTGCCTGAAGAAAGGCCTTCGGGCTGTAAATGGGAGATCTTCTGATAGACACGGGGCAAACACATTTAACAACGGACGCAGCTCTAGCCGTATAGACTATCTTCTAATTAATTTGCGGCTATGGTATGCTTTTGGGGATATGTCTGTTAGGGGCCGGGTAGAGAGCGACCACAATCCTTTATGTGCGACCTTTGATCTGTTACCAGAGAGGGTATTTACCCGGCCAAGCAGCATGGTGACCACCCTTGACGTGGTCCCCACAAATGACATGAGGCGATTGAATTGGGCGCAGATAATAGTGAAGCCCGAAATCCTAGCAACTATTAATACTGGTATTGATGATGCAATAGCTGAGCTAGAGGTTTGCTCAGCTAATTCCAAGGTTCCCGGAAATATAACTGCTATTCACAATGAATTCTTTGCCCAGCTACGTTCCCACTTTGTGAGGTATCATAAGGTCAAGAGCTTGCAACAAGTGAAAGGACCCCATTGGTTTAATGAGGAATGTAGTATGGCCCGTAGGTTCTTATGGGACGCGATTAAGGCAGGGGATCCTGTCATACTTCGGTCAGCTAGACTAAAATATAGGAGGGCCCAGGAAGAGGCAAAGAAAGCATGGGATGAAAGCAGATGGCAGGACCTCAGACTTGCTTGTGTTAGTAATAACTCCAAGCAGTTTTGGAATATAGTAAAATGGGACAGGGGAGGCCAGCCACCACCACCACAAAATCATGTAGCCCAGGAGCAATGGGTCAACCATTTCAAACCTCAATATGCCAGTAGTGTAACCGAGGGTAATCAGGCCGAGCTTCCGCGCTTGTTTTTCCAAGGCACGCCTTTTGAAGGGGCCGAAGTTACTACCGCCCTAGGAGCAGTAACGGGTGGAAGAGCACCGGGCCTAGATGGTATCCCGGCTGACATATTTCTTCATGATAAGTTAAGATGGTGCCGGTATATTGTTTTGTTAGCAAACGCAATTGCCCGAGGCGCACCGGTGCCCGATTCTTGGAAAGGGGCAGAGATTATCCCCGTTTTTAAAAAAGGGGATAAATTCCACCCAGGTAACTACAGGCCTATTAGCTTAATAGACTCCTTGCAAAAAATAATGGGTCGGTTAGTTTTAAATAAGGTCCAAGACAGGATAGATGAGCAGGGCATTTTATCTCCGCTGCAGGCTGGGTTCCGGTCACACGTCAGTACAATTGACCAGGTGTTTAGGTTTATATTAGTGTAATGGAGGACGGTGGTCCTAGGCAAGGGCAGCTTGTATGCTGCCTTTGTCGATCTTAAGTCAGCTTTTGACCTCGTGTCCCGTAGAAAATTATGGGCAGTACTGCAGGAGTTGGGGATTTCTCCCGAACTGCTTTCCCTCATTGCTAGACTCCACGAGGGCAATTTTGCCCAAATTCGCTGGGGCACCCAGGGTAATGTTACCAACCGCTTTCCCATAGAGAAAGGTGTGAGCCAAGGCTGTGTCATGGCTCCCACTCTATTCTCTTTGTTTATTAAAGAATCGCAAAGTTTTTAGAGTCTACCCCTACTGATGCCCCAGTCTTAGCTGGCATAAAAATTCCTATTTTAATGTTCGCTGACAATACGTTAATCATCTCAAAAACCCCGAACGGTCTTCAGCGAGCATTGAATCTTTTTGAGGAGTTTTGCTTTTTACGGGGATTGGAAATTAATGTTTCCAAAACAAAATTCATGTCGTTTAACCCACACAAGGGATTTAGAGGAGGCATATTAATGAACGATCGCCCCCTAGAACAAGTTAGTGCTTTCACATATCTGGGGGTTATACTACAGAATGATCTGAGGTGGGACCGACAGCTTGACATGGCCACGTTGAAGCACCGGCAGCTATCCGAAGCTTTACAAACTGAATTTAACACCTCGTTAACAAAACCAGTTAGCCTGGTGCTCCAAATATATAACATGAAAGTGTCAGTTCCGCCCTATACGGAGTGGAACTCTGGGGGTTTGAGAAGATGTCAAAGCTAACAGCAGCTGAAAATAGGTTCTTACGCAAGATCACAAGACTCCTGGAAAGCACCCCAGTTTGCCCATTGCTCTATGATTTAGGCAGGAAAGCACTGGCTGATATAGCGAGACTGCGCCCTATATTATATTGGCATAGGATTTGGTGCACTCCAGAACTGGCAACCTATGCAGCAGGCCTAAAAGATCTAATCAGTGCCGACCGCTTTCACAAAATCAAATGGCTAAGGGAGGTCAGAGCGTCCTTAGTAAGCATGGGCATGGTAACACTCTGGGAAAATCCCTTATGTGCCCTTTCCCTTCCAAGCAGATCCTAAAACAGAAATATTGGGATCTGGTGACCCACAACACTTACAGAAATGGTGACACGTCCTCTCTCACGGGCAGATTCATAGAATTTAAACCATCCCCAAGCCTGGAGCAGTACTGGGACACAGTAACAAAACCTCACAATCGGAAACTATATTTCCAGTTCAGGGTAGGCTCATTACCAGTTAAGTCCTATACAGCAAAATGGGTCACAGAGGGCGATAGATCATGCCCCACCTGTAAGGTGCAGGTGGAGTCATTGGCCCATTTGTTGTTTGTCTGCCCCGCATATGATGGCCCGTTCCGATCGTGGCTGACACCAATTTGCAGAACATTGGGCACCAGAAGGAGTGGAGACGCACAAAGAATACTGCGCACGAACACCTCAGCCCCCATTGTCATTGCAGTAGCGAAATGTTTAGGATTGTCTTGGGCTATTAGATCGAAGGCACTCCATGCACTTTGAAGGGTTCATTAGTCAATCTTAACCGGAGTTGGTACATATGTAAAATGTGAACATGTTTTTATTGCCTGTGATTTAACCTTGTATCCTAGCACCAATTTATGTAATGAATTTTAATTGATTTTATGTCTTAGTATTTTATAGTTGTTTTAAACCGTTTTATCTCTTTCGCCAATCCGTCCTAAGATCTGAAGCATCAAATTATGGTTTTAAATCGCGTATATGTATTGTGTTTTATGGAGTTTGTACTGTATGTACCGTGCTTTCATGACTTGCATGTCGAATAAAGCTTGATGGATTGGATAACTCGGGCCCACAAGACATTTTCATTTTTCAGAAGATACACTGTTCCTTCCCAATCCAGCTTCATTGACATTTGTTTTGGAACATAGTGGATGAGGCAGCCTATCTCATCAACAAAGATTCAGACTTACTTGGAAATATCATGGTTAAAAAGTCCCAAAAACAAAATGGTAACACAACAATGGGAAGTGTAAAGAAACAATAAACAAAACCAATAAAAAACACGCCCCCCAACATAAAATACACACTGAGTAAAGGTCTGGTTCAGAGACCCACGAAGATGCAAAATTACACCCAGCAGTGGTGCAACAAGTACCTGACAAGTGCAACTGATGTTAGTGTGATAGTTTCATGCATTCCCTTTCTTCTACCTCATACCTTTGCAAAGGAACTCATAATGAGATCAATGTGAATTTATGCAATACAAAACCGTATTGGTACATTCTTTCGAGGGTTTTTGCCCGATGTTTTTTTGTCACAATTGTGATCACATTGTTAACGCAAATTGCACCACAAATTGATGCAATTTAGGGGCTCATTACGATGACGGAGGGACTGGAGTCCATCCGCCATCGTGGTGGTGACCGGGACCGTCCGCAATACATGCAGCGGTTTCACACACCACATTAGGATGCGACTGTCACCATGGCGGTTGCATCTTGCATATTTAACATTGCGATGTTAAAAATGCAGGTCCTGCATTTCAATGCACTATGTGGCAGGAACCACACGGTGCCTGCCACTTGGTGCACCAAAATGTAGGGGGTACCATGGGTACCCCCCCCCGTGCACACACACCCCCCCCCCAACACTTTTGGGGCCTGCAACGGGCCCCCAAACAGAACCTCTGCCAGCTTTTTCATGACAGTGTCGCCGTCACGGAAATGCTGGCTCAAAGGCTGCACCATAATATGGTGGACGGTGCCTGCTAGGCACCGCCACCATTTTATGCCTGCAGGCCGCTCCGCCAGGCAATCGGTCTGATTGCCTGTGGTGGGACCGTGACGGACGGTCTTTCCGTCCACACGGTCGCAGTGTGGATCCGCCCGCCATCATAATCGGGCGGGCGGTCACTACACGTTTGGTGACGGACGGATCGCCACTGCACTGCTGGCGGTGGCAGTCCGTCCGTCATCATAATGACCCCCTAAGGGGAGAACATGCCAAGAAAGTGTTGTGGGAAAAAAAATTGTCGCTAATAAAGTAATTCAAAGAAATATTCGGTAACTTGAGACTTCACAAAAAACTCGGTAACCTCGCCTCACTCCACGGCCAGAACCAATACTGAGTGCAAATTCACTCTTGGGAAGGAGGAGCACACACACAAAGCTGTTATGACCTATATCTTCATACCTACACTTAAATGCTGGACAGTAGTGGGATAAAGCAATATAATAAGTGGAGTTATGTTCGTGCAATATACTTTTCTCATTCAGGTGTTAAATCATGAAATATCTTGCCGGATACCACGCTCTATGAAACGGTGTTATGGGATTATCATGGCTCACATCAGTGCTGGCAGCCTTCAGCATGAACTGTCCGCTTGTCTTACGAAGTTTCATAGAAATAATTGGAACATTTCATCTGAAAGGTATTCGGATGTCATATGCCCACTATGTTTACCAGATAGTGAACACCGTGAAGAGACAGACGCATACATCTCCTTATAGAATGGGCTTTATCAGACGGCTGCTATCTGCAATGACAGCATTAAACTAGCCGGACAAAGTACTTTTTTCTTCAACACAATGCATTATTCGACAGCTGGAATCTCCTGTAGAGCAGTAGCTTAAAGTATCCCAGAATAGGGCTCTTTTCTTTGCAGGATGCCTCTTCTGTGTTTGCTGTGTGCCAGCTGTCAACACAGATAACGTCAATTATAAATCCCTGTTGATAAAATTGAACTTATTATGCCATGGAAAGCAAGAGTAGGAACACGGTGATCCAATCAGGCTGAGGCGTACAGTTTTTAATTTGGACAATGTCAAATACACTTTTATAGAGGACAGTTTTATATATGATGCTATTTCCGAGGTTTACCTTAACATTTTTTGACCGCACGCAAATTTACATTTTGCATATCAATCTCACAGAAGATCAGGCATTTAACATCCTATTAAGAGCCAAAATATGAGTCGGAGCAGTGGGATCTGCAGGGTTGTGAGGGGCATGGGCATGGCACCTCATCCAATTCCAATTGGTCAAGAGTTCTAATATTTACAATTACAGGGTGCAAGAATACGGGGGGTAATTTTACCAGGATATTATGGCAAACCCAGAGGGCTTAGGTACAAACTATCCCCTACCTGACCTTATTCAACAGCACAGCAGGAGACATGAAATGCTGCCCAGAGCAGCCCAAGACCCGGCAATGCTGACTCTGCAACCTCCCCATCCCACAGCACCCACACAGCATCACATATTATCAAATTATAAATAGACAAACTTCAACTAAATTACATTTTTATGTCATAGACTGCAATGTTCATTTTAGTGTAAGATGTTATGGAAAATTGAGGTTATTGTAAAATATTTTTTGAAAGTTATTTTTGCAAAAGATGTTTTTGAAACTAATACTATTATATGCTTCCACTGCGATCCCCGCCTCATAGTAAATACTTGCACTGAGCATGTGGGAAATTTTATTCCAATAGTCCATGGAATCCAGGAAAACATGCATTTTTCCACTCAGTAATTCCAGGCTCAGTATCTTCACCTAGGGGTGGGTGAAATTTACGTAATTTGGGTTTCATATCTATGCAAAATTTCTTAACAATTGCTCAAAATAAGGCATAATTACTAAAAATGCACCTATGGTGCCTGGCGTTAAAAACATTTAGGGGTGAGCGGAACTCATGGAGTTTCGCTCTGCAAAATTTAGGGGAGTCACATAAAAATTAAGGAAGATTCCACAAGCAGGCAGAATATGTCACGTTGCACTGCTCGCATGGATTTTTGGCACCAGGAGCTTGCTACACAGTGTAAATTCAATGCGAACGGGACCACGCAGCACGCCAGAGGGCGCTGCTTCTTTCTGCTGCTCGGGTAGGATTTTCTACTCCAGCGGCAGCTTTCTCAACACGAACACCCGCAACATGATGCGACTGCCTGCGTTGAGAAAACTCACTGGGAGGCTTTCTAGCACCCGAAAATCATGCTAGGGGATGCACATTCTTGCTCACGCTCACCTATTTAACGTTGGCGAGCCGCGTGCCTGGAAAAACTATTCCACGCAGCGGTTGGTGGAGTTTTGCCAAAACTCCACATTCCAAGCGAAATGCAGATTGGAGTTTATCGTCTACCCTTAAAAGAATTATGCCAGAAATGCATTTTATGTGTTAAAAAAATAGCTCAAAACATGCAAGCCATGTTGCAGAAGCGCGCAACCATTTTCTTCACTCCAGCCTGCCACTGCCTAGTTACATTTTGTGCTTCCCTGCTCCCAGGCCTTTCCACCTCCATCCACCCCATTCTTAATCACCTCTCCCCATTTTTTCAAATTTATTTTCAAATTTATGTTACTTTTAGACTTCCCCAGTGCGTTTATTTTTTATTTTTGTTCCCCGTTTGTCCAGTTTTGTAGGTCTTCCCTTTTCCTTTAGTATTCCCCACTCCCAAGATATGGCAGAGACAGGCAGCACCTCCTGGACCCCTCTGGTCGACGGCAGCATGAAGGAGTAACACACCAAAATATTTTTAGTGAGGCAGAGGTGGCAGAGTAATATTTACATTTTTTTCGCAGCACTACCTCCCCTCATTCCGGCAGGAGATGGTAGGCCTGGAAAAGGGTACATCCGAAGCTTCTTTGGGGTAGAGTGTGGCACAGCATCTAATATGTGAAGGAAGTGACCCGATTAGGGCCACCTGGGTCACTCGCAACCACCTCTCAGCCTTCCATACAAATGAAGAGTCGGTCAGACAATAGAGAATACAAACCAAGTATATTTTATTCAGGCACACTCGAGCGGAGTCCAGTCTGACCAGCCTCCTAGGATTACTACAGAGGGACTGACTTCAGCAAACATAGAGATACATTATGTACATTTTTGAAGCAAGAAAGTCCAGCCCATAATGGAATTCTACTAGCAGGTGCAGCTAAAACAAAGAAGTACAGTAGGATGAGTTTCGACTCTGAGGCCGGGCACACATTATCTCCATGCCAAGGTCGTTCTGTTCGTGTCTACCGCTGGACTAGTGAGGGAAAGCCTCTATCTATGGCAAAGGAATGCGTTAATAAGAACAGTGTATTCATTAGTAGAGCAAGGCCTAACCTTGACGAAATGGAACTTTTCCACAGACTACTTCTTGAGAAGGGAATACGAAGCTCACAACATGATTCAAAATGGCGGCTGAACATAAAATGGTGCCACGAATGCTAACTTAACATAAGAACAAAACACAAGCAGGGTAGCAGAACATTTTAGGGACATATTATCAAGAACGGCATTAAAATTATCGCCGCTTTAGCGGCAGAAAACTGCCGCTAAAGCGGCGATAATGGGCTTGATAATATGCCCTTGAGAATTCCAATAGAAGCCCATGTTGACACCAGAACATAATTTTAACGCCGTTTCTTGATAATATGCCCCTATGTTTCATCATATGTTAGGGTTTTTTTACACACTTTTGAGACTGCTTGTGGTCAAGAGGGTAGTGGGACATGTTAGCCCAAGAAAGGTATGGTCATACTGCCTAGATTCTTTTCCATTGTGAGATCGAGGAATGGGAGCGGAATCAAGTGGACGTCAAGTAAATCATTCTTATACTAGCCTGATGCCCATGGGATATCAGGAGGATAATCTGAAATCAAGAGTTTTGGTGTTCCTCCATAGTCCTTCTGTCACTATTACATTCTCCATCTCCGTGAGTTGCAGTACATAATGGGAGATTGACTCTGCCCACAGTTTTCAGAATGACAAAATAGCAAAAACGTTTGAAGCGAGTGGAGGAGCAATATCATTTGTAGGAAATGATATGTAGGGCAGAGAACTATTTCTAGGGTTTGGGCTGAAGGGAGGAATAGAATAGGTTAGACAGGTGCTAGATTTGTTTGCCTGTAAAATGCCTTTTTGTAGAGAATTCTACTAATCAGTTTCTTCTTTATCTTTCCTCATTTCATGACAACAAAAGAGGACCAAAAGGGCCAGGACCACCACAACACCCCATACCCATGTCCATGCCCTTGACGATTTTGGCACCAGTGCCACAGACTCCACACCAGACATTCCTACATGTGCAGGTACGTCATGTTTATTATATCTTACTTTACTAATATGCTTTATAGTCTTATCTACTTTATTATCCATTATTCCTGCATTGTCCTTGTGGTTTCTTTTATATTCCCTCTGTTTCCACAGTTTACTTCGTCCAGTTTGTAGCTTTATTTCCCCACTTTTTTGTTACTGGGAGAGAAACCTTTCCCTCACCCTTGATTTGCATATCTTCTTTCCATTCTCTTCCTCTTCTTTAATCATTGTTTCTCTAATCCTTTCTTATTCATTTACCTCTATTAATAAACAATTGTTTGATAGTGTTGAATTGTTGAATACTTGATTCTAAAATGCCAAGTAAACCTTTCAAAGTTATACTCTGACCAGTAATAATTTTCCATTTGTTACATATTCTTTATTTAACATATGTAATGCGGTGTTTAATACTGATAGTCTAGTAACAGTGTTTTATTTTTGCCTAAGGAGAACCATAACCACTTGAGGCTGTGGAGAAGGTCAAAGACCATCATATGGAGGGGGTTGAAACGACTAATAGGAAGAGTAGTAAGTCTTCTTCCTTTCTCAATGATTGATGCTGCATGTGTTAAGGTAATCTTCTTTTAAATAATCCACATTTCTATGTTTCTGTTTCAGACTCTCTTCCACTGAAAGTAATCTGGAGAAGAAAAGGTGTGTTGCCCAATGCCAACTCATACCTATCACCTACCCTTTACATCCAAAACAGCCTACAATCCCATCTCTAACAAACAACAATGTCTCAAGGGTATCGTTTCAAAGGACAAATATACAAGCATGTGTAATGACACAGTTAGTTATACAGGATTTAATCCAAGGGGAAAGAAACCAGGAAATATATCATTTAAGTGAAGAATATATTTAATGTATATACATGCTGGACATATTAACTTCATATTCAAGCACATGGATCAGTAGCACTGCGTTACATTCAATGGCATGTAACCAACAAAATACTGTGCACAAGTGCTCGTGAGGTGTAGTGACGGCGCAAGTGACACATGACGTGGTATAAACAGTGAGGAGGATGGCGCAAACAACAAGTGAAATAAAAAACCACGATTTACATATTCAGGATACCACGACAATAAATGACAAGAAAAATCAATTTTTAAATGTGTAGGGTATCCATGATTGGAGCGCCAAAGTTCCACTGTGGAGTCGACGGCGTTTCGCCTGCAAAAGTCTTAGGCCATCATCAGGACCAGGTTACATTAGTTCAATTGCAGTGTCTTAACGTTCAAGAGGATTAATCCCAGAATTGAACTTGGACCTATTAGAATGTTGCTGGAAAGTTCCAATTTCAAAGATATTAAGTATCGAAACGTAGGACAGAGAACAGCCGAAGAGTCTGTCTGTCTATCAGGAATGAATCACAGGTCGCCGGCGACCTGTGATTCATTCCTGATAGACAGACAGACTCTTCGGCTGTTCTCTGTCCTACGCTTCGATACTTAATATCTTTGAAATTGGAACTTTCCAGCAACATTCTAATAGGTCCAAGTTCAATTCTGGGATTAATCCCTCTTGGACGTTAAGACACTGCAATTGAACTAATGTAACCTGGTCCTGATGATGGCCTAAGACTTTTGCAGGCTAAACGCCGTCGACTCCCACAGTGGAACTCTTGGCGCCCCAATCATGGATACCCTACACATTTAAAAATTGATTTTTCTTGTCATTTATTGTCGTGGTATCCTGAATATGTAAATCGTGGTTTTTATTTCACTTGTTGTTTGCGCCCATCCTCCTCACTGTTTATACCACGTCATGTGTCACTTGCGCCGTCACTACACTTCACGAGCACTTGTGCACAGTATTTTGTTGGTTACATGCCATTGAATGTAACGCAGTGCTACTGATCCATGTGCTTGAATATGAAGTTAATATGTCCAGCATGTATATACATTAAATATATTCTTCACTTAAATGATATATTTCCTGGTTTCTTTCCCTTTGGATTAAATCCTGTATAACTAACTGTGTCATTACACATGCTTGTATATTTGTCCTTTGAAACGATACCCTTGAGACATTGTTGTTTGTTATAGATTATTGCCCTAGTCTCTTTAGGGTTTATGGGCTACCTCCTGTAGTTTGTTACTGCTTACAATCCCATCTCAGCAGGTGCCACACTTCTCCTATAGTTTCTGCCTGAATAGCTTCGTATCATGGGTTTTATTACACTGTTCCATCTTCCACCTTCCATTAACCATGGGACTAAGCCTACTACAAATTATATGACCCAACCTGTTCATAGCCAAACCTAAACCTTCCCCAAGCCCTGACTATTTATTTGACCTTGCCTTATCAAACACTCTCTTGCTTCATAGCCCTGCAATCATGTTGTGTTGTACATTTAATGAATTTGAGGTGAAGGGTGTAGTGTGGGACTCAGTCTACATTCAGGGCAGGTCCCACCAGGGAAAAGTCTAAGAGCAGGGCCATTAGAACTGTTATGACATGCAATTAGTTGTCCAAAAATTATTTATAAAAGCATGCTGCTCTGCAAGGTTGGCTCAATTAAAGTAGATCAATACATAAAGTCAAATAAATTGTTTACCATAAATTTAATGCACTGTATTTTCCTATGGTAATATATGCATATTCTGCATCTTAGTCATTATTTATTAACACTGATGCGTTTTCCAGAACCTTCCTGGTGAAAAGGATATGATTCTCTGGCCCCCTGGCGCTTAGGACACAATCAATGCACCAATCTGAATCAGAAAATCAGTTGGACTGCAGCCAATACACTACTCACAGAGCAATGTTTGCGTAACATGAGTTTCCGGTAATATTCAGTCCGATGAGATGAGACAGGGTCACTTTAGTGGAAGCCCAAATCCTATATCATACATGAATCACACACTCCAGGAGCACTAGAAATAGAATATGCATTTTGAAAATGTTTGTTTTAAAATCCCGATCTAGTGCCTACAATATGAACTGTAACTCATAAAATACAAATAAAGCAGCAGAAATATGAATGAATATTGTAACCAGCAAGAAATATTCTAACATTTCTAGCACTAACATCCTTGTTTGTTAATTCTAGGCACTAGCCTAGCATATCAGTAAATTACCATCTTATCCTGAGTTTCAAAGGTGGTGCACACTTGCATGCCTGATTTAGAACAACAGGGCTACTGTTCCATCCTGCTATTTCTGTCACAAATCAACTGTGTGCATTGGGGGGCGTGGCCAACTGCCGGGAGAAATGGCTGCTCACTAGGGGAGCTCCCCCACGATACTCCCTAAATATCTGTGTATTCCAATGTTGCCCCGATTAAGAACTACCTGAAACGGTTGTCGATGGTTCCCATGAGGAAGGGGGGTCGCCCAGCCATGTTTGGGCCGGATCCGAAGAAGAGAGCCGCCGATCCGGAGCTGGTCCCGAGCGGTGCTGCGGAGGATCTGGCGTGGCTGGGAGGATGCGCGCCGCCAGGCTCTGCTGATCTACGCCTACAGTGCGGCCCCCGTCTGCTGCCTCCTGGGGGGCCGCTTTGATGACCCTCGAGTGTATCCTGCTTCCGCTGGAGGTGAGGCAGAGAAGTCCCCGGTAATTTGGGTGCCGGACGGTGCTGCGTGTATGAGACTGCCAGCGGCTGGTGCGCGAGCTACGTCAATGGCCCGTCGGGGCCAGCAGGAGTCGCATAGAGGCCTACCCGCTGCAGTGCACTTTCTCTACCCGGCTCTGGCCCCCAAGCCTCGCCACTGACCAGCTAGGGGTGGATTCCTGCCGCGGACTTCCTTCATTGTCGGCGCTGAGGGCTGCGGCTGTAGTGATCACGGTGGGGCACCTGGGAGGAACGACTCAGCGCCCCTATCCAGCGGATCATTGTCCTGTGCGGCGTGACCGGACGCCCGCAGAGCAGACACAAGTGGTGGCTGCCCCCCTGGCGGGACTGAGGCTGGGGCCCCCCGGGGACACGGGGGAACAGGCACTATGCAGTCAACAGAGCAGAGGGGGATTATTGGTAGTGGCACCGCCCCTCCCTTCAATAGCTGCCTTATTTGAGGGGGCACATGATGAATACACAGAGCGCTTAACCCAGGAAGATCCCCACCACTCGCCTTCAGGGTCTCCAGCTCACAAGTTGGTTTTCCACGCATCGCTAGTGAGACACCAAGCGCAAAAGGCTGCCCCCGGCACACCTCTGGAGGTACTTTCTTCTACGGCACCTCTTTCAGAGTCACCTGTTCAGGTGACACCTCTTCGCGCTCCCCCTGCAGCATCAACCAGGTACGATCTCTGGGGCGCTGGAGTGGAGAGCCCTGTTGCCGCTGCGCCCGGTGCACGCTGCACACATTGTTGACCCCCGGCCTCCCTGGACGACTGTTCGCGCCTCTTGCTCACATCCTGGCCGCAGTGCATAACATTTGGGTCACACTTCTGGGACTTGCCCTCCACGAGTGGCCACCGCTGGGAGCTCACATTGCTCCTTGTATCACTGAACACACTCAGAGCACGCCTGTTTTGAACACCCGGAACGCCGGGGCTGTGTTGTAGCCCCCCACCCTCTCTTTCAAGGGCGTGCATCAGTCATCCCTGACCCTGGCGATATCTGGCTGGCGAAACCCGACAGGCCGGCTTGGAGCGGATTCCATACGCAGGCGGCGGTGAGTAGCCGGCTGGCCCCTCCTGTTTGTCCGGCTGCGACTGAAGTGCCAAAAACAGCATGGCGAGTGGCCGGGGCGGACGTAATGCGCTCCAGACGAAGCTGGAAAAATACGCTTGGCAGAAGGGGCAGGGAGACACACGGACCTCTTCCATAGAAGCCAAAAACCCATCGGAGCCGACGTTGCAGGATATTCTGGCGGCCATCACCACGGTGCGTACATCCCTGGAGAGCCGCATTGACACCGTCGCGACTGAGGTCTCCCTTATCAGGGCGGATATGCGCAAAGCGAACGAGCGTCTCTCTGAGGTGGAATCCACTACTAAAGACCTGGTGACTGACGCTGATCTGCTTAAGCGCCAGGTTGCGGATCTGCAGGCCAACCAGGAACTGTTAACGCACCAACTCGATGACTATAAGGGCCGTATGCGCTGCAACATCGTGCGCATTTTGGGTGTGCCCGAACGGGCGGAGGGACAGGCGGCCAATCTCTATGTTGAAAACCTTGTGCTACAACACCTCCAACCAAAGGGACTATCCAAATACTTTTCGATTGAAAGGGCACACAGGGTGCCAGGTGGCAGGCCGAAGCCAGAAGCTCCGCCCCGCCCTCTCCTGGCACGGGTGTTCAACTTTAGAGATCGAGATATCATACTGCACTCAGCAAGAGTAAGCCCGCCGGTCACAATCGATAACAGCACTATCACTTTCTTTCCTGATTTTACACTACGTGTGCAGAAGCAACGCCGCAGCTTTTTGGAGGTAAAAAGAGCTCTGCATGGGCAGGAGATCAAATACGCGATGCTGTTCCCCGCAAAGCTACGTGTCGAAGCGGAGGGTAAGACCTGGTTCTTTTCCAGCCCAGAGGACGCATGGGACTGGCTTGAGGGATGGCACACAGTCGAGAAGAGGAACAACAGGGGCCGCCGAGGGACGGGTCGACAGCCACGGGCGGATGATCGTCAATGACCCACAAAGCCGGACAGTATTGTTGCCGATGCCTCACCGGGCCGGAGTCAAACGGAGGAGCGGTGAGACCCTGGACAGTTCTTAACTGCGATCCACCTTGGTGAACTTCTTGTGGTCACTGTACTCTGGGTGCTGCGCCCGTCATCTGTTGGGTGCCTGGGATTGCCTGCTGCAGATCCAGAAGACAACGGACACGTAACTACATATGCAGAGTGGGGCGATGGGGACATTCATTGACTGGTATTATCTCACGGCCCTGCCTCCTCACAGGAGATGAGTACGGGGGGCATAAGTTTGTTACAAGACATTGCTATGGGGAGTGGGGCCGGTACGCGCTCCTACAAGTTTTTTAGGGTGGGCGAAAGGCACTCTGCAAGTTTGGGGAGGCGGGTGGTTTCATGCCCGCCATGCAGGGAGGCAGGGAGGAGGGTGGAAGGGGGCTTATTGAGGGTGGGGGGGTTTTTGATCATTTTTATTTTCTTTGGTTGGGTTAATTGTGGGTTGGGGGGTGGACATCCTGTTCACTGCATCTCTCCATCATGCATCCTACTCTGTGCTTCGTACAGAGAGTTTGTTCTTGCAACAGGAGGGAGGGGGGTTGTTTTAGTGTGTATTGTTTTTTGTTTGCTAGGTATGACAAATATGACTGGTTTCACGGAAAGGTAATCGCTGTGTGCATGCTTTTGGTAAATCCTTCTCTGAAGTTTGGGTGGTCTGCTGCGGTGTCCTCCCCTAGGGGCGGTCACGGGAAGCTCCCCCTGCATTGGAATGACCACGCAATGGGACGCGATGGGTAAGACTACTAAGCAGGGGCTCACACTGTTGTCATGGAACGTAAACGGGTTGGGAGACAAGATCAAACGGGGTATAGTGCTTCAATTCTTGAAAAGACACTCCCCTGATATAGTCCTTTTACAAGAGACGCACTTGCTTGGAAATGCCTGTAGGACCATGTCGCGATGGGGTTTCCAACTGGTGGCTCACTCTGCTTTTGGCTCTGGCTCTCGGGGAGTGGGCATAATGGTTCGAAGATCATTCCCCATGACTATTGATCTGGTTCGCACTGACGCCCTGGGTAGATTCGTGGCCGCCTCTGGGACCTGGGAAGGGCGCATACTTAATCTCCTTTCTGTCTACGTGCCGCTGGGGTTGCACACCCAAGCCTTTGCAGACATTTGGGATCTCCTCTTAGCCTTGCCGGATGGCAGACTGTTGATTGGGGGCGACTTCAACTCTATCGCCTCTGATTCTCTTGACCGGTGGCCCCAGAAGGCCTTGCCACCCTCCCGCATGCGGATCCATAGCTTTCTTGGGGCGATGGGTCTGGTAGACGTCTGGAGGAGTCTACACCCGGCCGAACAGCAGTACACTTTCTACTCAGGTGCTCACCGTAGTATGTCCCGTATAGACTACGTTTTGACGCTCGCACATCAAATTGGCTGCGTGAAGGAAATACGGCATTTGGCTAGGGGTGTCTCTGACCACTCACCTATCCTGTGTCGCCTGGAGGAGGGGGAGCCCACATTTGGCCGGGTAGCCCCGATCAACTCCTGGTACCTCATGACCCCCCCAATCAGGGACAAGATCGTCAGTGAGTCTGACCTTTATTTCCAGGAGAACGTCGGGACTGTAGACTTGGCGACAACACTATGGGAAGCCTATAAAACTGTCATAAGGGGAGTGGCTCTGGCTCAGATCTCGGGACAGCGAAAGGAGAAGTGTGCAGATATGACTCGCTTGGAGGGTGAAATTTTATCTTTGGAGGAATCCCTCCGGCTTGATGACTCGGCAGAGGTGCGGCGGAGATTGCGCATTAAAGTCAAGGAATATGCCGACTTGGCGACTGAGGCTGCCAAGTCCCGCCACAGGGCCACACTCCGTAGAATCTATCACGTCAGTGACAAGGCGGGCAAACTGTTAGCCTGGCTTGATCGTAGAGACCAGGCCCGTAGAGTTGTGGTTGAAATAGAGTCGGACACTCTCTCCCGCCTCACTGCCCCCCAGGACATAGCGGATGCATTCGGCCAATATTACCAGTCACTCTATACATCCCGAACTCCACATACGGAGGAGGAGGCCTCCTCGCTTTTGCGAGATATCTCTTTGCCCTCGCTCACCGACGAGGAGCGCTCCGATCTTGACCTGGACATCACAGTCACAGAGGTCGAAAAAGCCATCCACGACTTACGCGGTGGGAAGGCGTCGGGCCCTAATGGCTTGCCCATTGAATTGTTTAAGCTCACTGCGGGCAAGATAGCGCCCTATCTCACTGCAATGTTTCAGGATAGTCAGAGGGGGGGGATGCTGCCCGAGGATCAGCGGCTTGCTAATATCGTAGTCATTCATAAAGTGGGCAAGCCGAGTAACAAATGTTCCTCTTACAGGCCCATCTCGCTCCTTAACTGCGAAGCAAAAATCCTCGCGAAGGTCCTTGCCTCACGGCTGCTTGGGGTCATTACCCGTCTGG
Source organism: Calotriton arnoldi (assembly GCA_963921515.1). Classification (NCBI taxonomy): domain Eukaryota; kingdom Metazoa; phylum Chordata; class Amphibia; order Caudata; family Salamandridae; genus Calotriton; species Calotriton arnoldi. The sequence continues at coordinate 1,311,507 of CAWUFW010005164.1, forward strand.
TCCACCCAGACCAGTCGGGATTTATGCCCGCTAGAAACACCTCCCTCAACCTGCGCAGGCTCCACGGAGTGTTGTGCCGTGCCGACACAATTAGAGAGGACGCTGTCATGGTCTCCCTTGACGCGGCTTCAGCATTTGATACCATCGAGTGGCCTTATATGTTTGCAGTCCTTCATAAGCTGGGCTTCGGGCCTGAGTTTACGAGCTGGGTTCTGCTTCTCTACCAACAGCCACTCGCTCAAATAGTGGTTAATAACAGGAAATCTCCAGTTTTTGCTCTTGGTAGGGGCACACCGCTTCTCTTTGCCCTGGCCCTCGAGCCTCTGGCAATGTGGGTCCGTAATCACCCCGCCATAAGGGGCCTTAAATGGATGTCCGGCTGGGAAGACCGTATATCGCTGTATGCGGACGACATCTTGCTTTATCTTGCGTCCCCGGCTGCATCCCTCAACGTGGTCCTTGACATATTCCAGGTGTTTGGCAGATATGCTGGCTATTCTATAAACGGGTCCAAATCGGTGTTGTATGCCCTCTATGGAAAGAGGCCTGTGCTCCCCCGGTGATATCAACTGGCGGAAGCTGTTGATGGCTTTAAATACTTGGGGATCTGGGTCTCTAAGGATCCGTCCAGATTTTACGATCGCAATCTCCTGCCACCCCTCATGCGTCTTAAAGCTGACGTCTTACATTGGAAAACGCTTCCGCTCTCTCTTTTGGGGTGTGCTGCCCTGTTCAAAATGATGTCCCTTCCCAGATTCGTATATGCTCTCCATAATACTCCACACTCCGTTGCACCCTCGTACTTTAAGGAAATCGACTGTATCATACGGGACCTGTTGTGGGAGGGTAAACCACCTCGTATTGCGACACACAAGCTTATGCTGGGGTGGGTCGACGGTGGCATAGGACTTCCAGACATACGGAAGTACTACTGGGCATCACATCTCGTGGCAATTAACCAATGTATGTATAGGCCACAGGGCGACCCAGCATTCCAGATTGACAGATGGCTCCTTCCGGGAGGCAGCTTTGAAGGGGCTCTTTATGTGAGGTCATTAAAGCCAGCCCTGACTGGCCCAACGGGACATGCGGTGCAGGTGTGGAAGGCGGCTACCAAAAGTTTGGGATGGGAGGGAAAAATTACGCAGGCTACACCACTCTGGTATAGCGAGCAATTGGGCAGGTTGATTCGCTCGAGAGGTTTTGATCATTGGGACCTTATCGGTATTACCAAGGTGGGCGATTTGTGGAAGTCAGGTGGGGTGGTCCCTTTCTCTTGACTGCAGCAGGAGTATGAGCTAGCGCAATCGGAATATTTTAGGTATCTCCAAATTAGACATGCCCTACTGGCGGTTCTCCCCGTGGGTAGTGAACTCCCTGATTCCTCCCCGCTGGAGGACAGAGTACTAGATGGCGATCTGCCGGAGAAGGCCATATCACTCATTTACAGAAAACTGGTCAACAACATGGCAGATCCCCTGACTTATCTGAGGGTTAAATGGGACCACGATGTAGCGGGACTAGATGATGACGAATGGTTGGCAGTGGTGGCATCTCCCCGGGAGGTGGCTATATCTTCCAGGCTGCGCCTGGTGCAGCTGAAAATTCTCCATAGAATCTATCTGTCTGGGTCAGTGTTGGTTCGTATGGGATATGGGTCAGACGGCTATTGTGTAAGGCGGTGTGGGCAGGAGGGAACCTTTGTTCACACACTTTGGGAATGCATGACCATCCAGAGATATTGGGAGGCAGTAGCTAACCTCATGGAGGAAGTGTTGGGGCAGCAGATAGACTGTAACATTAAACTGGCCCTCCTAAACATTTGGAGCCCTACGGACCTAAACTCCAGGGAGCGGACTTGGGTCACCTTGGGGCTGATGGTGGCAAAACGGAATATTGCAAGACTGTGGAGGGCTCAGAGCCCACCGTGCATCGAAGACCGGGGCAGTGATTTGGACTGGTGCATGGTCATGGAAAAGTCCATATATGAAGCCAGGGGGTGCCCGAATAAATGGACGCAGATCTGGGGACAATGGAACACCCACAGAGGGGAAATATGAAAACCTCCAAGATCTAGGGATGATGTTATAAATGGGAGCTGAATAAGTCTAAATGGGGACTGACAATGTTGTATGTGAGCGCTATGTCTTCAGTAGCATTTGTAATATAACAGGATTGCCATTGTATGTGCACCATGATAGTATCATTGATCATGCCTTGATTTCAATAAAAAAGATTTAACAACAACAAAAAAAACTGTGTGCATTGAAGAACAGACACAGCCACTCCAGCAGTCGGTGAAGGACATTTCCCACCTTACAGCAACCTTAGATTAAAGTGGGTGATGAAGTCCTGCCCATCCTGCCTTGATAGCACTGTCATGAATATCTCCTCTCTAATTTCTAGCCATTTACACTCACTTTTATAATACATAATCAGAGGTCTGTTAACAACTGTTAGAATAAACAATCAATAAGAAGTAGCATAATGCCCTTTCAGCTATTTCAAATTATTAAACAATCTCGAATTATTAAACAATGTACTTTGAGAGAAAAAAAAATGTAACACATAATCACTAACCTTCTAGAAGATTTGTTTGTTTATAATGGATAATAATGACATGTTTCAGCAGAAATGATTAAATAATAACATGAATATATTCGCATAAGCTAAATTATCATATTTACACGATAAAATTGAAGAACAATAGAACATGTCAAAAATGAGCATTCAATGAAATCAGAGCTGTTCATTTCTTGATTATTTGACTGACACTCATTTCATATGAAAGTGAAAGGTGCCTGGAGGGAAAAAAATAGCACATTTAGGGGCATATTCTGATCTGGGTCGGAAAACTCTCCGACCGAGCCGGATCCGGAGAGATGTCCGACCGAGCGAGTACGATGCGGCCGCATGCTGCCGGACTCGATTCGGTCGGACTCCCATTGAAGTCAATGGGAGCCGGTCGTACGACGCGTACATGGGCTCCCAGTGACTCAATGGGTACGTCGCAAACAAGTGCGCCCCCTACAGTGTGTACGCATCGGTGCAACTCGCACCGTACATGCATGTTTAGGGGGACCCTTGGGTCCCCCTGTGTTCGACTTCGTATGGCTACGGGTGCAGGGGGTCCGGCTCCGGGAGATTTTCGAGCCGGACGCTCCGACTCGATCCGGCTGTCCGACGCGTCCATCGTACTCGCTTGGTCGGATAACGTCTCCATTGCGTGGTGCGATTTGTTTCCGTACGAGTCGGTCAGAGCGGTTCGGATCCGGAAACGGTTCGGTCGGAACACACGCGTACATTCGCATCGTACTCGCTCGGTCGGACAGCTGTACGAGTCGGTCGAGTCGGTCGTAAAAAACGCGTACGGCTCGTACTTTTTCTGGCCGGATCCCGTTCGGAGAGCTTCCGCCCGAGATCGGAATCGGCCCCTAAGTGTGTGATGAAAGTGTCACTCTCATGAATTCATTTAAAATATTATGCATTTAAAAAAAAAACTATTTTTCATTATGATGGTGGTCATGGACCAATTTATACCACGTACCGCATTATCTGAAAAAAAAGGGCAAAGAATAACATTAAAAAAACTGTGGCCATAGGTGGCTAGCAATGTTGTACTACTGTTTGACTATATAAACAGTATGTGGTGAGTGTCACAATTCATGTTCTTATCTTCTTTCCTTGAATCATCCAGCTGCCCCTGCCACAGGCCAGGCACCAGAGTCCCAGTGGGAGATAGCCCCTTGGCTGTGCCTCCAGAAGTTGGAGGGCATTACGGTGGAGTATTCGCGGCTGGTGATCCTGGAGGAAGAGGAGAAGAAAGAGGAGGAGAAAGAAAATGTTTCCACCCTGGGTCACCAATCAGAGGCATCCCTGTCATGCCATCACCACTGCAGATAGTCTAGCTCCAGAGAAGTAAATTCCCCCAAACCACACAGGCCCTCCTGGAACAAGTGCTGCAGGAGGAGGAGGTCAAGGGGGCCTAGTGAGGTATTCAACGCACTCAGAAGAACATTTTATGGAGGCTGGAGGCCATTTAAGGACATTTGTTCAGGGTGGGGAAGGTGGGCCTGTAATGGGATGTGAGGGTGAGAAGAACAGTTGGGGATGGGGTAGTTGTGATTTTTTTAGATTTCTTGAGGTCTGTTGCAGGAGGAGAGGGTGAGGGCGGGAATTTAGATTTTCATGTTAACATTTATTTTCTCAATATGTATCTTTATTTTTTGTTAAACGCAATACTAGGCATTACTGGCTAGTGTAGCATCCCCATTAATCAAAAAGAAAGCTCCACCTGTGTAGTAACAACAGAGGCTGAGCCCCGCACCTGGCCCATCACAAAACAATTGACCAACTGTGCCCATTCCCATCAACATCTGCTTAGTTTCTCTCTTCCCAAGATTCCTTTTCAGGCTAGGTATGTTACCTTACCTACTCCAGTCCACTCCCCTGCAAACAGTGCAGAAAAACTGACCAAGACCATGCCCAATCCTCTCCCCCCATAATGGCTTGATCAGGCTGAGCATTATCAACCCTTCCATCATTAATATTTGTATACTTACTGCTCTTGCCCTACCTTCTGTAACTATTGACCACTAATGGCATCTGCCAACAGAGAGCCAAAACAACAATCTCTTTTTCCTGTTATTAGAACTTATTTTCTTAACTGAATTGAAAAATTATGTCTGCTATCTTCTCTAATAGCCCAAATACCTTAATGAAAGGGTTTCTCCAAAGGGCCTTAATGCTGGCAGTGGACTGCCGCTAATAGGGAAGACAAAAAGAACAAATGATGGACGGAATGCTGAACAAATCAAACTGTCACCCCTAGTGACAGATCTGGGTTTAACTTAGCATTTGTTTGCTCACCACGCCATCCAAGTTTGGACCCAGCCATATGCAAATCAGTCTTAACCCTGCTCCCCTTGGGAACAGTCCAGCCCAAACTGTCAGGCCAGGTAAACAAGCATCCTGGGACCGGTTTTGGGGTATCACTCCTTATCAGCCAGGCTAGCTTCAATCCAGTGGCACAGTGAGCATGGGACCCATGTCTGGGCATGCCCTTCCCAATTAGGGCGACAAAAGCAAAAAGAACAAATGATGTAATGAATGCTGAACAAATCAAAAATTCACTCCGAAGGACAGATCTGGGTTTAATCCATTGTTGTTTCGCTCACCACGCCACCCCAGTTTGGACCCAGCCATATGCAATTCAGTCTTGAGCCTGCTCCTCTCTAACAGTGAGGAGCTTATCTCTACCTTTGTCTGCAAAGGAGAGCCACAAGATTGCTGACCACTGCTCCTGAGGGACCCTCTGTACTTTACAGGCCCTCTCTAGAGCAGTTATCCATTTGTGGATGTCATCCCCACTCTGGTAGGGAGGGACAATCTTGCTCAGGTTTCTATGGTCATAAGACCTTTCCCTATCTTTGGGGAAACTGCTGCCACCATGGGACTCTAGTCCCATCTTTTGTCTCTCTCTATAGAGATCTAGGGACTCCTGTCTATAGCCAATTGCTGTTTTCTGAGCTCAAGCTGGGCTTGTTCATACTGAAGCAATCTCTTTCTCCTTTCATGAGAGGATTCCCTCCTATGAGAGGAGACAGAGGTCCCTATTGAGGTGTCAGAGTGGTTAGACTCCTGAGAAGGAGATCTCATAGACCTTCTGGGCACACTCATTATTCTTCCTGGGGGGACAAAGGGGAGGTCATTCTGATCCTCCTCCACAGGAGGAATTGGGTTTTCCAGGACAAGGTCATTGTCACCTTCCTGGCCAGTTTCAGAGGGGGGGGCTGGGTTTCTTCACCCCTGACCCCTTCCTCATCTTCTGCCCCACCCTCTCTGCCTACCCCTTCATACCCTAGGGGCCTGCTGAGATCATCAGCTAGTAACACCTCCCTGAGGTGTTGGGTGCTGGCACTTTTGCCTGCCTCAACTTCCTAGTATTGCATAATGCTCTCAATTCCAAGAATGGGAGTTTATCATACTTGGAGGGAAGAAGCCCACTGGCTTCTGGCAAGGACTCACTGGGTCCTGGCTTTGAAGACATTACTAGTGAGGTGTGGTGTATGCACTACCTACTCTAGTGTGGCCTACTAAACTCTCTTGAGTTGTAGAAAGGGTGTGCTATCCCTTAACACACAACTCTAAGTTCAGTAGAACTTACTGTATTACTAAGCTTGATTTATATGTACCTTAGGTACCCTTAGTGGTTTTCAGTTGATCAATTCAATTGAGATTATCTGGTAAAACAATAGCAAGCTGGAATCCCACCGCTGCCACCAATGTGAGAAGTTGGCCTGGCATATGCTGTCCACTAATTATAGTGGGCACCTTGCACCAGTCCAACCAACCCCTTATTGGAGATAGGTTAAAGACAACCTTTATTGAAAGCTATCCTAGTGGTAGCTATGGAGAGCAGCCTTCAGGCTAAGTCTTGAAGGAATGTAAAGCAGCTTGTTTTACCAGTCTATAATCTCTTGAGTGACCAAATGAAAGAGGACCACACCAGGTATATATTCAAAATATATGTATTTATTGCTAAACACACCCCTCTAGTCTCTTTATGAGGCTAGAGTTCGAAGTACATAAGTTATAAGTTAGTTATCTACAGTAATAGCACAAATACACGTTTGAGCCCTAGGGGCGTACCAAACCATATACCAATAAAGTGGTATAAGAACCACGACTGAGCTAGACACAGGGCCTAGAGCCTGTAGAAGTGCTTGGACCACAAAAACCACCCAAGGTAGTGACACAGGGGACCCACGGGGACGCGTGCAGTGTATGAACACAGCCGCGAATCGCCGTTTACTTCTATGGGGAAAGTCGCGGTTTGAATTTAAAAGAAAAGGGACACTTAGAGGAGGACTTGGAGCAAACCCTTTGAGAACTAGGCTGTTCTAGTGTCAATACCCATGGGAGCACCGGAGTACTCGAGTTACCTCACCCAGGGAGCCGGGTGCATAGGTGTCTTTCGAGGTCGGGTTTCGTCTGTCGCTTTCAATGGCGATCTGCTGCAAAGTGCTGCTGGCGGCCAAGTCGAAAGTGTTCGGGTGGATCCAAAGGTGGATCGAAGATCTGAAGAACCTGAAAGCAGAGGGGACAGAGTCTGGGTCACTAGCCAGTGACCAGGAAGGCGATGAGCAGATGCCCACCGATGTCGAGTGCTTCAGGTAGGTTGACGGTCGTCTTGACTCTTCAGCCACGAGGTCCAGGAGGCATCGACGATGACCAGGAGCTGGATTCAAGCTGTCCCATGACGTTTGTCGATTGCAGGGGTATCGGCGACCGGATTGGACCCAACAAGCCTTGGCAGCGGCAAGTCTCGTGGAAATGGAAGAAGGACGATGTTGCAGACCAGCAAGGACTGTGGGACTCACCCAGCAAAGGTAAGTTAGGGCACGCCTGGAGCAACCAGGGAGCCCAAGCAGAAGAAGATCGGCCTTCGGGAGAGCCTACTAGCCAACGGACTAGCAACCGCGAAGGAGCCTCGAGTCGACGCACGTGGAGCTGGCTCACAGGACACTCGTGGAGTGGAGGCCAGTGATCTTCGGTGCAGTCGGTGCTGGAGGCTAGGGCTACTCGGAGCCGAAAGCACGACTTCGTGGGAGACCCAGAAGAGGATACACTTGCAAATGCGATTGGTGTCCAGGGGTCACGGTTCCACATTACCCACAACAGCTACGGGCCTCAGCTTTGCTGGGGACTCAGGGCAGCCTCTGGGAAGTCTGAAAATCCACCTCTGGTGATGCAAAGACTTCGGCGTCCGGCGGGAGCTTCAGCAATGCAAACCGGACAATTGCTTCTTTGGTGCCTGCCAAGCAGGGGAGTCACTCCTTGACCCCAAGGGAGATTCTTCAGTCCTCTAATCTTGAAGTAGAGCGTCGAAGGTCCAGGATTCTGTGTCAGAGTTTTGTCCAGGTTAATCTAAAGTCCTAAGGACTGGGGTCCCATACTTATAATAAGGTAGGGGGTTGGACATACTCTGTGGACCCACCTATGGGAGGGTCAGGGCAGAGGGGTGGTTACACCCCTTTCCCTGTGTCCAGTTTCGCACCAGAGCAGGGGCTGGAAGCCCCTGAGCCGGTTTGAACTGGGGTATGCACAGGGACACCAAATGTGCCCCCAGTGCAGGACTTCAAAGCACCAGAGAGTGCTCCCGCCCAGCCCCAATACACCTCCCTGGGACAGGAAACCTATTGTCCACGCCTCCCCTGCCGGAGTTTCGGTCAGCAGCAGGAGGCCAGACTCGTGTCTGTGGCAGCGGCATCCATTTTGTGATGCCAGGGCTTGGAAAGAAGTTACCGGGCAGGCCGGTGTGTACATGTCTCTCCCTCTAGAAGGGTGGAATGCTACCCCCGCCGCCAGAACTGGCGGGGGGTAGTATTCCAAGATGTTTGACACCAAACAAGACATGTTTCCGTGCAGCCATCCCAAAGTTAGCATTTAACGCGAGGTTATAATGCGCTTAAGAGTATATGGTCGGGCTGCACTACAAACAGCATCAGAGAAGGGTCTCCGAACGCTGCAGAGGGGCCCAGCTCATGCAGGGGCACCCTCTCACATAGGAACCACGCACTCTGCCTTCAGGATTGATAAGGCCTGCCATAGGAGTGACTTATAGGTTTATATGTGTGTATGTATGTAGTGATATAGGTAGCCTATATCACAGTAAGGAGTGCATGCACCACCTTACCCAGGCTGCAGTAGCAGACCTGTGGTGTCCTTTTGGCTGGCCTTCCAGGGGTGGCACAATACATGCTTCAGCCCCTGGCAGGCCTCTGAGGTACCTATGCCCTGGGTACATAGTATACCATATACTAGGGACTTATAAGGGCACTCCAGATTCCAATCAGAGATGTGCCTAAGGCACATGGAAACCATTTTAGAGAGGAAGCAGCTAGGCTGGGGTTCTGATTAGCAGGGCCCCAGCCAGACTAAAGTCGAAAAACAGTGAAGCATCAGCAAAAAGTGGGGGTACCCATGTGAAGCAGATCCTACTCTCCTACACCAGACATGGTTAATTAAGCTGCTGGCCAGCTGGCAGTTCAAACCTTCCCTGAATAGACCCATCATGAGAGATTAGCCTTCTCTCGGGCAAGGAAATGAGAAGGGATGAAATCTCCATAAGGTAATTAGCTGCCTCTCACTGACAAGTACTGGCAGAATGTTCTCACAGAAGGCAAAGAGCATATACACCTCTGGCACCAGTTACCACGGGGGTGAGGGGGGTTAAAAGCGTGGGGGGGGGATCCAGATCTGGGAAGGCAGAGTGGCTTGCACAGAGGGATGTTCTCCAATTTTCTTTCAAACTGTCATCTTTAATCCTCCTGGGTTAGGCAGCCCCACAAGCTGTTCACAGCAAGTGTTAGTGAAGTGTGCATGGGTGATGTGGGATCTCTGGATTGGATCTGGACTCCTACATTCTAAAGTTCTTCGCCTCCCTTTTTTTAACCACAGCACAGGGAAGAAAATTTGAGAAGCAGAGGAGAAACAGAATATGGACCCACCTCATGGATGAACTCCTAAGTGGAGGGGAAGGACTCTGTACTTGACCTTGTTAAAACTCTGTTGGACTTTGTCACCTGAGATAAAGGCAGTTACTTGCCACCTCCCTCTGGGGGACAGTAGTAGTTGGATTTGCTATAGCATCTGAAGAAAGGAGTTCCCCTTGAACTTTTGTTCAGTGGCCTTGGTGGGTCCTCTTGAACTTTTGTTCAATGGTCTTGGCTTTGGGTGCCCTACGAGTGGAAACTACTGGTTTTGACTGGACCCCCAGTCATCTTGAAAGTGGCTTATTGCCTTGCATGTTTGGGAGGCACAGACAGGTAGAGTGGTCTGCCTAAAAACACTTAGACCCTTCAAAAATAACTGCCAAAAATGTCCAAGGCTGTGAGGCATCATAGGACCACTCCTACGGCCTACAGCATGCCACTGGGAGCAAAGCAGTACTACTCTCATTTGATTTGACCCACCAGAGCACGAGGTGTTTGAAAAAAAAACCAGCCACTTGGGTACGGCACTGTGAGTGCTTCAGCAAGCACTCTGGCTCTGTGAAGAAGTAATTCCAATTGAGATTTGTTTTTTCATGCCTGGAGACCTCCTGAATAGAGGGGCCTTGGAAGAACCCATTAGGGGAGGGGACTGTATAGACAACCACCCCATATTTGGAGCCCATGGGCCTGGGAAATTTTGCCCTGTGAGGAGGGGGGCCCCCGAGGTCACAGGAGCAATGATGCACTCATATGCCAGCTCCCCATGCCCCCATCTGGAGGAGCAGAGAAAGATGAACCAACCTTTCTTCCGCCTGCAGTTGGAGAGTGTATGGGTGTGGAGCCAGTAGGACTGGGACCCTCATGGTCATGCTGGAGTGTGCCCAGATGCTTTGAGGAATGGCCAGGAACACCTGCCCTACCAAGATGCTGATGGGTGCGTCAAATTAAAAAATGCTTTGCCCAGTGAATGCATCGAAGGCTTTGGAAAAAGCTAAGCCTTAGCAGGAAAGGAGAGCCAATGAGCCCTAGTGAAGGTTTAAAAATGGGTGTTTTGTCCCATTGGGTTACTCCACAAGGGCAGGGACACTGTACATTGTACTATTTGGGGGATGTCTAGAGTCTAGCAGACCCCCACAAGAGCCCCAACCTGTGTGTAAAAAGATGGTTACTTCAAGTGTCTTCTGATATTACATCAGTGACCCTGGAAGACATTTAGGTCTGTGTAAATACTTCTCAGACTGATGTTTTGGTATGTTACATGCATGCTCATGGACCTATTGTACTTAGTTACAAAAGCAATTTTCAGTATGTAAAGTAGCACTTCTACATGCCTTTGTGAATCGGTGTCAAAACATCTACAATAGCAGTATTTGTATATAATTATTACAAATAAAAGGACCATGCTTTCTTTGCACTTTTACTCCTAGAGATTTCTGTTTGAGGCAGATCTGCAAAAGTATGTAAAGAGTACTCATGTAACATTATCTGGTTGAGAATTTGGTTAATTTTGAGCTACGTACAAGTAATCTGGTTGAGAACCAATTATTGGGAATAAGACTAAAGGCATCACCACCATTTTGTGAGACCTTAGGGAACCCTGTTGTTGTCTCAACCAATTTGGACGAAATTGGTTGACTAAGGTTGTCCCCTACAACGAATTCTATACCAGTGTTGAAGACAAACACACCAAATACAATCTGTAGATCACACTTAGCTTTTTAGGCCAATGGGTGTACTGAGGTAACTGCTCTATCCCCAGCTGTTCAAAGTAATGTTGTTGTTCATTATGCAGGAGGTGAAGCAAACCATCTTAGGGGCAATCACCATCAGGTGGGAACGGAGGTCCTATGTAGCACAATTGGGAACCAGGGTTATGCAACTTTTAATGATATTGGGCGTATTGATGCCCCTGCTTTATCTCCTGTTGCCTCAAGTAATCTTTGTGATTTTTGCCCAAGGGGTGTAGTGTCCAATTATATGCCTCATCATCGGGTGGGGTATATTTATTCAACAAGCCCAGTTGGGATTCAGGGCCATATTGATGCAACATCAACAATCCCATCCCTTTGTGATTTGGATAAGAATCTTATTGACACTAGGTGTAAGTATTATAACGTTAATAGTATTAACTTTACAAGGAACCTTGACCAAGCAGAAATATTAGTTGCCTCGTCTGGAAATGGGTTGACTCGACAGAACAATACTTTTCCCCTTTTTAAGCTATTATCCTGGAATATAGCTGGCTTGGGACCAAAATTAGTTGTTCCAGATTGGATGGCAGATATAGCCAATCAAGATATTTGCTTGCTGCAAGAGACATGGGCGACAGAAAAAGTGTTCCTTGATGGGTTCACTAGTTATAGTGTGGAAGCTAAACCTGCAGCCCACTTTGGGAGAGCCATAGGAGGGCTTATGGTTTTAATTAAGAATGGCTGTGTCAGCAGCTCTACCTTGATGGTGATTGATAATTTAGATTTGATGGGGATTACTGTGACTTTTTCATCGGGTCTCTGTCTGTCTATCTTTAACATTTACCTTAGGAGTTCCAGGGGACTGGATAAATCACCTACACTATCCCTCTTGGAGGGACTTATAGATAAATTGGATCCTAATACAAAAATCATAGTAGCAGGTGATTTCAATACCAGCTTTGAACCTTCATGATACTTAAATGAGATAACAAAAGAGGAGGATGAAGTTTGGGGTATACCACCCCTGATAGGCCCCCCCATGAAAATGTTTTCAAATGCTGCTTTAGAACTGGCCTCGTTTACATTAAGCAAGGGTCTTAGAGCATGTAATGGGCGTACTCGCTCTGATCCAACTAGGGCAGTCACATTCAAAAGAGGGGTATGTACCAGCACTATTGACTATGTTTTGGTTGATGTAAGCTTATGGCCACTTATGTATGATATGAAAGTGATGGCGCGCCTGGATAGTGATCATAATCCCCTTGAAGTAACTTTGGGTTCTATTATGATGGCGGTCGGATGTCCACCGCCGGGCTGGCGGTGGCGCCCGCCGGACCGGCGGTGGACATCCGCTCGCGATCGCAACCAAGAAAACCGCCGGTCAAATTAGGATGGTGGTGGTGACCGCGGCGGTGGGAAATTCCGACCGCCGCTTTTCCACCGGTTGCCATCCGCACTCCTGCCTGGTGGACGGAGCAGGACGGGGATAATGGTGGCAGTGCAGAGCAGGCTCCGCCGGCAGGATTATGATGCCGGCGGTAGCCAGCCTTTCCTCAGCGGTCAAACCGCCATGGAAAGGCATGCAGAGATTGTCTTCCGGGAGCCCATTGCGGGCCCCCAATGTGTTGGGGGGGTGCACTGGGGGGGTACCCATGGTCCCCCCTACATTTCCCTGTACCAGGTGGCAGGCACTGTGCAGTGCCTGCCATGCAGTGCAGGGAAATGCAGGCCATGCTCCTTTCGGCATCGCGGCGGTGCTGCAGGCAGCAGCAACCGCCGCAATGTTAAGGCCCGCAATCAGACCGCCGCGGTCGGATTTCGAGCGCGGGTCATCGTAATTCGACCGGCGGTGATGTCGCGGTCTATGCGGGCGGTCTTTTCCCGCTACCATGGCGGTCGGGGAGGTTTTCCGACCGCCATCGTAATAGGCCCCTTTGATTGGTGACTCCTTAAATCAAGACAAAAATGACCAGATAACTATTGTACCTGACCCTGTGGTATCTAACAATCGCCGCTATGTCTCATGGCTGAATGTTATCTCTAATCAGAATTTGTTTTTACAGATTTATGAACTCTATGTCACGTTTCTTGAAGCATATGTAGGACTGAGTGAGGATGTAATTCCTATTTTAGACATACATGTTGGCCTGTTTAATGCCCTACGGGAAATTTTCTACCAAAATTGTACTATTAAGACTTCTAATTCCTTGAAGGTGGAGAAATGGTTTAATCCGGCTTGTAAGTTAGCTAAGTCAGCTCTGAGGAAGGCTATAATAGTGGGGAACAGTATCAATGTCAAAGCAGCAAGATTTCATTATAAATCTACTTAGATTAAAGCCAAGAGGAATTGGGAAAATAATTTATGGCAAGATATTTTGGACGCCGGAAAAAATAATGACACTAGACTGTTCTGGCGCCTTGTTACCCAAACTAAGTCAGAAAAACTGAATCTACATCACTATAATATTCCCCCGGACAAATGGGTGTCACATTTTTCTACTCTTTATTGCTTCTAGTGACTCTCAGGCCCCTAACAGCACTAGCACTTTAAACGTACGACCTATACTAGATTCCACTCCTCCCATCATCTTTAGCTTAGACGAAACAACTAGAGCGATTGATTCGCAGAAATCTGCCAAAGCCCCTGGCACAGATAAAATACCTGGGGATTTATATAAATCTGAGCCTTTGATATGGTCGTCCTATCTTAATATGTTATTCAATGCTATTGCAGCTGGGGGTAAGGTACCAGACTCTTGGCTTGGGGCTGAAATTATAGCTATACACAAAAAAGGTGACCTAGGGGAGCCGTCTAATTATAGGCCTATCAGCCTTATCGATAATGCTAAAAATAAAATGTTAAAACACATTCTGATGAGACTTCTTGACTGGGTTGATACCCAAGGGATTTTATCTCCCTTCCAGGCAGGTTTTAGATCAAGAATTAGTACAACAGATCAGATTTTTAGATTAGTTGTTTTATGTTGGAAATATGTTTTACTTCAGAAACAACAACTTTACGTGGCATTTATTGACCTCAGAGCGGCGTTTGACCTTATACCACGACCCGCTCTCTGGCAAGCCCTGATAAACATGGGGGCCCCAGCTAACTTAGTGCATCTAATAAATAGACTACATGTGAATAACTTTGCACAAGTTTGCTGGGGCCCAAATGGAGAACTGACGGATCGTATTCCCATAGAGAGAGGAGTTCGCCAGGGCTGCGTGTTAGCACCTACCCTATTTTCATTGTATATTAATGATGTTGTGGACACCTTAGAACATTGTAGAAATGACTCTCCAATTTTGAATAACAAAAAGGTACCTATTTTACTTTTTGCTGACGATTCACTTCTCATATCTAAATCTCCAATGGGCCTCCAAACTTTAATTGATAAGTTTTTAAAATTTTGTAACTCAAGAGGCCTAGAACTAAATATAAACAAAACTAAGTTTATGGTCTTTGGAATGAGGAAAAAGGGAAGTCGCAGTATCCATGCAGGGGTGAAGCCCTTGGTGGAGTACATAGTTTTGACTATTTGGGGGTCAGACTCAAGGACAATCTAAGGTGGACAAACCAATTGAAGAAATCCAAATTAATTATTGAACGTAGATCCAATGCTATTTTAAGGTTTTATAACCAAACCAAGTTGCGTGCTATTCCCCCAGCTGTGGAAGTTTACCGAGCAACAGCCCAGGGAGCTGCTCTTTATGGGGCGGAGATATGGGGTCATGGTAATTTACACTCGTTAACTATTGTCGAGAACAGTTTTTTTAGAAGGTTATTAGGTTTACCATCCAGTTCTCCACTGATCCCCATGTACCTCGATGTCGGAATAAAAAGAGTTGCTAACCTGGCTATCCTAAAAACTTTAGTATATTGGATCCGACTTTGGTCTACACCTGAACTTGTAGTTTTTAAAGACTCACTGGTAGAGGTACTGAATCTTCAAGGAGCCAGGGAAATTCCTTGGGTGAAATCCGTCTCTGGATGGTTTTCTAAACTCGGAATGCAGAACCTGTGGGATGAGCCCAACACTATTTCAAAATCTGATAATAAATTGCTAAAAGTCCGGTATTGGGCTTATATAAATGACCAATATGCTATGAATAGCCACAATGGCTCTGTAACCATTACGTTCCTGGCCCATAAGCATACTCCATTATTTGAACAATTCCTAGATTTAATTTCTCCATCTTGAACTAGGAACCTGTACATAAGATTTCGTTATGGAATTCTACCACTGAGGACCGTTACAAGTAAATGGTCCGCAAATCAAGAAACTAAAATCTGCCCCATTTGTGATCTGGCTATCGAAGATGAGAAGCATGTATTGTTTTTCTGTAAGGAGTATTATTATATGCACCGCAAATGGCTAGTTCCTATCTGTCGTAACATGGCCACAGGCAGTCACCTAGAAGCCTTTAGGATCCTAAAAAGTGCTACATCACCAAAAATAGTATTTGCTGTAAGTAAATTTCTAGAAGCAATGTGGTACAAGAGATCAAAAGTTTCAAAGGCTTTAGAATGATGTGCCTCTCTGGTTGACTTTTCCCATTATGTACTGTAGTTTAATTTTATATTGCATTATGCACTATGCACGGACACTTTTTGCACTTTTTGCACAGCCCTCACATTATAGGTGAGGACAGAATCTGCATATGTATAGGAGGCAAATTGCTGTTGTTTTAATAAATAATAAAAAAAAGTGCAAGACAAAAAGGGGGTTTAGAGTGATGCGGTATGCGATGGCGCCTCCTCGTGTATACGTGTGTAAGGAGCAATATTAATTGTTACACGGTGCCACAGGTAGGGGGATAACCCTGAACCCCCAAGGTAGACCGAAGTCTAAGATACAATAATACAGGTAGCCTGTGCACACGTAATCTGTGTCAACAGTATGATTACTGCAAATAACATGAATACACAACAATCACAGTAGTCGGATTGGCGTTTTCTTTCTTGTGGTATAATTGGAGAACAGATGCCCAGCCAACACGTGTTTCGTCAGGGTGTGAACCCACGACTTCTTCAGGGCTATTGGACAGATGGACAGGAAGGAGACAATTCTCTCCGCCGGTTGTACTTCCGTCCCGGCTGTGGAACAGTTCCAATGCAGAACATCAAGTGGTGATATGGTCAGTACCAAAAACCGGAGCACTTGTCTGTAGGTCAAACGCGAGGCAAGCGAATACGCTTGAGTGCCGAAGCTTGCGCGACAAACAGGAAGAGTTTGACCTACAGACAAGTGCTCCGGTTTTTGGTACTGACCATATCACCACTTGATGTTCTGCATTGGAACTGTTCACCCTTACAGCCGGGACGGAAGTACAACCGGCGGAGAGAATTGTCTCCTTCCTGTCCATCTGTCCAATAGCCCTGAAGAAGTCGTGGGTTCACACCCTGATGAAACACGTGTTGGCTGGGCATCTGTTCTCCAATTATACCACAAGAAAGAAAACGCCAATCCGACTACTGTGATTGTTGTGTATTCATGTTATTTGCAGTAATCATACTGTTGACACAGATTACGCGTGCACAGGCTACCTGTATTATAATAAAAAAAGTGAACCTTGAGGCCCTAGTTATTGATATCTGAAGCAATACATATTTTAGCTTGTTTTGTACTATTTTTATGAGATATTTTTACTGTGTTTTTCTGTGTATTTTAACTGCCTGGAGGGAAATGATGGAATTATGAATATTTATTGATATTATGAATGTTTTAATGAATTGACTGAAACATTTTATGGCAATTGTGATGATGCTGTATTGGGTGTATACAAGTCCCCAGTCTCTTTTTTTTTTTCCCCCGTGAATTGATTGTTTGTGCTTTTGCTTTCATTTGTTGTGTGTACTTTGATGGTTATTCAACCGAACAAAGTTATACTACTACTCATGTAACATTACTTCACACACTCAGAAATGCTTTTTCTAAATCAGCTCCATTGAGGTTTTGGGTTATCTGTTGTTAATAGAAATAAGGATTTGAGTGAAAAGTGGAGTGTTTTGTATGTTTAACCATTGAAAGATGACAAAGCCCAAAGCATGGCTTAGGAATAATTTAAGTAAAAAAATATACATATCTGTGATAGCATATTTCATATTATTCAAAAGCGTAGATTCTTACTATTGAATGCATAGAGATACCCTGCTACATGCTTGCTTTAGGCATACATGGGGGTATTGTATTTTTAGGGTTCAGGGTCTGCTGGTGCACCAACTTTTAAAGGTGCCTAGGACTTGTTCGGTCTAGTGTGCTTTTCAAGGGTTGTTCAAATTTTGTAACCTTTCCTTATTGTACATCTCTGTACTCTGCAAGGCAGTGGGTGTTTCCATTGGTTTTGCCATATCGTATATACTTATGATTTTTTGCTTAGTATCTTTTTTACATATAATGAACTACTTTTCCTTTTTAAAGCAAAGGCACTGACTAAGCATTGATGTATTGAGTGTTATTTGTTGCATGGCTGATTTCTGAGTTTTCGGCCCCTGAGTTTTTGTTATCCTTGAGTAAGCCTCAGCCAACTCTGCCTCGCTACCCTTGGAGTCAAGTGCTAAAAGTGAATGTTGGTTCCTAGATTGAGCTCCCAGGACACCAGATGTGGAAAAACCCCAGTCATCACAATTGGGCCCAATAACTTGTGATTGTACTCGAATATTCTATCCTGGATTTCTCATAATGCTGCATTGCCACATTTCCCCCTATAAAAACCATACCCCACATGCATAGTTGGGATGCCAATACCTGCTGTGTTTGGGGGTGGAAATCAGCAAACACTCAGGAAAACCTATCAACTCCAGGCACCTTTAAAAACTAGAAATAAACAATCCAGGCTGACTGAGGGTGAGACACCTTGAAGTAAGTTGGGGGAGATGGGGGTCAATATTGTTGATGTTCAGGAGATCGAGGATGGCTGTTAAATCCTGCTTTTAATCCCTTTTCAATACCCTAATGATTATTTAGAGTGCGACTACAGGGTCCTACCCCTCGGAGCTACCATGTTGTGAGAAGTCTTACACAATAAGTATGTCTTCATTCAAAATATCTGTATTGTTGGACTGGCAATTACTTCCAGTCGACTCCTCCTATTAGCATTATGCTTAAGTTAGCATTTGCAAAAAGAACAATTGATGGACAGAATGCAGAACAATGTCATACATTCACCCCAGTACAGAGATCTGGGCCTAAATCCAGCGTTTGTTTGCTCACCATGCCATTCCAGTTTGGACCCAGCCATATGCAAATCAGCCTTGATCCTGCACCCGTGCTCACTACACCACAGGATTCAAGCTAGCCTGGCTGATGAAGGGTGATGCCCTGAAACCGGTCCCAGGATGCTTGTTTCCAGTCCAGGGAGGACCTGGCTTGGCAGTACGGGCTGGACTGTTCCCATAAGGAACAGGGTCAAGACTGATTTGCATATGGCTGGGTCCAAACTGGGGTGGTGTGGTGAGCAAAAGAATGATGGATTAAACCCAGATCCTTGTGACTGGGGGTGAATGTTTGCATTGTCCAGCATTCCGTCCATCAATTGTTTCATTTGCATATGTCGCCCTAAGTGGGAAGGGTATGCCCAGACGTGGGTCCTGTGCTTACTACACCACTGGATTCAAGCTAGCCTGGCTGATGAAGGGTGATGCCCTGAAACCGGTCCCAGGATGCTTGTTTGCGGTCCAGGGAGACCCTGGCTTGGCAGTTCGGGCTGGACTGTTCCTATAAGGAACAGGGTCAAGACTGATTTGAATATGGCTGGGTCCAAACTGGGGTGGTGTGGTGAGCAAAAGAATGATGGATTAAACCCAGATCCTTGTGACTGGGGGTGAATGTTTGCATTGTCCAGCATTCCGTCCATCAATTGTTTCTTTTGCATATGTCGCCCTAAGTGGGAAGGGTATGCCCAGACGTGGGTCCCGTGCTCACTACACCACTGGATTCAAGCTAGCCTGGCTGATGAAGGGTGATGCCCTGACACCGGTCCCAGGATGCTTGTTTCCGGTCCAGGAGGACCTGGCTTGGCAGTTCGGGCTGGACTGTTCCCATAAGGAACAGGGTCAAGACTGATTTGCATATGGCTGGGTCCAAACTGGGGTGGTGTGGTGAGCAAAAGAATGATGGATTAAGCCCAGATCCTTGTGACTGGGGGTGAATGTTTGCATTGTTCAGCATTCCGTCCATCAAGTGTTTCTTTTGCATTTGTCGCCTTAAGTGGGAAGGGTATGTCCAGACGTGGGCCCCGTGCTCACTACACCACTGGATTCAAGCTAGCCTGGCTGATGAAGGGTGATGCCCTGAAACCGGTCCCAGGATGCTTGTTTCCGGTCCAGGGAGGACCTGGCTTGGCAGTTCGGGCTGGACTGTTACCATAAGGAACAGGGTCAAGACTGATTTGCATATGGCTGGGTCCAAACTGGGGTGGTGTGGTGAGCAAAAGAATGATGGATTAAACCCAGATCCTTGTGACTGGGGGTGAAGGTTTGCATTATCCAGCATTCCGTCCATCAATTGTTTCTTTTGCATAAGTTAGCCTTTGCGGCACCATTTTGCATTTATCCGCTATTTTGTGTAATGATCGAAACTAACTCCTGTCTCATTTTGTCTGCCTCAGCGGAAAGCAGCTTCGATATTTTTTTTGTATTTCTTCAAGGTTGAACTTCGCTGTCTTAATGAATACATGAATGTGCCTTTGCATACTTTCCTTGTTAGATAGGCCCGTTCTCATGCTTACAGTGGCGGGCACGGACAGAGTAACCTTGAGGTAGAGATAACATGTACCCGATCCAAGGAGTGTGGCTCATCTTCTGTGCCTCCTTTGTTAACCTGCTCCAACTGGAAATTTTCAGTTCTGGGCGGGTCTTGCTGGGCATTGGAAATGTATAACAACTGATGTAATGTTGGTGAGGGTTAGTCCCCTAAGTAGCATCTTAGGAGGCTAGTCAGACTGGACTCCGCTCGAGCGAATACTAATAAATAACTTGGTTTGTATTCTCTACTGTCTGACCGACTCTTCATTTGTATGGAAGGCTGAGAGGTGGTCGGGAGTGACCCGAGTGACCCTAATCGGGTCACTTCCTTCAGTATAAACTGGAAATTTGCTAGATATGATTCACACAAGCCACATAATGTCACACAGTGCATGATTAGTGGACATTGCGCTGCTACATTTACCATAGACAGGAATTGCCTGCCAAATACTCACGGCATGATTCTGAATGCGGTGGGTTAAATCACATTGATTGCTTGAGGTTTCAGCATGTATGGGACGTAGTGCATGGCCTTTGCGCCTCACATGGGCACTGCCTTTGTTCCTTGTTACCTTATGGTGCCATATATAACCACAATGTCGTTCCCATTTTGTGTTCTATGAAACTGAATTTTCCCAAGAGGTGATTCATTAAATCGTAGGTTTTTGATGCAAACAAACACAGCATGTCTTAGTGTGCTTGTGGATACTGGTCCTTACGAAAGTCATATTAACCTCTTGGGGCACGTATTGGAAATGGCTGAAACATGTAGATGATGAGAATGGATGCATGAGACCACTTATGTCTCTAAGACACCCACCAATGTTTTTTAAAATCACTCACATCTTCACATTCACAAAAAAACCCGCTCCGCTGTAACTCAGGCATTGTAGCACACCTGGATGCATTAGTCGTCCTGGGTGGGAACTCAATGATAAAGCATGTCACCAACTAGGGGCCGATTCCGATTCGGGCCGGAAATCTCTCCGACCGAGCCGGACTCGGAGAGATTTCCGACCGAATCGGACTCTGGCAGCCCGACCGAACGAGTACGATGCGCACGTATGCCATTGGACTCGAGTCGGTCGGACTCCCATTGAAGTCAATGGGAGCCGGTCGTACAACGCGTACGCGGGCTCCCATTGACTCAATGGGTGCGAGGTGGTCAAGGGCGCCCCCTACAGCGGGTACGCATCGAAGCGACTCGCGCTGTACACGCACAGGTTGGGGGGACCCATGGGTCCCCCCTGTGTGCGACTCACGCGGCTACGCGTACAGGGGGGTCCGACACGGACCCCCAAAGTACGTCTCCAACTGCTCTTTGGAGCCGGAGTGTGCGGCTCGGTCGGACTGCTCGCGGCGCGCATCGTACTCACCCGGCCGGGGAACGTCTACATTGCGCGGTGCGAGTCGAGTCCGAGCGAGTCGGTCGGTGCGGTTCGACCCAGGAACGAGTCGGTCGGAGCGGTCGGGACGCCCGGACGAGTCGGTCGGCGAATTCGCATCGTACTCGCTCACCCGGACGCGCGTACGAATCGGTCGGGAAATAGGGCTCCAAATCGGATCCGGTTAAGCCGAATCCGATTCGGAGCCCTACCGGCCGAGATCGGAATCGGCCCCATAGTGTTTGTGGGTGAGGGTTCTTTAGAAAAAAAACCTTAGGGTTCTCTTTGCATTTTGGAGAAAGAAACCTCTCCATAATACAGTTTATTGTGGCAGCTAGCTCATTCTTTCTGTTTATTTCAGGTTAATATAGGGAAGATGGACGAGTTCTCTTCTCACTCTCTCATTCCTGTTAATTATATACCTTTAAAAACTATACACCCAATGAAGATGATGGAGGCATGGCTTGTTTGGTACCACCACTTTTTCTTACCCCGAATTCCCTGCTAACATCAAACTTTGCTTTGAAAAGCAGAATTTACTCATATTTCATGGCAGAAAGTTCTTAAATTTGTATATAACAGCAAATGTCCTACCACCCATCTTTGCTATTCTTCCCCTAATAAACATAATGCCCCAATAGATCTATTAGCTCTGGAAACGAAAAGCCCAAAACACTGACCACAGAAAGTGTCTTAAACTTCCATTCCAGAAGTTCTTTTTCAGGATGTGAGTAGCTGTCCTATTTGGCCTCACATTCGCCCACACTAGAGACCTGGGGGAATCCAAGACAGGGTTGTTTGTTTGGATGACTCCACTTTTTCGCATGCAGAATGCCTTGCAAATAACAAACATTGCTTCCAAAAAAGAATTTCCTCTCATCTCTGTGGTTTAAAATCATGTAATTTGTGGTCAATGGCAAGAGCCATCCTGCCCATCATTTTCATGTCTCCTGATCAGAACACTAATCCACATTTGGAAGGGTTTATGATCGAGGAGAGGAAAAGCTCAAAACTACAACCACAGAAAGGCTTTCAGAATTCCTTTCCAAAAATCCTTTTTTGGGTAGTGGTTTCCTGAGTTCCAGTATGCTGTAGGCCAAAACTGAGGGACACCTTCCAACAAAAGGCATTTTTGAAAAATAGAGACTCTTCAAACGTTTTAAAATGTCCTCACATTTCTGTCATGAGGAGTTCTAGAATATGTGGAGAATGGCAAAAGTCCTATTACTAAGGATTAATCACAAAGGAGGGACTGAGGGCTTTTTAGACAGGTCCAGCATACATGCTCTAACAATAATGAAGATACAAAAGGTATGCTGTTCCTAATATCGAGACAAGGAAAAACTGATTGTATGTGGTCATGAAGGATTCCTCCTCTTGGAATATAGGGCCCTCACACACCCGGCAAGGTGTCATGCTTCATCATATGAGCTGCTCCTCGTCAGGTCGGCGCTGCAATACCTGACGGGCTCCCTATGAGGGGCTCTTTGGCGGAGATCTTTTATTCCAAATGCCGTTTGGTGCCGTGGGGGTGAGGGGCCTAATTAGTGTAGATGAAAGTGTGGAGGTGTATAACCTGAAAGAAATTTTAAAACAGGTAAGGGAGTGCTAGCGAAGACTATTTTAATCAATGGGTCTCCCACCCTGATTAAAAGAAACAAAGGCGCATGTCTGAGATTATGTCTCAGGTAGGGCACTCTATTGTGCGGTCAACATGTTTCTCGCTTGGTAGTTAAACAATCTCGTGGCGATTCGTCAGGAGCTAATAAAATCAAATCTATCTACACGTGGGTGGTTGTATGGTGTGATCTACCCTTTTAAATCAACCTAACACATGCTATGTGTAGTACCTGATAGCATATGACCAACCTGGTAAAGGAATAAAAACAGTTATTAGAATCAGATGTACCAGTATAAACAAAACTCTCGTGTTCCCTGTGTGACAAGCTCACAGCACACAGTGGTGATGACTAAAAACATACGTAACGTGAGTGCCATGTGGGTGATTCTCACAAACATTTTATCATGAGGATTAAACAGGCGCATCTGGCGGAACACCACCATAGTTGCAGAAGGAATTGATGAACTCACCCTAGTTGGGTTTCTCTATCTACTTCATCGATACCCGGTAGGTATCTCACAAGGAATTTGCTTGTGTGCTGCGTGGGTTGTGGATTAAAAGAAACAAAAATTAGAGCATATCACATAAACTATGTGATTAAGGTGTGTTAAGCAATGCAGGAGTCTTTCAAACTAGTAACGAAGTTACTAGGGGTTGACAATAAAATACGGTGAGTAACGGGCTTCCCCGCTACCACGAACAGCCTGGGCATGAGTTGAGTAAGTATTACTTTGCTTCAAAGTAACAGCACTAGTATTGGTGTAGGTATAGCATATCTGGTCTATAAATAATCTGAAAACAAATTGCGGCAGGCTGTCAGAGCTGTGGGCGTCTAGCGTGATGTTGAGCAGACTAGTTATACAGCGGCTGAGGCTTCCCAATGTATGGGCAAATAATAAAGGTATCTGATCAATATTACCTACAAGAGCACAGTGTATTGTGCCATAGTGTACTCACGTTTTGCAAAGTCCGCAAAAGGCCAGCCGACCTACCCTCTTCTGCCGGAATCGGGAGGTGGCGGGACGTCCAGCACGCTTGTTTAAATACTGTTAGTGACTCAAGTGGAAGTGGCGGGAACCTTCCGGTCGATTTACAGCCTGCACTAGACCGATACAGCTTTTGCAGAAATACGTGGGGGCTATCTTGGAAGATGAATAATCCTGGTCAAAAATGACCACCATCTTGGAATGGTTTTTGAGTTTACCCGGTGGTATGGAGCGGTTAGTGTGATTCATTGCATGTTATATTCACTTGTATGCGAAATATTTGAAAAACTTGGGCCGTGATATAATCGTAAACCCATATTTGTATCAGTGGTGTGAGTCAATCGGTTAGTGTGATTCATTGCATGTTATATCATCGTGTATGCCACATATTTGAGAAACTTAGACCTTGATATAATCCATATTTGTATCGGTGGTGTGAATCACTCTATGGTTTGCGCTGCTGTATTACCTCATGTATGGTTAGGGGTAGTGCTAATACATACTCTGGGGTTAGTTTATTTGTACTGGCATGACAAAAAGTTTTGCATTATCGGTTTCTAAGCGTGTCAAGTGTTTAATGTGCTCCAGGGAATATCTTCATTCAACCCTTGTGTGCTGGTTGATAAATGATAGACCCATCTCTGTTCTTTTCGCAAACAGGGCTCCTTTGTTAATCTTAGGGTACGCTCTAGTATTACCCATCGCAGGGAGTCAGGTGAATGTTGAAGTTGGGAAAAATGTGTAAACATTTTTGTGTTGAGCTTGTGACATTGGAAATTACTACGATGTTCTGTAATGCGTGTTTTCACAGATCTCGTGGTCATACCTATATACTTTAGATCACATGGGCAGGTGATCATATAGATACAGTTGTATGTATTGCAGTTAGTATGTGCACGTATTTCCCATGTGAAATATTCTGAAAAGGTTATGGTTTTGGTAACTTCGGTGAATGCACATACTGTGCAAGTTCCGCATGGGTAGTGACCCTGAACTGGCGGCAAGTCCCACAATTGCCGTTGTGACATCTCTTTCTGTGGCTTAGGTCTCGTATGTATTAGCATATCTTTAAGATTCTTCGTGCGCTTGAATGCAAATCTAGGAATGTCTAGTTCCAAGGACCCTGTGTTCAATATTCCCCAGTGTTTTTTAATCACATTCCTGATTTTGTTGGAATCAGGTGTGTAGGTGGTAACACATGTGAGAGTGTCAGTTTGTTCTTTCTCTCTAGGTTCAAGTAGAACCTCGCGGTTGTTGTTCCTAGCTCTTTTTTTGGAGAGCGCAATGTTACGTTGTGGATATTCTCGTCTGCTCAAATTAATAGCCAGCTTGTCTGCCTCAGTTTTGTAATCCTCGAGGCTGCTACAATTTCTTCGCAGCCTCAAAAACTGACCAAAGGGTAAGTTCTCCTTTAATGAACATGGATGGTGGCTACCAAATAACAACAGGCTGTTGCGGTCTGTAGGTTTTCTGTAGACTGTTGTGCTGAGGTTGCCATTTGTCAATTTGATGGTGAGGTCAAGGAAAGGTATCTGAGTGTGAGATATAGAACTGGTAAACCTCAGGTAGGGGTTTAAGGTATTAATCCAGTTACAGAATTCTTTGCAGGTACTCAAATCGCCTGACCAGAAAATGACAATGTCATCAATAAACCTCTTCCAAAGGAGAAGATTGGTGCGGTAGGGGTTTGAATCTTTGAAGATTAAGTTCTCTGCCATGTATAAACCTGCTACACTCGGGGCGAAGGTACTTCCCATGGAAGTACCTTGGGTCTGGTGGTAGAGTTGGCCCTTAAACTCGAAGAAATTTTCTGTGAGTGCGAGTGTAGCGCATTCGAGAACGAAACTGCTGGGAGTGAAAGTGTCCCAGTTGGTACTGTTAAATATCTCCTCTATCACACCCAAGGTGGCTCCCTGGGGGATGTTTCACATGGGAAATACGTGCACATACTAACTGCAATACATCCAACTGTATCTATATGATCACCTGCCCATGTGATCTAAAGTATATAGGTATGATCGCCAGATCTGTGAAAACACGCATCACAGAACATCGTAGTAATTTCCGATGTCACAAGCTCAACACAAAAATGTGTACACATTTTTCCCAACTTCAACATTCACCTGACTCCCTGCGATGGGTAAAACTAGAGGCGTACCCCAAGATTAACAAAGGAGCCCTGTTTGCGAAAGAACAGAGATGGGTCTATCGTTTATCAACCAGCACACAAGGGTTGAATGAAGATATTCCCTGGAGCACATTAAACACTTGACACGCTTAGAAACCGATAATGCAAAACTTTTTGTCATGCCAGTACAAATAAACTAACCCCAGAGTATGTATTAGCACTACCCCTAACCATACATTAGGTAATACAGCAGCGCAAACCATAGAGTGATTCACACCACCGATACAAATATGGATTATATCAAGGTCTAAGTTTCTCAAATATGTGGCATACACGATAATATAACACGCAATGAATCACACTAACCGATTGATTCACACCACTGATACAAATATGAGTTTACAATTATATCACGGCCCAAGTTTTTCAAATATTTCGCATACAAGTGAATATAACATACAATGAATCACACTAACCGCTCCATACCACCGGGTAAACTCAAAAACCATTCCAAGATGGCGGTCATTTTTGACCAGGATAAAACATCTTCCAAGATGGCCCCCACGTATTTCTGCAAAAGCTGTAACAGTCTAGTGCAGGCTGTGAATCGACCGGAAGGTTCCCGCCACTTCCACTTGAGTCACTCACAGTATTTAAACAAGCCTGCTGGACGCCCCTGCACCTCCCGATCCCGGCAGAAGAGGGTAGGTCAGCCGGCCTTTTGCGGACTTTGCAAAACGTGAGTACACTATGGCACAATACACTGTGCTCTTGTAGGTAATATTGATCAGATACCTTTATTATTTGCCCATACATTGGGAAGCCTCAGCCGCTGTATAACTAGTCTGCTTAACATCACGCTAGACGCCCACAGCTCTGACAGCCCCGCCGCAAACAATTTGTTTTCAGATTATTTATAGACCAGATAAGCTATACCTACACCAATACTAGTGCTGTTACTTTGAAGCAAAGTAATACTTACTCAACTCATGCCCAGGCTGTTCGTGGTAGCAGCGCAGCCCGTTACTCACCGTATTTTATTGTCAACCCCTAGTAACATCGTTACTAGTTTGAAAGACTCCTGCATTGCTTAACACACCTTAATCACATAGTTTATGTGATATCCTCTAATTTTTGTTTCTTTTAATCCACAACCCACGCAGCACACAAGGAAATTCCTTGTGAGATACCTGCCGGGTATCGATGAAGTAGATAGAGAAACCCAACTAGGGTGAGTTCATCAATTCCTTCTGCAACTGTGGTGGTGTTCCACCAGATGCACCTGTGTAATCCTCACGATAAAATGTTTGTGAGAATCACCCACATGGCACTCACGTTACGTATGTTTTTAGTCATCACCACTGTGTGCTGTGAGCTTGTCACACAGGGAACACGAGAGTTTTGTTTATACTGGTACATCTGATTCTAATAACTGTTTGTATTCCTTTACCAGGTTGGTCATATGCTATCAGGTACTACACATAGCATGTGTTAGGTTGATTTAAAAGGGTAGATCACACCATACAACCACCCACGTGTAGATAGATTTGATTTTATTAGGTCCTGACGAATCGCCACCAGATTGTTTAACTACCAGGCGAGAAACATGTTGACCGCACAATAGAGCGCCCTACCTGAGACATAATCTCAGACATGCGCCTTTGTTTCTTTTAATCAGGGTGGGAGACCCATTGATTAAAATAGTCTTCGCTGGTACTCCCTTACCTGTTTTAAAATTTCTTTCAGGTTATACACCTCCACACTTTCATCTACACTAATCAGGCCCCTCACCCCCACGGCACCAAACGGCATTTGGAATAAAAGATCTCCGCCAAAGAGCCCCTCATAGGGAGCCCGTCAGGTATTGCAGCGCCGACCTGACGAGGAGCAGCCCATATGATGAAGCATGACACCTTGCCGGGTGTGTGAGGGCCCTATATTCCAAGAGGAGGAATCCTCATCCTCCTACACTTCATGACCACATAAAACCAGTTTTTCCTTGTCTCGATATTAGGAACAGCATACCTTTTGTATCTTCTCTATTACTAAGGATTCCCACACTTCTCCAAACTCATATGGGACCCATATGTGTCGGTTGATCCTTTTGCTTCAGAGAGGAAAGTCCTAAAACCGCAATCACAGATACACCTTCAAAGTTCTTTTCCAAAAGTCCTTTTATGGCAATATGTGAGGCAAAGCCATAATTAGGCCATGAGTCAGAAAGTACTCACCAAATTCTCCCAACCCCAGAAATATCCCAAAAATTAGAAATGAGGGTGAGTTCAGCGAGGTGTGACTGAGTGAAGTTATTTAGTGTCAATGTGGCCTTCATATTCACAAGGTCTCAGTTTTGGCCCACTGTGGATAAGAAAACCAAGTGGAATCTGTCTTTGCAAGCCACACTACCCTGTTTTTTCCTGGGTCTCTAGCTTTAAGAAATGCCTAGCTTTGTTAAGGATCCCTGGGTGCAGACTGACACCTGGTTCAAACTCTACAGACATTAGCCATGGAAACTAAAGGAATAATGGGTTTTTAAACATAGTTTGCAGAGAATTCCAAGTAGGAAAACAAACTGAGTCCATGCAAACCATACCACTCTGGGTTTCCCTTGATCACTAGTTTTGCATGGCTTTGGGAGGGCTCCCTGGGTGCCAGCTGAACAAGTAACCAATGCTTCCTGGGTGCCAGCGACAAAGGAACCAAACAGCACTTCTATCTCCAATGGAAACTGATAGGAACTTTGTTTAGGCATAGTTGTGAAATTTAAAGAGCATTCTGGGTCAGAACATATGCTGATATCAATGCAAGCCACTACATCCTGGATTTCCTGGCTCTCTAGTCTTCACAAATGACTGGCGGTCATAGGGTTCCCTGTGCAATCACCCTAGGATGGACCCACATACTTCAGCTATCCTGAAGACATCACTGAGAGAAAATTGGGGTTCAAGGGAAAGATTTGAGGTTTGCAGGCCATCCTTTGTAACAAAAAAAGCTGGTACCATGCAGGCCACACCACCTTGAATACCTCTGGCTCTCTAGTTTTCAGAAAAGCTTGATGATAAAAAAGAAATGGTTTGGGATCCAGATTTCCTTTCATAAGGCATGCCTTGCTGTGGCCTCCACCCGCCAATATGTGATATCTACCCTTGGAGAGTAGAAAAAATGTGTTACCCTGTTACCTTTCAGCATCAAGGCTTTATAATGTCAACTGGACACTAGGACATCATTTTTGGTCAAGGTACAAAAAAAGATACAGAGTTGGGAACTGGGCTTCCTGGAACTAAATATACCTCATTCTGGCCTCCGCTCACCATCAGAATTTGAGCATCAGTGGGGAGCACATCATGAGTATTAACCTCTCACCTGCTAACATCAGGTGCCTGAAAGGCCCCTTGTACACCAGGGACCACATTTGGTAAAGCAACAAAAGCAATAGCATGTGGGGTGTGCCATGCACTGGTCGCCACTTACCATCATCATTTTAGGTCCCCTGGGAAAGCAAATTAGGATTATCATCCCCTGACCTGCAAAAGTAGGAGACCCGAAATGCTCCCTGGATAACAGGGATCATTTTTGGTCAAGCGACAAGAAAAGATACGGAGTGGGGAACCAGGCTGACTGGCACAAAGCAGGTATCACTCTAGCCCCTCTACATCTGCATTTCAGCACCCCTGGGGAACAGATATGGGGTACTACCTCTGTTCTGCCAACCTCAGATTCCTAAAACGCCCCCTGGACACAATGGATCATTTTTGGTCAAGCAAGAAAAAAAGATATGAAGTGGGCAGCCAGACTTCCTGTCACAGAGCAGGATCCGCTAGTGCTGCTACGCATCATCTGCTTTTCAGTATCCCCGGAGAGCAGGTCATGGGTTTCCCTTAATCTTGGAGACCTGAAATGCCCCCTGGACACTAGCAATAATTTTGGGCCAAGCAACAAAAACAATACAAAGAGGGGAGTTGGGCTTTCTGACACTATCCACCATCTTTTAGCTCCTCTGGTGGAGTAGGTCAGGGTTACTACTTCATAACCTGTCAACACAGAGGCTCCAAACTTTCCCTGGGAGAATTTCTGCTCAAGCAACAATCAAAGTTATGGAGTGGGGATCAAGGCTTCCTGACACAAAGCAGGCCTCACTCTAGACTCTACTCACTGTCTGCTTTTCAGCACCCCCAGCAAACAGGTTAGTAGTACGCCCCTGTTCTGCCAATCTCAAAGATCTCAAATGCCCTGTAAACAAGAGAGATGATTTTTGTTAAGCAGCAAAAAAGGAATGGAGTGATGAACTGGGCTTCCATGTACAGAGTATGTATTGCTCTGGCCTCTACATACCCATCTGGAATTCAATTAACTTCAGAGAGCGTAGTAGGGTTATTACCTCTTGATCTGCCAACCTCAGGGTACCTTAGATTCCCTTGGTCACCACAGATTATTGTTCAAGCAACAACAAAATACAGAATGGGGAGCTGGGCTTTCAGGGCATTTCTGCTACCCTGAGGGAGCAGACCGCAGTTATAACTTCATGACCAGCTAACCATGGAGGCCTAATATGCTTCCTCGACACCAGGGATTATTTTTGGTGAAGCAACAAAAAACAGGTTTTAAGGCAAGATGTGTGCCATGATCTGGCCTCTAATAACAATCTGCTCCACTGGCTTCCTGAGGAGGTAGCAGATATGGGATGTTACCCACTGATCTGCTAATCTACGGACCTAAAATGCTTTTGAAAACCAGGGATTATTGCTGGGCAAGCAACAAAGATATGGAATAAGGAACCCAGTCTTTCTGGCACAAAATGTGCCTTGCTCCGGCTGCTACTTACCATCCGCATTTCAGGATTCCTGGGGAACAGATCTGGGATATTACCCAATGGTCTCCCAACTTCAGACACCTGAAATGCCCCTTGAACACTAGGGATAATTTTTGATCAAGTAAGATAAAATGAAATTAGTTGGGAGGAGATGAGCTTCCAGGGACAATGCACGTATTCTTTTGACTTCTACCCACCCATCTGCCTTTCACTTCCCTTGAGGGAGCAAATCAGGGTTATTACCTTATGATCTGTCAACTTCAGGAGCCTTTTGACAGCAGGAATTAATTTTGGGTAAGTAAAAACATAAAAAGAGTTTTTGTAACAGTCTGGCTTCTAATCACCATCTGAATTTCAGCTTCCTGGTGGAGTGGGGCAATCAGATCAGGGATGTTACCCACTGTTATGCCAAACTCAGGGGGCCTGAAATACTCTCTAGACACCAGGAATAGTTGTTGGGCAAATGACAAGGATGATGCAGAGTGGGAGTCAGAGTGGGGAGCCAGGCTTCTTGCCACGATCTACAGATCTAACTTGCTGCTCTCAATCCTGGGGAGAATATAGGGCGCAATGAAGCGATCTGTCCTGTTTGAGTCAGAAAACTGTCAGGGACATAGGATGAAATCAGGCCTCTGCAGGAAAAGACCTCTCCAGCATTCAAAATCCATGGTCTCTAGAGGTGCTTTATGCGCATTGGCCAACAGCAAAATAATTTGTTTTACAAAAAAGACCTAAGTGTACTGGCTCTTTCTGCCACCTTGGGGTGAGCATATTAGAAGGTAAATTCCTACATCTGCCCCTCAGTGGAGGCAAAGCAACTGTATGTGCCCTAGAGTGGGAGAGTGTGGTTTGATGCAGGCAAATCTAGGCCCACACATGTATATCTGTGCAGATATGAGAGAAGGGTTTTAGTGTACACATGTTAGTGTGGGGTTAAGGGAGGTTTTTTCCAGGAGAATGTTGTATTGTAGGTGTTAAAATAGAGAGGGTCTTTAGGAGTACAATACAGTGCACATGTTTTTAGGGCTGAGAGATGGGCTTTACAGTAGAATACTGTACGCCATTAAAACAAGAATCAGAAGGCATAGTTGTACTCAATTGGATTTTTGAGGGGACGGAGAGTAAGGGTCGAAGGAGATCCAAAAGGATGAGAGCGTGACAGGAAATGGGAATGCATATGTGTTAGACCTGTCATCCTAAGGGTGGTCATTCCTCAAACTTTTTGCCTTTTGCCTCCCATTTTATTTATTTATTTTTATTTATTTAAAAAGGTTGTATATAGCGCTGGCTAGACCCGAGGGTATCAGAGCGCTTTACAATGGTTAGGTGAGAAAAACAATTGCAACATAACATTTGTACAAAAAGGTAAAATGCAGGACAGTAAGAACAGTATGCATGGGACAATTATAACATGGGCAAGAAAATAAGAAATAAAATTAGGCCGTAACAAGTATTGGATGGTTAAGCTAGCGTGGGAGGTCAGGGATGAGGGGGGGGAATATGGAAGAAGGAGGGAACTGAGGAAGGTGATGGGAGAGGTGATAGCATGCGGGAGTAGACAGTAATTATAAGAGAACTGGAGGGGGAGGTTAGAAGTATATGAAAAAATAAGAAGGGGGGGGAGAGAGTCAAGTATAATGTGGCAGGAACATAGTACAGTCAGGAGCAGGTTGAGACACCCTGCTAGGCGGCAAGGATTAAAGACGCCAGTATTTGTTGGGAAGGTGCAGCATGAGGTCTTTTTTGAAGCTGAGGTAGGAGGGGTTGCAACGTAAATCTTTATGGAGTGAGTTCCAGATAGTAGGCGCATTTCCGGAGAAGGAGCGTGATTGAGTAGATTTCTTGTTTAACAAAGGAGGAACTAGTATGAGAGCATTGGTGCTCCTCATTTCTCTAGAGCAGCCCGCTTTGTGGAGTTTATCTGAGAGATACAATGGGGTGTGATGATGCAAGGCTTTATGCGTAATGCAAGCGGTTTTGTAGGTGGATCTGCATTCGATGGGAAGCCATTTGAGACCTTTGAGGATGGGGGAGATGTGGTCAAACCATCTACAATCAGAAATAAGCCTGGCCGCGAGGGTGAGGACTGATTTGATTGGGGCTAAGTGGACTTTCGGTGTTCCAGAGAGAACGGCATTGCCATAGTCCAATTTAGACAGTACCAGTGATTGAACAGCTAATTTAAAGTCATCAGCGGGAATGAAGGGTTTAATTTTCTTGAGGTGATGAAGAGTGAAGAGAGCTCCTTTGGCCAAATTTTTTATGTGGGGAGTAAGGCTGAAGTTCTGGTCAATGTTAATTCCGAGGGATTTAACTGAGTTAGAAGTGGAAAGAGAGCAGTTGAGTGCTTTAAGGTCAGAGATCCAGTGATGAATGGGGAGCCAGTTGTTTTTAGGAGCGAAGAGTATGATTTCCGTTTTTTTAGGGTTGAGTTTAAGGTGATTGTGATGGAACCAGTGTAGAATCTTAGTCAGGGCATCATTGAGGTGCAGAATGTCAGCTTGAGATTTGATCTTATAGTAAAGTTGGGTATCATCAGCATAGAGGTGGAAGTTTATTCCTGCTTACTTAAGAATGAGGGTGAGGGGTTCCATGAAGAGGTTGAATAGAGAAGGTGAGAGAATAGAATCCTGAGGAACACCCAAGGAGACAGGAATAGGTTTAGAGAGGCAATTGCTGATTTTAATTTGTTGGGTTCTGTGCTGAAGGAATGAGGTGAACCATTTGAGGACAGGACCATTGAGCCGAAATGATCTTTGAGGGTATTGAGTAAGGCGGAGTGGTTAACAGTATCAAAAGCAGCAGAGAGGTCAAGGAGAATGAGAAGGGAGGCCTCCCCCTTGTCAGGGATTGGTGGATGTCATCAATAATGTTGAGCATAGCAGTTTCAGTACTGCAGCCCTTTCTAAAGCCTGACTGGAATGTGTCCAAAAGGTTAAAAGAGTCAATGTGCTTGTCCAATTGGAGCAAGGTGCATTTTTCGAGGGCCTTAGATAGAAGCGGAAGATTAGAGATAGGTCGCAAATTGTTGAGGTCGTTGGGGTTGGCTGTAGTGTTTTTGAGGGTGAGATTGATTTGGCCAAGCTGGAGGTAAACCGGGACACAACCCGTGGCCAAGGAGGAGTTGATGATGGTGGTCCAATATGGTGCAATGATGTGTTTTAAGTCTTGAACAAGTTTAGCGGGAAGAGGGTCCATGGTATGAGAGGAGGGTTTAAGTTTGGTGATGATGTTGAAGACTTCAAGCTCTGTAACTGGGCGGAAGTTAAGCCAAGAAGCATTATTTTTTAGCTGGGGGTTGGTGAAGAAGTGTTCAGGAGGGGCAACAGCGAGTGGGAGATGAACAGAGTCAGGGGGGGCGAGGGTGTGAAAGGAGACTTGGAGGGGAGGTCATAGAGGGGAGATGAGCAATGTGGAGGGGGGGTTAAGCTAAAGGATTGATCGATCTTAGAGATTTTTTCAGAAAAGAAGTTCGCAATTTCTTCACATTTTTCGATAGAGGCCATCAATTTGGGGGGGGGCCGAAGCTGTTTGATTTTTGATGATGCTAAATAGTTCCCTGGGTCTATTTTTAGCCCGGTCGAGTTGTGCGCGGAAGAAGGAGGCCTTCTCATTAAGGATGTGCTTTTTGTAATTAGCCCTTGCTGCTCTGAGGAGAGCAAGATTTGAGAGGGAAGAGTGTTGCCTCCACATGCGTTCGGTCAGCCTAAGCGAGCGTCTCTCATTGTTGAGTTCAGCATTAAACCAGGATCTGGCGGGGTTGTTTTTTTGCAGTTTTAGTTTGGCTGGGGCGATTTGGTCAAGGACCTCGATGATGGATTTGTTGTAGTGTTCGGCGAGGTCATTTGCATTTTGTGAGGGAGGTGTAAGTTGAAGTTTTGCTTTAATCTTAGTCTCCAGCTCGCCTGGAGGAATAAGGTGCAGATTTCTGGTTAATTTCCTATGTTTGATGTTTTTAGGGGAAGGGGGAGGCATGGCACAATTAATGGTGAAGAGGATAAGGTGGTGGTCAGACCAGTCAATGGGGACAATGTGGGATTCTTTTTTTAGCTGATTCTTTTTGTTGACCTTGGGACTCTGTGCACTTTACAACTGCTAACCAGTGGTGCAAAGTGCATGTGCTTCTCCCCTAAATAGGATGACATTGGTGTATACCTGATTGGCATATTTGCTGTACTCGTAAGCCCCTTGTAAAGTGGTATACCATATACCCTGGGCCTGTACTTTAAATGCTACTAGTAGGCTGCAGCACTGATTGTGCCACCCACAGAAGTAGCCTTTCAACCTTGTCTCAGGCCTGCCACTGCAGTGCCTGTGTGTGCAGTTTACTGCCACGTCGACTTGGCATTTAAAACTACTTGCCAAGCCTTAAACTCCCCTTTTATTACATATTTGTCACCCCCTAAGGTAAGCCCTAAGTAACCCTAAGGGCAGGGTGCCATGTCAGTAAAAGGTAGGACATGTACTTGTAAGTTTTACATGTCCTGGTAGTGACAAACTGTCTATGTCATTTTTCACTACTGTGAGGCCTACCCCTCTCATAAGCCAGCATTGAGAATTCCTTAGTACATTTTTAAGCTGTAATTCCTGATCAGAGAGGAGTATATTTTTATGGTTCATATGTTTGGAATGGTAATGATAAATCCTCCTTACTGGTGAAGTTGGATTTAGCATTACTGTTTTAGAAATACCACTTTTAGGAAGTGGACTTTTCTGTGTACTTACTGCTCTTTGTGCCTGACCGCTTGTCTCTGCTACACATCTGGGTTGGGTGACAGCTACACTTTGTGCATTCCCTCTAGACAGGCACAAACACAGGAAGATGAGTCTCATCTGAATTCTGAGCACTCATCTGCATTCATCTGCATTCTGATGGGTCTTCCTGGGCAGGGAGGAAAGGGAGGGGTTGACACTTACACTTCAACAGGCAGTGTCCTGCCCACACACAAAGCACTGATTTACCCCCTTAGGGTTAGCCTGACAGACAAAACTCAGTTGTAAGGGATCCTTGTACACTTCAGAGAGTTTCTGTGTAGTCACCCCCTACATCAAAGGCACTTTGGGGTATAAGTTCTGGGTCTCTGGCCCCCTAAAATCATACACTTCTGGATCTTGAACTGAACCTCTGTCAGAAGGACTGCTGAGCTGCTTAAAGGACTCAACTGGACTGGGTTTCTGAAAGGACTGCTTTTCTGCTTGTTGTCCTGCTGCCTGCTGCTCCCTGACTCTGCGGGAAGGACTCTTCCTTCCCTCTAGATGATCTCCAGGGGCTTGCTGGAGTGCCTCCTGTTTTCGGACGTCTCAGGGACACAAAAGACTTCCTACAATTCTGCTGGTGCTGCTTGAGTCTGCCTTCTGTGAGCCCTACTTTTGCCTGGGGTGCCCCCTCCAAGCTCTGGGCCTCAGAAGTGGGTTCTGTAGCTGTTTTTATCAAAAACCAATGCATAGAATTGATTGCATGAGAAATTCTGCCACATCGCCCTTCGACACCGACACAGAGGCTGCTCGACGACAGTGGATCCACATCCTGGGTTGCTCGACGACGACGCTCTGTGCAGCTCAATGATGACACATTGCATTCACTTCAATAGAGCTCGACGACGATGCAGGACCTCCTTTGTTCGGCTTGACGATGACACAGTAGGCTCTCAACGTTGAATCTTGCTCCAGCCAAGGGTATTTCTTCAGCGGGCCTGTCTGGGTCCTGTAGTTGGCCTACCGTTGATCGCGGCAGGCCAGATGAACTTTGGATTTGCATCAGTCACTCGTGACCTCAAGTAACATTTTGACCACTAGTGATTTCTAAGCACAATTTTTGATTTAATCTTTAAAAATTAGTATCTTGACTTGTACTGATTGGATTTTTGTTGTTTCGGTCTCATTTTGCTCGGATAAATATTCTCGATTTGTCTAAACCTTTGTGGAGGCTTTTTGTGGTGTATTCATTGTGCTAGTGTGTGTGTGTGTGTGTGTGTGTGTGTTGCACAGATACTTTACACATTGCCTTTGTAGATAAGCCAGACTGCTCTGTGCCAAGCTACCAAAGGGTGAGCACAGGATATCTTGTTGTGTATATATCTTATCCTGACTAGAGTGGTGGTTCCTGCATATTGCTCCAGACCATCTGAACCTTCCAACGTTGATGGATGTCTCCAACATATTCAACATTTACTTATCTCCGACAGCTGCAGAAATGAGACGGATTGGACCTGTGTTTAACTGGAGCACACTCATGGTGATACCTTGTTGGGGCTTTTGTGGAAGCACAGACCTCTGACTGCTGGCCTGATGTGGGGGGTTGCAGGGGTGGGCTTGCATCCTGGACAGATGTGCAGATGGATTCATATGGAGAGTGGAAACTGGTGTCTGTCTGGTGGTTACCAAGATTGTATTAGACATCAGAGTGATAGGGGGTCACAAAGGTAGTCATACTATCAAGTTTGCTGGGCTGTTTGGCTACTGCCATTGGGACACCTTGCCATGGCACGGAAGACCACAGGAACCACATTAGAAATATAGTGCTGAATGGGGATGATGACATGAATCTGATCCCTTGTCCTGCACCAGCAAGGATGATTCTTTGGGAGGGTGCCATAACAAATCGAGCGATCTAACAATCAACTAGACCGCAACATCATCAATTAGTCTCCATGATCCCTAGTCAAATGCTAGTGGCCATCTTGGAAGCAAAAATGGCTATGTGCACATGTCTGATATTTTATATACCACAAACTTAGCTTCCTTAGAGGAATTTCAGGAGACCGTTGTAGTTACCTGGAAGTATACTGCATCGTGAATCACCTGACACCTTTAGCAGTTACCTTCTAAATACTGAATGCTCAGTTTTGAATCCTGCTATTGAATTATGTATCTGCAAATATTGAAATGTCATAAGGTATGTCCAAGAGACTGCCTATAACTGTAGAGATCCGGGACACAATGCCACTAGACCCCTAGATCATTGATGGTTCCGTGGAGACAGGCAGGCACTTAACGAATGGGCTGACTGTATGTCTTGACATACATATCCGGCTATTTGCCTGTAGACATTGTGACCTCTACTTTAACTACCTCAAAGAAAGTGGTTTTGCTTGTTTTTTTAATTTTTTTAATAGAAGCTTTAACAAAATATATTGTAACATAACTAAAGTGCTTATTTACCTGTAACCATTTTTATGTAAAGAGCTCTGACCCCCACTGGGTCTAGCCGTTGGGCTGGCTCCCTTCACACATAGTACTGGAGGCTTGCCATGTTTAAAGTGCCAAAAATATTGTATTAGAAATATAAACTTCCGAAGCAGGAGTTTGTTGTCTCACTACAAAAAATAAATGGCTCTAACGTGTGGGGAGCTTTTTCCCTGCACATGGAGGCCATTCAAATGTTTTTCCTGCCCAGTTCCACCTTGCCAGGCATGACAGGCACAGGCAGGTAAATTGAGTGACGATCTCTCCTCCTTTAACAGGGCAAAAAGACCATGACTATGACTTGGGGCTCCTTGGTGGACATATCGAGGTTTAAAATGGCGGAACCAGTGGAGGCACACTCTACTCTAAAATAAGTGAGGTACTGCCAAGATTTTCTTAGGTGTCTGCTAGCGATGCTGCCAAATGCCTGGGTTGCCAAATTACAAGCCGTCCACTTTAAATCACCTAATGCCTCTTTTTTCTACCACCAACAATTCTTACTTCATGCCATTTTTTTTCTCTTTGTCTCCGTTTTCATATTTTCCTGCTCTACCTTCTTTCTCCCGTTTTCTGCCTTTAATTCTCTGTCTTGTTCCAGGTCAGAGTCTGATGATGAAAGACAAGGCCCAGTCCCAAGCTCCCAAAGTGAGTGTTGGCTCCCACCACTAGCATGCACCGGCACAAATTAACTACTATGACGGAGGTGAAAGAGCACGTAAAGTCATATATCGCAATCCCTATGATTTGAGTAAAGTGAAACGACTGTCAATAGAACACGCTGTGCTTGAAAGCCTGCTCTGCACATTCATTCCCCTCTCCACTCATTTTGTTCTGCTTCACCCCGGAAGTACCACAGGGATGTACCATTGCACCGCACCATGGTTCATTTACACGAAGAACATGAGCGTGTTACAGAACATAAAATCCAAGCTGCCTTTTGAGCGCCGGAGCCTCCTACACATTAAAATAATCTCTGAGCATCCCCGCGTGCAAAGTACATACGTCAGGATCCTCATTTAATGCAACAGCACTGACATCTGTGGCTTAACTAGGATCAGTATTTGGAAAGGAAACAGCATCAATTAGCTACTAAAATCCTACAACCTTTACACGACGAGAGAAAACCGCAACGCTGGTCTGCTATCTGAAAGTAACACTCCTCATACAAGGAGAAAGGAAACAATACATAATTCATAGAGTCCTGTTAACAATGTATCCACTAATTTGATGAAAAAACCTGGACCATGATACAACTCTATCAGCAAGGTAAATTGTTCTTGCGTGAAATAACTAATGCAATATTCAGTTTCCCCAAAATTAAAGCAAGAATAATTCATAAGGTAAGGGATAAAGAAGTAAATTGTAGACAAATGCGCCAAGACATCACATTTGCAGGATGTCTGGCTGAAGAATAAATTAACGATCCAATTCCACAAGAGAAAGCAAGGAACAAGGCTTATTAGAAGCCTTTTTGCTGTTTACAGAGACAGTTCTGGTGAAAATGTTTATGCAGTGCGCTGTTGATACTTTCAGCCGATGCAATCATTTATAAGGAGAAAAAACACATTATAATTTACATCTATAATCAAAATTAATAGCGTGACATTTGTTGGAGCGTTAAGTGTTCAAGAATGTAACAATTTTATCCCAGTGGCGAGTCGTGGCAGATTGATTTTCGAGCTGTGCGTCCTTTCCCACTTAGAAGTGGCACTTAATGCGTTTCAGGCAAAATGTATGACTAGTCAACAAATACGTACTCGTTAGAAATACAATGCAACATTGTTGACAGGGATAGGGCCCATATAGTGTGAAATCACGTATCTGCAATCGAGTTTTCCACAATATTTCCGACAACAACATCGACACAATGCGTTATTTTACCCATCAAACGTAATGTATGTGCACTGAACATTTTGCCGTCTGTGAGTCATGTTTCAGGAGAAATTAGATTCAGAGACAATGAATTATTCAGAGGTTAGCACCTCACTGTCTCCTGTCCCCTGTATCCCTGAGAATATAATATGATTTCAACATATGGATGGTCATCTATTTCGGTCATCGAATAACAGCAACTTTATTTCACCATGATTTTCATTTTTGTCCTCCCTAAATATGTGCAATAGTCTATTTTCTGCGGGTTTATTGGGATGTGGAATCTGACCTACTGCACTGAAGTTGTTTTGTTGTTGATTATGTGAGGCTAGAGACGGTTTTAGTTGTGTGTTAAGACTGATTAAGAAAGGAGGTAAGCAGGGACTCTTTTGCTAGCCTTTGTTTTGTAAATGTTTAGGTAAGCCCCCTTCAGCCATTGTTTTGTTTGAGGGTCATTCATGTATATAGTTGTCCCTCGAAGGGCTGCACTTTTTGGAAATGTGGGGGGTGCCACAAAAGCATTAATATGAGAAATTGTGGGAATTTTGATGCAGAGCAGCTCATCAGAAGCTGGAGGCTTTGGAAAAAAAACCGAGAAAGGCCTAGATGATTTAAAGGGCTGTCATGTTATCCTTTTGGCAGGTAAACCTGGATATGAGATATTTCAACTATTTTTTATTTGATTCAGACCTCACCTGAGGTCAACAAATACAGATACATAAAATTAGTATTGTTAGATTATAATAATAAAACTTTTAAAACGCTTTATAAGATGAATAAGTAGTAATTTTGTCTGATCCACATGTACAACATACACTTAATAAAAATGTTAAGATTGTACGCTTTTCCTTTAAAATAACTTCAAGAAACTTTTTAAAAACTTATACAAGTTATAACAAACAAATTCATTAGCGGGAGAGATACACAATGTGATTAAATCTTGAGCTAAAATAGCATTATGTCTTAAGCGAATTGGTAATATATATCGTCGTCGGGTCTCTACCAATCTCTGATTAGGACAAATTAATAAAACATGATGCACATCTTGTTGTCCACCTTTGCACAGATCACATATGCCTTTAGAATTATTTGTGCCATCCCATCTAGCTGTAAATGTTGTTAATGAGAGAATACCCAGACGTAATAGAAGGATACAACGCCTTACCCCATGCTCTAACTGAAACCTTAAGTAAGGAGCAGGGGTTTTAAATGCTATGTTTTCTGCAAAAGTTTTATAGTGCTTTAGTTGGATACAGTATTCTTTATCCCTCTCATAGCTGATTCTCGGGGCCATGTTTTAGAAAGAGCTTCAAATGTGCTGGAGACCAAACCTGTAAAAGTGCTACAGTGCATTGTGATACCTCAGACAGAGATATGAGATATGCAATTCATCTCCAATCAGGAAAGGCAATTGCAGAGGGTTCAGGAACTTCATTAATTTAAAAGGGACCATGATAAAGTCTGCCCATTCATAGTTAAATGTAAATTGAGACCTAAGAAAAAGGCATCATTTTGTCCCATACCCAACTGTTGCCAGCCTTGCTCTATTCATGTGGGAGGGGCAGTTGGTCCTTGGTTTTCCTTGAGAATAGTGCACCGTGGGATAGCTTGCCAGAAGCTCTCTGGTGGCATTAATTGCATCTTCCCTCAAATGTACCCTGGGTGGGTAGTCTTTCTAAAGCCTCAGAATGTAAGACAAGCTTGGAAGATTTCAGAATCACAGATTTCCTGAACCTCATAATCATATAGACCTAGATCATAGACATACGGTTTCAACTGTGAAGTATGGAAAATAGGATGAATTCTCAAAGTAAAGATAACTCTAAGTGAAAAGCCACTGGAATTATTGATGAGTAACAAGAAAAGGACCAGGATATAATGGTCTATATTTCACTGGTAAAGCAAGAAGAGGAAGAACATGAGAAGCCAGTCAAACCTTTGTACCAGGAACAAAAGAAGAAGTAAATCTTGACTTTATCTGGATCTTTAAATGATGTAGACTGCCAAGATTAGTTGTCTTTGTTCCTTTAAGATCTTCCCATGATCAGCAGCAGCTGGAAAAAGAGGATCAACATAAGCTGAAAAAGGACATTTCTTGGATGAAAACCTTACAAGCAGAAAAAGGGTGACATCTTGGTGGCACTGTGAGCCACTTTACTTTAAGTAAATTAAGCTAATGATAGATAAGAAGTCTAGTCCCTTTGTGATCATCAAACAATATACTGTTCAAGGCCCGAAATGGTTTGCTCTTTTTGTCCATCTAAAAGGGTTGAAATATGTTGTACCTGGTGAATGATCATGCACATTATTCCAATCCCTACTCTTTTGCGTCTGACCTACTCACTCTTGCACACAGCCGAGGAGGGGGGGGGGGGCGAGGCAAGCCTTCACAGGGCCACACCAAGCGCAGCATCACATTGTAATCCACCATGACAGACACAGTTCGGATTGTCTCCCTCAATGTTAAAGGCCTTAATCACTCACTGAAACAGAGCTCAATCCTCTCTTACGTAGAAAATTTGGGAGCTCACATATGCTTGCTGCAGGAGACACATCTGCTCCCTAAAGACCAACACAGACTCCGTTCCAAGGTCTTCCCACATCAATATTTCTCATCCCTCCCATCCAAGTCAGCTGGAGTAGTGATATTGCTCTCCCGGACATTCAAGTGCAAAGTGGGCCCTAAGCAGGCAGAGGTCAAGGGTAGATTCTTAGCATACTTCCAAACCCTGGGATCCTGCAGCATCACAGTTGGTACCATATACTCCCCAAACGAAGGGCAGGAGTCCTTCCCCCACAAAGCGGTGACAGAGATTATGGGCACACAAGATAGACAGTTGCTGTTGGGGGGAGACCTGAACCTTGTGTTCAATAATGACCTAAACAGATCAACACATTTCACTGACAACTAGGGCTATCTCCTTAGCGGGCCTGAACTGGTTGAACGACATGGGCTTGATGGATTTATGGAGACTTTCCCACCTGCACTCCCGAGATTTTGTCTTCTACTCTCATACCCACAAGAACTATTCTAGACGGAGACGGAGATTGAGCCCTGTTCCTTATCTGCCCACTCAGCAGTGACTCTAAGAATCCCGACAACTAGCTCACCCTCTAAAACCTGGCAACTCAGAGATGCCCTGATCCAGTGCCCAGAAGCTGTTGCACAAATCACTAGGACAACTGAGGACTACATGTTGCTTGACAACACTCCAGAGGACTCGGTCTTTACCTTGTGGGATGTCTTCAAAGAGGTGGTTAGAGGGGAGTTCATAGAGATAGCAGCCGCAGATAATAAGCTTCGCCGGGATAAGAGGGACGCCTTGTCTCATCAAGTCCTGGAACTTGAACGCATACACAAGAGAACGGGAGCCCCCAGGGTCTGGAGACAACTGGAAGCTGCCCACGCCCAACTGGCCGGCCTTGATATCGATAGAGCAAAATATGCGGCACTCAGGCTTCAACACCGCTTTTACGTGGGGGGGGTGATAGGGCAGGTCAACTTTTAGCCAACCGACTCCATATTCAGCAACAAGAATCAGGGGTCCGGAATATCAGGGATGTCAAGGGCTGGGAATGGGCTACCGACGTGGGCATACTGGATACCTTCAGTGATTTCCATCAGACTCTCTACTCTGCACAGGCCCTTCCCCAAGACACAGCTCCAACGTACTTAAAGGAAGCCAATGCCACCTCCCTGACACCTGACCAGGCATCCAAACTGGACAGACCGGTTCGCATTTAGTAACTCTTTTCCATTATCTCTCGCCAAAAGTTATCTAAGTGCCGGGCCCAGATGGGTTTTCGGCTTCCTTTTATAAAGTTTTTTTGTCAAAGCATAGACCAACTCCTAACCAGACTTTTCAATGCAATTGGAGACACAGTTTCTCTTCCCCGCTCTATGCTTCAGGCGGCGATAGTGGTAATCCCTAAACCGAGAAAGGATAAAACCCAGGGCTCTTCTACCCACCTCATTTCCCTCTTAAACATAGATTTTAAGCTTTTTACAGGCATCCTTGCTGCCAGGCTGAATCCAGTCCTTCGGGACTTGTGGACCCGGATCAGGCGAGTTTCGTACCCCAACGACAGTGCAGCGATAGCACCAGACGTGTTCTTCATCTAATCGATAAATCCCAGAGGTACGCACAAGAAAGGATGCTGCTATCTATCGATGCCCAGAAGGCATTCAACAGAGTCCACTGGCCATACCTCGCAGCAACTCTGGCTCATTTTGGCATAGGAGATTGTTTTAAAAAATGGATCACTAGCAGCTATACCCAGCCCACGGTGGTGGTTTGGGCCAATGGATGCTCTTCCACCCTATTCAGCATTGGTAGGGGAATGAGGCAGGGGTGCCCGCCGTCGCCCCTGCTGTTCGCCCTGTACATGGAACCTATGGCCCATAAAGCCCGTAACAACCGGCAGATAAAAGGAATTCAATTCGGAGGGGAAAGGCATCTTATAAGCCTACATGCGGACGATGTTATAGTGTCCCTAGAAGAACCTCTGACCTCTGTACCTGCGATGATTGCCAAATGTAAGCATTCGGCCTGGCATCGGGATTCAAAATAAATGTACATAAATCACAACCCCTTGACCTTACCCTTCTACCACACACGCTGGAAGCTCTACGTCGCACACTCCCTCTCCAATGGGC
Organism: Calotriton arnoldi; assembly: GCA_963921515.1. NCBI lineage: Eukaryota > Metazoa > Chordata > Amphibia > Caudata > Salamandridae > Calotriton > Calotriton arnoldi. Next base: position 1,356,085 of record CAWUFW010005164.1, read on the forward strand.
CCCGAAATCCATCCCATACTTAGGTCTCCTTCTCTCCCCTACCACAGCTAAGATGGTAGCACTTAATTATCAGACTCTGACTCAACAGATCAAGTCTGATCTTCACCGCTGGTGCTCCTACTCTCTGTCCTGGTTAGGGCACATTTCGGCAATCAAAATGACCACCCTCCCCAAGATCTTGTTCCTCTTCCAGGCACTCCCTGTCCCCCCCTCCCCGGAACTCTACACCTCCTTCAACAGGAGATAAACAAATTTGTGTGGGTGGACAAGCGCCCCCGCCTCCACCGAGACGTTAGCTACAAACCCCCCGCGGAAGGGGGCCTAGGCATCCCGGACCTTCAGCGCTATTACCAAGCCACTCAGCTCAGAGTTTTTGTCAAATGGTCCCGTTTGGTATCTGAAAGGCACTGGTTATTTGTGGATAGGGCGCTGGTTGGACAGGCCCTATGGGGCATTCCTTTTCTCCCTAAACAGGCTTGATCCAAATCCCTCTATCTCTCCCCTATAACCAGGGCATCACTGGTGGTATGGGATGGGCTAGCGACATACAGAGAGACCTGACGTCTTTTCCCTCACCTCTCATGCCCATAGTCAAAAATCCGGACTTCAACCCGGGTTTCCGGGACCCGGCATTTCTGATATGGAACCAGACGGGCTGTAGGTCAGTGGGCCACCTATTTGATGTGGATAGCCCCCTTCCCTTTGAGGCCTTATGCAGGGACTTCGCGCTCCCAGAATCGGAGCGATGGCACTACATGCAGATCTGCCATTGGGTAATGAATCTGAGCGATGGCACTACATACAGATCCACCATTGGGTTATGCACCCCTCTGTTCGCACCGGAGCCAAGCGGCAACGTACTCCCTTTGAGCGGTGGCTGCTAGCCAAGACGTCTGACAATTGCATGATCACAGACATGTACCGACTAATAGGCCCCTCTACAGAGGCTCCTAAGCCTAAGAGCCAGCTCAGATGGGAGACCGAGATAGGTAGGAACTAACAGTAAAAGATTGGGGTGACATTCACTACTGGGCACGCCACACGGTACACAATTTGGCTAACATCGAAACTGCCAACAATATCATTACCTATTGGTACTACACACCCCACCGATTACACAGCTATAACCCATCCAAATCACAGGAGTGTTGGCGCCAATGCAGGCAAACGGCCACGTTGCTGCACATTATAATGGATTGCCTGAAAATACAGCAATACTGGGAGCAGGTACTCGCAGATATAGATATGCACTTTGACACAGAACTCACCAGATTTCCAGCATACATTGTATTAGGACTCCCCAACCCTCTCACTTTTCCTCTTAGGTTGAAGTGAGGCAGACAGATAGGCCTGGCCCTCGGGGCGGCCTTACAGAATATCCTAGCCCACTGGGGCTCAGAGTTGCTACGCACATACTTAGGATGGCTGCACCGGTTATGGCATATACTAGGGATGGAACGAATCACTCTCTCCTTATCCAACCAAAGTGCTTTCTTCTCTGTATTATGGGGGCCATTCCTAACCTTGCTAACATCGGAATTTAGGGAACTTACTTGTCCCAAATATCTATGGCTCTTGAGACTGGCTAAGGCCCGGGCCCCTCATAGCCTCCACATAGAGAGTACGAAGTGGGATAACTCAGGGCATAAGTGAGGTTAAGATCTTCCCCCCTCCCTTTTCCTTCCTTTCGTTCTTCCCTTCTTTTGCAGTCACCAGGTCCGGGGACAGGGGTTGGGAGTTGAGGGGGGTTGAATGTTGACGCCCTAAAGCATATACAGCCCTGTCAGCAGGGCCCTACTTGTCGATGTATCATTGCTTGTTGTCCTTTTCTTTCTGTTGATGATAAATCAATAAAGAGATAGAAACCATAAAAGGGTTGAAATGTAAAGACTAGTTTTTCGCAACAATGGAGCAAGACTTAATATCAAAATGAACTGAAGGCCATCAGACATAATGCAAAACAAAATCCAATGTTTTGTAAAAATGCATGCCCCTTGCAAAGATTCTAGAATGTGTTTAAGGAGAGGTGACGGACATTGACCTTTGACTGGAATTTGATTTAACACTTTCTTGCTGATATAGAGTATGAGATCTTAATATTCCTTAAAAAAGAATAAGGGTGCTTCAGCTGGAGATTAAGAATGTAGGATCAATCAATTCTGTAAATTACCTTGTAAATAGGTTTTAAGAATCTTCCTCTCATTCTCAGACAATAAATAAATGCATACAAAGGGGTTTATCAGCACCTGGTTTAATTGTTGTAGTGCAATCATTCTCCTGATGCAGGAGAAAGACCAAACCTCAGGTTTACTAAAAACTGTAGTACATGCATGATACTGTAACGGCACTGAAAAGAGATTACATGTTGTGTTCCTGTTCAAAGGGCATCTGGCCTGGCAGTTGAGCTGGACAGGTCCTAATTGAGCAGGAACAAGGCAGATTTACATATGGCTGGATGCACCTTGAGGTGGCATGGTGGGTAACAAATGATGGGACAGATTGGGGCCCAGACTAATTACCAGTGGCTGAGATTATTAAACCAATACTCTGATCACTTTTTGTTTTCCTCAGTGCAACACCCTCAGCGTGAGGGGTATGCAGAGATGTGGGTCTGTGCTCACTGTGCCATGGGACTTAACTTGCACCCTACTGACAAGACCCTAATAGATAAAAATAAGTCTGGGGTAACTTGTGTTCCTGTTCAGAGGGGCCTGGCTGGCAGTTTGGGCTGGACTGTTCCTACTTAAGCTGGACCAAGGTTGATTTACATATAGTTTGTTCTTTTGCCCTCTGGCCACCCATCTCCATGGATATATACAGTTTCACACCAACTCCAGGTCCCACCTTCTTCTAAATCACCAATCTTCGGATGCAAGGGGACCTTGTTTGGCTGTCAATATACACCATTTACATTCAGGGTTGGATATTCTAAGCACCTTTCAGGAGCTGCCTATGTTTAATATTGGTGCCTAAGAAGCCATCCTACGACTTGATGAAAAATCAGGATTTAAACTGCGGTCAGACCCAAATCTAGAACAAATTATTCCTTTTTCCTCCATTAAAATAATTAGCTTTTCCATTTCAATATAGCTGGAACTCAAGAGCATGTACTTATAAATCTTTGACACAAAAACTCAAGAACTTATGAAAACATTTTAGACCAATTAATCTTGTTTATTCTGTAATAGGTCATTTTTTTTCTTTTGTATCAATAAAACGTCTAAGTATGATGATACAGATGAATACATGAACAGGTATTTCAAATAATTAAATAATTTTGTTTTGGGATTCATTTGTGTATGCATTGTTAGTTAGCTGAAAATCCACTGTTTTGATGTAAATTACATTTGTTTCCTTTGAGAGTACTTTTCACCAGTTGATCAGTTCATTTTCTCAAACTCTCATGGCTTACAGTGAATACCCCATGCCTTTCCTCTGGTTCCTGACTGAGGCAGCACATTGGGCAAAAAAGGATAGACTGGATTGTGGCCCAGAGTAATTAATAGTGGCTGGTATAAATATAAGCCATGCACCCATTATTTTAATTTCCCTCATTGAGATGACCTACGTGGCAACGGGTATGACCAGACCTGCTTTCTCTGCCAAAATAAACTAAAGCTGCCCCCTAATGCTGAGGCCCAAAATAGGCTGAAATCAGACTGCGGATGTTTGTTTTCCCATCTAGAGGGGATAAAGCTGAAAATTCATGCTGAGCTGCTCCTATTGGACCACGGCCACAGCTGATTTGCATATGGTTAGCTCCTGCCTGAGGTGGCAAAGCTGGCTAAAAATGATGCACTGCATTGTCGCCCAGAGTAATTACCAGTGGCTGATATTAATTAAAACAATGCACCCTTCACTTTTTTGTTTTCCACTGAGGAGAGATTTGCCACTATTAGATTTGAAGTAGTTGTGAATTGTTTTGTTTTTAGTAGACCAGTAACCTCTGATACATAGCAAAGATCATGAAAAACTGTTTTGTAAATGATAATGCACTGATAGCACAAGTGACATAAGGATTGGGTCTCTTGAGCCAAGGAATTACAAATATGACAGCATTATTGAGAGAGCCTATTATATCAAAAGACAAACCTTCTCTATGATCACCAAAAGAGACTTCCAATAGAAAGGGAGTCTCTTTAACTGGCGTTGAAGACACCAGTGTACCATTAACAGCCTGGAGTACTTCAGGCACCTTCTCTTTGGAATTTTAATCTTAATTGTCCATTCATAAAAAATAAACACATCCCACATGCTTAGTCATCCAATAGGGCAGGAACACGAACAGCATTTCTGTCTTTAGTTCTCAACACAATTTGCAAACGAAACAAATGACTATCCACACTACTCATTGAAGATCTAATATATGGATGGATATACATCTGCCCTTTTAGCTTTCACTGAAGTCAGGGTCTTGTCTAAATCCCTTTGAGGACGCACAGAGCAAGCATAGATTAAATGCCCAGAATTACTGTAATAACAGCACAAACATATTTTCGTTGTCGTTTTTTAGGTCTCGCCTAGCGATGCAGTGCGAAGCGCTGTCGCTAGCGAGACTTATTGTCGTCGACTTGAGTTCGGAAGGGGGACAGGCGATGTGCACGCTCACGGCGTCTGTTTGAGCACCATACGCGTGCACATCTCCTGTCCAGGGCCGGCGCGCTCACGTCAGCTGCATGCAGTAACTGCGCCAACAAACACACACACGCACCAGCTGCCCCCAGCCAGTGCACGCTTACGGCTCGTCTCCCTCAACGCGCGCATGGCGTGCTTTCGCTTTCCCTTCCTCCGGCGTTTCAGCACACGACCCGTGATCAGAGACACAGCGCCTCCGTGGGACCGCAAAACACTATGTGAGAGCATACGCAGTGACCGTCACCGGACACACTGGTAGTGTAAGGGTAAGTGTCTGCGTGTGAGAGGAGACACTGGCTGCGTGTGAGGAACTTGTCTCTGGGTGCGCTGCCGACGGAGCCCGCGAGTCTGGCTCGCGCGCGCTTGTTTTCTATGCAGCCAAATTACGTTGCTATGGCATGCATGTGGTGCCATTATTTATCCTCATCTCCCGGGACGAGCACAGGGATTTCCTCTCGGCAAGGCCGACTTCGTCGGATAGCACGCAGACCAGGTGCAAAGATTAATGTGTTTCCCTCATTCAATAGAACCTTAAAACATGTTAAATATAGTTTGTCCGCCCCTGCATCAGCAGTTCATCCAGGGTAAGTCACGCACACAGCTACGCAAATCTGATGGTTCTTCCTTTAATTCTTTTAGTTACCGAACCATTCCAGAGGTATACATTATCAACACGTCCTTTTTTTTTTCAAGGCCCTGACATTGCCCCCACTGCTCCCTACCCTGGTTGCCTAACAACATGTTGCACATTCTACCACAGCTGCTGCTTTTGTTCCTCTACGCAGCTGAATGACGTTGCTTCGGCATGCATGCGGTGACTTTATTAATCCCCATCTCCAGGGATGAGCACATGGATTTCCTCTTGGCAATGTTGTCATCCAGGGCTCCTTTCTCTGCGCTGGTGATAGCTGAGGAATGTCCTTATCAATCGTAGCGGGAATCTAGTCGCTACCCTGAAATGTACCAACTCAAGGCTTCATTTACTGCCTTAGTAGATTACCTGGGCTCATACAGATCAGTTTACAGCCAGAAACATTCCCAAAACTCGTAAAAATACACACACAACTGCAAAAAGACAGACATCAAAATTAAAAAATCAACAAATTACAATACAACATAATGTTTTCACTTTTTAATACCAAAAAGCACCGCCACTCCCTGTATTAATTGCTCAAACATTCACGTGATGGCACAGCTGCCTCTTCCAGTTTAATAAAATGTTTTCCTTTCTATTTGTTATGACTTTCAGGGTTTTAAAAAAAATATAGAGCATAATCTTTTCGTTTAAATAGAGCACTGACTCCATCCACAGGTGCACATTGTCAGAACACAAACTTCCGTAACATGGGAGAGCAAAACACGTGTAATAATCTAGCAATGCTCAGCGTTGTCTCTTGACGCACTTGCACTCTGCGCACATTCCCAGGGATTCCTTGCACATTAACATAAAGGTCCCTTTGTGCAACGTTATCCTCAAAGAATCTGTACAAACTTAGCAAGGTGCTTCCTACAAACGTGAGTGGATTCACTTATTTGACTTAAACCACCACACATTTCATTTATAGGTTTTAAAGCAGAGCTAATCACTAATAAAACTGAAAGACCTTCTACAAAAACTGAACAAAATGTGAGATAGCAGACTGTGATAAAAGGTGTTCTTCAAATGTCTCTGAAAAGAAAAAAATTTCAGGAGCAAACAATTGCTAAATTGAACAAATATCGTTCCCTGCCTCTTTCTGCTCGCACTTTCAGACAGGCACAGGATGAACTAGTCTGGGGAAGGGGAGGGTCATAGGGGCAAAATAGCAAAAAGCTTCAGTAGCAATTCACATGTGCACACTCAGCGGAGCAGATTAGAACTGTCTCTGCTTGTAGTAACAGTATTTAAACAGCAGATTCATTGTCTTTAAAATGGAGGCCATCATAAAGACAGAAATGGAACCAGCAAAAACAGAAACCCTCCTCCAACTCAGAGGTATTCCCTACAGGGCTGAGCCCAATCCGGTTCTCTTGGTATATACCCCCCATCTATTGGCTAATACTTTGTACTGCACCTTTACCATTGTTTTGTCTTTCTCATGATGTTGGCCTGTTTTTAGGTTTCGCCTACACAGCGCTTTTGAAATATCTTGTAATAAAAACAATTGTTTAAAAACCTGCAAGCGGGGCATCAACACCCACTTTGTACTTATAGTCCTTGCTTATGAGAAGCAAGGCTGGCAGTAAAATAGACGCAGTTACTGCCACACTTACTTCTGGTAAGCAGCAACTAAAAGTACAAAGTGCGCGTTTATGTACCACTTGCAGGTTTTTAAAACACAAATAAAAGGCATTGTCATTTGCAATGCCAATAGCTCAAGCTCTTTCAAATGCGAGACCTATTGCATTGCAAATGCTTGTTTATTTTATTCACTGTCAAACGGACTCTCACTGCCCCTATTTGCATCGGTTTCTCTTGAGGAAAAAGAAACTGGTTTTCAAACTTTCCAAAGTCTATCCTTTTGCAAAATTAGAAAACAACAAACTGAATATTTCATTCTCTCTCCAAGTCTATATTCAATGAACAAAATGTCTCAGTACATTCAGAAAATGAAGAAGGCTGACAGTTGAAGAATAATTCATCCTTGATCTCTTCTTTTGAGCCACGTCAAAATAATGTCAATCGGTCCTCTCGGTCCACGTATTCTCAACAACCAAATGGCAACACCCATACATCAGGACAATCATAATTCCTTACTGAATATCACAAAAGTTTCCTTAGCAGAATTCTCAATATCAGGACACTCAAACATTTTCTTGCATGAATGTAAAAAGCTGGTATAACCCTCAAGACATGAACCACAAGCAGAAACTAATGTTTTTTTTAGTTTGCTGAACCAGATCTAACATTTTACTATGCTTTTTTTCAATGAATTTCCTCATGTTAGTTTATGATGTGTTGTACTCACCTTCCAATTACCCATTCTGACCTGGGTGCAGCCTTTGACGATTCTAAGCTAGGGTTGGATGCAGGGCCTGGACTACAGCCAGGTCCTGTGTCCAACCCTCTGCGAGTGCTCAACCCCTACTGCAGCATTGTGCCCCTCCCCCCAACCATGACCCTGGGGGTCAGGAAATGTTCTCCTCGTGCCATTATGGCTCTTATTTTGTTTTCATTCTTAACACAGAGACAGAAGCCTGTGTCCTGTAATGGTGGATGCTACAGAATTGTCACTGTTGTGACTGGCCAATCAGGGCCTTACGATTTATTGACCCACACTTGGAGCCACATATCTGAAGTGGAGGACAGGAGCCAAAGGCTTCCTTGTCCAAAGGTGGGCCTTTATTTTTATAATTTTGAGTCTGCGAACAGTTCATAAACCCAGTTACTTAGAGTAAACTGCCAATACATACAGAAGCCAGATATTGCTGTAAATTTGGAAATGGTATAATGAAACATGAGAAAAATTATCTTTATTGTGGCAGAATTGTTTTGCCAACCTCTAGATCCTAAATCCCATATTACATATGTAACCATGTAGGCTCTCAGTCATAGTGGAGCAATCAATTAATTTTAGAAAACTGTTGGGAAAATGCACTTTAAGTACCAAAAATTCCACCCACTTTACGCAATAGAATATATTCCCCACTAAGAATGATCTTCGGTTCAAAAAAGAGAGGGGAAAGAATGATGCTTGTTTTCTTTAGTAACAACCAACACACTAGTCAAAGTACTTCAACTGGAGTTAGGAATCCCAAGTGCTTATGTACTGTCTTGCACCGCTGTTGGGCACAGGGGGCTTAATCAATTACACTCTTAGCTAAGTTGGTTACGTTGGTTTTTAAAGGAATAACTGATTCTAGATAAAAAAAAGTGGCAAATGTCCTCCATCAAACTTGAAACAAACATTAATTACTTTTGAAATTTGCTTGGATTATTTATTAGACTGGAAGTATAGTCACCTGAAACTGGTCTTAAAGAGACTGATTTTGTTCACCAGCCCCAGATTGGATAAATTGCATAGCATTTTCCTGAAAAATTATAATGTAATTGCAAATTCACCCATTATGGGAAAAATGTAACCATATCTATTAATGGCCATTGAACACAACATTAGAAGAATTATATTTATGATAAAGGCTGATAGACTGCCCATTGAATCACTTTTAGGTACAAGGTAATTACATTTGAGGCTCGAAAAGACGACTGAGACCGTCATTCTAGAGTGCGGTCAGCAGTCTAGTCTTCCGAAGTCTTCCCTCGTTTCCCTGAAAGCCTGAGGGCTACTTAGAGGCATCTTGGTGAGGACGCGCAGCACCTTACAGGTCGCTCCTCTCTATTCTCGCTGATTGTATTTTTAATGTGACTTAAAAATTGCTCATTTTAATTCTGTTTCTGTATGTTTCTGATTTTGCACAGCACAAAGGCACTTTATTAACTCCTCCATGATGATCACTCCTCCTAAAGTTTCCCTGTCCACACTGATTTGTTCACTTGATCTGTTTCCCCGTCCGCCATGGCATGTGCCATTTGAGCGGAGGGAAACAGTGTAATTACATTTGAGGCACAGAAAGACGACTGCAAGTGGCATTTTATAGCATTGTCAGCAGTCCAGTCTTCCGAAGTCTTCCCTCATTTCCCTGGAAGTCTGAGGGCTACTTAAGAGGAGTCCTGGGGTAGACGCGCAGCTGGCACACCAAAAGCATACCAAAGGCAAGCCCGTCTGCGCTCGTCCATGCCTGAACACTGCCAACCACCAGAAACCCTGCGCCTTTTTCAGAAAAGGGTAAGCAATTGCCTCCCATAATATATACTATCTAAATCTTAAAAGTATCAGGGAAAAGTCTATCCATCGGTGTATCCCCAGTTTACTATGCACCACAGGACTATCTCTGGAAGAAGACGGCCCATCCCCAGTTTACTATGCACCGCAGGAAGACAGCCCTCATTCATGCAGACATTGCAACTTTGTGTGTGAAGATTTGCGTGTCACTTAGCAACAATATTTCCAGTCAGCCTGAACACAAAATAGTCACTTACCTTCAGGACATGGCAGTAGAACCACCACCACCACAGAACCTCGAACCAATCCAGCGACGAGGTCTCTACTGTAATGCACGCTCTATTCCCAAACATGCTTTGGAACCATGGGATCTTATTGCTACTGACAAACCGGATATCTGCTTTCTCTCAGAAACATGGCTTCATCCCGGCGCACTTCCCTCTATCCCAATAGCATTCCCCTCTGAATACAGTCGGATTAGACAAGACAGAGAGTCCAAAACTGGTGAGGGAGTTGAAATTGCCTTTCACACACCTGCTAAAATTACTCTATTGGACTCACATCTTACTGACTGGGCAGAGCTCTGTGTTTTCAAATTAGGGACACTCTCAAAGGAAATCTGGAAGGGTGATTTAGTGCATCACCCTCCTGGTCCAAAAAAAGATTTCAGTAACAAATTGATTGAATGTCTTGACATCAGACAATTTCATGTTGGTTGGGGATTTCAACTACCATGCAGAGCTGGATTCAGATCCAGAAACAATACGTCTGCTCTCAGACCTGGAATCACTAGGACTGTATCAAAAGGTCTCAGGTCCCATACATGTAGCAGGCCACACACTAGACCTTATATTTACAAATTTGCCCAATCTACAGGTAGATCGCCCCACTCTATTGCTCTGGTAGACCATTTCACCATTAATTTTCAGCTACATATGTGAGAACTATCGGGCTCCAAGACAGCAGCACCTAGAATGATGAGACCGTGGAGGAAAGTGTCACTTCCATCTTTTATGCATTACTTTTCCCCTCTATCCTCCACCTCACACTCAGATATTAATCTCGCTCTGAAAGACTTCAAGGATGCTTCTACCCAGGCATTAGATACCATTGTCCCTGCAAAACTTAGCCACCCCAAAACAAAGCTATTTTTCTTTGGTTTTCAAAGTCTCACAAAGTAGAAAAAGCAGCCTGTAGACAGTTGAAACAGAAATGGAGAACCACTGAATCTCTTGCCTACAAACTTACTTATAAAGTAGCTCTAGGCACCTATCATAAAAACATTAAGGAAGCAAGAAAGGCCCACAATGTGGATAGATTCAACAATGCAGGAAATGCAACCAAAGAATTATATAAGATTCTAAAGGAATTCACTAAACCCTCTGCTTGTTCTGTTATGCTATGTTATTTTAACAGATTTGTAAAGGGCTCATTTACCCTGGAGTGTCTTGGTGCTAGCTATGCATGAGTATGAACAGAGATTGTGAGTGATCTAATTATTAAAAAGCCAGGTTTTCAGGAGCTTTCTAAATGTTAGCAGTGAGGGGGCAAACCTGATGTTGCGCCTCCCCCATTCCAGCATCCCTGTCTCTCTGCAGTGACCTTGCAGACCATTTTGAAGAAGAAATCTATTGAACCCTCTCAAATGGTCTCACAGAGGAAGGACTGGCCTCACACGCCCCCTCAGCCACTAATGACCACACCCTTCTGAAAACTGTTGATCCAGTCACCCCTGAGCAAGTTTTGATAAATAAGATCAAATCATAGTGATCCCGGCCCCAGCAGTTCTCCCCACAATCACAGGTCTTTACAACCAGTCTCTGAGTACTGAAAGTCTTCCTACAAAATGGAAAGCAGCCTAGGTCACATCCATCTTAAAGAAACCCACGGCAGACCCAATAGAGCTTGCTAACTATAGACCAATATCGTTGCTCCCTTTTCTTGGAAAAAGTATGGAGACTTTAGTTAACATACAGCTCATGTCTTTCCTGGAACACTACTCTCTGCTAGACCCCTCCCAGTCAGGCTTTCGCGCTTTATATGGCACAGAAACAGCACTGGTGTTTGTTCTAGACACCATCAGACTCTACCTGGATGAAGGACACCCAGCCATGTTGGTTCTACTGGACCAGTCCTTCGCATGTGACACCATCTCACACTCTATCTTGATCCAAATAATGGTAGAGATTGATGTGGGTGGAAATGCCCTTGGCTGGCTCAAAAACGTTTTGAGGGATCAGATCCAAATGATGCAGCTAGAGCTCTTTACCTCTCGAACCATGGCCCTTGACAAGGGGGTGCTGCAGGGCTCATCCTTGAGCTCCACCCCTTTAAATATTTACTTGGTCCTCTGGCTCAAGTGATAAGATCATGCAGGTTTGAAGTTATCTCATATGCGGATGACACACAATTTATCATCTCCATGGGGCCTAATCCTGAATCTACTAAGATCAGACGCAGTGAATCCATGAAGAAAATTGCTCCAAGGATGTCATCCAACTGCTTTTAAATGAACAGTGGAAAGACTTAGATCCGGCTTTTCAGCAAAGCTCAAGCATTCGAAGACTGGTGTCCCCTAGAACTGGGGTCGGCCCCTACCCCTAAAAAGGTAGTAAGAAATCTCAACATCTTGATAACCTCTCTTTGAAAGAACAGGTAAACTCCATCTACAGTACCTGTTTTGGGATTATGCACCTACTTAGGAAAGATTTCCAGTGGCTGCCCCTTCAGACCAGTAAGTCCCTCACCCAGGCACTTATTCTAAGTTGCCTGGACGATGGCAACTCCCTTATAGCAGCAGCAAATTAAGCTCTCCTAGCTAAACTTCAGGTGGTATAAAACACGGCTGCCCACCTGGGTTGTAACCTGCCACCCTGCTCTCTCTCTGAGCCCATGCTCAAATCTCTGCATTGGCTACCTCTATAAAAAAAGCATTCCCTCTTCAAACTCCTCTGTCTAGTTCACAAGTCCTTATTTGGAAATGGCCCCCATTTTCTGCGTAACAAGTTGCAGCCTTACATGTTAACGCGCAACCTTAGGTCCAGCTTTACTACGCCCTCGTCACATACATACGGCCAGATATGGGGGTAGATCATTTTCATATCCGGCCCCCCATCATTGGAACAGGCTACCCTACATATATGGTCCTGCCCTGACCTAGCCCTATTCAAAATATTTCTCAAAACTTACCTCTTGTGACTCTTTTGATCTCTTCTACCTGTAAACATGAAATAGCGCTTGACATGATTCGTTTGTGCTTTATAAATGTAATTTTTTTTTAAAAGGAGCGGTACTCCCATGGAACAGTATGTATTTTTTTTTATGTAATAATACTGTACAGGATTCGGATCACCATTTTTTTTTAAATGTTTGGAGCATGTGCAATATTGTGTCAAATTTTTAGGTTTGTGTCTTAGTCAACTGAAAGCACATAAATAATGTGATATTTTGGTTTTAATAATATCACGGTTTAAAGAAAGTGATGGTATTGTATTTTTACATTGTTAAAAACATTTTATTAAGATATTTTAGGATATGTATTTAATATGCATTGAATTTTATTAGGATTGTATTTGCACTGAGAATAGATAGTTTATTTTCTTAGATTTGATTTTTGAGATGTGATTATATTGTTGTCCTCTTATGAGGACTAAATCAATAAAGATTCAAAGAAGAAAGATACAAAGATACCTAAGAAAGTGTAAACGCGTTCAAGCCTAACTAGCCTCTTTTTTAATTCTAATTTCTCAAACAATGCTGAATGTATTTACAACAAACCATGAAATTCTCATTTTCTCTGCAAAGTTCAACATTTATGCTAAGTTTTGTGTAAAACTAATCAGTGGTTTTGGCTCTAGTTGTGAGCAAAGTTTCCTATGGGAGCCAAAGATTGGCAAATGCATCCGCTTAACATTTTTCCTTCTTATGAAGCTGCACAACAATTAGCAGGCTGTACCTTAGCTGCATACAATAGACGAGTGGAAACTTTTGTGCAGCTCTGTCTACATGTACCAGAGTTGTAGGCGCTTCTAAAATCGCCTTTTCATTGGAAAGTTGTCTGGAACGAGCTGTGTTTTGTTTCGTTAAAAACTGTAGTGTTGTTTGAAACGCCTAAACAAAATTTTCAAGAAGAAATGTTCGTATGATTTGAGTTTGGTATGGTGGGTTTTAATGCAGGATATGAAAAAAGGGCATACATGTGACATTTCCTTTTTTAACCCTCATAGGATACTCGGCTCTCCTCTGCAGAAAAAAGAGCTAAATCGAATTACATCAACCCCTGGCTTGAAAGCAGAACTGTACTCAAGGATTGACATTTGCATGGTTTGGTGTAAATCCTTTCATTAGTTTTTCAAATAGAATAATATTTTAAAAAGTGCTTTAGGTGGGCATGAAGGGTTTAAATTAAAGAGGTGTCTGAACCATTAATTAAGGTAACCGTTGCAGATTGATTTGTGAAAGCAGATGATTTGTGAAAAGCAATTAAAAACATTAAGGCACACTATTGGATGAGGTTTTTTTTTTCCATTGCGGATTCACAAATCTGCCTCTAGATTCACAAATCTATTGTGCTTATTGACTGGCGTCATAGAAAATTGCTGTTTTGGCCACCATTACCCACACTGTACGCTGACATCGTATTGGGAAAAATACAAAGAAAGGGAATAAGGAGGTAGGGTAAGCCTACCTTGACAACTAGGCCTGTGTGAGGGGGGAGGGGGCAAAGGGGGCCTCTAAGCACTAAAGTATTATAAAAAAAACTATTTTTATCGCAAGATTTGCGAATCCTGTCCTAGATTTGCTAGACCCCTCCTGGGTCTCACAGACATTCCTGGGGCCTCAGGATTCACAAATCAGGTACAGTATTCATGAATTATAAATTAACAAAGCCTTTAAAAAATAGTTTGGTGCTCTACAGCTGTGCTTGGTCCACCCCTTGCGTACATGGTCAAAGGACCTCAATTCATAGCTCACACAACACAACAGCCATAAAAACAATTACTCGCACACCTAATGCAATGCCTATGACTTCAGAATATTTATACCAATAAACACCAAAAAGCAAAAGGTACGTTAATAAAAGCACACACTTAAACCAATAATAATATTACATTCATAGTCATCTCTTTCAAAGTGGCAAGAGTAATGTGCTATGTAATCTTATCTGTAAGGTTATTTACAACAATTGCAATTGCATCTGTTGCATCGGTGGTGAAGACACGAGCATTGCATTTGCCTTTATGCAATCTTTGGATTTTGGCCCCTTCTGGTTCCTAAGTTTAGAATGTTTATGTTCTGTGGGTATGGCAAATTTCAAATAGAACCATCAAGGAGGCCAAAGTTTAAAAGGTGGAAAAATGTTTTGCTGATAACTTTGTGGCTGTTTAATGAATCTACACAACACTTGACAATCACTTTAACTATTTAACATACTCTTAATAGTTTGATTTTCATGCAAACCATTAGTTGGTGGGGAAAGAGTTACATGTGGGTGTCCAAAAAGGTTTGCTTGCTGATAAACGTGGTGCTCTTTAATGAATTTACATGAAATTGTGCAGGCTGTTAGAAAGCTAAGCCCAGTGCATAGATTCTGGGTTTTAACAAGATCCAACAAATGGGGAGCTAAATTAAAGGGGCTTTAATGTATATAATTGAAAAGTTTGCTTTATTATGTTCTCATGCAGAATACATCAGGAGAAAACCTTCAAACAACTTAAAGAGCAACCAAATATTTATTCAAGCTTCAATTTGAACTTTAAACTTTCACTACTCTAGAAGACAATCAAACTCTAAGGCCTCGATTCCCATATCGTAATGAAGGCCTTCAAACGGGATTTGTAAAGACCAAATCCGTTTCGGAGTTTATCTTTCCGCCCGAATCATCCCCCATTCCTAACGACCAAGTACGATGCGAGTATCCTGTACGCGCCATGCGAATCGTTTACGAACCCGAACTTGTCCGTCCGACATGTTCGTAGCAAATCGTGCCGCGCGATGGAGCCGTTTTCTGATCGTGCGAGTACGATGCATGAATCGGACAACTGTATCGCCTCGGTCTCATCAAGACGAAACGGCTGTCGGATTCGGACTTTGGGGGGTCATAGCAGGCCCCCCCTTTGCCCGGAGCCCTCTGATATGGTCACGGGGGGTGCGCATGGGTCCCCCCGATCCAAGCATGTACAGTGTGGCGGGCAACATGGGGTGCCTGCCACAGGGTGTATGCTTTTTCCCCCCCACACCTTTTTTGCTATAGGAGCCTGTGTAAGCTTCTGTACACGGGCTCCTATAGAGTTCAATGGGAGTCCGAGCGAGCCGAGTCTGTAAGCATACGGCAGCATCGTACTCGCTCGTTCGGAGCATGTCTCGCTCGGAAAGCCCTCCAGATCCGAGTCGTATGGAGGGCTTTCCGAGCGAGATCGGAATCGGGCTCTAAGTCTAAAATATATTTTTAATCAAAGCATTGAAACTAAAGTAAACGTAATATCGCTCACCAAGTACAAACTATAACAATAAAGTTATTTTTATTTTATCTAAGAAAGTAAGCAAGTAATAATCTTTATTCGGTTAAAATAGGAACTATAAAAGACGCAAACTCATATAGTTAATACATGTTTGATGTCAATCAGTTATACATGCAAACCCAAACGTGTCGTAACGTGACAGAAGATGCATTAAACTTGTAAGCTATGTGGCAGATAATGTCTGATTGTAGTAATTGTAGATATAACAGTGTAGGTCTGCATTGTTTAATATTTAGGCTTCTCAGCAAAGGGACAAGTAATGCCTTCCTGTTCCTATTGTACAGTCAACAAAAAAAGAAAAATGCAACTGCGATTGAGCAGAAGCCAAATCTCAAGGACACACGTTAAGGTCCTGTTCACAGTTAGCTGTCAAGGGGTAAGCAACTAGTAGGTGTAACATGCTAAGGCAAAATCTAACTAGATAGTAGCAATATGAACTAGGGATGTTGAGCAAATAAGGTTCCGTGAGTCTAGTTGCAACTAGCATTCCGTATAATTTAACTGATCGTTTACTAAGCTCCCCCTCCTCTCTTTTTCTCATCGTGCAATCCATCCATTCTTTCTTAACCCTTTCGTATGCTTAGTGATGCTCATGGGGTTATTGAAAAGATCTTGTCTTCCTATGAGTTTGAGTTGTATTTTTACATATTTATGTATTGCCTGCCTTGTCTAACTTCAAACAATCGTTAATTACTGCTTTGGTTAGTACTACTTCCAGGCAATTCCAAACTGAGATCCATAGCATAAGTGGAGCAAACAAGACAAGATCTCTTACATAGTCGAGACCCAGCTCTTCATGACAGATGGATGCTGGTACAGACCTAGGTAAACGTAACAGTTTGCGTGCAAGTTTTGTTTTCAGTGACCTGTAATAATGAGGGCTCTTGTGATTCCCCATTTCCCCGCTCCATAAGTAGCTGATGAAACACATCTAACCTTATATATGTTGAGCAGCACACCCATGGGGGAGGACGCTCAAGTTTTTCCAGTTGCGATCCTTATCAAAAGGTATCCCAAGGTACGTGAATGTGCTCACAGTCTCAAGTCTTGTGCCTTGGATATGGAATGATTTTGTCTTCCCATTGGGGAGGCCACAAATCATGGTAAAGGACTTTGTTTTGCTAGTTTGCAACCCAAGGGATCCCATGTATGCCACAAACCCCTCCAGCAGCCTCTGGAGACCCACACCTGTTCTCGACATAAGGAGACAGTCATCTGCATACATTAATATGGGGATGGCGCTTGTCCCTGCTTTGGCGAATCAGCCACAATCTCTACTAGATATTTCTCAAAATCATTTATGTAAATACTGAAGAGAAATGGGGCAAGGACACGGCATTGACGTACACTCTTCCTGATGTTGAATGAAGGGGTGCACTCCCCATTAGAACCAAACCTGACACATCCCACAACATCTTCATGCACCAATTAATGTCCTAATGGGGTGAATTGGAACTAGGGATTCACTGGCGCTCCTGAATCACGTGTAATTTTATTCCAACACAGAGTATATTAGGATGTGGAGGTCGTTACTTGATTCTGACAACAGTCCTTGGCTCACGCATGCATCCAGTTTAACCAAAAATTACAATGATTTATACAATACAAATGAAAAGGTGCGTTATTTTTTTCCAAGATCTTTGTCTTTAATTCTTTTCGCCCAGCCAACACGTGTTTCGTCGTTAGAGGAATACCCCGCGACTTCTTCAGGGCTGTTTAGCTTGACAATTCCTTGAAATCTTCCACCTCTCTGCCGGTTCTACTTCCGACCTGGCTGGTCAAATAGTTTAGTCCACTCAAATAAGTATAAAGCCCTTCAGTAGTTACCATCTATTTATGGCCAAACACTCCGACTGAGTTTGGTCCCCTTGATTTAAAATAAAATGCCCAACAGTATCGTCTGAACCTGGAGCGAGCGCACTCCCGTGTGTATTCAATCCTCAATCGTCTCATCTAGCGTGCCGGGTGCGCTCGGCAGAGACGATTGAGGATTGAACTACCGCGAGAGTGCACACTCATCTTAGTAGGTAAAATGGCATAATCTAGAATTATAGCTCTTATCTCTGTTGAGGCAGCTAGGAAATCAATTAAACTTCCAGAGCCTCTCCCCGTAAAAGAGACTTGGCTATCGATAGCTTCACCTGACAAATCAACAGTAAGCAATAAATTATGTTTTAACAAGAGGGTGTTTAAAGCAGTACCACACAGGCTATGATTAAAGTGCACGAGGTCCGGAAAGTTAGTCTCCCACAGTCCACAGACAAGATTGCTGGTAAATCAACACAACCTCAGATTAAAATCACCCTCCCCCCCACAATATACAAAAGTCCCCTGAAATGTTTCCTATAACTTTGTTAATAGCTTATCCTAAGGAGTCTATAACTGTACAGTCACTTGCATCAAAGATCTTATGATAAAAATTTATCAAAATTACCGGTGACATAGGTCCCAATGTGATACATGTAATCTGAAAAACCGGCGAGTCAGTAACCTTGACCGTTATTTTACAGAGAAGGGTCGTACTTATTAAAGTTAGTGAACCCCCACTGTTGTGGTCATGTGTGGCTGGTACCGCGGGAGTGAAATGGCGTAAAATCTATTCAGGGAAGTATGCTCACGAGCCCTAGTCTCCATTAGGCAAATAATCCAATAGTCACCAATCATATCGACCCATTATGGATCTAGTTTATGTGCGATTCCAGCAATGTTCCAAAATAGAACTTTTTTGTCCCACCCTATATTTGCAGCTGTTGGTGTTGGATTATCCATGAACAGCAGCCCTTGGGCAATGGATTTGTGCGAGACATCTGCTATGAGCAAGGGCACTTGGGCGATATAATTATGCAAGACCTCGTTGTTTTCCCTGCACTCATAATGAGTATTAGGAGCAGCGTTGTCCATTCAATCAATATCTGCCAGTGCTGAAAAGCGGTTAAAAGTTGGTAGTGGATGTGTAATGATTTGGAGATTAGAAAACAAGGGCCTCCCAATATCAGGGTATGGATTTTTCAAAGTGTTAGGACTGTAAAAAAAGCTGATTGGTCCCGCTTTCACACATTGATTTTGAATATTACAACAGAGTCTATGCAGAATGAAGCCATCTATCTGGTCGTTGATAAAATTGACAATGATACACTCGCCTTGCTCCCCTTTTTGCATAGTGCCCATCAATTGAACTCTTCGGACAGTGATGATGCTATTTGAGACAAAGTTGCTACTCATATCTCCTAAAGATGAACATAGCCAGTGAATGACCTTGTTCTTAAGTTGAACTTCCGACCCGGGTTGATCACTTGACAAGGGGAGGTACATTTTTCAAAACGATAACCAGTAACCAGTAACCAGCAACCAGCGGAGAGGCCTCCGGTGGCAATTGTATACTAGGAAGTGCAGAAGTGTGAGAGACGCACGTAATATCGGATTGGGTGTCCTGTACACAACACTGTTTTTGGATTTGTCTCTGGCAGCATAGGTGGTTTTAAGTTATTTAATGTTCCATACAAATGGTGCTTGGTGACAGACTGGCATGCTACACCCTTAATATGGCCTGCTTGAGATCCAGGTCATGCCCCTTGAGTTCCACCAGAGTCAATTTGTTCAAGTGGTGGACTTTCATTACTGTGAAGATAGGGCGCTCCCACCTGTTATGTTGCCAATGGATTTGGCAGTAAGATCGGTTAGTTGTCCTTGAATGTCCTTCAGGGCTTGTTCAATCCCCTTTAAGGCAGAGAATACTGGACTAAGGAATTTAGCACAAATAGACTCTATTAAGTCAGCCTTACCCTCTAGTTTGGCAGCCAGAGTTGGTGTTGTGGTGGCTACGTTATATGTGTCCACCTTGCCCAAAGCTTCTTCCCTGGCTGTGGTATTTGCTTGGGTTGTGGCTACAGGGATCTTCTTAAAATCCAGTTTTGATTGTTTTTTGCGTTGTCTTTTCCTTTTGACAATTACGGGGGTATTAGGTGCTGACTCAAGATGGGTCACCCTCTCAAAATCCTTTGTAACCCCTACCGTACCTTTGAATACACACGGATTAGTTGCCCTACTGCCGTCCCCAGGGAGTATTGGACCCTGCTCCTTGCTTGGGGTCAGCTGACATGAGGGGCCGTGTATAACAATTATTATCAGTGCTGACGTCCCGAGGAGCGTTTGACATAGAAGAACTACCTGTGGAGGCCATGGACAGGGCTTATTTTTGTGGCGTCCAGGCTCTCTTCCCCAATCCCAATTTTATTGTTAATAGCCCCCATAGCATCAGTCAGAAAACATGCAAGAGTATTAGCTGCATGACGCTATTACTTGCTGCACCAGGCGCAGTGGACCCGTCAGATTTCCTCTTTCCCATTGCAGCAATGCGAGTGTTCCTTGTTTCCCACGAGGCCACAAGTATCAAAACTCAGGACCAAGAGCGGTGGCCCCGCCCAGCCCCAGTCAGCCGCTTATGGGCGCAGACATGCCCGCCCTTGGCCCGGGTGCGGCCCAGGCACGCCCGCGCTGCAGGAGTGTGGAGCTCTCTTTACGGCGTCTGGAGGGCTGACCCCGCCTCCCTCACCACACGGAATGCTGGGGGACCGAGTCCTACCCAAGCCAGCTGCCCAAAGGATTCTGTGGTGTGTACGGGCCACGGAAGGCCCTTCGCTGATGTCCCGCACTGCGGGAGTGTGGAGCTGTCTTTACGGCATCGGGAGGGCTGACCCCGCCTCCTGCGCCACACGGAATGCTAGGGGACCGAGTCCCACCCCAGCCAGCTGCCCAAAGGATTCTGTGGCATGTACGGGCCTCAGACGGCCTTCACTGATGTCCCATGCTGCAGGAGTGTGGAGCTGTCTACTACTGCCTTGGGAGGGCTGACCCCGCCTCCCGTGCCACATAATGCTGGGGGACCGAGTTCCACCCCAGCCAGCTGTCCAAAGGATTCTGTGGCGTGTACGGGCCTCGGACGGCCCTTCGCTGATGTATTTTATTTATAAAATTTGCACATCCAAAAAATTTCAAATGGACTAGGCTACGTAATAACCAAAAAAGGTACACCATGCTTAGTTTATATGGGACACCAACTCTAAATTGTTATAAATGAAGGCACACATTTGGAATATACTAAATGGGTATGCTAGTTAACAGTTAATAAAACCAAGAAAACATGAGAGGTCACAACCATCCACCTTCAATGACATAAAAAGAAATAGGAAACATGCACAGGACCTGGAAGAAGCAACAACCCACTCTTTAGCTCATACTGGGGAAAAAACAACTATCATGCACCCTGTATCCAACCTCAAGTGGCTGGGCAATTGACATCAGTCCTTAACTGAAGAGAAGAAAGAGAAGAAAAGGGAGAGTAGAGATACAAGCCACATCAACATCCAAAATGTTGTCGGGCAATAGGAATGTTACCTCATCTTACTCTGAAAAATATCAATGAAATATTAATTCTCTATGATAACAAGAATGAAGTTAAAAGAATAAAAATATTCTGCACTGTAGCAATATATTAGCATTACCCTTATCACCCATTTAGCTAACATATGGTACTTTTAAATCATGCCTCTGTTTCAGCCAAAAATATACTAAACACAGGCAATATCAAAACAAAAGTAATCACTTTTTTATGGCTTCCTACCACATAAACATGCAATACATACCAAAAATTTATTTCTGTAATCCATCAAAAACATTAATAAATACCCACCTGCCAAAATAATAATGGATTTCAAACATGCTTTTATCCACACCATCACAAACATCTACACTGAATCCCAGGCTCAAGTTTGCTACTTCAATTTTTACCAATTGATTTGGTAACAGTTCCAAAATTCAACTCTAAATAGAATATACCACTAACAATTTGTTTTTTAATTCAAAAATTAATCAGGCAAGGCTTTGTCTCTGTCCCTGAAGTAACAAAACGTTATCACTTTTTAACAGACATGCATTGTTATAAAGCAAATGGAAACAAACTGGGCCCTCTCTTAGACAGCAGAGAATGTTGCATGCACCTGTCAGGGTGCTAGGAGCAACCCAGGTTCCAGATCCTGTGATGGATTGTCTATTGATGTACCCATATTAAAGAAGCTAAAACAAAAAAATTGAAACCGAAGACTGGTGCAGAACTGTTCAAAATACACCACACAGACATCACCCCAAACTCTACCTATTTATTGAAATGTTACCAAAGAACCTAACTACCAAACCCTCGGACAGAAACAATCACTATCTCAAACTCTATGATCTAAAATATCCAAACAAACAAAACTTCTGTGCAATATTCTATACAACAAAGTCTGACTATATGACAGCTTCTAAAATTACTTATAATTATCAGACTACACACTAATACATCCTAAACCTCCAAATCTACACTAATTAAGCTAACAAGATCAAATTTAAATACTATACCTAAAAGCAGAACTGTGACTTGCAAAACACACTTTAACCAAGTTACCTAGTATATCAGTATATCATTCTACTTTAGATTCTAGAATTGTTTTGTTTAAATAAATAAAAGCTACATTTCTCAGAATGCAGCCTGAAAAAAACTAGGCAATCAACTGATAAATAAAATAACCTAAAAATGTAATATACACTAAAATACATATTTAATTTTGAAAATTCTAAAAATGTTTTAAAAAACATTATGGCGTAAGAAAATTATAGACACAAACACAAGTCTCATTACTAACTCTACAATGTTAAACATATTACAAATAAGACTGCACTTTACTAACCTTAACAACATTCTTCCTAGAGAAAACAAATAAATTCAGTTTGGTCTGTAGTTGGAGGAACTCTAAGGTAGAAAGTGCTTCTCCCAGTTGATAATCGAACTAATAAGCCTAAATACATGCAAAAATAGATTTTTGAAAATAAAAAATAATCCAAAAAAGAAAGCCCCATGTCAAATCCATTGAAATCCTTCAAAACCTGAAAAATAATTTACTAAAAAAGTCAGGTAAACTAAAAAATAGGAGGAAAGTATAAAAAATAGATGGATACTTAAAGAATCCAACCCATTTTTCATTAAAAGAACATAAAAAGGAATAAATCCAACTCCTAAAGTAAGTGCTCTTCAAGGATACTCCTCTTGACCTGCAAAGTAAAACATAACATAATCCCCTGTACCTCGATAAACTTTAAATGTCACTATTTACAACAAATAAACAATTGATAAATCACAAAACGTTCTTACTTATCCCCTTACAATATCTAAATACTAAATCTTCACCCCCATATTCAGCCTGCAGTAAAACACCAAATACACACTGATTATAGTGTTCTATTTAACTGATAAATTAAATAACAATCAATCACATAAACTAAATTTCTATTCACCAATACATTAAATAACAAGCAATCACACTTATAAAGCATTGAAGTAACACCCATTACTGGTATAAACCTTTAACATTTAAGTGTTCTTACTAGATGTAAAGAAACAAGAGCCTACAGCCAATCTTCGGCTTCTGCTGTGCAATAATATGGATAAAAGAATATATAATGAATTTAATGTAAAAATAAAATGGCAGAGAAGTTAAAATAAAAAATGCTCTAAAACATTACAATCTGTGTTTTATCTTTTCATTTAAAACATATTACAAAATATTTAAAAAGTTTGAATATTTTGTATTTTTTGTACTTAAAGAAGAAGAAAAAAAAGTTGTCAACAGAATTCTTTAAAATGCTAAGTAAGTTGATTCCAGTCTTAATGTTCCATTTTTATAATTAAACTTTTGTTTTCAACTTATTTTTAACTTTTTCTATGTGTACTATTTTATTAAATGTGATGAAACACCTTTAATGTTTATGTAACTTTAAAAATGAATAAGTGCAATTTAATTAATTAATGTAAATATCTTTAAAACTATATTTTGCATTTTATATATGTGCTTTTTAATGCACTGAATCAATGCATTACTTGAATATGCATAGAATAAAATGTATTTACCATTACAATGTGCTTAGGGTTATGGTATGTTTATTAATAGGTGCCATTGTTTTAAGAAAATTGAAATGTAATCTACAAATGTCTTTGTTATTGTTTGTTACATTCATTTTAAATAATGATAGAAAAATAATGTTTCCAGTGTTAATATTATTAAGCTGCTATATTATTTATTTACTTTATTTATTAATTTAATTATTCATTTATTTATTTAGTTGTGGGTTTAATAAAGTGCAGCTCACCACAATGGCAGCCTCAGAGCGCAATAATGGTGATGATAATTATGAATGGCAATACTCATTACAATAGTAAACGGATGCTAAAACCTTCAAGGAGAAAGCCAGTGGTGACCCAGTAAGGTCAAAGGAATGGTTTTAGGTATCTAACCAGTATGGGTCAGGAGCAAAGCTTTGTCAGCAGAGGTGGTTAACTACGAGATTATTTGAATAGATGCATTTCAGCAGTTTCCTATATCTTCTGAAGGCAGGATCAAGTCTTAGATGTTTTGGAAAAGAGAGTTGCATAAAAAAGATCATTATGTGCGAAGGGGCCAGACGCCAAATGTTTTGTGTCAGTATGGTCGAATGAGCAGTTAGTTGTGGTTGGTAGATCATAGGTTTCTGGTTGAAAGATAGGGAATGTACAGCTGAAACAGTAGGTCTAGTGATTATGGCCACTCAGGGGCCGATTCCGATCTCGGTCGGAGGCGCACCCAATACCATTCGGTCGGGAAAAAGCCATGCGAAAGCCAGTTTCCCGACCGATCCATTACAGCACACCGAGCGAGCAAGTACGATGCGCACAACAGCAAAAATTCCGGCCGAGCCGTACTCACCCAAACCAGGTCCTGTTCTCCGACCGAGGCGAATCCGGAAACGCCGAATCGAGTCGCACGGAAGGGAAAATGCAGCCCCGTCCGGCCGGACAAGTACGATGCGCTTTCCGTACGCGCCGAACCCGTCGCTACGCACGGCACGTCAAAGCATCCGGGAGAGGCGCACATAAGCTCCGAATCGCGCCACAACACGATCCACGGCTACGAGGCGAACACAGCACAGGCGAGGACGGCGCGAAGCGGCGAGGACGAAGCGAAGCGGCGAGGACGAAGCCAAGCGGCGAGGCGACGCGAAGCAACGAGAAGGACGAACGACACGAACCAACCATGAATCCCTTCGTCCCGATCATACCAATATTCTACATCTACTACCGGAACAGGCACGGACGCGTACGGCGCAGAAGGTAAGTCAGACACCAACCACAAAACACATACAACACGTACACGACACATCACACACATACACTGGGAATCTGAATATACTTACACCAGCAACAGCAGCACCATAGGGGCGGGATGCCCATCACCAATGCCACATATGCACACAGGGGCCTGAATGCGCGCCACCACCCCAACCCAGGGGGCTGGATGCCTACCACTACTACCACCCTTAGCCAGGGGGCAGGATGCCCACCACTACTACCACCCTCACCCAGGGGGCAGGATGCCCACCACTACTACCACCCTCACCCAGGGGGGCAGGATGCCTACCACTACTACCACCCTTAGCCAGGGGGGCTGGATGCCTACCACTACTACCACCCTTAGCCAGGGGGCAGGATGCCCACCACTACTACCACCCTCACCCAGGGGGCTGGATGCCTACCACTACTACCACCCTTAGCCAGGGTGGCAGGATGCCTACCACTACTACCACCCTTAGCCAGGGGGCAGGATGCCCACCACTACTACCACCCTCACCCAGGGGGCAGGATGCCTACCACTACTACCACCCTTAGCCAGGGTGGCAGGATGCCTACCACTACTACCACCCTTAGCCAGGGGGCAGGATGCCTACCACTACTACCACCCTTAGCCAGGGGGCTGGATGCCTACCACTACTACCACCCTTAGCCAGGGGGGCTGGATGCCTACCACTACTACCACCCCCACTCATAGGATGGACAATGCATGACACAACAAGCACACCACAACCTAGGGAATGCAAGATTAAGACATCCCCCACCACCATGACAAGCGTGTGTAGGCTGTGTCAAATGCCTACAACACCGAACATGACTTTCAACATACAATGTGACCCCCTAGCACATGTGCCACACATATATGTGTGTGGCACCCACAATGCTAAGCAGCCCATGACCATTGTGGCAATGGGGCCTAAACCCCCATCATCACAGTGACCAAAAGGTAAGTGTGGGGTCCATAGCTGAAGCACATTTTGACCATTGTGGCAATGGGGTCCAAACCCCATCATCACAGTGACCAAAAGGCAAGTGTGGGGTCCATAGCTGAAGCACATTTTGACCATTGTGGCAATGGGGTCTACACCCTCATCATCACAGTGACCAAAAGGTAATTGTTGACAAAGAAAGAGCTGCAACTGCCAAACTGCATGGATCATTCCTGCTCACAGAACCAAAAACTCATCTGTGGCAAAGTAGTGTATGTGTCCCATTGCAACATAAATTGGGGAGCCAAATACTGCAGTGCAAATGAAACATTCCTTTGGCCATGTGCAGACAAACAACACCCATGGGGGCTGAGACCGTCAACAGTCATCAATGACACAATGACAGAAGTGACCATCAGAATGCAGAACCACATATTTGCACCAATGGGCACACAAATGCAGATACCCTGTGGAGACAGCAGATGTGAGGTGAACAGATACCATACCATGGCAGCAATGGGACACACAAACCATGATCACTGTGCTGACCGATGACCTAGGAGTCCCAGGGACAGCAGGGAAACACACCAAACAACATACAGCCAATGGCACACCCAAGATATGCCAATGCAGTGGTGCAGATGCACAAACACAAACAGGCAGACCAACACTGTCATCATACACAGCAGGTGAGGGTGGGGGTGCCAGTGTCCCCAGGCAACCACACAACACATGAGGAGAGCTGAATACCAATCATACAGATGTGCATACACTGCCACACTAAGGTAACTCATGGATCCAAATCCCCTATGTGGGCAAGCAGGCATTGTCAGGTGAGAGGGAGCACAAAACACACATGTCACACAGGCACGTAGGAACAACAACTGACACAGCAAGTCACAGACACACCACAGCACCACCCCCAGGGCCCCCACAATGTGGTGACCCTGGGCTGAATAAAAATACCACTGTGATGACAAAGCTAAATGTCGTTCACACTATGAACCACAGTCAGGTGTCCTGAGCAACAAACTACCATCACACCTACACAAGCACAAATCAATCAGCATGGCCAGTAAGCCAAGGCCAACATGGAGGCAGGGGCCTGGCCGGGCAACAACTCTCATCTGCACACACTCAACACCACACCCCTCGACCTCCAACAATGTGCAGCAGTGAAGTACACATGCACTGGTGACATTGCACATGCACCCATGACTATTCCAGGGTGGTGGGTGGGAACCAAGGTGTAGAAACACATCACACATGGACACTCAACAAGACTCCTGAATGTCTGACACACTGCACACTACGCTGTACATGGACATGACGGCAATACCACACCGACCAATGGGATCCCAGCCACAGTCACACACCAATGAAGAAGCCAAGGTCACCCACAAAGAACACACATAGACAACTTCCAACATTGCAGCTCTGACCCTGAGGAGTGGCAGCAGTCACACACACAACATGTCACAATCACTGAAAGATAACACAAACTGGAAATCACATGACAGGGGCAAACAACAAGTGCCAAGGGAAACCTGACTGTGACCCATCTGCGTCTGCACACAAACTCAGCCCTGACAGCAAACACACCTATGGGTGACACCCTGATGACCAGTAATGTGCCATGCACCCACATCACAGAGAACACAGGGAGAAGACTTTGGGGAACATAGCTCAAGTCAGCAAGCATCACAAACAGGTACAACACTAGGGATCACAGCATGCGCAGATGAATGGAAGTGAACACACAGACATGCACATACAACACACACCTTGGGTGCAGGCAATGTCACACGTGTACACACTGCCATGAGGGGACTCCACTCCTGTGTGAGGAAAGCTGTGCCATATGTTGCCTCAGTAGGGCCCCATCATGTCAGCTGAGCACTTGGTCACACAATCAACAATTAGCACCAAATGAGGGCTCCCATCACATCAGCCTGGTCATGGATGTGCCAACGGAATCATCAGCACAGATCCAACACACTTGTATAGCAATGTTGCACTGACTACACGGATGAGTCCCTCCCCATTGATGCCCAAACCTGCATGTCCACTGGAGATGGCAACACGGTCAGGGAAGTAGACAAATGCAACGATGGCAGGCACAACAGATGTGCAGGGGTGGAAGCCACAGATATGAAATTGCCAATGTAAGTAGGAAACCCATTGCCAAATACTGAACACATGACACCCTCAGATGCTGCTATTGATGACATGGATACACCACATGATAGGACACATTCCCCCTGGACCACATGGGTTCCTGCACAGTAACACTTCATAATCATGAGACCAGATATCACCATCACTGCAGCAAGGGCATGGTTAGCTGCACCAACAACATGTACATCTGAAGCATGAGCACTAGAGAAAAGAAAGTTGCTTTATTCAGCATATGTGTTGAGGCCAAGCGAAGTCCTGAAAAGAGCAAAGGCCAATGGCCAGTCCATTGTCAAAGTTCAAACAGGGTGACACTGGCAGATGTCACCCTACGCATGCCTGCACAATACCAGGGACAATCCACTAGGAGGGGCAACCGGGGGCAGGCCAGGCACCGCAGGGACAGGATCAGGGCTCACCAGGGGAGTCAGGGAAGGGGTGGTGGGTGCAGGAGAGCCACTGACAACTGCAGTGGAGGTGTCTGACATGGTGTGTGCCGGCACAACTGGGGGCATGACACAGATGTCGTGGGTGCCGGCACAACTGCAGTGGACCCTGCAGATGGGGTGGACAGGTCCGCCACTGCAGTGCCCAAGTCAGACAGGGCGGTAGTGGACTCCACTGCAGTGCCTACCTCCAGGGGAGGAGAATGGGGAACAGGCAAGGTGGGTTGGACAGAGGGGGGACACCCTCACCACATCAGTGGCACAGACAAGCGCAGCGGGGGTGTGGTGCTGGGAGAGCAAGTGGCAGGGGGAGAAGGCCGGAGCATCTTGGGGATGGTATATCTGTGGGTGGGGAACCTGGGGCAGGGTGTGGTGGGGGCACCTGTGCAGTGGGGGCCTGAGGGATGGAGGACGGAGACCTTGTGCCTGAGCTGCAGGGTGGTGGCGGGGTCTTGCTCTTAGCACTCCGGGGGACTTGCGGGTGGGGGCCTCAGTCCGTCTGCGCCTGGGGGAGGGTGTCCGGGGGCGAGGGCACTCTGCTCCGTGTGGGTGGGCTTCCTCTTCCCCGGGATGCTGGAGCAGCTTCATCGGTGGGGAAGAGGCCGAGGTCACAGAGGAAGAGCTGCTGTGACTTTGGGGTTGCAGGTGAGGCAAGGGAGGGTGCTTTGGAGGGAGAGGGAACTGAGGACTGCGCAGTGCATGTGGATGCGTGTGTGTGTTCCAGGGCCCCATCCCCTGTGAGTCTGGCTTCAGTCCCCTGAATGTGCGTGCGTGTGCGTTTTGTCATTGGCGTGTGTGTCAGTGTGCTGGATGTGTGTGTGCTGGTGTGTGCCTGTGCCAGTGTGTGTGTGCCTGGGATGGGTAAGGTGCTGGGGAGTGTGGATGGAGCAGAGGCAGGAGGGGTGAGGGACCGTTTGAGGAGGGACACTGCTGCCGTCAGGGAGGAGTCCATGGACCTATTGCCCCTCTGTAGGTCAGACATGCCCGATGAGATGCCCTCCATGAACGACACCAGCTGAGTCAACAGCGCGGTGTGCGCATGGAGGACACTCAGCATGGCTGTCTGCCCTACATGGAGCTGGCGAAGGAGGTACACAGACTCCTCACTCAGGGCAGCAGGGGACACAGGGGCAGGGGTGCGGTGCCTGGCCCAAAGGAGACACGCTCCCGGACATGGGAGCCTCCACGGACCTGGGGAATGGGAGCCGATGGGAGGGCGGTGGTGGTGCTGGTGGTGGCGGGGACAGCAACACTAGCTGGGGTGTGGTGGCTGCTGACACCCGCCTCCACAAGGGAGTCATCCTCCGAGTTGCTCTGGTCCTCAGCTGAGGTGGATGCTGCTGAGGACTCCTCGGTGTGGCTCCCCTCGCCCTCCGTGCCACTGGGTCCCTCCGACCACTCCTCGGCTGCTGACCCAGTCTGGCTCTCCGGCTCCTCCTGGTCCGTGGAGCTGTCCCCTTCCGTGGCCGTGGATGTATCTGCAAACAATGGGGAAACAGACAGACATCAGTCACCTGCACCAAACGCACACACCACTGTGAGCACAGCACATTACAGAGCAAGCCCTGGCATCATTAGTTGTACATTGCTAAAAGTGCCCTAATTGAACAGGAGAAGTCAATTGTCAGTCTGATGCCAAGCATGGCACTCACATCCCACATGGCCTTGCACCCATCTGTCTGGTGTCTGTTGGATTGCAACACCCCAGTGTTGACACATGCACCAAGTACACAGTAGTTGGACAGTGCAGAGGACACGGTGTGGACACATCACAGCTCTTGCCACTGAGTCAGTACAGGTTTACGGATGTAAGGGATGCCCAGAGTCAAATAGGAAATGCATGTGATGCATTCCAGCGACAGACACCATGATGCACCCATGTCCTGATAGCCAGCGCCACTATGGTGTGCATGTGGCACATGTCACTCCCTGCAGGATCACCAATCAGTAGACACATGCCATGGCGGAGGCATGACTGCAAAGTCATACATCACTGTCTCAGTGATGTATGACTTTGCAACCAGACTAACAACACTCTGCACTGTGTCACAATAGTAGGTCATGGGGAATGCAAGTCCTGGAGCTGCACAAGTGCACATGTACATCCCCCACAACACATCCTCTTAACCCTCATCTGTCCAGGTCATACCTATTGGACATATGGGAGACCTGTGACACTACCCTCTGAACCTGAGCCCCTCACACTCTGCTGTGCATGGGGAACAGCTGCCTGAACTTCACATTTACATGCCCCAGTCTGCATGGGCAGCTGATCAGACACCTATGTGTCACACAAGTATCGTCTCCTATGGTCACATCTCCAGTGGCATGCTGAGCCCCTACCAAGAAACTCCACAGCAGTCCTGGCGACTAATCCACAGCACACTGACACAGAGGCAGACACCTGAGGGGTCAAATCACTGTGCACAATGTGTCCTCTGATACACGGGAGTGGGAGTACAGAGTGTATTGTATGGCCTGGAGTAGGCATGACTGTCCAGCCCCACATGAATGAGGGATGAGCCCTGGACTGTAGGCAGCTGGCTAAGTATGTGTGACACACGTCATATACATACTCCTGGGGCCCAAACATTGTTCCCACCCGCAGCATGGGTGTGTGCCAGGTACCCCAGCCACATGTGGTGGATCAGCTCAGCAATTGGACCACAGATCAAAGTAACACGCTGAATACATGTCAGAATACAGGCATTGTGTAAGCAATGGACCCACCCATGATGCCCACCACAGAGTCAGGGAAACAGATGCTGTCTCCCACCTTGAGTCAAGCAAACTGCAAGGACACAGTCCTAAGTGACAGAATTCCCTGCATGTAAGGGCCACACCTGGGTATCAGATGAGGAGTGGGCAGTGCACAATAGAGGGACATGGCTCCTGGACAACA
Source organism: Calotriton arnoldi (assembly GCA_963921515.1). Taxonomy (NCBI): domain Eukaryota; kingdom Metazoa; phylum Chordata; class Amphibia; order Caudata; family Salamandridae; genus Calotriton; species Calotriton arnoldi. The sequence continues at coordinate 1,387,652 of CAWUFW010005164.1, forward strand.
TGACTGCTGTACTGTGGCAGTTCAACCTGGCCCGAGGAGGGCACATAACATGTTAGACAGAGTACACAGTGCAGTCTTTGACTCACCCCCTCCTTGCTGCTCTCTGGCCTTCAGCTGCCCATCCAGGTCTGGAAAGACCACCGCCAGGATCCTGAGCATGTGGGGGTCAGGGTCCGTGTTCCGCCCCTCCTGCGAGGAGGCGACAGCTTCAGCTGGACCCGTGCAATCCTCCGGGTCCAGCCCGAAGGTCCTGCCACCTCTTTTGGCAGTTGCGGATCCGGCGCTTGTAGACCCCCACGGACCGGACAGCCCGGACGATGTCCTTCCATATCTCATGCTTCCGATGGGCAGAAGCCTGTCAGGATGACAAAGTGATAAGGCCATTACTACACATGCAACATATCCGTGCATGACACAGTTGCATATACATGTCGCAATCACAGGGGCACATGGTGTACCCAGGCAGTGCACGGCTGCCCATGGACAGTTTTCCAGAAGTCACTACATGGTATCATAGCATGGGGAGTAAAACCCTGTTCAGAAGCACTGTCACTGCACCATACCTGTCCAGTGCAAGTCACTACACACTATGGGGGGTGACAACTACTCAGTGAGCCTGCTAGCCAGTGGTGTGCTGACTCTCAGCCTTGCTAGTCAGACAAAATGCACATTCAGAAAGGCAGTGCACAGAACACTCACCTGCTCCCCTGGTGTCCCATACAGCTTGCTGTACTGTGGAAAGTAGGCTGTCCAGCAGGGCCTGGTTCTCTTCAAGGCTGAAGGCTGGGGCTCTCTCCACAGTACGTGCCATTGCAGGGTCCAGAGGGGCAGAGACAGCAGCAGTGCAGTGGCAGATGTCGTCCTGGAGCATGTAGTGCAGGCAAGTGGGCTCTCAGGGGAACATGCAGCAATATATATGTGCTGGAGAGGCAGATACTGTCCCTTGTGTCCAAAGTGATAGGTCCAAGTCGTTTGCATCTTCTGAATCTGGCCAATCCATGGAATAGCAGCACCAAAACACGCCCACAGCATCCTTCAAAATTTCAACTTCATGACATACATGATTTTGCAACATTGTTGTGGGTGACCAACTGATTTTCCAGCAACCGACTCGTTCGAATATTCGAAAGCGCGTCCGTTGCCAGGCAAGCCCATTGTCAATGGGTGCGCACCGATCGGTCCATTGCAGTACAACGCGCACAGGAGTACAACGCGTACCCGCACACATTGAATGCAATGGGCCGGCCGGAGGCACCGATCGGTCCATTGCAGTACAACGCGCACAGGGGTACAACGCGTACCCGCACACATTGAATGCAATGGGCCGGCCGGAGGCACCGATCGGTCCATTGCAGTACAACGCGCACAGGGGTACAACGCGTACCCGCACACATTGAATGCAATGGGCCGGCCGGAGGCACCGATCGGTCCATTGCAGTACAACGCGCACAGGGGTACAACGCGTACCCGCACACATTGAATGCAATGGGCCGGCCGGAGGCACCGATCGGTCCATTGCAGTACAACAGCGCACAGGGGTACAACGCGTGCCCGCACACATTGAATGCAATGGGCCGGCCGGAGGCACCGATCGGTCCATTGCAGTACAACGCAGCACAGGGGTACAACGCGTACCCGCACACATTGAAAGCAATGGGCCGGCCGGAGGCACCGATCGGTCCATTG